>CM062919.1:89737500-90987500 GCA_031878705.1 Tapirus indicus
TAGGGGGTTGGGGGACACAATTTAAGAAGAAAATTGGAATTGTTTTGTCGGAGTTTCTATGTTAGCATTTTATAGATGGAACAGGATTGCATTACAAGTGTACATTCTCGTTGCTTTCATTAGATAACATTATGTGTATTACAGTACCAGCTATGTATGTACCCATTTAATTACATATACTACTACTTACAAAAAGTAAAATTTATCAAAAGAAAATTCAGCTTAAACCATTTTTTTTGAGGAAGATTGGCCCTGCGCTAACATCTGTGCCAATCTTCCTCTTTCTCCCCAAAGCCCCAGTACATAGTTGTGTATCATAGTTGTAGAGTTGTAGCTCCTCTATGTGGGACGCCGCCTCAGCATGGCTTGATGAGTAGTGAGTAGGCCCGTGCCTGGGATCCGAACTGGGGGACCCCGGGCTGTTGAATCAGAACGCGTGAACTTAACCGCTATGCCACTGGGCTGGCCCAAGAAAATTCAGCTTAGATGTCCATATTTTGAAACACATAAGGCCAAGCTCAGCTGATTACAATTTAGCAACATCTGTAAGATTTGATCCATTTCAGAAATCTGAGCTCACCAACATTGCCTGGGCTGGCATTTTCTTAGCTGAGAACTACTTACCTGGTGTAGAAAATCTAATATTTTATGTAGAAGAATGATTCATTGCTTTGGGCATCAAGAGTCCTGGGTTTTATCTTCTTTGTTGCATAAGTTTGATTTGACCTTGGACAAGTCATTTCATTTTGTATGCTCGTGTCCCTGTGCAGAAGATGGGAAATTAACAGTTCTGATAAACTTCCTGTCATCACAGTAACTGGGTGAGAGCCCTCCAAGGCCTAGGAGACACAATAATGTGCAAAGGCCCTGTGGCAGAAGGGAGCAGGCTGATATTGTAGAAACGTAAAGGCAGCTGGTGTGGTTGGAGAGCAGAGTGCAAGGGGGAGATGGTCCAGGGTGATGCTGTAGAGCTAGGCAAGGGCCAAGCTGGGCAGGATCTTGTAGACCTTGTTGGGGAATCTTTATCTGAAGAGCAAGGGGAAGCCATTGGAGGATTTAAATAGGGGAGTGAAATAAGGTTGATAGATATGCTGTCTCATTTAATTCTCATAACAAATGTACATGGTAGGTAATATTTCTATTTTAAACCAGCACAGGAACTTGGGTAGTGGAGATTAAATAGTTTACCGAAGAGCGCCTTGCTGGTAGGTGGTGGAGCCAGGAAACAAACTCAGGTCAGCCTGATTCCAGAGTCCTCTGTCCTATGGATCAGCCTAGCTCAATAGTAATAACAACAATAAGCACAGATTTCAAACGCTTTGAACTCTTATGATGAAGGATCTCCCTTAAATTACAAAGTGGTATTATGCTGCAGAAATACGAGTGGTGATGAGAGAGCGGATATGCCAGGGAGCCTTTGAAAGGCCCAGTCTGCATGGCTCCGGTCCAGCATCTTCAAGTTCCTTGTCCTCTGGTGGGGGGTGTCTCATAAGCAGCTATCGACACAAAGAAGGGTTTGGTGGCTCTGGCCAGCCATTTGACACTGCCATTGTCCATAAGGACTCATTGTCTGTGAAAAGTGCTCGAGGTGTGGGCTTTCAGGGGTTTTGAGCTGGGAAATCAGATCTGGGCAGTTCATTCGTGGTTTCACTGGAGCAGTCATGCCATGCCAAGTTTCTGCTTTCTCCCTCTTGGGTATAGTCAGCTGCCTTAAGTGGATTCTTAGAAGCTGGTTATAGAGATCACTGTCTTGGGTTTGAACTCAAGAAGCCTTGTTCAGGATTGAAATGGGAAAACACCTGCTGGCCTGTGGCCCTTAAGGTTTCTTTTGATGATGACAAATCTCTGTTCTTTTTCTAGTTGACCATGTCGTTCCCGAGCCTGGGACAAGCCTGCTGGCCGCCTTTGACCAGTGGAGGGAATGGGCCGACAGCAAGTCCTGCTGCGACTACTCTCTGCACGTGGACATCACTGAGTGGCATAAGGGCATCCAAGAGGAGATGGAGGCCCTGGTGAAGGACCACGGTAGGTTGTGCTGACCCAACACCTTCTGGGGATATTTCCCTTTCAGTCCATCAGCTGGCACAGCTCTGTGAAGAAAAGCTCTGTGAATGATGCATATAGATCCCTTTAGTACCTCACTCCTGTGCCTGCAAGGAGAGAGGGCTTGGGCTAGAGTTCATGCTGGTTGGAGGTGGCCAAACTTAGTGTAGCAGCAGAAGCTTTCATTGATATGAGAGCATAAGCCTTATTAGGGGGACCTGTTCTTATGTAACGACTGCTCACAGCTGTTGGTTTGAGGGAATTGTGACCTAGCCAGGTTGGGGAGTTGAGACTTTGAGAGTGATAGCCCTCAAAGGATGACAGTGGATATCCCAGTGAGGATTCTGGCCAGTCTTAAGAGAGTGCCTAGGAGGACCCTGAGTAGAGGACTTGGGCAGACTCTTTCTGCAAACCTGGAAGAACCGGGAGAGATTTGAGGGTGATGAGGCTATGGGATAACCTGCGGGGTCTTTTTTGTTTCATAGGACTATTTTGGGGAGCAAGATTCCAGGGATTGGGTTCTGAAAGATTCCCAGGGAGATTGGAGGTCTATTAACTACCTCAAGGTGCCTGTGAGACTTTCTTGTCCACAGGAACCTCAGGGGGTTTAGGGGCTGTTGCCACACCACATTGTCTTCCAGGGTCTCTGTGAGGTTGGGATAAACTAGACTCCTGGGGTCACGTGTTGGCCTCACTGGATCTCAGTCATCAGGGAAGCATCTGTTGCTTTAGGGTTCTGGGAATTCTAGGCTCAGAAGTACCATGGGCTCCGAGTAAAATGGCAAGAGGGAAATCTCTAGGCATGCATATGGTAGAGAAAGCCCAGAATGAAAATCTGGAGTCCTGGGTTTATTTCTCTGCTCTTCCACAGAGAGCATGTATGACCTTGTATGACCTAGCTGTATGACCTTGGGCAAATCACTTAAATTTTATGAGTCTCGTTTTTTTAAAAAAATCTCCCACATGAAGGTATTGGACTAGATATCCTAAGGTTCTTTCCGGCATGAACATCCTACATAAAAGAAAATAGGTAACCTTTGACCTTTCTCACTTTTGAGAATACTGGGACTCAAATGGATTTAATTTTCGGTACTCATAGTGAAGTGACTCCAAATCAGCCAGGAGGGTTACTGTAGCAACTGTTGCCTAGCAGGAGAGAAGGGCCAGGATGTCCTGAGTCATTGAACTCGGGCAGCTTCCAGCACCCGCAGTGGCTTGAATTAAGCTCCAAGGCTAGGAGATTGTCAGTACAATTGTTTACCAGTGTGATGGATGTTGGGCAGGGATGTTCGGTCGGGTTCCTCTGGAGGCAAGAACTCTAAAATGCCAGGATGAGAATTGTGATATCTGTTCGTTGCATTCATGGACCTTTTATTTAAAAATCAGCATGGAAGGCAATCTGTTTACCAAACAAAAGACATTTATTATAGATCTGCACCTACAGAATCTTCTAATTCATTTTCTTGTTAAAATCGCAACAGTTGGGGGCAACTTTTGTTTTTAATTTTTAACTTTTAATTGTGGTAAAATACAACATAACATGAAATTTAGCATGTTAATCATTTTTCAGTGTACAGTTCAGTGGCATTAAGTACATTCACATTGTTGTGTAACCATCACCACTATCCATCTCCAGAACTTTGCATCTTTCCAAACTGAAACTCTGTCCCCATTAAACAATAACTTCCATTCCTTCCTTCCCCCAGCCCCTGGGAACCCCCATTCTATTTTCTGTCTCTATGAATTTGACATATAAGTGGAATCCTACAGTATTTGTCCTTCTGTGACTGGCTTATTTTACTTAGCATCGTGTCCTCAGGGTCCATCCGTGTTGTAGCATGTGTCAGAATGTCCTTCCTGCTTAAGGCTGAATAGTAGTCCATTGTATGGATAGACCCCATTTTGTTTATCCATTCATCAGTGGACACTTGGGCTGCTTCCCCCCTTTGGCTATTGTGAATAATGCTGGTATGTATTTGTATGGGTGTCCAATTTTGGGCAACTTTTAATTTTGAACTTAGAGAAAATCGTAAGAATATTAAAAAGAACTCTCGTTCACCCTATTCCCAGATTCCCCAGTTGTTTATATCTTACCCCATTTGCTTTATCGTTCTCCCTCTCTGTCTCCATCCCTGTCTCTCTTTGTCACTCTCTCTGTCTCTATGTACACATATGCATAGTATTATAACTTTCTTATTCCCTTCCGGATTATTTGGTTTTGGTTTATCTGTTGAAGTCACATCTCCACTTCTCTATTCTCTCTGTCCACCAGGGGTAAATTCCTTCCTTGTGTACATGGCTTTCAAAGATCGCTTCCAGCTGACGGATTCTCAGGTAAGAAAAGTCGGCTTTTCTGAATAGGCTCACTGGCGTTTGGTGCGTTTGGGCCCCTGCTGTTGTCTTGGAAGCGCCTTCAGTGTATGTACATCCCTTGGCTTCATCACAGTGGCTGGTGGATAAAGTTCCTGATGTCACTTTGCCTTTAGCGGGGTCTGAACTCAGTGCCCCGGCCCCCAGGACTCATGTTCCACCAGGCTCTGGAGACAGCCTGCTGTGGGACAGCATGGCCTAGTGTGTACTCAGAGCCTCCTTAGCAAACCTGGTGCAGAGCCGGGTGTCGTCCATGAGCTGCTCACTCCTGATCCACATTCTTTTAGGTTACGCTGCCTCTTAGTCACTGAGAGGTCCTCTTCTGCCACATGTGGCCAGAAACATTGTCCTTAGGGCAAGTCCAAAAACCCACCTTAATAGAAACAGGCAAAGGGCGCTGTTTCTGATCCCTGTGGCTGACAGGAAGACGAAGTCTCTGTCTCTGATCGCACTCCTCCCTCTCTCAGATCTATGAAGTGTTGAGTGTGATCCGGGATATCGGTGCGATTGCCCAAGTCCATGCAGAAAACGGCGACATCATTGCAGAGGTAAGTGCTGTCCTCTTCATTTCTTCATGACCAATGAGGCAAGAGGCAGGCTCAAGAAAGTAAAGTGACTTCTGTAGTTGACCTCTGAGGAGGAAAAGCAGGGTGACCTGGTGTGACGGTCCTGGGGCACTGTGCTACCAGTCTCATCGACAGCGTGAATGTTGGTGATGCTCGTGCCTCTTGGTGTGTTCTGCAGGACATCCAGCCTGTTCCCTTTCCACAGAGAAGTCATTTCTTTCAGTGCTGTAGTGCGGCTGCCTGTGGGGTGGGGGACTAGACCCCCTAGTCACACAGATATTTTACACTATAGCCCAGGGCTGGGAACACCTTGACTTTCAGCATCGCAGGGGAGTAGCTGAATGTATTTGGGAGGATGTAGTTGAGCTGTCGTAGCTCAGGTGTGTCTGGGAACAGTGTAGTGAGCCCTTCCCTTCATGGGGTCTTGGGATGAAGGCTGAGACATAAAAATGGCATTCCTCTTGCTTGAGGAATTTTTACCCAGGTCTCTAGCCATCAGAGCCCTGTGAAGTCCAGCTCTCCCTGACACCTGGCTTTCTTTAAATGTTGCAGGAACAGCAGAGGATCCTGGATCTGGGCATCACGGGTCCCGAGGGACATGTGCTGAGCCGGCCTGAGGAGGTGACCATCTGCTGAATGGAATGTGGGAATTGGTGTCCCTTGAGCGCCACCAGAGCCACATAGAACCCACTTCCTGCCTGTTGAGAATGGGGCCTCTCAGATGCTGATTTTGGTCCCTGTGAGAAGTCATAGGTTACCCGTGTGTGTCAAACAGGCAGACTGAAGTGTTAGACTGAGCCATGGGATAAACAGTGTGGATTGTTTAGCCTGAACACTCCTCTTTCTGTCTCTAATTCTCCCAGCGCTTTCTTGGGTAGATGCAGATAGCTGTTTATTAGCGTCCTGCAGTCTGGGTTTCATGGTTCATAACTTGGTGCCTCCAAAATCTTACCAGTCATCAAAACGTAGTCATGGGGATCTAAAAGCTCTTCTAAGTGTCTAAAAAGCGTAAGGGGAATTGTAAATTTTTCCAGCTGTAAGTCTGCACAGGGTATAACATAATCGGCAGAGTTTGGTAGACAGAATCTTTCAGAATTGGGGAGGGAAAATTACGCACAGAGTCCTTGCTGGCACAAGGGTTGAGAATCAGTCTTGGATGATGAGGCTTGTAAGTTAGAAGGGGGGTACTTACATCTTATGTGACGGAGAATCTGTTTTTCTAAATTAGAATTTGTGGCCCTTCAATGCTTCTCAAGAGTTGGCTCCCTAGTGAAAGGCTCAAGGTCAGGCTTTGAGGACCTGGCGCCTCTGAGCCAAGAGAATGCTGGGGAGTCTCATGGAGACAGACTTTCTCCCTCCGGGAAGAAAGGGATGGAAAAGGGGCAGTGCAGAGAAGGGTGGATAAAGTCATCAAGGAACTGGATGTTGGCTTAAAACTGATTTTTCCTTCTGGAAACGGGTGGAGGAAGATGTGTGACAAGAGCACGAGTAGGTCCCGTGCCACGTGTCGCACGACTTCAGAACTGGGATGTTCCCTCTGAATCTGGGAAGCGTTCATGTTGGGACCTGTGGGTGGAAGGGGAGTCTGCTCCCCCAGAAAGAAAATGGATTCATGCGGTTTGACATCACAGACGCCGTCAACAGGCTGCCTGGGGTGGGGGTGAAGTGGCACGTATCCACAGCCTTTTTCTTCAGACTTTGGGTGAGGCTGGAAAAGGAGAAAGAATGTAAGAAAGAGGCAGAAGGAAGAGAAGGTGGAAGCCACTTGGGATGTCTTGCACACATTGAGGGTTTATACTTCTCGTTCTGCCCTCACCGCGTGTGTGCACACACACAGTTACACAGACACACACAGTTATGCACACAGACACAGACATGCACAGAGACACATGCAGTTACACACATACACACAGAGACACACAGTTACATGCACAGAGACACACAGTTACACAGACACACAGTTATGCACACAGACACATGCACAGAGACACATGCAGTTACACACATACACACAGAGACACACAGTTACACAGACACACACAGTTATACACACAGACACAGACACATGCACAGAGACACATCAGTTACAAACATACACACAGAGACACACAGTTACACGCACAGAGACACACAGTTACACAGACACACACAGTTATGCACACAGACACAGACACGTGCACAGAGACACATGCAGTTACACACATACACACAGAGACACAGTTACACAGACATGCACAGTTATACACACAGACACAGACACATGCACAGAGACACATCAGTTACAAACATACACACAGAGACACACAGTTACACGCACAGAGACACACAGTTACACAGACACACACAGTTATGCACACAGACACAGACACGTGCACAGAGACACATGCAGTTACACACATACACACAGACACACAGTTACACACACAGAGGCACACAGTTACACACACAGAGACACACAGTTACACACACACACACAAACACACCCAGTTACACAGACACACACAATTATACACACAGACACAGACATGCACAGAGACACACAGTTACACACAGAGACACATGAAGTTACACACATACAGACACACAGTTACACACACACAGACACAGGCTCACCAGGGCACCTTCGGCACCATCTGAGGTCCTGAGGACATTTTTGTCTCTCCAAGAAAAGGGTGGAAAGGATGGAAGCTATTAAATTTTCAGTATTGTGTGGTCTCTCTCTAGGCCATGGGATATAGGTCCTTTTGCACCATCCAACCTTCCCATGCATGCAAAAAAGCTGGAGGAGATGAGCCAGAGCTAGCATGAGGGTGGAGGAGGCTGAAGGTGACATCTTTAGGCCCCTGCATTAGCTGTGGGGAGCCCCGTGCTGTGATTGTGGCTGGTGGTCAGTGGTCTCAGGGAGGCAGCTTATAGGAGAGAGGGAGACAGTATCAGTAGCTGATGCTAAAAGTACCTGAGCCTGGTTTTATACATAAGCATGCACACGTACACACACACACAAGCACACACGTACACATACCATGTGCACACACACATATACATTCACACAATGAAATGCTTATGGACACACGCACATGCACATTTACACACATACACAGATATGTATATACACATGCACACACATACACATACTGACACACGTGCAGACACCATCTCACTTGTGCAGACACCCTCAAGACTCCTTCCTCTGGCTTTGTTTCCCCTTCAGAGCTGGCCTTGGTGACCATTTCAACCAGATTTAATAATCTGGATAAACCTGTCGGGCTGGGAAGGATGGTGTAAGCCATGATGGCCATCAGCCCCATCCTCCTCGGAGGTAGTTGGTTCTGTGTTCAGTCTTGAAACAGTTTTGGGATCAGGCCTTTGAGCTGCAAGGACTCCAGGAGAGGCAGAGAGAGGACGTAGCTCTCATATGCTTTCTTTCTTTTCCTTGTATGCCCTTTCAGAGCTGACAGTTACTGAGCACCCACAGGTACCAGACACTGTGCTTAGCAGTTCACGTTTCAGCTTTACAACTGTCCTGCGAGGGAGACACAGCACAGCTCCTTTGCACAACTCCAAGGAGGCAGCATTCATGTAGACTGCACGGCTGTATGCAGGGAACCCGTTTACACCCTACTCCCTGTGTGTGGTGCTGCCCGGAGTTGTGCTGCAGTGAAGGCTTTGTTACTCCGTGTCTCTCATAGGAAGAAACCACGGAGGCGTGAAGCTAAGTGACTGCCTGGTATCAGAGAGCTAGAAAGTGGAGTGTCCTGCCTGCCTCCCCAACCCACTCTTCAGCATGTACACACACACACACGCATGCGTGCGCACACACACACGAGCCCAGGCTCAGCATACAGCCAGTGGGCCCACGTAACCAGATGGTGACACCTGGAGCTGGGCTTAAGTAGAAGGTTTACTCTCACTTTCACCCAGTTGGTTGGCTGGAGAGCTGTTCCCCCTCTGCTCCAGCTGTCCAGTGGGCGAGAAGATGCCACTCTCTGAGAGAAGCAAATGCTGCTTCCCCTGGTACACGAGGCTACTTCTGAGAGCCACGCGCTTGTTTAATTTTTACAGCCTTCCTGGGGACTTGCTTCTGTCTTTCTCCTGCTGTCTGCTCTGCATCCCCAGGGCCCTGTAAACCCGAAAACAGGAAGCAAGCCCTCCCTGGGTTTCCTGGACAGGCCAAAGCTCTCAGGAGAGTTGTCCTGGTTGCCATTTTGACCATAAAAATCAAACCCATTTTTCCATGATTAGACACAGGGCATTTCTCTCGTAGCAGTAGCATTTATAGTAAAAATACCTTGATATGGCCTCCACTTTTGATTATCAAAAGCACATGTAGAAGTGGTTGCCCTGAGGATTTCAGAATCTGCAGCAGTGGGTTAGGAAGGCTCCTTGGGGGCTGACAGGTCCAGGAATGCCCCAACATGGGGGCTCTTGGCTCCCTCCGAGGGTCCTCTTGTCTCGCGGAGGCTGCTTGTAGGGCTTTCTCTTCTCTCTGCTTTCCAGGGTCATCTGCTTCTCAGCTGATTCAGAGGCACCTGCTCCACAGAGGCCACAGGAGGTGACACTTTCTCCGAGCAGGTGCCTCTGTGTGACAGCCCTGTGAGCCGCCAGGCACCAGCCGGCGCCTTCCCCCTTGGTTACTGTGACGAGTTTTCAGTCCATCACTAGGGATGCGTTGTGTTAAACTCTGTGGGCGATATAGGGAATGAAATGTGGAACCATTCTGAGAGAACTTGAGCCTCATGGTCCAGTCAGGGAGATACTGCCAATACATAGGAAACAGTAGTTAATAACAGACAAAAATGTGTTCCTTCATGCTTTCGTGATTGATCGCTAGCGTTATGGTGGCTAACTTGTGCTTGAACTGCTCAAAACACGTTCCTGCCACTCTCTGCTGGTCTTCCCCACCCACCGTGTGAGACTGCCAGGAGGATTTTCCCCAGTCGTCAGCTGAGAAGATTGGAAGGGAGACTGTAGGGAACGCAGAATCTGGAACCCGCCGATCCACAAGTGGTGCCCAGCACGTGTAACAGTTGAGGCCCCGTGGGGGACAGAGTGAGAAAGTGATCCCTTCTGAAAGGGATTCTAGATGAGCTGGGGAGAAAGAGGGAGATGGAGAGTAGCGAGGGGATAGGACGTGATGGGGCTCTGAGCGAGTTATAGCCATCAGACTGTGGTATCTGGGAAGACAGTGGGGACTTGGAGGGGAGGGTGACAAAGAATCCTTGACAGAGAAAGGAGCATTCTAACTGGGCCTTGCGGAAGGGTGTGACTGGGGTATGCAGACAGGGGACTGGGCCATAAAGGGGGTGTCATGTACTGACACTGTCGTGCGTAGTGACAGTGTCGTGTGTAGTGACACTGTCGTGTGCACTGACACTGTTGTGTGTTCCTAGACAGGTTGCTTTCCTCTCTGGATCTTGGGCGTCTCATCTTTAAAATCAGAATGCAAGGCTAGATGACCCCCCAATCCCTTATAGTTCTATAATAAGGCAAATAAAAGTTTTTATTTTTAAACTCTAATACTATTTTTATGATATTTTAAAGCAATATTATTTAAATCGGAGTTCACTGTGTATAAGATAGTTTATGTTTATATTGGAGGCATACACACACACTGAAGGGTAAAATGTGGGTCCTTCCATGGTTCTGGGTAGAACGCGAAGAGCTGGGTTTAAATGACCTTCTCCTTCGACAAGGTCACCTTGTAGTTGGGCCTCTGCCCTCACTCCAGGCCTGTGCTGGGCTGGGGCCAAGAAGAGGTCAGAACTAACCTCACAGTGGATGAGCGGGTCCAGACAGGGCCCTGGGACCCAGATTTTTCAATCCAAAATCAGTCTTAACTGACGCCAATCTTCAGGGGTCAGGCCCCCAACAGAACTGGCACTTTTGCTCCCCTTACTCCCTAATTAGTATGATTTCACATTCCGATTCACTCAGAACATCCAGTCCACGCTGTTGGTAGGAACAGTGCCTCTGTTCACTTTCAGAGGTGTCTGGATTGGGACAGTACCCTGGGTGGTCCCCTGCACCCCCGGGAAGTGATGAGAATTCCAGCGAAGTCCTTTTTGCACTTCACTCTGTGGACTTTGGAGGTGACCGCAGAAACCCAGGACGTCCCTCTCCTGTGCTGCCCGGGCCAGAGGCACTTCTGTTGTAACTGGAGCCAAGGAGAGGGAGGACTGATCGGTCAGCTATTCTAGGAATTAAAAACATTTGGAAGTTTAATGAGCTTTTTCAAGAGCCGTTTGGTTTGCCTTTAGATTTCTAGACATCTCTCTCCACATATTTGATGCCTGAAAGGCCAAATGTGAATGAAGTTGTCTTAGTTTATAAATTAGATTACCGGTTAATGCAATCATAGAACTTCAGCTCTTGGCCAAGCTCCTGTAGAGACTCGGTTGGCTAAGATGATTCAGTTAGGAGCTCTGTCATCTCTTGTGAAAAATAGCAGCTCTTTATGGAACAGCCTAGCTTTAATCATTAACATAAAATGAAGTCATTTATTTGTTCAGTAAACATTTTTGAGCACCTGCTGTGTACTGAGCTCAACGTTGGGAACTATTGGAGGTGGGGCGTGCAGGATAGGAAGAAACCAAGGACGACCCTGCCCCTTGCCTCAAGGAGCTGAAGCCACAGCCTTTTGTCAGGATTTGGGAGGGAACAAAAAACTGTCTGAGCTCGGTCCTTCCGCAATTTCATCTGCTCCTTCAGTTGTCATTCTAAACCCACACTGCTGATTCCTCTGTAAGATAAAAGTTGATCTAATTAGTCTTACCTGATCAGGTATTTAGAGGTAATCACTTGGGATCTTTGAAATATCATTCACCAAAGCATCGGGTTTAAAGAAGCAGATTATTAATTAGAGCAGTTCTCCAATCTCGTGCCGAAGGTCGTCCCAGTCTGTGGCTGGCCGTGGTCGTGTCTACACAGAGGGCCCTTGGTTTTACACAAATGCTGCCTGCTCCGTTCCCAGAGCCCTGTGGGGTTGCATTGTTCCTTGGGCGATGCTGGCTTCATTTGTGGGTATCGGACAGAAGCCCAGCACAAAAACTGCATCACTGAACGTCTTGCCTCAACTGTGCAACTGGAATGGATGCACTCAGTTGGGAGCAGTCAGTTTCTGTGCATGTTGGTTCTCAAACATTAGCAAGCGTAAAAACCCCTAGAGTTGTTAAGACCCACATTTCTGGGTCCCACCCCCAGAGTTACTGATCCTATGGGTCTGGGGAGGGGCCCGAGAATATGCATTTCTTACAGACTCCCAGGCCTGCTGACTACACTTTCAGAGCCACTCAAAGCGGCCGGGGTGGGGAATTGCCTCATTATTTCAAACAACCAATATTGAGTGACACTGAGCAAGTCCTGTTCTCCTCCTGCAGTGCTACTCGGGGCAGGACCTTGAGGACACAGTGGTCTCTCATTCATCTTAGCCTCTCTTGGTGGTGGAGGGTAAAGATGGGTTCACGGAGGGGCGGTTCTCACATTCAGATGCTCTTCTGTAGGTTGAGGCTGAAGCCGTGAATCGTTCAATCACCATCGCCAACCAGACCAACTGTCCCCTGTACATCACCAAGGTGATGAGCAAAAGCGCAGCCGAAGTCATTGCCCAGGCCCGGAAAAAGGGTGAGTGCCATGGGCTGTCTGACTGCGGGCAGGTTCGGAAGTGGGGAGGCTCCTTTTCCAGACCCTCAAGCCAAGTGGGCGGCTTTCATCACGTCCCAGCATTAACCTAATTACAGCTGAGCAAGGCAGGGAGCTCCAGTTTCTCCCTCTGTTCCACTGCTGTGGCCTTGTTAGTATCTATTTAGGGTGGCGTGTGGCAGCGTGGGTGGGCAGGCACATTTCCCTTCTGCCTCCCTTCTGTAGAAAAGTTGGATTTAATTTGGTGCAGTCTAAATAAACTAGGCACATACACAGATGACATCAGTTTCCATCCGCCACAGAATCCTTCTGGGGAACGTTCTATTGCAAAATGCGTTTCCCCTCGGTGGCTGGTAGTGATTTCCGCTGGGGTAAGAGCATCTTGTGGGGGCGTGGGGCAGGGGATTTTACCCGCACTCCCTCATGTCCTGCTTTCCTGATGCTCGAGATACTTCCTGTAAGTTCTACTGATGTATTCTGGGCTGAGGCTGGCTCTCTGTTTTTACTAGGGAGTCCATTGAGAAGGTTCTTGGAAACTAATCTACTAAGTGCAGCTTCCAGTGCTGCTTCCCGAGGGTGTTCTGAGGAGCACCTTATACATTATGAATGCAGCAGAGCCCTCTTGTAACCTGCCGTTGACTATGAGTTTGGATAATCACACCATGTGTTCTGTGCTTAGGAGTGTAGCCTGATAGCATACAGTTGACTTTGAGGGTGGATCTTGGCCTGATGGGAACATGAGTATCATAAAATGGTCCCCCCTCCCTCTCTCCCTTCTTTCTTCCTTCCTCTCTCCTCATTATGCTCCCCCACCCTTTTTCCTCTCTGTATCTCTCCATCTCCCTGTCTCCATTTCTCTTTATTTCTTGCTCTGTTTCTTGTTCCATCTCTGTGTCTCCGTTTCTCTTGATTTCTGTCTAGCTTTCTTGTGGTCTCTGTATCTCTTTCTTGGTCTCTCTCATTGTCTTTCTAGCCCTTCATCTCTCTTTCTCTCTGTCTTTCTCTGTCAGTAAGGGGGCAGTTTGACCTCTGTGGTTCTGTTTCTAATTCTCTGCGGGATGTGATCCACATGGATAAGGAGGACGGTAAGATTTTTTCACTGGTGGGTGACTTTGTGCAAGACTTAGAACAAATTGCTCAATGACCACTGAGTCAGCTGCCCCAAGAGATGATGGCTTCCAGACAGACCCAGCAATTCCCGGCCCCCTATTCTTTGGAGCTCTTGGGGCCTCTGGCCTTAGGCTTTGCATCAAATGGTTGCTGCATTACCATCTTGGAAACCTGCCCTCTCCTGGCAGCTAGAAGGAATTGCCTTTTTGAAATAGATGAACATTCACTTAAAATAACATCATCCACTCAGAATCAGCTTTGAGCTGTGCTTCTAGGAGACAATGTGGATGATTACTGTCGGTGACCCTCCCTCACCTAGGCCCTTTATCACCCAGGCACACATTTGCAATACAGGAATCAGCCTCAGCACCCAACGCTAATCGCCAAATCGCTGTTTCCATGGAGCAAGGGGAAGTTGACACAGTGTCTGAAAAGGGGAAGTTAGGGGGCAGCTTATTTTATTTATTTTAGCAACCATACCATACCCAGATGATAATAAGAAAAAAAACTTAAGCAAACATTTTAACATAACTTTAATATAATTAAACATTCAATTTAACATAATTTAAAAACTGAGGCCTTGTTTTCTAATTCAGACTCTCATTTGTCTGAATTGGAGGATGGAGGAGTCTGTCCTCTACCAGATCTCGGTCCGGGGCAGGTGGAGCCAGCCCCATATGGGGTTGCAGAGCACTGGGCTCTGGGCCGCCCTGTCAGCAGTGCTGGGGAGCCTTTTCTCTGTGCCTCAGTTCTCTCATTTGAAGATGCAGAGCAGGAGTATGTTATCAGAAAGTCCAGTCCTGCTCTAATACTCTGTGACGCGGTGCCCGATGTCCCTCTGTTCTTTATGACTTTGACTCTGTGTGTGTATTGAGGGGAAGCGCTAGGATGGGACTATATCAGCCTATTCCTTCCAGAACCTTCTGGGTATGAGTCCAACTGTGCCTGCATTGTGGTTCCCAGGATGGCTTTTGCATTCAAACTGTATCCCTTTAGTCCTTGAAAGCCTGAGCTGTCAGCAAGGAATTTCCAGTGCATTCAGGTGCTAATGAGCAAGAATGAGAAGTCCTAGCTTGCTTTGCAGGCTGTGAAGGCTCTTTCCATCTTGTTGGAACTTCATAACGACCGACCGTAGGCCTGGGCAGGAATTTTTGAACTTTTCTTTTACTTTGCAGCTGAGTAAACTGAAGCTCAGAGTTAGTGAGGGGTGCAGTTGGGCTTTGATCATCAGCCATCTGACTTCAGGCCACCAATATCCATGTTAATATCTGACTTACCTTCATGCTTTGAGATTATTTTAATATGGGACATGCTATGACTGTCTCCTTCTTCGTATCTGTTGGGGTTTAGTTCCTCAACAAACCTGGTAGAGATGGAAGCCTGACACCCAGCAGAGTCATGGATAATACAGAAGCAAGGATTCTCCAACGACTGCGAAGAAAAACAATGAAGGCTGTATTAAGCGTTTGTGTCCTGGGATCAGTATCCTGTCCTGGATCAAATCTCAGCTCCACAATGCACCAGCATGTGATAGTGGGCGGTCACTTATCATCTCTAGGTCTCCTTCTCCCATCTGCAAGGGGAGGATAGTAATAGCGACTCATCTCATAGGGTGATGATGCTGCTTAAATGAGATAATGCACGTAAAGATGTATTGTATAATGACATCACCCACTGTTACCATGATGAAAGAGTGAAGGTTTTACTTTGGGCTGGTTAGAAAAGCAGAGCAAAGACACCTGCTGACTTAGGGCAAAGGTTTTCTGCTAAGGATTTCTTTTCTTCTTCGGGTGGTTCTTGCCCCTGGAGGCAAGTGGGAGACACTGCCGACTCTCTGCTGCCCCATTTCTTCATCTGTAGAATGGAGAGATCATTCATTCAGTCAACTCTTACTATGTGATGCTTCGGGCCTTTGTGCTGGAGACGAGAAATGGTCCCAGCTCTGTTGGCTCCTTCACTGGCAGGGGAGGGACACACGAGCGGGAATCATGGTGGGAAATGGTCAGTGTTATGAAAGAGGTGCAAGCCAACCAAGGTTAGAGCTCTGATGGAGGTGTCCCTGTTTACAGACATGTACCCTCACCCCTGTCTCAGGGGACGGGCTGCTAAGAGGACTCAGCGTTTCTCTATAAATGTGAGCTGTTGAAAATCCTCTTGCTGTCAATGGCAGAAGCGGTAGCATCTCCTCCTAGTGATCCCCGTGTGCCTGCCCACCCAGATACTTGCCCAGGTCCTAAATCTAAGACAGGAGGTGTTTAGGGAAGTGGAGATAGGAGATAAAATGTAAATGAGAACTGTTTTCACATGCTTGCTGGACCCAACACGACTGCCTGCGGTCTTCCCCGAGAGACAGTCCTGCGCAGCCTGCCTCCTTCGTTCTGTGCCATTTGGCCCGACAGCATATCATCAGCCCCATTCTGCAGATGGAGATGTGAAGACACAGCCAGGACCAGGACACTCTGGTCAACTTTTACTCATTAAAAGAACTTAGACATTGGTCTATTTAATAGGTCTTGTCTTGGAAGAGAAACTGAAATGTGGAAATTGAATATCTTGCCGCAGATCATCCAGCCTGTGGGAAATAGAACCCATAGTTCCAGATTTCTGGCCATCTCTCCTTCCGCCAGGGTTCAACACAGGGCTTTCACTAGAACAGGCTCTCTCAGACTGCATTTTGTCCACGTGTGAAATCTAACGTGGCTGTTCCTGCCTTCCGTGTGTGAATGGTAGCATGTAGGCAGTGCCTGCTGACCTCATCTGGTGGACATCCTTCTCCGTCCTCCTCCTCACTGCACCCCCATAACCCAGATGCAGAGACGTTCAGAATGGTTATGGCTGCTGAGGGGTGTTAAACCCTGGGAACCCAAATTTGAGACAAGACTCGCTATGCCCTGTGGGTTAAGAAGAATGGCTTGGGCATAATGAGAAGCACATGGTCATGGGGCCTGCAAGGACCACCCCAACTTGGGGAAGAATCCTTAGTGTTAAGCTAATGTACAACCTAGCAGTCTCGAACCCAGAGAGTAGCTGTGAATATCATAAAATCTCACCAAAATCTGAGTTAGTCAGGGATCTCTAGAGAAACAGAACCTACACACAGACACACAGATTTTAAGGAATTGGCTCACAGTTGTGGGCACTGGCAAATCTGAAGTCTGCAGGTGACTCGGGGAAGAGCTGAAGGCCGTCTGGAGTCAGGGTGCCTTCCGAATCCGTGCCCTCACTTGGGTGCAGATACTTTGCGGGGTTGGGAATTCAGTTGCATTGTAATTCAGCCACTTGCAGGATGAGACTCGGGGTTTGTGTTCAGCCAGTTTAGCTCTGAGGCTGCAAGAGATAAGGATCTCCTTCAGGGCAGACATGGAAACTTTCAGGTCATTTCTGTGGAGCTTGAGCTGGGAATTTGAATCCCTGAACCCATCCTTCTCTTTCCCCACTTTGCCCGGCATTAATTAGGAACAACCAGCCAATCTTGCTATACTCAGTTTGACAAAAGTGTGCTAAGGTATCAAATACGCAGTCACCCAGAACTCTGCCTCTTGAAGCATTTGATCAGGAGCATGCAGTGGTGATATTTCACGCATTTCTATTGCCCCCTCACGCCATGGACCCTCAGTGCTCCCTTTACTACTGGAAACGGAGTCTTTAGTGCTGGTAAATCAAATCAGATTGGAAAGCCAGTTACAGGAATGCCAGAACCATTTCAGAAAACTTTTAAGATTCCGTTCCTCTAGAACAACCCTCAGTACCAAAATCTGACATGGGGATCCATGGATAGACCCCAGGCTGATGAGTTCTGGCAGGGGCTCTCTGAGAGGAGAGGGAGAGTGGGGTGTGTGTGTGTGTGTGTGTGTCCCCGTCGGGTTTTCCCTGTGCTTTTGTGGCTGTGTTTTAAAATACATGACTTTGCATTGTTTCTACAGTGGATTTGTCCTCCAGCTTCTCATTCATGGGAAATGACTAACTGTCAGAGCCGGGAGCTGTCAAACAGGTCTAAACCCCAGCCTTCCATTTATTTTTCATGAAGGCATGCAGGCCCCAGGCCCACTGTGAATAAACACCACCCCAAGGCCCCTGCAGTTCCCGGCCATCTGAGAGAGAGCCTGCCAAAGGCTGGCTCTGGTCACGTCCTTCAGTTTAGACTTTCCCTGGAGAAGAAAATCATGAAGATCCAACTGCCGCCAAGAAAGCATCAGCAGTATATTTAGAGGAGTGTGGAAAGGCCAATTAAGCCTCTTTCGTGGTTTATTATTGTTAGTGGTAATTATTTCTGGCATGCTGTTCAGTAGTGTCTATAGCCTGACTGCAGTCCAGAAGCTTATTCCCTGCTCCCTTGGGAATGGGACACTGGGGACAGTGTTTATAATATGGGAAGAGGTGCCCCAAGGGGGCCAGGCCATTTGCTGGGAGGCAGAGCCCCAACCTGTGGACCCACACTCCCCTGGAGGTGGAGGCTTCCGACTGGATAGTTGAACTTCTTCCCTGCCTTTGGGGGCTAAAGAAAAGAAATAAAGCAGAGGACAGCAAGGACCTCTGAATCCCTTGGAATTTGAACAGGCAAAGCAGAAATGGGCTGCGAGATGTTCTCCTTCCAGGTGCCCCCATCTCAGCTTGGCCCCCCCCCAGGAGTCCTGGCTCAGCCTTGGTCTAAGGAGGCAGGTCTGGTCAGCAACGGCCTTGATGCTGCAACCCAGTTCTGGGTTTCAGAGGCTGAAGGCTGAGTTCATTCCCTTGTGGTGAGGTGCAGGTTCCTGTGCACAGAGAGAGTGGGACCCAGCCCCGTGGACCAGGTTCCCTACCCTGATGTGCGTTGTATTTCACTGAGTAAGGTGAAGACCACGGTCAAGGGCACTCACATTTGTGGGATTTAGGACACGTTCCAGGAACCACCCCCTCCTAGTGCTCAAGTTTCCGGAGGCAGGACAAGAAGCAGATTCAGGGGGAGGATGAGCAATAACAAGTTAGAGGAAAATCAGGAAACTCAGCTTGTCCAGATTTTCAAAGACCAACAAGCGGCTCTTTTTCTCCAAGCAGTTCTGCTCTCTTGAACTTTTTCATGTCGACAAAACCAGGAAACCTTTAGGGTAACGGATCCTTTGTTTTCCTAACGACTTGCACAAACCTCACCTTTGTGCGCAGACAATAGCCAGCGGGACCTCCAGACCTGACGGCTGGGACTGGGTTGGAGAGCTGCACTCAGCTCAGCCGGTTCCCGCTGATGCGCAAACCAAAAGCTGGAAGCCGGAGGTCCTGTGAGCCTGTGAGAGCCGAGGCCCAGCTCTGCGTCCTGCTTAGCCATTCGCGTTTCATAAACAGCCTCAGTGGCAGCCAAGGCCTTCTTATTATGCGGTGTTTTCCACTTTGGGATGAGCTGGGGCGGTTTGTGCAGCTGCCCAGCTGGCTCCTTGGACCAAATCCTGCCTGGGAGGCTTGACTAGGTCAGGAACCCAGGGGACCTTCCAGGCGATTCTGAGCATTGGCCCTTTTTTTCCTGGGGGATTCCTTCTGGGTGAGGCTTCCCCTGGGTTCTGGAGCCCTCCGTCCTGCTGGGGATTGTTACTGATTTCCTCAAGTGAGCTGCCCGCTGTGGCCTCTGACACTCGCTGGCTGAACAGCAACTCCTTTGTGAAATTCCTGAGGCTGGAGGGGGCAGCCGGAGGAGCCAGCGCTCAGAGCCACCGACTGCAGCAAAGAGGGTGTTGTGGTATATTATCAAGAGATAAGGCCTTGGAAAAGGCTGTGGAGGGGAAAGGAGACACATTCCTGACTGAGAAGGGTTTGGCCTTGAGGGCCCTGTGTTTGGAGAAAAGGGAACACTTGGCAGGGGCGCTGTGGGGTGGGGGTTGGCCTGGTGATGGGAGGAGGTGAGGAGAGGTGAATTCCTGGTGGTGGGAGGGCTGGCCTGAGATCCAATTCCAGCTCCAATGCCTTTAATTAATAACACATTACACCCTTTAATCTATTTAACACAATTTATTGAGTGCCTACCATACGCAGGTAGATTCATTTTTTTCAAAATATCTCCATCAAATGGAGAATCGAAAAATTCAAAACTGGGTGATTATTGGATTATTGGAGTGGAAGATGGGATTGAGCTTTGGACAGTGTTAAAGAAGAGATCAGCTCTGACATAAAGCCAGATGATGAAGGGCATCTGACGCTTCAGTAAGAAGTTTGTTTCTAGCTTTGAAGGCAGAAGGGCTCCTTGGGAGGATTTTATGCAAGAGAATGGCATGGGAAGATTGTGTTTTAGGAAGATCACTCTGGAAGTGTCATGGAGAATGAATCCAAGGTTGGGGAAACAAAAATAAATCTAAGCTCTTTTGGGGAGGCTCTGCTGGAATGAGCTGAGGAAAAATGATACAGGCCTGATTTAAGGGGAGATATGTGGAGAGGAAAGGAAAGGATGTGGTTAAGGTATTGAAGCATTGACATTCGATGGATATAAATGATTCCCAACATTCTGGCTTACACATGAATGGACGGAAAAGAGGACATGATTGTAGCGTAAGGGAATTGACATTCTTTCTTGACAATGTATTAACTGAGTTAGACTAGGCTTCTGGAAACGCTGAAATCTCAGTAGTGTAACTGTGCAAAGTCCTTTATTTCTTACTCTTACACAATCTATATGAATCTGGTGGCACTCAAGGGCAGCTCCCTTTAGGTGGCGACTCAGGGATCCAGGCTGTCTCTTGGGCAGATCTGGAGGGCTGTGTTTTGTTGTTAGTGGAGTCAATTCCAACCCCTAGTGACCCTGTTTACAGCAGAGCAGAATCCTGCCCAGTCCTCCTGCGCCATCCTCTCACCTTCTGGTGCTGTATCAGACAATACTCAGCTGTTATTCATAGAGTTTTCATGGCTACTTTTTCAGAAGTGGGTGGTCAGGTCCTTCTTCCTAGTCTGTCTTAGTCTGGAAGCTCCACTGAAACCTGTCCAGAATGGTTGAGCTTGCTGGTATTTGAAATACTGGTGGCATAGCTTTCAGCATCACAGCAACACTCAGACGCCACAGAATGACAAGCAACAGACAGGCAGTGTGGTTCTCTGACTGGGAAACAGACCTGGGCTGCAGCTGTAAGAGCGCTGAATCTTAATCACTAGACCACCAGGAGTGGATGTCCGTCATCTGGGATAAGGCTGTGGTGAGGAGTGCTGGTCTCACTCACTGGTCTCACTCACTGATAACACATCTAATTTCCTCTCCCAGCCCATTAGCCAGAGCCTAACTCTGCAGGGGGACTGGGGCATGTTGGGAGAGCAGAGGGGGAGTGTTTGGTGAACAGTAAGGTTAAGTTTGAGGTGCCATGGAGGTGCCAAAATCAGAGTCTAGACACCACTTGGGATGAGGTGCTTGAATGCAGTCTGAGCTGGAGATTGTTAAAAGATTTGGGGATCAGCAGGGTGGGCGGTGGAATGTTTGGGATCACGTAGGGAGAATGTGTTGAGTTAGAAGAGCAGGGGCCAAAGTGAAATCTTAGGCTGCACCTGTTGGGTCGGTGACTTTGGCTGGCTGAAGTGTTTGACCTCCCCAAGCATCAGTTTCCTCACCTGTGAGACGGGCTCGAGTCCTCTTCGAAGGGATGGTGAGAGCATTTGGCGTGCTGCCGGCCAGGGGGTGACTCCAGCAGAGGTGGTTTCCTGCCTCCTTCCTTGTGGTGTACCCAGCTTTGTTGTTGTGTTTGTCAGGAACCGTGGTGTATGGTGAGCCCATCACCGCCAGCTTGGGAACTGATGGCTCCCACTACTGGAGCAAGAACTGGGCCAAGGCTGCTGCTTTCGTCACCTCCCCACCCCTGAGCCCCGACCCGACCACTCCGGACTTTCTGAACTCCTTGCTGTCCTGGTGAGTCTTGGCGACTTGTTCTCACTTTCCATTCTGAGTCTTTTCTCAGACCAAACTGACCTGGCGGGTTACAACATGGTGGGTGAAAGCAGGCTTGCAGACAGAGACACCCTTGTGCTCCAAACTCGTATCGCTAAATGGGAACGGGGGATTATCATTCCGATACTGTTCTAGAGGGAATTCCAGGTAACAACCTGGACCATCTTGAAAGTCAAGCGAAGGAGATAAAGGCGGTATCAAGGATTCCACTGTGGGGCAGCGTCACCCGTCAGATACCTCACACAGTAGATCTAGATACACGGCAGTGTAACGAAGCTTTGGTGTCATGGCATGTCTTCCCAAGTTTCCTATCTCCTGAGGGGAGGATAGGTTATTGCAAAAACTTTCAATGACCTGGCACGTTACAAAAATACGTTCATGGGTGATTTGAAATCAAAGATTCGTTAAAAGCCAGTCTTCTGTTTCCCTTCCAGTGGAGATCTGCAGGTCACTGGCAGTGCCCACTGTACTTTCAACACCGCCCAGAAGGCTGTGGGGAAGGACAACTTCACCCTGATCCCCGAAGGCACCAATGGCACCGAGGAGCGGATGTCCGTCATCTGGGATAAGGCTGTGGTGAGGAGCGCTGGTCTCACTCATGGGCTGGCCTCAACTTCCCCGCCCCTGCAGCTGAGGGCCAGGGTCCCATGTAGGCCTTGAAATGGCAGTTGAGAAAATTCTAGAAGCTGGTACTTGTGTGACAATATTTCTTAGGTTTGGAAATCCAAGACCACTCCTTATAGGTCATTTCCTCCTGAATATTACATCTGTATCTCTTATCATTATCATCTGTGGATCAGTGGAGACTGAAAAAACAAGAGTCTTTAAAATATGACTCTTTTGATCAGTCAGGAAAAAGCTTCCTTAGCAACCCAGTGACTTTCTCAGTTTATCTTCTGCTCTTAGAAATGGACTTAATTTCCTTAAAACTGTCGTTTTGAGCTCTCTGGGCTTAGTGTTTCTCCCCACTGCAGGCTCCTGGCAGGCCTGCTTTGAACACACACTGACCTGTCAGGGATCTTGGTGATTTCTCATTTTCAGTATTTTAAAACGTTAATAACAGAACAGGTTTTCTATTTCTTAGTGAATTTTTTATATTGTGTAAACAATATATCCTTATTCCAAAAAGAATAAGGAAGTAAATTAACATCACTCATAACACCATCTTTCAGATACAACTACAATTAACATTTTGGGAAATGTCTTTCCATTTTTTGCCAGTGCAAGAGTGCACATGTGTGTATGTGATGTGTGTGTGTGATTGTGTAAATAACATCGGCATCATGCAAACATTGTGGGCTGTTTTGAAAAACAATATATCGTGAAAAGTCTCCACATCCTTAAATATACTTGAAAAACTTAGTTTTTAATAGCAGACTATTCCATCTTAATGCTGAACTGTAATTCATTTGTAATTCTTCAGTTGAACATTTATGTTATTTCTGATTTTTTTTTTCTGGGTTGAATATCCTTGTAAACACATCCTTGGACACATCTTTAATTATACTTGTAGGAGAAGTTTCTAGAAGTGGTATTGCTGGGTCGAAGGGTGTGTATATTTTTGAGACTTTTGCTATATATTGTCAAAGTTCCTTCTGGAAAGATTGTACCAATTTATATGCCACCAGCAGTGTATGACTTTCCCCAGTTTCTTCTACCAGGTTCAAATTGGTATTATCATCAAAAAACCCCAAAGTATTTTGATTTGATGATGAGTGAATTTTGTGTCTCATTGTTTTATATTTAATTTCTTCAATTACTGATTAGAGTGAATATTTTTTTCACACGCTTATTGGCCATTTGTTCTTTTCTCTTTCTCTTAATACCTGCTCATTTCCTTGCCCATTTTTCTACTGGGTTTTGAGTGGGTTTCCTAACGCAGAAATACGCACTCATTTCCTCAAATTCTGCATTTAACGGGAAGTGGAGCACGAGTGGTAGAGATGAGAAAGTGCAGGGAAGGACGTGAGGAGGCATGACTGGCACCTGTGGCCTGCTGTGGAAAGCCAGACTTGGGGCCGAGACTTCTGAGTGGACTAGACTAGAAGCCTAGGTCTGCACCTGAATTTTTGATGAGGACAGACATTCAGGTCAAATGATGTTTCCTGAAGAGGCATCGTAGCTCCTTCAACTTTTCCCTTTGAAATAATTGTAGAGTCAGAGGAAGCTGCAGATATAGGACTGAGAGGTCCTGTGTACCCTTCACCCAGTTTCCCCCATGGTCACATCTTACATAATTATTGTAGGCTATCAAAACCCGGAGATTGACAATGGCACAATGTGTGTGTATAGTTCTGTGTCATTTTGTCATATGTAGATTCATGTAACCACCACCACAGTCAAGATACAGATCTCCTCCGTCACCACAAAGACCCCCTTTGTGCTGCCCCTTCACAGTCACACCCACCCCTAACCTCTGGAGAAATCTCTATTTCACACCAGTCTGTTCTCCATCTCTACAACTTGGTTATTTTGAGAATGTTATATAAATGAAATCATACAGTATGTGACCTTTTGAGATTGGTTTTTTCACTCAGCATGATGCTCTTAACATCCATCTAAGTTGTTGTGTGTATCAAAAGTTTATTCCTTTTTATTGCTAAGTAGTGTTCTCCGCCCTTCAACTTTTTAATCTACTTTTGGTGCGTGCGTGTGTGTATTGTACTCCTCAGGTCACTGGGAAGATGGATGAGAACCAGTTTGTGGCCGTGACCAGTACCAATGCAGCCAAAGTCTTCAACCTTTACCCCCGGAAAGGCCGTATTGCTGTGGGATCCGATGCTGACCTGGTTATCTGGGACCCTGACAGCATTAAAACCATCTCTGCCAAGACCCACAACAGTGTAAGGCCTGGTAACCACACTGACCCAATCCAAACGAATGACTGTCACAGAAAGAGACAGAGGCGAGGAGAGGATTTATGAAAAGAACTCACTGTGATAGGAATGAACTTTTCCCTAGGATATGTTATAACTTGAAATTTGCTGAGAAAAAAAATAGCTATTTCCTTTTCTTTAATGAAGTCAGTAATACTGTTACTCTTATCATCATTTTGGAGTACCATGGCCTCTGTATAGATAGAGGTCTCTACCTGTAGACCTTTAGAGTCTCCAAAGTCATGCCTGGGCATCAGAAGCTTCTAGAAGCCAGGTGCCATTCCATTTAATAGTTTGGTGCAGCACCTCTCACCGCAGTGCTTGGCATAAGGAACCTACATAAAACATTCAATATCCACTCCTGAGATGCCCACTGGGCACTTTTATTCTTTTAAGCCACTGTTTTCTCATGTCAGTGTTGCTGTACAGAAACCTAAATGACAGGTGCTCTTATTGTCCTAAAGGCATTGATTGACTTTGACTTCTCCCCAAATAGAAGAAATACCCCCGGCAGCCGTTCTGATCATGACATTGGGGTCTGCAATTTTGAGGTGTCTCTTGACTCTCAGTCTAGACTGCAGAGCTTGGGGATGTCCTGTCTTGTTAATGGCACCCTGGGCAAGGGACTTCGTCACATCTCAGGCTCCTCAGCTGAGTACGAGGGGTTTGGACGAGGTCTCTGAGTCCTGAAATTCTGTGAGGTCAGTGGGCGTTAGGCAGAGGTGATAGATACTTCTTCATATAAAAGGCAGAGGTTCTTCATATAAAAAATTGTGTGTGTATGTGTGTGTTTTGCATGTGTGTGTATATATATATATATATATATATAAACAAATACAATATTGAGGAAACATGGACAAAGGGAGAGCTTTGGAAACGTAATGGGCATAGGACAGAAGTATTTTATGACAGAAACTCAAATGAATTTTGAAGTGAATTCTTAATGAATGAAGAGGATATTCTAGGAAAAGATCTAAATTGAAAGCTGGATTAATAGGAATCTAATTCCAGACTGCCTACCCCAGGTAGCCTGGGCCAGCAAGTACTGCCACCTCCACCAAGCGCCATGACAGAGCAGGGGTTGGCTTCTGGCATCCCTCCAGGGCAGCCCAGGGCCCTTGGCCATGTCCCACTCCTCTCCCATTTGGGCAGAGGCGCTTGGGCTGTGGGGCTCACTAGCTTCTGCTGGTGTCTGTGGGTGCCTTCTGGGAAGGCTGCTCAGCTCTCAGCATTTATTGATGACTTTTTTCCTCCTTCCCCACTGGCTGGCTTAGCTTCACAGCATAGCTTACAGCCACACTGACTTGTAACTTAGATCACAACCTCTTGGGGGTCCAGAATGGCTTCTTTACAGGCAGGGGTCCTAGGGTCCTGCCCAGTGAACCCATCTATTCCTATGCATTTAACATTACAGTCCCATTTACCCCTTCACTTGGCCTTTTCAATAAGGGGATGATGTTGTTATCCCAATTGGGAAGATAAATAAACAGAGGTTAGAGAGCTTAAGTGACCAGTCTAACATTACATAGCTATTTTGCGGTAGAGCCAGAATTAGAACCCCAAATTGTCCAGGACTCTTCCCTGCCAAACTGTGTGTGCAGCCTCTTGGTCAGGCTTAGATGGAGAAAATGCTTCCCCTCCCTTGCAGAGTCCCCTCCCCAGAGGTACGAAGGGTGAACTGGACTCATTGTTTAGGCTGCACATGACCCAGCCAGGGAAGCTTGCATTTGGAGCTCTTAACCTGGCAGAGAGAGGATGTGAAGGAGAGATGATTGGAGAAGACAGATTCTTCCCTCCAGACTTTCCACCTGAACCTTTCCAGAGCAATAGCACTGCCCTACCCTCACCTCCAGGCAACCCATATGAGAACCTTTGTCTTCCGGAAGTGCCTCTTTTCCCTCCTCACCTGTCTTAAGGAGCCACCACTAAGCATGCCTGTGTAGCGTTCATCATCCGGAGAGTACAAATAGGAGGCTTTCCCTGTGTCATAGAGTGTTTCCTACCACAGTGCTAATTAGCTTTAATTTGGAGCATTTAGCTAACTATTATTGACAGCCCTGGTGCTAAGCCTCTGCTTGGATTTCCCAGGCATCCAGCCAGATGAGTAACTTTAGGGAGCCCGTGTGGATGTAGGTTAAAAATGTCTGCACCTGGTGAGCCATGAAGCCTCACTGCCTCGCAGTTTGACACAGGGTAGGTTCTGAATACCCTGGCTGTGACCTGACCGTGGACTTGTTGATGTTAAGTTACTTAGAGTCACAAGCTGGTGCCTCCACCTTTTGAAAATGGGAGATGGCCCAGAGCTCTGCTAGGCACTTGTGCTCAGTCATTTAGAGGCAACAAAATTCACTGGATGTGTCTTACGATGTCTTGGACACCAAAGGGCTTGCAAGTCTTGTTGGGAAATTGCGATAAAAAAACAGTGAACAAATGAACATTCTCTAAATGCCTGCTCTGTGCTAAGTAGTGTGCCAGATGCTTATGTTCATTTTATTTCGTGTGATCCTGGCATCAGTCCTGTGACATGGGCCTTATTCCCTTCTAATGAGACTCAGGAGTGTAAGGGACTTGTCCAAAGTCACACAGCCAGCGAGTAGCAGACCTGGGGTGTGAACCCAGGGTAGGTGGCACCGTGTCCAGGATTGTCTCCATTACCCCAGTAGGGCACAAGAGGAGTTTCTCAGAGTGTAGACAATTAGCTGTGGAGTGACATGGAAGAGATGGGGTTGATCCAGCCCTTAAAGGACGACGCATACCCTTCAAAGGTTGTTTCTGAGCTGACAGAATTCTCATGGTGATCCACACATGTGTGATACTTTTCATGTTGTCATCTTCACATAAGCCTTGTGAGGAAGGCAGATGAAATGAACTAAACCTCAAACATTTTATTGAAGGCCCGCCTCTGAGGTTACCACAGTCCTTTCATTTAGGGACTTCAGTTTAACCACATCGCTAACAGATTGGGAAAGCAGGCAAGCCAGAAGGAAAACCTACTCGTGCATGGCCCATTTCAAGATTAAATTTAGAACTTGGTCAGAGAAGGCCTTTGGATTTTAATCTGATTGGAGCTTGAGTGAGTGAGAACAAAGTCACTGTTAATATAAGGAATTATTTTCTTTATATTTGTGTAGCATGTATGAACGCCCCTTCTTTTCCTTGCAGTTTTTCTGTTCAATTATTTTCAATTTTTGAGAAGTAGGAAAAGACTCTTCCACATTCTAGACAGGGAAATGAAGACGTAGAGATTAAGTGCCTGCTGGCGTGGCCAGTCAGGACAGGGACTTCATCTCGGGCCTTTCTTTCATGTGCCAGTACGGGGCAGTGGGGGCCACTAGCCTGACTGGATCTGGCCGGGATGGCGGGACGTGTCCCGAAGTTGACTGTGCTCCCTTCCTCTAGTGTCTCGAGTACAACATCTTCGAGGGCATGGAGTGCCGTGGCTCTCCACTGGTGGTCATCAGCCAGGGGAAGATTGTCCTGGAAGACGGCACCCTTCATGTCACCGAAGGCTCTGGGCGCTACATCCCCCGGAAGCCCTTCCCTGATTTTGTTTACAAGCGTATCAAGGCGAGGAGCAGGGTGAGTAACTCGGATCTTGTGAATTGTTTTTCGTGGATTAAGTTCAATTCTATAAACATTTACTAAGCACTTTGAGTCAGAATACTGAGATGAGTATGGAGGATTCAGGAATAAGGGAAACACGGTCTTTTTATTCCTGGAGTTCAGAATACCAGCAGACGAGTCAGGCTTGTCCACAGCCGGCTGGAATGAAGTGAGACTGCAGTATGTGTTGTGATGAGGAGTGTGTAGTGGGGTGCAGGGGAGAGAACCACTGCTGCGGAGTCATGGGGGAAAGTGTCAAGGGGAGAGGGCATTTTGAGTTGGTCCTTGAAGTTTAATTAGGAGTTTGACAAGTCAAAGAAGGGAGACAAGGGAATTTGGTAGAGAGATTGTCATGAGCATGGAGAATGTACAGTATATTCAGGGCCTGGTGAACAGTGTACAGCACTGGTGCTTGGTGACTGTGAGGCAGGGAATGGATGGAGCTGTAGGGGAATTAAAGGGAGAGTGAGATTGGAAAGGAAGTGTGGGGCCAGATCTTCTTCACAACATGTTTGGGGTTTCTACAGGGTTTAAGTTAAAGTGCCTTGGGGAAAATGATAAGAAATGTTAGTCAGTTTTTATAAGTAACCAGTTACCCATGACCCACCTTGGGGAAGCTTTGGCCTAGAGCCATGGGGCTGGCTCCATGCTGCCATCTGTCCCTGCCATTCCGTCCATGAGGAGAGCTCTCCACCCCCAGCTGTTGCAGGCCTGACCTGGTCTGTGTTCCCTCCCCATCAGGAGGGTTGCCGGGGAAGCAACCTCTGAAGGTGCCTGAGTCTAGACTCTTGTGTTTTGCAGCTGGCAGAGCTGAGAGGGGTTCCTCGTGGCCTATATGATGGACCTGTGTGCGAGGTGTCTGTGACACCCAAGACAGTCACTCCAGCCTCCTCCGCTAAGACGTCTCCTGCCAAGCAGCAGGCCCCACCTGTCCGGAACCTGCACCAGTCTGGATTCAGCTTGTCTGGTACGGTGATGGTTTGGTTAGGGCCCACTTCTGCGGGGCCATGCTCAGTGGAGCTGGCGAGTCGGGAATCGCTTTTGTCGAAGGAGCAGAAGCAGAAATGAATGATACTCCCATCCTTCCCAAAGTGGGACATACTAATATCACCAGAGATGGGATTCACGGCAGTGGCCAGTTGGGTTTCAGAATCTTGACACGGGTTTATATCACGTATACTATCATGATGCGTACGCTGTGTGTAATACCCAGTATATCCAGGGGACATTTTTTCAACGTGTAATGTCCATCATAAAAAAGGATGTTGTGGTATTTCAGGACTTCTTTTCTCCCCCCCACATGCAGTATATTGTAGTAGTTCAGCTTGTGGAGTCTGGAGTTCCAACAGCTTAACTTCGTAGCCCGGACACTGGCTGTGCCTGAGTCTCCTTGTCTCTAGAACGGGTATAATAGTAGGAGGTACCTCATGCGTTGTTGTGAGCATTGTTAATAGGCATGTAACGTGCCGAGAACAGAGCCATTCGACCGTTGTTAGTTATTTGCTTGGATAAAATACCTGACGTCAGGGAAGGTGAGAGGAAACAGTCCCAATTTTAGAGCTGCCTTACCTGAAACTTCCCTTCAGTCCCTCACTTGGCCCGTGATGAGAAACCTTCCACTTTCCAGCTCCCTGAGCCACAGATACGTATCCAGATTTCTATGGCATGTTAAAGAGACAGTTAATCAGATAGATTTTTTTTTCTCGTCACATATACTTGTTTTGAGAAGGCCATACCTGGATTATGAAATTTAAAAATAACGAACCTTAGTTTTGTTGTAAAGTAAGATGAATAATAAAAATGTCTGTGCTATCTCATCTCCCCAGGTCATTCAAATATAAGGAGCCATCATTACTCCTACTGATTATACAGTGGATGTGCAGTGTTAGGGGGACAGAATGCCAGACAGAGACTGCACCTTCAGAAAAGCCACACTCACTTTGACTAATGAGAATAGGGACAGGATGTGATCTGAGTCAGCCAAAAGCCTGAAACATACTGTTATTTTATACATGGTCTTACTTTTTTTTTGGTGAGGAAGAGTGGCCCTGAGCTAACATCTATTGCCACTCTTCCTCTTTTTACTTGAGGAAGATTGTTGCTCAGCTAACATCTGTGCCCATCTTCCTCTATTTTGTATATAGGTTGCTGCCACAGCATGGCTTTGATGAGTGGTGTGTAGGTCTGTGCCTGGGATCCAAACTGGTGAACCCCGGGCCGCAGAAGCAGAGTGCACTAACTTAACCACTGCGCCACCAGGCTGGCCCCGTGGTTTTACTTTTTCAAGTAGTGCGTCTAACTAGCTTCTGTAAGGACTGCTTTATACAGTCTGTGATACTTTAGGCCCATCCATTTTTTGTAGTTTAAGCTTTCAGTGAGGTTTTGAGAGAAGGACAAAGAATGGTCCTGGCCCTTTTCTCCTGAGCCCTGCCCTTTCGGTTTAGAGCAGGAATTGGTGTAGCTGTGTTTTGACCCTTGACCCTCTCTCCTCTCCAGGCGCCCAGATCGACGACAACATCCCCCGCCGCACCACCCAGCGCATCGTGGCTCCCCCTGGTGGCCGTGCCAACATCACCAGCCTGGGCTAGAGTTCCGGCTGCAGTCCACCTGGGGATGGGGGATGGGACACCTGAGGACATTCTGAGACTTTCTTCCTTCCTTCTTTTTTTTTTTAAGAGCCTGTGATAGTTACTGTGGGGCAGCCAGTTCACAGGGGGCTCCCTCTCGGGCCCCGCACTCCATCCCTCACCCGGAGTCACTGATTTTGCTCACCCACTTCCCTACACGTCTATGAATATCACACCCAAATCTATTCACCAACCCCGTACATGGAACTGCATCCAACACTCAGACATGCGAAACAAAGCAGATCACAACGAGGGTGTTTCTCATCTCCAACCTCTGTTGTACGTTATCATCTTCCTTTACATGGCGGGGAAGATAAAGTGAATTGCCCAGAGCTGCCTTTTTCTTTTTAAATTTTTTAAAAAGTTTTCTTTGTGGGGCTGGGGAGGGATGGGCGGGGGAGGGAGGAGAGGTGTTTTTCTTTTTAATACTAAATTGGAAAGCCTAATTCAATATTAATACAAGGGGTTTGAACTGGACATCCTAATGATGCAATTCTGTAACTGTCAAGCTGATTCAGGGTGGTTGGCAAACTCGTCATGTCCCTCCTGACAGGCTCCACATGTCCACGTCATCATTCCGTAGTCGTCTGGTCAGCTGTTGATAAAGGGCGGGTTTTCTTTTTGGCCTAGATTTTGCTGCAGATTAAATCTTTCGAGGATTCTCTTCTCTCTCCACCTCTGTTCTGCTCTCTCTCTCTCTCTAGCTTTTTCATTCATGAACATTTTCACGTCTGTCTCTTTCTATGTGCTTCCTCCAGCCCTCGTCTCTGAGACGGTGTTTTTTCTCCTTCCCCTGTTGTCTTCTCAAATGACCGGATCTACCATTTTACTGTGGTCATAAGAGCCTGCCTGGAAGGATGTGAGCTTTGTCATCACAACCGTAGGGATGTGCTGTCCGAGTCCGTATAAGACTGATACTGCCCACCCGCCATCACGAGGATATGCGTTTAAATTTGAGATGCTTCCCAGGTGCAGGGAAGGGCCGAGTTACTCACCCATGCCCTCACACGTGGGCTCAGAATAGAACCTCAAACAGTGCCGAGATGTTGAAGAAGTCTGAGGCTGTAGGACGAGAGAGCTTTTTCCTCCGTGTGATACTCACTGGCTAAAGGCATGATCAAATTTGTAAATTGAGCCCCAAACCCAAGTGAACCAACCAGTCCAAGCCAGCCACCAGCTCAGAGGTGCTGAGCTAGTGGGAGTCTGGCCCTGAAGCCCTGCCGTTTCCCGGCTAAGTATCTTTTAGGATTCCAGAACACACTGGGGCTTCTCACTTTGAGGAAAAAAATATTTTTTTCTTGTCCAATTATTTCCAAAGACACCATATGATATAGGGAGGCCTTCTAAACCCAGAAAATCATGGGGAAATTTGACTTAAACTCCATTTTACTTTGCAAGAGGAAAAATCTATTTAATGAGTGATACACAGGTTGGAGCCATTGTGGGGAGAAAACCTTACAATCAGACGTGTGGCCCCCAGAGCCCGCAGGTGATCTTGTGTCTACATCCCTGCCTCTCCTGTCTCAGAGACCCTTCCACAGCTGCCTTTGTGCCCGTCCCTGTCTTCGCGGATTCATGTTGCATTTCCTTCCAAACGTGTTTACAGCTTCTCCTAAGCAATGTCATGTTTGCAGGCTTTGATTAAACCAAATCTGCTTTTGTAAAGCGTAACCTAAAGACGTTGGTCATCACATCATTACACTCGTCTCTCCACACGTTCTGCCTTTGGGGTTATGGTTGGGGTTATTTTTTGTTGTTGTTGTTGTTGTTTGTTATTTTAAAAGTAAATTGCACTTTTAAAGAATAATTGGTTAACTTAATATATTTGTTTTTTTTTCTCACCTGCACTTCAAGGACATTTGAACAAGTTGGAAAAAAATTTTTTGTTTCAATTCTAAGAAACACTTGCAGCTCCTCAGTATTCACTTGAGTCTTCCTGTTTTTCCTGTACTGGTCATGGTCATTTTGGTTATTTGGCTTGTTCTCTTAACACAACCTGAAACCGTGAGATTTCCGCAGGCCGTGTAAGCATGTTTCCCTGTGGGCTTGCTGTGTGCGTCTGTTCAATGGATGTCATATGTAAATGCTAAAATAAGTTGACAGTGTCTCAGAACTGAGTAACTGCAGTGACTTGATGCTCTAAAACAGTGTAGGATTTAATGATAGATGGTTTTTAATCCTTGGAATTGTGATTGTGACCCATGAGTGGAGGCACTTTCAGTGCTGAAGCTGATAATGTGTGTAGCCAGAAGAGTACCTTTTCTTTTGTAACCACTGTCTTAATGGCAAAATAATTATGGTAAAAAAACAAGTCTCGTGTTTATTATTCCCTAAGAACTCTGTGTTATATTACCATGGAACGCCTAATAAAGCAAAATGTGGTTGTTTCAGGGTGTGTCTGTGTTGAGATATTCAAGGAGGCAGCACCCTGGCCCATCTCCAGTGAGACTTCCCCTCGTTTTGGTGACTCCACTGATTCAAGAGTTTTCACTGCATGTCACAGGTTGTTTTGTCCATGCCGCTGAGGTCTAATTCCGAGCAGAGCTCTACATGCAGAGCCGAGTGTCAGAAGTCGGTAGACTCCATCATAGAGAGGCCACACTAGCCTCCAGAATGAAGTGCAAACATGGGAATGAGGTGGGGCCATGTAGCTTAGTGTGGTGACCCCTCTGAGTTCTGTGTGTCCTTGCAGCTTGTTCACCCTGGAGAACCCGCATGCTACATGGGGCGTGAAGATAAGACAGCTGTGTTGACTTGCACCCAGAACTCACTCAGAGAGCTTGTAAGAAACCAGGGCATAAAGCACATGTTCTTCCACCCCCAAGCAAGAGCCAAGAAGGCACAAGGGGCCAGAGCCACGCCAGCCCCAGCAGGCTGGATGCTTGGTTCCCACAGTCATCTCGTTCACCCGCACTAGTGTCACTGGTTCTGAAAACGCTGAATAGAAGTTGTGTGCTTGGGGCTCCCCGGGCCCAATAAATGGTTGATGGTCTTTTCCTCTTTTTTCTTTTCTATCCAGCCCTGTCCAAACAAGGTATGAGATGATTTACAAAAATGTATATACTATACCAAACTTTTATAAACAGAGCGTTTGAGTGAAGAGAAAATAAGAGTAGGAAAAATAAGATAAGGCCTGAATGGCCTTAGGACGGCACACCTGTCATGAGGTGGTAAACTTGTGAGGGAGCTCTGAGTGTTCCAGCAGCAAACACAAGAAAGGGAAACATGGCTGGAAGACCGTGTCACATTTAGAGTGACAGAAGATGTAGTCCTTTAGAAGGCGCACAGATTTATGGTTCTCAGCCCTGAGGGCAAGTTCTGGATCCCCCAGTAACCACTGTGGTGTGTCTACGGCTGGCTCTTAGCCTGCCTTCACTGTACACTGATGGCAGAGCACCATGATCCAGGAAAATAGAATCTGTCCAGGAGAGGCGGCACAAAAAGCCTCACTCTAACATCAGTGGGACCTGCAACAAGAGTTAAAATGGAAATCCCAGGGGGCCGCCCGGTGGCGCAGCGGTTTAGTCCGCGCTTGGCAGCCCGGGGTTCGCGAGTTCGGATCCCAGGCGCCCGCGGACGCGCACTGCCTGTCAGCCATGCCGTGGCGGCGTCCCATATAAAGTGGAGGAAGATGGGCACGGATGTTAGCCCAGGGCCAGTCTTCCTCAGCAAAAAGGGGAAGATTGGCAACAGATGTTAGCTCAGGGCTGGTCTTCCCCACAAAAAAAAAAAAAAAAAAAAAAAAAAAAATGGAAATCCCAGGCTCACAGCCCATCCTCCTATTCCCACCCTGGCTTCATCCCACACTGAGACAGGCCTCATGCTCATGCCTGTGGACACCTCAGCCCATGTGTCCGAGTCCTGCCCAACCCCTGGCAAACAGCCACCCCAAGGGCTGTCCACACCAGCTGTGAGTCTGCCCTCTGACAGACCCAGCAGAGAGGGCTGTGTAGGCGCTGGGAGTAGGCGTGGGTCCATTTGGGCAGAGAATTGCAGAACGATGGCCAGAGAGCAGATGCTCTAAAGAGGGAGTCCCATGGGTGACACGTAGCTAGACAATGGGGCCAGGTATTTAACTCTGGTGATGAGATTTAATCCCAAAACAGATTTTAGAGCATCAGGAAAACATGAGTGGCATGCATATGCTTCAGGAAGTGTTTTGTATTGCCATGAGTTGAAAGTTACATTCTCTGACAAGTTTCTATAGCACACATATTCTGTAAGAAAAGGCAGATCTATTTCTTTCCCATCAACTGAGGTAGGGTAAGTTTTGATGTGCTGCTGCTTAGGTATCTTTCAGAAAGCTGTTTAACTTCTCTGGGCCTTATTTACCCTTTCTGGTGAAAAATTACAAAATATATGTATATACACAGATGTACATATATATGATTAATTTTTATAAGGATCTTGAAAGAGTGAATAAAATAACGTCTATTGAAGATACTTTGAAAAGGAGCAAAGGGCCCTGGGCGTGTAAGTGCATCATCACTTTATGAAGATTTGATGTCACAAGGGGGCTGGTGCAGGCAGGCAGGGGGCAGGCAGGGGCTGTCCTTGGCAATGAGAAGTGTGGCCTCCGCTTGGGGCTTGGGGCTCCCAGGGCTGGGCATAAAGTGAGGGGCCCACGGAAGTCCCACTGGGAGGACTGAAGACCAAATGCTACACCATATAAAGTTTTATGGTTCAAATAATTTATTACATTGAGATTATTTATGTGATTAGCCTCGTCCATGCTGTAGTCATGCAAACAGTCCTCATCCTCATAAACTTCATCCCACAACACAGAACCATCCTGCAACCTGGTGTGTGTGATGGGAGTCGGGTGGAGGTCAGAGAAGTGGCCCCGACTCCTCCAGCGATGACCTTGCCTGGGACTGGCTGTTTTCAGCTTTATCTTGGGACTCTGGGGACACTAGGGACCCTTAATAGGATCCAAGTGTGGACCCCTCGTAGAAGAAGGAGGCAGGAGGGGAGAACATCTTGTTTTGCTGTTCATAGCACTTTAGGACCAATCCCTTCCCAGAGAAGACTGGAAGTAACAGTGGACTGTGTGTCGAGGCTTTCCATTCTGATGGCTAGTTCCCTTGATTCTTCCTATCACTCCAAAGGTTTGCCGTTTTTATCCCCCGACCTTTCAAGAGGCCTCAGGACACAAGAAGCTATTACAAGTGGTCAACTCACTCTTGGTGTTGTGCTCCCTCTGCTGGGGGCACGCATCTTTTATCTTTTGCTGTATATTTAAGCGTTAGGTGAATGGAGTCGAGGACTGTTTGTCTCTCAAGAGAACAAGGAGGGGAAGGGCTGGCCGTCTGCTGGGAAGGACTGTGGATGTCCTGCCCGGATGTAGGGAGGTGGGCTCCCAGCTTTCTCTTCCACTGTCTGATCAGCTTTCCTGTCCACTCACTCCCACTCCACCCACTTTCTGATGTCAGACACCTTTGGTCTCATGACTTAGTTGTCCACCGGCTATTAGCTTCCCCCAGCATCCCACCAGGACCCCATGGCAGGCACTTTAACTCTCTTACTAGTTCCCTCAATATGCTTGAACCCGTGTCCTCCAATTGTACCTGTTGAACAAACCCCAGCTCTGGATCCCACCCCCCCACCCATAGCTGCCCTGCCAGCCAGCAGCCCCTGCATGGCTCTGTCTTGATCCAGAGCACCAACTCCAAAGGACAGGGACAATCCCATCACGGAGAAGGACCTCCTGACTGTTGCTTAATCGCTCCCTGGCAATCCACTCCACGTGCCAGATCACGAGGAATGAGAACGCATGACCCATCCCCAAATGCCTGGCCTCCCTCCAGGCCACACCTACATTCTGAGAGGCCCAAGTGTGACTGGGCAACAGGGGACAATCCAGTCCATCGCACCTCATCGTCTTTTTTTTTCTCAGTTGTCACTCACATGTTGTCCTTCTGGGCACTATCCTCTATCCTCTTCTGTGCTTCCCCTTGACCAAACCTCCCATTCCCAAACTCTATATGTGTGATTCATGATCAGTAATAAACTCTCATCTTCACTGAGCATTCTCCCCCACTGAGTCCCCCTTTCTAAAGACAGAATTTCATCCTGTCTTCTCAGGGGGAGGTTCCTCTGCATCTCACTCCCCATACTCTTCAGGGTGGTAGGGGTTGATGTGTGCTCAAGCCTCAATACTTCTTCCATCCTCTGCCATTTGGCTATGCTGTTCTCAGACCCTGCTCACTGCTGTTAGCTACTGATTCGGAGACACTTTCTCTCATTCACTGAAGACCTTGGTATCAAACCACGGCATAGTTTTCTCTTCCTCACAACTCCCGTCCTCAAGAGGAGGTACTTCAGCATCCGTGTAGATGATCCATCCAATATCCTAGACTTTCAGTCTTGTGATCCGTTCTCCACTCTTCCTTAGCTATCTACTGTCTGGACCATTTCATTTTCCCAAATGCTATATTTGCTGAAATCACTAATGCAACATCCCCACTCTGACCAGTCCTCTGGTCCTTTTGATTTGCATTTTCAAATACTTCCTATGCTCCTATTATTTGGCCATACCAAGCCTTTCTGTCCATGATTCCATCTGTCTTCCCCCTCCACCAGCTTCCTCCTGTCTTCCCTCCCTATCCTACTTAGATTCCACGGTACATCATTTAATTCATTCTCTTGCCAACACCCTAATCCCTTGACCTTTGTCCTTTCATTATATCTTCTTTGTCAGACTGCAACCCTAGATGAACCCATCTTCCTCTGTAGCTTGGGCATGAGCCAGAGTTCTGTACAGCTAGACAAGTTGCTATCTTGACAAAATCATGACAGTAACTCCAGTTGTATGCAGAGCACTGAACACTTTGCAGGAATCCAATTTTTTTTTATTCATAGATAAAGAAAGTCCTACTTTCTATATCCCAAATCTCTTTTCCCCATGTCCCCCTCAGGAGATGTTCTTTCCTTCCATTGCACAAGAAAGGTGTAAACCATCAAGCAGAACTTCTTTGACACCTCTCTACCCGATGAATGGAACTGTCTGCAGCTGCACCCCCTCACCCTGTCCTCCTTTCCAATCCCACGTTTTATCTGCGTCAGTCCCTCTACCTGTGCCAGCTGCTTCCACCTTCTCAGAAAACTTTCTTATCTACATCTTCAACCTCTCTCTCTCTCTCTACTGGCTAATCTTATCAACATTGAAACATGTTCAAATGTCTTTTTCTTTAAAACCCTTCCATAACTCTACATTTCCATTCTGGTACCACTATTTTTCCTCCCATCCTCAGAGACAGTTTTCTTGCATGAGGCATCTAGATTCACTGGATCTATTTTTCCACCTCCCATTTACTCCTTAACCTCTTTGAACAGACCACAAAATAACCTCCCTGGTACTAAACCTAAGGGAGACTTTTCATCTCTGTCTTACCTGACCTCTTAGGGGCACTTGGTGCAGTTACCTTCACCCTTCTTTCTTTGATAAGCATGTCCTTGTCTTGTTTTCTTCCTGTCTCTCCTGCCATTGTTCAGTATTCTTTGCCAGCCCTTTCTTCTCTGGTTGACTTGGTATTTAGAATCCTTCAAGTCTGTCACACCAGCCCCCCCTTTTTTTTCACTTCACTCAACATTCTCTCCCTAGGCAATCTCCTCTACTCTTACGGTTCACCTTCTGTCTACGGAGTAAAAACTCCCCAGAGTTCATTATGTGATAATGACTTCTCCTCCAGGTCAAACCCATATATCTAACTCACCTGCATAGTTTATGGTCACCTCAGATACACATAAAATGTGTAACTCTTTGCCTTCTTTCCCTCACAGATCTGTTTCAACTTCAGTGTTTCATAAAATTGAAACCACAAGCCATTTAGTTGTTTCAAAGCAAGAATCTAGTGGTCATCTTCAATTCCTAGTTATCCGTCATCCATTCTGCATAAAGTGTCTCCAAGGTCTGTTAATTCTACCTCTTCAGTATCTCTCAAATCTGCAGTCTTTTTATCTCTATTCCAACTCTTATCCTCCCCTCTGCTCCCTTGCCTTTAGTTCCAACTACCATTACTACTCTCCTTGATAACTAAAGAATCTCTTAAGTGGTTTTATTGCATCCATTTTTGTTTGTTTTGTTTAACCGTTCTTGACTGAGGTATAGAGACAAAAAATGGTGCAGGTTTTAGGTGTACAATTCATTGAATTTTCTAGATGTATATAGCCGTGTAACCAATGCCCCAATTAAGATATAGTACATTTCTATCACCCAGACTGTTCCCTTCTATGCTTTTCCAGTCAATCTCTGCCACGATAATCCAGCCGCAGCCTGGGGCAACCAGTCTTCTGATTTCTAGCACCCTCACTTAGTTTTTCTCTTCTAGAATTTCATTTACATTGAATCATAAAGCATGGACTCTTGTGTCCAGCTTCTTTTGTTCAGTATCACGTTCATGACATTCAGTAAATCTTTCTTTTGCATTGGTGAGAAGCATTCCACTGTATGAATACACCACAATTTGTCCAATAACCATTGGTGGATGTTTGGACTGTTTTCAGTTTCCAGAGATTGTGAATAAAGCAGCTGTGCATTTTTGTGCAGTCTTTTGTGAACATATGTTTTCATTTATTTTGGGTAGAGATACTTAGGAGTGGAATTGTTGGGTCATGATGTAGGTGTATGTTTAATTTTCTAAGGAATTCCAAAGTGGTTGTACCATTGTCACACTCACTGCTACGTATGAGAATTTCAGTGGCTCTGTGTCCTCGTCAACACTTGAAATTGTCAGACTTTTACATTTTGACCATTCTAGGGGTGATGTTGAGCATCTTTTCATGTATTTATTATTCATGTATTTATATCTTTGTGAAATGGCTGTTCAAGTCTTTTGCCCATTTTTATTGGACTCCTTGGGACTATGTCTTATTTTTCCTTACATTCTTCATCATATCACAAGATGTGGCTCACGATAGGTACTCAAAATCATTCTGGACTTGATTGAACTAAATACCATCTCATTCAAAGACCAGACATAGATGTTCCCTTGGCTAAATTTTATTTATTTATTTTTTTGTGAGGAAGACCAGCCCTGAGCTAACATCCATTGCTAATCCTCCTCTTTTTGCTGAGGAAGACTGGCCCTGGGCTAACATCCGTGCCCATCTTCCTCTACTTTATATGGGACGCCGCCACAGCATGGCTGATGAGCAGTGTGTTGGCAGGCGCCCGGGATCCGAACCGGCGAACCCCGGGCTGCCAAGTGCAAACTAAACCGCTGCGCCACCAGGCCGGCCCCATCCCTTGGCTAAATTTTAAAGGAATTGCCAAGACCTAGGCTTCGATGCTGGAGAAGAGCAACAGAGAAAGAAAGTGAAGATGAGTTGACTCAAATTTCCTTTGTGTCTTTTCTCATAGTCTTTTCCCCTGACTGACTTTACATTTTCAACTGATTTTCCCCAACCAGGAGCAGCTGCTTACTTTGGAAAGCAGAACATGCAGGAAAATGTTTGGATGGAAGTATAGAATCAATTGCACAATTAATCAGGTACAGACCCCGTACTGAGTTTGGCTGGTACATGAGTAGACTTAACAGGAACTACTTTGGTTGTAAAAAATGGTTTCTCTGTTTTGGGCCCAGTATGCTAATTTGAACTTTGTATTTCTTAGGGTTTTTTTTTTCATTAAATTCTTTATGTTATCTAAATGAAATCTCTGCTTCAGCCAGACTGGTCTCCTTATTGTTTTCCAAACATTCCTGTCCCCTTCCTGTCCTGGTGTGAAGGGGACTTTTTGGCAAAACAATGCTTTGGAACTATGCTGTGAGAGGTGATCCACATCAGCAAGAGAGGTGAGCTTTTTTGTAGTACCCCCCACCCGATTATATGGTTGCTCCTCTCTGACAAATATAAAGATCCACCACAAATGATATAAAGAATGTTGTTCAATGGGACTTGCTAGCTCAAGCATGGGAAGTAGAACAGGATGAAGTTGATGACCCAAAATGAGAAGACAGAAACGGAGGGGTGCAGAGGAACCAAGGGAGAGAGATTCTTGGGAACAGGCCAGGAGGACCTGCCCTGATGAAATAAGAAACATTTTCACCAGGTATATTTACAATTATCTGATATAGTAACACTATATAACACAGAGTTATTTCTTATAATTGACAGATCTTCCAAGACATTTTGTAGCAGGGTTATATGTCTTTGTGCATTTTTTCCATGGAACACCACTCTTCTCCATTCTTTTGTTTGCCTCAGTATCTAATGATAATACTAGTAATAATAATAATCATATCACTAGTACTAGCAGTAAATATAACTTAGTGAGGAAAGGTGAAATTGTTAACTCCATTTTATGGATGAGGAAACTGAGGCTAAGAGAAGATAAATAATGAGCCCTGCCACATATTCCTGGAAATGACAGAACTGGAGATCTGTGTGTCTCATCCTGGCTCTTTCTGCTGAGTCATGAAAAGAGGTAGAGATTGGTGGGTAGGAGTGTGGGCTCTGCAGCCAGGCTGTGTGGCCGCGATTCCTAGCTTAGCCATCTCCTAGCTAGGTGTGTGGGCGAGTCATTGAAACTCTGTGCCTCTTTCCTCCTTTGTAGGGTGGGGATAGTAGTCGTGCATACTTCATCTGGTTGTGGTGAGGCTTACATGGGTCAGCATGTGAAAGCTCACTTGGACCAGTGCCTGGCCCACTAAGTGCTCAGTAGGGTTGTTATTGTTACACTCTCTGCACTGTTGGCTTTCCCTTCTTTGGCCTCATACATATCAATACTCAGACCTCAATACTCAGTAGTCAGTACTCAATACTCAGTATTACTCAGTAGATGCTTCTCAATTTTACCTTATATGTGATTATCAGCTCTTTAAGAATAGAGTCATGTTTTATTCATCCCCCAAAGCATTTATCATGGTTTCTTGCACAAATTGGTGCTGAATAAATGTCAATTGAGATGTATTATAAAGCAAATGGTATAGTATTTAATGGAGCCTGACTAATCCGGGTTCAGATCCCAGACTTGCTACTTACTAGCTGTGTGCTCTTGAGCAAGTGACCTAAGCGTTCTATGTCCCAGCTTCCTCATCCAAAAATTGGAGATAATCTATGTTTTCCACCCTGGAAATTTGCAGTGAGGATTAAATAAGTTATTATATGTGAAGTGCTTAGAGCAATGCCTGGCCCATCAGAAGTATTAGACAAGTGCTGGTTATTATTGGCATTTACCCTCCAAAGTAAACTGTAAGGTCTTTGGGACAAACGACCTTAAACGTCAGTGGCTAGTGCAGCACCAGGTTGTTTTTCGCTGTGCAACTCCAGCTTGGCAGCTCCAGGTCAGGAGGCTCTCCTTTGCGTCTTTCTTCTGAGGGGTAACACAGTGACCCCGGCTCCTCTCATTCTCCGAAACCACCATCCTTAACACACAGCCTCCAGCATTGCCAGAGGAAGAGAGGGGATTTTTAGGTCAGGCCTGGAAATAGGTACATCGCTTTTGCTTCTGCTTCACTGGCCAGAACTCATTTCATGACTCACCTACATGCAAACAGCTTGGGAACAATCGGCTTCCTGTATGCCCAGGACAACAACGCAACGGTCTGGTTAACACGGAGCGTTGTCTCTGCCACGCCAGAAAGGGGTGGTTCCCCAAAGGAAAACTGGGGTGATAGAAGCAGAAGAGGGGTGGAGAAAGTTATCTATGTCACTACCCTCAGAGTAATTACATGATTATTTGCAAAGTCCAAGGGCCTCTCCACTAGATGATAATCTTATCACTTTCATCTTAAGAAAAATGGGAAATTGCTTCCCAAAGTGTTGTTATTTCCTCCAGACTGCGTGGATTCTAGCTGCGTCTCACAGCCCTCCTGGCTACGGCCTCAGCTCTTGACACAGTTGTCCTCAGGGTTGCATCCGTGAGTGCCCTTCACTGGGGGCTGACTTGGCAGAGAGAGAAGGGCAGAGTGGTGTGGATTATACTTACATGCCTCCATGAATCTCCCTCTAGCTGACAGTTTGTGGAGAGCTGGACCTCCACCAAACCCTGGGGGCACCTCCGACACAATAGAAAATCAGTCAAATGAGGTCTCAGTCTATAGGAGAAGGCAGACTTGTAAACAAATAATCGCGATTAGTGTCGCAAGAGAGCTATAAACCACAAGATACACAAGCAGGAAAATGTAGCTAATTGAGGAGATGGAACAGATTTCAAAAAGAGTTAATATGTCTGAAAAATGAAAATAAGACAAAGAAAATAACAGAAGTCTACTAGTGCAGAGCAGTGACCCACAGGCATATTCTATATGTATCTTAGGTCCAGTTCAACTCCAAGGGCACTCATCTGATCCTTGAACTTAAACTTTCCATGTAAACTGTTTTAGGACCAAGGTAACCAGACGTCCTATTTCTCTGGTCTTGCTGCTCTTTCCCTAAGACGTTTCTATCAGTTCTTAGTGACTCATTTGCAAATCCAATATGAGGCCACTTATTGAAATGCTATAATGTTCACAAAGGATTACTTTGTTGGAATTATTACTGCTCTTTCTCTTCCTCATTCCTAGTTCTCCCTTTTCTTCTCCACATCCCCCGCCCCCCGCCACTCAGCTTCCACCTACTCCAGAATGGGCATCCTGTCCTTCAGGTTCTCACTAGAACAATGGCGTTCACCTGACTGCCTTTAGATGCTTGATTCCACTTTAATTCCAGGTCCTGTCTACTTTCACCATGCCCTTTTCCTCCTGGATGACAGACTTACAATGTGATAGTTTCGTTTGACAAAATATTTGTTGAGGAATTTGGAATGAAACCTGTTAAAAACTTAGGTCTGGGGCCGGCTCGGTGGCGCAGCGGTTTAGTTCGCGCTTGGCAGCCCGGGGTTCGCTGGTTCGGATCCCGGGCGCCCGCCGACGCACTGCCTGTCAGCCATGCTGTGGCGGCGTCCCATATAAAGTAGAGGAAGATGGGCACGGATGTTAGCCCAGGGCCAGTCTTCCTCAGCAAAAAGAGGAAAGATTAGCAATGGATGTTAGCTCAGGGCTGGTCTTCCTCACACACACACACACACACACACACACACACACACACACACACACACACAAAACTTAGCTCTGGCAGGTAGCACAGTTTTTCCATTAGATGGCAGTAGTGTATGAGCTGTGCAACCGCAAGTTCCTGAACCCTTGAAACAGCATGAAAAGAGAACAGACTGCAGCACCTAAGTCAGGGAACAACCCAGTTCCTAAGCAAGCACCCAGCCAGCTATAGAGGGATATGGGCTGTGTTCTGTCTATGAGGAGACCAATGGATGACTCCGAGTTTGGAGAATTTTGTATTAATATAAAGTATGTGTAAAGATTTAACAAGAGTCACTAAAAAAGTTGATTACTAGGGGTCAAAGTCTCAGATCCCCCCATTAAGTAGGGTGGTCTACCTGTTAGAGGTGGCCTGCTTTGTAATAGAGTTTACAGCAGTGTTGTCAATTAGCCAACCAGACACAATAGGAGATGAGGTCTTCATTTTCTCTCGCAGACTGTTTTGGTGTTTCATATTGATTTCAGGCCTCTCTTTCTCTCTCAACGTCAATTCCGGTACTGTAAAGTTACCATTGACTGGTCAAACTGGTTACCATACTTCATCTCATTCCCTCCTGTCCCGATTCCTGCTCCCCATGCCCGGATTTGGTTTTCTTATTATGCGTGATGTACAGGGGTATGAGGCTACACATTGTCATTTAGGATACCCCGAAAAGCATGGTCTTTCCACTATAGAGTCATGTGTTGGAGGGGTGTTCTCTTTACATTTGTATTTTGAGAGAGTCAAGGCCCTATGATAACTAGGATAGGTAATACATTAGCTGCTTATATACCATTGATGCAAATTCATTTATCTGTACTAATTAAAGCTTAGCACAGTAAGTGAATGCAACATAGAACAAGTAAGGTTTTTAAAATAGCAATTTAAAAACGAGTAATACATGTTAATTGTAAAAAAATCTCTAAAAAGCACAAGGAAGGATATAATTTTGGTATATATATTCATATATTCGCCCCAAACTGATACCATTCTGATATACTGTACTGAAATATTTTTTAGTTATAACATTTTTAACAGCTAGTTAGTACTCCATTCTAAGGAAGTATAATATATTTGACCAATCCCTTATTCTTGTTGTTGGTTTTCATTTTTTTCTGTTATAATTAATTCTTTAATGAACACATTTGCAGATAAGTCTTTGTATTCATTCCTGATTTTAACCTTAGTACAAACTGCTAGGAGCTGAATTCTTTAGTTAAAAGGTATGCTTGCTTTAAGACTTTCACGTGTGTTGTCAAAATGACCTTCAGAAACTGTTTGTATAAGTGCCCTCATACCCTCAGTAACTGAATATAACTTTAAAAATAGTATTTTCCAATTTGATAGACAAGGGTGTTCTATTTTTGTGTTATTTGCATTTCTTTGATTAGTTTCTTATCTTTATTAGCCGTTTGTGCTTAGTCCTTGTGAATTGCATATTCATGTCATTTGTCCATTTAAAAATTACAGTATCTTTTATCTCATTGATTTGTGTAAAGTCTTTGTAGACAGACTATAGTTACCCTTTTTCAGTAATGTATTTGCAAATATTTCCTCAATCCGTCATTTGCTTTTTAAAAGTTTTTAAAAAATGTGTTAATTTTTTAACAGCTTTATTGAGGTATAATCGACATACACTAAACTATACATATTTGAAGTGTACATTTTGATGTCTGGACACATCTGTATTTTCATGAAACCATCACCACAATAAAGATAATGAACATATGCCCCTCATGTTTCACTGTGCCCATGTAATTCCTCCTCTCTCCCCTCCATGCTTCCCATCCAGGAAACCATTGATCTGCTTTCTGTCACTATCAGTTAATTTGCATTTCTAGAATTTTCTATAAATGGAATACTACACTACTTATGATTCATTTTGCCTGGCTTCTTTCTTTTTGTCTGACTTCTTTTTCTTAGTGTGATTATTTTTATATTCATCCATGTTGTTGCGTACATCAATAGTTCATTCCTTTTTATTGCTGGGTAGTATTACACTACATGGATAAGTTGTTTATCCATTCACTTGTTGATAGCCATTTGGATTGTTTCTGGGTTTTGGCTATTACAATAAAAGCTGCCAAGAAATTTCGGGTATAGTCTTTGTATGGACATATGTTTTCACATGTAAATACCTAGGAGTGGAATGGCTAGATCATATGGTATATGTAACTTTTTAAAAGAAATTGCCAGACTGTTTTCCAAAGTGGTTGCACTTACATTTCCCCCCAGCAGTGTATGGGAGTTCCGGTTGCTTCCTCCCCTAACCAACGCGTGGTATGGTCAGTCTTTTTAATGCTGAATTGCATTTCCCCAATGATGCATACTGTTGAACATCTTTTCATACACTTGTTTGCCATCTGTACATCTTCTCTGGCACTTAATTTTATTGATTTTTGAGAGTTTAAAAAATATTCTGAATTTAAGTTCTTATCAGATATATACCTTGCAAATGTTTTCTCCCAGTCTGTGGATTACCTTTTCATTCTCCACTGAATTGCTTTTCTACTTCCATTAAAAAGCATATGTCTGGGGCCGGCCCGGTGGCGTAGGAGTTAAGTTTGTGCGCTCTGCTTTAGTGGCCCGGGGTTCAGATCCTGGGTGTGGACTGACGCACCGCTCATCAAACCATGCTGAGGCAACATCCCCCATAGAGCAACTAGAGGGATGCACAACTATGACATACAACTATCTACTGGGGCTTTGGGGAGAAAAAAAGCAAAAAGGGAGGAAGATTGGCAACAGATATTAGCTCAGGGCCAATCTTCCTCAAAAAAAAAAGCGTATGTCTATATATGTGTGGGTGTATTTCTGGAATTTATATTCTGTGGCATTGACCTATTTGTCTATCTTGACACCAGTATCCCACTGTCTTGATAATAAGTCTTAAAATCAGTTAATGTTAGTCCTCAAATTTTGTTCTCCTTTTTCAAAGTTGTTTTGGCTATTCCAGGTCCCTTGAATTTCCATATGAATTTTAGAATCAGTTTGTCAGTTTTTAGAGAAAAAACCTGATTGGATTTGTGTGGACTTGATAGATCAATTTGGGAGAGAATTGACATCTTAACATTACTGAATTTTCTGACCCATAACATGGTATATCTCTCCATTTATTAAGGTCTTTATAAAATTTCTCTTACTATGTAAGCTTTTATTTTAAATATATATTTTTTTACTTTATAATAGTTTTAGAGTCACAGAAAAATTGTGAAGATAGTACAGAAATTTCCCATATACTCTACACCCAGTTTCCTCTATCATTAACATCTTATATAAGTGTGGTACATTTGTCACATTTAATGAACCAATAATAATACATTGCTAAAAACTAAAGTTGATACTTTACACTTTTCCTTAGTTTTTACCTAATGTCCTTCTTATGATCTAGGATCCCACCCAGGATACCATGTTACATTTAGTCGTCACGTCTCCTTAGGGTCCTCTTGGATGTGACAGTTTCTCAGACTTTCCTTGTTTTTGATGTTCTTGATAGTTTTGAGGAGTACTCGTCAATTATTTTGAAGAATGTCCCTCAATAGAGATTTGTCTGATGTTTTTCTCATGATAAGACTGGAGTTATTGGTTTTAGGAGGATGACCACAGAGATAAAGTGTCATTCTCATGATGTCATATCAAGTGTATATACTATCACATCACATCACATCACATCATATCAAGTGTGTATACGATCAACATGACTTATCACTGTTGATGCGAATCTTGGTCGCCTGGCTGAGGCAGTGTTTTTCAGGTTTCTCCTCTGTGATGTCACTCTTTTTTCTTTCTTTACATACTATTCTCTTTGGAAGGAAGTCACTGTGCACATCTCACACTTAAGGAGTGGAGAGTTATGCTTCACTTTTTTGAGGGCAGAGCATGTAGATTTTTAGCACACAGATCTTTCATTTTTGTCAGATTTTTCCCTAAGTATTTTGTACTTTTGATGCTATTTTAAATGGGATTGTTTTATAAATTTGAATTTCCAATTATTCGTTGTTAGTGTTTAGAAATGCAATTGATCTTTGTATGTTGATCTTGCAATCTTGCTAATCATGCTTACTTGTTCCAGAAGCTTTTGTAGATTCCATTGGATTTTCTATCTAGATAATCAGGTCGTCTGCAAATAAAAACAATTTTACTTTTTTCTTTCCAATCTGGGTGCCTTTATTTCTTTTTCATGCCTTATTGCATTGACTAGAACCTCTAGTTCAATATTTAATAGAAGCAGAGAGAACAGAAATCCTTACCATGTTTCTGATCTTATGGGGAAAACATTCAGTCTTTACTGTTAAGAATAACCTTATCGGTAAGTTTTTTTGTAGATATTCTTTATTAGTTTGAGGAAGTTCCTTTCTATTCCTTGTTTTCTGAGAGGTTTTTTTTTTTCATTCAGGAATAGATGTTGGATTTTTTCAAATGCTTTTTCTGTTTGTTTATTGAGAAGACCATATGCTTTTTATTTTAAAATTTGTTAATATGGTGAATTACATAGATTGATTTTCAAATGTTGAGCCAACCTTGCATTTCTGGGATAAACTGCCCTTGGTCATGATGTATTATCCTCTATTACATTGTTTGGTTCAATTTGCTAAACTTTTATTTAGAATTTTTATATCTGTGTCATGAGGAATATTGATCTGAATTTTCTTTACTTGTAATGTCTGGTTTTGTATCTGTGTAATGTTGGCTTCATAAAATAAGCTGTGAAGTGTTTTCACCTTCTCAATTTTCTGAAAGAACTTGTGTAGAATTGGTATTATGTCCTTCTAAAATATTCAGTAGAAGTCACCACTGAAGCCATCTAGGCCTGGAGTTATCTCTGTGGGAAGATTTTTAAACTACAAATTCAATTTCTTTAATAGATATAGGATTATTCAGGTATCTATTTCTTTTTGAGTGTGCTTTGTTAATTTGTGTCTTTCGAGGAATTTGTCCATTTCATCTGATTTGTTGAATTTATTCTAATAAATGTTATAGTCATAATATTCCCTTATCTTTTTAATATCTGTAGAACTTCTAGAGATGTCATCCTCTCATTCCTGATATTGGTAATTTGTGTCTTCTCTCTTTTTTCCTGATCACATGGTTAGAAGCTTATCAATTTCACTGATCTCAAAGAACTAGCTTTTGGTTAATTGATTTTCTGTATTGTTTTACTATTTTCTATTTAATGGATAATTCACTCTGATGTTTTTCTTTTTTGGCTAAGGAAGATTCATCCTGAGCTAACATCTGTTGCCAATCTTCCTCTTTTTGCTTGAGGAAGATTCGCCCTGAGTTAACTAACATCTGTGCCAATCTTCCTCTATTTTGTATGTGGGTCACTGCCACAGCATGGCTGCCATTTGAGTGGAGTAGGTCTGCGCTCGGGAACCAAACCTGGGCTGCTGAAGCAGAGTGTGCTGAACTTAACCACAAGGCTGCCGGGCTGGCCTGAGCCACTCTGATTTTTTTTTCTAAACTTTTTTTTTTTTTTGTGAGGAAGACTGGCTCTAATATCCATTGGCAATCCTCCTTTTTTTGCTGAGGAAGATTAGCCCTGAGCTAACATCTGTGCCCATCTTCCTCTATTTTTTGTATACGGGATGCCTCCACGGAATGGCTTGACGAGTGGTGCGTCAGTCTGCACCGGGGATCTGAACCTGCGAACCCCCGGCCGCTGAAGTGGAGTGTGCGAACTTAACCACTAAGCCACTGGGCCGGCCCCGCCACTCTGATTTTTATAATTTCCTTTCTTCGAATTTACTTTGGGTTTAATTTGCTCTTCTTTTCCTAGTTTCCTAAAGTGAATCTGAAATATTTTTTCTTTTCTAATGCAGACATTTAGTTACCGCTTTACTTTCTTCTTTTATCCATGAGTTATTGAGAAATGTGTTATTTAGTTTCTAAACATTTGAGGATTATTCAGAGATCTTTCCGTTACTGATTTCTACCTTAATTTCACTGTAGTTGAAAAACATATTTTGCATGACTTAAATAACTTTAAATTTGCTGAGAATTGTTTTACAGTCCTAAATATGGTCCATCTCGGAAAATGTCTCAAGCCCACTGGAGAAGAGTGAATTTTCTGGTGTTACCAGATGTAGTGTTCTGTAAGTGTAAGCCAAGTTGCTTGATAGAGTCATTCAAATTTCCTAATGTCCATAGTGATTATCTGTCTATTTCTTTTGTCAATCCATACCAACATGTGAGCTGAGAACAATTTGATCTGAAATTTTAGAGCAATGTTGAAGTGCAGCCAGAGCATTCTTAGTTTGTTCTCCACATTATTGGGGAGACCATCAGTACAACACTTTTCAAAGCGAATTCCTGTAAAATACTAGTCAGGTAAGATGCTGTGTGGAAATAATCTCCTATAGGGTCAAATGGGTATGGAACATTTGGGTAGTTAGAATACATATAAACACATAAAAGCCTGTTGAATTTGGTTAATTAATCATTTCTCAAATTTATTTGATCACAGCACCATTTTTACACTTACTAATAAAATCCTTCAGGGCCAATATTATTTGGAACATATTTTAAGAAATAACCAAGTAAATATAGCTTTGGCTGTTGTGTTCACATAGATATTCTTTATCATGTTAGGAAATATTTTTAAAAGCCTATTTTAGAAAGGATTCTTTTTTTTTAAAGAACAGATGCCAAATTTTAACAAATCCTATTGAGATGATTATGTGGTTTTTCTTTTTTGATCTATTAATATGACAAATCAAATTAATTCATGCATATTATTTTTTAACATAAAGCTGATATCAATTTGTTAGAACTTTATTTAGACCTTTGGATCAATATTTATAATTGAGATTGGTCCATTTTTTAATGTGTATGCTGATTTTGTCAGGTTTTGGCTCTAGGGCTATGCTATCTTCTTAAATTAATTGGGATTGTTTCCATTTGTTTTTGTGCTGCAGCATAGCATAAGAATTGTCTGTGGTTTGAAAGTTTGAAAAGACTTGCCCATAAAACTGTGTGAGCCCTGAGCCATAATAGGTTATAAATGTGTGCAGTTAAGGGAATGTGATTTGTTTCATATGTAAAGACTTGAGGATAGTTAAATGCTTGACATATCGAAGATGCCTCCTTAAAGTAATAGAGCCCCTTGACACCAATTATAAGAAAAGATGGGCTCCCTCTATGTTATCTGACTTAGGGTTTCCCTTTATCAGGGGGATAAACAAGGGATTGATCAGCTATGGCTTTATGTAACAGGTGTAAGATGTCCTTTGAACAGGACACAGGCCTCTGGCTATATCTTTACCAGCAGCCGAAGAAACTATGGTGGTTAAACCCCTCTTAGTCAGCACCAGATAACCTGACACTGCCACAAAGTAAGTAAAATGGAGAGAGGTTGATAGGAACAGAGCATCTCACCTAAACAAGGGACTCACCGTCCCAGAGACAGCAGGCACAGCACAGGCCAAGGTGGGTACAATCCTGGTGGTAAGCACCCAGTTATCGATGTCAAGGTGTGCACACCTGGTCATCACCCAACGTTAAAACTCTTCTTGATGGGCAAGTCAATTCCTGTGTATTTGATTTCTTAGAGTTTGCTCTGTGTATTTGATGACTGAAACATGAATCTGGAGTCTTTAGACTGGGATTAACTCCTGGCAACAGGGTTGTGACTTAACCTCTTAGTGGCCATCTCTATTTCCTTTTTTCTTTCTCTTTCTTTTTACTATTTTTACCATTTTTAAACATGCAGTTCAGTGGCATTAAGTATGTACACATTATTGTGCAACCATCACCACCATCCATCTCCAAAACGTTTTTCATCTTCCAAAACTGAAACTCTCTCCCCATTGAACACTAACTCCCCATTTCTCCGTCCCCCAGCCTACTCTATTTTTTCTCTATTAATCTCACTATTATGGATGCCTCATACAAGTGAAATCCTACAGGATTTGCCCTTTTGTGACTGGCTTATTTCACTTAGCAGAATGTCTACCAGGTTCATCCATGTCGTAGTGTGTGGCAGGATTTCCTTCCTTTCTGAAAGGTGCAGTGATGTTCCATTGTATGTATTTGTTTGGGTCTGAGTCACAATAATGCAGCATGAGGAAAAGTTGGTGCATGCCTGCTCCGTGTGCTCCTGCAGTTTATCTTTCCTAAGGTTTGGCTCCTTAGTTCTTATTTTGATTCTGAGAATTATTCGGTGTTTCCCAGTAAAATTCTCCCTACTTCCCTCTAAAAGTTAACCAGAATCTGTTGCTTGAAATAAAGAGCCTTAACCACTATGGCCTAAGGTATGTTTCCAGGGAGTGTCACTGAGATTGATCACCAGTGAGCTGGCACCATTGTTTCTTCATGGCTGAGAGTACACTGCTGTCCAGATTCATAAAGATGATTCATACCTGAAGCAGCTTTGTAAATTAAATTCATGGTTCAATAAACTAGGGCTTTAAATAAGCATGGAAAAGTGTGCTGCAATGAGAAATTACTTATGAAAAATTTGTTGAGATGTGAAGTCCAATTTGTCCTATGATGAGTGAACACTAAAAATTCAGAAATGACATAAAAACACTCAGCTCTTAAAGTTATGATCTTTTAAAGAATTCTTTCTCTTTTTTTCTTTGAGGAAGATTGGCCCTGCGCTAACATCTGTTGCCAATCTTCCTCTTTTTCTTTTTTCTCTCCAAAGCCCCATTACATAGTTGTATATCATAGTTGTAGAGTTGTAGCTCTTCTATGTGGGACGCCGCCTCAGCATGGCTTGATGAGCGGTGAGTAGATCCGCGCCCAGGATCTGAAGTGACGAACCCCAGACCACCGAAGTGGAATGCGTGAACTTCACCACTATGCCACGGGGCCAGCCCCAAAGAATTCTTTCTCTTTTAAGAAATTCTGAGAATCAGAAAACTTGAGTAAAAGGATTTCTGAAAAGATATAGTTAGAGAAGAAAGACCCAGAAGAGAGAAGAGCCCAACAGGAAGACGCTGAGCGCCTCTGAATAAGTGGGTTTACTGAGCAGGCTGAACTCCGGGGGTCCACACGGGAAGGACTTGTGTCTCCTCTACCGCCTTCAGACTGGCTCTAGATCTGCTTCCCTCCCTTTGACAGTCGCTCAACCTGGAGCATTTAGGCTGCTTTCAGCTAGAAAGACAAGTCTCATTTTGATAGTTGCAACCTAGTTTCAGATGAAAAGGACCAGCTCCCCACTCCATACCCAGCTCAGTTTTACCCTCCCTCCCAGTTCTGGGCTGGTTCGTGGCTTGGGGACTGGATTAGTCTATTAGAGCTGCCATAACAAAGTACCACACATTGGTGGCTTAAACAGCAGAAGTTTATTTTCTCAAAATTCTGGAGTCTGGAAGTCCAAGATCAAGGTGTCAAGGTATCCCCTGAGGCCTCTCTCCTTGGCTTGTAGATGGCCATCTTCTCCCTGTGTCCTCACATGGTTTTCCCTCTGTACGTGTCTGTGTCTTCATCTCTTCTTATAAAGACACCAGTCATATTGGATTAGGGCTCAACTAATAACTGTATTTAACCTTAATCACCTCTGTAAAGACCCCATCTCCAAATACAGTCACATTCTGAGGTACTAGGGATTAGGACCTCAACGTATGAATTTGGAGTGGGGGATCACAACTCAGCCCATAGCAGGACTCACAGTGGGGGAAGGGCCACGGTTACTTCTTTCTCCATTTCTCCTCTTCCTTCCTCTGCTTCCTTTTGTCTCTGTTGTTTTCAGGATCGTGGGAGAAGAGGCAAGGGAGATTAGAGGTAAGTATTTTTTTATTTCATTGCTGTAGTTTGCTTTTGGCTAATACTGGCTTACAACAGTATCAGGCCTTCCCTGGGGCAGGAATTCACATTCTGGCTCTTCAGGATCTGGGGCTCAGGTGCGGCCTCTTCAGAGACTGTGTGCTGGGGGCGTGGGGGAGACTACTTCCCAGTTTCCTGACACGAGGGAGGCACCGCCAGGCTGGCATCCTGCCCTCCCCACACCTTTCCTCCAGAGTGCACCGCACAGTCTCTTGGCTTGCATCTCCTCGTGTCAGCCAGCCCCTTTGGGCTGGGTACCTCCCAGGCAGCTTCAGTCTGGCCACCTTCTGCAGTGTCCACTGGACTTTAGGAAACTCGCACATCCCTGTGCACTGCTGCTCTCTCCTGCATCCTGCAGCTGTGACTGCTCCAGCCAGCCTCCCGTGTCACAAGTATCTAGGCAAGAAACAGGCACCACTCATCTCTATGTATCATGTATTTCTCATACTTAGAGGGACACGTGTCAAGTCATCCTGGGAATTCCCTCCCTGTGCTCCGCTTTGGTGGAGCAAGCAGATGTAAGAATTGTAAATTCTTACAGCTTGGCAGCACCCAGGCACGGGGAGAGAGCTGTCTCTCAGTCAGGGGCGTGATCTCTGTGAGCTGTTCTCCCGTGCCTCCACCCTTGGTTTGGATGGAGGTGGAGGGAAGGAGCACACCGTGGGGAAGGGAGGAGAAGTGCACTAGCACTCCACTGCAGGCCCACAGCTCACTGTTCCTGGGAACCCCTCACTCCAAAGACGCTGCTTTTAAAGCTCCTGTTCTCACAGGACTCTGAGGCGAGGAAATGAGATGCCACCAGGCTTCATGGGAACTGGGCCCACCCTCCTGCCCTCAGCGACAATGCACCTGTGTGTCTGCTTCTTTCTGCCCACGTCGACCAGTCTCCTGCAGACTCACCGGCACACTTTGGTTTGCAGGTGGCCTTGGCTTGCTGACGTAGACCTAACTGTCATGAGCTGACAGCTTGATTCTCTTCAGATCAAGGGTCTGACACTACGTGTTCCTAATTCCAAATGCCAAGGCCAGGGCTCTAGCTGGTCTAGTATGGCTCAGGTGCTCAGGGTCCACCCTGGTCCCAGAGACATGACCAGGGATAATGTGCATCATATAGCCCCAAACGACCACCTACAGGAAGAGTTACACAGATTGCTGTAGAATGTTCTTTGCACTGCACCAAGCTGAGGGTGAACAGAGGGCTTCCAATATCAAAATTTGGACCAGGAGAGAGAAGGAACATCTAAACGCCATTGTGGCAGCAGAAGTATGGAGGAACTCCTCCTCCTTCCTCCACTGTGACTCACTTGTCCCAGGATCTGGGTGAGTGTGGTGTCAGCACACACCCCAGGGTCGAGGGAGCACAGCACACGGAGGAGGGTGGACTTCAGAGGCCAGAGAGCCTGGAACAAGGGGAATAGTTCAGGCTGAAGATGTCTCCATGTGAAAGACCTCCTCCCCTCAGCCCCCGAGGGCGACACAGTTGTATTTAGAAATTGAGATTTAGAGGAAACTTGGTTTCCTTTAAAATCTGTAAACTTAATATTTGATCTTTCATTTGCTATAAACTAAGCCTCTTTCTTTATTCTGAAAGTACATGCATGTGGGGAGTGTCAGGATGTCCAGTCCCTTTGCCTGTTTGTACTAAGAAAGAGAAATGCTACTGGAGAATACGCTTTCCCCAGACGGACAGCGGTTGTGTGCGTGTAGGCAGCATTTGCATGGGTCCAGACCAGCCCTCCTTGCCTTGTACCTTTCAGTCGCTTTGCAGAATATCAGTCAGGCCTGTGCCTGGTGACCACCTTCCCATCCCCAAATGCTGGACAGGTTCTCAGATAGCGTACTGTTTTCTGCTGGCAACATATCTCCATTTGTCTTGTCTGTCACCCTGGTCTTTGAACCTGTGTAACCTGCACGTCCCCACATCTCTCTAGACTGCAGATGTGAAAGAGGTCACTTTAAAACTGACACCTGGATTTTGCTAACCTCCTATCTCCCACGTGCCGGTGTGAAACTTTAGCCTCCTCAGATTCTTCCCTAGTTATTTTGGGGAGTCCCCAGTCTTCCCCTACGTCCTTAGGAATTAGTCTGCCTCTCTGTCTCTGGTAGAGATCCAGTGCCCACACTTGAAACCGCCTCTGTTGCTGGCACTGCTGTAGGAAGGTGGTGATGCTGGTGGCCACCCCAAGTGCTGCCTGGTGGAGGGGTGTGGTGGGGGTACAGCTGGAGGAATTGTCTTTTTCCCAGTTCTATCACACTTTGGGTAGTGGGAATTCATCAACAGAAGTGGTTCTCCATCTTGGCTGCACATTGGAATCGCCTGGGAAGCTTTTCAGATACTGATGCCTGGGCCCTGGGAATCAGTATTCTGATTTAATTGGTTTGGGGTGTAGCTCAGGCCTTGGGAGTTTTAAAAACTCCCCAGATTTGAACATGGTCAGAGCTGACAACCACTATCTTACTACTTAAAGTATGGTTTGCAGGCCAGCAGCATGGCTGGTCCCTAGAAGTGTGTCAGAAATGCAGAATCTCAGGCCCCTCCCTGACCCACTGAGTCAGAATCTGCATGTTAACAAGCTCCCGAGAGATCTGTATGCACCTGAAAGTTTGAGAAGCACTGGCTTTGACCATGGGCAGTCATCCAAAATGATAAACTAGCTGACAGTGATCAGATAGATGTGTCTTGGTGAAGCAGCATATGATCCTCTTAATGTTCTGTGTTTTCTCTGTCTTATTGTGTTTAAAAGTGTCACCTGGGCCCTCCAGCAGGAAGAGGGGCTGCTCAGAGCTGACGCAGGTTCCTGAGGATTCGTTGGCAACCCTGACTCTGCAAACTTCCCTACTTGTTATGGGCTGAATGATGTCCTCCTACCCCAAGTTCATCTGTTGAAGCCCTAACACCCAGGACCTCAGGACGTGACTGTATTTGGAGATAAGGTCTTAAAAGAGGTAACTAAGATAAAATGAGGTCATTGGGGTGGGCCCTAATCCAATCTGACCCGTGTCCTTATAAGAACAGGAGATCAGACACACACAGAGGGAAGACCATGTGAGGACACAGGGAGAAGACGGCTGTCTAAAAGCCAAGGAGAGGGGCCTTAGGAGAAACCAACTCTGTCGACAGCTTGGTCTTGGATTTCCAGCCTCTAGAACTGTGAGAAAATAAATGTCTGTTGTTGAAGCCGCATGGCCTGTGGGACTGTGTTACGGCAGCCCGAGCAGAGGAGCGGACTAACGCAGGGCTCCTCAGAGCTTTACAGACACCCCTGGTTACAGAGAGGGCTTTCGCCTCCCTCACCACCTTCCTTGTATGTCTCCTCACAGCTAAGCCTCCTCTCGTGCTCCCAGGAGTTAAGCACTTGCATGCAGTCCAACAACTCTGATCCCTGCCGATTTGTTATGCTCTGTAGCTAGGGCCCCACTGCTTTCTGTTGACAGAGACTTTCAAGAAAACAGCTCCTGCAGCTACTGACTTTGCTGACTTTGCTCCACGACGGATCAAAATCAGCCCATGGGACTAGGTGGGAACAGATGTAATGCCATCTCCTCTTTTGTCCATGTTTCTCCCCAAGATGTCCATTCACAAAACATCTTCCCTACTCCTCTAGCCAATTTGGAAAAACGAGAGTGCTGCATGCATCCCAGATGCTGTTGTCACTCAGCTCCACCGCTGCCCTCTGTGCTCTTCTGTTTTGCGGGGGCTAGGGGTCCAAAAACTACGTTTCCCAGACTCCCTTGCCACCCGGTTTCCAGGTAAGGCCTGTCAACAGAAGACACTAGTGGGAAACCAGAAACGATGAGATAAAGAGAAGCCTGCCCTCTCTTTCTGGTTCTGGGTCAGGAAGCAGCAGCCATGTCAGGTGATGGTGGGCTCCAGCAGCACTACTTGCAGCAGCAGCAGCAGCGACAGAGTTCCAAAAACCAAAGCAGCAGCAAGCGCAGCTCCAGCTGAGGGAGCAGTTTCCTAATCTCTGGATAATTCCCACCGTCATCCTATTTTATGTCTACAGTTCTGCCAACACATTGTAACCAATTCACTGCATTAAATCCCATTCTACTCTAGATATTCTGAGTGGTTTCTGTTTTCCTGCTTGGGTATTGGTTGACACAATATGCAAATTATCTGAGGCAAATAGACCCTGATCAGGGTGTGTGGGGTGGGGGTGCAGAGCTGAGGGGGTCACTGGCTTCTGAAGCAAATCTCTGCTCTATCAGCCCTGACCACTTTGGCCACTGTGGCTTTTGTGGCACAGGTATGACCCTTGTCTGCCACCAGTTACCCAAGTTGGCTCTTCTTGTTTGGAATTTGACCCCAGTAACTCACCCCTGCTCCGTGCCTCAATTCCAGCCTCTGCCCAATGAAAGCTTGACTGCCACGTCTCTGGTGCTGACTCTTGGTCACCTCTTGTTTTGGGCTTCCTGTGCCCAGACATGCAGTGTGCAACGTTCCTGGTCTGACTCCTTTAAGCCAGGTTCCGTACACAGTCTGCCCCATTCCCATCCCTGGAAGCAGGCAAAGTTTATTTTTAAATATCAAGTCTGGGTTCAACCCGAGAAGCAGTACCCATAGGAAAAGGAACCTAAATATGCATAGAGATAAGGGATCAAGGGATTGCGACAGGGACTCACACAATTGTGGGAGTCGGTTAATCAGTCTCTGTAAGGCTATTGTCTCCATGTCTGATGCTGTAGCTTCAAGTCCACCCGACAGGGAGTCAGGAAGGGAAGATGGATGTAAAGTGCAGGCTGCAAACCACAAGCATGGGCTGGAACCCCAGGGGACGGTCTGAAACCCGCATCAGTTCTTGTTGCCTCTGGCCTTCGTGGAATGAGTGTCCTGCAGAAGCTTGGGACTTTTTAAATGGAGCTAAACACACCCCCCGGGCCCAGGAGTTGGAGAAGCCGAGGGAGGCTTCAGGGGAAGGAAGAGCAGGTTCAGGCTCAGCTGCTGCTTCATGCCAACGAGGTGGATCAGCAGATCAGCAACGATGTGCATGAGCTACAAAATGGCTGCTGCTCCCCCTCTGCCCTCCAAATCGCCCAAGAATCTTCCTTGTGATCCAGAAACACAAATGAAAGGAATTCTGGGAAATGTGCCTCAACCTAGTCAAGATGACACATGGCAAAGACACCACACCCAGATAAAATGGCCTGCGATTTCCCATCAGAGCTCTTTCTCTGGGACTATTTGAAATAACACCCCCTGCAGCTAAGATTCCTCCTGTGGCTAATTCTCTCACAGGTGTTCTCAGGGTTATGAGACAGAACACACCGCCTGAATCAGGTCGCTGCCTCTCAGGGTCCTTCTTGGGGGGCGGCCCTCACAGGTGTTTGCTGGCTAGCGAGGATCCAGAACAGCAAGGAGCCATTTCTGCTGATTTTGGTTGGCCCTCCTACCAGCCAAATATCCTCTTCACTAGTGAGAATCGTACCCCTGTCTTTCTCAAACTCTCGGCCTCGCGTTCCATGCTGGAAGGAGATGTAGCTGTAGCCGAACATACCACAGTCCTGTGCAGCCCAGACCTCATTTTTATTGGAGTCAAATTAAGCGTGTTGTTGTTTTCAACTTTAAAGTGTAGATCATTCTACAAGGTTTGTTAGAAAAAGTAGCAATCCTGCATCTCTTGCCCTCTTGGTCCCCCTCCAAGAGGCAACTATTTTCACTCCTTTTAGCTGATAATTTTGGTATTTACATCAATAACTCTAAAGAACGCCTATACAGCTTCTTGATTTTTCAAAATTTTCAGTTTTAAGCACCACAGAATATGAGAATAAAACCATATTTTCCCAATATAATTATGGTTTAAGCAGTAGTGTGTATTTACATTTTTATGACCATACAAATACTAATACTACTGTCTTGTAGTGAACTATGATGACTTCTTTTTCTGCATAACTCTTTATATTCCCTGATTTATTTGTTGTTTTGCTGTTTGCTTATCTTTCACGCACTTACCACGTATACACCCCAACCCACGGTTGTCTACATCTTCTCTCATAATGTTCGGGCCTATCAGGTATTCTATCAATTTCGTCTTCCTGAGGAAGAGTCTCCCTGAAATTTCTGGCCGCCTCCAGTCTGGAGTGATTTCCTTCTGTACCTGAGGCACAGTGCTCGTCCTGGGGTGTCCTCATGCCAGTTTGGGAAGATTTCCCTATGTCTCTCTTCTGTTGGATCTCAGAACCACTATATGTATCTGGAAGAGGGGAAACGTTATAAAACAGGGACTCAGTTACACGGGGGAGGAAAGAGCTCAGCAGACGGACAGGGTGGTGAAGCAACCCAGAGACGAGCAACGGCAGGATCCACCACCCCGAGTGGGTGTGTGTTGGGAAAGGCAGTCTCGGGCCTCTCTTGGCCACTTAAGAATGGACCTTGGGCCTGGAACTCCTCCTTACCAAGAGTTAAGAGCCCTCACAGCCTGTGCTGGGCTCATTGCCTTGCGTGGAATATTTTCCCTTGTTTCAACTCAGTGAGTGCTCCTTAGTTCTACTTACATGTGTGCTGCACGCCCCCAGCTTTCAGTGTTTCAGACTCCATGGGGGAGGGGTTGGGGTCCTTCTGCTGGGGCACGAGGGGGCGTGCATAAGCCTATTGCCCTGCACTGGCTGCATGGGGACCTGCTAGCCATGAGGGACCACAGCACGCAACTGAAGCTGATCTTGCTCTCTCCTCTCTACGTAAGTGAAGTGTTGTTCCATCCAGTGCTTGAGTGCATTGTGTTTCTCTCCGTGACTCCGATACCAAGATGCAGTGGACAGAAGTGTTTGACATCCTCCCTTAGGATCGCTAACTCGTGCGTGGCATTCTGCCTGACAGTACTGATTAGGCCTCAATTCCACTCCCAGGGCCCCTGACTCCAGCCTCTGTGATGGTCTTCCTTTTCCATGATCTTCCTTGGTCACATATGAAATGGGCTTTGGAGAATGGTGCCCTTTTTGAGGGTTCTCCAGTTTTCTCGGTCCTGTAGATAGCTGGGGGCCCGGTCTCAGCCCGGGTTCCCTTGCTTCTCACAGCTTCACAGGGAGATGCAGGAGGCTGCTTGATCACACAGGCCATCTCTGAAGGAGTCGTTGGAACCACTGTGCTCAGAATAGTCCACTGTGTGGGGGAAGAGTGGGCAAGTACCTGCTGACTCCTTCCCATCTGCTGTCCCTCAACCGTCAATGTGCACATCGTGGGGCACTAACTTCTCCATATTTCTGGGTTGTGTTACCTGGTCCTACTGGGCAGGCCCTGGGGAAGCCAGTGCCTCCACCGCTCTTGTTGGCTGACCCGGGTGCTGGAGCTTTTGTGAATACTGCCCTGATAAAACCAGAAAGCTGTGATGAAACTTGGTCCTCACACCTTGGAGAGACTGTAATAACTAGTGTTAGAAGTCATGAGGATGGGAGAAAATATCTGCAAATCATACCTCTGATAAGGGATCATTATCCAGAATATATAAAGAATTCTTGCAATTCAATGATAAAAAGAAAACCCAATTTAAAAATGGCCAAAGGATTTAAATTGACATTTCTCCAAAGAAGATACAAATGATCAGTGAGCACATGGAAAGATACTTGTCATCATTAGTCATTAGGGAAATGCAAATCAAAACCACAATGAGATTACATTTCACACCTGCTGGGATGGTTATAAACAAAAATGTTGGCGAGTATATGGAGAAATTGGAGCCCTCACATGCTGCTGCTGGGAATGTAAAAAGTTGTAGCTGTTGTATAAAACAGTTTAGGAGTTCCTCAGAAAGTTAAAGATAGAGATACCATATGGTCTAGCAAGTCTACTCCTTGGTATATGTACCTAAGAGAACTGAAAACTTATGTCTGCACAAAAACTCATACATGAATGAACATAATTCATTCATAATAGCCAACAAGTGGAAATAACCCATATGCCCAACAATTGATGAATGGATAAGGGAAATGTGGTATATCCATACAATGGAATACTATTAAGCCGTGAAAAGAATAAAGTACTGACACATGCTGCAACTTGAATGAACACTGAAAACATTACACTAAATGATAGAACCAGACAAAAAGGCCAGTTATTGTATGATTCCATCTATATGAAATGTCCAGGATAGGCAAATTCATAGAAACAGAAAGTAGATTAGTGCCCCTCAAAGACTGGGTGGAGGGGAGAATGGGGAGTGACTGCTGTTGGGTACATGGTTTCTTTTTGGGGTGATGAAAATTTTCTGGAATTAGTGGTGATGGTCACACACCTTTGTGAATATACTAAAAACCACTGAATTGTACACGTTAAATGGGTGAATTTTATGGTAAGTAAATTATATCTCAATAAAAAATGGTATGAGAAAAAAAGATGAAGTAATGAGGCAGTGGTTGGGATTTTACGAGCATGGGAGGGGCATGAACCATTCCTGGGTCCACTTTGTTTAGGATTAAAGGCAAGAGGCTGAGGCCCAGTGGGCAGGCTGTTTGCGGAGGTGCATAAGCTGGATCTGAAAGATGGCCTAAGAGTCATTTTAAGTCTTGAATGGTCAGGTCACAGTCCCTTTCAGTCTAGGATGGCTGCTCATTTGGAAGTATAACTCCCCGAAAAACTTAGTTGGCTTCTCATCTATTCGGTTCAAGAATGCTGTATGTGCCAATAGCCTTACTCATAGTCCTCTGTGGACTCACTTTTTATTTTTATTGTTTACTTTTTCATTTTAGATATGTTTATATTTAAAAATGAAGACCAGATTATCTAGAAATAAATATAAGATTTACAAAAGATTAACATAACACAAACAATATTTGTCACAAATATAGCAATGTTAGTATCTTCATGTACAGGAAATACTCAGAAAAATAGATAAGCAGAGCACAAGACCCTATAGATAAATGAGCAAAGGACATGCCCAGACATTTATATGAAAAATTTTTTCCAGCTTTGTTGAGATACAACTGATATATACCACTGTGTAAGTTTAAGGTGTACAGTGTGTTGATCTGATACACATATATTGCAAAATGGTTACCACCGTAGCTATAGCTAACACCTCCATCATGTTACATAATTACCATTTCTTTTTTGTGGTGAGAACTCTCTTAGCAACTTTCAAGTATATAATAAAGTATTGTTAAGTATAGTCACCATACTGTACATTAGATCTCCAGAACTTGTTAATCTTATAACTGAAAGTTTGTACCCTTTGATCAACATCTCCCCATTTACCCCAGCCCCTGGTCACCACCATTCTGGTCTCTGTTTCTCTGAGTTTGGCTCTTTTAGATTCCACACATAAGTGAGATCATACAGTATTTGTCAACATCACTTGATAGCATGGCCCAGCTAGACTAGTCCCAATGCGAGGCAGTGCTGAACTTGCAGGCGGGGACAGGAGACACCTGCTGAAGGGTAGACAGAGAGAGTGTGCCAGTTTCAGAGGCAGGAATCTTGATCATTATGGGACTGATAAAAGCAGGGCGCTTGGTTAATAAACGATTTCCGGAGAGGGTAACTTTGATTCAGACACCTGACTTCTCAGCATCTTTTAAGATTAAGAATTAGCATTTATTTAGTGCTAGGCACTGTTCTAAGCACTTTGCATGCATTTACCCATTTAGTTATCACAACACAGTTTGAGGTATTTTATAGAGCAGGAAACTGAAGCATATGGAGTTTAAATAATTTGCCTAAATTTATACAGCTGGAAAGTAGCTTTGCTGGGAGTCAAACCCAGGCTGTCTGTCTTTAAATCCTACATTCCTAGCCACTATGCCACTTCAGTAAAATTAAATAAACTTACCAATCAATTTTGGAAAACAAGAGAATATCCTTGACTTTATTAAAGTTATCAAATAGAGTTAACACCGTTCAGTAAAATTTTCTGGTTTGTAGATTTGCAGAGACCGAGGCATCATTCTCTCTGTCCACCAGAGGGCGCTTCTAGCACAATCCCCAAGTTCTGCTTCTCAGCCCCTCTCCTGGCTCTCACACAGTGGGTTCATGTGATTATCTACTGATGACAGTCACCAGCCACACGCGGTTGTCCATCTTTGACAAAATTCAAAGGTCTTCAAAGCATGCACAAAGGAATTGTTACTTCCAAGTGGTTTACAGATGCGAGAGGCACTAAAACTGAAGGAGTTCTGCTCATGACAGCGTTTTGTTTGTGGCTGTTCTCAAGGAGAGGAAACATGGAGGAGAAGGGCAGGTAAGTCTGACCCATGATGGTGATTCATGTGTCCTGTGAGGATCCCAGGAGAGCCTGAGTCCAGTGTCCTACAGGCACACACCAGGCCGGGGTGGTGGGGTGCCAAGCAGGCCAGGCAGAGGTCTCCTGCGGGAGGACAAGGTCAGGACATGTTTGGGGCTAAGATGTGGCCCCTTAACTAAGACCCTCAGTTATAAAATCAACCCTTAACACCCATGCAGTGCCTCAGGTGGGGAAGAAGTTTCCTGGGAAAGCCACAGAGGGAGAGACTGGTTAGGGCTGCCCTGTTGTGTTGGAGACAGTAGAGGAAGCCGCAGATGAACAGTTTCGTTGGCTTTTTTCTGTGTGTGTGTGTATGTGACTTTACTGTCACTAGGCAGGTGGTCTGTGAAACATCGCTATACTGATATTGGAGAAACATGAACACAGGAATTTTCAGTTCTACAAGCAGACGCACAAACAGACACACGAGCATAGTTCAATAAGAACATCTTTTCTGATAATTTTTTGTGGTATTGACCATCACTTTATAGGTTTTAGGATATATTATCCAGAGAAAATGAGTATTAAGGCAGCTTGGAAAGACTAAAATCCCAGTGCAAACTTTCAAAAACTCTTGGGGTTGAAAGGGAGCTGAAAAGACATGTTCTCCAACCACTTGTTGGTGCTGGAACCATCTCTGTGACAGCAATTCTGCAGGTTTTCTGGCCTGTGCTTGAGCTTCGTCACAGACGTGATCACACCTGCCAAGGCATGCCCGTCCATTCAGGTAACTCTGACCATTAGAAAACAAAGTCACTTTTCATTCCTATCCACTAGCCTCAAGTTTTTAATAATCACTGCTAGCATTTATTGAAAACTGGGAGCTGGTGAGATGTTCTCTTATTTAACACCCTGATGCCTCTCTATGAGTGTATTCATTAGCTCGGGCCGCCATGACAAAACACCCCAGATGGGATGGCTTAATAACAGACATCTATTTTCTCACAATTCTGGAGGCGGGAAGTCCAAGGTCAAGGTTCTGGCCAGTTCAGTTTCTGGGGAGAGCTCTTTTCCTGGCTTTTAGCTGGTCTCCTTCTTGCTATGTCCTCACGTGGCCTTTCCTTGGTGTGTGTGCTGGTTGGGGGTGGGGGAGAGTGCTCTCTGGTGTCTCTTCCTATAACGACAGGACCCCACCTTTATGACCTCATTTAACCTTATTCACTTCCTTAGTGGCCCCGTCTCCAAATCCAACCACATTGGAGGTCATGGCTTCAACATATGAGTTTGGTTGGGGGGGCACAAACATTCAGTAGGGGTTTGGGGCCACAGCCCTATCTAGTAACAAAGCATGCATTTTTCTGGAGTGGGGTCAAAGCAAGGGGGCTGTCATCAAGGTAACCAAGGGCTCAGTGTGTTAGTTTGCTTGAACTGTTATAACAAATGCCACAGGCTGGGTGGCTTAAACAACAGATGTTTATCTTCTAATGGTTCTGGAAAATAAAAATCCAATATCAAGGTGTCAAGGTTTCTCCTGAGGCCTCTCTCCTTGGCTTGTAGATGGCCGTCTTCTCCCTGTGTCCTCATGTGGTCTTTCCTCTCTGTGTATCTGTGTCCTAATTTCCTCTTATAAGGACACCAGTCAGGTTGGATTAGGGCCCAACCTAATGACTTCATTTTAGCATTACTCACCTCTTTAAAGACCCTATCTACAAACAAAATCATATTGTGAGGTACTGGGGGTTAGGACTTCAACATATGAATTTTGGAGGGGACACAATTCAGTCCAGAACACTCAGGGTGCTGTCCATTCACCCTCAGAGTCCTGACCAACAGAGGGCGCTAATGCTTGCGGTCCAGCTCCTGGGAAAGATCCACTGGGATAGCAGTCTCCCTTGCAGATTGCTTCTGGAAACACACCTTGTTTCTCTTGGGAGTACCCCGGTTTCCTTGTGTACCCCATCTACTTTCAAATGGCAGGAAGAGAAAGAGAAACAGAACTGTTAATGTAATAAAATGCTGTGCTCTTTTTGAACTCTGGGACTGTTTTTCTGTTACCAGAAAACCTATTTTTCTCCATTAGAGAGATCTTTCTCAGTATTCTATTTGCTTTTGCTCCCAGCACTTGCCTTCTGTCCCCTCCCATCTGGCAATTACCAGTGAGTTACATAAATTGATCCGCTTACCTATCGTTACACGTAGAGGTAGCTTGCCCTGGTACACAGGGTACACGCTGTCTTCTGAAAAGGGCACGGAATTACGAAACCAAACCACACCAGGACTTTAGTAATATTTGGAGAAAGATACAGAAGCACCCATGAGCTCGCCACACCGAAACAACCATTTTCAGCTTGCGTATTGCTTGTGGTTTTTCTTAGCTGCATGCTTATACATTTTACTCAATATCTGTGAGGACACAAGTGGGAAAATAGAAACTAAATTAGTTGTTTTAACAGATAACATTTAATATAGAGAATTGCATAAACAGGAGTTGGAGAACTAACAAAGCAAAAAGGGGCAACTGAGTAACACACGGACAGTCATTGCAGGGAGCAGCTACCGTGACTAGGACTGGGGCAAGGGAGAAAGGAGGTGACGTGATCAGAAAGCAGGAGCTTGGAGGGGTCTGTGTGGAGCTGGGACTCAGATCTCTGAGGAGGGGGCACTGCCATCTGAGCATCTGAGGTGGCACAGGAGGCTGGTTCTGAAACTTTGGAAAGAAGCTGGAATCAAAGCAGCTGCTGACATTGTTGCGTGACGCTGGTGGCCTTGGCATCTCCCTCTACCGCCCGCTCTTGGAGGAACCCGACAGGAAGCCCGCTGAGGTGTCGTCTGCAGAATTCCCATCCACAGAGCAGAGCACAGAAGTGTGGACTCAGAGCTGAGAGATAAGAGCATAATATTCCAGTTCACTGCTTTGGGTGTTCAGCATCCACATATGCAGCTTCCTACACACGTGTGAACTTCCCAGGGAAAACAGTAACAACTTGATGCTTCTGCCTAATCAGATGCAACTGTCTCTCACGTAAACGAAGATGCTGTGACTCTCTCCCCCCAAAAGGGAGGAGCCCCCCTCTGGGAGTCAGTCGTGACATGCATCTCTGGGTCATGTTTATTACTGCCCAACTTCAGTTAGAGTCCTTCAGGGATATTCTGTAACCTAAATAATAGACAGCCACTGCCAACAATCCTTGTATGAAATAAAAAGGGGGAAGTAAGAGAGAGGGAAAAATCGGTCAATATATACTATATACATGAAGCACAAGAAAGGGAAAATATGCATAAGCTGCTAGAGTACTTATTTATAAGGCCCTAGTTAATATTTTAAAACTTTCTTTTCCTAGGGTTACAGATAAGCCAGGGCAAAGGCTAGAATGAAGTCTGTGCTACTGGATTAGAGCTGGAGGCGTCATTGGGACTCAGGTGCACTTAATATTTGTATACGGATGGACACAGAAACAACTATAGATGTGTGCATACATGTGGGTTAGTATATACACACATGCACCTAGCTTTGTCCACTGAGAGGGCCTAGAAGCCATTACAGACACCTGGTGCCCAGATCTTGATTTCTAAATACTTTTCTCCAATGGAAAGAACCAGAGTTCTTCGGAAGAATGGCTGATTTTACATCTGGGACAGGGAAAATACAAGATGAGCGTAGAGTAGCTTGTAGTTCCAGAAAGTAAGGAAATGCTCAAAAAACAAAAAGATGGTGATATGTCAAAGGGACATAGGAGCCAACATGAGAGGGCTCCCTATTGCCACAATGGAACAGTTTGAGTTACGAAATATCAAGTAGTATTGGGTTACAACCCAAAGTGTAAATGAGTCCATACTGATATAAATAAATGATTGAATAAATTAATGGGGAGAAGAGACAACTCTTTTTTATAGAAGAATTCCAAAAAATGTGTGCAGATGACATCCTCCTTTCAGGAGGGGGCCTAATTCTCCCCCTACCCTGCCCTTTGAGGTTGGGCTAGACTTAGTGATCACTTTTAATGCATAGAGTATGGAAAGGGATAAATAGTAACTTGACCATGGTGAAACCTGGCAAACGCAACCTTAACCAAGAGATGAAGGCTAACATCACCCATGATGTCATGTGGATGTGACAAGAAGGGCACTTCAGGGGCAGGCCCGGTGGCGTGGTGGTGAAGTTCTTGCCCTCCGCTTCTGGCAGCCCGGGGTTCACAGGTTCAGATCTTGGACGTGGACCAACACACCACTTGTCAAGCTATGCTGTGGCTCATCCCATATAAAGTAGAGGAAGATGGGCACAGATGTTAGCCCAGGGCCAATCTTCCTCAGCAAAAAGAGGAGGATTAGCAACGGATGTTAGCTCAGGGCCAGTCTTCCTCACACACATACACAAAGGGCACTTCATTTCAGTGATATTCTTTCCCAAATCCTATAACCTCAGTCTAATCATAAGAGAAATGTCAGACCAACTTAAATTGAGGGATATTCTTCAAAATGCCTGACCAGGACTCTTCAAAATTGTCAAGGCCATGAAAAACTACAAAAGGCTAGGAAACTGTCACAAACCAGAGGAGACTTGGGAGACATGACAACTGAATCTAGGAATTGTATTATGGATTGGATCCTGGAATAGAAAAAGGAATATTGATGGAAAGCTGCTAAACTTAGACCAAGTGTGGGGTTTAGTTACTAGCAATGCACCCACGTTGGTTTCTTAGTTGTGCAAACGCACCGCGGTAATGGTGATGATAACGTAAGGAGAAGCTGGGTGAAGGGTACAGTCCATTCTCTGTACTATCTTCTTTATATTCCAATGTTTTAAAAAAACTTCCTTTTTCCACTGTCTATTCCACATCCCCTTTTTCCTCAGCTGGTTGGGGTTCTTCACCTGGTAGGGTGACCCAAATCTTTATTCCTAAAGGATCTGAATCCTTAATTGTCTTTTCTTTTTTTTCAGTTTCTGCAGTTTTCCACTTACTATTAATTTGAACAGGGAGATACTAAGAGAATCTTGAAGAATCCACTGGAAACAGTGAGTTCCAAAAATATCCTCTTCCGTCCATTGTGTGGAAGTAACCCAGGTCCCTGGAATCGGCACCAGTCACCCTAGCTAGTTCAGGAGCCCCTTTTTTGCCTGTTGGTTCAGAGTCCTGAGGACTGCAACATGGCCTGGTGGCAGTCTCATGGAACCATTGTTTGTGTCCCTGGTGGAAGCTTTCGTCACCTGAAGACTGATGCCTCCAAACCAGCAAAGGGTAAAGTTGCAAGGATGGAAAACAGAAATTCTACAAGTGGATTGTTAGGTGTAATAGTGTAGGGAGTTACTTTCATTTTCGTCCATTTATTCTGGGACTCAGGTTTTCTGATTATGAAGGAAAAAAGCGTTGGTATATTAGCTGCTGATTCCAAGTATATACTGCTTCTTATAAGATAGAGCCCCAGTTTTTCAGGTTGTTGTCTCCTAACTGACATCATAACTGAGTCTTCAGGAGGCCATTCCACTGGGCCACCAGGTTCTATCAGGCTTGTCCTTTCTAAGGATGTGGCGCTCATTAAGACAAGTGAATATCATGGGCATGAGCCCATTGTTTCACTGATTTTGCTATAAAATAAGATCCTTGGTAAGAAGCAATATCGTGTGGAATAATGGCGAGTAATGTGTTCTGTTAACCACATAATCGTACTGGCAGAAGCATTTTTGTCCAGAAAGGCAAATAAGGTCAAGCTGGCGCCTCCTCCATGAGAAAGCAGTCAAGTATAACCGACTGCTACCAGGCAGCTGGTTGGCCTCCCCAGGGAAAGGTGTCATAATGCAGACCCAGCGTTGGTCTTTAGAGTTGACAGGTTAGGCAGTGGGAGTGGCTAGATTAGCCTTGACTGGAGAGAAGCCCATGTTAGTGTGTTCATGCATAGCCCCTGTTATGGACTGAACGTTTGTGCCCCCCCCTCCAAATTTGTACATTGAAATCTAATCCCCAGTGTGACGCTATTTGGAGACAGGGCCTTTGGGAGGTAATTAGGTCCTGAAGGTGAAGCCCTCATAAATGGAGTCAGTGCCCATATAAGCTGAGGCCAGAGAGCTGGCTCTCTCTCTCTTCACCATGTGAGAAGACAGCAAGAAGGTGACCATATGCAGCTTGGAAGAGGGCCCTCACCAGACATCTAAAAAGCCAGCACTTTGATCTTGGATGTCCCAGCCTCCAGAACTGTGAGAAATAAACATCTGTTGTTTAAGCCACCAAGTCTATGATATTTTGTTATAGCAGTCTGAACTGACTAAGACAGCCCTCATCCCCAACACCAGAGTCTCTTGCATGTGCACATGTAGAGAAAGAACTGGGTGGCTGGGGAAGAGGCTGGCTCACTCACACCTAATTGTTAAGAGCCTCGGCTGCAGTGATGCCCTATAGTTAGCATTCACATGGGACACATATATCTGCACACCCCATGATTATTGTCAGAGGTCCACCCACATACTTCTTTGTCACCAGATACCCTAGTCACCAATCTGCCAATCCCGTTCTAAGTCCCTGAGCAACTGCCAAACCATTAGCCCCTCTCCATGAATCAATGTAGGCCTGTCCCTCTGGCTACCTCTCCAAAGACAAGAGCAAATGTTCTGATTAGAGATCTTCCCACCATTTTTCAGGGAAACTCCTGATTGGGTTATAATAAGCAGCAGTCTATTTCAGATTCACATACTGTGTAGAACCATCTGAAACAAGGGTGGAGCCTTTTCCTTCCTCAGTCAGTGAGTCCTAAGCCAATATCTACGAGGTTGTACAAATGGACTGAACAGGAGTGGGTGTCAGGGGAGTCTGAGACACTTGCTCATGCAAGTTACCTGTGCCTTCTGAGCCTGCTCGAGCCTGACTCATTGTACCATTTCTGTGTGGGAATGTGCATCTCTGATCTTGGGCATCTGCAACATTATGGCTCAGTATATGGGATAACACCAGTTTGTGATGGGATGCTCAGGTCCTATAACCATATAATATCCCATGGCTAGTATTCAGCCCTACTGGTCAGGCCCAGTAGAGAGCCAGGAGCCATTTCTCAAAAGGAGAATAATTGTCTGTGGAAGAGGGCAAGGCTTTGCTCCTAACCTTAAGGTTCTGCACTTTGACTCCCCTGTTGAAGCCTGTCAGAGGCTTCACACCACATTGTTAGTTTCCATGGAAACGTCATGCATCATAGATATTCTGGGTCACAAGGCCCAAGTGTCAGAGCAGCTGGCTCTGGAGCACGGGCCTGCTGCAGATACCCTCTTGGCCTCCCGTCCTCACTCAAAACCAGAAGCTTGATGGGTCACAATAGCATGTTTAGTGTGATAGACGTTTCCTCTAAAATAAAAAAGACCTGCCAAGCATTATCATCTCTTTTTCAGTGGCAAGAGGTGAAAGATGCAACAATTTGTTTTCACTTTGGAGAGGGTATCCTAGCACACTCGGTTTGGATGACAGGACTCATCTCTCATCCTCTGGCTTGCGTTTGTCTTCTTACTAAGGCATCTAAAATATTGCTATTTCTTGTGCATCAGGTCCAATTTGCATAATGCTGTCAATACAGTAGATCAGCATGATTTTCGTGGGGTGTCAAGACCATCAATATTTCTAACCTCTGGCAAAATTTGAAGGTGTACTGTTGGCCCTGCCAATTAAAGGAGATTGCTTCTGGTGGTCCCTGGAAACTGGTGTAGAGAAAACCGAGCACCTGCCACATCAGGCGCTGCCTACGGGAAGCAATGAGTTGTTCGGATTTGCTCCAGGAAAGTTTCCACATCTGGAGCAGCAGCTGTGAAAGAAGCCAGCGCCTGTTTAAGTTTATAATAATCGACATTCTCCGAGATCTATCCACCTCCTGACGGGTCAGACGGATCTGTTACATGAGAAAAGCTGTAAGTCTCATCACTCCTTCCTTCAGGTCTGATGTGGGCACCGATTTCTGCAGATTCCTCAGGAGGCAGCATTGCCTTGGGTTTACTGTCCTAGCAGGAAGGGGATAGTCAGGGACTCTGCTTAGCCCTTCCTACCATGTGGGTTAGAGAGCCAATGCGGGGAGTCTTTCAGTTGTCGAGTGTGGCTGTTCCAATTACACATTCAGGAAATGGAGAAACAACTATAAGGACAGTCCTTGGACCTACTGGGCGCACTGTGATTTAGACCTGAGCTAAAACTCCACTTATTAGCCCATTATTATAACCCCCACTTTGATTAGTGAAATGTGGAGATGTTTTAGGTCCTTAGGAATAAGTGTCGATTCTGAGCTAGTGTCTTGTAATCCCCAAAAGGTGCAGGCATTCTCCTTTCCCAGTGTATAGCTGCCATTTATTAGGGTCATATGTCCTTTGAGAGAAGGCGTGGAGGAGTATATAGTTGTGACAGTGTTGCAGGGTTCTTGCTTAAGGTGACCGAGTCTCCTCTTTGACTGAGGGTTTGTGAGATGGATTGAGTGTAGAAACTGGAGTCAAGTTTTTTCATTGTAGTCACTCAAGTCAGGGTTCTGACCACCAGATCTGGAGTTTTTCCTCCTATATAGACCAAGACATATGTTAGTAGGTTTCCTGTCTACTCTATTCCTAGGAGCACTGTGATCAGTGAGCCACATTGGATCAAAGATCCACACAGATCAAAAGATTCTAGTGCCTGTCACTCTAACTGTACCCACTTTGTCTCTGACAGTTAAGTGCTATTTGACCTCTGCTACTCTGAGAGCCCATCATTCCTCTGAAATCAAGGAGCCCATCTCGGCAGAGGCATCCTCCTCTTCACATCAGCATCGAGGAGACAGCCACACAGAGCTGTGTGAGGTGACTGGTCCTTCTCTCATACTGTAATTCTCGATGCCTTAGTGAGGAAATATCCCTGAGCCCTCTTGAGGAAAGTAGAAGGGGTGCAGATAGGTGTACTGGTTGTGTATGAGATATCTACTCAACATTCCTATCTCCATGACCCCTTGAATTCCTTCCTCTACATTATGCCAGGAAAGTTCTAGAATACCACTCTTGGTGGATGTAGGCTACTGTTGAGTCCAAGTTTCAGTCTCCCAGCCAAGCAGACTGTTAGAACCATTTCCAGTTGTAGTTGCTGACATGTGAAACCCTGCATCTCTCTTCGTTTCACTGATATCAATGCATTCAGCCCAGGCCTGTGCTATGCTGTGTCCCCTTGGTCTAACATGCTTACAATCCACTCCTACACATATTACTAGGTTTCTGCTGGTGTAGATTAGCACAATCTTGAACTTCATTTGGAGTGTAAGCTATTTCTTCCCAGGTCAGATTTTGTATATGATCCTCTGGAATGTCCTGAGGAGAATTTAGCATTTTACTTTTTTTCACTTAATAGTTTGTCATCAGCTTTTCCCTTGTTGTCTGCTTAATGATTGCTTTTAAAGGATGTGGGCTGTCCCTCTATATTGAAATATACTTTTCTAATTTATTCTCCTAATATTGGAAGTTTAGGTTGTTTGAAAAAAAAATACTTTTAAAGAAATTCTGAAATTGAATACAAAATTATTTCATGATGTGCCCTGAGTCTTGTTTTGCTAAGAAAAAAATTAAAATTAGAAGGAAATAACTAAGGAGAAATATTCTGTTAATTAAACTAAGCAAACATCTGGGGAGTTTAGTTCACTCTTAGCTTCCCAACATGACAAACAAATAGAATCAGAAAACAATAGAACATCTTAGACCAAAGACATTGAAAATTGAGGGGAAAAAAATCCAAGAGACAGTTCTATTATTTTGAATTTTTTAATACCTTATAGGTTCATCATCCAGGTAATTTTCAGAAACAGTCAATCAGAATGACAAGGTTGGGGAGTGTCTATTTTCCAGAATGATAACTCTTTAACTTCATGGTTTGTCCTTGGTTACTCAGAGTCAGCGTCAAGCCACAGTGCCTGGCCCCAGGCACATACAGCTTGGTGTCCAGGCCCTCCTAGCTGAAGCCTTGGTGTTCTCCAACTTGGTTTAGAAATTCCCAGTTTTGAGGAGGAGTAGAAAGGCTCTCAGAAATGAAAGCTGCGGTGCTCACTGACCTCATGTCTGTGTATGGCTTCAGGATAACTTCAAGACCTTTAGTCACACCGTCTCCTGCTTCTCCAACTCTGTAGGACTGGGCTTCTGCCTCTGTTTCCCTTCTGAAACTGGAGCCCTGCTCCAAATTCCATTTAGCTTAGGCCTTGACCCCCTGTTGATGTCTTGGGGGTCCTTTCTCCGGGGGTCTTGGTCCAGTTCCCCAGTAGCTGACTGGGGCCCTCCTGTCCATGGAACCAATGTGCTACAGCTGACTGTCGTCATGACCCTGATTCTTCAGTTTGGGTTACCTATTGCTGATGCTTGCACAACCACGCCTGCTTTTCCCTTGCTTTTTGATTACTCAATTACCTTTATCAGTCTAATTAGCTAGCTTTACTCATCATAGTTCCTGTTTGTAAGAGTACTGAATTTGTTTAGAAAAATAAACTACCAGGCGTGAGAATCCCAAGTGAGTTCCCCTAGAGTATGTAGCATAATAAAAGATGGCATCTAGTGACCTCTCTAGGAGGATGGATCTAGTGAACTGGAGGACCCTGGTGATGGTTTTGGAAATTCAAACTGGGTGCAGGGGCTGAGGCACCAAAGAGCCTTTAATGAGGACTTTAAGGAGTGTGCTGTGGGCTGTGGGATGTAACACATGTCCCTCCACTGTCTCCTTGGTGAGATCTTCAATAGAGTTCATGTTAGTTATTAATGCGTGTGGGTGGATCCTTTCAGCAGGGAAGAATCCAGCATACGGTCAAATCCTAGGCATTCAGAACACGTTGTGGAAGCTTCTATCTGTACCTCCTGTGGCCAGGACTGAGCCTCACTAAGATTCTATTAGAGCCTGCTTTTTACCATCTACAAAGCTTGATCTTGGGAAGCAGAACACCTTGAGTGGAATCCTTAAAATTTCGAGGAGAAGGGAGTGACCCAAGCTCTAGGCCTGGAATCTAACCCTAGGCAATGACAGATGTGCAGAAGCTCCATCGACATCCCTTCTCGACAAAGCAGAAGAGCTGCTCAGCATCATGATTGATAATACCTTCACTTTTGCCGTTAGGAAGCTCCTCCTGCTTGCCCTCGTTTGCTCCCTGGAAACGGAGGTGGAAGGAGTAGATGATGCCTTCATCGTTGAGAGAGCGTCGTATCGTGCAATTCCAGAGGTTTTTTTGCATTCTGTCTCTCTTCAGCAGTTAACTACCCAACCCCTCACTCTTCCCCGTAATGTTTCTCTCTCACACCACCCTGTTCATTCTTTTTATGGTGTGTGTTGCAAACAATTTATAATAATACAGTTGTTATGAGTACCAGTAATTCTGTTTATCCATAGTGAAAGCCAGCAGCGATTCATGGAAGTTCTGAGGCAACTGGGGTAAGAGCAATAACTGAGCTTAAAATCTATTCCCCGGCTGAGATCACAATACTGGGCGTCTTAGTTGACGTCCGTTAGGCTGACAACTCATCAAGAAGCACACTAACACCTTCATTCTACTGCCCAAATGTGTTTGTCTTTACTAATTCAATTTCCAGAAGCAGCCTTCCAGGAAGCAGCTGGAGTCAATTCTTTGGTAATTCCCTGAGAACTGAGAGCCTCCTGCATCTGTGCTGTCTACCTGGAGAGAGACAGCAACGTCTAGAGGCTTCTTTGAAGGGTCGCTATGGTTAAGACTGTTGGGCAAAGAAAATATGCTGATGCCTTTGTTTGAGAAGCTACAAAATTTTGAAAACAATTTTTTTTTGAAGGAGACTTGAATGAAGTAGCTGGTGCGTGCATTTCAAAGCTTGGAAAATGCCCCAGAGCTTTGAAGCTGGCTCCAAACAACACAGGCCAACATGGGGAGGCTTTTTCGAATGCTGGCTATCCAGAGCTGTTCGTGCAAGGAAGCTTGCACCTGCTATGAGGCTAAAAATAAAACCAAAAAATACCCTTTTGCTCATGGGAAGCAAAATGGTAGAGACCAACTGGAGTGGATCCCTTGAAGTTTAAGGGGAAATAGGGGGCCACAAGTGCCCACAATTTGATTCTAGTCCTTGGACAATGACAGTAATATTTGCATTTTCTGTCTACACTTGTTGATGCTCTACACATTTTTCATTTGGCATTTTCTGTCTACACATTGTTGATGCACATTTTTCTTGCTAAAAGCTCACAGCACATGGCATTGCTACCAGTTCATTAGTAGCAAATGAACTCTCTGTGGGCAAAGATAAGCATTCTTTGCAATGTCAAGGAGAATTGGGGCCCTGTGCTATTGCACTAACGCTTGTACTTTGGAAACCTTGGCACTCCATCACAAACCCCAGTTTGTTTATAAGAATCAGAACTTCAGTGAGAATCTGATCTAAATTCCTTGGAGATTCAGGGAGAACCAAGTCATACAAGCTCGAGTGCTTAATTCAAATCCTAGAAGATGAAAACAAAATTTCTGAGCATGTATCAGAAAGTGATACAGTTAGGAAAATGCAAGTGTATAATAAGCTAACTCCATTTCACCCAATAGGCCATATAATTAGTACAGGTGTGTCTACAGAAAACACGGACAGCAGTGGTCTGGATTTAAGGCAGTTTCAAGAAGACATTGTCAATACTGCTGTAGGCTTATTTTTTATTTCCCCTGCTAGAAAATTCATAGTCTTGTGACTTGTTTTTTGGCAGAATGTAAAAATACAAGGAATTGTTGGTGTAGATTCCTTGACATTTCATGGAGGATTGCACAAGATTCAGAATTTTGATTCTAGTCCCTGATAACACGAGTTATTGTAAAGAAGCTTCTCTGAATGCTCACGACAGCCAGCTTTTAAGTGCAATGATTTAGTTTGCTAACTACTATTGTTTTGGTATTAAAAAGGTCAAACAGATAATATTAGATTGTTTGCTCCTGTAAATTCCTAACGCTTATAAGTAGAACTTGAATTCCAGCTCTAGAAATCCGGACCAACGTTTGGGAACTTCTGTGAGTACCTCGCACTGGTCAGGGGTGAGTTTAAGTTAGAATGTGTGAAGTAACTCCTCCCTTTCATCACTCATGAAGCTTTGCCTTGCTCATAGAAAGTACATTTACATGAGATACCTGGAGTGAATTCCTTACAACTAAAGGAAGATCTGAGAAATCACTGCTTGGAAGTTTCTGTCATTGGTGAAAATGGTTATGGCTGAAGTGCAATTGAAGATTATACTAACTGCTTCATTGACTTGTATGCCTCTGATAGCACTTGTGTAAGAATTGCACTTAGGAGGTCATTTATAAATGTCAACTGTCGGGGAAGGGCTCCCTCTGTGCTCTCTCCAACTTGGTAAGGGTTTATCAGAGTCAAGGATACAGATGGGGCCACGTTTGCGCTTAGGCGGATTCCCTGGGTGTTAGAAGAGTGTCTGGTGTGAATCCCATGACCTTTCCGTGAGAACCAGTTGAAAGCACAAGAGATTCTGGTTCTAGACGTTGACAGCAATGTCAGCAATGTCCTCTGTCAGTGCTACATGGCCAGGGTTGAAATTCAGCCAAGTTCTCGCTCACCCTTCATGTCCCTCACTCCTCACTATAATTTCATTTCCTAAAAATATGGTAACTGTACTACTATATTCTTCTTAGCAGTTGCAAGGAAGGAGTCACTCGTGACTTACATTTGTTCTGGCCTTAGGAAACATGCATGAAGGAACCAAATGGTGCTTTTCTCTTCTAAGAGTAGAATCGAGACATCAGAGACTGTGTCTTTCAGTTCTTTCTGAGAACTCATTCTAATTGCTACAAGTCCACTTCCTGTAAACAAATTAGTGTCCTGATTGTGAGGTTTGCACTGACCTTAATGAAGTATTTATCATTCCACTGAAAGTGATTTAACAGCAGCTATACTGAGCACTGACAGAAACAGCCAAAATGTCCAGTGCCAAACTACAAATACGAAGAGTTTTTTTGTGGCGGTTCTCTGTAAAATGTGAAGGTAAGCACAATGGTTACGTGCTTCAAGTTCTATTTTTGACAGCAAAATAGAGCAGCACTATAAATCCCTGAAGTGAGGGAAGAAAAAGGAATTGAAAGGGTCAGTAGAATGACATTTCCTGGCTTCCTTCAAAAATGAGGGCTTTGATAGACATGTCCAACCATCATTTTCCATGCCTAGAACACGAATTGAATCGCCGGAGTGTGGTGGCTTAGTTCTCCCCGAAACTGGAAGGAATCCTCACCAGCAGCTCACTCCCTGTCTTGTTTCCCATGGTTAAAACGATAGCAGCACGTGGGCCTTAAGGCAAGGGAAATGGAGGTTTGTCATACAACAGTCAGTCCCAGTGAGAGCAGGGATCAACACAGTGACATCCAAACTACTCTTGCTTTCTACTAATGAGCTCTGAATAATAGCATTTAGTTCTGCCCCAGATGTCAAAGCAAGAATAGCAGCTAGCTACTCAGCGTGAGTTCATTCTTGCAAACATTTTGCGAGTACAGTGGATGAAATGAAGTATTGAGGTATGTAGCTAACTAAAATCCCCTCTGGTTGTGGTGGTCACGGGTATTAGTAGAAACCTCTAACTGGCTGACTCTGCTGATGAGCAGGCTCCACGTATCGAAACTGACCTCTTTGTTCTCTGTGTATCTTTAGAGAAGCAACACCAGCTGTTCATCGGGAATTTGCAAACAAACTTATAGTTGTGCTTGTAGTTCATAGCTGGTGAAATAATAGAGGAATCCATTCGCACAAAATCTTGCAACTAGTACATTTATCTTGGTCTGTCTCTCTTTTTCATGTTGTAGTTTTACCTCAAATGTCTGGTAAATTTTTATTACTTGCTCATGTCTAAATATGAGATGATAAAAAGACCGATTTGGAGGTGACCTGCTAACTGGGTGAGAGAGCCATTACGTAAGTGCCCCTCAACTTGTGTCATCGTCCTTACTTGGCAGATGGCAAGGCACCTCATTCATTTTTTAAAAGAACATCCCTAGTTTTGTTTTTCTTCTGTCTTTTCTGGTAGTGTGTTAGGGAGGAGACTGTAGACACCTACTTTCTGTGCTTGCTTTGTGGTGGTTGTAGGGGTGGGTGGATGGTGAACTTTTACATATGCCGACCTTCGTTAAGGCTCTGCTTCCAGTCACATCCCCCTTGTCTGCAGGGCAGGTACGAGGCTTCCACTGCTGAGTTCAAAGGCATGCACACTGAGCTCCTCCTCATTGGACCCCCGCTTCCATTTACTTCCCATCTTTCAGAGATGTATTGAGATCTCCTATCCCATTCTCTTCGTAAAACTTGAAAGATTTGGCAGTAAGCCTATTAGTAGCCTGCTTTTGAGTTTCAAAGTAAGTAAAATGGAAGATTTATCATTCTACTGCATTTTGAGTGATGGTTCTAAGGCTTCAAGGAATTGGGCCAGCTTTTCACAGCAAACGTAGTTCACTTACATCAATTAGCAGAATCTCGCCATGGTATGGGTGAATGGAAAGGTTGGCATGTAGACAAAGCTTGCCTGCTTTGGGGCATTTGCTTTATTTCTGTTGTCTTCCTATAGATTGATTCTTTTCTACCAGATGTGCTGTATAACAGAATCTTATTTTAAAATTTTCCGGCTGGTATCAAGAAGCTTAACAGGTGCTGTGCTTTTTTATCAGTAGATAGTCACTAACAGAATTGAAACTTATTGATCTAAAGTTATTTGAAGAAAATTAATTACTGTCATCTTTTTTTTACACTTAAAAACATTATTTGAATTCATCATCATTATTAAATATGTGAGCCTATAGATTTAGAGATTTAGTTGTTTTTTTAAAATAAAACTGGGTCCCTAGCCAGCATTTCCTTTAATATGTTAATTAAGTTAAAAATACCTTTCAGTAACATCATAAGGAATTCTAGATGGCCAAAAACATATTAAGGTATATTTAAGTTAATTAGCAGTAAGATGCAAATTTAAACATAATAATGAGGTACCTTTTGCCTATGGAATTAGCATTGATTTTACATAATAATACTCAGTGTTGGCAAGAGAACAGAGTGTTGGGAGTGAAAACTGGGATGTTTCTGGAGGGAAATCTGGCAATAAAGATGAAAAGCCTTAACTATGCATATGACTTGATCAAACAATTTTGCCTTCAGGAGCTTATACTAACTAAACAATCACTCATGTTTGAGACAATGTAATTGAAATAATGTTATCACAATGCTATTTGTTTACGAGCTGTTGGGACCAACCTAAATATCTAAAATGGGAAATTGGTATAATCACTTGTTGTATGTATAAATGGAAATCACTATAGCCAAAATAATGTTGTGAAATATTTAGTACCTTGGAAAAATCCTCATAATGTTCTGTTACAAAAAAAGATAAAGTCTATGAAAGAATATTGACAGTATGATCCCCTTTTTGTCCATTTAGTTTTTCATATTGGCAAAAAAACCCCGGAAGGGTGGGCAGACACAGTCCATTGTCAGAAAGCAAACAAACTTTTTTTTATTCATAGACTTTATGTTTTAGAGCAGTTTCAGCTATAGAAAAAGGAGCAGGAAGCACAGAGAGTCCCATATGCCCATTCATTCCCACTCCCCTATTATTAACATCTTCCATTAGAGTGGCACATTTTTTACAATTGATGAGCCAATTTTAATACATTATTATTAATTAAAGTCCATAGTTTATATCAGGGTTCACTCTTGGTATTTATATTCTATGTGTCCACCATCACAGATTACACGGAGCAGTTTTGCTGTCCCCAGATCCCCTGTGTTCTACTCATTCCTCCCTCTCTCCCTCTCCCCAAACCTGTGGCAGCCATTCATCTTTTCACTGTCTCCATAGATTTGCCTTTTCCAGAATGTCACACAGTTGGAATTATACAATATGTAGCCTTTCAGACTGGCTTCTTTCACTTAGCAATAAGCATTGAAGGTTTCTCCGTGTCTTTCTGTGGCTTGATAGCTCATTTCTTTTAATTGCTGAATAATATTCCATTGTCTGGATGTACCACAGTTTGTTTATTCATTCGTCTATTGAAGGACATCTTGGTTGATCCCAAGTTTTGGCAATTATGGACAAAGCTGCTATAAACTTTCATGTGCAGTATTTTTGTGTAAAGATGTTTTCAGCTCATTTGGATAAATACCAGAGTGTGATCATTAGATCATATGGTAAGAGTATTTTTAGTTTTGTAAGAAATCGCCAAACTGTCTTCCAAAGTGGCTGCGCCATTTTGATTCCCACCATCAATGAATGAAATTTCTTTTGCTGCACATCTTTGCCAGCATTTGGTGTTTTGGTGTTTTATTGTTTTGGATTTTGGTTATTCTAATAGGAGTGTTAGTGTTACCTCATTGTTTTAATTTGTAATTCCTTAATGATACATGATGTTGAGTGTCTCTTCATATGCTTACTTGTCATCTCTATATTTTCTTTGGTGAAATGTCTGTTCAGATCTGTTCCCCATTTCCTAATGGGTGCTTGTTTTCTTATTGTTGAGTTTTAAGATTTCTTTGTATATTTTGGACAACAGTCCTTTATCAGATATGTGTTTTGCAAATATTTTCTCCCAGCCCTTGGCTCATCATTTTATTCTCTGAACAGTGTCTCTTGTGGAACAGAAGGTTTTCATTTTAATGAAGTCAAATCTTTCATTTTTTTTTTCATGGGTTGTGCTTTTGGTATTGTATTTTAAAAGTCATCACCAAACCCAAGGTCACCTAGACTTTCTCCTATGTTATTTTCTAGGAGTTTTATAGTTTTGTGTTTTACATTTTGATCTATAATCCATTTTGAGTTAATTTTTGTGAGCGTTGTAAGGACTGTGTCTGGATGTATTTTTTGCATTTGGGTGTTCAGTCGTTTCACCACCGTTTGTTGAAAAGACTACTTTTTCTTTTTGAATCACCTTTACTCTTTTGCTAAGGATCAGTTAACTATAGTTGTGTGGGTCTAGTTCTGGGATCTCTATTCTGTTCCATTGATCTAGTTGTCTATTCTTTCATCAATAACACAATCTTGATCACTGTAGCTTTTAGTAAATCTTGAAGTCGAGTGGTTTCAGTCCTCTGACTTTGTTTGTCTTCAATATTTTCTTGGCTATTCTGGGTCTTTTGACTCTCAATATAAACTTGAGAATCAATTTGTTGATATCCACAAAATAGCTTTCTGGGATTTTGATTGGGATTGCCTTGAATCTATAGATAAATTGGGAAGAACTGACATCTTGACAATATTGAATCTTCTTATCCGTGAACATAGAATATCTCTCCATTTATTTAGTTCCTCTGATTTCTTTCATCAGAGTTTTGTTGCTTCTTCATATAGATCTTGTGCATATTTTTTTAGAATTATACCTAAGTATTTCACTACTTTGGTACAATGTAAATGCTATTGTATTTTAAATTTCAAATTCCAGCTGTTCTTTGCTGGTAACAAACTTATTTCTAACAGATCATAAGCATATAGGAGATTGGGACCAGACACCTTTTCTTTTATCTATCAAGTTGTTGTCAAGTAAAAATATTTTTTGGCAGTTTAGTTAAGAACATGTGTCAAAATTTTATTTTATTCTTGCTGCAAAGGAAAAGGCTTTAATATATTCTAAAGATTCACTTTTGGAAGACACGTTTAAAGAAAAAAGAATGGTTAGGTAATCATTGTTAAGCTGTATATAAAAAGTTACACCATACAAAAAAGAAAGCAATACTATCCAAAGGGTTTATTGTCCCAACTGGCATAGCTTGAGAGAGCAAGGGCGCACTATCAATGATTCCACTGAGACGGACCTGGGACTTTACCCCGCCCCCAGGGAGGCATGACCCCTAGACTCTTGAGTGACAGTCAGGGCAGAGCATTGTTTACCAGAACAAGTCTTAATCCCATTAAAGTTTGTCAGAAAAGTGCTCGCGTTTGATCAGACATACTAATTTCTTTTCAGAATGAGTTGCGAATTACATCATACAAAAACGTTCTGTCCCAGGCTGGGTTTAGGACAATTTTCCTTTTCCATTGCTTTTTGGTCCTTACGGAGTCAGGTGGCTGTCTTGGAGTACCCTTGTCTCTCTGGTTTCTCTTCCTCTTCTCTCTTCCCCCCATGTTGTCCCCATGTCCCCATCCTCCTCCCCAAGTTTCAGCTCTGCACTGGTAGTGCTCAATCTGAGAAGTCTGTAGTAGTAAGAGGAATAGTAGCAGCAAATTCTTGCAGAGTGATTGCCATATAACACATGTTTTAAATACTACATATATTTACTAATTTATTTCCTACAAGAGCCTTTTGAAGTAGGTACTGTACATATCCTATTTTATTTGAGAAAACTGAGGCACAGAGAGGTTAAGTAGCTTGCCTAATGTCTCATAGCAAATAAGTAGTAGATTTGAACGCAAACAGACTGGAGCCCCTGCTTTTAACCACTCTGCTACAGAGAGGAGTATTATCATACCAACCCTTCTCTTTCTATATAGCACTTCACTCCTGGGCAAAGTGAAAAAGAAAGATGGGAGTGAGAGGGATGGAAAACCATTGGTACACATTTTAAAAAATACACCTGTCTCAGTCTGCTCAGGCTGCTATAACAAAATACCAGAGACTGGGTGGATTAACCAACAGACATTTATTTCTCTCAGTTCTGGAGTCTGGAAGTCTAAGAGCAAGGTGCTGGCTGATTTGGTTCCTGGTGAGACCTACTTCCTGGCTTGGAGTCAGCTGCCTTCTTGCTGTGCTCTCATGTGACCTCGTCGTTGTGTGCACGGAGAGAGAGAGAGCTGTGGTCTCTTCCTCTTCTCACAGGACACGAATCCCCTATGACAGCTCCATCCTCATGACCTCATCTAACTCTAATGACCTCCCATAGGCCTCATTTCTTAATACTATCATGTTGGGGATTAGGGTTAAACATATGAATTTTGGGGGGACACAAGCACTCAGTCCATAATAGTTGTCCTCACCTATAGTGTGTTGGAAGAATACACCTGACCAAGTTAACGGTGGTCATCTCTGTGCAGTAGGATAAGAGGTGATGCTTGCATATTTGTAATGTTTTTTTCAAAAGAAATTTTATTTTTATAGCACATGCTATTGCAGCATCTTACAGTCAAATAATGGCCTTCAAATGTGTTTCTCCCTCAGTTTTGCACCGAGGTATGAAACATTCTCTATGAATTCCAGGACAAAGAATTTACAACAAACACCACCCTTTAAAACAGGTGAAGTGACACCGTGACATTCAAATGCACACCGAGCGTGGACTCCGGCCTTTATGGGAATCACAAACCGACTGAGCCGAGCTCTCAGCCCAGGCAGGGGAAGTTTCCTTCACACACGCAGAGCATAATTGTTGAATGCCCACGCCATCCATCATTTCAGGTTCACTCCTGGTCAAAGCATAGATCTTCCCCTCTCCTATTAAAGAACAAGCAGAAGAGGCTCCTGGGAATTGGCAATTAAGAGCAGCATAAATCAAGCTGGAAAATTGCCCACAATTTCAACCATTTGTTCAGACCCTTTCCTCATCTTCCATTTTCTCTTTTTCTTAATTCCATTTTTTTTTGTTAACATAGGATTCAATTATGGAGGGCTGCTTTATCTTTTATGAATGTAATAGACTAAAAGAAAAAAAGCTATAGTGTTAGGAAAGCTGCATTAGGAATCCATGTATATCTAAAGAGAAAGAAAAGAAATGAGAAAGTTTTCAGAGAGAACAATGGCACAGACATGACTGAAATTGTGGGCCAACATATTCCCCCAATGTTGGCAATCTCTCTGAGCTGTTACTGCCATTATCGTAAAGGTTATTACTTTTCCTAGACACTAAATACATGAAGTCAGGAGCACAAAAAGTGCAAGTCTAATTTGTTAGTGGTTAAGTCTACATGACATCAAAATAACCATTTAAACAATTGAAAAATATGACTCAGCTCTGTGGACAAAATTCAATCTACCCCATTTTGGAGTCTTAACCTTTTGTATTCTGTGTCCAATAATTCAATGTAAGAACTTGGGTCCCATGTTTACATGACAGAAACCAAAGGTCATTATCCTAAAAGGATCATTTCTACATTTTAAAGTACTCTGTTAATGCCCTAGTAACAATTACGTTTCTCCCTGGCTGAAAACCAAAGAAAAAGGTGACATCTGAGTGTTTCAGTAGCGTTGGAACTACACTAACATAGAACTGAGATCTTTTATTGGTCAAGAGTCTCACCACATGGAGAATTCGAGTTTGCAGGTTTCCCTTTCCGAAAGTGGGGTCTTCATGCAAAGTGAAAGGATAAGAAGATAATAATTGGTTCTTGTTTCCTAGAGAATCAGACCCAGTCTCCCCGCCTGACTTCACTTATCTGACCAGCGTTGCTCTACTTCTGTTTGTATGTTCTGCCCCATCCCTGCAGATATCGTTGTTCTGCGAGCCCTCCAAGTTCACCTCTGTCTTTACAAAGTCTCCAAGCTATGGAGAGAGTGCCTATCCTTCAGCCTCTCCTGCTTCACTCTGCTGTCCTTCAGAATCCAGCATAAGACCATCTTTTCCACAAATTTTTTTGATTGTTCTAGTCTATACCATTCCCTTATTATTCAGAACCATGACAAATCATACATTCAGAAGTGTTATTTATTTATTAATGAACTGGTTCATTAATTCATCTAAGAAATCATTATTGAGCTCCTACTGTATGCTGTGCTCCAAAGTGCCAAAATGAAAGAGATATAGATCTAATTGAGGAGACATGAAAAGGTAGAAAGAGGTATAGATAAAGTATTGTGGGGCTTCATTGGAAGGAGACTTGGGTTTTTAGAGAATGGGGGGAGTCAAAGATAAATCACTGGAAGAAAATATGACATAAATGACGTTTGGATATTTTACCATGACTCCCCAGCTATCCAGCTACAAGGTATGCCATTTGATGCTAGACGCAATTTCTTTATTTGTGAACTTCGCAATGCTAGCTAGGAAGTGATACTTTTATAAATCCTTTTTTATTGGAAAATGTAGTACATATATAGAAGAGTACATAGAACATAATATACAGCTTAATAAATTATTGAGATGTGAACATCTGTGTAACCACAACCCAGGACAAGAAATAGAATATTCCTAGCAACCCAAAAGCCCATTTTAGATTGTATTAGTCAAAGTTCTCCAGAGAAGCAGAATCAATAGGACACAGACACACACATATATGGAAAGCAAAAGAGAGAGAGAGAGCGAGTTATTTAAGGAATTGGCTCATACAGTTGTGGGGGCTGGTAAGTCCACAACTTGCAGGTCAGGCCAAATGGGGTAGATTGAATTTTGTCCACAGAGCTGAGTCATATTTTTCAATTGTTTAAATGGTTATTTTGATGTCATGTAGACTTAGGGAAGAGCTGATGTTGCAGCCTGAGTCTGAAGGCAGTCTGGAGGCAGAATTCCTTCTTCCCTTGGGCACCTTAGGTCTTTTCCCTTAAGGTCTTCAATTGACTGGATGTGGCCCACCCACATTATGGAGGGTAATCGGCTTTACTCAAAGTCTACAGATTTAAACGTTAATCTCATCTAAGAAATGCCTTCACAGCAACATCTAGACGGTGTTTGACTAAATATCTGGGTACCGTCGCCTAACCATGTTGACACATAAGATTGACCATCACATTGATCACAACCCCTTTCCTTCTTTCTTTGTTTTGCTTTATGATTTTAACACCTATGTATGCATCCCTAAAATTAATTTAGTTTTTCCTGATTTTGAACTTCATAAATGGAATTGTACAGAATGAATATTTTTGTGTCTGACTTGTTTTGTTCAACATTATGTTTTCAAGATTCATCCATGTCATCATTGCTGTCTGTAGCTGTAGTGCCTTCAGTTTCATTGCTGTATAGTATTCCATTGGGTGACCATACCACAATTTAACTATTCTTCCTTTGTGGGCATTTTGTTTCCAGTTTTGCACTATTTCCAGCTATAATGTTACTATGACCATATTATGGAGCAGCATGCATTTCTTTAGAGTAATTACTTAGGAGTGGAATTTTTGGGTTGTAGGGTGTATGCATCTTAAACTTGATTAGATAAGGACAAACCATTTTCCAAAGTGATTAAATCAATTTCCTCTCCCACCAGCAGTATGTGAGAATTCCTTCCTCTCCCTCTTCTCTCTCCCCTTCCTGTTCTCCTTCCCCTCCATATATTTGCTGTCACATCTACCATGAGTCAGACACTGTATCCTCTTCCTTATATGACTTACTTCTTCTAGCTGAGTAGTGATATTTTTATGATAGATACTCAGTAAATATATTGCAAAACTGATCAAGAGACTGAATTAGTGACTGAAATATTTCTCATATCCATTAGGGTGCTATCTTGAAGAAATAAAATATCGTGCACTTATCTAGTTTTTTTGGGAACATGAACTTCTTCAGACAAATTTTATTCTGCTTGAGGTTTGTCTCAGAGAGTTACATTATGTGTGAGAGTGCGCATGTGTGTGTTTGTGGGAGAGAGAGAGTGTCACTGTAGTCCACACACTGTGCCTGGGCCGTCCCCAGGCCCAGTTTATGGAATGACAAGTGAGGCACGTGTGTCTGGGCCCTTGGATCCACTTCCTTCCCTCTGCTCCAGGGCCTCCTCACTCCTTCCTTATTCCCCAGTCCTCATCTGCAGTAAAACCCGGCTTCTCGCTCTCCCCGCAAGTGCCCAGAATGTTTCCATTTTCTGCATCTCCCTTGCTTCTGCCTTTATCCACTTCCCGCACTTTAGTTCATCTTGTATCTCATTCTTTCTGGGCCATGACCTGCATTAATTAATCTGATAAACCATTCGAGTTGCAGTAGTTTAATATACTTTGAGTTCTTGAAACTCTTCAGCTATAATGACTTAAATGAAACATGATTACAGATAGGAATGTTTATGTTATGGGGATTTTCAGTTTCTTCCTATTTCCTTAGCATTTATGATGTCATTTACAATTGATTAAACCATTCTAACTTCCATAGAGTAAATGCCGGCGAGAAGACTGGCTAATAAACCTACTCGTATTTTAGGTATTCTTGGGAATGATAGAGAGGAAAACATGTAAATAAATGTAATATTTCATGAAACGAGAAAACCATAGGACATAACTGACATGAGTGCCACATTCAGAGGTTTCAAGCGTACTGATTTACCTTTTTTTCCGAATGAGTAAGCTGTGTTCATTGAGTTCAAATGACTTGCCCAAAGTCACTAGCTAGCAGTTAGAAGCAGGTCTTCTAATTCTAAAAGCACCCTTTGCTTTTTACTACTCCATATCTTAGCAAGACAATGTGAAGAAATAGCACTATCTTATTGTGACTGTTAAGAAGTAGATAAAGAATAAATATTAAGGGAATTAATTTTTAAAATTTATTTCTAAGTGTCGCCTGCTTTACATGTTTTTTCATTAAGTCATTCAAGTCTTCACAATAACTGTGTGAAGTAACTCTTATTGGCCCCATTCTATTTTCATTTTTGGCTTCATAAGCAAATTGAAAGATTAGTGACAGTACACTGCATTTTATGGAAATTTCTAGCAAGACGTATATAGATCCATGCTAGGTAAGTCTTATTCAGCTCTATTCTATTTTATTTTATTATTTTTTCATTGGATCCCAGGTGCACAGATTGGATTAATCATAATCCTAGGTTTGTGACACATTCTTGTTATTGTATCACGCATGGCCTACTTTTATTTGTATAGTTGGATGTGTTTTATTAATGTGATAAGCACCCCAAATCCATGACCTCAAATGAAACTGGGATCTTGACAATAACTACATCTAGTCATGTGGGTTCTACTTCCATCTCACTGATTCCTCCCAACCAAGGTAACCATTATCCTGGATCCTATCTTCGTTATTACTTTGTTCCTTTTTATATCGCTTTATTGCATCTAGAAATATCCCCATACTCATTTTAATTTTATAAAATATACAAAGTGGCTTGTAGTTTTTGAAACTTACCTTTTATATCCAATATCATTTGCTAAGATTCATCCATACTGCTGTGGATGGCTATATTTCATTCATTTTATCTGCTGTATCCTATGCCCTTGTGTGAAGACATCACAGTTTATCTCCTCTCCAGTTGACAGGCATTTGGCTGTCTCCAGGATGTAACTTTTGTGGGTGTTGCTACAAACATTCTGTGTGTCTCCTGTTGTCCGTGGATCAATCCTTCTCTTGTGTGTCTTCCTAGGAGTGGAATTGCTGAGTCACAAAGTATGTGCATGCTCAACTGTAGAAAATCACACCGAACTGTTTTTCAGTATAGTTGCACCAATTTTCATATCTATGAGTAATCTATAAGAAATTCAATGGTTCCACATGCTTTCTGACACTTGGTAGTGTCAGACGTTTAACATTTGTTTTAACTAAATTGGTGTAAAATGGTGTCTCGTGATCTTGATTTACATTTCCCTGAACAAGGTGATGTTGACCGTCTCCCTGTGCATATCGACTATGTATATTTCCTCCTATGTGAAATGTCTCTTTACTCCCATTTTACAGTTGAGAAAACCTAGGCTCACAGAGGTTAAGAATTTTGCCTACAGTTATGTAAGCATCATGTGGCAGATCTGGGCTTCAGACTCATGTCTGTCTGAACACAAGACATTTGTTTTCTCCACCACCTGACACTGTTTCTTAAAGCAACGGGACTGGTTTTTAATAGCATATCAGAAGTCATTCACTCAAATAACTGCCTTCTGTCAAAGGACTCACTGTACAAGTCTATCCCTTTATTCCAACAATGAGGCCATTGTTTGAACAATTTATAGATGTCTTTTCACACTTGCTACCATTTGAGACTGTTAGTTTACAAGCCTTGTAAGAAAAATAGTCTCACTAAATTAAAATTTTCTCACTTTTTTTGGGAATCCAAATTATATTCCCCAGATTTTTCCTGCACTTGAGGAACTAGATCCATTCTGAATGACTATTGGTTGTTTCAAAAATCAAAAATACCACCAAAATTATTGAAAAAAATGTCTCATGGGTTCATTTCATTCATTTCCCAGCTGTGTCCCTTGAAGCCCTAGGGTCTGTGGACATACCCGGGGGCCTGAGGGGGACAAGAGGAAGCTGAGTGCTCCACTTTAACTGGACATTTTGTGTTTTCTATATTGGGATTCTATATAATATTTATTCTGGAGGAAAAAGAGCTGACAAAAATCAATTTATGAGGTGCCTTCCCTAAATCCTTAAGCCCCTCCACCACTTTCCACTGCCTCACCTGCTTAATGCTCTTCAGAGCACTTACCTGCCCAATCAATTTCTCTGGTGGGTCGTCAACTCTATACCCACAAGGTGGGCACTGTTTTTGCTCTTGCATCCTCACCCTCTACGAGAGTGCCAGACGCAAAATGAGCGTTTAGTAACTAGTCAATGAAAGGAAGGATGGAAAATATTATACTGAGTGGCTACTGCTTTTAGAGGCAATCTCATTCCACCTTTACGTGTTGTTCTCCCCCCACTTGCAGGGTGCATATAGAAGAGGGACGGAGACTGCAAGGGTGCATTGCATCATGAGAAGTTTAACAGCCTTCAGCCCCCCAGACTTAAGCACTCTATGTGGGAGTCAGAGACTAAAAGAACTTGATAGTAGTACCTTTGGGGGATTGTGATTTTATATGTGCTTCGTCTATTCAGTGTCAGAGAGCCAGGTACTGGAAATAAAATTTGCTTACATTTTAGCTTAGCAGAATCACATCAGATAAAAGCTTCCTAGACATGAAAATTGATCCAGAAGCTGAATATATCAACTCCTTTCCAGCTGCATATTTGAGAATAAAATCCAGTCAGCACCCCAGTGGAGAGAGTTCATGGCCAAGGACAGTCCACACACCTTGAATTTTAGTAAATATTGAGTCCAGATGGATATCTTCTCTTTATTGAATAAGTCAACAGAAAACATTTCATCATGGGGCTTATGAAATGCTCCTGCAAAAGAAAGGAGAGGGAACATCTTCCTGAATATTCAGACGGAGAGTCAAGTCAGAAACAACCTACTGTAGAGGTGGAACATTTTAGGGACTCATTTGCATAACAGGATGCAGGAAGACATGGCTTCAGTGATGAAGGGATAGGAATTTATCAGGGGAGAACATGCTGCCATGAAAGTATAAAAGGATGAGACCAAGAAGGGAGTTGGGTAAATTAAGGAATTAATTGCAAAGCAATTAAAAATGCAATGGCTGAATTGCCATCCACACTGGAGGCAGTGAATTGCAGGGTGGACAGAAAACAATGGAACCACTAAGGAGGAGAACAAACGTCATGATACATATACATGTACATATACAGACACACACACACATATATATACTTACATTAAATACATGTATTTACATACATACGTTTACACACATTACATACTTATATAACACACATGTATGAAGAATTGCTCATGCAATTATGGAGGCTGGCAGGTCTCGAGATCTGCAGGTTGAGTCAGCAGGATGGAGAGCCAGGAGAGCTGATTCCAGTCCAAGTCTGAAGACCTGAGAACCAGGAGAGTTGGTGGCATAGTTCCACTCTGACGAGATCCAGGAAGAGCTGATGTTTCAGTTCCAGTCTGAAGGCAGGAAAAAGCCAACATCCCAGTGTGAAGGCAGGCAGGCAGGAGGGATTCTTTCTTACTCATGACAGCTTGGCCTTTGTGTTCTAGTCAGGCCTTCAACTGATTGGACAAGGCCCACCCACTTTAGGGAGGGAAATCTACTTTACTCAATCTACTGATTTAAATATTAATACCATCCAAAAAAACCCCTTCACAGAAATACCTACAATAATGTTTGGGCACCCTGTGGCTCAAGTTGACACATAAAATTAACTATCACTGTCACAGAACCCTTGCCTGTCTCTGATCACATATGCCAATTTTTAACGTCTTTTACCTTCTGTGGTTGGGGGAGGAGGGGCCATAGTGAATTTGTAATAACCCAGAAACACAGGAGCCCAGGGTTTTCCATGTCTCATAGGACTATTTCTGGGCATTGAGTGGGGGCCCCAGAGGCAGACATCTACACTATCCATAAGGAAAAGCATCTCTGAGAATCGAATCACAAAACCTACATCCCACCCAAAGCTGTGGCAGGTGGTCCTGAGACAGAGTTTGCCTCTGGGAGGTGAGGGATGGGCTGCTGACAAAGCAGCAACTTTCTCTGTCAAACAAACATTACTCAAGTAGACCAGTGTTTCTTAACCTCGACTGCACACTGGAAATCCCTGGGGAGCTTTAAAAAATATGGATGCCTGGATTCCACCCAGAAATTCTGAATTAATTAGTCTGGATATGGCCTGGGCATTGAGATTTAAAATAAAATATATACAGCAGTATTCACATTTTTTAAAATGTACATTTCTATGAGTTTTAATACATGCATAGACTCTTGTAACACCCACCACAATCGGGATACAGAACAGTTCTAACACCCCCAAATTTTCCTCCTTGGTCCTCTGTGGTCAGACATCCCACCCCCCACCTCCACACCAGCCCCTGGTAACCTCTGACCTGTTCCCTGTCCTTACAGTCCAGCCCTGCCCGCGGTCTTTTAAGGATGTCATGTAAATGTAATCATACGTGTGTCATTTTTGGAGCATTGAGAATTTAAAAAGTTTTCCAGGTGATTCTAATGTGCTGCCAAGGTCAAGAACCACTGACACAGTCTCTGTAACTTGTTCCTTCAATAAGTGTGAAGGCTGCTTCCTTCTTAACTGAGCGAGCAGGAACATTGAACAGCATTCCAACAGGAAATCCAGAAAGGCGACCCAATAGAAAAAGATAAATCATTTTTAAAAGAAAAAAAGTGATGCAAATTATTGAAAAGCTAGTCCAGATAAAAAATACCCTAAAATGGGATTGTTCTAAGAGCTTAAAAATAGGGAACAAGACTTTGGCAAAGAGCAGCCTTGGATGACATGCAAGCTTTCTGCCTTCTCTAATGGCCATACTTGAGGATTTGCACATAGGGGAGGAAATAAGATACCATTCATTCAGTCCAAATGAGTAAATTATGATTGTGGCCAGATGTCCTTAGGCAAAAACAGAATTTCAAGCAAACAATGAATGAAGCCCATCTCTTTTTGTGGCACTTCTTTGTAAGGTTGTCACTGAACTAGGATTATTACAAAAGCAAGATTCTGATTAAGGCTCTATCTGCCATGGAGCCAATTCTCAGTGGGGGAAATCTCAGCTGGCTTTGAGGGTAAAACTACGGGTCTTTACTGCATTCCTCTGTGTCGGGGGCTTAGGGAGGAGTCTCCTGGAGAAAGGACAGCCTCCATCTCCCTTTATGAGCTGGTTGTGAAGGCAGGATTGCCTGCCTCTCTTGCACCAGGTCACCTCCCTTCCAACCCCTCAGTGGATGTTCCCTTATTGCTATCAGACCTGTCCTCAGGCAGCGCCAAGAGGAGGATTGAAATTCAGACATGAGTGGAAGGTAATTTTGAGGAATCCCCTGGAGCCCATCAGTGTCCACAGAGCCATATGCAAATACATTTTGGGGTGAGATTTATAGTCGAGGATTCTCTAATGGAGGTAGAAGCCTCTCTGAGTAATGCTAGGAGGCCAGGAATAAGAAAATTAAGCTGCATAATTTAATTTAGCTGCCTCTTCTGGTTTTGTGGAATGCATCAGGGGAGCCAGTGATGTTACAATTTTGTGTTCACCTAAAAATAGCCAGACTGCAGACCTGAGACTGCGGAAGTTGTCCTTCTGGCAACAGGGACACTAGTCTATCGATAACAGCATAAGTTGTGCACACTGTTTTATTGAAAACAAATTGTGGTTTTCACCAAGAGGTTTCAGGATTGGGGCTTATTCACTCCATAAAGGTCCTGACTGCCCGTCCTGAGACTCTGCATTTGAGGTCAAAGGACTATTGTATTATTGCTGCTTCATTAGGAAATAAAGTTTTTTCTTTTCTATGTGTGAGTCTCTCATTGGACTGAAGTTCAGGCTGGATGATTTTTAATTTTACTTTTCAGTCATCATAATGAGCAAGTGCTGGACAGTGAATCAATAATTGAAATGGTTGCATCAGTTGGATTGCTTTAATAAGAGCCAATCCCAGGCTGTAGGGATGCCAGCGATCTCCTTGGCTACTTGGCCGTCCACACTGTCAGTGACAGGCCTGGGCAGATACAGATTCAGTTCAGCAGCTGGGCTCTTTAGTGTTTTTCCTCTTCTCTGAGATCTGCACACTTGTGTTTCAAGAAGCAAGTGATGTCGCAGCCCCGTATGTCCATGGTTGATAATGGCAAAGGACTGAGACCAAAAGCCAGAGCAGGAAGAAATGCATCCGATGTTAGAAGACAGGACTTGGAGTTTCCCGGTCAGGCACTTTTGGTGTTTTGTGCAGAAATCTCCCATGGCTTGCAAGATATTAGCATACTTGGCCCCTGCCCACTAAGTGCCAGTAGAAGCCCCTCCTAGTTGTTTTGAGAGCTCAAACCTAACAAATCGAACAATCAACCGACCAACTTGACAAATCCTGCTCCACACATTTCCAAAACACCTTGACTGAGAAGTGCTGAATAGTAGACAGAATTTTGGAAAGGAAGACTTCTAGGGAATGACCCAAAGTGATCAAAGGCTTGTGTGCCCTATGTTCTTTTAAAGAGGTTACACGTTTTAATTTATTATAAAAGTTATATGCTCACTACAAAAATTTAAGCAATACAGGAGCATGTAAAGTAAAAAAGGAAATATCCATAATATCCCTGATAAACACATTTTAAACAGTAAACAGTTAAAGATGTATCTATGTTTGGACTCCACAGTATCATTTCAAGGAATCTATTTTTTAGATATAATATCACTATTATGTAAAGACAAGAGTGTAGGAATGTTTGGGGTAGACTTGCTTATGTTATAGCAAAACAGCAGAAGCAACCTAGATGTCCATTTATAGGCGAGTTGTTGAGTAAGTTATGGTGTGTGGCATTAAAAACAGCCAAAGTAGATCTAGATGTCCTGATTCATCCCAGATAGATTATTCATTCCAGGTATATTATTAAATGAAAAAACAAGATGCAGATCAGTTTGAATAGCAGGATTCCTTTTTCATTTTAAAAATATGTGTGCATATGTATATGTATGTGTGTATCTGTATATGCTTTGGAGTCAGGAAAGAGATGTAGTGAATGGAAACTTTATGGGGTTGGGATTGGTTAGGAGGTGGGAACTTGGAGGAAAAGATGACTTTTGCCTTGATGTAATTTTTTAAAGTGGTAGAATTATTGATGACTTTCAATTCTTTTGTGATTTTTAAAGTGTTTTTAGTGATATTAATATTTTGTTTAGTTAATTTGGTCCTTTAAAATCATGTAATAGCACAGGAAGATCAATCTGTTATAAAGCTAAGTCAAATGGATGTATTTAACACTAGTAGACAATCAGTGACATTTAGTAAGTAAGTAAGAAACAGAAGAAATCAAACTGCATTTTACTTGGGGTTCTTAAAATAGTAACTTAAAATAAAAATTAAACTTTTTTATTTTGAGATAATTGTACATCCATATGTAGAAGACATCTCATGTACTCTTTACCCTGTTTCCCCAGGTGGTAACATTCTGAAAAATTTATAGTACAATATCACAACCAGGACATTGACCTTGATAAAATATGCTAGTCTTATTCAGATTTTCCCAGGTTTACTTGTACTGTTTTATGTGTATTTAATTCTGTGCATTTGTATCACATGTAGAGCTTCCTGTGTTCATTACTACAGTCAAGATACTGAGGAATCCCATCACCATAAAGATCCCTTTGTTGGGGCCGGCCCAGTGGCATAGTGGTTAGGTTTGCACGCTCCACTTTGGCGGCCTGGGGTTCGCGGGTTCAGATCCCGGGCACAGACCTACACACCGCTCATCAAGCCATGCTGTGGTGGCATCCCACAGACAAAATAGAGGGAGATTGGCACAGAAGTTAGCTCAGGGGACAATCTTCCTCAAGCAAAAAAGGGGAAGACTGGCAACAGATGTTAGCTCAGGGCTGATTTTCCTCATCAAAAAAAAAAAAAGATCCCTTTGTTGTCCTTTTATAACCACATGAATGTTCATGGCAGCTTTATTCATATTTATTCAAAATGGAAACAATCCAGATGTCCTTCCAGAAGGTTAAACAAACTGTGTACATCCAAACAATCGAATATGACTCAGCAATAAAAAGGAATGAGCTATTGATACCTGCAACAGCCGGGGTGAACCTCAAAGGAATTATGCTGAGTGAATGAGAGCCAATCCAAAAACATGACATACTGTGTGGTTCCATTTATATAACATTCTTGAAATGACAAAATTATAGAGACGGAGAACAGCTTACTGGTTGTCAGGAGTTAGGGACAGGGGAGTGGTAATGAGAGAGGTGAATGTAGTTATGAAAGGACAAAATGAGGGATTCTGGTGCTAATGGAACTATTTTTAAAGCAAAATTTATAATGTATCCTTTTTTACTTGAATGGGATCATATTATACATACTCTTCTGAAATTAAAGTTTTTCCACTTAATATGTATTGCCTATCTTTTCATGATATAAGGATATCTCATTTAAATGAAAGTAGTTACATATATCATTTAATAGGATGGATGTAGCATCACTATTTAATCTTCTATTAATGGATTAGAAGGTTGTTCATATTACAAGTAGTAATGTACATTTTTAACAGTAAACAGTTAAACGGAAACATGTTGCGATAAGCATCTTTGTAAACACAGCTTCGTGCACTAGTATGACTTTGTAGAATAAACGTACAGAAGTGAAGTTGCTGGGTCTGGGGGCAAACATATTGTAAATTTTGATATAGATTTGTCATCATTCTTCAAAGTAGTTATAGTAATTTACACTCCCAGCAACATTAGATACATGTCTATTTTCCCACACTTACATATTCATTTTAAAAGGATAAAGGCTTGTCTGTCTATAGAAGTAGCAATCTGTGTAGAAATAGAAGCATTACCAGGGCCAGGATCCATTGCTCCCAGGCCCATTCAGTCACCAGGATCTCTGCTCAGCTTTGTGATCAAGGCCCAGAGAGGCTCACCTCCAACTTCAAGAATGACCCAAATGATATGTAGGACCGTATTAGTCAGGGTTCTCCAGAAGAACAAAACCAATAGTATACGTTCAGCTGGAGACCCAGGAGAGCTGGTGGCATAATTCAGTCTGATTCTGAAGGCCTGAGAACCAAGGCAACCGTTGGTGTAAGTCCCAGTCAGAGCATCAGAGCAAGTCAATGTCTAGCTGAAGCCGCCAGGCAGAGGGAGTGAATTCTCTCTTCCTCTGCCTTTTTTATTCTATTCAGGCCCTCACATTGGAGAGGGCAATTTGCTTTACTCAGTCTACAGATTCAAATGCTAATCTTTTCTGGAAACACAGTCACAGATATACCCCGGAAGAATGTTTAACAAATATCTGGGCACCCCCTCATTCAGTCAAATTCACACATAAATTAACCATCACAAGGGCGATTGCTTGCCAAACCAGGAAAATCTCAGTCCCATCCCAGTGGGGAGAGGGCAGCACATAGAATGGCTCAAGACAGTGGCTGGCCTAGGTGACTTTCCAGAACTACCCATAATTGCTCTTGTCTCTGGCTGTGTGCTCCTCTCCCTGGCTCTCTGAGCCCTGGCTCTGTGGGATCTCAAGTGTCTGAGGCTTTCCCTTCAGTTATGCTGGCTTGTTCCAATTTTCCTCTATGACCGACTTGACTAGAGTCTTTGGCCGTGTCTCTGTTCTGCATGTCTGTCTGACTTGGGTATCCCTGGAGCCTTCGAGGAGAGGCCGCTCCAGCACGCAGCTGAGCGCGGGGTTAGGAGCACAGACTCTCGTGTCAGACGTGTGTGAGTTTGAGTTACAGCTCTCCCCTCAGCAGGCACAGGACCTTCTGCAAATTACTTAAAGTCCTTAAGCTTCAGTTTCCTCAGCTGTAAAAGGAGAATAGCTCTGTCACAGTGCTGTTGTAAAGGATCAAATGTGACGAGGCATATGAAATACTTAACACAGTGCCTCACATTTATACCTTCCCAGTCTCATCATCTGGAGCCTATGAAGTGGGATTATATAAACTTTTCATACGCTGACTTACTTTGTGGAAACATTATCCCCTCCTCCTCGAGCTATTTCTGTGGGCTTCCCAGAGCCCTGACTTGGGAGAGTCTAGGATCGGTGCCTGAGCTTCCCTGGCTCCTCATCTGGCCTCCACACTGCTGCTTCACAGGCCCGTGTTTTGTTGGAAAACCCTGTCTCTGTTTGTGACCACCATGGACACCCCACACTCTGGCCTTTGAAAGGAGAAATGCCCTCTCTATGTCCCTCCAGCCAGCCCATGACTTCATGCACGACTTAGTTGAAGGTTCAGGGCTAATGGAAGTGCTGAGAGTAACCTACAGTAGTGAACAGAGGCAGCTGCTCTTGGAGACCACAGGTCCAAACTTGCCCTGTCTGGTCCCAGCAGGCCTGGCCATGGTGGGCCCACATCTGCAGCATCTCCACAGCTCAGAGTCCAGGCTGAATTGTCTCCCCAGCCCAGAGCCCCCTTAACTGCCCAGGATTACCTGCTCTCCAGGATGACTGACTACTGGAGACCCAGTCCTTTAGGGGGACACCTTGACCCTCACTTCACCCTCACAGCCCAGATATGGCAACCACAATAGAGATTTCTCAAAGTGTGGCTTATTTTCTTCTTAATAACTTCTTGTGCAGAATATCAACAGTCCAGTTCAGTGTGCTTTGCACCAATTTCTGGGCAGGCCTTTTCATAATCTTTCCTCCTGAAGAGATCAAGTCTACACTTTCCTCCTACTACATTCCAGACTCAGGCATTCCAGACTGACCAGCAAATGCCTGGACACAGCGACTTGTACACATCTCCCAAAGGCGATTAATAATTTTCAAGGATTGGGAAGTCGAAATAAAACTTTAAGGAAACTCCTTTCATATTTCACAAATGCAAGCATGGTAATGCTCTCAAATCACCCAAGTGACCTTATTGAATAGAGCGCTTAGGCATCTGAGCCTGAAGCACCTGCACACGAGTTATTCCCCGATGTTCAGAGCATCTACAGAAACGTGTGCGTAACTAACCAGATCTCACCCAGTGGTCTCTCCCAGAACAAAGAGAAACCCTGTCTTGAAGACAATTTTGCTTTTTCACTGTAAAGTGCAGAAACTAATTGCAACATTCCAAATGCCAGCTTTGGGGGCTTCAATAATTTAGAGTGCCATTGGAGGGACCCTGTGTTGAGCAAGTGTCTGGCCACGTGGGAGGGAGGGAGCCTCGGACTCTGAGTGAGGTAAGCTCTCCTTTGCTGCATGAGCTTCCTGACAATCTTGAGAGATGAGGAGGTCAGGAGTTAGTCACACTTTACAGATGAGGAGCTTGAGGTTCTGAGAAGCTGACTGAAGCCTGTGCAGCTATATGTAGTTGAGCTATGACTAGATTCCAGAACTTCTGAGTCCCAACCTCAAAATCCACATCATAAACACTCCGATCCAAGTCTTCCTCGTAATTTTCCTGCGTTAATGCATTGGCCTCCAAGATGACATTTTGGGGATTCAGTAGATATTACCTCTTTTTGCCTGCCTGAATTCTGGACCAAATGACAGATGGGACCAGGAGTAAGACTTTGGGTCTGAAGGCCAAATGGTTTGGCTCGTAGGTCAGTCCTGAATTAGCCAAGTTTACCCACACAGTCACAGGCAGCATTGACAACTACAGGCCTCCCTGTAGAGGCCTAGCCATGTGAAACTTAGGGCATGGAGGAGTCGAGAACCTCCAAGAGAAGGCTAGAGAAAGGGGCTGAGCCTCAGATGCTCAGCTTCTTGATCCAAATGTGCTAGGCACTCCTGCAGCCAAGGAGGGGAGGGGTGGAGGAAGGCCAGAAGTGTTCCTCTAATCGATATCTCAACACAAGGTCAGGCAAAAGGAATTCCCCCCATAACACAGACCTTAATGTCAGTGTTTTCCTCGTCCAGCCCATTCCGCCTATTAACGCCAGATAAATCTTTCTGGAGCATCAACACCAAATCTTTCCTAGACACCTCTCTGTCCCTCCAGTGTATTTACCTCTAACATCCAAGGGAAACCCTCTCCTCCAGCCGGGCTGGATAGCCCACTATCCCCACACAGGCTCTGCTCATTCTCACGTTTACATATTTGCTTATTTTCCCCCCACATGAAGTGCCTTCCTCCCACCTTCTTCTGTATCTTGCAGTCCTCCCATCTTTCTAATCCTGAGTGACCAAGCTCCTTCAGGAGATTCCCTGGCTGCTCCAGCTCACACTAACCTCTTTCTTCTCTCATAGCTCTTTCAGTCCTTCCACCTAGTTCTCTAGGGGTAAGGTCATAATTATTCTTTTGCTTTGTTTCGTTTGGGGCACTAGAGCTAAATTGCTTTAGAGCAGGATCCGTGTCATACTTTTTTGGTATCCCCCCAAAGTGACCATTTGTCATATTTGCTCATCTATTAACTGAATCAATTCTCTTCTTATTATGGGGGAAACCCAAATTATATGAGTCTTGGTGGAGGACAGGTTCCCTTCAATGGGAGCTGAGGGGCCAGAAACTCTGTTACTATTTCTCTCTGTGCCCGGCAGATAGATGTGGACACACAACCTAAGCTTCACTGGCCTGGAACTTTGAATTGGCAGAGCACTGTAAAGAGGCAGGTTAAAAAAAAGAGATAGCAAATTGTTCAGGGTGATGATGGCAGCATTACCAGTCTAGCACCGGAATGGTTATCCACTGACAGCTGCTGTTGGTGGAAACAGAGGAATCAGAGTCAGGAACAGTATCCTCACCTGATTGATTCTGCGCCGTGACCCACCTATGCTCCTGCTGGGACTCTCTTGATGGATCCTGCTCATTTCCTTAGCCTGGTTCTCCAGCCTTCCTGCCAATTCTCTGAGTTTGTTGATGGTCTTTTAGTAAATTTCAAGTTTGTGAGAGTTGGTTTCTGTTGCTTGCAGTCAAGAATCCTGTCTGCTACACTTGATGTTGTCTAGCACATGGTGAGCTCATTGAAGACGTACTGACTGTCCTTGGACCTGTGTCAAATGATCTGGCCCTCTATTGGGAGCTTGAAGTCAGACTGTGGAGATCACTGAAAACCAGGCTAAAGAAGTTGCAAACTAAGGTTGTTTGATCCACAGAATAACAATCATTTGAAAAGTGAGAGACCCAACCAACTAATTCACTCACGTTTTCAATTTGTTTGAACTAGTTTTCTTCTAGAGTTGATGGCATGACTGGACATGTGCAGACGTACGCTGTATGTGTGAGCCTTTGTACTAGATTCACACCTACAAGTGGATAATTGGGGATGGGAGGGCACTGATTATTTAGCTTCAGAAGTTTATATTGCGTGTTTGCATGTGAAGATCAGACTTGGTGATCTGGAGGGTCCTAGTGCTGACCTAGTGCTGGAGGGACCTTGGGGCTGCCCAAGGTCAGGTCTGGGATTTGATTTTTACCTTCCTTCCAATCTAAGGAGTTAGCCTCTTACTGTTTAATGGAATCTGGCAGGAGACACAAGTCTCCTGAGTCAGAGACAAACAACTTTATTACTCCTGGTACATCTTTATACTAAAAAATTATTTGTTGTTTATCTGAAATTAAAATTTGACTGGGCAAAAGTTTAACTTTTATTTTCTAAATCTGATGAATCCAAGCACAGCACTCTGCATGAACAGCAGCATATTTGTGTTGGTTGGTGGTCAAAGTCTTGCATCCTTGGCGTACACAGCAAGGCACACAGAAACCTGAGAGACCCATGGGGACAGTGGCAGCAGCATCAGCAGGTGGCTGAGGAACCACAGGCCTCTGTGGGCTCCAGTAGCAGAGGTGTTTTCAGCAGTAACAGTGGGTACGTGGGCTCCCGGTGACCTGACCCAGCAGCATGGTGCCACGGCCATGCCTGCAGCAGCTCAGCACCTAGTGTGGGCTTGGGGTTTCCAGGCCAGCTCTTGATAGTTGGGTGACTATCTTTTTCCTTTGGCCCTCCTTGCCTCCCTTCCACACCCTTATTCTTTTTGTTCTTCCGGCCATTACAACATATTTAAAACTAATTCCCTGCATTACATTTCTCTTTGGGTATTTAGAGTGATGCTTATTTTCCTGGCTGGACATTGACAGATACAGATGCACTGGTGTATTCTTGATTAATAAGCTTATGAGTGTAGCCCCGTGCTCAGCATGTAATGGATGAATTAGAAATGCTTACTTAAAATGGATTAAATTATTGCTGGAGATTCATAGGTAGAGACACAGGATAACATTATCCTAAAATAATGGGACTCAAAGGCACTGGGGACCATCACAGGAAAACTTTTCCAAGCCAAGTATAAAAAAAAGGTTGTGTTAGGTAAGACATTATGTATAGCTCGGAAGTGCAGGCAGTGGAAAGATAGGTCATTGGACTGAAGGACTTTATTTTCCACACACATTCATAGTATTAATCACAGCATCAAAGTGTTATTCTTTTTTAGAAATCTCCCCAAATGATGAAATGAAATATGATATCACATTTATAGGAGAAAAGTATTTTAGCAGTGTGAGCAGAAAAGCAAAATATTCTGCAGTCATTGATTCCACAATATTTATTATGTGTTACGTGCAAAGTATAGGATCTTGGGCATGAATTACCAGGGTTAAAGTGACCTTTCAGATATAGTACATCAGCATAGTGTAATGATTCTCAAGGGAATCTTAAAACATTCCTTTTAGAACCTATGAGCTCGATTTCTCAGTCTCTGTCAAGCATAAATCGTCAGAGCTGATTGCATGCGGGATATGTGTTGGGAAGATAAGAGGCCAACTGATATTTACGTTGTTATTTGGTTTGCTAATAAATATTGCTTTATTTCATTGATCCTGTTTCAGGAGCCAATAGAGGAAGAGTAACTACCTCCCATTACAAATGAGAGATTCTGGAAAAACGTCTCCCTCAAGCTATAGCTGGAGAAAACCTGCAGGAAGATGTAGTGGTTCCAAGTTGCTGAGTCTCTGATTTTAGGGATCGGTGTGCATTATTCATTAGTAGGGTTGTAGCCAGTTGCTACCCCTGTATATCTCTCTGTGATGGTTAATTTTATGTGTCAACTTGACTGAGCCATGGAATGCCGAGATATCTGGTTAAACATTGTTTCTGAGTGTGTCTGTGAGGGTGTTTCCTGAAGAGGCTGGCATTTGAGTAAAGCAGATGGTCCTCACCAATGCGAGTGGGCATCACCCAAGCTGTTGGGGGCCTGAATAGAATACAGAGGTGGAGGAAGGTTGAAATCACTCTTCTACTTGACTTTTTGAGCTGAGACATCGATCTTCTCCTGCCCTCTGCTCTCCTGGTTCCCAGGCCTTCTGACCTGCACTGGAATCTACACCGTTGGCTCTCTGGCTCTCAGGCCTTTGAACTACACCACTGGCCTTCCTGGGTCTCCAGTTTACAGAGGGCAGATTGTGGGACTTCTCATCCTCCATAACCCTGTGAGCCAATACCTTATAATAAATCTCTTTATAATGAATATCATAAATCTTTACATAAGTATGTTCTAATGGTCTGTTTCTCTGGAGAATCCTGACTAATACAGTGGTGTTTAACTAAATTTAGTGAGACAATTTCTTTGAATGGATGAATTCTTGAGGATCCACCCTTACAAATCGGCTTATTTTCCCCCCTCCGCCTTTTTAGTGCAGCCCATCCTCATGGTCCTTCTTGAGGCATCTACTGTGCCTCTGAAGGCAGCCTCTGTGGGCTGGGATGAGGAGATTTGAGCCCATAAATGAAGATGACCCAGGAAAATGATGATACTGATGACATCCACAACAATGACCCCTTTGAGGACTAGGAACTGTTCTAAACATTCACAAACACCATTTTATTTTATTCCTTCAATGATCTTGTGAGGTGTCTTACTATACTCTTATTATGTAGGAAAGCTCCCAGGCCTAGATAGATTAAGGAACTGGTCAGGGTCTCACAGCAGGTAAATGACTGACAGAATTAGAATCTAAGTTTGCCCAATTCCAAAGGCTTATGACTGTCAATCAGTCCCCCTGTGAGTGATCATGTAATCATGGAATTGCAGAGCATTAATGTTGGAAGTGCTGTTAGAAATCATCTGGTTTAGAGGTGAGATTTGTGTGCATACGAAGGCCTTAGAGTGCAGTTTTTTCTGATCCGAGACCAGGATCCAGGGTTTACCAATGAAGACGTTTTCTGCAGCATGTTAGTTTTGCAAAGGTAAAGGTGGAATGGCAGAGAGAAGATTGAATGGCATTCGTTTTTCTTTTAAGAGCAAAGAACTTTCTAGGAAAAATAGCAGTAACTCAAAGGTCAAGACAGATTGATTTATGGGGATTGGAACAGAAAACATGGTTTAAGAATGACAATGAGGAATAAAATAACATGGCTTGGCTGACCATATTCCAGTGCTTGTTTGTGTGAACCTGGTTAGGGAGGGCTCACGGGAATGGTCAAATCATTTAGGGGGACTGAGACTGTCGTTTGCAGGATGGATAGAACATTTTAAAGCCAGAGTGGAAAGGAAACTAGGAACTCTGTGGTTAGTATTAAAATTGGAGCCCCACTTATTTTATCCACCTAGTCAGCAGAAATTTTTGAGCTATTGCTATGTTTCAGGCACTGTCTTAGACACAGAGATACAATAGGAATTCTAACAGACATGGTCCTCGCTTGCATGGAGCTCATAGTATAGTCAGGGAGACAGATGTTGGCCAAATAATTACAAATTCGTTATATAATTATAATTTGTTAAGGGCTACCTAGAAGTATGGGATGCTATAAGAATGTATACAAAGAGGATCTGACCTAGTCTTGGGGTCGGGGTGGGGGCTAGTGATGCTTAAGCTGAGATCTGAAGGATGAGCAGAAAGAGGCTGAGTGGAGAGGGGAAGAGCTTTCCAGACAGAGGCAGGAGGGAGCAGGTAAGTTCAAGGAGCTGTAGCAGAGTTGGTGGAGAGCTGAGAGAAAGGGAAGAGAGGCCTGTTCAGCTGGGAACTTGTTAAGGATTTTGGATTTTATCCTAAAAGCCACGAGAAGTCGTTGGAGGGTTTTAAGTAGGAGTGACATGATTGATTTGGCAGGAGACCAGGGAGGGATTTGGGCCAAATCTTCATTAGTAATGGTTAGTTGTCACTTGCCTGGCCTTGTCCTTTTTGCCTAAATGGCTTGGAAGCTGAACAGGAATAGCTGTGAACACAATAGGATGCAAGGTTTCTGGATCCTGACCACCCCCTCATCAGAATCATAAGCAATACCTACACTGCTGGGTAGCCAGAGCATGTGCCCAGGGGCCTGTGATTTGTCCAGCATTGTTCTTCCAGGTCCTGCCAGTGTGAGACCAGGGGCTCTTGTCTTTGATGAAACCCCATCAAAGGAGAGCAGACCCTTGTTGTAGGAAAGGTCCTTAAAGGAGGAACAGGTATTGCTGGAGACGAGCAATCAATTCTAGGGCTGGAGCAGAGTCAGCCTGGGCAATCACTTCCTGTAGGCCATTTCCCCAGTGAAGCAGGTGAGGTCTGACCCTGGAGAAGATAGAGATTAATCCAAAGGTCACAGTGGACTCAGCTCAAATAGACCTCCAGCGTGCAGGCTTTTAAGGTTGAAGATGCCTTGGCATTTGTCACCTTCGTCTCTTTATTCCTTTTTGTTCTGCCCCTTAACCTGGCTGACAGTTCCTTAACCCAGCACTCCAGATGGAAGAGATTTAGGTAAGTACCATTGTAGTATGGAAATTTAAAAAATAGATGTTTATGTTTCCAATAAGCTAGTGATGTGTATCCTAGGAACCAAGTTCATTGAGAGGTATGGCTTTCTAAAGAGGCACTGTATAGATGATGGATCCTGATGCACAGGTGTGGCGGCACCTGGGACTGTTGCAGCACAGAGCTTAGACTACCTTGGGGTTTGTTGTCTACTTAGAGACATAAATGGAATGACAGCTAACTCTCATATAGCACTTATGTGTCAGTCCACATGTGTGTCTAAGCCCTTCACATATATTAGCTCATTTAATCCCTACAACAACCCTACTAAGTAGATGCTATTATTATCACTTCTATTTTACAGATGAGGAAACTAAGGCACAGAGTGCGTACTTCACTGCTAGTAAGAGGCAGAGCTGGGATTTGAACCCAAGCAGTCTGATACCGAAGGCCATGAGATCAGACACTCTACTACATGCCTCTCTAGAATGAAGAACAGGGGGCTGGGCTTGTGGCCATCCATTTTGGTGAGTGCTTCTTATGAATGGTAGATGCCCTATGTCTTAATCTGCTTGGGCTGCTATAACAAAATACCACAGACTGGGTAGTTTATCAACAGCAGAAGTTTATTTCTTAGTATTCTGGAGGTTGCAAGTCCAAGATCAAGGTGCCAGTATGGTTGGGTTCTGGTGTAGACCAGCTCTTCCATGGTGTAGACCACTGACTTGTTGCTGTGTACTCACATGGTGGAAGGGGCAAGGGAGCTCTCTGGGCTCTCTTTTATAAGGGCATGAATCCCACTCTTGAGGGATTCACCCTCATGACCTAATCACCTCCCAGAGGCCCTACCTCCTAATGCATCAGCTTGGGCATTAGGTTTTCAACATATGAATTTGGGGGACACAATCATTCAGACCATAGCCCCCTGTTTGTAGTCAGAGTGGAGACTGTATCATTGGACAGAGCATACACTGAACTTGGCTTTGAGGCACCAGGGACTCAGGGATCAAGATGAAGATGTAGAGAATCTCTGAAATATTGAAAATGGAATTTAGTTGGAAGAGACACTGAAAGGAATAAGGGGTCCTCAGAAATGGCTTGGGAATTAGAAGGGCCACAATTCACATTAATAAAAATTTTAAGTAATCACAGCTATTTCAAATGCCCCTTTATGAGAGAGGAGCTAGTTTCTCTCATTGATGGATTCCCCACCTCCCCCTGCCCAAAATAAATCTGAGTAAAAATTAACTGGGCAATATCTCCCAAATGAGTTTTATTTCACAGCAACACTCCTTTAGATTTGCTGATAGCCTGGAAAAAGAGAAGCCATGAATTCTTTTCCTCTTTCTTCTCTCCATTTGCCATCTACTTGTTCCTCCGAGAAACACCAAGTGCCAATTACGATCCATGGTTGGTACTAAAAATGTGTAGTCTCGAACCCCACCTATGTGTGGGGTATCCAACCAAATAAAGGAATGAATGCTTGTTTTGGAAGCTGCTGCAAGAAGTCACATTTGGTTCTGAAATTGTTTTTGTTTTCAAAATTCCGAGACTGGAAGGAAATACAGAACTTTGGAAAAGCGTGACTCATGGGCGGCTAGGGTTGGTCTACTCCAATTTTGGAGGTGCTGAAGGAGCTATGTCGGCCTGGCTCCGGCTGCTGAGGAGCAGCCTCAAGACCCAGGCACCCGGATGCTGCCTTCCGCTGAGGCCGAGCGGCAGGAGGTGGGAGTGGGAGCTGTTCTGACTCGTATTTTATAATTCATATTAGAGGCATACAGGAAGATTCCTTTTGTAGGGCCATAATTTCTCTATGGGGATAGGGCACTGAATGGATAGAAAAGTAAGTTTAAAAAGTAAAAGTTTTATGTGCTAATGAGATATTTTAAACATCTGGAACCCATTAAATTAGCTTATCTGTTGAGTTTGGATGGATGAGAAAAGTGAGTGTAATTGGAAATGGAAAATAAATAAAGTGGCTTCTTGATATGGTATTTATTGTGACATTGGGATAAATCAGATTCAAAGATTTCTGGGCATGTTAGAAAAGACACATCTGTCAAAATTCTGAGGGACTGAATGGCTACCGCCTTTACTCCAGGGGGGTTTATAGAAGTGTGGCGGGGACTGAAAGTCAGACACTGGAATTTGTTGGAAATATTGGGTAACTACTTAGAAAAAAAGAAATTTAGAGCCTGACCCTATGTCATAAACCAAAATACATTCCAAACTGAAGGAAAGAGTTAAATATAACTCATAAATACTTAAAAGAATATGAAGATGCAACTGAATATCATATGATGGCAAAGGCCTCTCTAAACATAACCCAGATCAGATATCACAGAAGAAAATATTAACAAATTTAACTGCCTAAAAATTTTAAAAAAGTGAAACAAAATAAAAGTACATTACATACAAACACAATATAAACAAAATTTAGAGATAAGGAAAACACTTAGAAAATATTTGCAGGATATGTAATAAAGAGTTGAATTTCTTGGTATGTAAAGAGTTCTTACAATTTAATAAGAAAAGGCAGACACTACAGTGAAAAAGAGACAAAGGATGTAAAAAGGAATGCAGATATAGAGATTGTCAATAAATTTGCGGAGTAATGTTTCACCTTCCCAGGAATCAAATACACTACATAGCAAGCTCCCATTTTTGTGGATCAGGCTGAAAAAGAATAAACTGAATGATAATACTAGAGTGAGTGGTGTGAGAGCATGGGGACGTCTATGCTTTTGAACACTGCTGGCGGGAGAGCAACTTGGTCATCTGTATCAAAGACTGAAAAATGAGCAAATGTTTTCAACCAGAAATTTCACTTCCATTTATTATCTTAAGGAAGTAATAGTGGATATGTGCAGAGATTTAGCCATGAGGGTGTTTATGAAAGTGTTTTATAATAGGCAAAAATTGGAAATAACCTAAATATCCAACAATGAGCATTGGTCAAGGAGCTCATGCTATGAATGTATAACAGAAAACTCTGTGGCTATTAGGAATTAGTTCTGTGTCTTACTTACTGATTTCATAATATCTGGGTAGGGTTAGGTGTGCAAACTCTGGAGTCAGACCACCAGGCATTGAGCTTAAGCTGTATTTCTTGCTGACTGTGTGACCTTCAGCAAGCTACTTAATCTGTCTGTAACTTGGTTTCTTCATCTGTAAACTGGAGAAATATCGTAGTGTGTGTGTCATAGGTTGGTTGTAAATATTTATTGAACTAAAGCACTTAGAATAATATTAAGTATACATTAGCCCAACAGTGTTAGCTTTTTTTATACTATTGATAAGTGAATAAAGCAAGGTATATTTTTGTTAAACATATTTTAATGTATGCAGAAGAAATTATCTATTCAGGAGTCTAATCACTAGAAGAATAAAAAAGGCATTGTTCTAAAAGATTTTTTTACATGTTCAACCATGTAGAGGAATCACATAATTACAGAGCATGGAGAAGGAGCAACTTGGTGGGCTGCGTATGACTGGCTGCCATGCAATAGCTGTGCTTCAGGGGAAAGCCTGAGTCACACTTGTTCTTGGAGGTTAAACACACACACACACACACACACACAATGGGCCAAAACAGCTGTTAAAAATCACTATATTCTTTTAGAGATAAGATATCTCAACTCCAAAAATATAAATTTGGAATAGTTGCGTTTTGGGTAAGTGACCTTCAACTCTAGTATATTGGTATCTATGAAAAATAAGAAAAATATACTGGTCATATATCCAAATATTAACAGTGATTGTCATTGCATGGTGATTTTTGCTTGTATTTTCATAGTCTTTAATTTTTGCTTTTGTTTTTGTAAAGAACAGCTATCTTTGGTAAAAGAGAAGTAGCATCACAGAAGATTCAGGTGGGGTTTTAAGCACATCTGTGGATCTCCTCCAACAATGAAAGCAGCGGCATCAACATACAAAAATCAGTAGCATTTCTGTCAACAACTAACAACAAACCATTTGAAAAAGAAAAAAATCCCATTAACAATAGCATCAAAACCAATAAAATACTTAGGAATAAATTTAACTGAGGAGGTGAAAGATTAATACACTGAGAAGTATAAGACACTGATGAAAGAAATTGAAGATGACACAAATAAGTGGAAAGATACCCTCTGTTCACCGATTGGAAGAATTAATATCGTTAAAATGTCCATGCTACACAAAATGATCTGTAGATTCGATGCAATCTGTATCAAAATTGCAATGGCATTTTTCACAGAAATAGAAAAAACAATCTTAAAGTTTGTGTGGAACCACGAAAGACCAGGAATAGCCAAAGTAATCTTGAGGAAGAAGAACAGAGCTGGAGGTATCACATGTCCTGATTTCAAACTGTATTATAAAGCTATAGTAATCAAAACAGTATGGCATTGGCAAAAAAATAGACACATAGACCAATGGAACAGAATTGAGAGCCCAGAAATAAACTCACACACATACAGTCAACTAAATTTGACAAGGGAGCCAAGAATACTCAATAGGAAAATGATCATCTTTTCAATAAATTGTGTTGGGGAAACTGAATATTCACATGCAAAAGAATGAAATTGGATTCCTATCTTACACCACTCACAAAAGCTAACTTGGAATGGATTAAAGACTTAAATGTTAAGACCTGGAACCACAAAACTCCTAGAAGAAAGCATAGGGAAAAACCTCTTTGTCACAGGTCTTGGCAATGAGTTTTTGGATTTGACACCAAAAGCACAAGCAATAAAAGCAAAAACAAACAAGTAGGACTATATCAAACTAAAAATCTTCTTCATAGCAAAGGAAACCATCAACAAAAATATATAAGGAACTCCTACAGCTCAATAGCAAAAAAAACCACCAAATAATCTGATAAAAAATGGCCAAAGGATCTGAACAGACATTTTTCCAAAGAAGATATACAAATGGCCCACAAGTACGTGAAAAAGTGCTCAACATCAGTGATCATCAGGGAAATGCAAATGAAAACCACAATGGGATCTCACCTCACACTGTTAGAATGGCAAGAGATAACAAGCATTGGTGATGATGTAGAGAAAAGAGAACACTTGTGCACTGTTGATGGGAATGTAAATCGGTGCAGCCACTATGGAAAATAGTATGGAGATTCTTCAAAAAATTAAAAATAAAACTACTATATGACCTGGCAATCCCACTTCTGGGTATATATCCAAAGGAAATGAAATCACTATCTCAAAGAGATATCTGTATCTCCATGTTTGTTGCACAGTTATTCACAATAGCCAAGATAGGAAAACAACCTAAGTCTCTGCTGATGGATGAATAAAGAAAATGTGACATGTGGTATATATACATACATATATAATATATATACATATATAAATATGTATATGATGGAATATCATTCAGCCGTAAAAAAGGAAATCTTGCCATTAGCAACAACTTAGATGGACCTTGAGAGCATTATGCTAAGTGAAGTAAGTCAGAGGAAGACAAATACTGTAGATCTCACTTATATGTGAAATCTAAAGAAGTTGATCTCATAGAAACAGAGTAGAATGGTGGTTATCAGGGGCTGAGGGTGGGGGAAATGGGGAGATGTTGGTCAAAGTGAACAAACTTTGAGTTATAAGATGAATAGTTCTGGGGATCTAATGTACAGCATGGTGGCTATAGTTAACAATACTGTTCTTTTTTTTCTTGTATCTATGTGAGATGGTGGATGTTAGCTAAACTTATTGTGGTAATCGTTTTGCAATATATGTAAGTCAAGTTATGCTGTACACTTTAAACTTATACAGTGCTGTATGTCAATTATATCTCAATAAAATTGAAAGAGAAAAACAATACTGTATTGTATACTTGAAATTTGCTAAGAGAGTGGATTTTAAGTGTTCTCACCACACAAAAATAGTAACTATGTGAGGTGATGGATGTGTTAACTAACCTTATCTTGGAAATCATTTCTCAATATATGTGTACATCAAATCATCACATTGTACACCTGAAACTTACACAATGTTGTCAATTGTATTTCTGTAAAGCAAGCTGAGCTGGACTGAGAGTGCCCCTGGCTCTGGTCCTGCCTCAGATGGCTTTGTGTGCTCTTCCCTCCCTCCATGAGGCTGGTGTGGTTAGCTAAGTGTTTGGAGGGAGGGCACCCGCCCCGCATCCCCACTGAAAGAGATGTTGACACCCTTGCCCCGAACTGGTTTTCACCCCCAGCCTGGCTGGGCTTAGGGAAGACCTATAGTAAAGACATGAATTTTCTTAAATTAGCTAATGAATTTAATGGAATTTTAATCAAAATCTCAGTGATTTTTTTTTGGAACATGGCAAACTAACATAAACTGTAGGAAGGGGGGAGGGCTGGTTTGGGACTCAAAGCATGTCAAAGGTTTCAGCAGCAGAGTGATGGAGAGTGATGCTGATCAAGGACGAGTGTGGCTGAGGGCCTAAATCAAATTGGAACTCATCAATCAATACGTATTGTTTTACAGTGCTGAGTCTCTAGCTGCTCCACCCTGGGCAAGTGACTTAACCTCTTTAAACCTCTGTTCTCTTATATGTACAATGTGGATTAATAATTACCATAATTACTATAATATTGCTACGAGCAAGAAATGGTAGTACGTGTAAAGCATTTAGTATATTGTCTGGCACGTGGGGAGTACTCCATGAGTGGTATCGATGATTATTTTTGAGGCAGATGGTTGGTTTTGCTGTGCTGTGCTGGGAAGGATGACTGAGCCAGGGGACTGAGGGCTCCCATGGTCCAGGGCTCCAGCGCAGTGAGGAAAGAAGTAGGACCACAAAGGCAGAGAGAACACGGAGCCATCAAGAGAGAGGGGGATGATTCTCTTGATATTTCCCAGCACACTAGTGGTCATCCATGTGCCTTAGATTTGCTTACATCAAGATCAGGCTTCTCCACGTACTGGCTACTGCTCACTGCCCAACTGCTCTGCCCTGGCCTCAGGAGGCCACTCTGCCCTTTCGTTGATGGAAGGTCTGAGACTCAAACCATCTGTCATGTTTTTCTTTATAGTAGCACCATTTTAAAGTTGCATGAGTGGATGGATGGTTTTCTTCTGGCCAGGCACTAGTTAGAATACAGTCCTGGAAGAATCTATTTCTTGTCAACAGGCTCACCCCTAACATTTCTGGACCAAGGCAAGAGTGTCAGTGGAGGCCCACGTGCCATCATCTTAAATCAAATACAGTTCTCTTCACTATTCCCGGATTCCATATTTGCAAATTTGCCTACCTGCTAAAATGTATTCATAGCTCCCAAAGTGATTCTCCTGGCGTTTTCACGATCGCGTTCCCGGCTGAGGTCCAACAAGGCGACGCTCTGCCTTCTTGTTTCGGCTCTCATACTGTCAACAAACGTCCTTGAGGCAGTATATTTAGGGTCATGATTTTTGCATTTTCGTGTTTTTTGTTGGGGATTTCACTGTTTAAAACGACCCCCAAGCATAGCGCTGAAGTGCTGCCTGGTGTCCCTAAGCGCAAGAAGGCTGTGATGTGCCTGCTGAGAAAGTACCTGCTTCGTTCAGGCATGAGTGACAGTGCTGCTGGCAGTGAGTTCAACGTTACTGAATCAACAGTATCTAGTGTTAAATAAGGTGTCTTCAAACATACACACACAAGACAAGGTTGTGTACTGATCAGTTGACAGAAAGTTGTGACCAGAGGCTCGCAGGAACCTAACCCTGAATTTCCCCGAGGGGCGAGGGTTCAGGATTCGCTAATGCGGTGTTTGTGGTGACTTTACAGAATGTAACCGCTACGAATAACGGGAACTGACTCTATGTTCTTCCGCCTACCATGGCAAATATACATTCAGGATGACCTGGAAGGCAGGTTCAAGTGACTGAACCAGTGCCGGTAAGCTGGCCCCAGGCCTGCAGCTCACTTTTCCCTCCCCACTTCCAGCTCTGTTGTGTGTTTGTGCCCGGATCCCTGGGCTGTGGGTCCAGGCTCTGCCCACTGCACTGTCAACCGTCCCGTTGGCTGCTGCCTGGGCTTGAGTGGGCAGACTGAGGACGAGGCCTGGGCAGGCTTTGGAAGCCATCTTAGGGCCATCTGTGCAGGGAATCTTGGGCATTCCAGGGTACCTGGGCCATGGTCTAGAAGGTCACCTGGCCTAGAGGGGGGTCACCTGGGCTCATGGATTTCTTGCCCTATCTAAAGAGAGGCCTCTGAAGGTTGAGCCAGAGGACTCTACTGCCTGACTACACAGCGTTTAACCCTAAGTGAAGGGGAAGGTGATGCTTGTCAGTCAGTGTAATTTTTCTTCATTTCTATTGATTATTTCTCAGGTGATTGCAGTCGAAAGCAGTGCACAGGGACCTTGTGCCCAAGACATGAGAAGCTTGTCTTTCCTGCTTTGTTCTAGTGTTTTCTCCTCTGGGTTTACAGCAGCAGGCACAACTTGAAGATCTCTTCCAAATATGGATGTGAATTCTTCTCACATTTCGATCTTCTTGAGCGTCCACGGAGGACTGAGCTGGACAGGAGAGTCTCTTTTTTTCCTTATTAAATATTTATCCTAATGTGACGGGCCTCCTCTGGTCCTTCATGTGGGTAGCAAGCAGTGATTAAAGCAGCAACTCTCCAATTACCAGCTAACTGGGGGCCAGGGTATTAACTTTGGGGCTGTTTTTGCAAGTAGTTAAAAAGAGTGTTACTGAGATGAATTCTAGGGGGAAATTTTTCTGGAAGCAATATTCACCATCTGGAGAATTTCAAGATCTGAGTCCTAAAGGAGGCATCCAGTTGCAAGGCCAGAAGTGGCTGCAAAGGAATGATAATTTTCAGTGCCTCGATGCTGGTGTCCATGTTTTATCGGTGCTGGTTTCTCATTGCCTTCCTCATTAGAAAGTCGGGAAATCAGACTGCATCAGCTCACTCATGGGATCATGAAATTAGTTTAGTGGTGACAGTGTAGCTGAGCAGAGGCGAGCGTTAAACGGATGACGCCGCTGTGGGACTTGAGGACCCATGTGGTTCAGCAGCTGCGTGTCCAGGGTTGCTCCCACATCGAAATGCCTTGTCTTGTTTTTAAAATCGCATGTCCTAATTTTGGGATGAGAGAGTATTGGGTGGAGAATGTGCTTTTGTAGAAAAGCCATGTTAAACATTTTATTAAAAGCTTTATTATATGAGTGGAAATTTTAAAAAGCAATGTTCTAATTTAGGGTAGCATTTCAATATTCTGCATTGCAGCAAGTTTCTTTGCCAAAAAGTGAGGTTTATTAGGGACAGAGAGGAAACATGACTGGCATTCAACAGCTGGGAAACTGTGAGCGGGTGCTTAGTCTCGCTAGGTCTCAGTTTCCTATTCTGTATAACAGGCATCCTATGTGCTTAACAAGCAGCTCTCGAGAGCGGATTGGGCAGTGTATATAATGTGCCTGTCACGTAAGGGGTCTGAAGGCATGTAATGAATGCCATAGTTGCTGATTCTTTGCCCAGCCCCTGGCTCCACCTTTGGCAGCTTCTTTAATTCCAGGATATCGCCTAGTTTTAGACTATCTGCAGGGAGTCAGCCCCTCTGCTTTGCTTTATCACTCGGTCTTCGTACTGCCCTGGACTTTATTTCTTACTGAACTTCGGGGACCCTCGCTGCCCTGACTTTTCCGAGCCGCCTGTGTGCTCCATGTTAGAGGGAGTGGCTCTCCCCCCACTCATCTTTCCTTCCATCCTCCCGTGGAGTAGCTTAATTTGATTGGAGAATTTGGAAAAAAACAAACTGGGTAGGCTCAGCTCAGACTCCTGTTACCCTTTTTGGGAGGGAGCTGCTCCACAGAGCAGTAGTTTCCTTCTGCTCCTGCAGGCTGTGTCTTTCCCAGGAAGCACACCCACCCCACGTGCCCCGGGCCTGCACTGCCTACAGGGCAGCCCCTCACAAAGCTTGTTTGCCCACAGATAGAAACTGTATCCTCCAACTTGAAGCTTTATTAGCAATAAAACTGATGGTCTGATTTCCAGGGGCGTCATGGCATATTGGTTAAGACACTGGTCTCTGGAGTTAGAGTAACTGGGTCAAATTCTAGCTCTGCCACTTACTAGTGTGGAAATTTCCTAAACCCTAAACCCACTGGGCCTCAGTTTCTCTTCTATAAAAAGGGAAAATAATACAGCCTACTTCACAGGTTTATTGGGAGCATTAGATGAGTTAGATATGTAAAAGGTTTAGAACAATACCTGCCTCCGGTCAGTAGTAAACAAGTGTTAGGCAATTACCACTCCCTGGTCCTAGTTATCAGTTTATTCAAAACTTGCTCAGGGAAGGAGGACGGTGGGTCCTGGGCTTCTCAGAGAGCCAATCCTAGTCCTGCTCCACCATCACCACTGCTCCTGAGCTAGGGCCTCTCCTGACCACCTCACCTGCCTTGGCTGTAATTCCCATGAACTTCTGCTTAAATACATGTGCATTCCTTTTTCTAGTTTTTAAATAGATTATTCTCTTGCTGGAGTGAAGGGAGCAAAATGGAAATTGAGTGTTTGTCTTTTCCTCTGTCATTATTATGCCTTTCACCCAGGCCGTGGGCTTATCCCCTACTCATTCACATTATTGATTCAGAGAGAGTTAGTGCACCCTCTCTCTTTCTTTCTGCAGTCTTCATAAACTTCTGCTTGCTCTGGATTTCAATCTTCAGGAAATTGTTCCTGAAGATATGAGCCCCTATTTGGTAATAATCTTTGGTTAGTGGCCCTGCACTGATCATTAGCAGGATTCTTTAAAAACTGAGCTCTATAGGAAGACACCTTGCCCCCAGTAGCCTTTTACTACCTATTCCCTCCCTCACTTGGGAAACGTTTACTGGTTGACTGCTATGTGCCAAGTCTGTGAGAAAGTGAGATATCCACCGGCCCAGAAGAATGTGTAGTACAGTGGTGCTTAAACCCTGCTCCGGGGAGTCCTAAGGGTCCTATAGAGACTCCTCAGGAGTCACCAGAGAGAGGGTGTGTGGTGGGGGTGGCTGAGTGGTTGTGGTTTCACCCTACTCCCCACGTTATTTCACAACTGCCCTGCTTTTCTTTGTTCTGTATATTGGGCTTCTGCATAAGATTCCATCCAAAGAAAGGGTTGCATTGTTAAAAAAAAAAAACCACTGACCTAATTTTTTCCACTGAATTTATTCAGAGTGACTTTTTATAGTGGTTTGACCCTTCTGGCTTGTTTTTTGCCAACAGGATGGCAGAGCAATTTGGCCAAAGCTTTGGCACCAGTCACACACAGTGTCAAACACAGAGAACCTCTGAAGTTGTCCCCTTAGCTGAAAGGCTCACCTTCTATGCTCGAGAAGGATCTTTCATGGTCAAGGCTGGTGCTATTTACGGTAATAAGTAAATAACATGGGATTTTATGGGTGAGGTGCCACACATAAATTGACTCCGAAGGCAATCTCAAAAGAGCTCCAAAAATATTTTAAACAGTGACAACACCATTGAAATAAGTTAATGGCCCCTAAAAATGCTAGAAGCTCTAAAATAAGCTCTCAACGTCTTTTTGTAGGACTTGTAATATCAAACTGTAACTTTCCAAAGGGCAGGAGACTGGACTTTGCTTTATTAACTTTGTGGGGTATTTGTTAAGGCAAAACTTCAGAGATCTAAGATACCCAGGGATCGACCAATTACTCAATCACAGACCTATAAAAGTGCATCTAATATAACCAGTCAGAACATCTGGCTCATTCTGAAATTACTTAAAGGATCCATATATTTGCATGTGCATAGAGCATTTCTGGAAGACGCTCTAGAACAAAGGCTCCATGGGGCAAGCCTTTTGTCCCTCTTTTGTTCATTAATATATCTGGAGATGATGCCTGGCATATAATGTATGTTCAATAAATAAGTGTTGATTGAATGAATTCACAAGAAAATGGTATGGTGGTTATCATGAGAAAGTAGGACTGGAAGCTGGTGGAACTATTAATTCTTAACTTGTATCCACATATGGTATTTATATGGGGAAGGTGGGAAGAATGTTTGCTTCTTTTTTTGTACTTGTGCCTTTGCCCACAGAGGGGAGGAAACTTCTGCTCTTGTTTCACTGTTGTCCTTTGCCCTTATGACTTCCCCCACCCTGGCCAAATGGATGAGAAATGCATATTCTGGCTGGTTGTTCTTGGAACCTGTATTCTTAGTGGACAAGACTCCACTCTTTCAGGTCCATTTCCCATCCCCATTGCATTATGATCAAAGCCTCACTTCCAGAAGTAGGCATGGCCATAATTATACCGTCAATTTCAGCTTTCTTACCGGTGCCTTGCTCAATGGGGTTGGATGGAAATAGACTTTGGGGTTTGTTCCTCAAAGCTGGACATTTTAGAATCAGGCAAGTGATTGTAAGAAATCTTGAGTGGGAGTAGAGCTCTCCTGGGGATTAATAAAAGTTGTCCTTTGTTTCTCATTTGGCTCGTCTTTCTGTGTGTAGTTCCTGCAGAAGAGAACTGCAGGGTGGTGTGTGGTAGCATTCAAGAACCCCAAGCTCATCCCGATCCTGTGACGCTGCATGGCATTTATTTATTTAGTTTACCATGTGCATGTATTATCTTTGAAAAGAGCATGTGTGTCAGAACATGTTAATGAAGCAGGGAGTGAGACAGGGATGGTGGGTTTTGTCCACCTATGCAACAGAATAATTTTTCACAAACTCTGTTGAAGGCAATTTGTATAAACAGGAGCAATACTAATAATTGGCTGGCAGAATGGCTTGACATTAAGAGGCTCTGTGTTTGAGAAAATTGGTTTATAGAATCATTAAGTACTTTGGTTAAAATAAAAATGTAAAGAAGCAGAATTATCACTGAAAAACTTTGGTGTCTGAAACAGACACTAACAAATTCAGTGTGGGTGGTGGTGAGGAGTCAGTTGCTATAGAATGTCTGGAAAAGGATCGTAATACTGCCACACATATTTCAGAAGGGTTGTTCCCTTAGGACTTGAATAAGGATGAACACTTTTGCTATTCTGAGATGGTTTCTGCTTTGTGCCTACGTGAAGCAGTATTATAGTAACAACAATAATAGCTAACATCCATTGAATGCTTACTGTGAGCTAAGCACAGAAATTCTTTACATGTGTTAATCCAATGGGGAAGGTACTATTATTATCCTGTTTTACACGTGAGGAAATGAACACACAGATAAGCTCCGGTCACACACTCCTCGGAGCAGGGTGGGGTCTGTGCTGTGCTGAAGCTGGTTCACACGGGCTCCAGGGAGACGACTGGGTACCTCCCTCCCTAACACAGTGTTCAACGACATCATGTTGGCGGCTTGATATTGGTCACTGTGGGAGAATTTACATCATAGGAATCGACAAATGCTACAAATTGTGGGGTTTCTTCTGTTTGATTATTTTTTTCCTTGAGATGTGGTTGCTAAACATTTATGGACACATCACTGGGTAGGATTCAAACCCAAGCAATTTGATTCCAGAGCATTTTGGCAAAGATGAATGTTTTCATGCCAAATTATTGATAAAAGTATTATAAATTTGCTTATTGTGTGAGCCACTTTTAATTGGGTATTCTGTTACTTCCAGGCAAATGCACTCTAATTGATTCCTGGACTTCCGTATAGAATCGTTAGGAGGATTAAATGAGATGATGCATTTGAACCAGTTAGAACGGGGCTTTCCATAGTAAATGTTAGCCATGGAAGAATGCACAGCGGAGACATGGTCCTAATGTCACTATAGCCATCTTTTTCAAATTGTTTCTCCACCTCTGTAGGGACTAATGAGTGGCAAAACTGACCATATTTCCACATTATCTCTCTTTCATAGTCTATGTCCTGGGGCAAAAAATAAATGAGTTAAAAAGAGAAGTCACCAAGGTAATCCAGTGATGTTAGTCTACGAACTAGTTATGCCACTTCCAATCTCCATGAAAACAGTTGCAAACTTTTGTGTACCTTAGGATGCCCTCCCACTCTGCATCAGTCCTTTACTCTCCACCCGGGATCCAGGGAATGAGGCCATTGTCATGCCAACTGAGCCTGGATTGTGACCAGCAGAGCATCTGCAGGACATGACACCATTTGGCAAACCCCGAATCAGTATAGGAGATGTGGCACTATCATTTGACTTAGATGCTAAGGCCTTTGGGTAAAAAATAATGATCCCTCAGCATCAGGAAGGCAATGTTCATCTTTGTAGCCAAAAAGACAGCCACAACAAAAACAGCAAGGTCAGTGAGAAAAAGAACAACCTATAATTGCTGAGGGCTAACTAGATGTCAGGCATCTTTCTAAATATTTCACATGCACTGTTTTATTATCCCAGCAACTCTCTGAGTGATGTACAATAATTGTCCCCATTTTAGAGAAGAGGAAACTAAGATTTAGAGGTGCTGAATAAGTGGCTTGAGATAGTAGAGGTGGCGAGTGGTTGAGGGAATTTGAAGCCTGTGACAATTTGATTCCAGAGTTCTTGCCCCCAATCATGACACAATGCTGCCAAGGAGTCCCACTGAGGGAATGGAGCTGAAGGGGTACTCCTGGGGCTTCCAGGTTCTGAGAGCACGGTCAGGCAAGAATCTCCATCAGAGAACTCTCCTTGAACTGTGTTGCCCATGACCTTTTCTGACCGCTAGCCCCCCTAACCTATTGCCTTGGCTTTGGGTCACTTAATATATCCAGCCTTTAACACATTCAACATTTTTGTGTGTCTGACTTCCACTGTCACTTTCCCCTGGCTCTAAACCTGATGATACTGTTGTATTTTGGCTCTTACCTGTGCCTTGAATACTGCTAACCAGATATCTTATGTACAATCTACCCTGTTTAGCTGGCCAAAGACACCAACCCTCTTCTTAGAGCTACCCACTCCACTGAACAGACATATTAACAATACATTACGAATGAAGAACTAGGGCATTATGTGTCTAAAGAAAGAGGTTTAAAATATTTTATTAGAGAACATAACACCAATACTGAATAACACTTAAATATTATGACATCCATATTTAGAAGGACAATATAAATGCTTATAATTTGAACAGTCACTTTATTAAACAAGCAAAATAAATTCCTTTTTAACAGTGGGTTGCATTATCCATAAAGTATATTATTTCAATAATTTATTCATCTGCTTAGTAATATATACATTTGTTTTCTTCAAAAAAACCCAAAACAATGTGATTGATCACCACATCACATCATAAACAAATGGACCTGTAAAAATGGCATGTAGAAAATTCAGAAACACTTAAATAGCACATTCCTAGGATACTGAGTCCATTTCAAAGGAATTAAATGCTTTAGAAGCCATTGTAGTCAGCCTAGGTGTCACATATATACAACCGTATGAAATGCTGCAGTAAATTCAAGTATAACAATTCACGCTATAAACATATTTATCCGACATGGGCGAGAATCTCCCTCTTATGGCAGAGAGAACAGACCAAACTCTCAGTGGATTCAGATGAACTCTGTTTCTCACCTGGAGGGGAAGGTGGTAAGATCAGCTCAATCGACCAAATGCCAAAACCTGGACAAGGTGGGTGTGGTTCTCCAACACCGCACGGGTAGAACTTGTACCTGACAGGGATCCTATTTGCCACAACAATACTCAAGATTATAGGGAAATCACAGCGGCTGAAGTCAGCCCACATCTGCATCTCCCAATGTGGAAACGCTGCGTTTGTATTTTGAACAGACCCAATGAGGAGATGAGCAGAAAAGCCGCAGTAAGCCAGGAAATGTCACGGGGTTCATGTTTAAATGGCATTGGCTTTATTTACTAAAATGCAGTTTTAATTCCACAGACAAAATAAACCGCCAAATTTGTTTTCCTTGGCCCTGGCAAGTCAAGTCCTTCTGGATTGCTGGTTGATGGCAAAAGTGCAGCTCCAAGGCCTTCACTTTTGTTTGCTTCTCCCACCACCTCTGCTGCTTTTGGTTTGTAACGAAATCCAGGCACCCTTCGCTCCTACAGTGGTGCTCTCATAGAGCCTAAGATACCGACCCTTCAGTGACAGACCATATGAAAGCCAGCCTCTGGGGTCCTATAGGGATCCAATTATTTTCTGTAGGAAAATCTCTTTCTTTTAAAACTTATTGCACAGCATTTTCCTGCTAAAAACAATTCCTCAATTTTTAAAAATGCTGAATTGCCTCATGTAAGATTTGCTTGTTAAGATTTCCAAAGCGTTTGGTTATTCTTATGGATTAGCCACTTCACATCTGAGCAAATGTTTATTTGAGCGATGAGAAAGAAAGAGACATTTTTTCTGTTTAGCCACTCACTGTAATGCTGTGCTAAGCTTTGAGAACAAAGAGGATCAGACAACGGAAAAACCAAGGCCTTTTGATTTTCAGCCAAGCCAAACATGGGAGCTCTGTCAGGAAAGCCCCTGAACTCATCATTCATTTACTGGCTGCTCCTTGGTTCCGCCTTGGCTTAAAAAAGAATGAGAAGGAAAGCAGGTGTGGTTTGCCTGCAGGGGACTCCAGGGATGGGGTTTGCAGAGCCAAGTGGCCACCATGATAAGCAAGACTGACTTCCATGTGCCCTGAAGACTGGAGGGGGAGGCAACCCCAGCACATGCCTGACGTTCACAGCCCCTGGGCCTTTGCATGGGTTCATTCCCTCCTTGCCCAGAACAACTCCTTCTGTTCCTCACTCCATATTGCCCTCCAGGATCCAACTTAGAGATCACCATTTTTGAGAAGCCGAACTCTTAAGGCTGGGTTGGATGCCTTCCACGACACTCGCACGGTGCTGCATGAATACATGTCACAGTTCTTACCAGCCTCCACGGAACTGTTGACTTGCCTGTGCTCATAGGTGCCTTGAGGGTGAAGACCATGTGTCCATCATTGTTTTTCTACACCCTCTGGAGCCCTCACTGAATATGACAGGACAGATAAATGAGTGGAAGAGCCACTGGGTGGCAACGGCAGCTTCCCTTGGAGGAAGGGGATTTTTGTCTTGCAGTAGGGCTTCTGCTTCTATGGGTGTGCTAGAGTTTGAGGGACATGAAGAGAACTTTAGTGTTTAACTTTACAGAATGCAACAGGGGAGTTGTACTTAGCTGACTCTCAAAAAATTGAGCTATGTTCCCCCCAAACCTGTTTTTCTCTTTCTCTTTACATCCACAATCACTCTTTAAATCACTATTGTCCCAGCATTGACAACAGTAATATGTTAGATTTGTGCCTTGGTCAGATGAATGCTTGATAAAAAAGTAAATCCACGTGGCTGGTAAGATTTATAGGCTCCTGAGGTGGATTCAAAAGACGGTGGGTAGCAGGAAAGGGGGCTGGGCTGGGTACTCTCCTTCAATGGGTGGCAAGATCAGCACTCATGGACAGGAAGCTGGCTTCACAAAATGGGCATGTCCCCTCAAAAAACAAGGCAGATTGACCTTTAATGAATTATACTAATACTTTTAACATACTAGGTATCATGCATCAACATAACCAAAATGTTATCCTTCTGTAGAGTAAGAATTCTTACTCCAAACCCTATGTATCCATTTTTATAAGTTCAGACTTGGGTAGAGCTAGTTCTTTGCAAAGCGAGGCCCACACTTATTTCCCTGTTAGCCAGCCCAGTCACACTCTGCTCCCCATGGGGTGATGCTCTCAGTTTTCCTTCGCCCAGCGCTGAAAGAACGGAAAACTCTGCTTTTTGATTTGGGCCGACACCATGCCGTTCACCCTTGCCACAGCTCAGCAGCTCCTTCTCAAAACCCAGAAGACCGAAATAGCATAGATTGTGTTTATACAAAGCAGAGTTGGGCCAAGAACCTCTTCCCCGAAAGTGACTTTTCCCCTCTGTTTAAAACAAGTTTGAGATTCCAAGTCACAAGAGACCATTTGGCAGGGAGATGGTGGCAGGTCCCTGCCAAACACAGCCTTTGAGTATGGATGACTGCCCTTGGCAGAGTGCGTGGTGGTGAGCTGAGCTTGCTGTATGAACTTTCCTGTCAAGCCACCTGCCCAGGAGAGTCCTGGAGATCACTTAAAGGGGTCCACAGAAATGCTGAGGCCCTCACCGGCTGACCGTGCAATTAGAGCTGAGACTGTGATCCGGTGCTCCCATGCTGTGAGTTTTAATTCTGGCCGGAATCATAACTGCCTGTGGGTCGTGACTGGGAATTTGCTGTTTGTCCTGTGAACACTTAACTTCTGACAGTTACCCGGGCTAAGTGGTGCCCAGCCTTATTTCCTGAGGTGATTTAAGCTCAAGCTTTCCTTCAAATCCTCTCCTGTTTTCCAACGGTCAAAATACTTCTCTTTGTCAGAACATCGGTTATATAAACACACACACCTCCTTTATATGGTGACTGCATTCTATATAGTGTTTTTCATAGAACCACTATGATGACAAAGTACTTTCTACTGCCAAGTAAGCAGTCAGTGTGAGAAGTATAACAACACTGGGTACTCTTGTTCTGGGCTGTCCATAATCTGAGAGTAGTGCACTGAGTCTGATTTTTAAAAATTAAAACAAAATGTTCTGGTGGGGATATTTCCAACCCAGAGAAAATAGTATAATGGGGGAGAGAAAGAACTAAAACTTGGAATTTTCTAGCACTCTAAATTTAGGGATAATAGCCCCCAAGCAATGGTATGACACCCGTTTTGTGATTTCCTTTCTAATGAAAGAGTAATTGGTGTCTTGAATTGGTGATGACCAACTTCTGGAAATGAATCAACTTGAACTAGGATGAAGAGCAAAGGAGACAGAAAGGCTTATTCCATTTTTACCCCTGCATGTGGAGTTCTCTGTGCTTTGAGATACCTTCAAGGTGATCTAATTTATAATAATGTTTTACTTATATAGCATTTGGGAGGGTAAATGAAGACAAGGAAAGAGTGCTAGCATTTACTGGGGGCTATTATGATTTCAAATATTTTATTAGCTCATGAGGCATTTTCACGTACACCGTTTTGTTTGCTTACCTCATTTCACAGGCGAGGAAAATGGGGCCAAGAGAGGTCAAATAACTAGTCCAGGATCACTTACGTACAGAGATAGGGCCTGAAATTACACCGAGGCTGTGTGGCTCTCAGGCCACCACTCTTCCCACACCACCACTTACAAGATCCCACTAGTTTCCCTCCTGTGACTGGTTGTGCGGTGGAGCTGGTAAGGTCAGGCCAAGGAATCGGCAAGCTGGGTGCCCAGGACAGGAGAACTCCAGGAGGAGGTACACAGAAGGCTCAGCTCCTTCCAGGCTCTCTTTTGCCTGAACTCCCTACAGACTTTGCTGTCTTTATTCTTCTCACACCCATATCACTGTATTGTTCTCTGTGAAAATATTTCTCTTGTAATGTGACTGCAAAATCTTATATTTTACCACATCAAAATGTGCAAAGCGCTTTTCATATAGTAGATGCTCCAAAAATGTAATTTATACTACTTAAACTTTCTTTCTTCACCACTGTACATGGTATGGGGCAAAATCAGTTGATTGTCTGCAATATTGGGTTAAGTAGGTGTGGTAATACTGGAAAATGGACTGCTTGTGACTTGTTATACCCCAGAGACAAAAGTAGCTATTTTCCTCCCTCCACATCTGATGAAGAAAGCATGTGTTTTGATTCAGGCTTAAAAAGTTGAAGCAAAAGTTCTGTTGCAGAATGTCAGCTCCCATGTGCTGAGGTTGATGTATCAGAGTTGTGTGCGATGTTTAGAAGAGGAAGGTGGGGGGTCAGGTGAGCTGCTGGTCATGGAGACAAAGCAAGCATGGGACCCCACTTTTTCATTCAATTGCTCTCTAATAAACGTGTAACTCCATTAAGAAAGTGTGTGGAAAACTAGCAATAAATTGTTATTTAAATATTTGTAATACTTGCTTGTGTTGTTCTTAAAAATACTTCATCAGCTCACTTTTTAATAGCCTTCCTATGTTTTAATAGCCTTCAGATTGGATTTGGGCATCCTTATTTTTGATGAAAGCTGCTCATTTGCCTCTCCATCATCAACGCTGCCTCTTTCCCTGCAGTTTACAACTGTCACCTCTGCTGTGACACAGGGGCTGGTGGGGGAGGCGCTGTGGCCTGAGACACATTTATCCTGACGCTCGGCTTTTGATTAATGGGCCAAGGGCTCTCCAACTCTTGAGACTTCAATTAGCCATGCTGCAGGGCTGAGATCTTTTCATTAGGAAAGATAAGGCTGGGTTCAGCAAAAATGGGGACCAGAGTGGGAAGAAAGACAAGTTTTTTAGTGGAAACATCAATAAGCCACGACTACACTCATTCAAACCTGTTTTTGGATGGTTTTGCCTTAAGTACATTTAATGCTTTTGTAGGTCCTGCCTCTTCACGTGTGATTTTTCCTCCTGTAATTTCTAGATTGGACTGAAGCTGGCAAACCACAGTACTCTAGACAACAAGCGTGTTCCATTGTGACGGATATTGTGGGACCAGGGACACCTCCAATGTAAGAGTCCCCAGGGAGGGGGCAGAGGGACGGGAAACCCACATGGCATCATTTCTTGCCCAGAAAGCACCAGAGCAGATGCCATGCAGTTAGATCAGTCTCGATATTTCCCAATGAGAATGAATGCTCTTCACTTCTCAGCAGGAGCCAGGCAGAAGAGATATCACTCTGTGCTTGTCAGGGAAGCACCAGGCAGGCAATAAATTTGTCTACAATAGGGGCTTGGGTTGATGAAACAGAAATGGGATGGAATTGCTCAAGAGAAGCAAGGTGAGCAGGCCAAGATACTCTCAGGCCATGCAGAATGGGCAGCAGCACCCGAGATGTAGGAGCAGCAGCAGCTAAGACTGTCCCATTATAGTCACTGGGGGCTTAGGCAGTGATAGTGGGAGGTGGTCTTCAGAATGTCTGAGTTAAAATGCCTTTTAGCAGGAAGAGCTGTTTAGATCCCTCTATCCAATCAAGTCAGTGTAGTTTCCTTTCCTCTATTCTTTCTTAGGCTGTGAGACAAGGTAGAGGAAAAGCTACCTGAAGGCTTGTTGGCGTCCATTTTCCAAGCTAATCCTGATGTAGGGCAGATGTCACTGAAATAGTGTCAACTCACCCAGTGCGGGGATGGGGCCCTGTAGTGATCACACCCTCCCGTGTGGTCCTCCATGACCCATCTCCCAAGACTGGGTTCTGCCATTGGTCCTTGATCCCATCTTGCTCTGTCTCACCTTGCTCTCAGGGTCTAGCATCTGTCCTCTTCAGTGATGGTGCCCTGCTTTCCTGGGTGCAGGTGTGTCTGAGGGGTCCCTGGCTGCCTGACTCCAGATGGTCACTAGCGTGGGATTCGCCAGTGCTGTGCCCTGCACCCCCGATGACAATCTTACTGGAACTTCTCAGAAGCCAAGTATTGTCAACTATTACCTGAGCCTTCCTGGGGGGTCATCTGGTCTTTCCAAGTCCCTGTGGACCTGGTCTCCCAGCTCCTGCCTGTAACTATTGCTTGAATCTTGTCCCTTCTTCCTCTTTGTCCCCTCTCTGCTTGCCTGCTCAGGAGGGGCCCAGGCCCTCAGATATGGTCCCCCAGGGCTGAGGACTGCTGTGGGCATATGAAATGATATGACAGTTCCTGTCCTCCTGGAGTTTTAATCTAGTTGAGAAGGCAGAACCCATATAGGTACAGTGTAAAGCAGGTTTTAAAGTGAAAAAATAGATATAGATTTTAAAAAAGCAACAGAAAGAGCACAATAAAGTGCACAGTTAGTTGCCAAATACATTTTATAGACAATTGCTATAGGAACTTGAGGAGAGGATGATCAGGAAAGGCTGAATTTGAATTTCTGATCTGGGAAAAGAATCGTGGATAAATTTTTAGGGGCAGAAAGGAGAGAGTGGGAGGGAAATGTTATGGGCTGAATTACGTCCCCCAAATTTCACATGTTCATAATTCCTAGTACCTCAGAATGTGACTGGATTTGGCGATAAGGTCTTTAAAGAGGTGATTATGATTAAATGGGGTCATTGGTGTAGGCCCTAATCCAATATGACTGGTGTCCTTTTAAGGAGAGGAGATCGGGACACAGACACACAGAGGGAAGGTGATGTGCAGACACAGGGAGAAGGTAGCCATCTGAAAGCAAGGAGAGAGGCCTCAGAAGGACTTCCAGCCTCCAGAACTGTGAGAATAAATGTCTGTTGTTCAAGCCACCCAGTCTGCGGTATTTGTTATGACAGCCGTAGCACACTAATACAGGGGGATTACAAGTGCATGAGCTGGATCAGCAGAAGCAGGCGCACGCCGGGTAGGAGAGGAGCCTTTGCTTGGAGTAGAAAGACTCCTGGCACAAGGATATGAGGAGAGAATCGAGGGAGTTCGTGAACAAATTCCAGGTGCAGATGGGCTGGTGGGGTAGGTCCAGGGAGCGGGAGCACCAGAAGAGAAGGACCACCCTCACCTAGTCGAGCTCTGCCTAGGGGACACTGCCGAGGGAGTAATCACTGCTTAGTGCTAACAGGGAACCAAGTGTACTCTATGGGATCAATCAAGGCCTTGAAGTTTCTAAGGGAAAGGGAAAGAAACAACAAAGGCAAGAGATGAAAGATGAAGAAGAGAGAGAAGATGGGTTTGCAGGGCTTGGAAAGACTTCTGAACTGTCAGAGGGAGAGGTGGCAATTGGTAAAAAGAGGAGCACATCTGGGGGTGGGGTAGAAATGTCACAGAAACTCCTCCTGCCTACCAGCTGTCTCCAGTGTGCCTGCACGTTGTATTTGCACCCTTTGTTCGGAACTAATAGCATAAGAAAGAAAGACAGCAAGAGGGGCAGAGGGTAAAAGTCCCGAGGGACAGGGCCTCAAGTGTGCCCTTACCCCCTGGGCGCCTCCTGCCCTGGACACACTGGAGGCCCTGGGGGCTGAGCTTGTAGCACCAGGCCTGACAGGGAGAGGGGATGGAGCAGCTGAGGGGAGCCCCATCTTGTCACCCGGGGCTGTGCATGGAGCACTGTCTCCCATGGGAACTGGCACCTCTGGAGCGAGGACACTGAGCCCAACATCGTGCACTGCTGTCAGTTTGGCAAGAAGTAGAGAGGGTAATTATGGAGAGAGAGGAAGGGATACGGAAAGGAGAAAGGGAAAGGGTCAACACAGACAGGGGACAGGAGAAGAAGGGAAGCTGCCACACAGCCGGCCCAAGCCTTTCCTTCTGTGCCCAACATGGGCAGTGGTGTTATTATTGATTGGCCTCCACATTTCCAGGTCCTTCCATATCAGTTCTGCACCCACTACCATTCCATGCCCTACCCTGAGCCCTGCTGTAGAGTCTCATCTCTCAACGCTGTGGACAGCCTGCCCTAGGCCACGGTTTCCAACTGGGAATGTCTTCCTCCCCCTCACTGCCCATGCGGACTGGAGAGAGGACGGGCACGGAAGTCTCTCCAACAAAGCTCTAGCTCAGAGAAATACGGCTTCGTCATCCCAGGGGAGGGCTAATTACGTTTCCATAGTAATGCCATTTCGAGTCTAGTTAGATGATTTCAGACTTAAACAAGAAGGAAAAATAGGAAAAGAAGGAAAAGGATGAGGAGGAAGAGGGGGAGAAGAAATCATGCTAGAAACTAGTATTTGTCTTTTGGAAGATGTCTGTCCCATCCAGCACCTCTTTCTGTACCCCACTTCTTGACGAGTTCCAGGACAGACCCTCTAATGCCTTGGTGCAGGGCGGTGTGGCCGGAGGCCTGCCCGAGGAGCCAAGTGTGGCCCCAAAGCCTTTGGGGACCTCCACTTCAGCAGGCTTTGGGGGTCTGGGAGGGATTTCACGTTGGCCTTGGTCAAATGGCACCTACTGGCTGTTGCTACTCACAGAGTCAGCCAGAGTGTGCTTTGCCAACGAGGTGAAGAGCTGAAAGACCCCCATGGACTCCCCTGAGGTTCTGCTGACCTGCCAGTTCTACAGAATACAACAGTGGGTGCTTTCCTCTTGGCCTGATGCTCATGTAGAGAATCACAATGATACATGCTAAAGTCTATCTTTTGGGTGGGCACGTTATACGGAGCAGGCCCCGCCCCTGAATATGAACTTGTCCCTTTATGTAACAACACATGCAGGTTGGGAACATTAACGTAGTCAACTGGAGATGTGTCAATGGCTTATTAAAAAAAAAGATGCTTGTATACTGAACACCAAATCCACTTCTTAGCATCACTTACACTGCACTGCAAGCTAGTGATGGCACAAGTCAAGGAAGGCAATTTATGGCCCATGGGCTAAATCCAGCCCATGGCCTGTTTTTTTGGTATGGCCTGTGAACTAAGAATGGTTTTCTACATTTTTAGAGGGTTGTCCAAAAAAAAAAAAAAAAATCAAAGAAGAATGTGTGACAGAGACCATATGGCCCACCATGCCTAAAATATTTACTATCTAGCCATTTATAGGAAAAGTTTGCCGACCCCTGGTGTACGTTAAATAGATTTTTATTTTTTGGTTCATCTAGGATTCCCCCCCCCCCAATTTATAACAATGCCTCTTGGGGAAATGCATTCTTGACTTGCAACAGATGAGCTTGGAACACACCCAGCTCATAAGCTGGGGACTGTCTGTGCCTCTCTGTATTTTTTGTGCCAAGGACAGCGCCTGGTGCAGGAGAGGAAGTGAGCAGCTTGCTGACGGTGATGATCAGGGTGTATACAACACTCAGGCTCACTGGAGAAAGAATGTTCCCAAAACTCCCTTTGGGACCTTTGCGTTCCTGAGGTCCTTAAGGTGTCAATCACTGCTGGCTTTGCCTTTCATGCTTCACCCCGTTGAGCAAGCCAAGAGCCCCCTGCCCTGCTTATTCCCTTAGCTCTGCTGCTGCCTATCTAGGGAGAAAGAACAGAATTACATCTCCTTGTCTTTTAGCCAATGAGAGAGACATAGACAAATATGCACTCAGCCCCCGGAACAATCTTGCACTGCCCAGCCACTGGAGAGATATAACAGGAGAGAAGGTGCAAATAGAAATACAGATCAGCGATGAATGAGTGAAATATGAAAGTCAGGGTCTCAGGAAACATAGTGGACCCTGGGGATATTGAAGGCATCCTAGAAAAAGGAGTCAGAGGCTGGATTTGGGGCTAGTCAAAGAAATCCTTCAACCTCTTCCTATTTCCCCTCATTTCTTCACATGCTAAGTACAGATAATAATCCCCTCCTTCTTTTTATACTTCACAGGTATGACGTGAGAGGGGCAAAACTGACAAGTATAAAATGTTATATAAATGGAAGAAAATAATAAACTCATGTTGGGATTTTTGTCTTAGCTTCTTTTCTATTGCATCTGAATCTACCTACTGTACTCAGGCTTTTTAATTGATCAGCACCTTCATGATTTTCTTCTCCAAATACAGTATAAATTTGCTCTTAGGTTTTTTTTATCTAATTAAGTTTGTATTTCTCATAGTTTAGCAATAATCATTTCCAGCTTATAATGTGGCTACATTGACTATGATATAGAGAGAAAGTAATGTAATAACTCCTGAGCCACACGAAGAGGAAAGACAAGTACTTTGTCTTTGGAAATGAATAAGCAACCAGTTTTAGGGCAGTTCCTTGCTTATCAGTTGCAGCAAAGTATTACTAAACCATCCATCCTGCTTTGAGCAATGTCTGTGGTAAGTCTTCCCCCTCCTTCTCAACACGCCCCCCTCCCCACCGCCACGACCTCCTCTTTAGGTGGGAGACTCAGTAATCCATGTTGCAGTAGCAAAGAAGAAATGATATTTTCCTGCACAGAGTAGATATGGTCCATCCTCAGGGCCCATGACATTTGGGTCTGGGGCAGCAGGAATGAGTTAATGCTCATGGGAGCATTGGTAAGGGGCCAGTGTCCTCTGCTGAAATCCTATCTTGCTTTTGCCAGCCCAGCCCCACAACAGTCATCTCCACTCACTCATCTTGCAGGGACTTTGGAGGCCCAGAAGGCCACTGCTGCCATTGCTTTTTGAAGATGGTGGACCGCACAGCAGTCTGGGCTCAGCCCTGCTCCACAGCAGTTTGTAGACAAGGAACAGGTGCCAACAGTGTTCCAATCGGGCTTGACCAGCGCTGTGTGCAGGTGGTTTCATGGTTAAAAGTCCTGATAGTGTAAAAAGAAATCAGAGTAACAAGTGAGCATACCTCTGATGCCTCCATATTTGCCACCTCTGCCTTCTTAGTCGCCCTGTTTTTTCTTGCAGAGTTTACCGTCCATGTGCTTGGCCTCCCTTCTCTCTTGGCTGACGAGCAGAGCTCTTTCCTTAATTAAGTCAACAAGTACTCCTATGCAGAGGCAGCATCTCTTTTGGCAAGAGGACCTGAGCAGAACCAGCCCCAGAAGCAAGTGAGAATGTTTGTCAAGCTGTGATTAAGTAGCTGTGGTTAAAGCATGAATAATTACCTGCCCAAGCAAATAGTTCCTCAAAAGTTCTCACTCCCAGGCCATAACCATGAAACCTACTGGGCCAGAAGGTCTGCGTGATGGTTCACTTTGAGGGAGTGGAGGGAGCTGAGACGCTGAGGACATAAAGCTTTCATTTGTGGAAGGAAATCCAGGAACAAGTAGGTGCCATCTAATAAGTAGCCACAGCAGCCAACCAATTCTTCATTTTCAAAGATTGCCTAGGCCTCTGGCTACCCGTAGGTCAGCACTCTGAACCGTTTCCCCACCATGACAGACATGAAATTCATATGGTTGACACACTCTCTAAGGTCTGTGTAATTCCTAGTGAAATACCTACGATGCCTTCTCTCTCTCTCTCCAACTCAAAAAACAAAACAAAACAAAAGATGTTGGAATACAGGTGAGTGAGAGTGATGTTGTATTTGTTTTTATTTATTTTAAAAAGGGATATACTTTCTGAAAGTGTGCCAATTAACTGTGGTTGGTAGTCAATAACTTCAACACACTACACAAAGTGTTGTGTGTCCGCACTGTGTTTTGCTGTTCTAGGCCAATACAGCCTCTTCCGCATTTTGTTGTATGTCCCTCGTCTCCCAATTTGATGTAATTTGTCTTTCTTGCAAGGCCTGAATAACATTCCAGGTCATTATCCCCTAAAAAAGTGGTACATTCTGATAGTTAGAATCATAGGCACCAAACCCTTCCAATTATGACCTACTTTCGGGTCTGGCTGGGATGGAGATTTGGCAGCATATTTACCGAGGTTAATTGGAAGGCAAATCCCAAAGGAACAAAACATTAAAAAGTTTGAGTATGATTTAGTATCCTCGGCATACCCAATCCCAACTGGGGGATTTTTATCCCCACTATTTATGAGGCAGGGGTGCTGTGGAAAATGTGCAAACTTTAGCGTTAGGGAGACCTAGGATTGAATCCTGGTTCCTCCTTGGCCTTGGGCAAGTCCTTAACCACTCCTAACTATCAGATTTTTATCTTTAAAATAGGAATGTGGAATTGCTATAAGGTTTAGAGATAATGGGTGCAAAATGCCCTGGCAATGCCTGGCACCCAGTAGCAACTAACAAAAAAGTCTTAAGAAAATATTTATTTACCCAAATATCACTGTCTACCACAGATGGACCAGTCTAAGAGGTGGTGAGAGACTTAGAAGCCTTAATATTTTGGAGAGTGTTAGCATACACTAAGTGATTACAGGCAGAAGCGGTCTTCGACGAGACATGAGAGAGGCAAAAGGAAGAAAACTATGACAAGTAAAATGCTTTTCTGAAATCCTTGCAATAGTTTGGGGAAATTTTTGAATAAAGAGATTCAAGGTCTCTCTTACTGCATGCAGTTTGAATTGCAGAAGAAACTCAAATTTTGCTTATCCCATAACGTCAAATTGATTTTTTGTGATGTTTAGACAATCCCAAAGATTTCTATAACTGCTTTTTATAACACATTAAAGAAGATATTTTGACCACTGTTACTCTGGGTAAATTCTTCAAACTCCAAATAGAAGCAGTAAACATGTGAGTATAAATATGACAATCATTTGTTTAACTGTGACAATTTTAGATAGTTTTTGGCATGCTCAAAGGTACAGAGATTTTTGTGGATGAGTAAAAAATAACTCAGATAATGTTTATCCCACTTTGACTAAGTCTTGGGTGATGCTGTCAATGTCTTGTAAAATTGGCGTGTTTACACGTAATATCATGCTATGGGAAAGGAAAAGAATGTTAAAGTTTGCCTCCCTGGAGGGAGTGGGGTTGGAGAAGAGTGTAGCAGACAATTATTTATGGATAGTTTTGCATGAACACAATTGTCATGGCTTTTATCTGATGACCAAAAGATTTTCTAGTTGTTTATTTTGATTAGAGGTAGCATTACTCTTAGCTTTCTGGTGATCCTAAGCTTTCTAATATCTAAAATTTAAATTTGTCTGTAAAGGTGTTTAAAGATCATCTCAAACATGGAGCCATATTTTGCTGAAGAAAAATTATTACCATTCTTTTCAGGGGGATGCTCTTCCTGTAAGGGGGAGACTGGCAAAAGTGGTTTTTAAAATTCAGATTCTGAAAGAAGCTCGTCTCAACAATGAAACTTATCTTTCCTATCAAGGCAGAAGAGAAGTGAGGTTTGCATGTTTAAGTCCTTCCCTGATGCCTACATCTATAATAGGACACCCACATCTGGTAGAGCTGTTATGGGACAGGCAGGCAGACCAGAAGAGTCTAAAAATCTAGCCAACATCTAATGCCAGAATGCAAGTTATGAGCACCAGGCAGAGTGTCTATCTGGTAAATGAGAAGACACTCTCTAGAAAAGGCTGAGAAAGCAGTAATATTCTATGTCCAAATGCAACCAACAACTGAACTCAAATCCAAATGCAAATGTACCCTCCATGGCAGTGTGCAAAGATATTAGCCTTTTAGAAGGATTTAAGGAAATTATCATTTTGCTGCAAGGGAAGAAGGAAAAGATGAGGAGGTGACAATATGCCGTGAAGGTTAAATAATGGCTACAATCTGGTTTGAAATTCTTAGAGGAAATTATCCTAATAGGGGAAAGAGGCCACAGAAATAGTCAGGCGTTCTAGACCAGTGATTCTAGTCAAGAATTATTCCAAAACCATAAATCTTATTTTACATTCTTATTGTGGAATGTGAAAAATATTTTAATATTTACATATAGTTACCATCTTCATCTTTAGTAATATACTGAGTTATTAAGGTTTACCAAAATTTGGCATATATAAAGCAAAAAGTAGCATGTTTCCCAAGTTCCTGTAAAAGTAGGAATAGATGAAGTGAATGTGCTACTGGATTTTTTACCAAAATAAATGAGCTTCTGTCAAAAGCTGTTTGCAAACTCCTGCTTTAGACAATTTTTTGGTGACCAGTCTGTATCCTCCCAAATTAAGCATTTGTACCATTCAAAGATCAGGAAGGATATACATGGATCATAAGGCTCTTTCCAGAATGCCACACTGGCATTCGGGACCGTGAATCTCATTCATGATGCAATAGTGAAGCAGCTGAGAAAAAATGGACGTCAAGATGTGCCTTTCAAAATGTTATAAGCTGTGGATTTTCATAATGGAGTTCTGGAAAATGTAAGTAATTTGCCAAGAAAGGCCTTTCTAGGCCACGTCAAAAAGGCTGTGGAGTAATTTGGCAGCTTCTATCTTGTATGAAATCAGCACCCACCCTGCCCCAACCTCTTGATCTTTAAATATGTTACACAAGAAGCCTTCTTCCATCTGATCTTGGAACTGCTTAATGGAATTTTGTCTGTAGTAGTTAAGTTGAAAAGATGACCATCATCTCTACTGTTTTCCATTAGTGAAAGCCATCTTTTCCTGGACTGGTTCTTTCAACGCTCTCTGGACCCAAGCACAGAGGATGTGTCTCCACTAGTTCAGAGACATAATGAGTGCTCTTCACTCTCATCCTCAGGGAATCAGGACCAGTGTCCGGTCAAATTGCAGCAAAAGGTAAATCCCACTGTAAAGTTTCACCCAAGCTGAGAAACTGGATGTATCAGAAATGGTGGAGTTTAAAACTTGCTCTAAAAATAATGTGCCTGGATATCGGCCACCATCTTAAGGCTCTTCCTCTCCAGGCCTGCTCCCCGTAAATATCCAACGTAGCTGTCAGTAAGTTTAGCCTGAAAATAAAATCCCCTCACTCCATCAAGAAATAGCTCCAAACTTAGAGTGTATGCTCAAAATATTCATGATGAAATCATAATCCTATATTTATAGTCTTTTGGATTGTGTATGAAATTCTGTTTCCCATGGTGTTTTTCATTGAAAGGGCCAGACGTGGAAAGCAGGCTCAGGGGATGACCAAGAGAGCATTAGCCTCAAGGAAATGCTGTTTATCATCATTTTGAACTAGATTGTTGTGTGACGTCCTCCCTTTTCCCTGAGCCCTTCCCACTGCCCGTGAGTTGGGTCTCCTCCGCCACCCTATTCCCAGATGGTCCCTCCTTTGATGGTCCTGTCTTGTCATCCAGGAAGAGTGAACTGGCCTTCTGAGAAGGAAGTAGAGTGGGTACCTAAGATCATCCCCCCTTCCTTCTGACCTTTCCTGTCCTCTAGACTTCCTCCCCATTTTCACTGAGGGAGATGGTGTGGATCTTAACGGTTGGAACTTGATGGTTCTCTCCAAGGCTGGAGGTTGAGGGCCCCAAGCAGCAGCAGACCTGCAAAAAGCTTTTACTTCTCACCCGGGCTGTGGTGCAGGCTGATTGGTCTTTGGGCACTGTAATCCTGGCAGATCCACGGGGCAGAGAAGAGAAAAATTTCCATTCACAGACCCCATCCGTCTTGGAGATCTTATAGAAGGTCTCTCCTGATCCCACTGGAATCCGCACCAGGTCCTTGTGCTGCCCCTCCAGGGCATGGCTGGGCGGGTGCAGGGTATAGCCCAGGGCATGTTTGGAAGACTGCTTTCTGCGGAGACACTGGATTCTCAAGACATTCTGAAAGGCCTTTTTAAACTCTTGACTGGAGCATGGGTATATAATGGGGTTGATGCAGCTGTTTAGGTATCCGAGCCAAAAGGCTATTTTAAAAACTGTTTCTGAGGGCTTGAAATCAGGGAAGAAAGACCCTGGAAGAAAACACACAGATTCATACATATTATTTGCAAGCCAACAGGCCAATTGGCTAGGAAAACAAGCAAACAAACCAACAAACCTCATTTTATATTTTTAAAAAGTTCTAAATGATTCCAAATGCATTTGAATTTCTCATATGTGACTGACTAGCCCCTGTGAATATTCTCAAAGAACATTCTCACTTGGTCCACATGTACAACACCAATTATGGTAGCAGACCCAACAGGTAGGGTTGCACCTGTTCTCAGTGATAACATACCACTTGATATCTGCTATGAAGCTTTAAATAACAAAAACATGAAATTTAGGCTGAGTCATATGCAAATTGTTTTGCCTGAATTTAAAAATAAGTTGGAATCCATTCAAATAATCCATATTAAAATTGGGTCACAACATTTCCTTTGTTCTTTAACACAGTGTTATATAGGCACAGCCTAAATAATTATCAATTCCTTTTCTTCTGAATATTGGAATTGTCTATTTTAATGAGAATCCCAAATTTACAAAATATTGGCTTTGCCAACTTTTGGCCAGTGCTTTTCGATGATTTTTATTTGATGATGCCTTTTAAAGTTACAGTATACTCCCCTGCTCGGCAGACTCCAATGGCCGCCAAATGCTTGTCAATTACTTGAGATTCAGGGTCCTCCACAGTACTCAACCTAATAGCTTTCCAACATTAACACTTTTACTTTAGCCTGACTCACCACAAAATTTCTCCAAGTCATTGCTCATTTGTTTTTGTCCTCGCATGTTGAGTGTCTATGTCTAAAATGCCCTTTCCCATTCTTTCCACCTACTCAAGTCTTATCCATTACATGGCAGGAATCAAGATTCTTTACATCTTATACAGTAACTATCGCACAGCTCTTGGCAGCAGAATAACAAAATCATGGAACCTAAAAGCGGGAACAATCTTAGGGATTATTTAATTCAATTACTCAATTTCTAAATAAAAAAATGATAATTAAAGAGGTTGTCACAAACATGATAGCTATAGTATTAACAGAGTGATGGATAAAGGGATATAGAACTCTCAGTCCAGTGTTCTTTATTCTCCGCACAACTGTTTTCTTTTGCTTCAGCCTAAGGTCTTGATTTTATGTCTTTCTTTTTCCCTCTGCTCTACAGACCCTCAGAGTCATGACAAACTGATGGGTGTGCTTAAAATCCGCTCTGACAAACAAGGCCCTGAAATTTAGTAGAGGATCTCATAAATATAAACAAAGAACAAACTTAAATATTGCAGAACCAAAGAAGAGAAAATGGTACAGTAGTCAATGGGAGCACACTCCCTGCTAAGTTCAATGTGTCTCAAAGAAATTAACACACACACAAGTGATAGTTGTTGAGTGAGAAAGTATTATTCTTTAGCTCCAAAGCTTTTAATGTTGTCCTATAATAATAATAAAATTTACTCATTGAGTGCCTGGTTGGAGCCAGGCTTTGGGCTAAACACTTTACATACAATTTAATCATCATTAACAACATAAAAATTCATCTTATGCTAGGATGCCTATATATTGTCCAATATTTCTTCCTAATAGTGACAGTGACATGATTAAGGGAACCAGCTTCACAAAGGCATGCCTTGGCCTGGGCTTAATGAGATAACGAGCAGGCACACCAAAAGCTATAAATCATCTAGAGAAAGGAGTGTATTCCTTTATTTGAAGAATTTCAATAAAAAAAAACAATGTATGAACTATGAATGTCAATGCTAATTAAGTGATTTGGGAGTCTTGGAATTTCCCCTAATTCCTTCAAGGACACTCTTTGTGCTTACAGAGCCCAGTTTTGAACTTATAAATCTCAACATTTTTTTCAGTCCCTTCCTTCCCATTCCCCTTTCCTCCCTAGAGCCACACACTGCCCCCCTCCTCCACCCTTAGTTCCAAGTCTGGCTGACCCAGGGCCAAGCTCTTTTTGCTTTGGCCTTCTTGCTGTGTCCACAGCTTCAGAGGTAAATACTAGTTTCTCCTCTGTGTGCCCTGCTCAAAACACCTATTTCCTCCCTGCTGCTGAGGTATATGGTGACAAAGGGAGACAGTTAAAAAGAATTTATACTAAGACTGGAATGTCAGATGGTCTTTAACCTTCCAGGGACATTGTCTTGCTAATCCAAGCATATCTCCAGATGCCATCTCTAGACTACTCTAGATGCTTCTGGACCAGAGGCATTCCCATAAATGACACCATTTGATTTATCCCACGAAGTGTGCAACAGCACCTAGATGGGTCTGAGCCCAGCACGATTTGCCTACTCCCAATCTGATAATCCCACAGAGCAGGTCACAGGATCCATTTTTCCTTGTGGTGTTCTTCCTCTTTTCGGGGGGTGATTCTCTTTCAGCAGCTGCTGGCTGGGGTTAGGAGAGGGACTCATAAATGTACTTCCTTCGGGAAATTTCCAAAAGGTAAGAAAGGACAGCAATGGGCTGTTTTACTCCCTCCTTGTTTGCATTATTCACATCATCAGATCTTTCTTCCCTTCATTTTTCCTCTCCTAGGAAGTGGACATTAAGCTGGGATCAGGCTTGGAAAACAGCTGTTGCTGCCTGGTCCCAGTCAGAGGCCCCTCATCCCATTATCTTCTCTGTCCAAACCTTCCCACTTATGCACCATCTTTTCTGAACTCTCCACTATTTCTATCCCCAACCTTAAATTCTTCTCAGATCCCTTTCTTCTTGAGGATGGCGATTCTTTTTAGAATGGGAGGCAGCTGGATCATGCTTCTCCCTGTCTTCCACCCATCATTGCATGGAGCACCAGAGTAAAATCTGCCTGGTTTAGGGATGGACGCCTCTGACCCAGTCTTGGGTTGCAAGCTCCATCTGAGCAGGTACCGTGTCAGTGTTGCTTGATCATGGAGCTCCAGAACCCAGCACAACGCTGGCATCTCGAAGGCATCCTCCCAGTTTTTGCTGAATGAATGCCTGACTCCCTGACAGACTGACTGACTGACTGAATGCGTCTCCCTATCCTCTCCATGACTCTGCCTCACCACGTGGCCCAGCTCTCTTCTCTGCCTGACAGCTGTAGCCTTGTGTTTTCCTTCCTGCCTGTGCCTTCCTTCTGTTGTCTCTTTCCCTTTTTCCACCCAGTTTCTGTTCAATCTTCTGGTTTTCTCTGTGATGGTATTTTGCTATCTTTTTTTCCTGGCTGCATTATCTGATATCTAACACTCTAGTTTTTCTCATCATGCTTCATAGGAAGAGCTAGACTTCTGAATCATCCACATGAGCACAGGGACTCCTGTTTCTCTTGTCACTGTAGGTATGTCGTGCTACTCAACAACCTCTGCCCAGACTCTGCTTCAAGAGGCATAAACAGCACCCGGCTTAATTCCCTGAAGCCCCTGCCCTGGAGGTCAGGTCGTCCTTGCATGTGAATCCGCCCGGTTTAATTCTTGAGCTTTGGAAAATCCCAAGTCCCTAGGGACTCTTCCCTTTACTGAGTTTCTTCTGCTATTTGGTTGGCTGCAGAATTTCTGATGCGTTTCTTTTCAGGACCTCCAAATATCCTAGTCAACTAAAACTTGGCCAGATTGAAATGGGTACAGCACGAGTGTATCCCTGAACACCATCAACGTCTTCACCCTTGGAGATTCAGATCCTCACTCCACTGTTGAGACCTCTAGATTCCAAGGGGTAATTGAAACTGATGATTTCAAATGATGCCATTTATGTCTCATCACTTGATGTCTTCTCCATTGGGAACATTTGATGTCTCATTTCTGATCTGGGGCTCATCTGTAGGCTTATGATAGAGGACACTGGGAGCCATCTTAGTGAAGGCTTGGCCATTATAGTCACGTTTTAGCTGCAAAGTTACAGCAAAGTTTGCTTTCAATGCCCCCTATACAAGAGAAAACCAATTTTTCTGTAAATGTTGGGCTCCTAAGTGAGTTTTCTCCACCAATGCTCACTCTAAAACACAGTGAAGATGGAAATACAGTTCTCAAATTCCAACTCAGCACTGGTAATTAGAAGTTTTCTCTTCAGTTCAACTCTCTCAGAATCAAGGTGACTCAGTATGGAAGCAGAAAGTTATGAGTCAGTCTTCTTGGTTCTAGTCTCCCAGTTTCTATGGTTCATTTCACTTACCTGAAAACTTGACAACTTAATGACAACTTTGAGAGACACTGAGTTATGATAAACCCGAATTAGCCGGAGTCATAGAGTGCTAGAATGTGAAGACTGGCAGAAACTTAGAGACTAGCAAGTACTGTCAACCCCTCCTTTACAGATTAAGATAGTAAGGCTGAGGAGGGGAAGTGCGGGTTTCCACAAAATCACCTGGCTCTTTTGTGGTCCAGTCAGGACTAGGCCCGGACTAGGCCCGTACTCTGCTCTGCTTCACCCATTTCTGCTCCTTGATCTTGTGTGCCACTTAGCAACCCCACAATGGCACGAGAAATGTTAATGGCAATGTGTCCAGCTGTTGTCATGGGATGACAACAGGTTTTGCAGAGATAATAAGAAAGAAGGGGGAGGAGAGTGGCATCATCAGTAACCACATCATTTAAAAAGTCGTAATGTACTGTTCAGACACTGGAAAAAAGAACAGTGGGTGATGATTTTAGAAGGGCTCATCAGCAGGGGATTGCATTTTGACAATTTGAGTTTAAATGACTCCAATTAAAAAAACATGGACTCCAAAGGAGAAGCTAATGTTATGCGACCATAGGAGAAAACAACCTTTAATTCTTTCTCCTTGTCCAACCAGTGGTCTATCCGTGCATGTGGTACCCGTCCAATGTGACTGGTATACATCCAATGAACAGAGGAGAGACACAAGCTGTTACATAAATAGGTTGCTAGTTCCCCAGGCCAAGGTTCTCCAGTGCCAAGCAAAGTTCAGGCCAGATCAGCTGGCATCTTCTTGCCAGGAAGAAAACTCTGCCCCATTGAACTATACCTCAGACAAAAGCTGTAGGAATCAGAGTGTAAGCATAGCCCCAAATTTCTCATCATCTGGGAGTCTACTGGATGCCTCCGTGTCGGGCTGGCTGGTTTGCCTGAGCTCTCCTGAGGTTCATCCAGGGGCTACCTTTGGGCAGTTCTCAGCCAGAGTCTTTAGGTTATCTACCTAGAATGGTGGTCAGAAATCTCTAAGAATGCTGGTCAGATTAGCCACAGACTAGAACCCTAGACTCTCAGCCCAAGATTCATGGACAGACTTCACATGAAATGAAATACAAGTCTCTGTATGTACAGAGATTCATTTTCCTGAGAAGAGGACTTCAGCTTCTATGGACTTCTCACAGTGGTCTTGGGGACACAAAAGCTAAGCCTTGCTTCTAGCTGTTGAGAACAAGCTGTACCTCTGGCTGGCGCACCTCACTTAGCCCATATGTCCTGATGAGAGTGTCAAGTTTACAAACAGGGCAAGAGGATGTTAATTCAACACCTCTTTAGAAGAACATGCTATTTTCTTCTACTTAACTGGGGCTTGAAATAGCATAGTTCTCATCTTGTGCCTCTGAGGGAAGTAATGTGGTTGCTCCCTTGAGAGAGTTAATATGTTGAGTCTTTTCTGAACATTCTGGCAGGAAGCTTGAATAGTAGTCAAGGTGAGGAAGGATGGAGGTGTAGGAGGGTGCAGTGAGTAGGGGAAAAGATGCACACCGTGTGCTGGGTACACAGCACCGAACAGAACAAACCCGGGGCACTACGGGACCATGCAGTGTGGGATGGGAGCACTCTCTCCTTTTTCCAGGGACCGGGGTATATTGGCTTACTGTTACTCTTGTCGAGAACCACTGTTTCTTCCAACCCATGCAAGGAAAGAGGTTGTCTGGGGAGACATCCTCTCACACCTCAGACTTCTGCAGGTGGGAGACACTCTTTACAGGTCCTTCTGGTGGCCAAGTGTGGCTCTGCAGAATCAGGGATTTTTACCCTGGATGAGTCCAAGCTCGCTTGAAGAAAACTTTTCAAAGAGTTTCTCTCATTGGTCACCAAAGTCCCAAACAGTATTTCTCCTTTTAGAAAGGGGGACTGTGTCTCCCAGAATGTACATGTTCGGTCCAAACACCCACGATAACTCGAGACAGAGTAACCCATGACCCAGCTGTGCTAACTCACTGTGCACTTTTTCCTGGAAGAGCTCCTTGTGTTGTGTGTCTCCTTTTGAAATGAATACATAATTCAAACACTTTCAAAAGATAGCAAGATTTTTTTCCCTTTACTTAACAAAAATAATTTGATTCAGGAAAACGCTAGCAATGAAGTCATCACGTTCTTTTATAGGTTGTTTCCTTAAAAGCAATCTCCTTTCATAAACCAGCTTAATTTCCCAACTTTGCCACTTTAATTAAGGTCAGCATTGTTTCATGAGTCTCACATTTGAAACATCTTATTATCTCTACACAAAAGCTTTCTTCAACCACCTAGTCTAAAGCAGAGTAGTCCTCAGACACACACCTGTTAGCGTGCTTTCTTTGTTTTCTACAGTGTTTGTGTTTCTTTGGTTTCTAGAGAGCACAAATCATGGTTCGTAAATTTTCTTTTTTCAAAAAATTTTTTTTCTTGTGATGAGGACTTTTAAACTTTACTCTGTTAGCAACTTTCAAATATTCAATATGGTATTATTAGCCATAGTCACCATGCTGTACATTACATCCCCTTACAACTGGAAGTTTGTACCTTTTGACCCCCTTCACTCGTTTCGCCCACCCCCACCCCCCTGTACATTTTCTTGTTTACTTGTTTTCTTTGATTGTCTCATCCTCCAACGTGTGCAATATGCTTTACAATAAGCTCCTGGCAGGGCCAGGCTGTCTTTCTCGCTGTAGTGCGAGCGCAGGGCCTGGCTCAGTTCCTGAAAGGAAAATGTGTATTTGACTCCTCTTTGTCTCTTACATTCCAACCAGTCACCAAGCTCCTCTGATATTTTCCTTTGAATCATCTTTCAGACTTGCCTTTCCCCTCCACTCCCATCCCCAGCACCCCTGCCTTGTGCAGCAAGCATGGAGGGATCTCTTCACTTCCAGCCTCGCTCACTGCTAAGCTGATGGTGCTCAACTCATCACCCTGCAGACTTGTCAGGATGGTGCCACTTTCTGCTCAGAAATCAAGGGAGAGCTCAGGACCAGGAATCAGGAAGGCTTGGATGGGTTGTTTAAAGCTGGGAGAATCACTTTCCCTTCCCGAGCCTCAGTTTCCTCATCTATAATATGAAAGGTTTGGACCAGATAATTGTTACCACTCCTTTCCTCCTGTAAACGCATATGCTTCCAGGAAAGCCAAAATAGCCAAAGTGAAAACCAGTGTGTCAAGAGAGATGATTAAGGAACGCTGTGGGGAGATGGCCAGAAGGGAAGAGGGCAGACTGGAAGGGAAGGAACCCAAGGTTTTGTTTTAGGTTTTGGGGAGGACATCCTGATGTCTGTCCTGGAGATTTGTGTCTGAGCTGGAGGGAAAGAAGGACTGGGAGGAGAAACCTAAGGGCTGTTGTCATGAGACACACCTGCACAGGGGCACATGCGACACTCTGAGGCCCACTGACAGTGGGTTACGCTGAGTAGGAATGGCATTTGCTCTTCTTCTGCATGGAGCACAGTGTGGTCCAGGCTGTTGGTAGCTCCAGAGTGCCCAGGCTCCTTGGTAATGTGGGCTGCACACATGCACATGTGGGGCCTGCAAGGCTATGGCAGTAGTCATCTGGTCGTCTTCAGGGGGACAGAACAGAAAGGGAAGAAAGTAGTGGAAGTCACAAGGGAAAATTCCCAGAAATAACTAAAGGGAAGGGAGATTTTTCAAGGGGCTCAGTAATATAGTTAAGGGAACCTCATAATAGTGAGATCTGCCAAGACGTGTTGTGCCTTATTTTTCTGTTGTTGATAAGATCAAATTCAAGCTCATCACCTTGTCAATTAAGGCCCTTCATCATTTGGTTTCACCTACCTTATACAACCTTCTCTCCCATTATTCATTCACTTAACAAATAATTTGCCTAGTACCTTCTATGAGACGGGCACTGTTGTAGATACTGGGGATAGAATGGTGAGGAAAATGCATAAGGTTCCTGCCCTTGGAGTTTACATTCTATGAGAATTTCCAATAAATGCCTGTTAAACTGACATTGTGAATTTCCAACACCAAGGCTTTCTTCTTGCCATGGTGGACTTTTCACTATGACTTTGTTGATCCACCAAGGTGACTATGACCTCAGTTTGCATGGTTCTCTGCATCACTTCCCATTCCTCTCTCATGACCTGTCCCTCTCCTCTCTGTTATTCAAACCTGAGACCATTCAAAGTCTCAGTCTATCTTCAAAGCTGTGTTCAAAATCCAGCTCATCCATGAGCCCCTCCGTCATTACAGTCTGATAGGTTTTCACACTGTTCCTCTAAGCATTACCCCAAGTTACTCTTCTCTACAGCACTCATTACCATCTTCTATACTTATTTCTTTTTTCTTCCTTTTCTTGAACATAAACTTCTTGAAGGCAGAGGTTTTTGTCTTGTCATTTCACTGCTGTATCTGCAACACCTACATAAACTATATGTTTACAGCATGTAGTAGGCTCACAGCAAATGCTGTTGAATGAATGACACATTTGATCCTTGTGATTTTAGTCTCTTTAAAGACACATATTATTTCTTATCCTTCATTTATAGCCCTCTCAGTGATGAACACAATTCTCAATAAATGTTTGTTAAATCATTGGATGACATTTGTTGATGGAAGAAAATGACATTTTGAATAAAGCTCCTGCTTCAACTACTTACAGCTGGAAATACACTCAAGTGGAGAAAGAGAGCCTGTCTTAACTCACAATCCAACATTTAATCTTCCTGATCTTTAAGACACTCATATTTACATAAAAACAAAGCCATTCCACAAATAATTTTATACAGCTACGTCGCAGGCACTTCATAATATTATTACTTCCAGTACTTATAAAGACATTTTATAGGGTCCTGTAGGAAAGGTCGAAGCATGTAATTAAGATACGATAGTCATCAGCAGTCTCTCGTATTTGTGGGACGCAAATCCAAGGCCAAACACCACAGATCTGAAGCAGCGACATAAATGATGACAATCGGTTACCCAGGGAGGAAGCGCAGGAGTTTTTCAGGATGATCTCCCTTCACTTTTAGCTTAAAGGCTAAGACAGGTTCCAGTCCAGAGTCTTGCCAGCAAGGACGTGGGTGAGTTGGCTGGTGCTTATGTAATAAGAGGTGAACAGGGGAGCAAGCAGATGGACTTTTGGTTCTGGACTGCCTGTAAAGATGCTGAATCTGAATTCTCTGCACAATTCCTTACTTGGAAATGACATTCCAGGTTCTCTCACAGGCCACTGGGTTACCCAGAGGCATGTCCCCTGATACTGCAGCCATCTTCCAGGAATATTATCTAGCTCTGTTTAAGGTAGAATATGAATAGCACTTTTCTCTCGACCCCCAGCTCCTGCACACCCCCTCCCTTGCCTGGATTAAGCCAGGGATCGAGGCTGTCTGTGGATCCCTGTTACTTCTCCCCAGTGCCAGGCTCAAGCTGGACCAGACCAGCAGAAAGACTGACCTCTATCAAAAGTGGGTGGTATTCAAACTGACATAACATATATGCATAGGCATTTTAATAGCTTATTTTCAAAATAAAATGTGTCTTTTTGGAAGCCATAAGATGGCTTCTAAATACAGGTGAGCAAACCAATTTTAAAGTGCAGAAATGGATTGGGAAAATTTACTCTTTAATTTAAAAAGGCAATAGAGTATGGCACTGTTTTGATTCTAGATGTCTTTGAAAGAATTGACTATGCCTCCATCTTTCATAATAAATGCAACATTGAGAAATCTCAGTTTTGCTTGCAGGGCACATCCTCATTCTTTTCAAACTTAACCAAGCCTCTGCAGTCTCAACTGAGAACTGTCTGATATATTAGGGGGAAGATAGAGGTCAGGGAAGCTCATCCATTTCCACAATTTCAAGTTCCTTTTTTACCTTGATGACTCTCAGATCTCTATCCCTAGAACATATCTGGCTCCTGAGCTCCAGTCCTGCATATACAACCATTACCAGACATCTCTCCTGATGCTCCCAAACCCTCTCATCCTTAATATAACCAAACTGAACTCATTGTCTCTCACAAAACCTACTTTCTTCTCTGCTCCATCCTCAGTAGATGGTACCCCTTCCCCTTAGTTGTCCCAGCCAGAAAGCCACTCTCATCCTCGACTCTTCATTCTCCACCCTCCTCCACTACATCCAATCACCCAGTCCAGACCACTGAACCTTCATTCTGCTTGTCACCATCCTAGTTCAGGCCACCACCATCTCTAGGTGGGACCCTGTATCACCTTACTAACTGAGCTTCCTGCTTCTGATCTTACCTCCTTCCAACCCACTTACCACACTGCTGCCAGAGAGATTCTGAGACAACAAACCTGATTATATCTTCCTTGATTAAATCATTTCAATGACTCTTCAATGAATTCAAAACCAGATACAAATTCTGTACTAGGACTTATTATGTCCATAGGTCTGAGAGACTGAAAATACACTTTACTAGATCACTAGTTAATACAGTATGGTGATCTAAGTGTCCATTCAAAGACTCTAATTAGTATTATAGAAAAGTAGAAAATTATAATCAACAGGATTTGAAGATTTGTGCAATTGTTAACTGAGTGATACAGCATCTTTAGTTCACTACGATGTGGTTTAGGTTTATACTGGTTGGTGTATCATAGTTTAATCCTAAGGAATCCAGAAGGCAGCATGTCCACTAAAAATTCTTCCTGAGGCCAAAATGTAGAAACCACTCATGAATTTCCAACTGTTCAGTGGTAGTGATTACAATGGTTCAGAAAGTTTTGCAGGATCTGGAAGACTTGAGTCAGGAATAAAGATGCCTGAAGGATAAACACAGAAAGTGGTGAAGAAAAACCAAAGACAGAGACAAGTGCATTCAAGGGTGCCTGAAAAGAACGAATCCCTGGTGCATGGTGTGATTTTCTGTTACCAACAACAGTCGTGTTTCTAAGGAAAGGTTGTTCCCCACTGTCGTGATTCCCTCTGAAATGCCCACCCAATACTTGCTCAAATTAGGTGATTAATTCAGAATACGTCAGATAACCACCAGCACTGTTTTCTGGATGTGCCATTCAGAACAGCAGCCTTCCTCGGCAGCTCCAGCACAGCTTAGTTCATCCCCAGGCAAACGGTGAAGCAACGGAACTTGTACCTGGCTGTTGTTGTCAATTTGTCTTTCTCTCTTTTACAGAAAAATTTTCATGAGAAGAGAGGAAAGACACAATAGTTTGTCAAAATGAAAATGACAATCATTGTTTTCATTTATTCCAATTTGATTCTGGTGAGTTAGACGTTGAGACACTTTACGTCTCAAGACAGGTATCAGTGTTAGCAAGTGGCTGACTTAGGAACATGTTAGAACCTGGGGGCTCTGGAAGGTTTCCATTTTCCTAAGATTTACATAAGCCTACATTTGTCTAAGAATAACTAAAGAGGGAGGCTGCTAGGGGCAAGGAATCCAACCAGGCATTCCATTGGCTTAGAATTCTGACCAATGGCTAAAAGCTGTAGGAAGACAGATTTGGGCTGCCCTGGAAGTTGGTCTTCCTATCAATGGAAGTATCCTAGGATAGGATGGATAACCACTCGCTGAGGTTTATCATATTGGGGATTCAAGCATCATAAAGCATCCTATTAAAATACTCTTTAAGGTGCATTCTAAGCCTGAAGCTTTAGAATTTCCTGAAAAAGCAAACACTACTGGGGGAGAAAAAGTTGGTTGTTCTGACTGTCTCACTTTAATGTTTCAAAAAAGAAATTGGGCATTAGAAGCATTATAAGAGGCACACACATAAAAGAATATGGACATATTGGATCTGACAAATGATTTATTTAGTATGATTTACTTTTTTCTGAGAATGGGACTAGTCTACATGTATTTCAATAATTCCTAAATTTTCTTCATAGCCTACCTGGGATCCAATATACACATTTTGATCTAAATTGTTGTTGAAATCATCTATACCCATTTCCTATAAACCCTTGGGGCACCAAGAGCCAAGCTGACATCTGGGCTACAAACAGATAAGGATGTGAACACACAGAAAGGGTAAGGCACCTGCTCACGGTTACACAGTGAGCAGAGGACTAGATTAAAAACTCTGCTCTTCAGACTCCCATTTCAGAGATCTTTCTATTAATTAATACACTGAATTTTTCAATGTAAGAGTAGAAATATCTCCAGTTATTTGAGAGCGCTCAGAGAACCTACTCTAAAATATATGGACACCTTCAAGATTAACGTCTGTAGCTAGCATTTAGACATCTGTGTATAGCTTGAGTTCTTGCTTATTTCTTTAGCTCATGACCCATACATGCATTTCCACTTAAATGTCTTACAAGAACTTCAATATTAATGTGTCCAAAATGACACACTCTAATCTGCTTGTCTTCTAGCATTCCCTATCTCTATAGATGATAATTAACATTTACTCACTTGTTTGTGACAAAGACATGGCAGTCAATCCTGATACCTTCTTTTTGATAGCTCCAGAAGATTATACCACCTAACACTGCCCACACCTCTCCACATCCCTCTCTCTCCACTGTCACGGCCTAATCCAAGCTACCACCATCTGTCACCAGCAAGAGCCTTCTCAGGTCTCCTGCATACATGCATCATCCCCCGCCCTCAACCCCGCCCCTTCTCTACGAAGATCTTTATGAAATGCAATTCCACTTCGGTGACATCTCTGCTTATATGTCTCAAACACCTTCCAGTGATCTTAGATGAAATCCAAAATCACTAACATGGCCCATCAGGCCATATGATCTATCTTGCCTCCCTCTCCTGCCCCGTCTTGGCCTTGCACACTTTCCCTGACTCTGCCTCTGATCACCCTCATCTTCTCTTGATTTTGGAATGTTCTCTGCTCCAGAACTTTCACACCTGCTGTTCCCTTTTCATGGAATGTTCTCTCCACCCCCAGCCCCTTTGTGGTGCTAACTCCTCTTCAACCTTTAGGTCTTAACTTCCACTTCTTCGAGGAAACTATCTCTGATCTCTTTGCACTCATCCACCCACCCCAGATTCCAGACTAGGAGAGGTTCTCTTGTTAAATGCTACCAAAGCAGCCCATAGTCTTCATTTATGGCACCTGTCACAATTGTTCTTATACGATTACATGTGTGATGATTTGCTGAATGTCTCTCCCTATATAAATTTCATCAAAATAGGAATTGTGCCTGGCACACTGTAGGTGTTTAGTAAATATCTATTCATGAATAAAATTAACATTCATTGAGTCCTTATTATATGCCAGACATCATGCAAGATATTTCACAAACATTATCCAATTTAATTCCCCCCTACTGTCCTATGTGAATATATTATCAACTCCATTTTACAGATGCAGAGATTGAGGCTTAAAGAGTTTAATTCACAACTAAAGAAATTGGCTGAGTTCAGATTCAAGCCCAGCCCCCTTTGACGCCAAAGTTCGTGCTTTTAAACTTCAGATTATGCTATCTCAGAGTTGGTCTCTGCTTTGCTGGCTTTACAGTGAAACCAGTGCACAGTGTTATAGTACTCAGAGATCAAAACCTAACAATCATCTGAGTGGCCAAATAAATTAATCACACATTTCATGTACTATTTTTCAGGAAGCAGAGATGTATAACTCAAATCTCTAAAACAAAAACAAATTCTTGAAAGTTAATAATTTTGTTTGTTCAGGATAGACATGGTTGGCCAGCTGAAAAACCGTTAACATTATGTTCTGTCAAAAAACCTCTGACAAAACTCTGTTAATAAAGTGTGCTTAGAAAACAATTAGGTAAGACATGGTCAGAAGGTCTGACTTGTCATTTATAAATAAACGTTAGACAAAGTCCAGGCCTAAAGGAGAACTGGAATCTGTACTTCTGGAACATGGAGAGTGAGGGCAAGGTGAAGAGAGGAAAATGGAAATAGTCTCACCAGTTGTGCTGCAAAAAATACCAGTTCCTGCCCCAGACTTTAGAGTTGCTCCCTGTTTCCTGGGAAGGAGATCCTGAGAGCTCATTTACTAGTCCACTGATGAGGACAAGTATCTTATCTTCTCTGTGCCTCAGTTTCCTCATGCTTATGGGCACAGATCCTGGCTGTAAGCACTCCTTACATTTGAGCTATTTATTCTTCCATGTGTATCATTTCTGCATGTACTGCTCATTCATTGGTGTTCATCTTGTCTATTTTCAACCTTCAGGGATACCTTCCAAGGTCAGAAGCCAGGCCTTCTGACTATCCACGAGTTATCTTCCTACCGAGATGTGTCTGGGATTCTTGTTCTGGCTCCACGACTCTGGCCACCCGTGAGTCCTCCCTGATAACCTGTGCACTTATTTATCTCCTTAAACAACGACCAGCCTGGAATTTCACCTGTCGCTTTCTCAGAGCAGCTGCTCTGAGAATCTGCAAGTACTTCAATAGAACTTTGACTCTTATTCAGTGTATTGGGGAAAAGGGACATTCACACTAACAGGCGTTCACCTTTCTAGAATAGCCTGCTGCCCGATAATACCTCATTTTGCCTACAAAAAGGAAAGGTATAATTTTGTCCATTTGAGAATTTTCCTGGACTAGGTTGAGTCTAATTAGGTAAATAATAGTGCGTTTCCAAGTTTCAAGCTATGTCCAGACTAGAGCTAGGGCCACATGTTTATTTCATTGCGTTTCTCTCCAGAATTCCTTCCTTACGAAGAGTCATCTGGTTTTTCTGCCACATCTGACACTTTGTTTCTTATTTTTGTCTGTTTTAGATGAAAAGGCTCCTAGGAGTTAGACATAGTTTTTTTGTTTTTAAAGTTTCATGATCCCATAAAACCTACAAGAGTTCTTCAGAGCACCGTGGGGGTGATGACGGTGGTTCTAGTAGGAATAACTATAATAATATATGTAAATTGCTAAGCATTTTCAAGTGCCTGGCATCACTGTGTTAAGAGCTTTTTCATACATTACCTCATTATATCGTTACAACCCTGTAAGGTATATACTATTCATCCCCATTTTACAGATGAGGAAGATGAGACTTAGGGAGTTTAATAAGTTGCCAAAGAACAGTCAGCCAGTAAGAGTGGAGCTGAGTTAAAACCACCTCTGGCTGGCTGCAGACCCTGCATTGCACCCCTGATACTGAACGAGCGTCTGTACTGTGGCTGTCTGTGTGGGGCTGAGCGCTCGCTGCCACATTTCCCAGGCAAAATCAGATTCTGATTTGAATAACGAAAATGAGGCAGTATTGAATTGATTCTTAAGAAACTGCTGGAAACTTCCTAACATAAAAATTGAAAGTAAATTTCTTTTTGGAATTAGTATTTAGGCACCAAAAGTTTGAAAAATGTCAAAGCAATTAAGTTAAAAAAATATTATATTTTTAAAATTACAAAATTAATACACACTAAATTTGTACAATCTGTTGTATTTATAATATGAGTGCCCACATGCATGCACACACACATGCACAAACACACATGAAATAAAAATCAACCATAATGTTGCAATCTAGAAATAACAACACATTTTAAATAACTGAGATGGCATTTACAGCACATGGTTTTGTGACCAGCCTTTTTTCACTCAATATATCATGAACATTTTTCTATTTTATTTTTATTCCAGAAGACTTTTTCATGGCGTCTTAGTATTTCATCATATGAATATAACAAAATTTATCTGCTCTTGTTAATTTGAAATTTTGGTCTTCCTAAGTTTTCCCTATTATAAATAACTATGAAATCTCATCTGTGTGGATAGATTTGGAGGCACATTATAGAGTATTTTCTCAAGATAAATTCCTAGAAAAAGAATTCTGGGTCATATGATATAAATTTTTGTAAGTTTTTTGATACATGTTGACAAATTTCCCTCTGGAGAAGATATAACTATTTGCACTTGTACACTAACGAATAATAATGACAATGTGGTGATGACGATGGCAATGAATTATGATGTGCGCCGACTGTGTGCAGAGCACTGTGCTAACTCTTCACACGCAGCAACTGATTTCATCTCCACATTTGCTCAAGGAGGTTGGGTGCCATGAAGCCCGTCTCACACAAGATGTCACCTTTCCTCATAGGAGTTAAGAAATACATCCCTACCGAGAGCTACAGGGGCTGCCTGACCTGGCCTCTGCCACTTGGTGAGAAAGCATTTCATAGTCGTGCTGAATCTCTTTCTATTTCTCAAACTGCCAAGATTTCTCAAACTCACAGCCTCAGTGCCTGTGTTCTGTCTTCTTGGGATATTCTTCCCTTGGGTTTGCACATCTAGATCTTTCTCTTTTACATCTCAGCTCCAAGGCTACCTCCTCAGACAGGCCAGGAGCACCCATTTCATCTCTACTCCCCCTACCCCCATGTCAGCCTCCCTATCACATCAGCTAGTTTTATTCCTTATCAGCTGTTGTCACTTTCTGAAACATTTTTTAATTATCTGTTCCACCAATGAAATGTAATCACCTTAAAGGCAAGAAGCACTAACACTGGTAAACAGGAGGAAGTCAATACATGCTTGCAGGCTGAATGAATAAACACCTGTAGGAAAGAACCACTAGAGAGAGAGAGCCATCAATATTGGAACCCAGACCCCTTCAGAAGCTCTTGCTTTTGGCACTGCAGTATACAGAGAATGTCCACTTTCCCCACCCTCAGCAGCAGTATGTATTCATTTTCTCTTTGCCAATTTGATAGGTAAAATATATCTTTTTATATTCTATTAGTCACTTGTATTTCTACTTTTTCAAATTGCCTGTTAATTACTTCTGCCCATTTTTCCATTGGGTGGTTGTCTTTTTTCATTATTTGTAAAATGTACATAAGGCCTATTAAATATTTCCTTGGGAGGTAAGAATAACAGATTAAAAAAAAAAGAATATATGATAAATGACAGATATAAAAAGGCACTTGGTGAAATTTATCACTGATCCCTGATAAAATCCTCTTAATGCTCAATCACTAGGAGGACACTCCCTTAGTAGCGCAAAGAAGACCTATCAAATTCTATAATAATTTTTAACTGAGAAATACTAAAGTCGGTGCTCTTCGCTGTCTTTGCCTCAGTTTCCTCATATATTAAATGCTTACCTCATGTTGTGAGAATCAAATGAGCTAACGTGGTAGAGCTCTTAGATTAGTGTTTGCCACATAGAAAGGTCATACACATTGGTGAATATTATTGCTTAATCCTATGTTACATACAACATTAAAATAATAAATTTGTAACTGTTTACTAACTAATGTCTATATTTTTAATATATCCATGCTCATCCTTTGAGGAGTAAAATAAATTACAATGATGTTTAAATATGTCAGTTGAAAAGGTACATGTAAATAGCTTAAAGTCTTGTATTAAAAGACAAAATCTGACAGACTTTTCAACATATGGTGTTAGAAAAACTGAACATCCACATACGAAAAAATGAATCAAGACACAGACTTTACACTCTTTACAAAAATTAGTTCAAAATGAATCATAGGCCTAAATGTAAAACACAAATCTATAAAATGCCTAGCAGATAACATTGGAGAAAAATTAGATGACCTTGGGTATGGTGATTACTTTTTAGATATAGCACCAAAGGCATGATCCATGAAATAATTGTTAAGCTGGGCTTCATTAAAATTAGAAACTTCTGCTCTGCAAAAGACAATGTCAAGAGAATGAGAAGACAAGCCACAGACTGGAGAAAACATTTGCAAAAGACACATCTGATAAAGAACGTTATCCAAAAAATATAAAGAACTCTTAAAATTCAACAAGAAAACAAACAATTTGATTAAAAAATGGGCTAAAGACCTTAACAGACACCATCAAAGAAGATATACAGATGGCCAATAAGCATATGAAAAGATGCTCCACGTCATATGTTAACAAGGAAATGTAAATTAAAACAATGAGATGCCACACAAGACCGATTAGAATGGCCAAAATCTAGAACACTGACAACACCAAATGCTGGTGAGCACGTGGAGCAACAGGACCATCCTTCATTGTTGGTGGGAACGCAAAATGGTACGGCCACTTTGGAAGACAGTTTGGAAATTTCTTACAAAACGAAACATTCTCTTACTATATGAACCAGTAACCGTGCTCCTTGATATTTACCCAAAGGAGTTGAAAACCTTTGTTCACATAAAAATGGCACATGGATGTTTATGGCAGATTTATTCATAATTGCCCAAACTTGGAAGCAACCAAGATGTCCTTCCACAGGTGAATGGATAAATAAACTGTGGTGCACCCAGACAATGGACTATTATTCAGCACTAAAAGAAATGAGCTATCAAGCCATGAAAAGACATGAAGGAACCTTAAATATATAATACTAGGTGAAAGAAGCCAACCTGAAAAGGCTACATATTATATGATTCCAACCATATGACATTCTGGGAAAGGCAAAACTATGGACACAGTAAAAAGATCGGTAAAAAAGCAAAGGGAGGTTGGGGAGAGGGAGGAATGAATAGGCAGAGCACAACGGATTTCTAGGGTAGTGAAACTATTGAATGATACCATAATGGTAGATACTTGTGATTATACATTATTCAAACCCATCAATGTACAAAACCAAGAGTGAACCCTAACGTAAACTATGGGCTCTGGGTGATGATGCTAATGTGTCAACATAGGTTTATCAGTTGTAAAAAATGTACTACTCTGTGGGGAATGTTGACAATCAGGGACGCTATGCATGTGTAAGGGCAGGGGTATGTGGGAAATCTCTGTGCTTTTTCAATTTTGCTGTGAACCAAAAATTGCTTTAAAAAGTAAAAAATTTTATAAAACAAAACAAAACAAAAAAACAAAGCCTCTCAGAGTTAAAAATAATTAAATACATACTGTTTATAAAAGAACCAAAATACAAACAAAATACCAAGGCGTGGTTAAAAGAATAATATGGTTTGGAACTTTATATCAAACCAAGGCAAAAAACCCCTGGGATAGCAATATTAGTATCAAACAAAGCAGAACCCAGGGCACAAAGCATTTCACGGGATAAACAGGCTTATTTTATGTTGATGAAAGGCATACATCCCTATAGAGCTATATTTGTTAAGTTTTACTTACCAAATGATATTGAATATGTATATATATATGTACATATGTATGTATATTACAAAAGCTCTTAGAAAAAATCAATAAAACTATACACAAAGTAGAATGACTAAAATATAGACACAGCAAAATATCTATTGATAATTTTCCAGTCGAAGAGTAAATCAAAACTGCAATGACACACAACTTAGAAAATACTGAAATTTGAATTTCATATAATTTTCATGTGTAATAAAATACATTCTTCTGTTGATTTTTTCAATCATTTAAAAATGTAAAAATAATTTCTAACTCACAGGCCATACAAAAAAAGGAAGCCGGTTGTGTTTGGCCCAGGGGCCATAGTTTGCTGACACCTGAAGTAGGATTTACCCCTCACTTTAAGGGGCATTTGTCTGACAGCAGAAGTAATTTTTTTGTCCTTTGATTATTAAAAATGTTTTTTGTGAACAAAACAAAAATGTCTAAAATTATAATTAATGAACGATGTTCTAGAAGACTAAGTCAATGCAATGACAGAAGAAACAAGAGATATATATAATTGAAAAGATAATTTATTATTTTTTGTATACTGTATACTAATGATTTGTTACCTGGAAAACAGATGGTGTATTTTATCTTAAAAAAAATCATACCTCCTAGCTTTGACTACTAAAGCGACCTAGAAACAAAGATCAATGCAGTTGTAATAAGCACCTCACTAGATTGTGTCCTCTAAATACTGTTCCCCACTAACAAGAACCAAGGATTCTTGGAGAAACGACTGATGCCAGGTCTGGGCAGGAAACAGACAAGAACAGACACAGGTAGGGTGGTCATGAGATGCCAGAGGCTCATGTCAAAAGGACTCAGGAACTAACCTGAAGAAGTTACCACTGACCAAAGTTGCCACAGTTTGAGACTCAATATGGATTTAAAAAGCACTAATCATCACAATAAGGGTTAATAATGTGTTTCAATCCATAAGTTTTAATGATGCTACAGGGGGGGAATCATCACTGATTACCTTTGAAAGAAGCTAAATAATCGCTTTATTATTTTTAAAATTAGTACATAGGTAAAGAATCAAGCATTTATCCAGCCTTTCTTGTAAAATCTACACCTCAGTTAATCCAATAGTTGATGAGTGGAAGTTGTTCCTTACAGATGTTTTCCACTTGATAATAAGTGAAGATAGAACGATAGAGTTAGAATTTTACCATTTTGCAATGTTAGTAAATAAAGAAAATTGATGAATCGAGGGAACGGTCATCATTATTGATATCTTAAAAAGAGAGTCAGTAAAACATTATGTTCCTCCTGATGGAAGTATACACTAAGCATTAATTTTAAAACAAACAAACATGATAAAGCTTTCTGGATCCAACAACCAATTTCCAGGAAATACAAGGAGAAAAGTAACATATTAAATGATACCACAGGGATGAAGACAGCAAAATCCAGACTCTGGAAAACTGCTTGTTCACATAAAATAAAAATAACAGTTTCAAGGAAAAGGAAAAAAAAAAAAAAAAAGAGAGAGGAAGGGAGGACTTGTAGAGTAAAAAAGACTTAAGAGACATAAAACCAACCATAATATATGGACCTTATTTCGAGCTCAATTCAAACAAAAAGATCCTAAAAATATTATAAGAAAATTGGAGAAATGCAAACACTGATTGGATATTTGATAATAAGAAATTATTACTGACTTTTGCTTTAGAGATGATAATGGTCTTATGGTTATGCTTTTCAAAAAGAGTATTGTATAGAGGTACATGGTGAAATATTTACAGATGAAGTGACGTGTTGTTTGGAATTTGCTTCAAAAGAATCTGTGTGGGATGGGAAATTTGAACAAAACAAAACTGCCTACATATCTATTTATAATTGTTAAAATTGAATGATAGGCACAGCATCCTGATTACACTATTCTCTCTACTTTTGTGTCTATTTGATAATTTTCATAATAAAAATTTTAAAAATTAAAAAAGAATGAAAGCATATAACTATAAAAACAGTTCACTTATTACCTGATTTTTTATGCTTTTATCTACATTTCTAAGTTTCTTAAAACTCTCTTAAGCAAGTTTGCTCTCTAATTCATCCTGCTTGAAGACTGAATGTATTCGGGTCAGTGAGGGACAAAGAGAGGTGAGACTTTATTCTTCACCTCCTGGGTCCATTTTGAACCAAGACTTGTAGAGATCCACCAGTAATTCACAGCACTGAATGCCACGACAAGTGTCAGAGGAGATGGTCAGTGAGGCACGGAAGCATTCATGGGGGAAAGATTCGAGGATCAATGTCCCTAGATACGGCCTCAGAGAATGGATAATGTGTGGACTTATGGGACAAGGGAGGGGACGGAGTCTCAAGTGAAGGGAAGGGTCACAATGAACCTGGGTGGAAACATGATTAAATTAGAAAGGTTGGGCAGAGATGAAAGGAGGCCCCAGAAATCAGGCAAAGGCATTTAGATTTGATACAATGATAATCCAGCAGCCCCTGCAATGTGGAATGACAGAAAACTCTTGGTTTTAGATAGACATGTTCTTGCTTTAAGATAGATATGTTCAGGATATATTGGAGAGGTTTATTCACTCACTGAGCAAATGTTTATAGAGATGAGACTAGAACTGAGTGTGAAATGAAGGGAGTCATATTAGAGCGTCAGTTCTCAAAGATCTCTTCCAGAGGGGCTGCAAGGTGGAAAATAGGTTCATAATAATACTAAGACATTATTTTTCTTTTCACTCTCATCCTCTTGCAAGAGTACAGTGGAATGTTTCAGAGATGACTTCATGTATGTTATTGTGACAGACTGAATGCAGAAGCAGATATGAGGATCCAGCTGCCCTTCATAGCCAGATATAAAAGAGATTTGCAAAAGTGTAAAATATTATTACTTTTCACTATTTTTTTTCAGTTTGGAAAATATAGTTTCTTTGCACAAAAATATGTTATTTATGTTAACATGTAATGGGTTTACTATTGTTATTTTAAAAGAATTAATAAATATTTAAAAAATTTCTCAGTATTAGTTTCTAATTTGGTAACATCAATAGATATATTCCACATAAATGGAAGCTCCCTGAGAGTCTCAATAATTTTTTAGTGCAAAGGAGGCCTGAGACCAAAAAGTTCAAGAACTGCTGTATTTGAGTGTTTATTAAGGATATGAAGGAAAAATGGGATTCCAGGGGAATTTCAAGGGAAAATTGGTCAAGACGTGGTGATTACTTCAATAAATAATCATTAAGCACTCACTATGTCCAAGGTACTGAAATGAAGCAGGAGGGATAAAAGATGTCTTCAGGCAGTGAAGCTGGCTGTCCAATTCAAAGTCAGACACAAACTGTCATCCACATTGACAAGTAAGTTAGTTTTGAATAACTTCTAGTGATGCTCCAAATTATCTGCTCTTTGAGCTGAGTGGATGGGCAAAGTTTTGAACGTCTCTCACTCAGAAAAGCATAGCTTTATTAACTCATGTAGAAAGAACATGTTCTAAAAAAGACTGCTAATATATTAAGCAGATCCAAATATACTGTCACTTTGCTTACACAAGTCATAAACGCTGTCAGCTCTCACCTACCTCCTGCTTATTCTCATTGACTTTTGTTCCAAGGACATTTTTCATTTCCAAATTATTTCCCCAGACAGATATAATAATTTATATATTTTGACATGTCATTTAATGTGTGTGTAGGAAAAGCCATCTCATTTGACTATCTGGAGTCCAGTGAAAAACAGAGATAGGATGGTATCTCCTGCAAAAAAGACACAGAACTTATTAAATATTCTAAACTTTACAAAAAGGGGATTTTGGGGTGTTTTGTAAGTTAATACTCTTCAAAAACCCAAATGAAAGGTGACTTCTTTAAGAAAAATTTCCAAAACACCACTCACCTACCACCATCCCCAGGTCAAAATTAAACAATCCCCTTGCTCTCTCTGAGCACTAGGATTTTTGTCTTACGGCATTTATTAACCTCTGGAACGTGACAGCTTGTTACACTTCTTTCTGCTTTACCTCCCTGGACCCTCCAGAGCAGGTGTTCTACTTTATTCATATGTGATTGTCAACAATGCGTTGTTACACAGGGCCAAGAGTCAATAATGGATGTTGAATTTAATTAGCTAAAAAAATCCGGAGAGTTATCTATATTACATTTGCTTATTTAATGTATGTAGTTGTTCAAATGCTTATTACTGGGTTCCAACCATGACACAGTAATGGATATCGACATCCTCTCCTGGCATGAAAAATGATAGAACTGGACACAACATATGAAGTACCTGTTTTTAGGCAATGACAGTTTTGATCCTTGACAGAAGGAAATACATGAGATGTGCTCCACATTCACCCTGACTTTCTCCCTGAGGGCATTTTCTAGGCTCTGGCACAGGGAACTGCAGCTCAAACAGAAAGCATCTCTCTGGGTGGAGGAGACAGAAGGTTGTTGCTCAGGGAGACTGAGATGGATGAAATCTGCAGGGCAGGGTCCCAGAGAGGAGAAAGCTGTGCAGAGAAGTCCCAGCAATCTGCAGAAGGGTCCCCTTGAATCTATGGCCAAATATTTAGCTGTGCAAACATAGAGCAGGTGCCCATAGAAGACCTCGCAGGCAGATCGGTCTGATTTTGTTGAGGTCGGCTTTGGGCTTTGTCACTGCTTCTAGGGCTAGAGCAGCCCTACTCCTAAGTTATGATTTTCTGGGGTCTCAGCTGAGCCCTGAGTATGGAACAAGGTCTCCACTCTGGCTGGTTTCTCCTTCAATGTGTCCACACATGTGTGACCTCTGGAATCTCCACTGAGCTCCCAGCTCCCAGGGATAATAAGTGAATATTTTGGACTTTATGCCAATAAATTTGACAACCTAGATGACATGGATAAATTCCTTGAAGTACACAAATTTTCAAACCTGATGTACAAAGAAATAGAACATTTGAATATATCAATTTATATGGAAATATTAATGATCTAAGACTGCCAATATAACTTGGAAAAGGAGAACGAAGTTGGAGGAATTATGTTACCTAGCTTCATGACTTACTACAAAGATATGATAATCAAAACAGTATTGTATGAGTGTAAGGATAGACTACCAGACGATGGAAGAGAATGGAGACTCCAGAAACAGATCACGCACATGTAATCAACTGCTTTTCAACAAAGGTACAGAAGCAATTCAATGGAGGAAAGGAAAGTCTTTTCAATCAATGGTGCAGGAATAATTGGATATTCTATACGGAGAAAAGATGAGCCTTGAATTGTACCTTATACCATACACAAAAAATAATTTGATATGGATTATGAACCTAAATGTAAAAGCTAAAACTACAAAGCTTTTAGAGGAAAACACAGCAAAATACCTTTGTGATCTTAGAGTAGGGAAATATTTCCTAGACAGGACATAGAAAGCAATAACCATAAAAGCAGATAAATAAGCTTCATCAAAATCAAAACTCCTGCTCATCAAAAGATAACATTAAGAAAATGAATAGACAAAACACAGCCTGGGGCAATATATGCAATATAAATATCTCAGAAAACAGTGTATACACAATATATGAAGAGATCCTACAACTCAATAATGAAAAACAAAGAATGCAATACAAAATAGACCGAAGACTTGAATAGACACTTGACGTAGGAAGATATGTAATGGCTAATGAGTACACAATTGATATCCACAGGATAATTAGTCATCAGGAGCATGCAATTTAAAAGCACAGTGAGAAACTACCGCACACCCACTACAGCGGGTATAATAAAGAAGACTGACAATACCAAATTGTGGTGGAGCATCCAGAGTTCTCATACATTGCTGATGGGAATGTAAAAACACTTTGGAAAACTGTTTGATGGCTTCCTATAATGTTAAATTTATATCTACCATATGACTCAACAATTCTATGCCTAGGTATTTACCTAGGAGAAATGAAAATATATATCTACACAAAAAAAGTTAGTACATGAATCTTCAAAGTAGTTTTATCCATAATCAACCTAAAACTGAAAACAACCCAAATGTCCATCAACAGGAAAAGGGATGAATAAATTATGATATATTCACACAGTGGAAAATACTCAGCTATAAAAAGGAACAAACCACTGAAATTTGTAACAAAAGGGATGGATCTCCAAAAACTATGCTGAGTGAAATAAGCCAAGCTCAAAATAGTACACACTGTATGATTGTATTTACATGAACTTTAAGAATAGGCAGAACCAACCTATGGAGATGAAAATCAGTACTGTGGTTTGACTAGGAAGAGCAGGATTCATTAAGAAGGGGCAGGAGGCAATTGAATACTCTATATTTTGATAGAGTATACAGGCACACCTCGGAGATATTGCAGGTTCAGTTCCAGACCACCGCAATAAAGCAAATATTGCAATAAAGCGAGTCATACGAATTTTTTGGTTTCCCAGTGCATATAAAAGTTACGTTTACACTATACTGTAGTCTATTAAGTGTGCAATAGCATTATATCCAAAAAAATGTACATACAATAATTTAAAAATATTTCATTGCTAAAAAATGCTAACCATTATCTGAGCCTTCAGTGAGTTGTAATCTTTTTGTTGGTGGAGAGTCTTGCCTTGGTGTTGATGGCTGCTGACTGATCAGGGTGGTGGTTGCTGAAGGTTGGGGTGGCTGTGGTGATTTCTTAAAATAAAACAACAGTGAAGTTTGCCACATTGACTGACTCTTCTTTCATGAACGATTTCTCTGTAGCATGCCATGCTCTTTGACAGCATTTTACCCAAAGAACTTCTTTCAAAATTGGAGTCAATCTTCTCAAACTCTACTGCTGCTTTATCAACTAAGTTTATGTAGTATTCTAAATCCTTTGTCGTCATTTCAATAATCTTCACAGTGTCTTCACCAGGAGTAGATTCCATCTCAAGGAACCACTTTCTTTGCTCATCCATAAGAAGCAACTCTTCATCCAATAGTTTTATCATGAGATTTCTCCAATTCAATCACATCTTCAGGCTCCACTTCTAATTCTAGTTCTCTTGCTATTTCCACCACATTTGCAGTTACTTCCTCCACTGAAGTCTTGAACCCCTCAAAGTCATCCATGAGGGTTGGAATCAACTTCTTCCAAACTCCTGTTAATGTTAATATTTTGACCTCTTCCCACAAATCAGAAATGTTCTCAATGGCTTCTAGAATGGTGAATCTTTTCCAGAAGGTTTTCAATTTACTTTGCCCAGATCCATCAGAGGAATCACTATCTCTGCAGCTATAGTCTTACAAAATGTATTTCTTCAATAACAAGACGTGAAAGTTGAAATTACTCTTTGATCCTTGGGCTGCAGAAGGGATGTTGTTTTAGCGGGCACGAAAACAACATTAATCTCATTGTACATCTCCATCAGAGCTCTTGGGTGACCAGGTGCGTTGTTAGTGAGCAGTCACATTTTGAAAGGAATCTTTTTTTTTGAGCAGTAGGTCTCAACAGCGGGCTTAAAATATTCAGTAAACCATGTTGTAAACAGATGTGCTGTCATCCAGGCTTTGTTGTTCCACTTATAGAGCACAGGCAGAGTAGATTTAGCGTAATTCCTAAGGGCTCTAGGATTTTCAGAATGGTAAATGGGCATTGGCTTCAACTCAAAGTCACCAGCTGCATTAACCCCTAACAACAGAGTCAGCCTGTCCTTTGAAGCTTTGAAGCCAGGCATTGACTTCTCTCTAGCTGTGAAAGTCCTAGATAGCATCTTCTTCCAATATAAGGCTGTTTCATCTACATTGAAAATCTGTTGTTTAGTGTGATCACCTTCACCAATTATCTTAGTTAGATCTTCTGGATAACTTGCTGCAGCTTCTATATCAGTACTTGCTGCTTCACCTTGCAGTTTTATGTTATGCAGAAGGCCTCTTTCCTTAAACCTCATGAACCAACCTCTGCTAGCTTCAGACTTTTCTTCTGCAGCTTCCTCACCTCTCTCAGCCTTCATCGAATTGAAAGAGTGAGGGCCTTCCTCTGGATTAGGCTTTGTCTTAAGGGAATGTTGTGGGTGGTTTGATCTTCTATCCAGACCACTAAGACTTTCTCCCTATCAGCATTAAGACTGTTTCACTTTCTTATCATTCGTGTGTTCACTGGAGTAGGACTTTTAATTTCCTTCAGAACTTTTCCTTCGCATTCACAACTTGGCTGATTGTTTGGTGCAAGATGCCTAGCTTTCAGCCTATCTCAGCTTTCAACATGCCTTCCTCACTGTTATGTGCCATCAAGTTGGCTCCTGGTGACCCTTTGAGTGAGTGATGTCCACAACGTCCTGTGCTCAACAACCCTAGTCAGCTCCTGCAGACTCATGTCTATGGCTGCCTTTATGGAGTCAATCCATTGCTCTTTTCCTGCTGCCTTCTCCTTTTCCCAGCATTTTTGTCTTTTCCTAAGAATCCTGCTGTCACATGATGGGCCCAAAGTAGGACAGCCTCAATTTTATCATTTTTGCCTCCAATGATAGTTCAGGCTTAATTTGCTCTGGGACCCACTTGTTGGTCTTTCTGTCAGTCTGGGGTATCCATAAAGCTCTCCTCCAACACCATAGTTAAAATGAATCAATTTTTTTCCTGTCAGCCCTCTTCATCATCCAGCTTTCGCACTCATCCATAGTGACTGGGAATATGAAGGTGTGGATGATCTTGGCCTTGGTCTCTAATGGCCTTTCCTTACACTTGATGATCTTTCCTAATTTTTTAATTGCTGCCCTTCCAAGTCTCAGTCTTCTCTTGATTTCCTGGCTGCAGTCTCCATTTAAATTGATGACAGAACCAAGGTAAACAAAATCTTTAACAATTCCAATGTCTTCATTATCTACGTTAAAGTTGTATAGTTCTTCTGCAGTCATGGTTTTTGTCTTCTTGATGTTCAAATGCAGTCCTGCTTTGGCACTTTCTTCTTTCACTTTCATCAGAAGTCGTTTCAAGCCACTGCTGCTTTCTGCTAGTAAGATAGTCTCATCTGCATATCTTAGACTGTTGATATTTCTCCCACCAATTTTCGCTCCTCATTCATCTGAGTCTAGTCCAGTTTTTTTTTTGTATGATATGTTCTGCACACATACACATTAAACAGATGGGGAGATAAAATGCACCCTTTTCTGACACCTTTCCCTATAGGAAACCATTCTGTCTCCATATTCTGTCCCAACAGTGGCTTCTTGTCCACAATACAGGTTATGCATCAGGACAGTCAAGTACTGAGGCATGCCCATTTCTTTCAGAGCAGCCCATAGCTTTTCACAATCAGTGCAGTCAAAGGCTTTACTATAGTCTATAAAACATAGACCAATCTTCTTCTGAAATTCTTTGGAGCACTCCAGTAGGTAACAAATAATCACAATTAGATTTCATGTGCCTCTCCCTTTGTGAAATCCAGGCTTGGACATCAGGCATTTCTTGCTCCATGTGAGGTAAAAGCCTTTGCTGTAGCATCTTGAGCATCACTTTACTTGCATGGGAAATTAGAGCAATGGCCCTATAGTTACTGCACTCCTTGGCATCTCCTTTCTTGGGGATTGGGATATATTTAATGAGCGTTTCCTGTCTGTAGGCCATTGTTTTGTTTTCCATATTTGTTGGCATATTTTCATTAGGATTTTGACAGAGTCAGTCTCTGTGGCTTGAAATAATTCTATTGATATCTCCTCTACCCCTGGTGACTTATTTCTTTCCAGTAGTTTCAGGGCAGCTTTCACTTCACTTCCTAAAATTACAGATTCTTCTTCATAAGAATCTTCTTCAAAGGAATCTGTCATCTTTTTGTCTCTTCTTTGTAGATCTTCAGTATATTGTTTCCACCTCTCCTTTATTTCCTCCTGATCAGACAGTGTGTTTTTTCTGATTCCCAGTCTAGGTTTAAATTTCTCTTTGATTTCTTGAATCTTTTGGAAGAGACCTCTTATTCTTCCTTTTTTGTTGTTTTCTTTTCTTTGCATTGGCCATTATAGTTGTTTTCTTTATCTCTATGTGATAGTTGCTGAAAAACTGTGTTCAGGATTCTAATTCTACTTTTGTCACCTTCTACTTTTGCATCTTGACTGTTCTTAGCAACTTTTAGTGCTTCTTCTGTCATCCATCTTGATTTTTCTTTTCTTTTTACCTCAGGCATTGTCTTTTCACTTTCTTCCTTAATATTTCTAGTTTCAGTCATAATTCTTCTGGTTCTTGCTCAATTAAGTTTAACAGTGCAAATCTGTGTTTTATGTGCACTTTAAATTTGTTAGGAATGTTGTTTATATCATGTTTACATTATTATTTTTTTAGTGCTCTCCTTCACTAAACTTAATCATTTCCAGCTTTTGATTTAAAGTGAGAGATGTGCGACTCTTCCTTTGACTTGAACACTTAGAGGCCATTGTAGGATTCTTAATTGGCCTAATTTCAATGTTGTCATGTCTCAGGGAATAGGGAGGCCTGAGGAGAGGGAGAAAAGTGGGGGAATGGCCAGTTGGTGGAGCAGTCAGAACACACACAACATTTATTGATTAAGTTTGCTGTCTTATATGGGTGCAGTTTGTTATATTATAATAGTATATATTATAATAGTATCATGACAGATCACTATAACAAATAAGATAATAATGAAAAAGCTTGAAATATTGCAAGAATTACCAAATTACCAAAACGTGACGCAGAGACACGAAGTGAGCAAATGCTGGTGGAAAAATGGTTCCAATAGTCTTGCTCGATGCAAGTTGCCAATAACCTTCAATTTGTAAAAAAAAAAACCCACAATTTCTGTGAAGCACAATAAGGTGAAGTGGATAAAAGAAGGTATGCCTTAGTTTACATGGGTGTATGCATATGTCAAAACTCATCAAAATGGAGACTTAAGATCTGAGTATTTTACTACATGTAAATTATGCTTCAAAAACAGAGAGTTACTTGACAATAAAAAGGTAAATAACCAAATTAAAAAATGGGCAAAGGATTTGAATAGACATTTCTCCAAATAAGATATACAAATGGCCAATAAGCACATCAAAACATGCTCAACGTCATTAGTCATTAGGGAGATGCAAATCAAAACCAAAATGAGATATCATTTCACACCAACTTCAAGATGACTATAATAAAAAGATGGACAATAGCAAGTGTCAGTGAGGATGTGGAGAAACTGGAACCCTCATACATTTCTGGTGGGATTGTAAAAAGGTGCAGCCATTTTGGAAAACAGTTTGGCAGTTCCTCAAAAATTTAAACATAGAATTACCATATGACTCAGCAATTTCACTGCTAGGTGTATACTCAAGATAACTGAAAACACAGTCACAGAAAAATTTATTCATGAATGCTTATGGCACTATTATTCATAATAGCCAAAAGGTGTATACGACTGATGAATAGATAAATAAAATGTGGTATATCCATAAAATGGAATGTTGTTCAGCCATAGACAGGAATGAAGTACTGATACATGTTATAACACGGATAACTCTTGAAAACATTATGCTAAGTGAAAGAAGCCAGACACAGGTTAAATATTGTATGATTCCATTTATATGAAATATCTAGAATAAGAAAATTCATAGAGAAAGTAAATCAGAGGTTACCAGGGACTTAGGGAGAAGAGGATGGGGAGATATTGCTCCATGGGTACAGAGTTTCTGTTTGGAATGATGAAGAATTTTGGAAATAGATAGTGGTGATGGTTGTACAACATCATGAATGTAATTCATGCCACTGAATTATACACGATAAAAGGTCTGTGAATTTTACAGTATGTAAATTATATTTCAATGGAAAACTATATGAGAAACAGTACAAAAATAAGGCACACTGAAAAATAAAGTATATTAATGGCTATATGAAAGTATGGATAGATATGTGGTAAGGGTGGGCATATTCACTGTGCAATTCTTTCAATTTTTCTCTGTGTTTGAAAATTTTCATCATAAAAGGTTAGAGAGAGTTCCTGTGCCTGCATGGGAGCATAATCCCTTTATACTCCATCCCTCTTGCTGATTAAAACTAAAATTGCTGGACAAATATCTAAAAAAAACTTACCTGAAGACTTGAAAAAGTAAATAAAAAGTAAAAGATGCTAGATTGTGGGTGGATAACAAAATTTGGAGATGCAACTTGTGGGGGTAGGGTGCGATGTGGAAAGTCCAATTTGTTTTATTTTCTTCTTCCTCATGGCTTTGCCCTGAGAGTGGGCCCCAGTTGTGGAGCTGAATGGTGGTGGTTGCATAAGTGGCTAAACTTACAATAAAAAACTTCATCTTTCTGGCCAAGGAGTCCTTGTGGGCCAGAGAATGGGGAAATCCCAAAAAAGAGATAACTGGAGAAGTGTATACCCTAATTACGTGTATGAACCTAGAGAAGTCTCAGGCTCTTATCTGAGCCACCATGCACTGTGTATGTGTGGGGCAGACTCAAACAAATATAGCAAAGGCTTAGAGAACTGAACTGAATCACTTCCCATGGAAAGCAAGAAGGAATTTGCAGGCTCAAAGAAACTCAATATTCAAAAATATCAGTAGTTTAAGACCCAGAGTCTACACAACATAACACTCACAATGTCAAAGATACAATCTAAAATTGCTCAAAATACAAAGAAGCAGAAAAATGTGACTGTCAATGGAAAAGTCAATCAAAAGATGCCAACCCCGAGATGACCAAGATGTTTAAATTATAAGAAAAGGCTTTAAAGCATCTATTAAAACTATTGCCTATAAGATAAAGGAAAACATTTGAAATGAATGAAAAGAAATGAGTTCTCAGCAGAAAAATAGAAACCATAAAGAAGAACCAAATGGACATTTTAGAATTGCAGAATACAATATCTGAAATTAAACAATCACTGGGTGAGCTCAGGAGCAGGATAGAAATAACAGAACCTAAGGACAAATCAATAGAAATTATCCAATCTAAAGAACAGAGAGAAAAAAGATTGAAAAAGATGAACAGAATCTCTGTGACATCTGGGACCTGTGGTCTAGTATCAAAGACTCTAACATAGACATCATAGGAATTCCATAAAGTAAAGAGAAAGAGGTTGGGGCAGAATGGAATATTGGAAGAAATAATGGCCAAAAATATCTCCAGTTTGGAAAAAGACATAAATTTACAGATCCAAGAAGCTCAGTGAACCTCAAACAGAATAAACTTGAATAAAACCATGCCAAATACCTCATATTCAAACTGCTGAGAACCAAAGATAAAGAAAAAAATCTTAAAATAGCTAAAGAAAAAAGATTACACACAGGGGGAACAACAATTCAAATTCTTGCAAATTTCTTATCAGAAACCATGGATCAGAAGACAGTCAAATAACATCTTTAAAGTTCTGAAAGAAATGAACTGGCAACCCAGAATCTTAAGTTCAGCAAAAATATCTTTCAAAAATGAAGGCAAATAAAGACATTTCCGGGTGAAGAAAAACTAAGAAAACTTGTCCCCAGTGGACCTGCTCTATAAGAACTGCTAAAGGAAGGTCCTTAGGATAAAGGAAAATAATACCAGAGGGAAACCTGAACCCTCAGGATTAAAGGAGAAATAAGAGAAATGGCAAATACAAATGCCTATTTTTCACTCTAAAGTTAAGTCAATATTATGACTGTTGGAGACAAAAATAATAATGCTTCATGGAGTTTTATACAGATATATAGAAAGCAACCACTTAAAAATAATGCAAATATATATAGAAAAAATCCAATAGGTACATTAAAAAGAATACCAATAAATACTCAAATAATCCAACAGAAAGCAGAAACGGGGAGAGAGTGAAATAAAAAACACAGGGGACAAGCAAAAACAAGTAATAAAATGGTAGACCTAAATCCAACTACATAAATAAGCACGTCAGATGTTAATTAGTCTAAATCATCTCAAAGGTAGAGATTGACAGAGTGGATAAAAAAGCAAGATCCTACTATATGTTGCCTATAACAGACACACTTTAAACATCCACACAGACACTTCATATATACACACAGACATACTTAAAAAATACAGAAAGTTTGAAACTAAATGGATGGAAAAAGGTACTAAGCAGTCAGTAAGGATAAGAAGGCTGGAGTGGCTATATTAGTAACAGAAAAAGTAGATTCTAAGACAAATACAAGAGATAAAGAGGGACATTTTATAATAATAAATGAAAGAATTCATCAGGAAGATAAAACAATTATAGATGTGTGCCTGTCAAATAACAGACCCTCAACATCCATGAACCAAAAATCGACAAACTTAAAGGGAGACAGATGCAATTCCACAATTAAAGTAGATGTTAATAGTCCTTCTCAGCAAAGAAGAATGAGTAAACAAAACTCAGTAAGCCATATGCACTCTGAATGTTATCAACCATCAAGATCAATATAGAACATAATATCCAAGGAGTGCAGGGTACATATTAACAAAAAATTAACAAAGTCAAAAGCTGACTCTTTGAAAAGATCAACAAAATTGACAAGTCTCTAGCTGGACTGTTCCAGAGAGAGAGGGAGAGAGAGAGAGAGAAAGAATAGGAATCACCAATACCATGAATGAGAATGGGTGTTACCACCACATATTATATAGACATTAAATGGATAATAAGATAATATTATGAACAACTATAAATCAAAAAATTTGGCGAGTTAGATGAATTAAAGAAGTTATGAGCAATATATGAAAAGGATAATACATTGTGACCATTAGAGTTTATGCCAGTAATACAAGATTGGTTTAATCTTCAAAAAATCAAATGATAAAATTCACCATATTGGCAGAATAAAGGAGAAAAACCATATGATCATTTCAAAAGATACAGAAAAATCATTTGACAAAATTAAACACTCAATCATGACAAAAATGCTCAGTAAACTAGGAACAGTAAATTGATAATGGCATCTAGAGAAAATCTACAGCTAATGGCGAAATATTGAATTGTTTTCCCTGATATCTACTCAGGGTATCAGGAAATAAAGGCCACAGAAGTGGAAAAGATGAAGGAAAACTATCCTTGTTTGCAGATGAGATAATTGTGTATATAGAAAATCCCAGGGAATCTACAAAACAGCTACAGGAACTAATAAACGCATTTAGCAAAGTCACAGGATACAAGGTTAATATATAAAAATCAATTGTATTTTTATATACTAGCAGGAAACACATAAAATATAAAGTTAAAAAAAACCCATTTGCAGTAGCACTGAAAACATAAAATACTTAGGAACACATCTAAAAAATTGTCATGGACTTCTACACATTTTTGTGTGTGATGACTGCACCTGAAATCACCTTAGCATATTTCCAGTGTTTAGTACAGTATTACTAAGTATAGTAATCATGTCTATACATTAGATCTCTTCATCCTATAGAATTGCAATGTGTATCCTTTGACCAACATCTCCCCATTTCCCCTACCCCTCAGCTGGTGACCACCATTTTACCCTCTGTTTTATGAATTGGACTTTTTTTTTTTTGGTAGATTCCACATATAAGTGAGATCATAGTGTGTTTGTCTTCCTCTGTTTGGCATGTTTCACTTAGCATAATGTCCTCAGTGGTTCATCCATATAGTTGTAAAAGGCAGGACTTCCTTATTTCTCATGGCTGAATAATATTCCATTGTCTATATACCACATCTTTATCCATTCACCTGCTGATGGACTTGGGTTATTTTCTTACCTTGGCTATTGTGAATAATGCTGCAATGAACATGGGAATGCAGTTATCTTTTCAAGATCTTGATTTCACTTCATTTGGGTAGACATCCAGAAGTGAGATTACTGGATCATATGGTAGTTCTATTTTTAATTTTTTGAGGAATCTCCATACTGTTTTCCATAATATCTGTATCAATTTACATTCCCATCAACAGTGTACAAAGGTTCCCTTTTCTCCACATCTTTGCCAACACTTTATCTTTTATCTTTTTGATAATAGCCCTTCGAACAAGTATGAAGTGATATCTCTTTGTGTTTTTGATTAGCATTTCCCTCATGATTAATGATGTTGAGCACCTTTTCATACATCTGTTGGCCATTTGTAGGTCTTCTTTTGAGAAATGACTATTCGGGTCCTCTGCCCATTTTTAAGTCAGGTTATTTGTTTTCTTGCTATTGAGTTGAGTTCCTTATACGTTTTCGGTAGTAACCCCCTATCAGTGGATGGTTTGCAAATATTTTCTCCCATTCCATAGGTTGTTTCTTCACTATGTTGATTGCTTCCTTTACTATGTAGAAGCTTTTTAGTTTGATGCAATCCCATTTGCCTATTTTTGCTTTTGTGGCCTGTGCTTTTGGGGTCATATCTAAAAATCATTGTCCAGACCAAAGTCAAGATGCTTTTTCTCTGTGCTTTCTTCTAACAGTTTTATTGTTTCAGGTCTTACACTTAAGTCTTTAATCCATTTTGAGTTGACTTTTGTATATGGAGTGAGATAAGGGTCCAATTTAATTCTTCTTCCTGTGGAAAGTCAGTTTTACCAACATCATTATTGAAGAGACTCTCCATTCCCCATTGTGTGCTCTTGGCACCTTTCTTGAAGATCAGTTGACCATACATGCATCTATTCTGTTCCATTGGTCTATATGTATGTCTTTATGCCAGTACATGCTGTTTTGATTACTATAGTTTTGTAGTATATTTTGAAATCAGGTAGTGTGATGTCTCCAACTTTGTTCTTTTTGCTTAACATTGCTTTGGCTAATTCCTGATCTTTTGTGGTTCTATACAAATTTTAGGTTTGTTTTTCCTATTTCTGTGAAAAATGCCGTTGGAATTTTGATATGGGTTGCATTGAACCTGTAGATTTCTTTGGGTAGTATGGACATTTTAACAATATTAATTCTTCCAATCCATGAACACGAGATATTTTGCCATTTATTTGTGTCTACTTCAATTTCTTTCATCAATGTTTTATGGTTTTCTGTAGAGATCTTTCACCTTCTCTGTTAAATTTATTTCTAAGTATTGCATTGTTTTTGATTCTATTATAAATGGGATTGTTTTCTTAATTTCTTTTTTGGATAATTTGATGTTAGTGTGTATAAATGCAATTGATTTTTGTATGTTAATTTTGTATCCTGCAACTCTAGTGAATTAATTTATTAGTTCTAACAGTTTTTTGGTGTAGTATAGGGTTTTCTATATATAAGATCATGTCATCTGCAAACAGAGAAAATTTTACTTCTTTTCTAATTTGGATGCCTTTTATTTTCTTTTCTTGCCTAATTATTCTGGCTAGGACTTCCAGTACTATACTTAATAGAAGTGATGAAAGTGGGAACTCTTGTCTTGTTCCTGATCTTAGAGAAAAAGTTTTCACCATTGATTACAATACCAGCGGTGGGCTTGTCATATATGGCCCTTACTATGTGAGGTACATTCTTTCCATTCCTAATTTGTTGAGAGATTGTATCATGAAAGGGTGCTGAATTTTGTCAAATGTTTTCCTGCATCTACTGAGATGATATGATTTTTATCCTTCCTTCTGTTAATGTAGTGCATCACATTTATTGACTTGCATATGTTGAACCATCCTTGTATTCCAGGGATAAATGCCACTTGATCATGTTGTATGATCCTTTTAATGTGCTATTGAATTCAGTTTTCTAGTATTTTGTTGAGGATTTTGCATCTATGTTCACCAGGGATATTGGCCTGTAATTTTTTTTCCTGTAGTATTCTTGTCTGGCTTTGGTAGGAGGCTAAGGCTGGCCTCAAAAAGAAATGGATAAGTTCCTAGAAACATACAACGCACCAAGACTAAATCACAAAAAAATAGAAAGTCTGAACAGACCAATAAGGAGTAAGGAGATTGAATCAGTAATCAAACATCTCCCAACAGATAAAAGCCCAGAACCAAACATTTAAAGAAGCATTCATACCAATCTTTCTCAAATTATTCCAAAACATTGAATAGGAGGAAGTACTTCCAAACTCATTCCAGCAGGTTTTTGCTTGTTGAAATCAACAAGCAGATTCTAAAATTTATATGGAAACCCAAAGCACCTAGAATAAACAAAGCAATTTTTAAAAGAACAAAGTTTGAAGACTCATGTTGCCTGATTTCAAGATGTAGAAAGCTAGAGGAACTAAGACAATTTGGTACTGGCAAAACATTAGGTATGTAGATCAATGACACATAATAGATAAGTCCAGAAAAGGACCTACATCTATATTGTCACTTGGCTTTTGAGAAGGATGCCAAGGCACTTTGTGGCCCCCTAAAGATGTCCATGTTCTAATCCCAGGAACCTGTGGAATATATTGTCTTACATGGCAAAAGAAACTTTGCAGATGTGATTAAGTTAACGATATTGATATGGGAAGATTATCCTGGATTATCTAGGTGGGCCCAATGCAATCACAAAAATCCTTATAAGTGAAAGAGGGAAGCAAGAGGGTTGGAGTTAGAGACAGAGATATGACAATGGAATTAGAGGTCAGAGTGATGTGAGTGCTGACTTTGTAGATGGAAGGGGGTCATGAAACAAAGCATGCAAACAGTCTGTAGAATTCTCTAAAGGGCAAGGAATGGTTTGACCTCTAGAACCTTCATAAAGAACACAGTCCTGCTGATTCCTTGATTTTAGTCCTGTATCATTCATTTCAAACTCCTGTCCTCTAAAACTATAAGACCATAAATGTGTATTGTTTCAAGCCACTAAGTTTGTGGTAATTTGTTACAGCAGCAGTAGGAAACTAATACACATCAAATGGTAGAAGAAAGTTTTTTTCAACAATCTTTCTGGATCATCTGGTTATCCACATGGAAAAAAAATGAACATTAACCCTTATCTCATACCATACACAAAATTAATTCAAAATGCATCATAGGCTTAAGAGTAAAACCTAAACCTATGAAATTTCTAGAAGAAAACATAAGAGAAAGTCTTTGTGACCTTAGAGTAGGCAAAGGTTATTTAGATAGAACACCAAAAGTACAAAATATAATTTAAAAAAATTGATAAATTTGATTTTATCACAATTAAAAACTCTTGTTTTTGGAAGACACTATTAAAAAAATAGAAAAAACAGGGTACAGACTGGAAGAAAATATTTGCAACATATATATCAGCCAAAGAATATGTGTCCAGAATATACAGAGAACTCTTACAACTCAATAATAAGACAATATATGTCACACACACAAAAAAATGTGCAGAAGATTTGAAGATACACTTTACAAAGAAAAAAATGGCCAATAAGCACATAAAAAGATAATATACATTGTTAGTCATCCAGAAAATACAAAGTAAAATCACCCTGAGATACCACTGCATACTCATTACAATCAATAAACTTAAAAAAGAAACAAATAATAGCATGTGTTGGTGAAGAGCAACTGGAAATCTCATACACTGTTGGTGGGAATGCAACATGGTTCAATCACCTTGCAAAAGAATATTTTGGGAGTTGAAAAGTTAAAACACACACCTATCATATGATCCAGTCATTTCTCCCCTAGATATTTACCCAGGAGAAATGAAGACATGTGTCCACAGAAAGGCTTATATATGAATGCTCAAAGCAGCTTTAGTTGTAATAGCTCCAAACTGGAGATAGTCCAAATGTTTATCAATAGGTGAAAGTATAAACAAATTATAATATACATATTGCTCATCAATAAAAAGAAACAAACTACTGATACACCCAACATGGATGCACCTCAAAATCATGGTGAATGAAAGGAAAGAGGCAGAAAAGAGTACATACTATACGATTCCATCCATGCAAGATTCTAGAAATTCCAAGCTATTATATAGTGACAGAAAACATTACTGTTTCCCCCGGGGCAGAAGTCCACGACTCCATGGGTGCCAGAGTGCGCTCTGAATTACTCTAACATATGTCACTGTTTGTTTAATGAAGAAATGATCATATACAGTAGAAAATCTCTAAACTAAAAGATTGGGATCTAATTCCAGAATGATCACTGACAAGTCAGGTAACCTCTGCGTGTCCCATTGGGGGAATATCTGATGCCTTAGAAGTCGGTTGTATTTAGAGATCAAATGAGACAACATGTGTGAAAAATAATAGCAATTATAAGGCCTGATAGAGATGTAATTTATTCTTATGTTTACTAACAGCTAAAGAGAAGCCATGAAATTGGGATTTCATAGCTCATCAGTGAGCATCAACCATGGGTGTGCATTAAAATCAGCTTTGGAGTCTCATATACACACACATGCACACACATACATTTATACACATGTACACACACACATCACCCAGGTTCCACAGATGTTGATTCTGGAGATCTGGGCATAGCTCTGAAATTTTTTCTAGTGCCACTGGTGAGTCAGATGCTCATTTTAAGCTAGGACTCAAATCCTTAAAGATCAGTTAGATGCCACCTAATTGTGACCACTGAAATCTACCTATCTCTCTACCTAACGTCACCTTCCTGGTTTGCCCAGGGCAGTCTCGGTTGATGCCTGTTGTCCTGGCATAATTATTCACAGTACTTCCTTTTGTTCTCTAAAGTGTTACGGCTGGACAACAAATTACATTGAATTAATATTCACTGGTTAGGATCTACAAAATGGGTGTAATTTCCACTTTAAAGATGAGACAAATTGCTTGCTGTCAGGTGAGAGATCAAGACTCTAGGTCAATTAAGACCTAACACTACTGCATGTTCACTCGGTGCCCGGTACTTTCTAAATGCTTTTCACGTATTATCTCATTTAATTTTCCAAAAATTCTATGAGGTAAAGTACTATTACAGATGAGGAAACAGGCATGAGAGGCTCAGTAACTTGTCTGACACCAAATGAGAAGGAAATGGAAGTGGATTTGAGTTCCTGCAACCCAGCTCCAGAGCTGATGCTCTCAGCCTCTACACCCTCCTTGCCTCACCTCACCACAGGTGGCCACATCCTTCTGTGTGGAGAACCAGCTGGTATGCCAATCTAACAGTTTTCTTCCCCTGAAGGAAAAAAGAAAATCTCCATCATGCCCCCACTTCCGGCCCACCTCTGCTCTCCCCCGACCCCAAGCACGACCCACTGTGGGATGTGATTACTGTCCTATTTTTAACTGAGCTGCAATTCATTCAGCTTCCTAACTGGGTTTGTATCAAAATAATTTCCCCCACAGTCTTCCTTCAGATGTGGTGAAACTGGCCCCAGAAGCTAAGTATTTACGCTAAAGAGTTTGTTTTTTTAGATTGAAATCAGGCTTCTGTCTTGCTCTTCCCTTGTAGTATAACAGCTAAGAGGATGTAAAAGCTCTTTATCAAGTTAATACAGTGGCCCTAGGTGGAAAAAAAGAGCACAATTCAAGTTTTCTGTGACTTCTGGCTCAGTTTTAATGGAATGTAAGTGCAATGCCAGAGCCTGATAAAAATAGAAACTCTCCGGTGTCCAGGCTCTTCTCCAGATGCTGCATGGGAATCCAGATAGTAACTCATCCCCGAGAAGGGCTGCTATTAATTAGTGGGAAGATGTCACGCCTCACACAGAGCGGTAAATGAAAATGACTTAGAATTTGGAGTGGAACTGCTGATATTGCCAGAGAATCCGGGTTGCTCCCCAAGTCCCTTTGCTCTGGATTAATTGAGAGTTCAGTCACTATATCAAGCTGCCACATGCCTTGAAGGATGAAATAGGAAGACCAGTGCCATTGGCCCTGGTTAGAAATGGCCTGAGGGAAAGTCCTGGAAAAGGAGAAAGAACCGATCATGGATCCACAGAAAGGATAAGTGACATTCTGGACTCCACTTAAGAGAAGTAAATGGAGAAACAGGGAGGAGCCCATCACCTCAGGTCACCAGAGTGGATGGGGAGGGAGCCGACACTTGTGAGTACGAGAGAAGATGAATGGGAGGGAGCAGGGCCAGGGCTCAGACACATAATGGGCTATCTACTTCTTTACTGGGGGCCAACAGAGCTTGACTTGGGTTTGTTCATAATGTAAAACTCATGTAGGGGAAAATGCTACAAAAATAAATGTGTTAAATGAATGAGTGAAACTTGGGGCTGGCCTGGCGGCATAGTGGTTAGGTTCACTTGCTCAGCTTCAGTGGCCCAGGGTTTGTAGGTTTGGATCCCAGGCGCGGACCTATGCACTGCTCATCAAGCTGTGCTGAGGCGGCATCACATATACAAAATAGAGGAAGATGGGCACAGATACTGGCTCAGGGCTAATCTTCCTCAGCAAAAGGAGGAGGACTGGCAATGGATGTTAGCTCAGAAGCCAGTCTTCCTCACACACAAAAACACACACACAAACTCTTGGCTCATCAAGGTCCTAGAACCAGGTGGAATCAATATAAGAAGAGAAAGCCTTGTAATAGTTTTCACAACAGTAATTATTTTCCTTTATAAAGATCACAAACTTAACCCCCTCTCACTAAGCATAGCCTCCTAAGAGGAATTAGCTTTTGGCCTTGGGCGAGCTACTGACCTCTCCAAGTCTCCCTTCTTTACCAATAAAATGAAGAAGATCACAGCTATTTTCACAGGGCTTCTTTTAGCAATTAAATAACAATGTATGTGCAAGAATCAAGGAGGGTGACTAAGCACATAGGTGGCTAAAAATATTAATTTAAGAAATGAAAGTAATACAAATGATTGGCACCATTAAGTTAGAAAGAGTAGGGTTACTCTGATTCTTTCTGATTTGACTGGAGGGGATATACCCCCTGGTCAAGTCTTACAAATTTTCACCACTTAGAGTCAATGTCCACCTGCCTGAGAGGCTGTTCTAGAGTGCCCTGCTCCATTACTAATCTCAGTGTCTGTCTCTTAATAGACAGTGAACCCCTTTATGGGAGGGACTGTGCCTCATTTGGGTGTGGGGTCTGCCACTGTGTCTAGTGAAAAAGGTGCTTGGATATTTACGGAATAAAGGAATGAGTGAAGATTTGTGTTGGTGGGAAACGCTGAGGAGAGTGCTCCCTTTGGTGGGAATGTGGCATGAACAAAAATAGGAACATACTTAGAATATTCAGAAAAAGATGGGGAGGGCAGCCTGGCTAGAGAACAGGGGTTGAGAGTACTGAGAAGGAGATACGTCAGAGAGGCCAGGACCCACCCACGTTTGCTCCTCACCTGTAAATTCCTCCCCCTCCCTCCTTTTCAAGGCCTCTCAAGATGGATGATTCTCTCCATCATCACCTCCTTCTCCTCTTTGGAAACAGAACCAGTTCCCCAGCCCCTTACGCCAGACACAGGGCTATGCACTTTGCACTTCCTTATTTTTTTAAGTTCATACTTGAATAGCTAATACATTTACTTGGCTCAAAAATTAGAACAATATAACAAGGTACGCAATGAGATGTCATACCCTTTGACTCCATCTACCCTGTTCCCCCTCAATCCTTACAGGTAACCATTTTTATTAGTTTCTTGTTCATTCTTCCAATGTTTTATTTTATGCAAATACAAGAGAGTATGTCTATATAGTCTTATTTGCTTACATTTCCTACACAAAAGGTAGCATATGATTATATACTTCCACACCTTGCTTTTTTCACTTAATACATCCTGGTCCTCCTATCTCTACCAATGTGCAAAGAGCTTGTTATCCTTTTTTATAGCTGAGTAGTATTCCATCATGTGTATTTAGCATAGTTTATTAAACCAGCCCCCTAATGTTGAATACTTGGCTTGATCCCTATTTTTCCTACTATATACACATGGAAATGGATAACCCAGTAATTCTGAAGAGTTTTTGAACTTGGTCTCTTACTTGTTGCCTTTTGTTTCTTGGTGCCCTCTGCCATTCTTAGGACTCCACAGATGACTTCCACGCTGATGACAAGGCCCTCTTGCTGGTGTGTCCCCTTCCTATTCCAGCTGCTTGTCTAATATGATGATGTTGTTACCTCACAAACATCTCAACTGCAACTCTAAAATGGACCTCATTTTCTCCTTCTGCCCTCTCTGCTTGCTAGGTTTTCCTAATAAAAAGGTATACACTGAGATGTTATGCTTGCTCTCCTCCTCACTGAGATGAGAAACCTCTGTTGCCTGTGGTTTCTTCCCTTCCTTGACCTCTACATCTAGCGGGGGCAACAAACTCAATTTTTTTTTTTCTTGTACAACATTTTGGGTATGCGTCCTTTCTTTTTATTCTGATTGCTACTGTCTACTTCAGGTCCTTGTTAACTCATACTTGGACAATTTTAAAAACAATATATTAGTTTTTTCACTACAACTATCTAGAAAACTTTGGGAGGCAAATCCCCACAATTTTGATGAGATTATTTCCTACCATCAGGCATATCCCATTGCTTAGTGAAGAAAGTGTACATCACTGTTTGTAATCAGAGACTTAGATGTCTCTCTATTGATCTGTGAGGTCTGTAAGAGTAGGGACCTGCCTGCCTATTTACCATCTTATTCCAAACATCTCCCATGAGGTGGGGCATATGGTATGTGCTAAGTAAATAACTGTTGAATTTATCTCTACAATATAATTTCAATGGGCATTTCTATTCTTACCTCCTACTAGTCCCCCAAATGAACTTTACACCAAAGCCACCCTGAACTATAGTGAAGTATGCCTTTCTGGCTTTCATAACTTGGGTTATGCCATTTTCTCTGTCTGGAATATTCTTCCCTCTTCCCTCATATGCCATGCTGGCCACATACTGAAAAACCATTAGTCTCCAAGGCCCAGCAGCTCTGAGAAGTGCTGATTCCCCTAAAAACACTGAGGCCCCAAAGGAAGTAACTTATTCAAGTAGAGGAAATTAAACCGGAATCCTGGTGTCTCAGCTTCCAGGAGCCAAGAAACAGTAGAGACTCTAAGATCAGGAATTACTCATTTCTACTTCCCAGTGAGCCATCTCATCCTGCCCCAGAAGGGTACACTGATACTTGCTTTGCAACTTATATTGGAGAATAAGGAAGATCCCATAGAATAATAGACAGTAACCATTTGTAAAAACACAACATCTTATCTACTTTAGTGAAGTATATAGTGCACTTAAATACAAATAAATAAATGCATTGAGCTCCCATCTCTATTACACACTGGGTATTGGGCTATATATGGAATGTAGGGATGGTCTCTTCCCTCAAAGGGCTGAGAGATGGTCATGACCACCTATGTAGCCTCATAAAACATAAAACGATGTCACCTACTCAAAGATGAAAGAGTGACAATCCTGGTCATGGCTTACCTCTGTAAATGGCTTGCTGTATAATTTTTGAAAAGTCTCTTGAGCAATTTGGTTCTCAGATTTCCTAGATAGTTAATGGAACTTCTTTCTTAGATTATTACACTCTGTTCTGTGTCTCAGCTTCAACTTTCATCACAGCAGTGGAATTCAGGTTCTAAGAGGGAGATCGTCCCTTGAAAACCAGCTGCCCTTCCCTTAACCAAGCTCCTCTGGCATGTACACGTCTTTTTCTTTAAACTATTAATCCTTTAAACTCAGAGGTCAAGTCAATAAAACCAAGATCTTGACTAACTTGACAGTGGTCATCTCAAGTACCAAAGCAATTTTTCAAAAGAGTAGTCATGCAAGTTCTGGTAATTCAAGTAAATTCCACTTTGGGTTAATTTCACGCTGCATTTCTGAATTCCCACTGCAATTTTGACTGAACATAATCATGATTGTGGATTTTTTCCTTGCTCCATCCTAAGAGTTGGTGACAGGCAACAAGCTTAAAACAGCCGCTCTGTTTCACTAGGCCGAGAGGCTGTATGTGTACTCTGAATGAAACCATCTGTTGGAATCTTCCAGCAGTGTGCTAAGGAAGGAAATGGTGGAGAATCTTTCAAGAAGCTCAGTTAAAAAGGTAACTGAGTATTTATGGGATGATCTGAAGCATCACAAATAAGAAGGTAAGCCCTTATTAACATCCCAGTCTGAAGTCACACTGGCAAGGCAGACCTGGCATGTTCTAGCCTTAAATATGCCCAGTGATATTTCCTTGCAGAAAACCAGTTAGTTAATTGGAAAGATCGCATGGAAACTTTAGCAGAGACCAGACCCATATTTCAGGTCCCACCTCCAAACCCAACATACCCACTCCCACAGAATCATGTATGGCCAGCACATCTTTGTACCTTGGATAGCAGGTTTTGCAATTATTTTAGACTAGTGTGCTTACTATTTGACTGACCCCCAATAATTTGAAAGTAAAATAAAGAGTTGCCTTAATTTAAACTATGATTAACCAATTATTTGAAAAAGTACCTTAAAAAATCAACATTCACCTAGCATGACATTTTATTCTTTCATCATTTCCTCCAAATGCACTTCTGTGCTCAGCCAGTTTTTGGAGCTAACTAGCATGAAAACATGAATTTAAAGGAAATGCTTTGAATCCACGCAGGGCATTCTATATCAATCACTAAGTCCACTAACAAACATAGACTCCCTCTGGGTGCATTAGTTTGTTCATCATCATTTTGTGTGAGGCTGTTGGGGAGGAAACAAAGAGACAGAAGTCTGGGTCTTGGCTGTAGGGGGCTCACCATCTAGCTGTCTAAAGACAAACTGGTCCTTATGCCAGTCTCCCTTCAGTCATTGCCGCTAAACTCCAGTTGACTCAGAGTCCACTCACAAAACTTTTCATCAATCCGTGGTAGCGCCTAAGTGGGGATCGACTCTCAAGTTTCTTGCATTAAAAAAAAATAACTTAAGATTTGTAAAGTGTCCAAATCTTCAGTACCCACCTCAGTGGTTTTATACATATGTATACACACAGAAAATTGCTACCCAGATCCAGATCCAGAACATTTCCTGTACCTCAGATGGCTCGCTCATGCCCGCTCCCAGTCAATATTCCTCATAAAGGTAATGACTATTCCACCCTCAAACGCTATAGCTTAGTTTTACCTGCTTTTTTTTTTTGTGAGGAAGACCAGCCCTGAGCTAACATCCGTTGCTAATCCTCCTCTTTTTGCTGGGGAAGACTGGCCCTGGGCTAACATCCGTGCCCATCCTCCTCCACTTTATATGGGACGCCACCACGGCGTGGCTGACAAGCAGTGCGTCGGCCAGCGCCTGGGATTTGAACCAGCGAACCCCGGGCTGCCAAGCACGAACTAAACCGCTGCGCCACCGGGTGGACCCTACCTGCTTTTGAGCTTCATATAAATGGAGTCATGCAGTATATAGCCTTTTGTGTCTGACTTTGTTCACTCAGCATCATGTCTGTGTGATTCATTCACATTGTTATATGTATCAATAGTTTGTTTTTTATTGCTGTATAGTAGTCCACTGTAAGAGTACAACACAATGTATTTATCTATTTAACAGGTGATGAACATTTGGGTTGTTTCTTGTTGTTGGGCTATTACAAATAAAGCAGCTATGAACATTCTTATAAATATATTTTGGCACACATAAGCCTTTTTTTAGGAAAAACCCAAAAGGTCTGAATTGATTAATTATATATATTTTATGTACTTTCTTTTTGGAAGAAGACAATGTGGTCTATTGAAATGAGAAGCTAAGAAAACTGGACTCCGATCAGATGAATCCAGAGGTAACCTCTGCAAATTGTGCCTTTTCTGTCTTTGATGCTCCCACTCTTGCCTCTTCCTCCCCTTCTGCCTCCACTCCAAGCAATGGCAACTCCTACTCATGCATTTTTGTTCTGGGGTTTTCTCCATACTTTCTCCACACTCCTTTAACTTATCTCTACTTATAAAAAATTATAATCAAGTAACTAATACTTAGGTTTAAATGATAATGACACCACTTTCCTGATGATACATGCATATTAAGAGGAAACAAACAAAACATAGTTTAACTACAATTTTTAAGCATTAATTACAACCATATCCTTCCTACAAATTGCCAGCCAAGGGGCAGGTAATGAACTATTATACTTGCTTTAATAGTAGAACATACTAGAGGAAGGTTTTTCCTTTAGAGTTTCAGAGTAGTGAAAGCTGTCCAGTTGCTCTGAAAGTGCAAAAATGATAAATATTTGTGTCCTCCTATTATATCCATGGTAGGCAACCTAGTCTAAGCCACCAAAGGAGCAGGTAAAATGATTTTCAGTGTCATGACTAGGGCAAGGCTTTTTAAGGCAAGATTAGAAAGAAGGCAAAACAAATATTTAGCATCTTTTGTCTTTCCTTTCCTCCCCCAAACTTTCTGCTTCATTGATTCTACTCCTTACAAAGAAGTGAATTAATGAAGACTCTTCCAGGGAGGGAAACCTGTAGTTGAAAGGGATCTTAAATACCCTTGCATCCATCCATCTCTCCATCCACCCTTCCATCTATCCATCCACCCTTCATTAAAAAATTCCTTTAAAAATTCACATATATCTCTTTCTTATCTCTTGAACTGAACTTTTAATGAATGTGATTCATTAAATCTAAATTAATAATAAATATCATTTTTCAGATTATAAGAAAAATTTAAAAACCAGAGTTTCTCTATTAGATAGCTTCCTCCCCTAACACCAACCATTATATATTTAACTCATTTTAATAATTTAGAAAGGCATGTATTTTATTCCTTTTACTGCTCAATAACATCTAGACATATGGGCCAAAATTTCAAAATTTCACTACCAAATTCTTATCAAGACATACTGGATTAAATTCTATGGTAAAAGATAGTAAAATAGGGGCCGGCCTTGTGGCGCAGTGGTTTAGTTTGCACTTGGCAGCCCGGAGTTCGCGGGTTCGGATCCCAGGTGCCTGCCGACGCACTGCTTGTCAGCCATGCTGTGGCAGCATCCCATATAAAGTAGAGGAAGATGGGCACTGATGTTAGCCCAGGGCCAGTCTTTCTCAGCAAAAAGAGGAGGATTAGCAACAGATGTTAGCTCAGGGCTGGTCTTCCTCACAAAAAAAAAAAAAAAAAGAAAAGATAGTAAAAATAATAGTCTTAAAGAGACTTAGAGATCACATGTAGACTTCTATTTCTGGAAATAGGACAGGCAAGTTATATTGAAAAACATCCTGTAGCAGAATACCTAGACATAATGGATAAAATTTAATAGGCCCCTCCTTTAAATACACAGCTAATTTGCAAGAAAGCAAAAAATTCTCGAAAGCCCAGCAACAAGAGGTAGCTGAAAACAGAGTATTTATGTAACAGTGACTTAAATCTGCCTTATGGGCATTTGTTGTTCTTGATTATCATGAGATGTGGGTTTTGTGAACAAACCCAAAGAAGATGAGGCCTTGGGGCTGCATAAGATTGGGGGGGATATAAACTGAAATCCCTGCATGAAAGCTGGAATCCTCAAAAGGCTAGACCTTCAATGGAAAGGTAAATGCCTGGGAACCTTATCAGTCTCAGCCTGGATCCTGATTGTGGGAGAGAAAACTCTCTGCTGAGAACTGAACCATAACAAAAATTAAATATATCCAAACTTGTAAGATGCAGCCAAAGCAGTACTTACAGGGAAATTTATAGCCTTAAATACTTCTATTAGGAAAGAAGAATGCTGAAAATTAATGAGCAAAGTATTTGTCTCTGTTGTTCCCTATAAAATAGAGATCAATGTACGATTAAGTGCTAAGGCTTTATTTGGAAGATTCACTCCCAGGACAGAAAGAATGAGGAAAAGGGAAGTGAGATAGGGAAGGATAAGAAGCAATGAGAGGTGATATCTTTGCATACTGGCCACTGATTTGTTATAAGCCATGATAAGACCCAGCTGATTGCTTGACAGGTGTACCAATCTTTTTGTATCTCTAGACAGGATATCCAGAGAAATAGTGCCTCAAAATAGAATCCTGAAAAAGCATCCCTTGTTGTGTAGGACTTGGGGAGGGGAATTGCAGCCCTTGCAGGAAAGGTACAAAATCTCACCTGGATCCTTCTCCCATATATCTGTAATGAAACAAGAGCCTTAAACTGATGTGGGAAGGACAACAAACTCTGTCACCTTTAAAGCATTGGAGAAAACCAAGCTGGATAAACACAACAAAAAACAACACAAAACTGCTGATAACCAAAGACAAAGTGAAAATTTTGAAGCCAGACAGAGGAAAAATTATACATACATGCATAGGGACAAAAATAAGAATTACACCAGAGTCTCATCAGAAACAATGCAAGCCAGAAGACAAAGATGTGACATCTTTAAAGTGTTGACAAAAAACTCACTCCAGAATTCTACACTCGGAGAAAATGTCTTGCAGAAATGAAGGAGAAACGAAGACTTTCTCAGACAAATAAAAATTAAGAGAATTTATTGCCAACAGTCCTGCACTATAAAAAACGTGAAAGGAAGTTAATCAGATAGAAATCTGAATTTACACACAAAAAATGAAGAACCCTGGAAATAGAATAAATGAAAGTAAATGTAAAATCATTTTCTCCTTGTTTTAATTGTTCTAAAGGTGACGATTAAAGAGGTATACTGTAAATGCTAGAGTATCCATAAAATTTTTAAAGAAGCATAAATAATAACTCAATAGTGGAGATAAATTGAAGTAATAAAAAATACTCAGTGAATCCAAAAGAGGGCAGAAAAAGAGGAGGAAAAAACCAAAGATGAAACAAGTAGAAAACAGCTAGTAAAGTAGTAGATTTTAATTGAAAATCTATATATCAGTAATTATATAAACATAAAGACTAAACAGACAAATTAAAAGATATAAATTATCAGATTGGTCAAAAAGAAAAACCTAACTATATGCCATTCATAAGAAACCAACTGTACCATATAATAGATGTGTTAAAAATAAAAGGAAGAAAGAAGATATACTAGGCAAATACTAATTAAAACAATGCTGCAGGAGTTATTAATATTAGAAAAAGTGGCTTTCAACCTGTGATAAAGTGGGACATTGCAAAGTTAATTTTCTAAGAAAATATAACAACCCTAAAGGTATATGCACTTAATCACAGAGCTTCAAAATTCGTAAGCAAAAACCAATAGAAATAAAGGAAAGAGACAAATCCATAAATATAGTTGGAGACTTCAACACTCTTCTCAAGTAAAGAGAAAATAAGTAAGGATAAAAACGACCTGGACAACCCTTTCAAACAACTTGACCTAATTTACTGAAGTCTCCACCCAACAAGAGCAGAATACACATTCTTTTCAAGTGAACATGGAAAATTACCAAAGACAGACTATATTCTGGCCATTAAATAAACCTTAACGATTTCAGAATAGTTGAAATGATAATACATATGTTTTCAGACAATAATAAAGTTAAAATAAAAATCAATTAAAGGAAGATAACCGAAAAATCTATAAGAACTAAGAAAGTAAACAATTCACTTATAGATAACTCATGAATCAAAAAGGAAATCACAGAGAATCCATAAAGTCTTTTGTCTGAATGAAAATGAAAGCATAATTTATCAAAAAATGTGGTTTGAAGCTAAAGCAGTACTTACAGACTCTACAGGCATTAAATTGATAGTGAGGAAATTCTACTAACAACTCGATGATCATTCAACAACTTAAATGACATGGACAAATTCCTTGAAAGACACAAGCTGCTAGACTTATTCAAGAAGAAATAAATAACCTAACTAGTCTTATATCCATGAAAGAAATTCAATTTGCAGTTAAAAACCTTACAACAAAGGAAAATCCAGGCCCAGATGGCTTCATTGGAAAATTCAACCATATTTTTATGTAATAAATAATAATAACTATATACAAACTCTTCCAAAATACAGAAGACTCACTTTTGGGGGATCAGCATTACCCTGATACCAGGTAAAGACATTATAAGAAAGGATAACTACAGACAAATATCCCTCATGACCATAGATGAAAAAACTCTCAACAAAATATTAGAAAATTAAAGCTAACACATAAAAAGGATAATATAGCATGACCAAGCAGGGTTTATCTCACAAAAGCAAGCCTGCCTCAATATTTGAAAATCAGTCCATGTAACTTACCATATCAAAGACCAAAGAAGAAAGACATATGATCATGTTAATAAATGCAAGAAATCATTTAATACTATTTAATATCTATTTGCAATAAAATCTCTCAGGATATTAGGAATAGATGGGAACTTTCTTAATTTGATAAAGGGTAACTACAAAGACCTGAGTCAACACTGTAATTAATGGTGAAAGATTAAATACATTCTCTGTAATATCAGCAACAAGGCAAGGATGCCTCCTCTCACTGAGAGTCATCTTTGTACTGGAGGTCCCAGTCAGTAAAGTAAGAGAAGAAAAAGAAATAGAAGTCACACAGACAGGAAAGAATAAAATAAAAGAATTAAAACTGCCTCTATAAAAAATTTCAAATAATCTACAAAAAAGCTACTAGAATGAATAGGTGAGTTTAACAAGGCCATGAGATACAAGGCCAATATATAAAAATTAATTGTATTTCTATATACTAGTAATGAACATTGAAAATTGATTTTTTTTAAAAAAGTACCATTTACAATACTACTAAAAACATGAAGTACTTAGGTAAATATCTTACAAAATATATACAAGATATGTAGCTGAAAATTCCAAAACATTAAGGAAGGAAATAAAAAAAAACCCACCTAAACTTCCAGTTATAAAATAAATAAGTCCTAGGAATGTCATGTACAGCATGGTGATTATAGTTAATAATACTATATTATTTACCTGAAAGTTGCTAAGAGTGTAATCTTAAAAGTTCTCATCACAAGAAAAAAATTGTAACTATGTGTGGTGAGAGATGTTAACTAGACTTTTAGGGTGATCATTTTGCAATATATACAAATATCAAATCGTTATGTTGTAGACCTGAAACTAATATAATGTTATATGTCAACTATGTCTCAATTAAAAAAAAGAAAAAAAATTTTAAAGGGAAAAAATAGTTTAGTAGATTATAAAACCCTGCCTAAATAAATGGAGAGGTACACCATGTTCATGGATTAGAAGACTCAATATTGTTAAGATGTCAATTTTCCCTGAACTGATCTATAAATTCAACACAATTCCAGTGAGAATACCAGAAAGATGTTTGGGGAAGGAAGGCAAAGGAATTAGGAGAGCCAAAATAATTTTGAAAGGAAAAAGAACAAAGTTAGAAAACTTACATTATCTGATTTCCAGATCTACTATAAAACTACAGTAATGAAGACAGTGTGGTGTTAGACAAAGGAAAGACGTAGATCAATGCAACAGAACACAGTATAGAAATACTCCCATTTATATCTGGCCAATAGATTTTTTCCAAAGGTTTCCAGGCAATTCAATAGGGAAAGCACAGTCATTTCAACAAACGGTGTTGAAAAATTTGAATATTCCTTTGCAATAAAATGAACCTCAATCCCTGCCTCCTACATTTCATAAAAAATTAACTTAAATGTAAAACCTAAAATTATAAAATATCTAGAAAAAAATTTAGTAGAAATTATGACCTGGAGTTAGTCAAAGATTATGGGGTTAGTCAAAGATTTTTTAGATATGACTTCAAAAGCATGATCCATAAAAGAAAAAATGATCAATTGGGTTTCATCAAAATGAAGAACTATTACTTGAAAGACTTTGCTAAGAGAGTGAAAGGCAAGCCACATACTGAAAGAAAATATTTGCAAATCACATATCTGATAGATGACTTGTGTCCAGAATATTTAAAAACCTTCAAAATTCAATAAAAATACATACAAAAAACTTGAACATACATTTCACCAAAAAAATAAGTAAATGAAAAGACAAATAAGTAAATGTTTCTGGTTTGGGGCTATTACAAATAAAGCTGCTATAAATATTCCTGTACAGGTTTTTGTGTGAGCATAAACTTCTCTGGAATAAATGCCCAGGAATGCAATTACTGGGTTGTATGGTAGTTGTATGTTTAGATTTTTAACAAACTGTCAAACTTTCCCTAAGTGTCTATATCATTTTACATTGCCACCAGCAATTTATGAGTGATCCAGTTTCTCCGCATTATTGCTAGCATTTGATGTTGTCACTATTTTTTAGTTTAGTCATTCTGTTAGTTGTGTAATGATATCTAATTGTTTTAATTTGCATTTCCCTAATGGCTAATGACGCTGAATATCTTTTCATGTACTTATATGTCATCTGTATATCCTCTTCAGTGAAACATCTGTTCATGTCTTTGCCCCTTGTTCTACTTGGATTGTTTTTTGTGTGTTTTTTTAATGTGTGTGTGTGAGGAAGACTAGCCCTGAGCTAACATCCATTGCCAATCCTCCTCTTTTTTGCTGAGGAAGACCGGCCCTGGGCTAACATCCGTGCCCATCTTCCTCTACTTTATATGGGACGCCGCCACGGCATGGCTAACAAGCAGTGTGTCGGCCGGTGCCGGGAATCCGAACTCGCGAACCCCGGGCTGCCAAAGTGCGAACTAAACCGCTGTGCCACGGGGCCGGCCCTTTGTGTTTTTTTATTTCTTTTTACTGTTGAACTTCGAGAGTTCCTTATATATTCTAGACATCAGTATTTCACTGGATATGTGGTTTGCAAATATTTTCTCCCAGTCTGTAACATCTTTTCATCCTCTTAACAGGGTCTTTTGCAGAGCAAAAGTTTTTTAATTTTGATAAAGTCCAATGTATTAATTTTTCCTTTCATGAACAATGCTTTTGGTGTCAAGTCTTGTCTAGACCTAGATGCTACAGATTTTTCTCCTTTGTTTTTTTCTAAAAGATTTATGTTTTACATTTAAGTCCGTTTTGAGTTAATTTTTTTCTAAGGTGTGAGGTTTAGGTCAAAATTTAATTTTTACCTATGGATGTCCAATTGCTCTTGCATCATTTGCTGAGCAGGGTATCTTTCCTCCTTTGAATTGGTTTCGCACCTTTGTCAAAAATCAGTTGGATATATTCGTGTGGGTCTATTTTTGGGTTCCACTGATCTGTGTGTCTATCCCTCTGCTAATCTACACAGTCTTGATTACTGTTGCTATAAAATAATTTTTTTATTTAAAAACTTTTTTTATTTTACTGAGGTCATATTGGCTTATAACATTGTATAAATTTCAGGTATAACATTGTATAAATTTTAGATATATACATTATTATATATCAGTTTCTGTATACACTGCATCATGTTCACCAGCAATAGTCTAGTTTTTATCTGTCACCATACATATGTGCCCATTTACCCCTTTCACCCTCCCCCCACCTCCTTCCCCTCTGGTAACCACTAATCTGTTCTCCTTATCCATGTGTTTATCTTCCACTTATGAATGAAATCATACGGTGTTTGTCTTTCTCCGTCTGGCTTATTTCACTTAGCATAATACCCTCAAGATCCATCTATGTTGTCACAAATGGCATGATTTTGTCCTTTTTTATGGCTGAGTAGTATTCCATTGTATATATATATACCACATCTTCTTTATCCATTCATCCACCAAGGGGCATAAAATCAGTTGCATTTCTATACACTAATAATGAACTAGCAGAAAGAGAAGACAAGAATACAATCTCATTTACAATCACAACAAAAAGAATAAAATATCTAGGAATAAATTTAACCAAAGAGGTGAAAGATCTATACACTGAAAACTATAAGACATCATTAAAAGAAATTGAAGACATAAAGAAATGGAAAGATATTCCATGATCATGTATTGAAAGAATGAACATAGTTAAAATGTCCATATTACCTAAAACAATCTACAGACTCAATGCAATACCAATCAGAATCCCAATGACATTTTTTATGGACATAGAACAGAGAGTCCTAAAATTTATATGGAACAACAAAAGACCCCAAATAGTCAAAGCAATCCTGAGGAAAAATAACAAAGCTGGAGGTATCACAACCTCTGACTTCAAAATATACTACAAAGCTATAATAACCAAAACAGCATGGTACTGGCAGAAAAAAAGACACAAAGATCAATGGAACAGAATTGAAAACCCAGAAATAAAACCATACCTCTATGGACAGCTAATGTTCGACAAAGGAGCCAAGGAAAGTCTCTTCAATAGATGGTATGGGGAAAACTGGACAGCCATGTGCAAAAGAATGAAAGTAGACCATAATCTTACACCATACACAAAAATTAACTCAAAATGGATTAAAGACTTGAATGTAAGACCTGAAACCACAAAACTTCTAGAAGTAAATATAGACAGTATACTCTTTGACGTAGGTCTTAGCAGTAAAATAAGTTATGAAATTGGATAGAGTGATTCCTCTTACTTTAAACTTCTTTCCAAATGTTTTTGGCTATTCTAGTTCCTTCGCCTTTCCATATAAATTTTAGAACAGTCTTGTGTTGTGTATAACTACAAAAAAGTCTTGCTAGAATTTTGATAGTGATTCTGTTAAACCCAGATGTCAATGTGGGGAGAATTAATAACTTTACAATGCTGAGTCCATGGACACAAAATGTCTCTCCATTTATTTAGATCTTTTTTATTTCATCAGCATTTTGTTGTTTTCAGCATACAAATACTATACACACATTGGTAGTTTAAACCTAAGTATTTCATTTTTATGAGCAATTATAAATGGTTTTGTATTTTTAATTTTGGAGTCCATGTGCTCATCACTAGTATATAAACATACATTTTGGGGGGTTTATCTTGTATTCTGAGAACTTGCTGAACTCACTTATTAGTTCTAGAAGTTTTTTTTAAATAGATTCCTTGAAATTTTCAACTTATATATCATATCATCCACAAGTAATGCCAGTTTTATTTCTTCATATCTAATCTGTGTGTCTTTTCTTTCCTTTTCTTGCTTTACTGCATGGACTAGAACTTCCAGCAATATGTTGAATAAGCATTGTGAGGATGGACACCCTTGCCTCGTTTCTGATCTTAGGGGGAAAGCAGGCACTCTTTCACCATCATGTTTAATGTCACCTGTAGGTTTGTTGTAGATAATTTGTATTAAGTTGAGGATGTTCCCCCATCTATTCCTAGTTTTCTGAGAGTTTTCATCATAACTCATGTTGGATTTTGTCAAATGCTTTTTCTGCATCAATTGATATGATCATGTGATTTTTCTTCTTTAATGTGTTAATATGATGAATTAGATTGATTGATTTTCAAATACTGAACTAGCCTTGCACGCTTGCAATAAATCCCACTTGGTAATGATATATAATTCTCTTTTTATATTGCTGAATTCTATTTGCTGTTATTTCGTTAAGGAATTTTATATTATATTCACATTAGATGAGTTTTCTTTCTCTCTTCTCTCTCTCGCTGTCTCTCTTTCTTTCTTTGGTTTGGTACTAGCTCCAAAATAAGTTAGGAAATGTTCCATCTTCTATTTTCTAGAAGAGATTGTGTAGGATTTGTGTCAATTCTTCTTTTGACAGAATTCTTCACTGAAACCATCTGGGTCTGGAGATTCTTTTCTGGCAGTTTTTGAGTTATGAATTCAATTTCCCTAATAGTTATAGAGCTATTTAAATTATGTATTTTATATTGGGTGATTTGTGGTACTTTGCACTTTTCATGAATTTGGTCCATTTCATCTAAGTTGTCAGACTGATGTGTATAGAGTTGTTCACAGTATTCCCTTATCCTTTCAATGTCTGTAGGATCTGTAGTGATATCCTGCTTCATTCTTGATATTGGTAATTTATGTCTTCTCTCTTTTTTTCTTGGTCAGTCTTGTTAGATGTTTGTCAATTTTATTGATCTTTTCCAAGAACCATTTCTTTTGTTTTCTCTATTATTTTTATGTTTTCAATTTCATTGATTTCTGCTCTTACCTTTTTATTTCCTTCTTTCTGCTTGCTTTGGGCCTATTTTGTTTCTCTTTTTTCAGTTTCTTGAAGTAGGAATTTATATTATTTATTTGAGACTTTTCCTTTTTTATAATGTAAGTATTTCCATCTCAGCACTATATTAGCTGTGTCCCACACATTTTGATATGTTTTATTTTTATTTTCATTCAGTTTGATGTGTTTTGTGATTTCTGTTGAGACTTACTCTTTGGTAAATGGATTATTTAGAAGTGTGTTGTCTAGTTTCTAAGTGTCTGGAGTTTTTCCTGTTATCTTTCTGTTATTGATATTGTACATGTATGATTTTAATTTTACATTTGTTGATGTGTGTCTTTTATGGTCTAGAATATGGTCTATCATGATATATATTCTGTGGGTGCTTGAAAAGAATATGTATTGTGCTATTGTTGGGTGGCATAGTCTATAAATGTCAATTAGACCCTCTTGATTGATAGTGTGTTGAGTTCTAAGTGTTTGCTGATTTTCTATCTTGTTATTCTATCAATTGTTGAGAGAGGGGTGTTGAAATCTCCAAGCATAACTGTCGGTTTGTCTATTGCTCCTTTCAATTATATTAGTTTTTACTTCACATATTTTGCAGCTATGTTATTTGGTGCATAGACATTTAGGACTTCTATGTCTTCTTGGTGGATTGACCTTTTTGTCAGATTAATTTGCATGCTTTGAAGACTTATTTATCTGCTATTAATATAGCCACTCTTGCTCTCTTTTGATTAATGTTTGTATGATCTGTCTTTTTCCATTGTTTTACTTTCAACTCTCATATATCACTATATTTGAAGTGAGTTTCTTGTAGACAGCATATAGATGGGTCATGTTTTTTTTAATTCACTCTGCCAAGTCTGTGAAATATGAGGCAAAAAACAAAACCCAGGAAATTTACCACTGTGTTGTTCCTTGGGTCTGAAGGGCTGTAGGTGGTCTGCCTTCTTCTCTCCATCTTTCAGAATCTTCGTATGTTTATTTTATATATAAAGTCCAGGATTTTTAGTTGTAATTAGAGAGAAGAATAGATAAAAGTACATTCACTCATCTTCCTTGGAAGTAGAAGTCACTAGTCATATTTTGTAAGCATTTTTTTGTTGCTATTTCTCCATCAGGGATACAGTATAGTATGGTGGCCTACAGAGGATATTTTGGCATCACACTAGCCAATATCCACCACTGTTCTGCCATATATGATCTTGACAATTGCAAAATACCTCCAAGCCTTAAATTCTTCAGCTGTAAAGCCATACTTAACTCATAAATTGTTTTGACTAAAAGAGATTACACATACAAATGCTTAGCATGTGGCTATTGAGAACCTGAAATATGGCTATTATGATTGAGGAAGTGAAGCTTTTCATTTACTCAATTTTAAGTCATTTAAATTTAAATAGCTACATGTGGCTAGTGGCTACTATATTAGACAACACAGACTTAACATTGTTATAAAAGAGGATAACAATAATCCTCACGGGATTGATGCAGAGTAAATAAAGGTATGGAAAATAAAATATGCTTTGAAGACACTGTAGTATACAACCTAAGGTGATATTTGTAGTCAATATACTAACTCAAGTGCAGTTTGGGCACAGGCCAAGAAAGTTTTTTCCCTTCCAAATGAGAACGGACATTTTTTGTTATAGACATGAATAGAAGAATAAATACCAGCAAGAAATGAATGAAATAGGGGAGGAAGCAACAGGAAACAAAATGTGTGGCTTTCCTTTCTCCAAAGTGTGCTCCTCTCTGTGACACACTTGTACAGTCACACGGTACAGCATCCGCCATCCGTACTCTGTCACCTGCTGAGCTCCACTCCACATGGTGGCTCAGTGCTGGGGGCTGGGCAAGCGATTTCCATCTGCTTCCTTACAGAGCACTGCCTCACAGAATTCATTATGGAGATAGGTTACCAATGAGAAAGCGCTCCAGTATGAAAAACTGGTCCCTGGTGAGCCCTATCTCTGATTCCCTTCAAAGAGTTATCCAAGGAAAGTAGATGAGGTTCATTGACAGACAGTTCACTATCCCCCAAGACAGCTGTGAATTTCAGGAAGAAAAAAGAACCTTTCTTCCATCCTGGAAGTGAGGACAAGTGGACTGGCTCCAGGAGCACCATGATGGGTGTCAGGCTGCCTGGGTTCTTGACATATTTGTGCTACCAGCTATCTATGTGGCACCAGGAAACTCAACTCCCTTTCTTCCTGTGTAAAATAGAGGATCAGAACTTGATGGTCCACGACCCCCACCAGGACCACAATTCCATTATTTGTACCTGACATTTGTATATTTTTGCGACTTCATGGGAACAACCACTCTCTGGTATATATTAGGTTAACAGTAGTAGAGATGAGGAACCAGAAGTGAAATAAGACTGTCGTTTGATAAAAGCCTCACAATAAGTTGGTGGCAGAACTAGAAACAAAGTCATCTAACTCCATGCCCTCGGGTCTTTGTCCCATACCGTGTTGCTCTGAGTTCATCTAGAAGAAAGTATGGCTCAGCGCCTAATGAATAGACCAGTTTCTTTCTCCTTCCTCTGCCCCTCCTTGCTCAATCCCCACACCTGTTAATACCAGCCCTTGTTTGGATGTGTAGGAAAGAGGAAAAAAGCAGAAAAAAAGAGATAGGGAGCAAAAAAAGAGAAAGGTAGGCAGGATGCTTAATAGTTTCCATTAGTTCAGAAAGAAAGGCACTTAGAGTTTCCAAAAGAGCCAGTATCTTCAGAGGATCGTGAACAGTTAAAGAAAGTGGATACAGGGAGGTGAAGTGGCTTGTTCCAGGTAACACACGCCTATTTGGTAAGTAGACACTAATAATGGACAGCACAGCCTGGGAATTAGGGCCAATTAGAGTCTCCATCCCACCTCTGCTGCTTTCCAGCTGGGAAACCTTGGTCAGGGCAGCCTCTCTGAACTTTATTTTTCTCATCTCTCTAAAGGGGGTCATGATAACAACATCACAGGGTTATTGTGAGGATTAGTCGAGATAATGTATGTGACACAGCTGTCCAAGATAAGAACATAATAGAAGAGAAAATTTATTAGTTTAGACTAGAATCCAGATATTCTGTTTCAATCAAGTGATCTTCCTGTTATAATATGCCACCCCCTCCTCTTCCCTCCCTCCTACCCTAATGCCAGCTCATTCCCTTAAGCCCTCTAATTAGCTAAATAAAAAGTGCAGACAGGGCCTATGTAAAAAAATGCTCTCTGAGCCAAGTGAAGTCCCCAGGGAAGCGAAGAAACCCACATGGCCAATTAACATAGCATCATTTCATTTCCTCAGAGTGACTAATACCCAGTGACAGTCACTTAAACACTAATTGCAGGAGAACAGGTAGAAATCATGTTAAATAAGCCCATCTTTATTTCTGGGGGAAAAAGAAAAAGCAAGGCTCTCTGATCCACGAGCAGGCTTGCTTCTTGATTTTCTACACAAAGAGAGGGGGTTTCCATTTCCAATTGGACGCTAGATTTTGATTGCATCAGTAGTTATTCCTAAACTAGCCAGCAAATTTACAGCGTGAAACTGAATTACCAGCATAACAATGTGCCAGCTCCATTCTGTCAGCATTTGATTTTTCTGAATTCAAGCACTGCATAAAACAGTGATGCCTGCAAGCTGCAGAGAAACCACCGACACCCACAGGTCTCCCCTTGAGCTTGCTAGACCTTCCAGAGCCTCGGTCCCCACTTCTGTGCTGAGGAGTGGGGGAGAGTCCCTTCTTCAGGAGGGTTTTATGGAATCTCTTCACCAAGGGCTAGTGTGAATTGTCACTCTCCACCCCCTAGCTTGTTTTCCACTTTCTAACTGTAGCTTCTTTTCCTTCTTCTCTCTTCTCCTTCCTGCCTTTAACCATACTTCCTTCCATCCAATGCCAAAGTGAGAGAGTTTGGTCGTTTTACAAAAGGTAGAAAGCAAGTAGGGAGGAAGACAGATTTCCTTTACTTCCTAATTCTGCCCTACTTCCTGACCTACAATGTGCCCACGAGCACCTTTCACTGGTCATCCTAGGGTCTCTCATCCTCCAAAGACTGTGTTTACCCCACCTGCAAGCCATCAGCCATTCTTGTCAAAATTTTCTAATTCCTCCGACTGAAGTCCTACTTATTCCCTAAGTCCCAGGTCAATGCCACCTCCTCAAAAAGTCTTCCTTTACTACTTCAGCCCTCACACAACTCCAGTTGCTTTTTTAGAAAAAAACAAAATTTAGTTCATAATTATATACAAATTGTATTGTCATGTAATTTAGACTCCCCATCCTGATTTGATGATCCTTAAGGGAGGGGACCAAGTCTCCCACCTCTCTTGCATCTTTCACAGGTGTCCTGGTTCAGTGCTGGGCACAGAGTGGTTGCCTATTTGATATCTGCTTAAAACAGAAAACCCACTTCCCAGCTCTGTACCCCGTTGTTTGCATGAGGGCATGAGCTTGGTAAGCCACAGAAACAGCTTTCCATGGTGCAGTGGTTCAATTCAACACAGAACACATTTCTTGAATTCCTCCAGTGTTCTATCCTGGGCTGGCCACTGGCCACATCAGAAACACATTCTGTCCTGTGCAGTCTTTACCTTTTCTTCCCAAGGAGATGGCCAACCCACCTACAAGGTGGCCTTATTCTCATCATGGAGATAATGAAAACAGGGTGCTTGTGGCTGAGCCAGTACTTCATGCCTGTCAAAGCTCAGCTCAAATTGAATGTCCTTCTGTGAACTTCCTCAGACTGTGTAACTGTAAGTTCCTCCATTTTTCCTAAGAAAATGAAATTAGGAATGCTAGAGTAATTGATGAAGATGATTGTCTCATGGGATGATCTGAACTGATTTCCAGTTGTGGTTGGGTGTTTCTGATTGGCAGGCAGCTCTCCTGCAGGCTCCTTCCACCTGTGGCTCTGCCACCCCGTAAGGCCTTGGGGTGACCTGCATCCAGGAGGCAGCAGCAGGGCCACATTATAACTTTCACGGCTCTAGCTACTTTTACCTTCACGGGCCCCTTCTTCTATACAAAATATTAAAAATTATATTTTATGACTGTTGGTATAAAGATGAATATATTGTGCATTAGTACACTTTCTTTGACCTAAAAATTTATTTTTTAATTATGATTTTAAGGAAATTAAAACATTTCCATGAGCCCTTAAAAGTATCATGGTCCCTAGGTACTGAGCTCACCTAGTCTGTGCTCATCTCTTCTTGGTCTGAACCCCATGCCCTTGGCAGCCAGCTCATGCTGCCTGGCTTTGCCCACCTGATAGTACACTTCGGCCTTGCCAGACAGACACCAGGGTCTTGGGCCTTTTGCTAGCTCTCTAGCACTTGTGCAGTGCTTTGCCTGGAGCTAAGGCTCTAGAGGTATCAATGACACAGCTGTGCACGATTGGGCAACTTCCTTAACTCACTAAACCTCAGTTTCCTCATCTGTAAATGGAGTGCAAGATTTGAATCCCCTTCATGGTCTTCCTTTCAGGATAAAATGAGAGGATTCATGCTTAACCCAGCATCTGGCACATAGTAAGCACTAAATAAATGTTAACACTTTTATCATTATGACTTAATATGACAATAACTCATATTTATAGAATACTTGGGTTCTCACAGAACTGCCACAGGATGAAACCATGGCTCTAGTTCTCATGTCTCATTGCAGCCAAAGCTTGTTTATAGAAAATGTTGAGGTTTAACAGAAAGGTTTTGGAATAAGACAGATATGGACTTAAATCCCACTCTGCCACTTACCAGCTGGGTGATGTGTGGCACAGATTTAATCTCTCTGAGACTTTGTTTTCTCATCTGTAAAATCAAATCATAATAATACTTCCTTCACAAGTATTAAAAAAACTGTCCTGGGTCTGCCTTCTCCAGGCTGTCTCCCTTTTTCTTGAGAACGAAGATTAGTGTCTAACCAAATGCTTCCTGCTCGCCTGTGGTTACGAAAGCCTCAAAGTCCTCGTGGGAGACCAAGAGATTTGGTGCTAAGCTCAAGAATGCTAGCTCCCTTCCCCTGTCCCTATCCCAACTAAGATAAAAATACTGTATGCCTAGAAGGGGTAACACATAAATCCTTCATCAGTGCTTACACTCTAACATCCTCGTGCTTCTTGTCTCCAGAGAGCAGCTCCATCAGCTGGTGAAGGGAAGGATATAAGAAGGCAGGGCGGGGGGCGAACACCTGGGATGCTGAGGACGGACTTTGTCTCTTTCTTTATATACATATATATATATATATATATATATATATATATTTCTGCAAAACTGGCATTGCCACAATATGACGAAGTCCTCCTGGTTCTAGAGTGACAACAGTCCTGTAGAGCTCTTCTCTACTAAATGAAGCCGAAGGGTGTGCATTTCAGTTCTTTTGAGTCTTTGTGGTCAGTGGCCCAATATTCAGTTGACCTAAACACTGAAAACAGAAATCATGCCCATCACTTGGTGAGCAAATACCATTTGCTAGGGACACCTCATAACCACATGCAGGACATTGGGTTAGAGCCCAGGACCTGATCCTAGTCTTGCCTTTGACTCAAGCCAGCTCTATGAGCCACATCACTTAAACTTGGGATTCCTCCATTTCTGTTTCTTCCTTTAAATTTGAATACTAGTACCTACCTTACAAGGCTGTATGCATGAAGTCGTGCATGTCAAGTTTATGGTGTCTGGCACATAATAATTTTGCAAAAGCATCACATCTCAGTACCGCAGAGCCACACTACATAAACGATTGCTGGAAGCTGGGAAATACACCAGGAATGGTGGTGCCTTCCAGCTGTCACCTGAGCTGGGGATTGAGCCATCACCCACACTGACCTGTAGAGCCACAGGCAGCCTGCCTGCCCTACCTGCTGGCAATGCCAGAGTCTAGATAAACCCTGCTGGATTCAAGACTGTATGACCAGAGAGGGAAATATAGGGCTGACAAAAAATGACCACCAAACAAGGCAAATTCTAAGGGTTACTAGTAGTATCCATAAAACAGAGTTGCCTGGGAAAGGAGTAACAGGAAGACAAGTCCTGAAGAACATTCTAAAATATGAGAAAATGAAGAGATATGCAGTTTCCTTAAAGCAAAGAATAATACTGCAAAGATTTCAATTCATCCCATGTTTTAAATAAATATTATTCTAATGGAATTTTCCTTGGCACTTAAGATTATATTATAAATTACATTCACAAGAAAAAATGGCAAGGAAAAGATGGATAATTCAATAAATGGAGAAAGAAAACAACAACCAATGAAAAAATAGGCAATATGATAAATTGCTTAATCATTTATCAAAGAAATGCAGCTAGAAGTCACATAATCTCTGAGTCCACTTCTGAATACGTGGAGCCTGCATTTGAACTTTGTTACGAACATGGGCAAAGAGGCAGCAACAGGATTCAGAAGAATAGCATAACAGAAAATTAAAACCTAGAAAAAGATCAGTAATCCCATAACTCACCACTCCACTTACAAACAACCCTAAAAGCTCTGGTAAGTGTCTACGGAGGAAATACTGAAAATCCTGATCTAAGGCTCAGGCAAGATGAGCAGAGGCTGATTCATCAGGGAAACAGTGGCTCCACATTCCTGAATGCCAAGGGTATGGAGGGAGTGGGGGATTGGGGTATTGCAGGGAGAAGCAATGCAATGCTTGAAGAAAGTGAGCCTCTACTAGACTCAATTCAATCAACTGTCTGCGTCAGAACCACAGGACCCACCCCAGCTGCATGCGGTAGAATTTCTGGGGTGGGGTTGGGAATCTATACATTTTATAAGCTTTCTAGGTCATTCTTACGCTCACCAAAGTTTGAGAACCAATACTATAGCACCTCCTACCCAGAGCTGTCCCTCCCTGCCAGACAAAAGAGGCTTCATGGCTTATTCTGTCTGTACCTGCCCTTGAACCTTGGGGGCAGCCATGGATACCCTTCTTTCAAGTAAAGGGGAGGGCTTGGAGGAACTTGGCTGTGAAATTCCTATGATCTCACTCTCATCAACCTGGTTCCAAGCCTTGTTTTCTTCTGCTGTCTCCAGAACCCCAAACTTAGTCATCAGGACTCCTATGTTCTTGACTGTGAGGATGACACATGTCTGGACCATAGGGATGGCCATGAAAGGATAAAACTCTGGAGCCAGAAAGTATTCTTTTAACACAAGAAGGGGAAGAGTTATCAGAAGGTAAAACCAAAGACGGTTTGGCTGGAGGGACAGCACAGTAAAAGCTTTATCAGTGTGGCTATGGCGAGAGTTTGCAGAAATGATGGTTTACTTAAGGAATTAACTGAGAAATAAGCTGTTCTGCCCACAGTCATCTCAGCTGCCAAAACTCAGTTATTTTCCTACCCGAGGATGATCCCAGGAAAAGAATGGTCCAAGTTCTACCACAGTGTCAACTACTCCCTCTGGACTTTGTGTTAACTCCTTTAGAATGTTAAAATACGATTCTGCAGTCTCTCAGAACTGACCTGGATTGTTGCAGTGGCCTCCCAGATGGGGTTGGTTGGGGTCTCTCTCTCTCACACACACATCCATTTTTTCCTCTTTATTTACTTATTTTCACAAGATTAAATGATTTGATGAAAGCCCAAGACATTGGTCTTCATAAGTGTCTTTGTTCTCACTGATGCGCTGTGACTTCCCAGACTTCAGGAGACTGAGATCTTTTATAAAGAAATATGCTCAGGAGATGAGTCTGGGCAAGGGTTGGGAGGGAGGTGTCTGGAACTGTAACTTAATCACGTATCCTTGGCAGCTCAGGCAGGATCCCCTGCTGACTTGTCAAACTCTCACATGGACGTTAAGAAGATTAAGATAATAGCATGCCTAACATAGCTAATAAGAAAGACTTAAAACAATTGGCAAAAATAGATTGAGTGATGAAATGCTTATTAGGAATAATGATTCTATGTCACAATAACAGCATATAGGGTCAGTCTCGTTTCAACACCAAAACCAGGAGAGGAGATGCTGATGGCAAGGCAGGGAGAGACAGAGTCGGCAACGCTTCGTGCCCAGGGACCAACCAGGCAGGCAGAGACACAGTCGCCAAGCAACAAGCCCCCCACCACACCCCATCACTGACCATGGCCAGTTTGGAAGGGTGTATAGGTCACAGAGGTGCCAGGTCACATCTGACATCCTGGACATTGGAGGAGGTGCATCTGTGCCCAAAAATCCTAAATAGATTTTCCTCAGTCTAAGAATAGCCACCTCAGTCTTCCCCCTTTCCAGCCTGGGCACATCAGTGACTTGCCAGTTCTCTTCCTATTTGTTTTCAGGGACAAGAAGAGCCTAGGTCCTCTTACAGGGAACTAGCTAAGGATCCTTCTGTGCCAGGGGGAGCACGCTGCAGGCATCTCCTCCCCACACCCATCCGTGCCCGACCTTTGCCCTCCAGTGCTCCTTTCACATTTCTGGGGCTGGCCGCTGCAGCAGCCCCTGCCCTCGGGGCTCTCCTGCCCTGTGCAGCCATGCGCTCCAGGCAGGTAGGCCGAGCAGAAGAGGTTCTGCTGGTCTCCACTCCATATTTCTCGTCCATTTAGAGGAGGGAACCTCCTGAGGCCTAAGGACTTCCTAAGCCCATCAGCCTAGTCTTCCACTCACCAAACTCTCCTTCCTTTCAGGAGGGACGGGACAAGTTTGGGTCTGCAGTAAGAAATAATGAAGGCCCGAACAAAGGCCTGATCAAAGATTAGCCCTTTCATCTTTGGTGAGAAGATAAGCAGCAGGGAACTCTCCGACATTGCTGGTGAAATGGTGTAACAGGCTCTTATGAAGGGTATCTGGCAACATCTTTAAAATTGAGAGCATGCATACCCTTTAAACCCCCTCTTAGGAGCCTATCCCATAGAAGCAAAAGCACCTTTATAAAATGATGTGCACCATTTGGAGGCAAATGCTCGGAAACCAGGTGAGCGACAGAGGAATGTGAGAGACTACAGATGCTTTCATAGAGAACTAAATGAACAGAGGAGATATGCAGGCGGATACAAAACAGGTTGTGAACATGTGTTTTCTTGGGAGAGGTCGTTGGGGAGAGGGCAGCAGTTGGCATATAGAACAAGAGACAGGAGGAGTTGGCTAAAAAAAAGCAAAAGGATGACACTTTAAAAATTCAAGCAGGCTAGGGGCCAGCCCAGTGGCGTAGTGGTTAAATTCGTGCACTCCGCTTCTGTCGGCCCGGGGTTCGCAGGTTCGGATCCTGGGTACAGACTGACGCACCGCTTGTTAGCCATGCTGTGGCAGCGTCCCATATAAAGTGGAGGAAGATGGGCACGGATGTTAGCCCAGGGCCAGTCTTCCTCAGCAAAAAGAGGAGGGTTGGCAACAGATGTTAGCTCAGGGCTAATCTTCCTCACACACACACAAAAATCAAGTAAGCTGTACAGGTCAGGGAAGTGGATTGAGATATAGACTCTACTCTCTGGGAAGTAGGCTCTGAGAAGGAGGTTTGCCTGCAGGAGGTTTAGGGGATGTGCCCTCAGGATCACACCTGTGGGGGAGCGAAGCAAGCTGGGCCTCAGCCAATCCCAGTGGAGCTGGGAGTGCTCTGGATGAACATCCGAATTAGGACTAAGACCGATCATTGGACTCAGGCTGCTCCCACAAGGGAGGTGGCCCCCATCAGCAGAGGGCGATCACCAGGAGGTGAGACTGAGCTATGAGCTGTGAGCTGTCAGCACTGGGGGGATGAGCACTTCAGCCATGGAGGGAAGGGACCCAACAGCACAGCGCAGCATCCACTACACAGGGGCACGATCACATTTACGTATATTTGTGAAATTATAGATAGAATGTATGTGCAGACATTTAAAGAAAAAGAGTGAGCAGAAGAAGAGAGTGGCTTCTTTGATTCTCAGACTTTAAATTTCTTTCTAACACTGACAATTCTGAAGCCTAACAGACTCTGTACGAAGGGAAACAGACGACACTCCCAGCCTGGGCAGCTCTGGTGGTAATACTGGCCTGATGATTTCCCTGACCTCCTCACAGTGGAAACCAGGCGCCCAGCCTCCCCGCTGAATTAACGTCTGCTCCTGAGAACTCTGACTGCCTTCTATTTTTGAATAGGTTGGAAATAGAACCAAGGGATAAATTTCATTTCCATTTTGGTTGTCAGGGGTGAGTACCTTGAACATGGGTTCGAATTGAAATCAAGCATAAAATACAAAGTAAAAACCTCAGAAGGACACCTGCTGTCTGCCTGGGAGGCAGAGCTATATATGACGCTGTAAAATTGAGGCGATTGTTCTGACCCAGCCCTAACTAGGAAGCCCAGTGGTGACTCAGTTAGGCACACGCTTGAGACAATTAAGATGCTATAAAAAATGTAGGAACCTCATAATTAGACATATAATCAGTCCCCCGATCCCACCTCCTCCTTGTTACACCATATATCTAAGGTAAAATGGAGACAACGCATTCAACTTGCATATTCTCCCAAGGCTGTCTTTCTCAGTCATCTGAACAAGATTTGACTTTCATCAGCAAGTGTTTGAGGAGCAAAGGAGAGGGAGGGGAGACTGACACACAGCTTCAGAGTTCTGTGTTTCTGTTAATATGGAAAGAAAGATCCAGCAGCCTGTCATGTCCTGACAGGATGCCTTCATTTATTTACATTGTTCTGGAAATAATAGCAATTAGCCAAGAAAAAGGTAAGTTATATGTATCAGAAAGGAGGACTAGAGTTAGTTAATGTAGATGATTTTTTTATATCTGGATAACTTAAAAGAATTAGAACTGTAACAAGAGAGCAGGAAGGTGGCTGGTTAAACATGAAATATATTAAAATCTACAGCTTTCTTACATACCAGCAATAATTAGAATTAGAATGTAATGGGGGACAAGATTCCATTCACAGTGACAATAAAAATATAAAATAGTTAGGGATACATTCACCAAGAAACGTATAGAATAAACAAAGAGAAAGCTACAAAAATTAACTGACTTGAATGAAGTGATAACATTCTTGGATGGGAAGTTCTTATCTTGTGTTGATATCAATTTCATTCATTTTAATAGATAAGTTAACAGAATTCCAACCAAATTTATTTAGAATTAGACAATTCTAAATTTTATCTGGAGGAATAAATATGGATGGAAAGCGAGAATGAGATGGGGGTTGTTCTACTCGATATTAAAATATATTTTAAAATTATACTAATGTATAAATATCAATAGCAAAATCGAAATGAGGCTGTCTGCTGATCATTCAGCCACTTCTCATGTGTCTGCACAGGGAAATTAGCATTCTCTCTTTCCTCAATTGACCATGGACTCTTGTGAATGTTATTCAGTCTCGTGGCTTCTGCATCCAAGTCCTATCAGCCCAGGAAAAGACCCATGAACATCCATGGTTCTCCGCCCTGTCTTAGGAAAAGCAGTTGTAGCCCTAACCTTCCAACCTGTATTTCTTTTAATGATACTGAGTGAGTCTCCAAGGTCAGACATCAGAGCATGTCCTCTGTGTCTACAGGACACCAAACATCTGGGAAAAAAGTGACCTATCCATTTGGAACAAACTTTTACATTTTCCACTTCCTGTCAGGCTTTTTCTGGATGAATAAAACATGCAGACTCTTATTTTAATTTTTCAATTGTCTCCTGGACTTCTGATATCTCACATACCATAGCTTCTCACATCATCTGTGTGAAGGGCCAATTTTTTCCCAATCCATCATGCGCCAGTACTTTTTTTAAATGTAAGAAAAGTGAGTGACTAAAAATGAAATGAAAAAAAAATACCAAGCAAATACAAGCCCCGATTTTTATTATTATATTCAACAGACAGAAAATCACTCTGTCGTATTGCTATAAACGTCTCGAAACACTTACTCTTTTCACAGACTGATGACAAACTGCCAGCGGCAGGGCACCTGTCCATGGACTGCCCAGCTCTAACCTCATCACCAACAGACTGGCTACACTTTAGTGGAGGACTCTTCACGCCCTGTGGTCGATGTAACAAGACAATCTTATATTTTTATAGCACTTAGCTTTTTATAGCTTCAAATCTCTTCCCTCAAGTGACTCTCCAATAATATGGTTCTGAGGTAATTGGGGCAGCTTTTAAACAAACCCCATTTGTCAGGCAAGAAATGCAGATCCTCGCAGATACATTCGGTGATGTGCTCACCGTGGTGAGTGACAATGCTGGAACTCACCTGAAGTGTTCTGATTCATGATCTGGGATCGTCCCCTCCTTGACTGAACCACCGACGTGACGACGAACTCCATACTGATGAGCTCCATGAGTCTAACCTCATGGCTCTGGCCAACAAAGCATTTTAGGCACTAACACCAAAGAAGTCCTTTTCTACCTTTCTTTGCCCCATATGCTTGAAGAGAAAGCCCACCAGATGGTCCAGGGCCCTTGGACTAATGATATTATTCTTACCCTGTATCACTGTATTAGGAGAGAAATTTCAAATGATCCATAGTTCTCAAAAACAATAGCAAATATCAAACTGCAGCAATGTCACTAAAAACTCTCATGAAACTCTTTAAAAAGAGAAGTGCAGCAAATTATTTAGGCGACATGGCCATAACCAAGATGGCATCGCTCACCTCCTAGTTGTTTTCCCAAACTCCAAGTACATTATGTAAGAGCAAATGAGCAACCTCTCTAGGATGCCAAGATTGCAAATTAAACTACAAAGAGATCTCAGAAAGTTCTAACAAAATCTCTGCTCTTTATTCAGAAGGGGATGCTTTTCCTTGTCTTCTGCAGGAGGGGCCAGCAGTAGTGTTTGGGAGGGGTGACAGCAAAGATAAGTGCGCAGGTCACCTCAGGCCTGATGCAGTTAAATGCAGTTCCCCGGAGCTGCAAGGAAGCAAATGACCAGCGCAGGAAGGCAGCGTCGTGCAGCGGAAGGGCCTTGGTTCCAGAGTCACAAGGTCCTGGTTTGAATCCCAGCCCTTCCACTCCTGCAATGGGCCTTGATCTTGCTGTGCCTAACAGAACTGTGATTATTAAACAAAGATATGTGTAAAATGGCTTAGCACATAAGTGCTGGGAAATATTCATGCTAGTGAATAGAAAAAACCATATAGAGTTCACCTTCTTCTACCAGGCATCTGCCTGCATCTTTCCAGCCCCATCTAAAAAGATTTCTGACATTTTTGCCTCAAACTGATTAAATAGAATCAAAATAGCCTCAGGCAGGTTGTGTAACATACAAGAGAAAACACAGTTAAAAGGAGCAGTAAGAGTCTATAACAGCCATTGGTACTCAACTAGATAGCCTGAGGGCTGACTGACGTCCACAATGGGGATATTTTATAGTACCGGAAGAAAAGGTTTGCTTTATGAAACAACTTTGCAATGAACATTCCGATGCCTACCCTGATGAGCTAACATGTATAGAGAAGATGCATCTATGGCTCAGAGTGTGCCCACTCTTGCTGGCTTTGATTCCCATCCTAACACAAGACTTGAGTCTCTATCAAGGCAACTCAGAGGACAGGGAAATAGAACACACTTTAAGTTATGGAAGAACAACAACATACAATCGAGACAATTCAGATTTTTTTTTTTTTTTTGGCTTGAGTTGCTCCAGTTGGCTGTCTACACTGATCACAAGACTCCTGTTTCTCAGGCTGCGTAAAGTTAAGCCAAGTAACTGAGTACAAACCAGGACAGGCATTCAATCATACAGATGTTTCAAACTGTGTTTTCTTTTCTGGCAGCAAAAGAAACTCGGAGACCTTCTTTAGTTTATAAGACAGCATCTAACTACTTTGGATAATTGAAATTTTTTCCTTTTATACTTAAATATTTGACAACACAAGGCCTAGGCCAGCCTTTGCCTGAATCTACATCTGAAGAACCAGCTTAAAGATCTAAGTCATCAAGGAGGCCACCTTCTGAGTCTCTGTGACAGTAGAAAACCCAAACCCTTGGTTCTGTCACTCATACGGACTACGGCGAAGACTAGCAGGATCTCCGTGCTCTTCATTAAGACCAGTGCTTCACCTCACGTGTAGGACTGGACTTTGAGTTTCTTTAATTTAATTCAACAAATGTTCATTCAGTACTTACCACTGTGCTTTGGCCCTGAGGATTCAAAGCTGATTAAGACTGATTCAGGTTAGGCCTGTAGATTACAATTTATAGTTTAAGAGATGATCACCTAAGCTGACCTCGTCATTCTACTGATGCAGAATTGAGGCTGGAGAGAAAGAAACTTCCCAAAGTCACACAGTGAGTGTGAACCTTCAAAAGTCATACTTCTGAACCAGGGTAATTCAAAGTTTGAAATCATGGTTAAAATGTAGGTGCCACTACTATCAAAGAAATGGTAGAAAACAAAAGTACTATATGCAAGTCCCCTATTCTGTAGCTTTTGGGCTTAGCTGTCAATCCATTTCCCAACCTGGACACGGCACACTCAGCTGTCTGCACACTGCACAGGGGCAGCCCCCACATAGACTCCTGTGATTCTCCAATCTGCCCCCTCGGTTCTGAAGGCAGAGTCAAGGCCATGATGACCTGCACTATGTTCTCAGCTCTATTCTAGGTAAGTCAGATTTAACCCAGTATAATAAAGACCAGGTTTTCACATTCAAGATTTTTGTAATCTAAGGAGATGTCAAGACAGACATGCATGAGGATGTATGTATTTAAAACCGATGTTATAAGTATGAAATGTGCATGATTATATTAGAAGGCTATGGATCATGCTAGTCAAGTCACTTCTTTGATGAAGTCTTTTTTGACACTCTGCTCCCCAAACTGGAAAAGCAACCTCTTCCAACTGTGCCTGTGTAATTATCACAGCCCTTTATTGGGCTCGATTACGTGTCGGTCTCCACCTTGAAGTCAGGGTCTGCTTGTGTCTGTCACCCAGTAGGCTCTCAAAATGTTTCCTGAATAAAGTAAATAAAACATATTTTGAGATCCTTGTCCACTCTGGGGTGGCTTCCCAGAAGAGGATATCTGAGATTTATTTTAAGAAATGGAAATGATTTGGAAGGAGGCACATTTCTTCCTTTGTTCCTTCACTATGCCTAGAACATAGGAGGAGGGCTTGGGGTGGGTTTGGTGAGAAGGGCAGGGGGAAACAAAAGGCACACACTGTTCCTATGATTCTCCTATGATTGGAGAAAAGTTCTCAGGGGCAGGTTCACTCTTCCAAGGTCAAGGGTGAGAATAGGAAAGGAAGTCCTGACCCTCAGCACAGCTTCACTTGTGCTGTCAGGCATATGTTCTCTATATGAGACACCTTTGTACCAAGCTTTGCAGGAATCGCTTCCATCTGGAAGCCTGGGTGAATCACAGGAAGGCAATATGCAATTTTTCCAGTTTGCATTTGGCCTAGACTGTCAAATCTACATTCTGAATCTTATGAAACACTATTACCCAAGAACACTCCGAAGGGTGCAACATTAGTAAATCAAAAGCCCATGGCTCTAATTCCCTTCCAATGCACACAGTTGGACAGAGAGAGAAGTCACAGTTGGATGCAGCCAATGGTTTGACTTTGAGAGGATGGCTGACTCTGGGAAGCTTTGGGCATGTGGTCAGCACAGTAGCAAAGTGCAAGTGTTTGGGAAGGTAGTGGTTGGGTGGGAGAGGCTATTGCATACAATATTTTCTTTTCTGGTATGTGTCCCAGGAGATCCATTTCATATTGACACCTGAACTTTGTGACATAGCTGGATCCTGCTCCACTGGCTTCCATACAAAAAATATAATGCAAACCAGCTGGGGTAAGAGCAGTTACCATGGAAACCCCAGACTTTGGTTTGGAAAGTAAAAGTGATATTTACAACGACCACAGCTATGGTTTGTACCAATGTACTTCCTGGGAAGTTTCTTTTTATCCTCAACTTTAGCATTCCTTTTTTTCTTCTTGCCATGCGGAATTTGGCAAACGAAAAATTTAAAATCAGACTGGAAATATTACCTTCCCAGTTAAATAGCTAAAACAGGAGGTCTTGATTTATTCAAACCATATTTGTTGAAGACAAATTTAACTCTAAATGAAGAAACTGCTTAAAGGTCAAATTTTGTCTTGGATACTTTGAAAGAGTTGCTAAGCATTTTGTCCCCCATAAAGGCTGGGTTGACACCAGGAGGTGTTATTTGTCTTATTTCCCCATAACCACTTTTCCACCTCTCCATAACAAGAGGAGAATTATGGCTATAGAGAGCAAACACTGCCTTATGTGGGCATGATCACAGTTGTGGCCAACCCAGTCAGGATAGCAGGAATAGACCAGTTGCTTTAGCACGCTGGCCTGAAAACACAGAGGACGTTAAAGGCAGGCAAGATTGGGCACCAGAGAGAACCAGGTTCCAATTCCTACTCTGCCACTTGTACTTGCTGCATGACCCTGGGCAAGTTCCTTAACCAACCTCTGCCACAATTTCCTCATCTCTGAAATGAGAATCAGAATACCTATCGCTCCAAATGTTTGCAAGGACTTAATGAAATAATGCACAGAAAGCATTTAGTATCAGCTCATAATAACCTAAAATCCAAAATTAAATCAATCTCCAACAACTCTTTACTCTAACGGCAAGGAGGATGAATTATCTTTGGTTAGTGGAGTTGGTAATACACACATGCACGCACGCACGCACACATATTCAACTGTATATATCTATTTTTAAAAGCAGTTCTTCAAATACAGTGTAATTATTGATCTTTGTAATTAAATAGCATTGAATTAGTTGCCCATATGTTCAGAGTAGTATGATGAGCCCTCTGCAGCATACATTAAACAGACCCTGTCCTTGTCCTTACAGTGTAAAACAGATGACACTGACATGGACAAATAGTAAGTGCACATGTATACTGGCAACGGTTTTAGAGAAATCTAGAAAGCTCAGTAGTAACACCATGCATAAATGTTAAAGTCTAATGCATTAGAAAAAAAATCAAAATTAAATCAATCAAAAGGAAGAATCCAGTGGAAGGGAAGTGGGGAAGACAGGAGAGCAAAAGCACGCAGACCAAGCTGACACATTCTCTGGCTTCAAGCAACTGTTCTAATCGACGAGGACAATAGCCGCAAGCCCACCCACAGCTCTCCTTCTCCCCAATCCCCTGAGCCCCCCAAAGTCTAACCCCTCTCCTCATGCCCCCTTTCTCATTCCATCCCAACCATTAAAGCATTTGGTTATGCCTTCTTCTAATCCTCTCAACCAACCCTTGAAGATTCCCTCTTCTTCTGTACTCATCTTCCTTTTCTTGAGGAAAAAAATAATAGTTGACCGTGAAGCCCTTGGTGGTGACAGTTCAGTCTCCTTCATTCCTCTCCCTTCTTCTCCTAGCAGTTGGCTCTGCTCCTCATTTCCATTTTCTTCCCCCCACATCCTTCTTAACAAGTCCCCCATCCCCACCACTCTGCTGAAACTGTTCCTAGGCCCTCAACTCGGCATTCCTGTTTAACTACATCTCTCTCTCTCACTCCTCCATTGAGTTTTGTAGGTCACAAATGACCTCAGATTACTAAACACAATTTTTTTCTGGTTCTCTTTCTCCTTGACTTCTCTGCAGCATTTGACATTGGCACCACTCCCTCCTCACTGACATTTTCTCCTCTTTTTGTTGCCAGGATTTTATGCTATGCTGAGTCTCCCACTTTTCCAAAATCTTGGGCAATTTCTGTTTGTTCTTCTTCCGCCTATTTCTCCAACTTCATACATGTCCTAAATTCAGCCTGAGGCCCTCCTCCTTGAGAGATGACCCCTTGACTTAGCGCCACCATTTTCCCATTCTCATCTCAAGAGCTCTCTCCTCATCATAACGCTAATATTTGCTACTGCACTTAAGATCAGTCCTGTCCAATAGAACATTCTGAGATGATTGAAATTGTTCTACATCTGCACTGTCCAATATGGTAGCCATTAGCCATATGTAGCTATTGAGCACTTGAAATATGGTTAGGCTGTTGAGGAACTGAATTTTTAATTTTATCTAATTTCAATGAATTTTAATTTAAATTTAATTCACCACATGTGAGCTAGAGGCTATGTACTGAACAGCACAGTTCTAGATAGTTTCACTTAAACACCATGATTTCAGGCTGACTATAGTCAAAACCAAAGGCCTTCCAGAACGCATCCAGCATCTCTGTCCATGGCACCACAATCCCACTCCACACTCAAAGCTTGAATGCTACCTCTTGTTTATCTCACTCTGCCTCCTCATAAGCAGCCTCTGATTTTCATTGACTCTGCCTTGAAATGTCCCCACTCTCTGCACCACCTGCTGTGTCTCACGGCCACACCTCTGTTCAGGTCCTCCTTAAACCTAAACAATCAGCCTGAGTCTCTCTCTTCAACATATCTTGCCATCACTGCTGGTCTAATCTTATTCTAACACTGCTGCACCGTGTCACTTACTTGCCCAAACCCACAGTGGCTCCCCACATTCTCTTACTTCAAGGACAAAATCCTTGTCCAGTTTTCAAAAAGATGTTCTGGAGAATGTTGTCCCATCAAGCATGGTCAATGTTGTCTTCCATGGCTCTCCCCATATGCACTCACATGGGCTTGTGCACACACATGTACACACACACACTCACACACTCATACACTTCTCCAGGGGAATTATCTAACTAGCCCATGAACATGCCATGCTCACTCCTGCCCTAGAGCTTGGCTTTTCAAATCCCACCTTTCAAGATCCAATTGAAGACTCCCTCCCTCCACTGAGATTTCCATGATTATCTAAGCCCTGCCTGACATATCTTGCCTCTGAATTCCTAGAGCATTTATAAGGGATGTTATCTTGTCCTGGTAACTATTGTTTCCTGGGTGTTAGCCTTTTCTCTCCAATTAGACTTGAAGGCAGTGGGTCATCTTCAGTATCCCTCAAAAAGACTTAGCTCAGAACCAAGCACACAGTAGATGCTGAGTGCTTCATAAACACTTCTCGACTAATCAGCAAGTTCAGGATAAGAACTGGACTGAGGACTCAGTGAACATTAGACTCACATTGTTAATAATTTACTCCTTGCTCCCCCTCACTTTCTGCTCCTCCCTCTATTTGTCCTGGCTTTTTCCAGTTTCAATCCCCCTCATTTGTCTACTTCTTCCCTTCATCCAGGACACTATTCAAGCTAATCATGACAGGGTCAGGGTAGAAAGTGTAGGATTTGTTTGCCATATGCACCATATGGTTCTATTGAGGAAGTTCATATGCTATAGAAGACAAATCACGATGGACCTTCTGTCACTAGCTCGATGGCATTAGGTAAACTATTTAACTGCTATGAGCCTCACTTCTTGGACAGGTAAAAACAAGGATAAAAATACCTCCTCACAACTTTGTAGAGGAATTATAGAGTTAAATAAAACAGTATTTCAATAACGGGCTAAAGATATAGAATTGGATGTATCAGAGGCAGAATGCATGCACCTCATGGGTGGCCTGGGCACTTTCATTTTAAAGAATGAGCCAAAAGGGCAATGTTCAAGCCAAAATAACTCACAAAAGAGCAAAATTCCAAACTGGGTAAACTAATCTGAAGGAGGAGAATCATCTGGAAACCACAAACAGCTCATGATGGCTACAGAGGGCCTCACAGAGGTGAGAAGGAATCTGGGCAGGTCTGCTTCCTCTCAGAGCGATGAGGCAGAGCAGACCTACGAGAGGGACAGGGGTAGTCCTCACACAGAGGCCAGACCAGCCACCAGCCCCCCAACAGCAGGAGGAGGACTTTCTTTGGTTTCCCACCCACAGGAGCTAAGCAGGACTTTGAATTCATGGCAGCGCTTTCCTTTTCAGTTTCTCCCAATTTTAAAAAAGAGGCTCAGACAAACCACTCCCAATTTTTCACTGCCAAAGATCACTTTATTATTTTTCCCCATAGAACCTGTGTTTCAAAAGATATAAAATGAGCGAGGTAGGTAAAGTGCCTAACACATTGACTAACACAGATCAGTTGTGTCACAAATGTTAGTTCATAAAACATATTGTGATCATTTGTTTCTCCTCGTGTTTTTCTAATCAAAGATAGAAAATCAGCAGAGCTTTGAGCATTATAAGATAATCAGTGTTGCCCTAATAGAATAATACAGGTCCACCATTCCTTTTCCAAAACCTTTGGAGCCAGGTGTGTTTTATAATTCAGGATAGTTCAGATTTTCTAAAGATGATACGGGTCATATAACACCACCAGTGGGGTGTCAGGCAGCACCCCACAATCAAACACATAAATCTGCAACTCAGTGTGTGAATATAAAATCTAAGAGACAGAGACATTCTTTGTATTCTGAAATCTATATTCTCACAGATCTCATAGAATCATAGATTCATGTGAGTTCAGCTTGGATTTGCTGCCAAATGAGTTCTGATCAGGTCAGGTTTTGGCCCCAAATTAGTAATGTAGAACTTCCCATCTTCAGAGCTCTTTAAATTGGGAATTCCAAAGGAATTGTGTACCTGTACTATTCTAGGTAGTTTTCTAAAAAAGAGGTAGTCTTTTTGAAAACTTTCATTAAGTTTTTGGGAATGTAAAAAATAGTAGGTAACAATTTCAAAACTTATTACAAAGCTACAGTAATCAAAACAGTGTGGTACTGGCATAAGAATAATAGACATGGAAAATGGAAGAGAATTGAAGAGTCCAGACATGACACATAAACAATAGTCGATCGAATTTCAACAAGGTGCCAAGACCACTTAATGGGGGAAAGAATAGTTTCTTCAACACATTGTGCTTGGACAACTGGATTTCCACATGCAAAAGAATGAAGCTGGAAATTTACCTCACACCATGTATAAAAATTAACTCAAAATGGATCAAAGGCCTAACTGCAAGAATGAACACTTAAATTCTTAGAAGAAAGCAAAGGGATAAGTCTTTATGACCTTGGATTAGGCAACAATTTCTTAGCTATGACACCAAAAAGCAACAAAAGAAAAAGTAGATAAATTGGACTTTATAAAAATTAAAGACATTTGTACATCAAAGGAACCTATCAAAAAAAATGAAGAGACAACCCACAGAAGGGGAGTAATTATTTGCAAATCATGCATCTGATAAGGGTCTAGAGTCCCAAACATATAAAGAACTACAACTCAACAACAAAAAGACAAAACAACCTAATTTAAAAATGGGCAAAGGACTTGAATAGACATTATTCCAGAGAAGGTATACAAATGGCCAACAAGCACATGAAGAGATGCTCAACTTCATTAGTCTTTAGGGAAATGCAAATCAAAACCACAATGAGATGCTACTTTACATCCATTAGGATGGCTATAATTAAAAGAAAACAAAAAGGAAAATAAGAATTGGTGAGGAGGTGGAGAAATTGAAACCCTCATACATTGCTGGTAGTTATGCAAATTGGGGCAGCTGGTGTGGAAAACTGTTGGTTCCTCAAGAAGTTAAACATGGAAGTACCCCATGACCCAGCAATTCCACTCCTAGGTATATACTGAAAAGAACTGAAATCAGGTATTCAAACAAAAACTTTTACATAAACATTCATAGGAGCACTATTCACAAAAGCTTAAAGGTAGAAACAACTTAAATGTCCATCAACTAGTGAATGGATAAATCAAATGTGGTCTACCCATACAAAGAAGTATTATTCAGTCATAAAAAGGAATACAGTACTGATACATGCCACAACACGGATGAAGCTTGAAAATACTATGCTAAGTGAAAGAAGCCAGACACAAAAGGCCACATCTTGTATGATTCTATTTATATGCACTATCAAGAATAGGCAAATCTGTTATATAGACAAAAGCAGACTGATGGTTGCCAGGGGCTTGGGATAAGGAAAATGGAGAGTGACTGCTAATGGGTACGGGGTTTCATTTTGGAGGATGAAAATATTTTTGAAATAGGTAGTGATGATGGTTGCACAACAATGTTGACGTACTAAATGCTACTGAACTGTACACTTTGAAATAGTGAATCATATGTTATGTAAATTTTACCAAAATGAAAAAAAATGGTGGGTAGACAACTATTACCGTTTTAGGAAACTTGAGACATCTGGAGACCTCAGGTTTTTTTTGAATCACTAACCAAGATGTTGGAAACACAGTATAAAAAATCTGAGTGATAATCAAAATGGTGTTCTGTTTTAAATGTGGTGTTTCTAAAGATCTTGATAGATTTTAGGAATTCCCATAATATAACCAGAGTTTATCAATCTTGGCATTGCTGTCATTTGGGGCTGGATGGTTCTTGTTGTGGGGGCTCTCCTGTAGCATGTTTAGCAACATCCCTGGCCTCTATCCAGTAGATGCCAAAAGCACCTCCCACCCCAGCTGTGACATTGTGACAACCAAAAATGTCTCCACACACCAAATGTCCCTTGGGGGGCAAAATCGCCCCTGGTTGAGAACTACTGCTATGACTTCTATAGGAATGGTTTGTTATTCTGGGATTTCATCCTCTCCTAGAGTTTCCTTTAAAAAAAATCCATTTCTGAGATTGTCCTTTAGTTATCTCCTAACGACAGCGAAATCATTTTACAAAACAACACGACTGCACATTGCAGGTAAACTTCAAAAACATTTCTTAATATAAGGGATCAAACTACACGATCAACTTGTAAACAGCAGGTTTCTCACTGGCAACTAACTGCCCTGGCAATGAGCTAAATGTGGATAGCACATAAAAAAAGAAAGAAAGAAAGTTAGTGTGCAATGTTCTCTTTTCAAACCCTTTTTGGGCAAAGACTACTGCTCTGCCAGCATTCCAGAATAATGACAGCTGATGTGCCCTTTGTCAACTTTCCCTCCTTCTTCTTTGAAAATGCAAACCAAACTCCTTCCAGAACTTCTTCTGATACCATTCACTGAGTCTGGGATCAGATACCATTAGCACAGAGAGTAACCTGTGCTCCAGATCCCCTCGGTGGCCACTGCAGGACCCAGGGTGCCGGGTTGCTTCAATGGGTGTGGTGCCACTTTTATCCGTTTTATATCTCGGGCTTCTGAGTAGGATTTCATTTGAACAAGGAGTTCTGAAGCTGGGAAGTTTGAAAGTGACTGGCCCCATGCAAGCCCCTTTTTCTACAGATAAGAAGAAACCCAGGGCTTTTAACTCATGGCCAGAGCCCTTTCCTCTATCCCAGGGAAGGCAGCCAAGCAGCTCCACAAGATGTCACTTCATCTCTGTTGGGCCTCAGTTTCCACTTCTCTACATGAGGATAGCAACTTCTATCTTACAGGCTTGTTCTGGGAATTAAATTGATGAAATAAGTGGCATGCAAGCACCACTGCTATGGACTGAGTGTTTGTGGCCCCCTAAATTCATACGTTGAAGCCCTAACCCCCAATGTGATGGTATTAGGAGGTAGAGCCTTTGGGAGGCGATTAGATGAGGTCATGAGGGTGGAGCCGCCATGATGGAATCAGTTCCCTTATAAGGAGATGAAGGGACCAGAGCTTGCTCTCTTTCCACCATGTGAGGACACAGCGAGAAAGGGGCTGTCTGTGAACCAGGAGGAGGGCCTTCACCAAGAACCAGACAATGTTGGCACCCAGCCTCTGAAACGATGAGAAATAAATGTCTGTTGTTTAAGATACTCAGTCTGTGGTATTCTGTTACAGCAGCTCAAACTGACTAAGACAACCATCGATCACATCAGATATGTGAACCACTTCATTTCTTTTACCTAGAAAGAGACTTGTTAAACTCTTCACATGATTTCATGTAATCCTCTTGTGATCAGGGCCACAAGAGAAAACTCAGCTCACTGAACTATATGGGGACTCTGTCACTGTTTGACCCCATAGGTGTCTTCCTCTAAGTGCTTTGTCTTGAACCACAAACTTCCATGGTACCAAATGAAATGATCACACATCAGGTTATTCTTATTTCTGCTTCACACTTTGATATCAATTTGGAAAGGTGCCTGAACTGAGGCAGTGACGTCTAGATCAAGCTGAACTTCCTCACCCCCTGTCTAAATTCTTAATAAATCCAGAAGAATACACATAGGGGTGAAATTTTAAGTCATTGCTAAAAACACTAGGGAAGGGCAATATCCATAAGCCAGAACCTCAGAGAAATTTCTGGGAACTACAATTTGGTCACAACCAGCCTGAATGAAGGACTGATGAGTTCCCAGTTTACTTCAAGAAAAGGGGTTTGTAAAGGTAAGATGGCTCCCAGTTGCTACTCAGTGACACCCCCAGAGATTTGGACTAACAGATGCTAGACACAGGCAGACTCAGGGGTAGCTTTTCAAAGACAAATCTCAACCGTACTCGAGTATCTGCGAAGAGTACTGATGCTGAGGTACACATAGGGTGGCAAGCCCCTTGGTTTTCCCAGGCAAGGTCAGCAGACAAGTAAAGGGAGACTGTCAGGGATGTGGATCCCAGGGGTCAGTCATGCCACCTGGAGCAGAGGCCACTGCACCTGCTGTGCCAAGCAAACATGACAAAGAAACTCTGCTGCACGAAAGTGAAACCTTTTCCTTCTCTGCTCCCTACAGATAAATAGATCTGCATTCTGGCAAATTTAATCTACAACAAAGACAGTTCTTTTCCTTCTCCCCTTAATCTGGATTGAAAGATTTGCATAGGCACCCACCCAGTTCCAAACAGAGCCCATTTCAAATTTTATTACTAGATCATCTAGTAATGAACAAAAAGAGAATTACTGTTCCTGTGAAAAGATTCAGTTGTTCAGTAGACGGGATAGAGCTGAGGAATCAGAGCAAAATTCCACCTCTAAAACAGTGATATGCTAGAAAATCTCTAAGGTGGATTGAAATGAGACTTAAGGAGCTATTGGGTTTATAAAATGAGGGTATGCAATAATTAAGATGGAACAATATGACAATAAAATGGGAGTGGAGTGGAGGAAAGGTGGAGGAGATTGTATATTACTAAAGTTAACCAGGTAAAATAGGACACAAACTTGAGAAACTCAAATGGAAGTCAGAATAGTGAACAAATGACTAATATGAGGAAAAAAGCAAAAGAAAAAGGGGGCAGATGTAGAAGATCCAAAATATAGCTAATATGAATTCCAAGAGAAAGAGTGAAGCAAAGGAAGTGATGACCGAAGTATGCTATCTTTAGCTTCAGGACCAAAAATGTGCACTGGGTTCCAGGCAATGGCAGTAAAAAGTTACCCCAAACCAGAAATCTCCAGGAGACTTTTTTTTTTGGGGGGGTGAAGAAGATTGGCCCTGAGCTAACATCTCGTGCCCATCTTCCTCTTTTTGCTTGAGGAAGATTGTCCTTGAGGTAACATCTGTGCCAATCTTCTTCTATTTTTTGTATGTGGGATGCCGCCACAGCATGGCTTGATGAGCCGTGTGTAGGTCTGCACCCAGGATCAGAACCCACAAACTCCGGGCTGCCGAAGAAGAGAGTGCAAACTTAATTAGTATGCCACTGCACCAGCCCCAGGAGACATTTTTTAATTTGATTGAGAAAAAACTCTATAAGCCTCTTGGCTAGAAAATAAATACCTAAATAAAGAGAATACTTGACAAAAGACAATAATCAACTTGGCTTGAAGTCATTTATAAAGTGCTAAATACCAAGAGACAAAGGAGTAACAACAACTGTGTTTTGAAATTTAAAAAATACATAAGTTCTTTGCTCAGAGAAGTTGTCTTTCATGTGTTTAGGCTCAGGCATGTGAGGGTTTAGAAAATGTGTTTTGCTTATGTCTTTATTGGTAAAATTTTATTTGATGTTATAGGCTTTTAAAATATAATAGTCAAGGGGCCGGCCTGGTGGCACAGCGGTTTAGTCCACGCTTGGCAGCCCCGGGTTCGCAGGTTCGGATCCCAGGCGCCCGCGGACGCACTGCCTGTCAGCCATGCCGAGGCGGCGTCCCATATAAAAAGTAGAGGAGGATGGGCACGGATGGGCACGGATGTTAGCCCAGGGCCAGTCTTCCTCAGCAAAAAGAGGAGGATTGGCGACGGATGTTAGCTAAGGGCCGGTCTTCCTCACACACACACAAAAAATATATATATATATATAATAGTCAATATTTTAAACCTGTGGGCCATGTATCTCTGCAGCAACCACTCAATTCTGCACTGCAGCATGGCAGCCCACATGGATGACTTGTAAGCAAATGGGCGTGGCTATGTTCCAATAAAGCTTTATTTACAAAAACAGGCCATAGTTTGCTGGTCCCTCTTCCATATGGTAGATAAAGCAAAATCCAGGGCTCTTGAGTGAGTAAGTCATAGTATATAATAAGAGGGCAATTAGTATTACTAAACTAAATTATAGACAGATAAAAAAGATGGGGTAGGTAACACAAATATTTAATAGCAATGATCTAGGTTTAAAAGGCACAATTTTATTAACCAAAAGATGCGAGTTTCAGGAAGAAGAGAAAATAGAAGTGTGCTAACTTCCTCCCTTATGTGGGCAAAGGTGGGTGATGGGGTGGTGGTAAGAGAGAAATGAAGGTTAAAAAATGCTTTTGAAAAGCTCAAAGATGACCTCTAGTAGAATCAAAAATAGGAGACACCCTTTCCAAAGCACTGCAGAATTAAAAAGGAAAGAAAAAAAATGGTCCAATTTGTAAGAGGCAGAAAACAAAGAAAAGAAAGCATAAAACAAGAAGATAAAAGTCAATCTAAATATCTGCCACAATCAATGGGAATTAGTTAAATCCTTACTAGAGACAAATATCTAGATTTGACACACAGGCTACGAAAAATCCATTTGATGCAAGATACACAAGCTGATGTGTAAAATGATGGGGAAACATATGTTGGCCAATGCAAACAAAAAATATATTAGAGATTACAATATTAATTTTTTAATGTACATATCAAGGAAAAATAAATAGGACAAAAACTCTGTCTTTAAATGAAGATATTATTGACTCAATCTTTTAAGTATCAAGCAACTGCATGAACATACATAAAGCAAAACCTGTTAAAAATATAAGAAATAATTGAAAGAATTATTCCTAGTAGCAGTGGGAAGGTCTACCATACCTCTCTCAATATTTGACAAATAAAATAGATGACAGGTAAAGGTAAAGAATAATGGATAAAGAAGATCTTAAAAACACCACTATTAAAGTTAATTAACATATATCTATTAAATATGCTAATTCTTGATCATATATTAAGTCATAAAGAAAATCTCAATAAACTGTATAAGCTAGAAATTTAGTTCACGTTCTCTGACTACAATGCAGTAAATTTGAAATTAATTTTTTAAAGCGGGGGATTCAAAACACCAGTTATTTTCAAATTAGCAAACAACACAACGAGTCCTCTTCTGTCTACACAGGACAAAAGAGATATTAAAAGTGGAAACACAGACGAAGTGGATGAGAGCAGCGCGCAGCAAAATGTGAGGCAAGGAACTCAAGCTTGCTGAGAGGAAAAGGCACAGCTTCGATTCCTTTTTATCTTAGACGAGAAAGAATTAAAATATGTGAGCCAAACTTTCTGCTCAAGCTAATATAAAAGAATAAAATATAACCAGAAAAATAAAAGAAAGAAATTTCTAGAAGTTAAATTAGTGCACTGGAAAGCAGATTAAAATGATTAATAAATCCAGGACCTGAGTTCTTTGAAAAAACCAATAAAATAGACAATCTTCCAGGACATCTCGGTGAAGACACAAAGAAAGAAAACACAAGTACCTGATGTGGGAAATGAGAAAGGTAGAAAAGAAATGAAAAATTACAGAATTTCATGTAGAATTCTATGCTAAAATGTTAAACCTCAATGAGAAAGAAAATGGAAAGTAAGAAAACAAAGATTATCAAATGTGACAATCAGAATAGACCACTATCCATGGAAGAAATAGAAACCAGTCTCCAAGAATTGCATCCATAAAAGGAGCTGTGCCCAAATGTTTTATGGGCAAGTTCTTTCAAACCTTCAAGGAACACATAATTCTCATGGTATTTAAACTGTTATAGATTGTAGAAAAAAAGGGAAAAATGTCACAATTCGCTTTATGAAGTTAACATAAACTTGATACCAAAATGTGACAAAGACGGTACGATAAAGTAAAACAATATACTCATTTCACATAGAAATATAGATGCAAATCACAAATAAAATATTTAGTACAATGCAGTAACACAAAAAAGAATAATGCCGCTGATCACATAAAATTTAATCCAAGAATATGTGGATAGGTTAATATTATGAAATAAAATTTATCAAATCAATGTCAATGAAAAAAGATTATATTGATGGGTATCAAAAAAGCAGTATTTGATAAAACTAAAAATTCATTTTTGATAAAATTGTTCTATAAACTATAGAAAGATACTTCCTTGATATGATGAAGTGTATTTATCTAAAACCAACAATCATGTCATATCTAATGTTGAAATACCAAAGCAGCATTTCTCAACTTCATTGTAATAATCAGTTTTCCAGGACACGTTAGTAATCGTGATTAAAAGTAAAGTGCAGGGGCTGGCCCAGTGGCGCAGCAGTTTAGTTCGCGCTTGGCAGCCCGGGGTTTGCGGGTTCGGATCCCAGGCGCCTGCCGACGCACTGCTTGTCAGCCATGCTGTGGCGGCGTCCCATATAAAGTAGAGGAAGATGGGCACGGATGTTAGCCCAGGGTCAGTCTTCCTCAGCAAAAAGAGGAGGATTAGCAACGGATGTTAGCTCAGGGCTGCTGGTCTTCCTCATAAAAAAAGAGGAAAAAAAAGAAAGTGTAAACAATACTTGAAAAGTAATTTGAGAAGTAAATGGAGAGATATGTCTTAACAGGAGGTCTCAGTGTGATGAAGATGTCACTTTTCAAATTCTCTATACATTTTAAAAAATTATGATTAACGTGACAGGATTGTGTGTGTGTGTGTGTGTGTGTGTGTGTGTGTGTGTGTGTGTGTGATGTTGGTGGGGGAGGGGGTATAACTTGACAAAACAAGTGCAGAATTTTCCTGGAAGAATAATTGTGCAAGGACAGACAAGATAATTTTGAAAAAGGGCATTCATCCAGAGGCCTTAAACCAGAAAATATTAAAATGTATTATGAAACCACAGTAATTAAAATAATGTGGCACCAATGCTACAGTGGAGAGACAGATAAATGGAACAGAAGTGGGAGCCCCAAAATAGACTTCAAGGTTCTTTCTAATATAACAAAGGTGGTTTTCCAAATAAAACAGGAAAGGATGGATTATTCAATATATCTTTTTAAGAATATCTGGCTAACCATTTCAACATAGATATAGATAGACATCACCTACCAAAAGACAAAAATAAATTCCAGGTACATTACAAATGGTGCTCTAAAAGAACTAGGAGAAAATACGGGTTATCTGGTTTACGTTGGGGAAGATCACTCCAAGCATCCCTGAGAAGGCACAATCCATGAGGAAACAGATTAAAATATGTGACTACATAAAAATTTTATATGTCCATATATTTATAAAACCCACAAAAACAATAAAATGCAAAAAACCCAATGGGAAAAATCATTGCTAAATATGTATAAGGATTATAATATCATTAAATACTCCTCATCTTTATTCTCTTTTTCATAAACCTGCCTCTCTCTGCCTGCAGTCCATCTGCCATTGCCCTTCCATACAGGGTGGATGCCACTCTGGGAAGCAGGAGGACATGATTCAGAGGAGTTCCTATTTAGCCAGAAAAAGGAAGGGGAAGCCTTCCTCATCTACCTCCCACAGGGACACTGTGAGGAAAAACAGGGAAGGAGGTAATGGGAAGAGGCAGGAGGGTGTTTGTTCTGAGCTCCCCTCTCAACAAGGAACATAGAAGCATCTAAGAAGATAAAGCTGGGAGCAAAGGTGCTTTTTCCCATTCTCCGTTCTGGGCGTCTGGGAGATGGCACAGCAATGAGCCAGCATGGCCGGACAGAGAGCAAGCTGGGGTTGGCACACCTGCATGGTGTGGTATGGTGTGGTGTGGTGTGGAAGGAACCCACAGGGCTCTCCATGCCTTGAGACAGGGATGGAATATTGCTGAGGATTTGGCTGAGGAGCTTGTGAAAGGTGATCACGGGGGCTGTAGAGACAAAGTGACCCCCTAGACAATGGTAACAGAGCAGGTGTCACCGCAGGCAGGAACCAAATGGAGTCACAGACAAACCTTGAGAGTCTACAGTCGTAGTAAGGACCGAGAGGGGCTGGGTCATCAGGCGGGGCAACGGCCCACAGGTGAGCAGCCTCACACTCATCAGGGGACAACAGCGAGATGGCTGGGGACCAGCGCCTAGGGACCAGTGGCTAGACTGAGCCAACCCCCCCCCCCCAATGCAGGCCACTGAAATTCACAATGAAGGGTCAGCCCAGTGCCCTAATTTCCTACTCCCCCTCCCACTACCAAGAGGTTATGTGAGCCCCTGGGCCTGGTCAACAATTTAGGGGGCAAATCTGAAAGGCTGAGTTATCCAAAAGAGACCGAATATAGAAAGACACTGCTTAAAAGATTGGATCTGACTGGGCTTATTGGATTTAACTAAAAGTGTGTGTGTGTATTTCTGTGGAAGTTCATGAAAAAGATCACATCGGTTTTTGGAAAATAAAGAAACTACATTTTCTCAGCACCTCTGAATGCAGCATGAGAAAACTGGCAACCCAGTATATACGATAAACAAACTATTAATATCTTCAATGTATAAAATGAGCTTACAAATAGAAAAGAAATAAAAATAAATGCCTTATAAAAAGTGCCCAAAAAGCACAGACAAGCAATTTCACATCACAAAAGTCAAAATATAAATGACTTATAAAAATAGGGGGGGAAATTTTCAAATATTAAAGAAATATGCAATTTAAAAATGAGAAGTCACTATCCAAGTATCCAGCTGGCAAACCAAACAGGGCTGAAATACAGTGAACCTGCTAGATAAGGAAAATGCCCGAGAAAAATGTCCTCACATCCGAACCTGAAATGCCTTAGTCACTAAGCGTTGTCACTAATGACTTTCCTGTCTGTAGCCTGATTTGAGAGTCGGCTATTGTTCAAGCATCGTTAGCACTCATTGTAGAAGTCCTCCAGTCTGCAGCACATTCTTTTGAATATAATGGTAAATCTTCATCGACAGATTCGTCTTGTAGAAAGAGCCAAAATTAATTTAAAGCCAAGTGTGGTTATACTATTTGTGATCAGAGAAAGGTATTCTTGTAAATCTGCTCTGGAGGCAGCAACGAAAGAGGTATTCTAGAACTATGTGGCAGCTCACGGAAATAAATATTTTCAGCCACATGTGAGAAAGATCATATTTGGCAGGATATCTCTCACCTGTCCCAACTGGTCTATCCACAGTCTTCTTTTCACTAAGCCTTTGACATTTTGAAATATAGACTTGATCATGTCATCCCTGGTTCTCGCCTTCTTCAGATAAAAACAAAAACTCATAAAATGGATCTAAAGGCTTATTTGGTCTGGTCCCTCTCTCTTCAGCTTCATTTGACACCAAGTATCTCTTGGCCTTTCAGCTCTGGCCACACTGGTGTTCTGGAAAATTCTCATGAACATCAGTCCAGCCCTGTCAGAGTCTGTTCCCTCCCTCCTCATTTTAGCTCCTGAACACCTCCTCGTTCTATATTCTCAGCTCACAGGTCAAGCTCTCCTTCCCAGCAAGCCTTCCTTGCCCAGGGTCACCCTTATCCACAGTATATGTTTTCAAACACCACCTACATCTTCTTGTACATGGTTTCGGATTTTTTTGTTTGGTTATCTGATTAATGTCTATCTCCCCATCGAGATTAGAAACCTACAGGAAGGCTAGAACTCCGACTGTTTTCACTTAGTGCATTATGTAAAGCCCAGCACATGGGAAGTTCTCAATAAGTAACTGGCTGATGAAAGAGAAATGTTATTTGATATACTTGTGGGGTTGATGTGCTGCAAGATGCCCCCATCCCTCTATGCATCTACCACTCGCCCATTAAGAGATGAGTCTATTTCCTTCCACCTGGAACACACACTGGTCCCCTGGACTTGCTTTCACTGCAGAACGAGGCAGCAGTGACACCTGGCCAGGTCTGGGCCTAGCTCTTCAAAAGCCTGGCAGCTTCTGCCCTGGCTTTCTTGGAGACGACGGCCACACTGTAAGAAAGCTGGGCTAGACCACTGGAGGAGGAGAGGCCCCCGATTCTGACAGCCAGCCCCGACAGCCTGATGAACTGGGCCTTGACTCATCCCTGACCCACAGAATAGAGAGCCATAAAATGGTTGTTACCTTAAGCCACTACATTTTGGGATGATTTGCGGTGCAGTAAGAGTAAAAGAAAAACTGGTCTCTTGTCTTTAAATCATAATGGCTCTTAGATTCTCTCCACACCATTATCTCTAAGAGGTCAACCTTTACCATAAGAATCAGGGGCTTGATCCCTTGTACCTGCAGCAAACAACACAATCTCAGGTGATCTTGGGTATCCACAAGGGTCAGAGTCATTATACGCCATTTATATGTCATTACATATGCTTGCTCTTTTTCCTTCCTGTTTTTCACATTTCAGCATCTGAAACTTTGCTATGTATTTAACTGTGCAGATTTTCAGCTCCATTAGGGCAGAGGTTTGGTTTTCTTTATCTCCAGTGATTCTCCAGCTGCCTGGCAATAGTCGATGCTCAACGAAATTTTGCTGAATGAATGAATGAATGAATGAATCATTCTCTGCCTCACCGCTTCCACCTGATAAGCCCCTTGCCAGCTCTGCCTTCCCCCAAACGTCACATTTTAAAACACATTCTCCCTCCTCACCATGGTGTTGTCTGCTGTCTTTTTTGTTTTAACATAATTTTCACATATTCTATGTCCACATGAGCCACAGCCATGCTGCCTCCTTTGATTCAGAGATAATAGCAATGGCTGGGTCCAATAATAATGCCTACTTTGTATTCCAATCAGATAACGTGTCCAGAGTTCAGACACACAACTATGTGTTCAGTAAATGTTGCACCCTCCCCATCCCTTTCCTCCTGATGCTCTCTCCTTCTCAAACCCCCAAGAGCATCCACACCTCATGGCAACGTCCTTATGTCGACATATGTCAGTAATGGTCTCTGACACGTATGAATTCTGATAAGATGAACATTTATTGCCATTTGCTCTATGTTAGCACTATGCTAGGCAGCTGATGTGTATAATGTCCCCTACTTTATGAAAAAGAAAGCCTAGGTTTAAATTTCAGGCCAACATGTTTTCCACCCGGCACTCTGCCTCTGGGGTTAGTGGGCTCTAGACAAAAGGATGAAATAGGTGGAGATGATGCATATACCTCGGGTGCCAGGACTTCTGTGTGAGGCACATTTTTTGCCCTTCTTCCATATGTTGAAGGCTAACACCTTCATATTCTGTCTGTTTATATCCATAATCAAAACTTGTTTTTTTAAAACATTCACTCCAAGGTACAAACAACTGATAATAACCTCAAACGTGATCCACCTCCCCTGAAGGGCTTCTGAATTTCAACCAAACATTTAGTATGCAAAAAGCAAACAAGACTAGCAAGACTTAGACCTGAGAGCAGGTAAGTCAGATTCCTACCTGCAGTCACACTATTTAGTCCAGCAACCAATCCAGTCCTGGTGGGGAGGAGCTGGGGAGGGAGGGAAGTGTGGAGGCAATAAGGAGACAGAGCCTCCTCACAAGGAGTGACCTTCGGCAATGAAATGGAGAGTGCTCACTCACCTGATTACCTGGGCCAGTTCCTACATAGTTGGGCACTTCCTGTCTCAGCTTTGTATACCACACTCATCTCTGCACTGGTTTTAGTCTCTAATCCGGGTTCTCTGGCAGCCTAGCGCAGACCGATAACCTCTTCTCCCAAGAGAGTACTTGTCGAACTTAAGAGCTCATGTCCCTTGTGTGATAATATAATGGCATATTTCTTCTTTGTTCACATTTTGCGTGAGAAATGTACTTAAGATACTTACTAAAAACAAATAACATCTCACTGATGCCCCAGCAGAAGTAGTGCAGTCTGCAAGTCCTTGCTCAGTCAACAGTGGTACTTCTAGAAGCTTCTGCAGTGACCTTCAGACATAGTTAACTGTTGTTATATTTTTCAGTACTTGTAATAGTACTTTGAGGATCAATCTCACAGACTTGTGATAATTGTTCTTAATCTGTCTCCTTAACTAGATTATGTTTTTATTCTATCTAACTCAGTGCCTGGTACTTATTATACAGTCAATAAATCCTGGAATAAATAGTCTTTTACTCATTTGGTGTCAAGAAGAAACTGTGGACGATTTTTTTGGTAGGTTTAGGGATCTTTTGCCCTACTGAGCAGCCTGGTCAGATACTGTTAACTATAAGTTTTCAATTTCCCTCCTGTCGCATCACATCACTAGGATTTAAAGGAAGCCCAGTGATTCCGGGTGTTCCTGTCTTACCACAACTCCCTTCCACCATAACATTTTCACCTCAACATTACTAACCCCCCAAGACAGAGATGCAAAAGGGAGGCTGTGATTAAACCAGAGTCCTCCTTCCCCTAGAGGACCTCAGGACCCAGTCCATCGTGCTCATCCCCCCAGACAGCTCAGTCACCATCAGAAGTCCCAAACTCCCAGTCACCTATCATCACCTGAACTCTTTCCACCATCTGACTCTTTATGAGCCCTAATCTGATCCAGTTTGTGCCCTTCACAAACACCCCTTCTTAGATATAGTCAGTCATCAGCAACATTCCCTATAATCATCAGCCTGTTAGCTATTAGAGAGCAACATACAACCTTCTTGACTGGTCTTACTTTAAATTTATGACCACAGGTCTCAAACATTTCCTCAGGACTTCCTGGTGACTACTAAATTTCTAATCTATTTACTCTCTCACCTTGAAGACTAACATTTCACATCTTCTTTTGCTCCTCAAACCACCATCATTTCCTATTCCTTCCTCACTCACAGTTGATGATCTTGCTTCTTATTTCATTGTGGACATAAACATATTTTGAAGAGATCTTTCTCTCTCCCCCTTCTTATCTACTTGCCTCTGTGCTCATACACCCTGGCTTCTCATCACTTTCCGGGCCTCCACTCAGGCACCGAATCCCATCTCTTCCATTGCCTGTACCATCAGCATCACTCTAGTCTATCATTCCCATCAGAATATAAACATGATATCCTATCTCCCACCTTTGAAACTTCTCTCTAGATCCTTCCAGCCATACTCCACTTCTCTGCTCCACTGTCTGGCAAAACCTTTCCAAAAAATTGTCTGTTTTCATGGTTCCCACTTCATCTTTCATTCTCTCCAGAAAGCACACAATCCAGCTTTCGTCTCCTTCACTCCACTGAAACAATTATCCTCAGAGGACCTCCTCCTATCACCAGGGACCTCCACACGGCCAAGTCCAGTGTTGATTCCCAGTCCTCGTCTGACATGGCCCAGCAGTTGCATGTGACACAGCTGTTCCTCCTGCCTTCCTGAAACATTTCCATTTGGCTTTGGGGACACCACACTCTCCTGGTTTTTCTCCGACTTCCCTGGCCACTCCTTCTCAATTTCTTTTGCTGGTTGGTTCTCTTCCCTTTCTGGACCCTCAAATATGAGAATGTCCCAAGTCTCTCCTTATCTCTCTTTTCTCTCCAGACTATCTCTCTTGTAGATCCTTCCATTTCTGTGGCTTTAAATATGTTGACATGTCCCAAGTTTATATCATAGCCCAGCTTCCCCTTTTAGCTCCAAATTCATACATCTGACTGCCTACTTGGCATCTCTGCTTAGATATCTAATAGACACTTCTCAACATAGGCTATACAAAATAAACACGCATACTTCACACTCCCGTCAGCCCCTCACAACTCTGTCATTCTCTAGTTTTCCCAATCTCAGTGAAATGCACTACTATTAGCCCAGTTGTTTAGGGCCCAAACCTGGAAGTTATCTTTAATCCCTCTCTTTTTTCTCATATCCTATGTCCAAACTTGTCAGCTCTACCTTTGAAATAAGCATTGAATGTGATCACTTCTCATCACCTCCACCTGTCTCACCTGAGTGCAAGCCATCCTGACCTCGCTGCCCTTGACTTCTCCAGCATCCTCCTAACTGCTCTCCCTGCTTCTGATCTTGCCCCCAAACACCCCACTCTCCACCCAGCAACCAGAATAATCCTTTAAAAATGTAAAACCAGCCACTTGCCTGCTAAAAACACTCCAATTAGATGGCTTCCCATCACAATTAGAATAATAGGCAAATTCTACTTTGGCCTAAAAGACCCACATTACTTTGACCTTGTCTATCTCCCCAACATCTTTTTGAACCTGTATTCACTCTTGACCTCTGTAGTTCAGCCACTTGAGCAAAATGGCCTCTTTGCTCTGCCTGGAACAGGTCAGATTCTTTCCTATCTCTATACTCACTGTTCCCTTTGCCCAGAAAGCCCTTCCCTCCAGACTTTGCAAGACTTGCTCCTCACTTCATTCAGGTCTCCGCTCAAACATCACCTCTTCAGAGAGGACTTCCTGACCACCCACCCCGTCACCCTCCCACTCTCTATCCTCTTATCCTGGTTACTTTTTTATAGTGCTTATTAATCCTCAACTTCTTAGGATATATGTATTTATATCTATCTCTCCCAAAACAATGCAAAGATCTAACTGCCAAGGACTTTTCTGCCTTGTTCATCCTAAGTGTCTAGAACTCAATAAATACTTGACGAGTCAATGGATGCATGAATAAGGGTACAAACTTCAGGAGGAAGTAAGAGATGGGATGCAGGAAGGTAGGTACGCAGGCAGTGGCTCAGGTAAAGAGAATTATTTAAATAAATTCAAAGCTGTGATGTACTTCCAGGAGCAGAGCAAGCAATAATGATGGGCGGGCACAACGGAAAGCCAGGTAGTGGACTCAGAAGGGCCTCTCGGGCAGCCCTGTTCGATAGAAATTTTTGCCATGATGAAAACGTTCTATATCTCTGCTGTCCAAAACAGTAGCCTTGGCCACATGTGGCTATTGAACACTTGAAGTTTGGCTAGTGGGACTGAGGAACTGAATATTAATTTTCTTTAATTTAAATTCACATCAAATAGCCATATGTGGTTGGTGACTATGGGTCTAGACAGCGAAGCTCTAAAAGCTGAGGAATCCCTCTCCCGCACTTGTGACTTCAGGAGAGTCCTGCATACCTCACTGAGTCCTTGAGAGGACTAACGAAATAAAAAGCCTCGTCAAATGTCTGAAACATAGTTGGCCCTCAAAAAATAACAGCTGCTATTATAACAAAGCTGCAAATTAAAGTACTTTAAGCACAAACCATTTAAATTTGGCTCTAAAGTGCTGGAAACAGACTTTTATTAATTTTTATCATATTTTTTGTTTGCTAGAGTTAGTGGATAACCAATGTGTGGGTCTATATTTGAGCTCACAAACTAAAAATAGCAAACAACCATTTTGGGATCTCATGAAGGCCTTTCGGAGATAGACGACTATTCCAAGTGGATCGGCTTGCTGATACTTACAATGAGCTAATTAGTTTTGACAACAGCTAATTTAGCATTTACAAAAATTGGATTTGCAACATTACCGTATTATTTTCAAACAGTGTCATCTGCCACTTCCCGAATGATTTCATATAAGAGTAGTGTTTGCTTTAATACGTATTATTAAAATGAAAGGGAAAGTATTTACTTTTTGGAAACTCTATGTTGAATTCTTTAAGGCTTAAATTGGTTTGGACACAAAATCTTTTTTTTTCTTGTCAGTGGCTCACCATACTTTCTTCCATACTGAATCCAGAAAATAAAATCATCACACATATAGAACATAAGCAGACCATTATAACTAACCCTTAGGAATAATCTAATCTAATAATAAAATTACACATTTGTTCAATAAGCATGGTGCTTATTTTTAGGCCAAGAGAATTTGGGTCCACAGTCACAGAGTGGAAAGCGGCATTCCCAGCTCCTGCCTTAGTGCACGTGGAGACACTGAGACTTGACAGAGGACGGATGTATTTAAATTAAACACATGCTTAAAGTCATTAAGAAAAGTTGACATTCTTATTAAGGAGACTAGTTAATGTGCATCAGTTGGAAGCCACTTTACATTAGTTGAAAAAGTGCTCTAGGAAATAACGTAAAAGAGACTGGAGTAGAAAGGGAATGAAAATTCATTTTTCTGTAAGGGGGACTTTCCTAACTGTCCTCCTAGTCTTGCTGTTTGAAATGCAGATCCTTTCTCTTTCTCAGAGCGTGAGTCTGGGGCAGCAGAAGGTGGAGAGGGTGAAGACTCCCTAAACTGCTAAGACGAGGACTTGTAAAGACTTACCAATGGGCATCACTAAGAAGAAGGGCAGCCAACAGAGGACGAAGCAGCCGACCACGATGCCCAGTGTTTTGGCTGCTTTCTTCTCCCGGGAAAACTTGAGGAGCCTCACGGAGAAATGCGTCTTGTTCTTGGCGCTGACCCCGCCGCCTCCTACCGGGGCATTTTTCCGATGAATGCGGAGCGTCACCTGCTCTGAGTCCGACTTGTCAGTCTTGAGGCCGGACTTGAGGCCCCGGCTCTCCCTCTTGGCCACCACGTAGACCCGGCAGTACATGACCAGGATGATGGCCAGAGGCACGTAGAAAGAGCCCAGCGCCGAGAAGAGCACGTAGCCTGGTTCCTCGGTGATCTGGCAGATGGTCTCGTCCTCGGGGGCCGGCTGCCTCCAGCCAAACAGAGGCCCGATGGAGATGACGAGGGAGAGCGCCCAGACGCAGAGCAGAGCCATGAGACCCCTCTTCTGGGTGACGATGGTGGGGTAGCGCAGCGGGTAGCTGACGCCGATGTAGCGGTCGATGGAGATGATGCAGAGTCCCATGATAGATGCGGTGCAGCACAGGACGTCCACCGCCGCCCAGATATTGCAGAAGACCCTGCCAAAGGCCCAGTAGCCTAGGATCTCGAAGATAGCGGAGAAGGGCAGCACCGTGGACGTAAGCAGAAGGTCGGCCACCGCCAGGTTGACGATGTAGTAGTGAGTGACCGAGTGCAGATGGCGGTGGCAGGCCACGGAGAGGATCACTAGGATGTTCCCCAGTACCCCGAAAATGATGAGGCCCCCCAAGATCACCCCAAGCAGAATGGCCTTGGAAATGTTCACTGGTGCCGGCGGGTGGGTGCAGTTGGAGCTGTCGGAGGCATTTCCAGAGAGAAACACCATGGTCCCGGCCGGGCTCTCGAGGGCCACCCCCGGGCGCGGGCGCAGGCCGGAGCGGGGAGCAGGGAGTCAAAAGGTCTCGGCTCGGGGGAGCCTTGCCCGCTGGGGTTGGCTGGGGGTGAGAGCGAGCGCGCGGGTGGGAAGTAACCCCAGCCAGCCCTGGACACCCTCAGAAGGCCACGCAAAGGGGCAGGGCGTTAAAGGCGACATGGCCAGGATCGCGCGGGTCTGCCCGCGGACCCTCTCCGCCCGCTGCGCGGGCCCCAGGCCCCAACTCCCTCCCTACCCGAGGTTTGGCGGGAAGCTCGAAGAGACGCAGTGCAAAGTGCAATTCCAGAATTACGGGAGTATGCTTTTCTGCACTGTCTGATCCGTCCTGGTTAGAAGTTTCAGCATCCTGCACATAATTTGGAATTCAAAAATCCAGCGCCAGTCTCCCCCCAAACCACAAGCAAGTACCGGTCTGCCGTCGACTCTCAAAGGCGGGCACTTTTGGCATCTGGGCACTTCTCCGGTCCCGCAGTCACCCACCGTGTGGCTGGCCCGCGGTGGACTTGTGCTAGATCCAGCTTCTAGGCGCGCAGGCCGAGGGACGTGGATGTGAAATGTTTGCCAAGACCAAGGCGGCTGCGGAGCGTTGTTTGCCCGCGTCCTCTGAAAGAGCGCAGAGAGAAAGGCGGGTGTAAACCAGGCGCCCTGGGGAGCGAGGCTGTGCCCGGCTGAACGGGCGGCCGGACCCGGCTGGGAGCCCGGCGACTCTGCGGTCCCGGAGCGGCTGGCCCTGCCGCAGCAGCGGCGGCGCGGGAGGGGACCGCGCGCCGCGGCCCCGCTGCTAGGAACCTGCCCTGGCGCGCTCCGCCGCGCGGCCTCGGGCGGGGTTCAAGAGCCAAAGCAAACAAATCCCAAACCGCAGTACCCGGCCGCCGGATTAGAGCGGCCGTACGGCGAAATTAAAACCCCCCATGCGTGAGGCGCGACTGCGGCTGGCGCCTGCGTCTCACCGAGCCGAGACGGTGGAAACCGGCGGATCTACCCGGTTGCCATTTGAACAGGTTGCTTCGCAGTCACCTGGAGGGGGCGGCCTGGGAGAGGGAACCGCTGCGACCGGGGACCGCAGGGCCAGTGCCGCGCGCACGCTCACGCCGGAGGAATTCACACTTGGGTATGCGGAGCGCGCCGGTCTGTCCACCAGCCAAGCCCGCCTGAGGGCCAGGTCCCGAGCAAAGCCCCGCGGGTCCCGGGGGCTGAACGCGACCTAGGTCGGTCCAGGATTTCATTCCAAGCCACAGGGTGAGCGCTCCCGGAGGACTTGAGCCCCGAGCCACACCCAGGCGGGCTGCTGGGGTCCAGGGGGAGGAGTTGGGGGGAGCATCACTGCAGAAGGGGCTTTGCAGGTGGCAGTCACTGCGGATTTTGTAGGTTTAAAAATCACGCTCGTGCGCCAGTGGACAGGGGACGCCTCGGATTTTCTGGGCTGGGGGCCACAGCCTGCTTAAGAAACCTAGGTTTCCACAACCGCAAGCCGACCCCAGGGACTCAGGCAAGAGTACGAGTGGGGACCCATCTTGCCTTCTAAGGCCTCTGGAGTTGGGCCCTGAGGAGGGACCCCCGGACAAAGGCTATTGTCAAAATCACAAGTTCACGAGTTCACAGGTGGTACTGAAAGCGAGCAAGTGCGGAAACCGGTTTCCCCTACCTCGGGGCGATAAATACAGCGTTAAAAACACACTTGTTAACTAGGAGGTAACTTCCCAGACCAGATAAGGGAACCGGGTGAGGTGGGGACGCTGGTGTCAGCGCGGGTGAAAAAAAGCGGGAGCTGCTTGAGGAAAGTGGGGGTTCGGTCTCACCGGGAGGCGGAGGGAGATCTGTCCGCCGTCTCCGGCCCTGCTGGACGCCCCGCGCCGCGGCACACTCACCTGGAGCGCCGACGCGGAGCCACCGCCGGCGCACGGCGGCCAGCGGACGGGGTTTCGGTCCCGGGAGCAGCCCTGACGCCTCCTCTCTGGGGGGAGAGGGGACCGTCTCTCCGAGAAACCAATTTCTAGTCCTTTGCACCCGCTGACTCACCCCTTTACCATAGATGTCTTTAAGATCCTGGCTTGTTATCACTTTACCTGGAGATTTAAAAATAAAGAGTGAAAATAGGAAAAGAAAAAAAAATACAGCCAACCAATAACTCCACATTCACCCCTTTAATATTCGTCTCCCCGACATCGGCAAAGAATGGCAACGAACTTTGCAGCTCTCGCTGACGTAACACAGGCAGTAGCCCCAGCTAGTACCGTAATCTCCTGCTGTTACCGTATTACTCTGTGGCAACAGGCACCACGCACAGAGGTAATTTTTTTTTTTCACTTGCTTTGAGTGGATTGGATTCTCGCTTTATTTGAAAAAGGTGGGGGCGGCGGAAGAGGAATTTATTTGTAGTGAATAATTTCTTTAAATGCTCTGATTTTAAAAATAAAGAAAAATTGACACTCGTCAGACAGATATTACCGTGTGTTTGCTGTGTTCAAAGAAATGCCCAATAAACTTACTTTTCAACAGCTTGATTCGATTAATACTTAGGCTAGATTCTGTTAAAATCAAGAAGTATATAGTTATGCTAAATATACAGGTAATTATATTATTTGCAGATGTTTTAAGATACAAGTAAAGTCAGATAAAATTAAATGAATCTGATTGTAATAAAATTATAATTCCAAGAAGATAGAGTGAGCATATCTACGCCTTATTAAATAAGATTCACCTCTTATTTCTTTAGACAAATGGATTTAGAAAGCATTGTAGTCTGCTGTAGTTTCTTACATGGTTTGGTGTTTTTAAAGTGCCACACATTCTTTTCCAATTTTCATAAGAAAATGTGTCCTTTAAAGGAGTGTTGCTTCTCTTTGATTCTCTTTGATTCTTTAATAGTTGGAATATGAAAAGCTTATTTACTTTTTTCTGGTAAATTCCATGTTCTGTTTATCTTGCAATTGAATAAAGCCATATGTGTTTTGGAATATTGGAAAAACATTAGAAGTTTTCTCCACTCTGATTCCCACCTCCTAAGTCGTCTTGTTTCATCTTTGTTGATTCAGACAAAACACACTGTTCTTTAAGTATTTACTAGGTTCCCTTAGACCTAGTAACAAGAGATAACTTTGAGCAGTGGTTTGCACTAGAATTCCCTCCTCTGAACAAAAGTTTATTAATATTATTGCTTTTTCCAACGGAGATGTTTGAGAGGCTCTTTTATAGCAATATACCTCAAAATGTCTGGGAGGAATGCCCATGAGGGGATCAGGGAGCCCTGCTTCATTGGAGACTCAACATTCAGATCTCCTTCTTTCTTGGACACAATGCCACTCCACCCCCCCACATGTATAGGGGTAGTAGCCACACCTATCACATTTGATTAGACCTTAATATTATATTAAAAATATACACAATTGGCTTGCTCATCCATAAACTGCATTTTATGTTGTAGGAAAAGCACACTGGGTGAGGAGACAGGAAATCTGGGCTCATTCTTATCCCTAAGTCACCTGCTGTCTCTGGGATTCAGTCCCCTCAGATGGAGAAGGCTGCGCTACAGTTCCCTGCAACTCTGATATATTATCATCAAATACGTATATAATGTTTATTCTTTGGAAATCCCATCCACCAGAGGGATATATTATTTAGTTTCATATTCACTAACCTTATACCATGAATGCGAGTTTTCTATTAAGATCTGTTCCATGGTAGATAAGGGAGGTCGTGTTATCAGCAAGAAAAGCAAGTGAAAATTGCTCAGCTCTGCAAGGTCAAAATGTACAAAGGTCTTTGGAACTCCCAGTCCCCTACCCCCCAACAAAGAAGCATACTCACAATCCCCGCCTCCCCAGCCAACTAATTAGCTAGTGCCAAGACTGGGAAGAGCAGCCCCTTATTTCTAGCTTGGCCTCTCTATGCTACCAGATAGATCTTTCAGATCTGCTTCTCAGCTTGTGAACGTCAATCTCTGTGAAACTAACTCTCAGAACCAATTTTTCCGTGGCTAACCACAGACCCACAAACAGGAAACTATCCATCTGTTGGTTACTCTTTAAAAGAATGACTGACATGGATGTCCCAAAAGGTGCTAAGTTAAACACACAGGGAGGTGGGGTGAAGAGACAGTAGGCTGTGGGGTCATAAAGTTGCTGACCTTGCCCTCCTATGAGACCAGGGCAGAACTCAGCTTTTCTGAGCTTTGGTTTTATAATTTTTGAGGGGAGACAATAGAACCTCTCAGAGTTGTTGTTAAGACTGAGATTATATCTCATGGATTTTATCAACCTTCTTGTTATTAATATTATTAATCCTTTTCCTCTCTGCTCATTTTATGTGCTACTTTAAAGTGAGACACACTTCTAACCCAGAGTGGTCCAAATCCCGCATTTAACATGAACACGATGTATTCAACTGGAGAAATGTGCAAAGTGACCTGAGAATTACAGCTGGGCCCACTGATGTAATCAGGGTGATCCAATATGGCAGAGTGGGGGAGCTGGCCCTGACCACTGGCTGCTCTTCCTTTTCTTCACACTCCCCCTTGTCCCACATCTTGAAGGGCCATGCAAGTATATGTGAACACCTCAGTCCATACATCCAGACAGTTGCCCCTCGGCCTTGGGCCTCGGGGTGCACACACCTATGATGTGGTGTGCCCTTGAGAGGATGGGCCCAGGAAAAAGGCCTAAAGGCCCATAAAGTGGCTGTCTGGCCATTTGAGGCAGGGGATTCTGGGTCCCTGGGTCTAGATCAGAGCACAATCTAGGAGGGAGGGTGCAGGCTCCAGGCAGGGATATTATCTTAGTCCTGTGGTCCTGTGGACCCTTTGTCCCAAGGAAAGGGCCACGGCCAGAGGGAGTCAGAGCTGGGATCTCTAAGACCCGAAACCCAAGGTGGGGGTCCTCTTGCCTGGACCTAAGGGTGCTACTCTGTAGACTTCAGGTGTGGTGGAAGTTGAGAGACCCACTGCAGGGGAGGTTCTGGGAAGGCTCATGGGATGATATTGCTCGATTTAGGGTTTGCAGGAGAAGCAGGATTCAGATTGGTAGACAAAGTGAGGAAGGCAAATCAATAGCAGCTGTACAGTAGAGTGGTGTGTGTGTGTGTGTGTGTGTTCAGAGACACTGGAAGAGCCAGTCTAATAGGAAAGAAGGGCTCACAATCAATACACCCTCGATGCCTTCAATTGGCAGGATTCTATTAGTGACTAGTGAGAAAGTCGGCAATTGTGGGAGACTCTAAGGAAATTAAAAAAAAAAGAATCTGTCACTCATTCTATAGGAGACAATACACAATGGAATTAGAGCTGTTTTCTGGGACTTATGATTCCAGGTGACAGAGTAGAGGGGTTAATGTTAGTGTCCACCAAAAAGACCTGGCTTTTCAACTAATTCTCCTAAGGCTTAAAAAGTTAAAGTAGGAGGAAAATGAAAAACATGTTCAGAATGATATTGATGCAGTATCAAGTCACAATTCTCCAAACAAGCATTGTGTTCCAATGCTTTATCGATATGAGAAAACTGCAGTGCTCAGACACTGCTGAAGGAAGCCTTGGATGAAATAGTAATTCTGTCTCTGGCATCACTCATCTCGTTCATTCTTGTCACCCTGAGGAAGTAACTGACTCCAAGTCTGTGAGACGTGGCACCCATCCCTACATTGTACGTTACAGTGGGACCATGAGGCCAAGTCTGCCTACAGCTAGATCGGATAAATTATTCCTTCAAAACAGTAAACCTTTGCTCTTGCATAGCAAATGCGAGTTGAGACGTATCAATCAATACCTGTGCCAGATAGCATCTGAAAGGAGAGTGAAACACCTAAATCAACGTCTGTACCGAGTGTAGAAATGCTTTATCTCATTTCTCCACCTGCTGATATGCTGTTATAGGAACACTAAAATGCTTCTTGACCTGTATTTCATTATAAAATACATGCTCATAATAGCACATTTTGAAAAGTTAGAAATGTATAAAAATAAAACATCTGTAATTCTACTGTTGCAGAAATAGCCGCTGTTAAACATTTGGTACATTTTCCCCTTTTTTCAACCCTATGTATGTAAATGATATATGTGGACATACATATATGAAATATATTATACATATATTTATTGTGTGTGTATATGTACATTATATAAATATGGTGATTAAATAGTACCTACAGTTATGTATCTTGCTTTTTCATTTAATATTATTTTATGAACACATACTCGTATTATTAAATTTCTACCAAAACATGTTTTATAACAGCTTCACAGTAATTCCATTGCACGTATATGTCATGATAAATTGAAGTATTTGGATATTTAGGTTATCTGAAAATGTCTGATTTATAACTTGTACTGAGATGAATACTCCTATATAACATTGTACTCTAAGTTTCTCTTAAGATTAACTTCTATAAGTGAAATTAGAGGATCAAAATTATGAACATTTAAAAGGTTATAATACATATTGCCTTCTAGGAAGGTTTAACAAATGTAAATGGAAAATGTAAACTTGTAAAAGTAGTGTATGATAGAATTGGGGTTTTTTTTTTGCTTCTCGAACCTTAAGTATTTATAATAAAAGACAAATATATAGATATTTATAAATGAAACAAACATTAGTCAATTTGATAAGTAAAAAATATCTCATTAAAAAGTTTTGTTCTTTAATTATGGGTGCATTTTCATACATTTATTTGACATTTCCCTTTATTCTTTTGTGATTTGCTTGTGCATGTTTCTATCAGTCAAAATTTAGTCAGAAACTGCCGTAGGTATTTCAAGCAGAAAGTGATTTAATGCAAGGAATTAGAAGCTGATAAGACAGTTAGGAAAGATTGAGAAACAGATCAGGGAAAGCTGCTATTTGCTTTCAGGAAATCTGGATGGACAGGAATACCAGGAAACCCCAATGATGAGTTCAGCTGCCTGAAGCATCAATAATGTGCAGGACACCCAGAAGCTCCTGGCAAGACGTCACATGTGCTGTTGGCTGAAGCCTTCATTCTTGCACAACACTGTTACAGAATGAGCAATGGCTTCTGCTTCTCTTTTACTTTCAGAAATCTCACAGAAATTCCTTTCACTGGTGGATTGTAACCCAGAATCCTGCTGACAGATTCTTCCAGCCACTGCAATGCAGAGAAGAGCATAGAAGGAAAAAAAATGGTTCTGAATGCCCATTAGACAATTTGTTAAAATGTTCATTCCCCATTTTTTATTGGTGTTTCCTTCTTTTATCTTATTGGTTTGTAAGAACTCTTTATATATTGGCAGTCATGAAACATACTTCTCAGACTTCCTGCTGCATAATTGAGCCTAACTGACTGACAGTCCCAGATTTTGTCCTTCTGGATCCATTCCTGTGCTCATGCCACACTTCCTACAGGCTGCTCCCAACCAATGGCTATGCATGGTCTATGCATGGCGGAGATTTTAATGCAGGCTCATTATTACTAGCCACAGGATTTCTTGAAGGGCAGACTTTATCTCAAGGACTCCCCATCAGTTGGACAAAATTTCTAACAACTGTGCAGCAATCTGACATTTTTCTTTCCCCATCCTCCTTCCTTCCCCTCTGCTTCATAAGATTTTGAGTTGGATCATAGCTGGAAGGTTCTCCTTCAATTCCTCCTTTTCCTTCACAGGAATTTCCTCCAATAAATCTTTTGTATGATTAATCATGTCTTGGTCTCTGCTTCTTGGAGGAGCAAAATTAACATACATATTAAGGATGTTAGCCCTTTCTGATATTTGTTGTCATTTCTTCCTGTCACAGATATTTAAAGAAAAACACTCCATGGATTTATATAAAGAGAGAGACTATCCACATGAGTCCTTCCATAATCAACAGAAAGTGACATATTTATTTATACCCTGGCAACCTATGAACCTAATCTGCCCATATTTTATGGGAGTTTACTGGTTCAAAGATTTTTCTTCATGGTCAGAGTGGTTGACCTCATGAAAGAACCTAGAGGAGATTCCTTATTGCTCTCTACTCAGGGACTCTTCCTTCCATGCTTAAGATTTCTTGTAGGACTGAATTGAACCCATATGAAGCAGATGAGAGTTTGCACTAATCTTTAAATTATTCTAAAATGAAAACCTTATGGAGTAAGTATTGAGGAGAGGTCCCTTAATTTCCTCTGGCTGCAGTTCAGCAGAAAATACATGATTATTCTAAAGGCTTAAAAGGAGAGTGTCTCTTCTGTCTTATTGAAGGATAAGCTTAAGTTCTGGATCAACATTCAGAGTTTTTTTTATCCAGTCTTGTTAATATGCCTGCCGTTAATGCAGTTTCTTTGCCTCCTATAAGACATGGGACAGAAACTGACACAATGCTGTTGCTCCTCTGTCCGGCATCAGAAAAAGCAAAACAAAACAATTTTTACTATTTTTTTTTTCACTTTCTGAAGCCACCTTCATCATTTTTGTTTACTCCCTTATTGTAATCAAATGAACCCAGTTAACAAAGTTATAACAAGCCCATAAGAAAAAAAAAAAAAACATCAGAAGTCAGGCCAATCTGATTTTATCAGAAGCACAAATTGTTATTGGAAATTCTTGGAAAGAACAGTTAAATCATCAACAGAGAAATCTGAAAAAAAAAAAAAACAACTGGCAAGTTGAGGGTCCTGAGCATCTGTTTGATATTTTCAGTGACAAGTAAGTTTCCAAATATTAGAAAGAAAGAAAGTTTTTAGTGAAACAAACTAAATACCAATTTAGTCTAGTGTAGAAAGGTTGATCTCCATTAACCTTCTCTGCATGGCTCCCCCCTAAAACATAAAATCTAAATTAAAAAATGTACTTGCTGTGTAAACTCAACTTCAAGGCAAGAACCCTAGTCTTCCTCTCCAGCCAGATTTGCACTTCCAGTTCCCATACACAGAAATTATGTAACTACCAAAGACCTATGTCAGAAAAAGCAAAATGGATAATCAAGGCAATAATTATAATGGGAATGTTGGGGAAACTAAAATGTCCAAAATGATTGTTGATCTTGATAAAATTTCTTGATGAGACACTCAGTTTGTTACTTCCTGTATTGGTCAGGGTCTAATCAAGAAAAAGATCGCACAATGAAAAAGGTTTAACTGAAGAAAGATTAATTAGTGGTGTTTGGACATTTGGTTCTCCATATGGAAAAAGTAAAATAAAATTTGAGCTCTACTCATACAACACGCAAAAATAAATGAAGCTAAATTAAAGATCTAAATGTAAAAAATAAAACTTTAAGCAAATAAAGATAAATATATGAGAATATATTTTCATAATGAGATTCAGGAAATGTTTTTTAAACAAGACACAAAAAATAGAATTTTTGAGAAAAATTGATAAATTTAACTACATCAATATCCAATACTTTTCAGTATGATAAAAGAGACAAAGGGACAAGGTTAAATTATAACTTTAATTGGGAGCAAATATTGTAAAATGTGTAACAGACCAAGATTATTTTCCAGAGTATGTATGTTCTATTGTCTTCTAACCACCACTGTTTCTGAGAAGTCAGCCAAATTTATATCATTCTTTCACTGTAGATAATACATAATCTTTCTCTAGCTGATTTTAAGATTTTCTCTTTCTTTCTGGATTTCAGCAGCTTGACTATGACGTGTCTAGATATGGCTTTGTTTGTATTTATCCTGCTGAACTTGGATCTATACATTTAGGTTTGTCACTACCTTTGGGAAAATTTCTTTAAAGATATTTTTCTGTCTCATTCTCTCTTCTTTTCTGTGATTCCAATTGCATGTATGTTAGACTACTTCACTTGGTGTTGTCTCACTAGTCTCCAAGGCTATGTTTATTTTTTTTTAATCTTTTTCCCTCTGTTTTTCAGATTGGAATTTTTCTATTGGTCTATCTTCAAGTTAACTGACTCTTCTTTTCTGCCATCTCTAATATGCTGTTAGATCATCCAGCAATTTTTAATTTGTTAGTCTACTTTTTTAGTTCTAGGAGTCCTATTGTATATTTTTACAGTCTTAATTTCTTTGTTAAGATTCCTCACCTGTTCATTCACTGTAACTATATTTTCCTTTAAGTACTGGAATATATTTACAATAGCTGTTTTAAATCTTCTCTGCTAATTTCAACACTTGAGTCATAATGGAATTAGTTTTTATTCATTGTTCCCCACCCAAATACAGATCTTATTTTCACATTTCTTCAGATGTCTAGTAATTTCTATTGTATACTGGATATTATGTTGATACATTTTAGGGATCTGGATTTAGCTATGTTCTTCTGAAGAGTGCTGATTTTTGTTCCAGTAGGCAATTAACTTGCCAGGACTCCAACTCTAAGCTCTGTCTCCTTTGTGGTGGGCAGCAGCTGAAATTTCCTCTCAGTTGTTTTAGGTTCCATCTTATTTTCACAGAGTTCCCTGGAATCTCCCCTGTATGCCAATAATTCAGCATTCAGCCAAGAATTTGAGCAGATTCTTTGTGTGTGTGTGTGTGTGAGGAAGATTGACCCTGAACTAACATCTGTGCCAATCTTCCTCTGTTTTTTATGTGGGATGCCACCACAGCATGGCTTGATGAGTGGAGTGTAGGTCTGTGCCTGGGATCTGAACCAGCAAATCCAGGGCCACAGAAGTGGAGCACAGGACTTAACCACTATGCCACTGGGCCAACCCCATTGAGCAGATTTTATATGCAGATTTTAGTGCTTATGCCCTTTGTGACTTCCCCCTTTTGGGAATTTCCCAAGTTTTTAAAAGCTCTGCCAGCTTTGAATTCTGTCCTCTGACACCTCAAGCAATTACAATTAGAGATTTCTGTCACCCTATATAAAAAGGACTGGGAAGTGCCTTAAGGCAAACAGCACAGATAAACAGTCTCACCTGGTGCAATTTCCATCTTTCAAAGATGGACTTTCATCTAGTTTCTGTCCTTTTTTGGTCACTCTTTAGTATCTTCATATAGTGTGTAGATATTATTTGCAGATTCCATATTTGAAAATTGGTAAACTTGCTAAAATTTATTTCTAATCCTTAAATGAATAGTCATGCTTTTGCAGTCATTCACAGACTTGCACAAAACAGCAAAAATTTGTTACTCTATGTGCATGTTCCCAGTTGAGGTCAAACAAAGTGATGTTCTCCCTTCTTGTTTCAGCTTCATATTATAAATAAATGTCCTTCTTGTGGTCTATTTAGTGCCACATTTTTCACATTTTTGTGCTTTTTGGTGGTGATTTCACTTTTTAAAATGGCCTACAAGCATAGCACTGAAGTGTTCTATAGTGTTCCGAAGTGCAAGAAAGCTGTGATGTGCCTTATGGAGAAAATGCATGTGTCAGATTAGCTTTGCGCAACCATAAGTACTCTTGACCTTGAGTTCAATTTAATGAATCAACAATATATATTAGGTAAAGTGTCTTTAAACAGAAATACATGTACAACAAGGTTATGTATTGATCAGTTGATGACAATGTTGTGACCAGAGGCTTGCAGGAATCTGACTCTATTTCCTGTAGGAGCAAAGGTTCGGTATTCATTAATTCACTATCTCCAGTGACTTGATAGAACATGAGTACCACTAATGAGAATAAACCGTGTGTTTGTCTGTGTATCACACACACAGAGACACATATACAGTGTGTATATGCACACACACATATGTATAGGTAAGCTAGGATTTATAATTGTTATGTGCAGGAGGATTACTGTTATAAAAATACCCCAAGATTTCCAGAAGATGGAAATTTGAATTTAAATGAGTCATTTAAGTTTTAATGAGTCTCATGCTTTCTAACACAAATCGTATTGGAATTTTAATTGTAATTGCAAGGGTTTATCTATGGAGAATTAACGTTTTTATGATAGTCCTGTCAGCTACAATGAATATTTCCCCTTTTACTCATAATATATTCTTCAATAATATTTAAACAAGTTTTCATAAGCATCTTGCATGATTTGGGTTAGTTATTTTAGATGCCTTATAGTGCTTGTTCCTATTATAAATGGTGTCTTTTTCCTATTAGATTTTAAAATTTTCTTCTGTTGATATATAGGAATAGTATTAATTTTTGTATACTGATCTTATTTGCTGAATTTCTTCTATTTTTTCTTTCTTAAAAATTAATATTGATTTTTTATTTGTGAATTATCTTGGATTTCCTATGAATTCAATTATGTATATTTAATAACAATTTTATGTCTTTCTTTCTAGTGCTTATACCTCTTATTTCTTGTCCTTTTTGTATTTCATTAGCCCCAGTATAATGTTGAATTTTAGGGATAATTATAGGCATTCTTGCTTTAATCCTTACTTTAATGAGACTGCTTCTAGACTTCCAATATGATGTTTGCATATCTTTTGATAATAATCTTGTCAGCTAAATAGGTTCCCATCTAGTTCTAGTTCTAAGAGGCTTTTTTATTCTTGTAGATCTTAAGATAATCATATGATTTTTCACTTTTAATTTATTAATATGGTGAATTACATGGATTGGTTTTTTTATATCAAATAATTTTTCCACCCTAAGGTAAACATTGCTTGATCTGAACATAATATTTTCTTTACATACTTTTTGTTTCATTTTTTGTAATTTATTTAGAATTTTTTCCTAGTGATTATTACTAGTAAGATCAGACTATGGTTTCCTTTTCTTATATTGCCTTTGTTCTGCTTTGAAATTACAGTTGTACACGCTGAAAAAAATGACATCTAGTTCTCCTGCTTTTCTGTTCTCAGGGACAGTTTAAATAGATTGGAACTTCTGTTATTTGAAAGTTGTGCAAACTCCAGTATAAAACATTTGATTTAATGTCTTTTTAGAGGGGAAATTTTTGTCTGTTAATTCTATTTCTTTAACAATTTACAGTTTATTCTGGTTTTAATTTTTCATTGTTATATTTTAATCTAACTTTTTATAGTTCTTGTCATACACATTTTCATGATATTGTCTTACAACTTTTAAAACATTTACTCTATTTTTATGTCTATTTTTTTATTCCTAACATTGTTTACATGCCCTTTCTCTCCTATTTCTTAATCAGTCCTTCAAGTGGGCTGTGTTTTTGTTTTGAAACACTGGTTGTGATTTTGTTAGTCACCTCTTTTGTTGTTTTTGCTTATTTGTATTCTACTATATTAATTTCTTCCATTATCTTTATTCTTTCCTTCTTTCTACCACCTTTGGGTTTACCCTGCAGTCAATATCTTAGTTTTTTGGTGTTAATTAACTAATTTCAATCTTTATTTTTTTATATTTCAATCTTTATATTTTAAAATGCATTAATGAATATAAATTTATTTCTAAGTGTCACAAGCTATATTCGAGAAGTTTGATGTCATTCCTTTTTTTATTAAGTTTTAGATGAACTTTAATTTTCCTTTAACTAGTTTTTCTAATTAAATTTTTTATTTTTAGATAGTTGTAGATCACAAGCATTGTAAGAAATAATACAGAGAGATCCCAGATACTCTTTACCTAGTATCTGCATTGATAATGTCTTGCAAAACAATAGAACAATATTACAATTGGGATGTTGACATTGACAGAGTCAAGATACAAAATAGTTCCATCCCCACAAGGATCCCCTGTGTTGCCCTTTATAGCCACTCACATTCCTTTTTCCACCCCCAACTGTCCCATTCCCCTGACAACAACTAATCTCTTTTCCATTTCTAAAATTTGTCATTTCAAAATATTATAAAACAAATCACACAGTATGTGACCTTTTTAGGGTTGACTTTTATAAGTGCGCATAATACTCTAGATATTCATCCAAGTGGTTGGATGTAACAATAGTTCATTCCTCTTTATTACTGAACAGTATTCCCTGGGATAGATGTACCACAATCAGTTTAATCATTCACCTTTTGAAGGATGTATGGATTGTTTTCAGTTTTTGGCTATTCCAAATAAAGGTGCTATTAATCATTTGTGTATAAGTTTTTACGTGAACATGAGTTTTCACGTTTCTGAGATAAATGCCAAAGAGCACAACTGCTGGATTGTATGATATGTATGTTTAGTTTTATAGAAAACTGCCAAACTATTTTCCAGAGTGGCAGTCCCGTTTTACATTACCACCAGCAATGTATGAGAAATCCAGTTTCTCTACATTTGGCTTTGCCACTGTCTTTTTTATTTTAGCCATCGTGGTCGGTATGCAGTGATATCTTACTGTGGTTTTAATTTGCATTTCCCTAATGGTGAGTGATGTTGAACATCTTTTTATGTGTTTATTTGCCACCTGTATATCTTCTTCAATGATTTTACTGAACATCTGTTCATGTCTTTTGCCCATTTTCTATTTGGATTGTTTGGTTTTTTTACTATTAAGGTTTGATATGCATATATGTGTGTATATATACACACACACACACATCACATAATTATCATTTCTTCTAGTGGTGGGAACAGTTAAGACCTAATCTCTTAGTAAGTTTAATGTTTATAATACAGTTTTGTTGTTCGTAATGTACTGTGTATTAGATCTCCAGGACTTATCTACTAGTTTCAAGTACATACCCTGAAACAACATTTCTCCCATTCTCCCACCCCCCAACTCCTGGTGACCACCATTCTACTTTCTGTATTTTCGAGTTCAGATTTTTTTAGATTCCATATAAAAGATATCGTACAGTATTTGTCTTTCCCTGTCTGACTTATTTTACTTAGCATAATGTCCTCACGTTCCATCCATATTGTTGTAAATGGCAGGATTTGATTTTTTCTCATGGATGTGTAGTATTAAAATGTATGTATATATATATTATATCTATCTCTATATATCTCACACATCTTCTTTATCCATTCATCCACTGACAGACATTTAGGTTGTTTCCATATCTTGGCTATTGTGAATAATAAACGTGGGAGTGCATATATCTCTTCAATATCCTGTTTTCATTTCCTTTGGATATATACCCAGAAGTGAGATTGCCAGGATTGTATGGTAGTTCTATTTTTAATTTTTTGAGAAACTTCCATATTGTTCTCTGTAGTGGCTGAAACAGTTTACAGTCCCACCAACAGTGTACAAAGGTTCCCTTTTCTCCACATCCACGCCAACGCTTGTCTCGTGTTCTTAATGAAGGCCATTCCAACAGGTGTGAGGCGATATCTCATTGTGGTTTCAATTTGCATTTCCCTGATTAGCGATGTTGAGCACCTTTTCATGTACTTCTTGGCCATTTGGATGTCTTTGGAAAAATGTCTATTGAGTTCCTCTGCTCATTTTTAAAATCAAACTGTTTGGGTATTTTTGCTATTGAGTTGTATGGGTTCTTTACAAATTTTAGTTATTAACTCCTCACCTGATACACGGTTTGCAAATATTTTCTCCCCTTCCATAGGTTGCCATTTCATTTCAAATTTAATTGCTTTGGGATCATAACACATGTTACTATGCTTTCTCTTCCATTAATTTCTACTCTTTCCTTTACTCCTTTTTTTCTACTTTATTTAGTTTTACTCTGACGTTACTATTCTGGCATGTTGGACATGCACAGGTTGTACATTGTACTTGTTTATTTTCAAACCAAATGCAATCACAGTAATAAATTTGCCTTGAAATTCCACTTAACACCCCCCAAGGTTTGATTTGTTATGTAGTGCTTTCATAGTCATCCAGTTCTAAACATTTCACACGTTCCAATATGTTTTTCTTCCTTATCCATGAATTAATTAGGAGTGTGATTTTTTTAGTATCAAAATTTTAAGCTATTGTTTTAATGTTGATATGTAATTTGATTACATGGATGTCTGGGAAAATCATCCATGATATTGATTCTTTGAAATTCTTCAGACTTACTTTGTAATTCAGTATATGGTCAGTTTTGAAATGTTTCATATGTGCTTGAAAAACACGCATATTCTCTATTTATTGGACACAGGGATCCCTATACACCTAAAACATCAAACACATTAATTTTGTTATGAAGATTTTACCTATCCTTACTAATTTTATGTCTGCTCTATCTACTAGTTTCTGATATAAGTGATTTAATATCTTCTACTATGATTATGGATATAACGTTTTCTCCTTATAATTCTGACAGCTATTGCACTGTATATGTTGATATTGTAGCCAGGTTTATTCCAATGAGTGATTATTCATTCTGTAATATTCATAGTGCTGAGGGCAGATCAAGAAAAAGTCCTTACCACATCATAATGTGATGTCCCTTCATTTTACCTGTTAATGATCTTCACCTGAAATTGCATTTGGTCTGATATTAGTATTGCAACACTAGTTTTGTTTTAGGCAGCCTATTTCTGGTTTATGTCTTTCCAGACTTTCATTTTCAACTTTTCTGGATCTTTTTGTTATAGGACTGTTCTATAGGTACTATAAAGCTTCTTTAATTTTTTTAAAATACAGTTTGACAGTTCTATATTTTAATAGGTAAGTTTCATCTGTTCACATGCATTATGATTATAAATTGTTTGGATTTATTTATCTGCTTTCACAATTGGATTTATTTCAATCATATTATTTTGCTTTCTGATCATCATCACTTTTCTTTGTGTTTCCTCCCGTTTTCCCTCTTTCTGTTGTACTGATAAAGTTATTCTATATTTTTCCCTTCATCTAATTTTTTGTTTGAAAAATTTAATATATTTTTTCTATTCTGATAGTAGTTACTATCAAATTTTTGTATTCATACTTAAATACATGTTTTTCAAGCAAAAGTCAGAGTTATACTGTGCTTCTCTTTCTCCTCCTAAAACTAATCATTTTAGCAAGCTTTCATTACCCATTGAACTACACTTTCCAATTCCTCATTATTGCTAATTAGAATTGAATTCCTTTTGAAATAAAGGAATAAACGTTTCAAGAATAAAAATTAACAATTAATAGTTATAATTAAATTTACCAGCATATTTTCTAATTTTTCCTCACTTTGCTTGTTGCCACCTATTCTTTTCCTCTGAGTTCACTTTTCTTCTTCATTCAATAAATATTCAATAAATTTTTATTAAAATTTCAAATAAATTAAAAAAATTAAAATTCAAATAAAAGGAGACACAAATCTCTTCTTTTATAGATTTGTATTCTTGTTAAAATATAATCTTTGATAGTTCTTCCACAGAAGTTTTGTAAGTGATATAAAACTTAATCTATATATATCTGAAAACATTTTTATTTCATATTTACTCTTGAAAGATAGTTTCTTTGGTGATAAAATTCTAAGTTAACATTTATTTTCTCTTTAGTATTTAGAAGATTAATCCTTTTTTTGCTGTTATTTTTGCTGCTGATAACTTTGCTCATTGGCATTTATTTGTAAGTAATCTTTTATCGCTCTAGTAGCTTTTATTTTTAACTTTTATGTTTTGCAGTTTAATAAAATGTGAATTTACTTGTATTCTGTTGGGGACTATTGTGTTCTTTCAAAGTGAAGATTCCTGTAATACTTTATTTCTTGACAATTCTCATCTGTTATTCTTTGCTTAAACTTTTAAAATTGAAATAAAACACATATGCAGAAAAGTGCCCCAACTGTAAATGCACAGCTTGATGGATTGTCACCACTGCCCAGGTGTTGAACAAGAGCGTTGCCAATACCCTAGAAGCCTCCCTCACAGGCTTCTGGTTATCTTTGTCCCTAAATGTAACCACTATCTTGATGTCTAATTTTATACTTACACCTATTTTTGAACTTTATATAAATCATACACTGTATATTCAATCATGTCTGGCTTCTTTACTTCAAGATTTGTGAGATTCAATCATGCTAATTCATATAAATCATGTAGTCACTTGTTGACATTGCTTTATAGTATTTCAGTGTACAAATAAGCCAATATTTATTTATCCTTTCTTTGTCCAGTGTTTAGCTATTAGGGATGAAGTTGCTATGAACATTGTGTAAAAGACTCTTGGTGCACATGTGCCAGAATTTTCCAGAAATAACATTCCTGAATCATACAGAAAAGTATACTTTCTAAATGTTCTATTTTAGCAGATATTGGCACATACTTTTCCAAAGTAGTTGTACCAGTTACACCCCCATGAGAGGTACAAGAGTTTCTGTTGTCAGTTTTCTTAATTTTAGTCATTTCGGTGTGTGCAGAAATAGCTTATTGTGGCTTTAGTTTGCATTCCTGATTACTAATGAAGTTGAGAAACTCTTCATGTGTTTATTGGTCAGCTGACTATCCTTTTTTGTGAAGTGTTTGCTCGGGTCTCTTTCTGAAATTTCTATTGAGTTATCTATTTTTATTCTTATTTAGTTTTATTTTTTAGATAAAATTTTTATTGAGGGATAACCTATGAAAAAATAAAAACAGTAGTATCATAAGTGTACAGCTAGCTCGATTTTCACAAAGAAGTTCCTAATTAAGCAATACAATCCTACCGGAATCCCAGTAGGAAATTTTGTGCCCGCTCTCAATTATTAATATTTCCTTCCTCCTCAAAGGGAACTACTGTACTGACTTCTAAGACCATAGGTTAATTTTCCCTATTTTTTGATATTTATGTGATTGAAATCTTAAGTACATATATGTTCTTTTGTGTCTGGTTTCTGTCATTCAGTCTTATATGTGAGATTCATCCTGTTACTGTATGTAGCATTAGTTAATTTCTTCTCAAGGTTCTAGAGTAGGACTTTCCAATAAACCTCTGTAATGATAGAAATGTTTTGTATTCTGTGCTTTCCAGTATGACAGCCACTAGCCACATATGGCTACTGAGGGCTTGAAATGTGGTTAGTGTGACTGAGTAACTGAAATTTTAATTTTATTTAACTTTAAATAATTTAAATTTAAATAGTCACATGTGGCTAGTGACTACTGTGTTAGTGTATCTCTAGCATAATCCATGTCTGAATATGCCACAAATTATTTGTCATTTCTACTGTTTATGAATGTCAGAATTACTTGAATGAATAAAACTGCTATCAACATCCTTGTACAAGTCTGTTGGCACACATATGTGCACATTTTGTTGAGGAGTGGAATTGCTGAATCCTAGCATACATGTGTATTAAGCTTTAGTGGATAAATGCCAAACAGTTTTCAAAAGTAACTTATGCCAATTTATTCTTATATGTCAGTATATGAGAATTCCAGTTCTTCCACCTCCTTAAATATCTTTCTCATTTTATCCATTCTAGTGGGTGTGTATTGCGTCTTGCCCCAGTTTTAATTTGCATTTAACCAGTGCATAATGAGCTTGAACATCTTTAAAACTGCTTATTAGTTACTTGGAATATCCTACTTTTTAAAGTCTTTTATCCATTTTTCTAATGAATTGTATTTTTCTTACAGATTTGTAGGAGTTTTTTACATATTTTGGATACTTGTGTTTTGGCAGTTACATGTATTGCAGATCTCTTCTAATCTATGGCTTGCCTTTTCACTTTCTTAATGGCGTTTGATGGACACAAGTGTCTATTTTAATGCAACAGATATATTCATCTTTCCCTTTATGTTTAATGTGTTGTATACCCCAAGGCCATTAAGATGTTATCCTATGTTATCTTTTGAAACTGTATTGTTTTACCTTTCAAATTTAGATCTTCAACCCACCTAGAATAGGTTTGTGTGGGCTGTGATGTAGGGATCAAGGTGAATTATTTTTCATGTGACCTAAATTATTTTTCAGTTTTCAGTGATCCAGAATCATTTATTGAAAAGATCATTCTTTTCCTCACTAGTCTGTAGTGTCATTTTGGTCTTAAATAAATTGTTAGCGAATATGGAGTTGGTTTCTGGTCTTATTCTTGTCTACTGGTCTATTTGTATATCGTTGCACCAATACCAAACTGTTTAATTCCTGTATCTTTCCAATGACTTTGATATCTGATAGTGAAAGTCCTACTATTTTGTTCTTCAATATTGTGTTAGCTGTATTTAGCCCCTTCATACTTCCATGTACATTCTAGAATTCCTTGCTAAATTCTGAAAAAAATTTCAAGTGGTTCTGGTGCATTTTGTTTCTCATTATTTAGAGTAGTAAAACCTTTGCTTTTCTCTGTTTCCATAATCTGGGTCCAACAAACCTGTTTTAAGCTCATTCACTGCTTTGATTGTATCTGTTGTTTAGATCCGTAGAGATATTATCTTATTTTAGACGATGCTTATATTTTTAGGCTTTTAAAATGGTTTAATGTTTCGTATATTGTTATAGTTTATAGCCATTGGGTAGAGGAAGGTAAAATAAAAGCTGAAACTCACAGCGCCAATTTGACATGAAATCCCTCACATATTTTTCCAGCCCTACTTTTCACTGTTGCTCCTTTCTCACTGGCTATGTTGAATTATTTGGCATTCACAAAGCTTTGTTCTCACTCTTCATTCAGCCTGATTTGCTCCCATATCTTTATGTGCAAGTTATAACTATTCCAAAACTCATTCAAATGTTACATCTTCTAAGATACTTTCCCTAATACACTCAGCCAAAATTAATCTCTCTTTAACTTCCAAAACTTTGTTTATATCATTTGTTGGTAATAATAATTTTGTACTTAATTTCATAGTTATTTGTGTTTATTTTTCACCTGCAATAAGGGTTACATTCTGTGAGACAGGAACTATTTGCATTGTATATACCTTTGTATTATGTATGATTTCTAGCATGGTTTGTAGCCCATTACTAAGGAGAACCCATTTCTCAGGACAGCCCAGGTTTATGCTGTTGTCCCGATGGCCCGTCTAGGTAGCATTCGTTTCTGCTCTCAACATTGTCCTAGTTTATACATGGTGTTATTTGGTCACCCTACGCATATTAGAAGCTCAAAGAAAAAAAAAAAAGACAGAATGGACAATAATTTATCAGTTAAATTGATGTTTGATGAAAGGAGTGACTGAGAAAATAGTTGGTGACGTTAATTGAAGGAAGTCAGGAGGAAGAGATTTGTGAGGTGGCTGATAAGTGCGGCTTGGATATGTTGAGTTTGAGATTACTAGTGAGCTATGAGGCAGAATGCAGAGTACACACAGAATGGTGGACAGATGGTGGTGACTAAAGTACCGGGAGTGAGCTCTGTGAGCCAGGCTCCATATTCCTTACAGAGGGGTCCATCAGGGAATGAAAAAAGTTCTTGGTCCTCACAGAGCTTAAAATCTACTGGGAATGGGTACAATAGACAACTGTCTATAAGGATGAATGATTTTGTTGTCTGAAGGGTGGAGCTGAGGAGAGAGTTGGGGTCGATCAAAAAATGTTGGGAAATGCTCATGTTTTCAGGGCAGAATAGGAAGAAGAGGCAGAGAATAAAGAACTTGGAAAGTAAAATATCAAAAACTTCAAGCTTTTAATAAAATAGTGTGGCCTGATGTCAAATGCTAAGGATTAAAAAAGAGTGACCGAAGAATTAGAGATAATTTGTTATACACATTTTGGAAATGAACATTATTTGCTATCCCTGTTTACCACAATTTGTTGATGTCCTTAAATAACCTTTTTTTTTTTTTTTGAGAAATACCTTGAGTCTCACGGGAAGAATAGAAACTCATTTTTTTTTGTCTGGTTTGTTGCCAAAGTCTGGTGACATTTAATAGCTGTTCAATTCATAAATATATTGGACAAGGTAGCATTGTGGTCACAACCAGCTAACAGCATTTAATTGAATATGCCTTTTCTCCTTACCAAAGTATATTATATTAATTTTCAGCAAAGTCTCAATTTCTCTTTTTCTAAAGAAATTCTTCACTCACTTTAATTTCAGGAGGACAGAGTCTTTGACATTTGAAAACAGATCTCTGCAAATATTTTTTATAAAAATAATTATTTTTCCTTTGTGGTTTTCCTTCTTTGAATGTGAAAGGTTAGGAAACCACAATTTCTTTTCCATACAAGTAATTTCCTACATAAACAAAACAATAGCTTCTAAGAAAAGTTCGAAGCTTTCTAATAATTTATGTTTCAAACCAAATATTTCTTTGGGATTTTTCCCACACTCTATTGTTGGAAATGTATATGTACAAACTAAACCAAAATGTCATCAGAGCAATTCTATTTCCTAGGCATTCAGTGACATTAAGAGTAATAATAGCTAATACTTAAACAGAGTTTATAGTTTACAGAGAACTTTCACATACATTATCTCATTGGAGTCTTTCTATAAGATATTCATTTATTACCCACATTTTTAAGATGAGGCAACTGAAGCTTAGAGAAGTCAGATGAGCTGGCCCAAATCACACAGTGATTTACAGGTAGAAACTTAGGTTTTCTGAACCTAAATCCTTAACTCTTTTCAATAAGAAAAGGTCCAAAATAGACTGAACTTGTTGTTGGGTAGGAGGTAGCCTCAAAGTGAAAGGATAATGCTTCTGTCCAGCACTTCAATTTGACGTTTTGCAGAGGTTGGTCAACTACGCCCCATGGGCCAGATCTGGCCTCCTAGCCTAATTCTTTGTAGGTGTCCTCCAGCTAAGAATGTTGTTATATTTTTAAGGTTTGTAAAAACAAGCAAATAAACAAAAAGTATGCAGCTGATATAGATGTGACCTGCAAAGCCTAAAATACTCACAATTTGGTTATTTACAGACAAATTTTGCTGACCCCTGTTTGATGGCATGATTGGTATTAGACACACCTAGAGGCGCCTGCTTCTATGGCAAATGCTCCCACAGGCTTAAGAGTTTGGGGGGGAGGATTGTCTTCGCTGTTTCCAGGGCCCCTCTGGCTCATGTTTCCCAGAAAGTCTCTAGGAATTGACCCGTGTAGTTTCTGAAGCTAAGGAACTGGACCCCAGTGGAAAAAGTTAATCTGCTCGGGCCTGGCTTCCACCAGGCTTCTGCCTCCAGGGCCAGGCTGGCCATGTACCTTTGGTACTGTGCGTACGAGAGCAATTTTGGAGTCATTCTATATTTCAGACTTCCCCAATAGTGTTCTGGAATGTCTGGCTTAGAACCCTACATCAAGGTGGTAGCCTAAGGCGTCTTTTTCAATACTGAGCCCCGAAACAGGATGGTTTTCCTATTCTCACCCTCATCCAGGGTAATTGTGTGAGAGAATGTAGAGGGGATGAGGAAGTTGGACAGGTTTCCTTCCATTTGAAATACTTACTTAGCCTATTATATCTATCATTTAAAAGATTTAATATGGAACTCCTAATTGAGAAGCATAGCTGCTAGCGATGGCCTTTCCATAGACTTTTGTTGAATACCTACTATGTGAAGGCCCTGCCCCCAAAGCTAGGATATGAAGATGAATCACACACTGCACCTCCCTCAGGACTTCATGGGCTGGAGAGGGAGGTAGCCGCGTAAATAATTGCATAAACACCTTATGATAGGTATTAAAAAGAAATTTAATGGAGATATATAAATGCATTTTTGGCATCGAATATGCCTGGATCTTGACAACACCTATAGCTTTTTACTGCTGAAATAAATTTTAGAGGTAGCTTTGTATCAGTGACTGGTCAGTGGAGGTCCAGAAAATTCTACAAACATTTACTAGGAACACATTGTATGCCAGGCAGGCTTTTCTCCTCCCACCTGAGAAAGTTCTACAGATAAAACGGCAAGTGGCACCAACACCAAAACCCACTTAAGCCTCCAATTAAGTGTTGAACCAGGAATTGCACCACTGCCTAGAGGCAACTCAGACAGGCTCTGGCAGCAATCAGATCTGTTTGCTGTGTCAACCTGAGAAGGTCACAGGAACCCAGTGACAGTCCACATCTAGGGATCAAAGCGAGTTTGGGAAAGTGAGAGGGTTTGGCAGAGGGAAGTCGCTGGGGCACCGCACGTGGATACATTTGTTACATGGCAGCTACATGGGGTGGCTCTGTCTTTAGTGTTTTGAATCACATGCAAATGTAACCTTTATTTGCTGCCATCACAGGCTGGCTCTGCTTTTTCACTTGCCAGTTTTGCCCACTCACTTTCAGATGTCTCAGCTTTTACTTTATACTGGAGCAAAATAATCATCAACACCAAGAACAAATCTACTCATTGCAATTTATTTCCCTCTATACTCAGGGATTCCAAAAGGAGCATTTGCTTCCATCTGAATCGGCCTCAAGTCCCTGGATGTTGCCGACTGATGCTCACAGAATTACTCTCTCACGCTCTGGAGTTACTTTGGCTATCAGGGCATTTTGAGTTGTCCCAGGCTTCCCAGATGAGTTATGAGAAATTGGCAGAGGGAGCAGTGGTATCAAAACCAGAGAAGCAAAAAGTGTTGATGCAAGGCCAAGTTCAAATGGAAACAGTCATTCTCCTTTTAGGCCAATGAAAACTTAGGTTTACGCAAAGCGTTCAAGAGGAGACCTTCCCTCGCTGTATCACTCAACAAATATTTACTGGGTGCATAACCTGGGTGTAGCATGTACCCACTAAGAATCTTCTCCACTACAGGAAGGACCACGTGGAACTAAGTAAATCGGAAAAGTAAGTGGACTTTATTTCAAAGGTAAAAGCAAAACAAATCTAAGACATTTTGGAATTCTCATATTCGTAGGAAGAAATGCAAATAGGTTCCAGTCCCACTTTGTGAGAAAGCTTATCCCGTGCTGAGCTGCAAACAGCTTGTACTGTGGGGCGACACAGTGATGGCTGCTGACACACGGACCGTGACTTCAGGTGTGGGCATCTGGAAGAGAACGTTCTTTGAAGAGGGAGAAATTCAGAGGTCCTAAGTGAAAAATCTCCGTTGCTTTTAGATTATGTCCAACTCAGTTTGCTCCAACTCATTGGTACGGCAGGTGGTTAATGTAAGGCAAGGCTTGTCTATTACATACTTTCAGGATGAGTATGACAAAGGGAAGAACTGGCCACCAAAGGCCATTAAGAAAAGCGGACTGTCCTCTGAGGACTTTCTTTGGGCTAACCTTGGTGGAATTTGGTCAAAACCATAGATGCCTTTCCTGGGATTTTCAACCTCCCTGATCCCTGAGACATACCCCAGTTACCCAGTAGCAGAGGCATCTGAAGGTCAACCCAAAGAAGATAAACACCCCCAGAGTCAGCTTATGAACTTGAGCAAGTCACCTCATAACTCTTTGCCTTAAGGGCACAGATGCAGCCATATCCCTTTATTTTTCAGGTTACGACTGCTCAAGCCCCCACCTGCCATATTAGAAGGAAATCAGATAAATTTGTCTTCTTTTCCCACTCCAAATTTCCAAAACCCCAAAGGCTTACACAGTCTTAAGGGAGGACATTGGTGTCCATTCAGTGTGCTCACACTGATGTCCACTCAGTGGAGTGTAGTGAATGAAAGCATGGGCTCTGTGACCAGACTTCCTGGGTTTGAATGCCAACTAACCATTTATTGGCTGTGTGATCTTGGACAAGTTAATTAACCTCTCTGTGCTTCATTTTTCCCAATGGTGAAATGCAGATAGTAATAACACATCTTCATTGTGTCATTGTGAGGATTAAATGAGTTAACACACGTATGTTAGTCTGCTTGAGCTGCTATAACAAAATACCATAGACTGGGTGGCTTGAACAACAGACATTTATTTCTCACAGTTCTGGGGGCTGGGAAGTCCAAGATTAGAGTGCCAGCAGGTTTGGTGTCTGGTGAGAACCCTCTTCTTGGCTTGTAGACAGCTGCCCACTTACTGTGCCCTCACATGGTGAAGAGAGAGAGAGCTCTGGTTTCTTCCTCTTCTTATAAGGACACTAATCCTATTATGGGGGCTTTGCCCTCATGACCTCATCTAAATCTAATAACCTCCCAAAGGCCCCACCCCCCAATTCCATCACAACGGAGGCTAAGGCTCAAACATATGCATTTAGTGGGGAGGGGGCATACAAGCATTCAGTCCATAACAACCCGTAAATTGATTAGTGTTTGTACAGAGTAAACGTTCAATAAGTGGTGGTTCTTATTATTACCGTCTCCCTTGCTTATCTCTGTCCACAGCACCATGGTTTCACTGAGAGAGTCTGTTCTCTAGTCAGAGGCTGCTGTTCTCTCTGTAGTGACATCTTGTTGGCCCGGCCCCGGGGAGGGAAGCCTCTAAGAAGGCCCACAGTGATTCCCGCCTCCTGGTATCCGTCCACTTGTGTAATCCCCTCTCCTTGAGTGTGGCCTGGATCTGGTGACTCACTACTAATACCTGGAACACGGTAAGGGATGGCACAGCATTTCTGAGACTAAGTCACGGAATGACTGTGGCTTCCATCTCTCAGGCTGCCCTGTTGTGGAGAGGCCTATGAAGCAAGCATCTGAGCCGGGCCTTCAGCCAGTAGCCAACAAGGAACTGAGGACTACTAAGATCCACGTGAATGGGCTCAGAAGCAGTTCTCTCCACCTCTCAGTGGAGCCTTCAGATGAGACCATAGCCCAGCTGACATCCCGACTGTAGCCTCATGAGAGACCTTGAGCCAGAGGTACCCAGCTGAGCTACCTCCAGATCCCCGACCCAGAAATACTAAGAGATAATAAGTATTTGTTGTTTTCAGCCACTAATTTTGGGGGTAATTTGTTAAGCAGCAACAAATAACTAATATATAAGTGGTCAAAGTGCACTGAGGGCAGATGAGTGCCAGGTTCATCCCAGGATGCTCCTACTTGGGCTTCTGTCTAGTTGGTGCTCTCTTGCTCAGCTATTTTCCCAAGGTTACAAGCTCTGTGACAAGGGGTTGGGTGTGGAGGAGCTTCCAGCACCAGACTTACCAAAGAAAACAGTCCTTTATGTGGAACCTTAGGTCCTCATCCTGAATCCTCATCTTGGACGCCCACTTTCTCAATGAAATTGTATCTCAGGGACCTCACTGTCCTTCCCTGACACTGGGACTTGCTCGAGGACACCTTGGTCTAACACATCAATACTTCTTAAGTCGAAATCGTGAGAAACCTGGGTGGTTTGGTTCTTTCTCTCCCATGAGGCCCCATAATCTCAGGGAATGACAACCAAAATGAAGTTATGAAAAGTTTTCTTACAGGAAATTTCAGAGCTTAAACTAGCCACTGAAGCTGGTAATCCTTCAAAAGATCTTAGTGTGTACTTTCCATTTGCCCTGCTGCTTCTGTGTTTCTTTTTCTTTTAATTGTTGGCTTCTTTTGGACTTACTTTATTATTCCATTATTTCCTCTGTTCGTTTGGAATTGATGCACTGTTTTACTATTATTTTACTGATTATTCTAGAAATTCAGCATGTATTCAGCAAATTCATTTGATCTACCAAAGTCTAATATTAATTGATCATTTTACCATCCTCTGAAGCAATAAAAGGACCTTAGAATACTTTGCTTTATTTTAATCCTCTCTTGACTTTTATGTTATTATTCCCATTATTTTCAATTTTATATATATATATATATAAATATATAATAAATTATATATAAATATATAATATATATAAATATATAATAAATATACAAATATCCAAATAAGGCATTATTATTGTTGTTGTACCATCAATGCTCGTTTAGGTTTACCCTTATATTTATCCTCTTTATTGTTCTTCCTTTCCTTCTGCATGTCAAACTTTCTGTTTGAGATTACTTTCTTTCCTCCTGAAGACCCTCCTTTAGGATATCTTTTTGTGTGATCTTCTTGGGGCAAATGACCTCATTTTTGTTTATCTGAAATGTCTTTAATTCAACTGTATCCTTGAAGGAATTTCCAGTGAGTATAAAATTCTAGGTTGATAGTTATTTCTTTCATCATCTTGAAGGTGTTATGTTCTACTGTGTTCTGATATCTGACATTGCTACTGAGAAGCAGGCTATCTTCTGTCATTCCTTTGAAAGTGGTCTGCATTTTTTACCTCAGGCTGCTTTTAAGATATTCTCCTTATCTTTTGTTTTCTGTGATTTTACTATAATGGATCTAGGTTTGGGTTTCTTTTTCATTTATCCCACTTGGGACTTACTGGGTTTCTTAAATCTGTAGATGGATCTCTTTCATTGGTTTTGAAAAATTCTCAGTCATTATATTTTCAGTTTTTGTGCCTGCATCATTTTCCCTTTCTCCTCCTGGGACTTTAATCAACTATTTATTAGACCTTGTTGCTGAATTTACCACATCTCTTGTCCTCTCTTGTGTGATTTCTTCCTTTTGTCATTCTATGCTCTTTTCTTGATAGAATTTTCTGACCTATATGCTATTTACTAATTCTTTCTTTTCAATTGTGTGTAATTTTCTATTAAATATTTTTACTTAAATTTTAGTGAATTTCTAGGGTAACTACTAAAATAATAGTAAAATAGGGCATACGTTCCAAATTAATTAAATTCTTAATTTTGATTATTATATTTTTCAGTTCCAGAATTTTGGGAGTTTGTTTTTAACCACAAAGTGTTATTGTTATGTTGGACTTTTATGGAGGACAAGAAGCAGTGAAACAGAATTGTTCAGGAGGGTTTGGGCCAGGAGCTGGGAGGGAGTCTGGAAGCTGGTACAAGTTCTGACAGCTGAGGGAGGAAGTCCTAAGAGGCCAGGTAAAGCGGAGAAGAGCAGGATGGTGGGGCTCAGATGCCAGGACTCCTGGGCATAGTTGATGGACTCTCAACCCAAGGGTGATTTACTCTTTCCTATATTACATGCTTCCTGTTGGGTGTCACAGGTCTGGGGACAGGCACTAAATGTAACTAGAAAGTAGGAAAAATCCCACAACTGAAACTAACCCTTAATTGAGACAAGGAAGCTAAAATTCCTTGCCAAAAGACAACATAGGTGATGAAAGTTTTGTGGTAAAGAAAAGTCATAATAAAAGTATTGTTTCAGTATTTCTCTTTCTCTCTCTTAGTGCAGTATTTTGCATAATCTTTCAACTATTTTACCTTCAGTAACTCTTACTATAAAAATGGAAGTACTGAAAAAGGAAGGAAAGAAGGAAGGTTATATTGTAAATCCAGAATGAGAAATGAGAATTGAATTTACAACGTTAAACTCTATCTGTATGAACTATGTAACCAACTTTGTTTTTATAATTGTAGGCATTTTGTAATTTTATAAGCTGTCTAAATGCTTGCAGGGTCTTCCTGCTTAAAAAAAACCCTCACATTTAATTCACATCATTTCTTCTATCCATTGCTAACACATTTCAAAGATTTGTATCATTAAAAAAAAGGCAGAATCATTATACTAGAGAAATGCAAATATAGCTCAATTAATATATCTCTTGGGAGTAAGCATTTTTGGAGGAAATCTGCTTTGTTAAAAATGACAGTGGAACTTCCCTTCACTGTGGTAGAAACTAAGCAGTGAGAGGTGGAAGAAATTAGTGTTGGAAGGAAGAGGGGGTTGTACTAGTTTCTCATTGCTAAATTGCTGGTGGCAGCAGCATCTGAGCTGGGATTGGGCATAGGGATGGTGTTACTTACTGAAGCTCCTGCGATTCTATAGCAGCAGGAGGGACAACTGTGGTGATTGTGCCTGAGGCCACAACAGGTGGCCCAGAAGAAAGGGAGTTGGTGGCTCTGTAGTAGCAGCCATACTGGCTTAGTTACAAGTCATGTGTGGCAGGACAGAATCTAGGAATCAGAATATACTTGTAGAATGGTACTTGGGAGTGAGGAGACCTGGTTTTCTCTTTGAGTTCTGTCACCAACTAATTATATAGCCTTAGGTAACTTGTCAATCACTCATAGCAGCAATTTCCACATCTCTAAGTGAGGGTGTTGGAATAAATGCTCTCTAATATCTTTCCCAGTTGTAAAATGCTCTAATATTGTCAATGTATTCTCATGCCTTATGTTGTTCCTTCTGCTGGAAAACCTAAAAGTTTTACAATGAAAAAAAATTTATGCATAGTAAAAAGTAGAAAAATGTTATAAAACTCCCCTAAATACTCCTCACCTATATTCAATAACTATTAACATGTTGCTACTTTTGCGTTAACTATTTTTGCTTAATTTTTAAAAATTATGGATATCTTGACATTTACCCCTAAATAATAAAGACTTTTGCTTACATAACCACAATACCATCATCACAACTAATAAAATTAATAATACTTTGACATTGCCTAATACCCAGTCTTTAGTCAAATGTCCCCAGTTCTTCCCAAGATACTTTCTACCTTGTTTGTTTGAACCAATTAAGGTCCACACATTTCATTGGGTTGTTGTGCTTTAAAATTCTCTTTTAATACAAAGCAATCTCCTCTACCTTTTTTATGACATTAATTTATTGAAGAAAATAAAATTTTTAATGACAAGTAAGCTATTAGTTTGCATCCTCTTCATCAGTAGAGGTGCAATATTATGCTGCCCTGTATTGGTTTATAAGCACCATTTAACTCCAAGTCCCTCTCCAATACCTCTGTTCTCAGTAAGAAACAAAATAGTATAAAACTGACATCTTTGGCTCAGACGGCTGTGACTCAAAGCAATCAGCTCCTGTCCCAAGAGTCTGGAGTCACAATTCTTCAGGGAGTCAGACTGGGGTGTAAGGTCAGTGGCTGATAACTGCAAAAGGAGACAGAAAGAAAATGTTTTCTTTGCTGAATGGGGAGAAATTTAATGGAGGACATTAAATCTGCAATGTCAATTAAAGGAGTTTCTATTTTATTAAATACAAACTTAGAGTTTCTTCAGTCCTAGGAGTATTCTTAAAAAACATTCAACCACATTTTGTCATTAAAAAAGCTATAATTTTTAAAATGCTTCTTAAGGATATTTTAACCAAAGACTATAATGTTTTTGATTTTATTGAACACAAGTAAGATGAGATTTTGGGGAGACTTTAAACTTTGATCAAACAGTTTGAAATGAAGCTGCTTATTATCCAAGATTCTCATTAGTGGTATCTTATGACAATGCTACTTGCAGTACAATCTGTGACTGCCATATTTTGGCATTTGCTATCAATTGAACATTTGAATCTTTAATGGTAGCTATACTTAGTCTGCTTACATCCTTCTTTGTCTTCTGCCTACAACTTGTATATCTTCTTTTTTCGTTAGTAGTACCCTGGTTATGACGTGGTCATCCAAACATCTGACCTTGCAGAGGTGTGGTTAACAGAAAGAAAGGGAAGAATGATTTTTAAATTTAATTATGCCACTTAATGAGAACAGCTAGGCATAAACAGTAATAAATATTATTATTCTTGCTCATTTATTGTCATTAAAAAAGACACATTAAATAAATATGGACACATTATATAAAATTAATCATTACAGAACAAGTATAGAAGCAAAAAAGGACCATCAATAATCTGATTGCCTAAAGTCATTGCTTTTAAAATGGTAACATATTTTGTTCTCATTTTTGTGCGTTTAAAATGTTTACCTATAAAAATGTATAGTGTTGTATACATACATTTAATATGAAAACCTCTAGGTGCCAGCACTGTAATAGATATTTGTGATAGTCGTTTGTGCTATTCACTTATGTTTCTGGTTTTCCTCCTTTCACACATCTCGTAGAATTGCAATTCTCTGCCCCTTGAAGTTAGGCACAGCCATGAGACATTTCAGGCAGAAACTTACGATCAGATGTGTGATTCGCTAAGTTCCTTCCCTCTGCCGTGGTGGCGGGTGATGGTCCAGAGAGCAGAGGCTCTGTCAGTCTGAGTGCCCGGTCAAGGATGATGTGAGGCACAGCTCCCAGGCATCTCTTGATGGACTTGAAGTATGAGCAAGAAATAAACTTTTGTTGTTTTAAGTCACTGGGAATTTGAGGTTGTTTCTTACTGGAGTATCCTGATTGCTGAAATTTTTACATATGTTATCTAATTTAATCATCAGAGTGACCCTAAGAGTAGATATTACCATCCCCATCTAACAGATGAGGAAACTGAAGTTAACAACCTACTATATGTCACATAGTGAGTGAATGGTGGAGCCAGAATTACACACACGTCGTTGTGACCCCTCCTCCTCCAAATCTGCTCTTAGGGTACCCTCACTGTAGCAAAACATTTTTTCATTTCGTTCAAAACTCTTTAAACATATTTTTTATAGGCTGCATAATATTCTGCTATACAAAAGCTCCGGAATCTGTTTATGCATTCCCCAATTGTTGGACATTTACATTTTTCTAATGTTTTGCTATTAAATGAATGCTGTAACAAATACATTGTACAAAATCTTTCGCTTGAACTCCGCCCTGGAAGGTAGGATCTGACTAAGGCTTAGCTTTCAGGAGCCAGGGATGAAAGTCGGAATAGTGTAGAGCTAGTCTGCAGCCACCAGCCATGGAGTCAGGAGACTGCCGCCAGAAGCAAACAAGAATCAAGAATCAAATGGGTATCAGTCCAAATCAAGCATCGGTCCAAAAAAGATTGAGAACAGGTGAAACCAGACCCATGGAGCTGCAAATGGAGATAGTGAGACAAACCAAGCAGGTATAGAAGAGAAATAAGAGGTGGATCCTGAAGACATTCTCTAAGGTGCTGGAATTCAGAGGGAGGAAATTTGCATAACAGTAGCTGCCAGCATTTATTTAGCACTTACTGTGTGTTAGGCATCGTCTTAGTCCAGGCTGCTATGACAAAATACCACAGATTGGGTGGCTTAAACAACAGACATTTATTTCTCACAGTTTTGGAGGCTGGAAGTCCAAGATCAAGGTGCTGACAGGTCTGGTGTCTGGTGAGGATTTTCTTCCTAGTTAGCAGATGCTGCCTTCTTGCTGTGTCCTCACATGATGGAGAGAGAGATCTTGTGTTTTTTCTCTTTTTATAAGGGCATTAATCTCATCATGATGGCCCCACCCTCATGACCGCATCTAACCTAATTATGTCCAAGAGGCCCCATCTCCAAATACGGTCACACTGGGGATTAGGGCTTTAACATGTCGGTTTTGGGGGAACACGGACATTCAGTCCATAGCAGACGTTGTGCTAAGAACCATGCATGAACTCCTCATTTATCCCTACGCAGTCCTCATCCACTTTACAGATGGGGGACTGTGATGGTTAATTTTATGTGTCAATTTGATTGGAGTCAAGTTGCCATGGTGTGCCCAGATTAAACATTATTTCTGTGCGTGTGTTTCTGGATAAGATTGGCATTTGCATTAGTGGACTCAGTAAAGAAAATTGCTCTCCCCAGCATGGGTGGGAATCATCCAATCCACTGAGAGCCTGAACAGAAGAAAAAGTGGAGAAAGCAAGGATTGGTTGCCTTCCTGCCTGCCTGCCTGCTGAGCTGGGACATCAGTCTTCTCCTGCCCTTGGACTAGGATTTACACCATCAGCTCTCCTGGTTCTCAGGCCTTCAGACTCAGACTGCAATTACACCACTGGCTTTCCTTGGTCTTCGGCCAGCAGACTGAAGATCATGGGACTTGTCAGCCTACCAATTCTTCTTTATATATGTTATTGGTTCTGTTTCTCTGGAGATCTCTGATTAATACAAGAGCTGAGGCTTGAAAAAGCTAAGAAACTTACTCAAAGTCAAAAAATAAATAAGAGAATCTGGGATTTGAATCCCAAACTTGTCCATTCCAAAATGTATATGTCCAACCACCATGCTGTACTGCTCGTGGCTTCACACATGAGTGAGGAGTAAGCTGTTAAGGGTGTTGAACCCATTGTAAACTCTTGGATAACTTTTCACATAGTTTTCCAAGGATAGAGTAAAAGTCCTTGAAATGGAACAATGGGCTAATAAAAACTATTTAAAAATGTAATCCAAACAGGAGAGCAAGATTTAAATAACACAAATGCATAGGTACAAAGGATACTTTACTGGTTCTTACCATGTTCAATATATTTCATTGAATTCTAGTTTTTTTCCAGGTTTGAAGAGAATTTTTTTTTCAAATTTACCACAAGCCAAGACTTTAGAACTTCAAAAATTTCACCTGTATCTTTGTCTTTAGCTCCTTGACCAGTGATATCAAAACTTGGATTACTATTACTTGGTCAGCACCTGTAATTCTATCAGATAAGGAATAAGCCTCCATAGTTTTTAAGAAAGTAGGGTTACACAAGTTTTACATTCATATTACAACTAAAGATAACTTTTCAAACACACTTAAGTGAATTACACAAGCATCTAATGGCTGGTTGACTACTTCAGCTTCTGTATAACCAAGATAATCAAGTAGAAGGAAGCTGCTTTGGAGAGGAGCCTCTGTATGCTCTCGGGGTGGTGGGGGAGGTTCCATCTGTCTTTCTCTGAAGATCAGTGTCTTTAACTCTCACCTCTTCCATTCTTTACTAACTGCTGGACATTCCTGAAACCTGCCCTCTGTATCTGAATTTCCCTTGTCTGCTAACCCGTGAGATTCTTCTTTGTTTCTCCCAATACCCCTATGGTGTCTTCCTTGCACTCATCCATTCAAAAAAATAAATAAATAAGAGATTTTTTTTTTTAGAGCAGTTTTAGGTTTACAGAAAAATTGAGCAGAGAGCTCCCATATACCCCCTCAGGACCCACTCCCCAGTTTCCCCTATTATTAACACCTTGCATTAGTATATTTGTTAAAACTGACGAACCAACGTGGACGTGTTATTACTAACTAAAGTCCATAGCTTACATTAGGGTTCACTCTTGGTGTTGTATGTTCTTTGGATTTTGACAAGTGTGTAATGACATGCATCCACCATTACAGTATAATACAGAATAGTTTCACTGCCCTAAGAATTCCCTGTGCTTTGTCATACCTGCCTTCCGTCAACCCTTGGCAACCACTGATCTTTTTAGTGTATCTACAGTTTTGAGTTTTCCAGAATGCCATTTACGTGGATTCCAAAAGCACGTAGCTGAATGCATCCATTGTTTATTACTAGTCTCACACTTATTGCCTACTCACCCCCAACTGACTCCACCCCATTCTCTCTTCCTAGCGGTCTAGCTCCTTGCCAATTCTGATCTTTTATGTCCTCCAGATGCATTGTGTGCCCACTGGAAGTGTGGTTAACCTCTGGCATAGCTCTCAGCTGGCTCTGCACAGGGAATGGATGTACAATTATTAATATTTATCAGCCACCACTTGCAGACTGTCTAGGGAGTATTGACTTACTTAAAAATGGTTTTGAAGGTGGTCCAACGGTTTGGTGATTCCAGTGGATTTAAGTCTGCAACTTGGTTTGTTATTTCAGTGATTTATTCTGTCACTAGGTGTTAGACATGTCAACTGAAAGAGCTAGTGTTGATTTTCAGCAGATTAGCTCAGAGGCTCATATTATCACACATTTCTTTGTAAGTTCATCTCTAACAGTAATATTTAACTGCTTTTCATAATGAAATAATAAGCTGCTAAAGTGGGAGTCAATTCTATTTGCAATCATTGTTGAAAAGGAGTCTTATGGCATCTACTCTTTTGAAATAGAATAAGAGAACACCAGGAAGTGCATGTTTGTAATGCTCGACTTCGATGAACTGTCTTGGGTAAAGTTTTCTATTGTTTTAACATGAATATAAACGGTTACTACTACCATGAGCTGAGCCACTATGGAAAGTTTCCTGGGAAATCAGTGAAAGATGACCACATGGATTACTGAGAAGAAGCAAAAATGCAAGAAGAATCACCTATGATTGGGGTGGGGGGCAGTAAGTGCTAAAGTTGGACACACAGCACAAAAATGAAATATAAGCAAAATTAAACCTTAAGAATTCCTTAAAGTGCCCATAAAATAAGTTTGCAGAGTTTGGGGCTTTTAACTCAGTACAGTGATACATAGTGTATATATTAATACATATTGTGTAAAAATACATAAAATGTCATTTTATGGTATTTTAAGTTGCACTATTTAAATATTTATTTTTCTTTCTCTTTTAAAAATGCCAAGCATATTTCAATAAATTTATGTAAGTATGATATTGGCTGTTAGTTTGAGATAAATATTTTTGTTATGTCAATAATATTTCTATGCTTTTTAATTTAAAGTTTGTATCAGGGATCAATGTTGAATATTATCTAATCTTTTTTTTGCCTCTAATGGGACCACCATGTGAGTTTTCTCTTTTGCTTTATTGATGTGACTTATGTCAATAGATTTCCTAATATTCAGTTAGCCTTGCTTTCTTTAGTCAGCCATCCTTGACTATGGTCTATTGCTCTTTGGAATAATTGCTGAATTTTATTCACTTGTATTTACTGTAGCTTTCTTTTTAGTGCTGTCTTGTTCAGAACTGGATATTAGAGTACATTAGCTTCATAAAACAAGTTGGGAAGCTTTCCATCCTTTTCTATGTTCTGTAACAGTTTATACCACATGGGAATAATTTGTTTTTTGAAATTTTGGAAGAAAACATTCAAGTAAAACGTTAGCAGCATCCCATAAATGTTGATACATATATCAACATTTTGTTGTCATTGTCATTATAATCTAAATAGCCTGTAATGGTATATTGACCTCTTTGACCGACTCCAGAATTATTTAGAACATTGCCCTTTTTTTTTAAAGGAAAGGTAATTTTTTTTAGGAAGATTGGCCCTGAGCTAACATCTGTTACCAATCTTCCTCTTTTTCTTTTTTCTCCCCAAAGCCCCAGTACATAGTTGTATATCCTAGTTGTAGGTCCTTCTAGTTCTTCTATGTGGGACCCCGTCTCAGCATGGCTTGATAAGTGGTGAGCAGGTCCTCGCCCAGGATCCAAACCAGCCAACCCTGGGCTGCGGAAGCAGAACGCGTGAACTTAACTGCTGTGCCACCAGGCTGGCCCCCTAGAACACTGCCTTCTAAGGTCCGGGAGTTTGAAATTATTTTTGTTGGTGTGATTTTTTTGTTGTTGTTGCTATTAAGTTTGATTTTATTGAACATAGTTAGAGATTGTAGTCTGTACAATTTCTGTTCCTCTATTTTTATTTTGGCTTTTGTTATGACCTAATACAATACTATTTTTGCATGCCTGAAAAAAAAAAAAGGTATTTTTGTGTTTAAGTGGTAAAGAATTATATCTATCTAATCAATCTTGTTAAGGATATTGTTCAAATCCTCTGTATTTTGCCTATTGATCTGTCAGACTGAGAATACATTTTTGAAGTTACCCCACCACTATTTCATTTCTGTTGGTTTCTATTCTATTTCTATTTATAGCAGTTTTTGCTTTATGTATTTGAGTACAATGTTATGTGGCAGAGAAAAGTTTGTGATAGCTATATTTTAATTATGAATTATATATTTTTCCAATACAAGGTGACTTTTTCCTATGCACTGTTTTGATTTGGGTTTCTTTCCATTTTATATTGAAATTTTCATTATTTGTGTTTTTTATTTGTTTGCATTTGCTTGATACATCTTTGTCACTTTAAAATTTTTGACCTTTTTGTATCTCTTTTTTAATTGCCTCTTAAAAACAGCATATAATTGATTTTTATTTTATGATATAATTTTATATTCTTTGTGATTTGGTAGAAGACTTGATCAATTTACGTTTGTTGTCATTACTCATATTTTGGGCTTACAATTGTTATCTTAGTTTATGTTTACCAGTATTAATGCTTTTGTGTGTTTTTAAATTTTTTCTGACTTTTTCTATATGAATTTGAGTATTTTTTGTCTTTCATTTGTTCTGTAATGATTTAGAAATTATATATGTAATATTTTATCCACTATTGGTTACCTCTAAGTACTTAAAAATAATATTTAAATCTATTTTTTCTAAAATCAAAAGAAACTTAAAGAGTTTTAATTGACTTTCAGACACACACATTATGAGATGAGAAATTTTCATATTTATTTTTCTCACCACTACCTCAACTATTCTCCATTCTACTTCTGAAATTTCATTTACACATTATGGGATATTTAGACCCATATTATTATGTTTATATTATGAATCATCTTTTTAAACACATTTTCACATTTGTGTTAATTTTTACAGTTTAACTCAGTGAGTATATGATATAGTTTTATGCCTTACTGCTCATTTCTATACTACTTTATTCCCATCTATGACTTTAACTTGAATCCATAGCTGCAGTATAATCCTGAGTAAATTTTCTGCTTTGGTATGTGGATGATATACTTTCTTTTCTCTTGTAGATCTGAAAATGTCTTTCTGTTGTTCTTACTAATGTACATGCTTAAATGGAGTGCAGAATTCTGGAATCACAATATTTTACCTCAAAATTCTGTAGACGTCACTCCACTGTCTTACAGTATCTGATGTTGCGAGGAAGTTTGATGTCAGCCTGATTTTCATTCCTTTGAAGGTGATTGTTTTTTCCATTTGGATGCCCTTTGGACGTTTTATTTGACCTTAAATTTTTTTAAAAATGCTAGAATGTCGTTGATTTTGACCTTGTAGATGTAAGCCCTTTTCTCCTAGAGACTCAGGTCTTATTTAGGTTTAGAAAAATTTTCTTCTGTAGTTTTCTGTTTTTATTGTTGCTGTTCTATTCTGTTCTTTACTCCTGGAGTACCATTAAGTATATTTTGTGTAACCTTGTTTTTCATGTCTCATGTCTTATATTCATTTTCCTCATTTCTTCTGTGTTAGAGAATTTCTCAAGCTTGTCTTCTACTTCACTGACTAGATCTCCTGTAGTATCTCCTCAGCTACTCCATATTGTGCTGAATCTTTGAATTCAGAAATTTTCATCATCATTCTTTCTTTCCTGATCTCAAATAATTTCCTTTTTATGAATACCCATTTTAATCTCAAACTGAGAACAAAGATTACGCAGTTTCTTTAAAATGCCCCTGTTTCTGATAACTGTGGATTTCAGATGATGACATTTGTTCCTCTTGTTGTGAATTATGATGGTTTCAATGGCTTTCTGTTTATTCTCCCTTCAGGAAGGAGGTCCAGGCTTCCTCGAGGTTGGCTTGCAGAGTTAGGATTTCATGGTTTTGTGTGTGTGTGCTTTGTCTAAGAATGGAAGGCCCTATCTCCTCAATCTTTCAGTCTAGTGAAAGGGAGACAGGACAGCTCAGCTTGTCTCTGGTTCCCTTCGTGGCAGTTCCACACCTCAAGCCCCGCTTTAACACCAGTCATTTTCAGCACCTGGAAGCCTGATCCAGGGCTGGAAGACATCTTGGCAGGGACCTTCCCTGTGCTGAATCCCTAGTGGAGCAGTCCTCTAATGCTTATTCCTGATGTGTACCTTCTGGGTGGCTCCATCTCAGGAGAACATCCCACAGGTGTTGATAGAGTGGAAATGTTTCACCCAGCTCTTCAATATTACACTGAATATTGAATATTGGAGGTAATACATCCCTATCTTCCTCCACATTACCCCACGGCTCATTGGAACCAATCCTCACTCCTTTGCATCCTAGAATTTTCTTGCAGTTTTGCTGGATTCTCTTCCTCTTACTTTCTGGTCAGACAGCATTGTAGTAGATGGTTCTTTCTTTTCATCCAATCCCATTTCATTATAGCTAAATGATTTCTTCAATGCATCTGGGATGTATGTAATCTTTCCTCGAACTGCAGCACTGGATATCTTTTCATAATCTTTATAATCATTTGGGTAGGAGTAGGGGGGCAATTTGATGTTTGTACACATATCATCATCTTGCCTGGTCTCCACAATGCTTATAAATGCTTTCTGTTGAGTCTTATACATATTTCTAATTAGACAGCAGAGAGCTGGCTTTAGGTTTTCTTACATTTTCCACAGTGTAACCAGTGTTATGCATATCATTTACATTTTGTAAACACCAGGCAAACTGAATTGAATTCTAATGCAATCTCTCTGACTTGCCTACCCCCAAAGCCTAGCTTTAAATATCAATATTTTCTCTGACAGGGATTCTTCTAAAATAAGAATTGAATCTCCAGTTTTCTTTTTCAGTTTAAGGAATAAAAGGGTAATATTAGAGCACCAGATAAAAGAAATTCTCCATAAGTCGTTAATAGAATAATTGGGTTAATATGCCTGGGCATGTGTCACTACAAGTGACATCCATTCTTCATTGTTTTTGCACTGGCTGAATTGCCCAGGGAAGCTGATAGACTGAAAATGAAAACAATAGCCTGTCTTTCCCTGACTGCTCCTGCCCTCACCTTCATATTCAGCTTGTGCCCAAAGAACAAGACAACAGAACACTGTTTAAATCTCTTCTGAAATGTTCAAGTAGATATGGCTCTGATGGCTGTTATAAATGTCAAGACTAAGCCACTGAATTAGTCGAGTGAGTCACCTGTGAAGGCTATGTCTGAGAATGTGAGCACGGGAAAGACATCATTTATACCTCATTTCCCAGTTTTATTCCTTATTCCCCTCTTAGTGATGGACGCAACCACTCGGTCACGTAGACTAGCGGTTTGACTCCTATTTATCAAGAGGCAGTGGTGGAGGAGGGAGGGCAGTGTCTTAGCAAGGGCTGCCATAACAAAATACTCTAGACTGGTGGCTTAAACAACAGAAATTTATTTTCTCACTGTTCTAGAGGCTGGAAAATTCAAGATCAAGGTGCTGGCAGAGTTCAGGGCTTGGTGAAATCTCTCTTCCTGGCTTACAGACAGCTGCCTTCTCACCGTGTCCTCATGTGGCCTTTCCTTGGTGTGTGAGTGGGGAAGAAAGCAAGAAAGCAAGCTCTCTGGTGCTTCTTATTTTTTTAAAATTTTTTGTGAGGAAGACCAGCCCTGAGCTAACATGTGTCGCCAATCCTCCTCTTTTTGCTGAGGGAGGCTGGCCCTGGGCTAACATCCGTGCTCATCTTCCTCTACTTTATACGCGAGCATGGCTGACAAGCAGTGTGTCGGCAGGCGCCCGGGATCCGAACCCGTGAACCCCAGGCTGCACGAACTAAAGCACGAAGTAAACCGCTGCGCCACCGGGCCAGCCCCTGGTGTCTCTTCTTATAAAGGACACTAATCCTACCAGAACAGGGCACTACCCTTATGACCTCATTTAACCTTAATTGCTTCCCCATAGGCCCTTTCTCCAAATACAGTCACACTGAGGGTTAGGGCTTCAACATATGAAATTTCAGGGGACACAATTTAATCCATAGTAGGTAGGCTGGGGGATGTGAGTATATGTGGAGAGATCTGGATCAGGAATCAGAAAGCCCCTTGTCTCTCCTAGTTGCTATATGAATTCAGCAAGTCATTTCATATTTTGAGTCTTAATTATCACATCTGAGGGACTTGCATGAGAAAATCACAGGGCTTCTGCCAGCTTCGCCCTCAGGGGTATTATGGTTCACACTAACATCAGACACATTCCAACCTGTCCAGTTGGGTCAGTGGTCTGTCACCCCATATGCATGCTACCCTTGACCAGCCATTATTCCTTTGTTCATGGACATCATTATGTCCAGAAGGGCTTTCTGTTACCAGACTGTCAAATGAGATCCCTCCAGTCCTTCACATTCATCCATCTATTCAATTATTTTATACTTTTTTAAAACTACTTTGTCCAGGCACTGTTCTATGTGCTGATGTTGTCCCTGCTCTGATGAAGCTTACATTCAAGTGGGCATGCATGGATAAAAAGGACAATAAACAATAAACAAACAAATATATGGTGTGTCAGATGGTGACAGGTGCTGTGGAGAAGAATAAAGCAGGGTAGGGGAGAGGATTGGAGGGTTGTTATTTTCTATAAGACGGTCAGGAAAGGGCCTGTGCAGACGTGCAGAGGATGTGGGCTAGCCAGGCGTGTTATGGGGGAAGAGAGTTCCAGGTGGGCAGGGCAGTAAGTGAGTAAACCTGGAGTGTGCTTAGTGTGGCTGGAGAAGGAAGCACAAGAGGGAGAGTGAAGAAAACAAGATGAGGAAGGTGGTGGGGACTGGTCATGTGGGACTCTGAGTCTGCCCACCTTTGCTGAGTTCCCACAGACTTCAAGTAGTTGCTTTTTCTCTTTTGGCCATAGTTTGTACTATTATTTGTGGGAGATTGGTTTGTTAGGAGCCTACTTCTCTATAGTGAAAGAAGAACTCTATGGATTTATATTTTTTAAATGCAAATTGAATCATGTTAGTCAGTTGCCTAAAATCCTTTTCTATTTTTTTTCCATTTTATTATTAAAAAATCAAAACCTCTCACCCTGGCCCACCACAAGTCCTTTTTTACCATCCTAACCTCATTTTGGCTCCCCTCTGCCGGCTTCCTTTCAGCTCCACGAATCCACTCAGGGCTATTGACACAAAAGCTTTCCTTCTCTGGTTCTCTCTTCTTACCCTGCAGGTCTCAGTTCAAATGTCCTCTTCTCAGGTAGGCTGAAGATGACACTTTCCTAGTACTTATAACAACTTGTATTTACTTAATTCTTTGCTTTTTCACTTAGCTTGGTTTGTTTTCCTTTTAAACACTACACTTCATGAGGGCAGGGACCACTTGCTAGCATGGTATGTGAGGATCTGGGACATAAAAGATACTCAAAATATTTGCTGAATGAATAATCGAGGACTGGTTGACTTTGGTATTCAATAGCATTGTCTAAAGTTAACTGGAATTTTCTGCAGATTTTTGGGGAAACTGGAGGAGTGAGCAGACCTTGGCCCTCATCTTTCTTCACCTCTCAGCAGCACTCAATTCAGTTGATCATTGCCTCTTCTACATTTGTAAAGCTCTTTTAAAATGTAATTTTAACAATAGTCCTATTACAGACAAAAATCTATCTTTTTCCCATTACCGATGATTTGCATGGTATAATTTACTTTATATTAATTGTGTAAGGAAAGTACAATTTGTTGATAAATAAATTAGAAACGACTAAGTTATTTTTGGTTTGAGAATGGAACGTAAGTTAACATGTAGACTAAAATATAATTACTTATTACTGCATTAAAAATTGACAAAAACTGGTTTTTTGACCATGGATTAAAGAAACAACCATTTTATTTTTATGTTTCTACATGATGAGACAAGAAAAGATTTTAGGCTGCTGTGTCCAACCTATTTTCTTAAATAACATAGTTATTATAGTTTTATAGTTATATACAGTGTTATTCTTTATATCCAATAAATGGTCAATTTAAATATATTCATTACTATATTTCCTCTTTTTACTTTTTTAAAAAAGTAGTTCATATACATTGATCTGCTGCATGAGATCAATATATATTGAGATCTGCTACAAAGTTAACTTGTAATTTATACAGGTCACAGATCTGGTGAAGATCAGTTTGTGATACGATGGCAGAATTGTTATTATTTTTATTCTTCTTGTAACTTGAATTTTGACATCATATTCTGTGTGCTTTCTTTAACAAATGGTCCATTTTGGATATAAAGGAAAAACTCCAAGACTACAACTAAAAGCAATTGAAAACCATCATGGCTAGTGGGATTCAGTTAAGTAACAAACTGGGTGAGCATGAGTTTGTTCACTTTGAGATTCACTGGCCACAGCACACCTGTTCACTAGATATGAAGTGAGAAGTTAGCAAAGTGTTCTTTCTTAAAGGAAAAAATATTTAAAATCATTGATTTATTTATTGATTAATTTTGAAAAACTTTATTCTATTAACTGACTCATAAAACTAGAAACAAATAAGTGTCATTGTTGTGAATGAAATGAACCTTTGGAATCCCTCTATCAAGTCCCCAAGTGTTCTCTAACCACCAGCTGAGCAGAGCCACCAGCACTGGTGAGAGACCAATAAAGAGATTTAAGCAAGAACACAATCAGATTTTCCTTTTAGAAAATTACCTCTGGATTGGACAATGACGCCACTGAAGGCAGGAAAACAATTGGGAGCTGTTGCAACATTCCCCCAGGTAAAGATTAGTGAGCAGGAATTTGAAGGGATGAAGTCAAGAGATTTTTAGGAAGTGGAGTCAACAGAACATGGTGATTAAGTTGGAGGAGAGCAAGAAGAGGGATTAAGAGGCTAAGGTGCTGGAACGTACAGTGGAAGGTGTCTTGGAATTCAGAGGGACATAGGTTTGGAGGGAAAGAAGATGAGTTTTCTTGGAACACATTGAGTTTCAGTTGTCCATGGAATTTACACATGGACTGGTCCATGCACAGGGAATTAGAAATTTAGGTGAGGACTTTGGGGAACAGAGTTGTCCTGGCTGAAGACATACATTTGGGAATTTTAGAATCGTAGTGTTTTATGAGCATAATTTGGAACTGCATGGGGACATTTTGGGGTTGTCAAATGACTAGAAAGAGTGCTGCTGGCATTTAAAGTCAAGGGGAAGGAAAGAAGGATGCTGGACTATCCTATAAAGCAAAAGATGAGGAACTGACCATCTAAATACCAATCAGCACCCTCTTGCAAAACAGTGGATGTGGTGGTGGAAACCATTAACCTGTGTAGAAGGGTACAGAACTGCATATCTATCTATCTATCTATCTACCTACCTACCTGTCTGTCTGTCTGTCTGTCTATCTATCATCTATCAATGTTTTAAGCAAAAGAAATTGCCAATTAAAATTTGTCAACTGCAAGTGTATCTAGAGGTAACAACAGCAGGCCATCTGGGGCATACTCTTTAGCATGGTAAATGTCAATAGATTCGTCTTCCATAGGTTTATAAATACAAGGCAAGGGTGTTTTACTCTTTGAGGAAAGGTGTTGGAAGACACTCTGCTTTTGCCTTTCTCTCCCTGACTTGGTAAATTCTGTCCCTCCCCAAATTGCTTGAGATGCAGAAGACGGGGTAGGGGCAGGGGTGTCATTAAAGATTTTGCATAAGGGACTCAGAAGGAGGAAAGAAAATGAGACTCTCCTAACCTCCTCTTCTCAGGTTCGAAGTTAGATCAATGTTTGGGAAAGCTTGAGTGACCCTGAACAAAACAAAGGGCAATAAAATCCCCAAATAAAATCACTTTGGATCTGGAAATATTTGTTACCAGTGGGCTGGCCCTTGCTCTGGAGGCAAAAGAGGTTGGTTCTGCAACTCTAAGGTAAAGACATCTAAGGCAGTATTTCTCTATTTAGCACACTGAAAAAAATAAGAGGGGATGCAATAATATATTAAAAAGCTCTCCAACCCATAGAATGGGAGGAAATAGTTGCATATTATATATCTGGTAAGGAACTTGTATCTAGAATACATAAATTTTTTTGCAATTTTACAATTCAATAATAAAAAGACAACTCAGTTGAAAATGGGCAAAGGACCTGAACAGACATTTCTGCAAAGAAGAGAAGTAAATGACCAATAAGTACAAGAAAATATTATTAGCTACCAGGTTACAAATCAGAATTAAAATGAGAAACTTCACATCCACTAGGACAACTAGAATCAAAAAGTCAGATAATAAAAAGTGTTGGTGAGAATACAGAGAAATCAGAACTCTTAGATATTGCTGGTTGGAATGTAAAATTGTGCAGTCACTTTGGAAAACAATCTGGAAGTTCCTCAAAACATAGAATTATCATTTGACCCAGCAATTCTACTCTTAGATATATAAGCAAGAGAACTGAAAACTCATGTCCACATAAAAACTTGTACACAAATGTTCATAGCCACATTATTTGTAATAGCTAAAATGTAGAAACAACCCAAATGTCCACGAACTGATGGATGAACAAAAAGTGGCATATCCATACAATGAAATATTATTTGGCCATAAAAAGGAAGTAGGTGCTAACATCCACTACAACATGGATGAAGTTTGAAAATATTATGCTAAGTGAAAGAAGCCGGTCACAAAAGACTACATATTGAATGATCTCATTTATATAAAATATCCAGAATAGGTCAATCTAGAGAGACAGAAAGTAGATTAGTGGTTGCTTAGGGCTGCGAGGATAGGGGTGGTGTGAGGGTTAAAGCTAAAGAGTAGAGGGTTTCTTTTTAAGTTTATGAAAATATTCTAAAATTGATTGTAGTAAAGGTTACATAACTCTGTAAATATGCTAAAAGCCATTGGATTCTTTAAGTGAGTGAACTGTATACTGTACAAATTATATCTGAGTAAAGCTGCTACCGAAAAATAACCCCAAAAAACTCCCACAGTGATTGTAATGGTCAGCTAGAGTTGAGAACTTCTGCCCTAATCTATTCTAACCCATCCCTGGAGGACAGAGGGTAGGTGAGGTGGGCTGGAAGCAGGGACAAACTTAGTTCTTAAGCATTTGTGAGCTGTAATCTTGACACATCAGATCAGTTTGGGCATGGAATATTCATGATTGAATGCCACAGTGGAAGTGGAGGTGGTGGTCGTCCGTCTTTTACAAAATCATAGTAGCTTTGTCAAGTTGCTGTACCAGCAGAAGCAGAAGGCTCAATCTGCTCAGGGTCACCTCAGATTTGGGGAGAAAACAGGGCCAAGTAGTAGTGGTTCCTCACACTCTGGTGTGAGTGAGAATACTGAATCACATAAGGGGATGGAGTGAGATGGGAATAGCCTGGACTCCTTGCTAATAGTCCACAGTAGGCCATAATTCACACCTCAGCCGGAATGCTGACATGCCATTATATATGGACAATGTCACTCAGGGAAGTTCTCAGTGAGAAGAAAAGGGAACCATGGGCCAACCTGTTTGTCTAATGGAATTCAAAATGGTCCCAACATGGTGCTAAATCAATGGCAAAATTCCATCTGTTGAGTAAAGAAAATCAGAGTCACAGAAATTTAAAGACGAATTATTTCTCAAGGAACATTACATCTAACACTTTTTCTGATGATTAAATAGCACCAAAAGGTCAGCTGACCACCGCAGCACATCACAAACATTTAAAAATCTGCTTATGGGACTCCTTCTAACTTGAGATGGTAACTAGCATTGTCTGGACATGAGCTGTATTGTCTTTCAGTTCCCATGGACCCTGCCCTGACACAGGAAGCACAGTGTTAGTCCTAAGTACAATGGGGTTTGGCCTCTCAAAGTTGGGCATCTGTATGCATTCTTCATGGTACCTCAGAGCAAGGGCCCTGCGTGGACTAGAAATTTTGTAATGCATAGAACCAGGAGAACATGCTGCCATTGTTATACTTTGAGAGTATAATGGAGGCTTAGAGAATGACAAGATCGGTGTGGTCAAGAGTAGCTGGAAGTGACATGAACTGAGTGGTGCCTTGAAGAAAGACTGTGTTTTTTCCAAGTGGAGAGGAGAGAGAAGGTAATACAGTTGAGAAAGCAGCATGAACAAGGACATGGGTCTGGGGATTAGCATGAGGAAGTAGATGCAGTGACAGGAGAAAACAGCCTGACTGGAACAGAGTGCATGATGGGAAACAAGAAGAACAAGATGGATAGATATGGTGCCTTAAAAATTAGTGAAGAATTTAGATCTCATGCAGTAATAACAGGAAGCCACATTCTTGAGCTGGACATTCATCTGAAGAAAATAGCATTCTGGAAAGAGTTGACTACTCATTCAGTCTAATACTTAGAGATAAATAAATGGTCCAAGCATTAGTCTCCAACAGTCCCTTATAATCAGCCATGAAAACAATCATAATTAAATGTATTTCACTTAAAATATAGTAATAGAAACTAATCTAGTAATGACAAAAATTTGATTTCATTCCTCTCTTTATGTGCTGAGAAAATGAAGAAGCAAACTCTCTAGGCTTTACATGCATTTCAGAAGTATATCCTCATTTTTACATATGGCAAACTGAGGCAATGTTTGCAGAATGTAATGTAAAAATGTAACCTTATATTCTTAAGAACTGATGTAAGGATCATAATTTTTAATTCACTTTTTATATTCTTCTTCTTTCAATAATATTGCTATCAGTCTTGGAGTATACTTGTACTCTGGGAATATTTCTCTTTAATTTACTTCGTATTCATAGCCCAACTTTGCAAAGAAAATGCTCTCTTAATAATTGAAAACCTGCATTATGCTACCAGTTTACATTTTACCAACATTGCCTCTCCCCAGTACATGCTTAAGAGCAGAGCCATTTCATCATCACAGCAGAATAATGGCCATTTTCCCATTCAGCCTCAGAGCCAAGTGTAGAAATGTAAAAATTATTTTACAACCAGCAGTTTTCAGACCTTACATGTGTAGGGTACATTTCTAGGACAAGTATTAAGATATTTAACCTCCTTCTCAAGCCATTCTAAGTTATCCCCAACTATTAAAAAGAAACCGAGGGGCCGCCTGGTGGAGCAGCGGTTTAGTCCGCACTTGGCAGCCCGGGGTTCACAGGTTCGGATCCCAGGCGCCCGCCGACGCACTGCCTGTCAGCCACGCCGTGGCGGCGTCCCATATAAAGTGGAGGAAGATGGGCACGGATGTTAGCCAAGGGCCAGTCTTCCTCAGCAAAAAGGGGAGGATTGGAACGGATCTTAGCTCAGGGCTGGTCTTCCCCACAAACAAACAAACAAAAAAAGAAACCGAAAAGCCATATTATGAGAGTCACATTTGTAATTCTTTTAGAAATAATAATAAGATGATAATATCCGTAAGATGCTTGCATGTAAATTTGAATATGAATATCCATAAGATACGTGAAAACCTGTAAGTAAAAGTGTTTTGACACTTCCCACAAATCACACTGTACACCTTTTTGACATCTTTCATCTTCCAATAAATACAGATGTAGACACGTCCATCAGAGGCTTCAGAGAAAATTATGTATCTGAAGTGACTGATATTGTTTCCTCATTCTTTTTTTCCTTATAAAAGGCTGATATCTATGTCACAACAAACTTAGTCCCAAGGGGTCATCTTCCCCTTTAAACTGCAGTAAAAATCCCTTTTAAAGGCTGAATTGGAGAGACAGCAATGCTCCAGAAAAGATGGGGTAATGTACTGGTTCTCAAAGTTAGCTGCACACTAAAATTACCTGGAGAGTTTTCAAAAATACTAACACCTTGGTCTCAACCCCAGAGATTCTGACTTAACTGATGTGGGGTGCAACCCAAGGGTCAAGATTTTTCAAAGCTTCCCAGGTGGCTCTAATGTGCACTCAAGGTTGAGCCACTGGGGCAATGGCCATGGGTTTGAGTACTAGCTGGAGGGTGTTGGGTGAGTCATATAGACTCCAGGAGCCTCATTCTTCCTGTATGTGAAAATTAGATGAATACCAGTATCTTACAGGGCTATTGTAAGGATCAAATAAAATAATGGATAGAAATTTCCTTGAAAACTATAAAGGGCTATACAAATCTGCACTATCTGAGATATATTTAGACCCTCTCGCTCCAAAGAAATAATTTAACAATCTAATTTGCACAAAAAGTCATGCTTCAATCACCTCTACAGGAAACAAAAATCCTGCCAGTTTTTAAGATAATTATTCATAATTCTGGTAGATTTTAGAAACCCAGTGACCATTTTGTATGATATGTAGATTTTATACTACAGAGAGATATTTAAATGCTATTACTAAAACAGATATATGCGTAATTTATCAGTCCTCCAAGATTTTTTTAATCAGTTCCCCCAAGTGGAAAACTGAAGTAGGTAGATTGGCTGTAGGATTTTTATCTCTGCATAAATTGGATGCAGCAAAAAAAAAAAAAAAAAAAAAATTTGAAATCACTGGTACAATAAAGAAAATAAAACCCTTAATGAATGTGCAGAAATCTGCAAAGGACAGGACTTTTATTTCTTCAAATTTGTTCAAATAAAAGTTAAGGAAACTAAGGATACAGAAATGATCAATGAAATTGACAACATGAAGGGGGTTTGAGACTTAAACATGGGTAGTGTCTGTAAAGTAAAGGAAATGAAATCCAAGGAAAATGAGTTGAAAAATGAACAAGAATTGTGGAAAAGGGGAGTGGAGAAAAAGACAACAAAAATAGAGGGGGTCAAGGGAGAATTTATTTATAAGGTACTGGAGCTACTAGAGCAGACTTGGATACTAGTAGTATTGATCCATGGAGGTAGAAATGATCCATGGAGGCAGTGCTGATGATGGAAAGAGGGGCTAATTGCAGGAGTGAGGTCCTTCAGAAGGGATTATGAGAAGGAGTGGTGTCTGATAGGAAAACAGGTAGTATATTTGTAACAAGAGGGAAGATAGAGATTAGGATATAGATGCTAGCTGATTATAAATTTGAGAATGGAAAGAGTGTTTCAATTTTATCAATAAAGTGATAAGCAAAATCATCAGCTAAGAGTGTTGGGAGATGAACTCTTGAAGACAGAGCAGAAGGTATGCAATAGTTGCCCTAGAGGGTGGAAAGCATACTTAGTAAGAAAATGAGGTAGGACTGCTGAGCAGTGTTAATGTCAATTTGTTGTTGGCATGTGTGAATTTAATGTGAGGTAAGCCAGTACTTTCGTCAATACTTGGGAATATATGTGGGAAAGATAGATATTGAGTTTAAACAGGATGATGTTTTTCCTGGGGAGGACAATGGAGGGAGTTATATTAGTAGATTTAGTTTCATGAAACATTTAATAAACAGTCACCAGTGGGGTTTTGGTGGAGGAATGTACAGAATGCCATTACAGGACCTTTTCTTTCAAATGTTTCTTTCTTAAATCAGTGCACAACTTCTGCCCTCCTCTCCTTAGCCAAGAGCCAGATTTGGGATGGGGTCAGCCAAGAAGCTTCAAAAAGGCAGTGTGGTCTCTAAGGGGATCTAAATCATTAAAATACACCAGAAATACAGAATCAGCTAACTTATGTCTCCACGTCTTCTCCTTACTTACCTGGCGCAGTAGGTTGAATGGTGGCCCACCAAAAAGATAAATCCACCCGGAGCCTGTAATTGTGAACTTAGCTGGAAAAAGAGTCTTGGCAAGTGCAATTAAGGATCTCAAGATGAGATCATCCTGGATAAAGGTGGGCCCTAAATCCAATGGCAAGTGATGTTATAAAACAAAAGAAGGGAAGAATACACAGAGGAGAAAGCTATGTGAAGACAGAGGCAGAGATTGGAGTTATGGGGCCATAAGCAAAGGAGTGCCTGGAAGTCACTAAAAGATGGAAGAGGCAAGGAAGGATTCTTCCCTGGAACCTTCAGAAGGAGCATGGACCTGTGGACACCTTGATTTCCGACTTCTGCCTCCAGAACAGTGAGAGAATAAATTTCAGTTGTTTTAAGTTACCTAGTTTGTGGTAATTTGTTATGGAGCCCTAGGAAGCTAACAGAACTGACAAAATGTAGACAGTTCCTGCTCCCAATGAAATGAACAGTGTCCTCAAGTAAACAGTAAAAATAAAATAAAAATAATAAATCTTGCCAGTGCTGACCTAGGTCTGTTGAGTATGTTTGTGACACGCACATTGTAACTTAGAATGGGCAACACCGAGCCCAATGTTTGAGCCCAACTAACCAAGCTGTGACCAGTTAGTTCACAGTTGCCTGAAGATGTCAGCAGAGCCATCCAAAATTCTGAAATGGAATTGTGCATGGCCTGGAGCTGTTTTCCAAAAAAAAAAAAAAACGTGACTCATTTTCTTATCTAAAATTAAAAAGCACTAATATCCCATCTGAAAACTTTTTTTACCAGAAAACTGAGAAAGAATACTCAAGAGAACAATTATGAAAGAAAAAGGAATGTTTTGTTGATTTTTTCCTCCCAGTGGAAGTAAATTAGTGATTTTGCTCTTGTTCCTCCTGTTTTGGGTAAACATTTCTTGCACAGGATTTGATTCCTATCTTAGTTTTAAGTAGAAATTAAAATAGAATAATATTTGCCTGTCTGTTGTTTCAGATAATTAACTTCAAGATACAATAACTGAAAATTGATTGGATTAGAGTAGTGTTTTTTTTTTTTTCACTTGAAACTGGCATTTCACTGCTGTTGATGCCATTAATCATGAGGATTCTGCCTGGTGCCCTGGATCGAGCAAACTCTGATCATGTTATGCCGTGAGAGCATGAATCCCACTTAATCATGATTTTCTTTCTCTGGCTTCCAATATGTGCAGAAGAAACACAAAATGGCAAATGCTATGGAGTCAGGGTGGGGGAGGGGAGACGAAGCACTAGTTGTGCTGTTGCCAACCCTGGACTGGAGAATACGGCTTGAACCTGAGAGCAAATGCGGCATTTTGCTTCTGCCTCTGAATTTAAGATAACAGGCGCCCCCTGAAGAGCAGACAGCTGACTCGAATTATCCATCCAGAGGCTGGAACAGAAGGATCAGAGACCTGGCTGGGGCCTCTGAATAATGAGAGCCAGGTCTGCACACCCCAGGAGATCGGTGGGCATGGAGGGCTAATCACTGAACGTGAGACAGCCAGAGAAAGAGAGCCTGGGCTGCTCCTTTTAACACAGTAGTAGAGAATATGCTCAACCTGCACCAGCCCCCACTCCCACCGCCAACCACACTTACTCAACCGATGATGGCAGGCAGAGGAGTTGAGGAGAAGGTTCCCCCAACATGAGGTATATGTGGGAGAAAAAGTAAATTTATTTTCAAGTTTCCAATAACTGCTGCTTCCCTGATTCAATACAGTATAGTGAAATTGCTAATGGGAATTCTGCTTGTAAACTTGTTTTGTAGTTTAATAAACTTAAAATGACTAAACTGTATTTACAATCATTGATGGCAAATGAGCATCTGAATTCTCTGTGAGAACTTGTCAGTCAAAGACGTTTCTGCTATAAAAGTGAACATGTCAGAAAACAAAACATTTTTTTTCCAGCATGAAAGCAAAAACAAACAAAAAATGAAACAGATTTATTTTATCCTTAGTTGAGTGACAGATGCTATCTAGTTATGTGACAAACTGTAAAATGACAAGCAATTCTAAATAAGTTAGAGAGTAAAACTCAATGCAAGTAATAAATCCCTTACTTTGAACTCAAAGAGATATACAATTCCATTCATCATTGAAATCAGTTTCTGGACATGGCATATCTTGGCCCGGCCATGCCTGTTCTGATGTGCCACTAGTCTGTATCAGGGGGTGCAATCTAAGGAAATATTCAGAAAGGAAAGGAGAGATGAAAATGGTGGTTTAGTGTTCATTATTCTGTGATAATATGTAGTTAAAACATACCAGCTCCCCAGTTTCTCCTGCTTTTTAGGGGATCAAATTGGTAATGAAAAGATTCATTCTGATTAGGCATATGAAGTAACTCCTCTCCCCACCCCACTTGCTTACTTTTACTATGTGACACATTTATCAGTTCTTTTTGAAGGATTTTCATATCCAGTTATGTTATTAAAATTTGTCCATGTCAAAGGAATTGGTTTTTATAAATTTTGAGGTAGTAATTTACTGAATTTAATAAGCTTACTCCCTTAAAACTGGAAAACATTAGAGGTTACTCTGCCTGTGTTAAGAATAGATCATAGACAACAGATTTGCAAGAATAAAAGGAAATTAGAACTGGGAGAGGACCACTTGGGTTGTATTGCCAGTAAACTGATGTTTTGACTTCCTTTTCTTTACTATTCCTATTAGCTCATTTTGGAGTACACTTGGACAACATACTTTCCTAGTTTCTTCAATAGAGGATGAGCAGGACATCTTCTCCATTATCCTCACTGAAACAATGATATTCCTTTCTATAAGAACCATTGTTTATTACTTATTGCCACCATGATCTAGACACTGATCTAAGTGCTTTACATTCATTAATTTAGTTATCCCTCACAATAAACCATACAAAGAAGGTTACAGTTTTTACCCTGTCTTACAGATGATATTTTACAGCGATTGACACCCAGATAGTCTGAATCAAGCCCACATTCTTAACCATTAGGCTATCCTTCCACTCTCTCCTGCCTCTTCAATGGCCATTTTGTTCATGAGTATTCCTGAACCGTTTCTTCCCTTGAGTCCTCTTCCCATAAAGTTTTCTGATAGCTCTCAAAGAGATGGACTGACTTGCTAAAATTTGCACAGTGAGTAAGCGGTGGAGCTTAACTTAAATCCAGGCCTTCTGATTCCAAATTCTATTATCTTTAATGACATCACTACTGGATATAGCCGAAGTTTTGAATTTAGGAGAAATTGGCTCTGAAACAAAATAGCTGGCACTATTTCATGTCTTTCAGAAATAAATTCCAGATGGATTTAAGAATTAAATCTTGCAAATGAAACCATAAAAGTACTGGAAGAAAATTTTGGTGAATATTTATGTAATCTTGGAGTGGCAAAGGCCATTCTAAAAATGGCCTTAAAGGAGGAAAGATGGATACATCAGATTTCATACAAATGAAAAAGTCAGTATGTGAAAACACTATAAATAAAAAGGAAAGGCAAACAACTCAGTTTGGGAAAGCAGTTCTCTCTTTTTATTGATTCATTTATTTATCCATTCCAACAGTACTGACACTAAGGTAAAATGGAGACTAGAAACAGATAAGGCTCCTGACTTCATGAAGTTTATGATCCAAAGGAGTCAGACACTGACTGATGAACGTATAATTATATGAAGCAAAGGGAGCGTGGTTCTATGACAGCAGATATCAGATGAGCCTAATGTACATTGAGATGTCAGGAAAAACTCCCTGCAGAGTAATGTTTGAGTGGGGATCAGAAAGGTGAGTCTAAGTTTAGGGGAAGGCAGCAAGGGGAGGATTCCAGAGGACAGCACACCCTTTTGGAGAAGAGAGCATGGTCCATTTGAAGAACAAAGAGAAGGCCAGTGTGACCAAAAGCCAGAGAGTAAGGTGAAGAGTCGTATGAGGTGAGGTGAAGAGGTGCCATTCACCAATACAGGGATTCTGAAAGATGAGCAGGTTTGCATAGGATAGAAGATCAAGAATTTGATCTTGGATGTGTTAAGTTTGAGATATCCTTGAGATGTCCAAGTGGAGATTTCAAGTAAGTAGTTGGCTATAAGGGTGCAGTGTATAAAGGATAGGACTGGTCAAAAGACATAAACTGACAGTCACTGGTATATTATATATATGCCAATAATATGTGACCATGGCCGAATGAAGCCGTGGTCGTGGATGAGAAAGTGCAGGGAGAGAGGAAAGAGTGAGAAGAGTGTCAAGGCTGAGCCTTGAGGGATGCCAGTATTGTGTGGCCAAGTAGACGATGAGCCTACAAAGGAGACTGAGAAGGTTGAGCCAGTAGGAAACAGGAGAGCATGATGTCATGGAAGCAAGGAAAGTGAGTGTTCCAAAAAAGTAGAGAGAAAAACAGTGCCAAATGCTGTTCAAAGGTCAAATAAGATGAGAACCGAAAAATGCCCAGTGCATTTAGAAGCCTAAAAGTCACTAAGGACTTTAGTAAATGCCTTTCTCGTAGAGTAATAGGGACAGAAGCCACACTGGAGTTGGTTGAGGGTGAGCGGGGAGGAAGGAAATTGAGATAGGGAGTACAGAACGTGTTTAAGAAATTGATCTGTGAGCAGGAGAAGTAAATGAGTGATAGCAGAGAGAGATGTGGGATTAAGGGAATTTTTAAAATTACTTTATTTATTTGTTTTAGATAGGAAAGACTTATGGATATAGTGGTATGAATCTGAGTTTATAAATTCAGTGTGTAGGGTATATAACTTTTCTTAAATTTTCTAAAACTGAACTTAATTTTTATTGCGTCTTGTGTCACCAGAATGGTAGAAACATAAGCTAGGTTAATTCAGAACACTTTTCTTTTCCCCAAGGTAGTATCTAGGTTCTGGTGGTTCCACCCAGTTCTCACTTGTGCTCCTATGATCCCTTGCCAGGATGACCTGTCTGCCTGAGACACCCCCCACAGACTACTTCTCTGGGTCAGGTTGTTCCCCAGGAGTATAGGACTCCTTGCTCTGCAACCCAATGAACTCTCCCTCTTGTGCCTTCCCCTCACTCTCTTCTTCCCCTATATACAGGCATCTTTTCCTAGTCTGGGTGGTGGGGGTATTGGAGAGGAAACATTTCTCTGTCTCCCCTGCTTCTCTAACACTCTTCTTGGATCCACTATGATCTGGTGGATCCCAAAGTAGGAAGACTTAAAGACATTCTGTTTTCTATCCAGCCTTATCCCTCCACTGCAACTAAAATTTATCCAGGTGGTAATTCTGTTCTCCATTTAGCAAGACTGATTATGAGCTCTTGGAAGGCAGAGAATGGGCTGTCTCGTGTACTGTTATATCTTCAATGCTTAGAACCGTACCTGGCAATAACAAGCTCTCAGTGACTGTCCGCTGAAATTTAAAAAAAAAAAAGGAAGGAAGAAAATAAGTGAGTGAGGAAAGAAAGGAAGGAAGGAATGAAGGACAGAGGGAGGGAGGGAGAGAACTGATTGATGAATGAAAGCAGTGTCTATTTCACCTAGCACACCTCAGTGCCAAATATGAGTTGGGAGCTAACCTCTCAGCAAAATCTCCACTCTGTAATCCTTCGTTAACTGGTGCATTACCTAGAGACATAAGCTTTAAACTTTCCCCACCTACAGCCCCAGGGGACACAGGAGACCCTCTCTACATGCTCTCTACGTGGGCTTTTTCCTCTTCATATGGGGACTTTCAGGTGAGTTGGCCCTTCCTTCAATCCAGCCTCTTATTTCTTGCAGAATTCTGTTAACGTTTATGGCGCTTGGATGCTATGCTTCTCTAGCTTTCAGTACCAATATAAATCTTCACCTGTGCTTCGTTCTTGGGTGTTTCCAGTTGGGAATCTAGAAGAAAGGGTAAGTAAACGTACAATTTCCACCTTGAATCAGAGTCTGTGTAATGTTAGCAAACATTCATTCTGCAGCCACCCTGGAAGGGAAGTTCCCTACTGGTCAATGGACTCTTTGGGAAGGTTGAGGCCTTCTTGATCTAACTCCAGGTAATTTCCTTAGAGCCAGGAACAACTTGGCCAGGAGAAAAATTGGCCAACAGTGTTTCCACTAGTTGGATATTCAAGCCGTATTTCCTTCCCTGCCAGAAAGTGCCCTCAAGGCGGAAGGGAAGGAAACAAGGAGCAATAAGTGAAGACTAGTTACCAGCAGGGAGAGGGCTTCCCTTGCTCTAACCATGCCCAGGACAACTTGGCCATCAGAAGCACTGAGTTGTCAAGGCCTGAGCAGAGAAACAGGGACCCTCGCATCAGAAGAACATGTGGCTGATGAGCCTCTCTGAGTCATCTTTGCTGCTCCACTCCTCTGAGAAAGAATTTCTCATTCTTTTCCTGCTCCCAACTTGCTTAGCATTGGGCAAGCTCTCTAACCTTCAACTGAAGTAAAACACAGCCTAAACATCGGTCCTCAGTGGGAATGGTGGCTTCCCCACCATGGGACATTCGGCATCGTCTGGAGACATTTTTGATTATGAGGACTGTGTGAGGAAGGTTGCTACTGGCATCAGTGGGCAGAGGCCAGGAATGCTGCTAAATATTCTACAATCCCCAGGACAACCCCCATGACAAGGAATTATCTGGTTCAAATGTAAGAAGTGGTGAGGTTGAGAAATCTTGATTTAGAGATATAAATATTCCTTCAAACAATCTCTCAGAGCAAAAACAAAACAAAATAGAAAGGCATGGGGCTGGGTTGGCCATTTTTTTGGTGAAATGTAGTGAAGGAGGGCTTTGCTTTTATTTCTCATATATTTCACAGATAAAAGGGGATTTATAGACATTACATGATGTGGAGTCAAGGCAATAGCTTTCACCATGACGTGTGGGCAGGTGTACTTGTTAGACTCTTTTTTTTTTTTCCTAATCCCTGCTCCAAAACCAAATTAAAAACTTGTTTAAATGTCCTTGGTAAAAGACGTATCCACAGTAATGCATTGTGTGGATACTTCCTCTTTTAACTCTAGCAACATTATGTATTTTCCTACTGCTTTTTAACTTTATAGCTAATTTTAATGGGCGGTTTATATCCATTCCTTCTTCTAAGTTTCTGTGAGGATTTGTCCCAAAGTAAAAACATTGATTTAATGTAATACTATTTTTTACTATCATCTTTAAATTATTTCAATTTGTGTACTTTTTATTTTCATGGCCCACTGATTTTACTTGTTGCCGAGAGTAAGTTCATATGGATTGACTTAATTTCACAAAAATACTTGTAAAAATTCCCTGTTCTTGCTGTAAAATTCACTTTGAATTATGAGCATGTTTTTTAGTACTTGGTCATAACTTCTTCATTAAGAACACCCAGATGGCTGGGAAGTTTCTCAAATTGGGATTCCAAAAAGAACAGTGGATAAATGTTTAACTTCTTTAGAATTCACTCCTCAAAGGAAATTTTTGGGACCTCTGATTCTTTATATGTTAAACGTGGTTTATCACTAGGAATTGCATTTGGTTGTAACTGGCAGGAGTGAATACTGGCTTGAGCAGGACGGAATTTTAGTTTTTCACTCTTAAAATAGGTCCGGAGACAGGCAGTCTGGGACTTACACGTTCCTGTGGCTCCGTACTGTCACCCCCGACTGTTTGAGTTGCTTCATCCTCAATGCGTAGCTTCTGTCTTCAAGGTCCCCCAGAATTCAAGTTGAAGGCTGAAACTCCAGGGCCTGAATAGAGGAAGCAAGGGGAAAGACAAAAGGGTGGCCCTTCCTTTTAAGGAGTCTTCCCAGGGGTCTCAGGTAATACTTGTGCTGACATCTCATTGGTCAGAACTTCATCTCTGTGAGGGAGGAGGGAAAATATAGTCTTTTGAGCTGGATGCACTGCCATCTCAAATAAGATCAGAATTCTGTTACTAGTGAGAAAAGACGCTTTTAAGCTAAACAACCTTCCCCCCCCCCAAAATCTTTGGGAGCTCATTTTCACTGATTCCCTTGGACACTACTTTACCCCCTTGCCCCTCCCAAGGTTCTAGAGGATTTCCATAGTATCCTAAGTGTTCCATGGGTTTGAAAATCATTGGTTAAGATAATTTTTAAGGGTATTTAAATTTTAAAAGTTTTGATTTTGTTGATTTCTAAGACAGGTAATGTCTAAAGGATCACATTTCTTTGATTTTGATGTGCTTTTAAAAATTGTGGTTGCTAAAATATAGGTGTCAAGACATTAATTAATGTTTTAATTAATTTTCCTCTATCTGAGCATTTCATATTCATGGAACGATACCCCCTCTTTCCCTTCAGCCCCTGTTAACTTCTAGAAATTGATAAGGATGGATAAGATTTGGGCTGAATACATTGTTGAAGAAATATTTTTATTTATTTATTTTTCTGTTTTCCTCTTGGCGTGTATGAACAAAGTGCTGTTGGAGAAAATGATTTGTTCTGAATTTGTTGTGTTCGATTGACTCTTGTGTTTTCTGGGTTATTTGTGCTGCATATATTGTTCCTCCTACAGCTCAAAAAGAATTCCACATTTTAGCACTAACATGAGAAGTTGTAGAAAGAACATGACTGTTGAGAGCACACACTCTTATACTCAAGTATCATTTCTGCCACTTAATGGCCACAAGATCATAAGCAAATTAATTTTCTTAAAGGTTTCTTCATTTATAAAATTAACAATAATGTCTAGCTCGTTTATTTTTAGAGTTAGATGAAATAATACATTGTAGGTGCTCTATAAATGTTAGTTTCTTTTTAGAGAGTAGAAGTTTCTTATGTCACAAGTCAGCTTTAGTCTCCTTTCAAAGTGAAGAACCAGAGGGGAAGAGGTGTGTGGAAGGAATCAGAACTATTAAGATGGCTTGGTCTGGGAAATCATGTCAAAGAATCAAGGAGGCAGCCACTATAGAACACAAGTTAGTGTATTTAGTCTTATTCTTACATGTAATACCAGTCACACCCCCCCCACACACACACACTGTGTGAATGTGAAACATGAAGCATCAGCAGAAACGTGACAGCAAAAGAGAATTTGTATTTTCTAGAATTGTGCTACTCTGGTTGTGATTCTAAAATTTCTTGGCTTCAGAACGTGGCATTTGTCTGATTTAGGTTTATTCTTGGCTCTCACACGAAAACAGCAGGCCTGGCCAGAGGCTAACTTATGAACCTTTCAATTTTGACTTTGGCAAGGCTCTTCCTTTCAGCACCTTCTCAAACTCCAGAACAGGGTAGAGGAAAAGAACGGGGAGGTAGTGACCCAAAAAATCTCCTAAACATGTTCACTTTCCTTATGAGACTATAGCTGATCAAGGTATTTCACCCAGACCTAGCTCAGTGTGAGTTTCAAAAATTGTCAAGATATGTTCTGAGAACATCTGTTGAGGAAATCACAAGATAAACTTTCTTTGGCAGCTTTTTCTCTCTCTTCACGTGTCCCCTTCCTTCATTTATCAACCTGTCTTTATTCAACCCATTTCTAAGGTATTGTTTGCATAATACCTGCAATCTCCAACCTTGCCAGCTATGAGCATTTAGTCCTCTAAGAGGTTCAGTCAGCCCTAGGCCCTGCACCAATCTGAGAGACCAGAAGTAGTTTTGCTCCCTCATTCCTGGTATTCAGTGCCTGGGTTCATTTACTTTATATGCTTGGGTATCTCCCTTCGTTTCCTGATCTCTTAAGTCTGCTCTTGAACTTCAGCAAATTGTGCTGGAGTCTTGATGCTGCTGAGCAAGATTAGATCCCTTTCACCAGGGACAATCTCATCGTTTCCCCACCCCAGGCTTTCTAGCTGAAGTTTATCTCAAATGCTTCCTCTCACCTAAGGCTTGTGAATTTCTATTGTCTGATTAATCAGTTGCAACAAGTTCTCTTCCCTATTACTGTTGCTCTAACCAGACACATGTTTGCTGAGCCTCTTTGGGCAGTGACATGCATGGTTGGTCACCCCCTTTGGGAACCAATTATACCTAGGAGTTAGAAATTTTAACATCAGCCAAACCAGTCTGTGTAGCCAAGGCCAACATGTCCCATGACTGAGCATCTGAAGAGTAGTGCTTATTATAGCAATGATTGCATTTTAAAAGTACAGTTATGTGATGAAAGATTGGCATGGGAGATTGGGCTCTGAAGGTAGATCAGAGGAGGCTGATTTCAAATGCCACGTTCATACTATGATAAATTCCGATATTTTAGGTTGGTTTCTGGACTCTGTTTTTTATTCTATTGAGCTTTTAGTCTATTCTCGTATCTTTACCATGCTATTATAATTTTAAAAACATGTTTTAGTCTATTGTAGAAAAAATTCCTACTATCACTTTATCAAAATTTTCTTAGTTATGTGGATTGTGGATTTACTTGAGCTTAATTATTTTGGGAAATGCTTTCCTTTTCTGATCATTTTCATGTTTTTTGGCATTTTCCTCTGCATAGTGAGAAAATTTCTCAAGCTTTTACCCTTTATTCTACTTGATGCAGTGTTGATTCTGTTATTCTCTGCATCTAAAGTCATTTAAAAAGTTATCATTCAGGGAGTAAGGGGACCCAGGATGGAATGAAGAGTGTGACAAAACAATCTAATTGTACTACACACATATAAAACAATCCATGAAGGTGATGGGGGGAAAGGCACTAACCTATGGAAATAATTGGAGTCTGTAAGACTAAGAGCAAAAGGAACTGCACATAAGCACTGTACTCTAGTTGATAAAGTTTTTTCCCTTCTGGGTACAAGTTAACAATTCTGATACCACTACATACGTATACTGAAATTGAACAATTAAGTGAATGGATGGCTTATGGTGGGAGCTTCAGAGTGGGAGGTTATAGATAAACAAGGGAAGGATGCAACAATGACCTATGTGGTAGTGGGTTAGATTTAGAGAGATCAGTATGAACTCAGAGCTTAATACAGGTACAGACGGATACATGTGGAAATATAATGATACGTGTATATACCCAGGTCAGTACACAAATATACTTTCTTGCTCTGTCAGCTGAGAAGGCCTAGGAGCAGTAACACCCCAGTAGCAATGAACACACCTAGTGCCCAGATCTAATACCTTTCTCGAATAAAAAGAACCAGGGATCCTTGTAGAAATAGTTGATTCTTGGACTGGGGAAGGAAATATAAAAGATGAATCTGGGGCAACTCATAGTGCCAGAAAGTAAGGCATGCTAGAATTTGCAGTGATGGAGATATGCCAAAGGGACACAGGAGCCAGCTTAAAGAGGTTCCAATGGCCAAAGCAAGAACAATTGGAGGAGGAAAATGAAAAATAGATAAATAAATTGGATTATATCTCAAGTATAAAATAAGTACCTATGAGTCCATACTGATCTAAATAAATGATTGAATAAATAAACATGGAAGAATAGACAAATCACCCATACAGAATTACAAATAATTTACATAGATTTTCTTCCCTCAAGGATGTGGAGCATAAATCTGCACTCCTTGAGTGTGGGCTCTACATAGTGACTTCACGGTGGAGAAATCTGATAAGCCCTACCTCAGCCAGATGAATGAGGTCAATATCAACAGTCATAAATCATCTTGATAGTATATTTTCCTGATGGGATGTGATGAAAATAGCACTTTATCTCTGTGGTCTTCCTCCCTAAAGCACATAACCTTGGTCTAATCATGGGGAAAAAAATCAGCTAACTCCCAGTTGAGGTACATTCTATAAAATACCTGACCAGTACTCCTCAAAACTATCAAAGTCATCAGAAACAAAGAAAGTCTTAGAAACTGTCATAGCCAAGAGGACCATAAGAAGACATGACAAGTAAAATGATTGTGGTATCTTTGGTGGGATCCTAGAACAGAAAATGGGCACAGGTAAAACCTAAGGAAATTCAAGTAAATTATGGGCTTTAATTAATAATACTGTATCAATACTGGTGTATTAATTGTGATCAATGTACCATATAATGTTAATTGTTAATAATAGGGAAGACTGGGTGTAGGGTTAGTGGAAAGTCCTTATATTATCTTTGCAATTTTTCTGTAAATCTAATATTGTTCTTAAAAACAATATTTTTTAAAAGTTATCATGGCATTTTTGTCTCTGCGTGTTTAAAAATACTGTTAGCTCTCTTATCATCTCAGTCTCATCCTTCTTCTATTTTTACATAGAGTTTTGTTTTAATTTCCTTGTGAAAGATACCAGATGATACTTAAAATTTCATTCCATTTCCTGTAAGTTTTAAAAGTATGTTCTCCAGACTTCCACTTCCAACCAAAATGAAATAACAGGGACTAGATTTATCCTCCTGCTTGAAACAACTAAAAGACAAAAACAGACTATATGTGAAACAATAGTTTTTAAGACACTGGAAATCAATAATGATCCCTAAAAGATGGGAAACAAATGAAGTGAACCCTATCATTGCCCAAGCTTAATTCCTTGAGAAATCATCCAACCCTCAGAACAAGGAGAGGAAACCAGGTGAAGCATGGTAGTCTTCTTGAATTGAGGACACAGAGCTGAAAGTCCAGGTAGAACAAGACAGTTAGTTTGTAACACAGAGTAGCGGAGAAAACTGCATAGAAAGAGAACACTGGAGATCTCCAAAGGGTTCCTGTTCAGTGTTCAGCAGAGTACAGAGCAGAACACCAGAAAGAAAATCTTGATCTTGGGGAAAGAAAATTCAAAAGAATGAGAGGGAACCTAGTGCTCATACTGGACCTGAAAAACTGCCTATTTCCAATAGCCAGCCTGGAATCATAATTAATGAAGAATTGGGTAGAATACCCAGAAGGGTCTTGACTGAGTTGTGGGAACTAATTATCACTAGATGAGATGATGCTCTGGTCCTGTCTAGCAAACCCTAATAGCAAGATCCAAAAGGGTCAAACAGTTTTCCAAATACTTAATTGCATCCTAGAACAAAGTTCAGGAATCTTTATAAGAATACAAAAATGTCCAGTACCCAACAAGGCAAAATTCACAATATCTGGCATCCAATCAAAGATTACCACATGTACAAAGAAGCAGGGAAGTATGACCTATAATGAGAAGAAAAACAGTCAATAGAAACCAACCAAAACTGACACAGATGTGGAAAATTAGCAGACAAAGACACTGAAACAGTTATTATAATTGAATGCAATTCATCCAAAATGTTAATAAAGACATGGAAGTTATTTTCAAAGTTTAAATAAGACTCCCAGAGATGAAAACTAAAATATGTGAGATGAAACATATATGTATGTGATTAATGGCATATTAGACATTGCAGAAGAAAAGATTATTAAACTTGAAGGCAAAGCAATAGAAACTATCAAAATTAAACACTCAAAGAAAAAATGTAAAAGAAAAGAGCACTAGCAAGCTGAAAGACATCATTAATATACAGCTTGTATATGTAATTAAGCCTCTCAAGAAAGGAGAGAAAAAGGAATAGAAAAAGTTATTTAAAGAAGTTAGAGCTGAATGTTTTCCAAATTTGATGAAAATTATAAATGTATAGCTTTAAGAATCTAAACAAAACTCAAGCAAAAGAAACATGAAGAAAACTATACCAAGGCATTTCACAGTCAAATTGCTCAAAACCAGTGATAAAGATAAAGTTTAAGAGCAGGAAGAGAAAAATTACAAATTATATATAAAAGAATAAAGATAAAGGCAAAAGATTTCTTGTCAGAAACAACTTAAGCAAGATGGTGAAACAACATCTCGAAAATACTGGAAGAAAAAGCTGTCAATCTAGAATTCTCTACCCAGAAAAACAAAGACAATGTAAAGACTTTTTCAGATATAAAAGAGATGAAAGAATTCATCATGAGCAGACCCACACTACAAAAAATAATAAAGGAATTCTTTTAGGCAGAAGAAAAATTATACCAGATGAAAACCTGAGTCTACACAAAGGAATGAAAAGTAATGGAAATACTAACTACATGAGTGAGTATATATGATTTTTATTACCATTTAAATATCAATAAAAGGTAATTGTTTAAACAAAAATAATAACATTGTATTATGAAGCATCAACATATTTATAAGTAAAATGTATGACAAAAATAACATAAAGGCCAAGAAGGGAGAAATGGAAGTATACTATTATAAGATTATTTACTATATGTGAAATGGTATAATACTCCTTGAAAATAGCCTGTAGTAAGTTAAATATGTATACTATAAACCCCGAAGCAAGCACTAAAATAAATAGATATAACTTATAAGCCAATAATGGAGTTGAAATGGAATCCTAAAAATACTCAATCCAAAAGAAGGTTAAAAATAAAAAGAGGGGGAAAGGAGCAAAAAAACAGATGGGAGAGAAAGAAACCAAACAGGAAGATTATAGACTTAAACCTAACCATATCACTACTCACATTAAATGTAACTAGTTCAAACATGCCAATTAAAGGACAGAGGTTGTCAGACTGGATTAAAATATGCTGCTAACAAGAAATACAGTTTGAATATAAAGACACAAAGAGGTTAAAAGTGAAGATATACCATGCTAACACTAAAAAAATGATGGTTGAAGTGGTTAAGTAAAATCAGATGGAGATTTCAAATAAAAGCATATTATCAGGGATAAAGAAGGTCATTTCACAATGATAAAGGATTCAGTTCACTAAGAGGACATAACAATCATAACAATTATGCACCTAATAACAGAGCTTCAAAATTCATGAAGCGAAAACTGATAGACTTGCAAGGAGAAATAGACAAATCCACAATTATAGCTGGAGATTTCTATATCTCTCATTCAATTGATAGAACAAGTATATAGAGAATCAGTAAGGATATAGAAGACTTACACCATCAACCAAATTAACCTAATTGACATTTTTAGGATGCTCTACTCAGCTACAAAGAAAAATTAGTGTCAATTGCACACAAAACATTTACCAAGATAAAATATATTCAGGACCACACAACAAGACTAAATAAATTTTAAAGTTTTGAAGTAGTACAAAGTATGTTTCTTCAATTTAAATAAGAAATCAGTAACAGAAAGATCTTTTTAATGATTCCAAAATATTTGGAAAATAAATAACACACTTCCAAATAACTCAAGGATTTAAAAGAAATCAAAAGAAAAATTAGGAAATATTTTTAACTGAATTAAATGAAAACACAGCATATCAAAATGTATAGGATGCTATTTAGGGTGAAATTTGTAGTACTCAGCAAACTATATTATAAAAGAAGGAAGTTCTCAAGTCAATTATCTCTGATCCAAACTTAAGAAACTAGAAAAAGAGCAGCAAATAAAACCAAAATGTGCTGAAGAAAGGTAAGAATAAAGATCAGAGAAGAAATCAATAATATAGAAAACAGATAAACATGATATAAAATCATTAAAACTAAAACTGGTTCTTTGAGAAAAACCATAAACTTGATAATTCTTTACAGAGGCTATAGAAAAAAGAACACACAAATTATCAATATCAGAAATGAGAGGTGATATCACTACAGAGTCTACAGATATTACAAGAATAATAAAGGAATATTATAAGCAACCTATGCCAATACCTTCATAAATTTAGATCAATTGGATAAATTCCTTGAAAGACACAACCACCAAAGCCCACTCAAAAAGAAATAGAAGACAACTTTTGGAATTGTGACATGAGGAGCTCCATGGACTCACTCCCCAGCAAAACAAGTATAACTGGAGAAAATTATTTTAAAAATCCAACAATTTAAGTATCTGGAAGTTGTCCTAAGGCCATACATCAAGTGAAAAAACAATTATTCAAGAAAATCTGCTAATTCTTGGTAAGAACAGCAAGAGTCTGTGGCACTTGAGCCATGACCCACTCCCTCCTCCCATCCTCTGCACTTCAGTGTGATCGAAGTTTCACTCTGTGCAGTTGTGGTCAAGAACATAGGGCTCCTTTCCCCCAAGTCAAGGGCTCTGGTATCTCCCTGAAAGGAGCAGGTTGCCAGCATTCCTCATCCTTCCAGTTTCGTATAATAGAGATGAGATTCCAGATGTGTGCAGCCAAGAGGTTGGGGGCTCCCTTACTTCACCCAACCTCCACTCATAGAGTAGAGACTCTACCCCAGGCATGGAGGCTGAGAATACTAGGACCCTGATCCCCCTCACCCTAGCTTGCTTAAGGGACACAGTTCCCACATTGGAAGAGTCAAGTGGAAATAACCAGAAACTACTGCCTCCATCCAGTGCCCACTCATAAATTATAGCATCTGTAAGTGAGAAGTGGGCCACTATCACTGTTCCCAGCTCCAGAGCAGTGGCTCAGAGATTTTTCCCAGGGGAAGGGACAGGTTATAAGAACAGACTGCTCCAAATCTCTCACTATAGGAACTGATTTAATTTGGGACAGAGTGCAGGGAGGTAAAAATCTAAGGATGCTCTTGAAAGCAGTGGAGATTTTGGTAGCAGGCAATTAGAAGGAAACTGGTAGCTCAATGAGAGCAACAAGCTAAACTATGGGTCATCTAGTTTATCAGAGAGAACCAGAGAAAGAGACAGCCAGGAAAAGACCCCTGCAATCAGAACAAACCTCCAAGACTCACCTCAAAAACTACTTCTGCAAAGGGGCCTGAATTTAATCATATCAGGCTGTGGAGCAATTTATGCCCCATGATACTGTCAAAACCATAAAATAATCAACTGGAAATTAGTAGAATCTAATAGCTGGATGTGATATCAGCATAGACAGTTAGCTTAACAGAGAGATAGGGAAAGAAACAGCCAAAGAGAGCCCTGCTGAAACTATTGTCATCCCAGGGTGACTGTGTGTTTGCCCAAGGCTGTACCCTCTGAGTAAGGACATCAGAGGCTTCACACTGTGGGTAAAATATACATAACTAAAATAGTCAGTCAAGTAATTATACAAATAGACAAGCAACCACAAATCCTGGAGAATTGGTGAGAGTGGGGTAGGGTTCAGCAATATTGCAGTCCAGAATTGCTGCAATATATATAAGAAATGTACAGTTTTCAACAAAATTTTATGAGACAGGCAAAAGAGTAGGAAAGTGTGACTCATCCCCAGCAAAAAAGTAGGCAAGAAAAACTGCCTATATGAGGTCCCAGAAGTCAGATTTAACAAAGACTTCAACAAAGCAATTAAAAATATGGTCAAATAATTGAAGGAAGCCATACTTAGAGAAGTAAAGAAAGGTATGATGACAATGTCTCATCAAATAGAGACTACCAATAAAAATGAACCAAAAGAAAATTCTGGATTGAAAGGTACAATAAGTGAAATAAAAATTTAACTAGAGAGGCTCAACAGTAAATTTAATTTGGCTGGCAAAATCTCTATAAATTGATGGAGATTATGCAATCTGAAGAACAGAGGAAATACAGAATGAAAAAAAGAATGAACAAAGCCTCAGAAAAAGGATGTCATTAGTGCACCAATATACACATATGGAAAGTATCAGAGAAAGCAGAAAAATAATGGAGGAAAACTTCTGATATTTGATGAAAAATATTAATCTAAACATCCAAAAAGTTCAGTGAATTCCATGTGGCATAAACACAGGGATCCTATAACCAGACACATCATACTGAAAATGGTAAAAGACAAAGAGAAAATCCTGAAAACAGCAAGAGGAAAACATCTCTTTACATGCAAAGAAACTCTGATCAGATTAATGCCTCACTTCTAATCAGAAACAATGGAGGCCAGAAGGCAATGGGATAGCATATTCCAAGTTCTAAAATAAAAGATAGTCAACCAAGAGTTTCATATCCAGCAAAAGTATTTTTCAGAAATAAAGGTAAAATAAAGACATTCCTAAATAAAAAACTGAGATGATTTGTTGCTAGTTGACCCATATTACAATAAATACTAAAGAAATTTCTTCGGACTGAAAGCAATGATTCTAGACACACATTCAAATAAACATAATTGTGTAACTATAAGAGACAATATAAATGTATATTTTTCCTCCTTCTTCTTTTAACAGATTTTAAAGAAATTGTATAAAACAACACATATATAATTGTATTATTGAGGCTATAACATATAGAAACATAACATATTAGACAATAATAGTCCAAAGGAGGTGGTTGGCAGCAAAGCCATATTGTAGTAAGGAAATGACACCAGATAGTAACTTGAACCTACAAGAATAAAAGAAGAAAACCAGAAATGTAAAGAAAAAGGAAAATATAACAAACTTTATAAATATATACTTGTTCTCCTTTTCTTTAAATGACATAAAACTATATAAAATAATATGACATATTTAAATGACATAAAACTACATAATGTAATAATTATAAGAAGGTATTGTGATTTTTGTAACATATATAGTTTCAATATATGACATTAATCACACAAAAAAGGGGGAGAAGGAATACAGCTACAAAGGAGTAATATTGCTATATCCAAATGGAAATAAGTCAGTATAAACGTGAAGTAGCTTCTTTTAGGTTAAGATGTGTATGGTAAGTCCTAGAACAACCACTAAGGAAATAGCTAAAAAAAAATAGTGAAAAAAATAATTAAAATAATCAAAATGTTATATTAGATAATATTCACTTAATGCAAAAGAAAGCAGTAAAGGAGGAATAGAGGAACAAAAAAAAGACATGAAACACATAGAAAACAAAAAGTAAAATGGCAGATGTAAATTCAACTTTATCAATAATAAAATTAAATATGACAGGATTAAACAAGCCAAACAAAAGGCAGAGAATATAGATTGGATTAAAAAACAAGATCCAACTACATATTGTCTCCAGGAGATACAGTTTGGATTTAAAGATACAAATTGACTGAAAGTAAAGGGAATAAAAACGATATATTATGCAAACAGAAACTACAAGAAAGCTAGAATGGCTAGACCAATATCAGACAAAATAGACTTTAAAACAGAAAAGTTTTGAAGAAGAAAATTTTATAATGATAAAGAATCAATACTTCAGGAAGATATGACAATTACAACCATATATGCACCTAACAATGGAGCCCTCAACAACTGTGAGAATTGAAGGGAGAAATAGACAATTCTGCAATACCTCCCTTTCAATAACGGATAGAACAACTAAGCAGAAGATCAACAAGGAAATAGAAGACAAGAAAGGAAATAGTGTTGTTACATATAAACAACACTATAAACCAAGACCTATCAGACATCTATAGAACACTCCACTCCCAACAGTAGCAAAATACACAGTCTTCTGAATGCACGTGGAGCATTATCTGATATGCTAAAGCATAAAACAAGCCTCCATAAATAAAAAAGGATAGAGTAATGCAAAGTATGTTCTCTAACCACAATAGAATAAAATTAGAAATCAATAATGTGAAGAAATGTGGAAAACACATTTCTAAACAACCAATGAGTCAAGAAAGAATTCTCAAAAAATAGAAAATAGAAAAAACTTTGAGATTACTGAAAATGAAGAGAACACATACCAAAACTTATAGGATGCAGCTAAATCAATGCTTAGAGGGCAGTTTATCATAACAAATGCTTACATTGAAAAAAGAAGAAAGAACTCAAGTTAATAACCTGATCTTCCACCTGAAGACACTGAAAAAAGAGCAGCAAACTAAACCTAAAGAAATCAGAATAAAGGAAATAATAAAGATTAGGGTGCAAATTAGGAAACAGAATAGAAAAACAATGAAGAAAATAAAAGGAACCAAATCTCATTCTTTGAAAATATAAACAAAATTGAAAAATCTTTAGCTAGATTAACCAAGGAAAGAGAGAAGATTCAGGTTAATAGAATGAGAAATGAAAGAGGGGACATTACTACAGATCTTACAGAAATAAAAAGTATTATAAAGAAATAATATAAGCAACTGTATGCCAAAAATTGGGTAATTTAGATAAAATGGACAAATTCCTAGAAAGACACAAAATACAAAAACTCACCCAAGAAGAACTAGACAATTTGAGTAAATGTATAACAAATAAAGAGATTGAGTTAACACTCAACACTCAGAAAATTAACCACAAAGAAAATCTTAGGCCCAGATGGCTTCACCACACTGAAGTCTACCAAACATTTAAAGAATAAAATATCAATTCTTAATACCAATATTAATATTCTTAATACCAATTCTTCACAAACTCTTCTAAAAAAAATAGAAGCAGAAGGAATATTTCCTAATTCATTTTATGAAGCCAGCCTTACCCTGATACTACAACCAAAATCTCACAGGAAGATAAAACTGCAGACCCATATCTTTTATGAATATGGATGCAAAAACCCTCAACAAAATACTAGCAAACAAAATTCAGCAACATATAAAAAGAATTATACCTCAAGACCAAGTGGGATTTAGCTCAGGAATGCAAGGTTGGCTTAACATCTGAAAATCAGTTGGGATAGAATAAAAAACAAAGACCACATGATCATCTCAACAAATGCAGAAAAAGCCTTTGATGAAATTCAACACCATTTCACGATAAAAACACCCAACAAACTAGGAATAGAAGAGAACAGCCTGTGAAATGGAACCTATGAAAAATCCACAGATAATGTTATACTTAATGGAAAAAAACAATACTTTCACCTTTAGATCAACAACAAGACAAGGATGTCTGCTCTTGTCACTTTTATTCAACATTGTACTGGAGGTTCTAACTAGGACTGTTAGGCAAGAAAAAGAAAGTGAAAGGCCTCTGAATTGGAAAGAGAGAAGTGAAACTATTTCTATTCACAGATGACATGATCGTATATATAGAAAGTTGTAAGAAATTAGCTAAATACTGTTCAACAAGGTTGCAAGATAGAAGATTAATACACAAACATCAATTATATTTCTATATTTTTGGAGTGGATAGTCCAAGATAAAATTAAGAAAACAATCTCATGTATAATAGCATTAAAGAGAATAAAATACTTAGGAGTAAATTTATCAAAAGGAGTGCAAAACTTATTCTCTGAAAATGACAAAAACGTTGTTGAAAGAAATTAAAGAAGTTCTTTAATAAATCTTATATTTATTAAATATTAATTATTTAATAATAACATATAAATGGAAAAACATTCCATGTTCATGCTTTGGAAGACCAAATATTGTTAAGATGGTTACACTCCTCAAATTTATCTACAGACTCAATGAAATCCCTACGAGAATCCTAGCTGATTTCTTTGTTGAAGTTGAAAAGGTGATTCTAATATTCATATAAAACTGCAAGGAACCAGGATAGCCAAGACAATCTTGAAAAAGAACAAAGTGTGAGGTCACACATTTTCTGATTTCAAAATGTCCTACAAAGCTACACAATCAAAACAGTATGGGTCCAGCATAAGGAAAGATCAGTGGAATAGAATTCAGAATGCAGGAAAAAAACCACGTGTCTATGGTCAATGGAGTTTTGATGAAGATGCCAAGACCATTCAATGCGGGGAAAGAATAGTTCTTTCACCAAATGGTGCTGGGACAGTTGAATAAATAGACAAATGCAAAAGAATGAAGGTGAAATCTTTCCTCACAATGTATACAAAAATTATTTCAAAATGGATCAAAGATCTAAAGGTAAGAGCTAAAGGTATAAAACTTTTAGAAGAAAATGTAGAAGTAAATCTTCACAATCTCAGATTAGGCAATGGATTCTTAGACACCAAAAGCTCAAGCAACCACAAAAAAATAGATCAGTTAGACTTCATCTAAATTAAATCTTTTGTGCAACAAGGAAACTGTCAAGAAAGTAAAAAGAAAACACAGATTGGGAGAAAATATTTGCAAATCATCTATCTGGTAAGGACTTGTATCTAGAGTATATAAAGATGTCTTAAAACTCAATGGTAAAAAATACCAATTTAAAAATGAGTAAAAGATATGAATTCATATTTATACAGAGAAGATATGCAAATAAGAAATAAGCACATGAAAAGATGCTCAATGTCATTAGTTATCAGGGAAATGCAAATCAAAGCCATAATAAGGTATCACTTCACACCCACCATCATGACTATAATAAAAAAAACAGACAATAACAAGGGTTAGCAAGAATGTGAAGAAATCAGAACCCTTTCACACTTGGAACACAGTCTGGAAATTCTTCAAATGATTAAACATAGAGTTACCATATGACCCAGCAATTTTACTCCTACCTATATATCCAAGAGAATGAAAACAGATGTCTACACAAAAACCTGTATGTGAATGTTCATAGCAACATTATTTATAGAAGCCAAAAAATATGGAAACAATCCAAATGTCCATCAAATAACATGGATAAATAAATTTGAGTATGTCCATAAAATATTTTTCAGAAATACAAAGGATGAAGTACTGATACTTGCTACATAATGGATGAAGCTTGAAAACTTTATGCTAAATGAAATAATTTATTCACAAAAGAACACATACTGTATGATTTCATTTACATGAAGTGTTCTGAATAGACCAGCCTACACATAGAGAAAAAATATTAGTGGTTGCCTAGGGTTGAGGAGGTAGAGGGAATAGAAGACTAAGTGGTAATGGGGACAGGGTTTCTTTATGGGGTGATAAAAATGTTCTAAAATTGATTGTGATGATAGTTGCACAACTTTGAGAATATACTTAAAACTATAGAATTATGTACTTTAGAAGGGTGAATTGTAAGGTATGTGACTTATACCTTACATATTTAGGTATGTATATATAAACAAATATAATATGTATGTACATGTATATAAAGACATAATATAAACAATTGTATACCCAAAATTGTCCAATTTAGATAAAATGGACAAATTCCTAGAAGGACACAAACTACAAAAACTGACTCAAGGAAAAATAGACAATAATCTGTATGTGTGTATATAATCTATATGTGTGTATGTACATACATACATATAATCTGGGCAGTCTTACGTTTATTAAAGAAATTGACTTTGTACTTAAACATCTACACAAAGGAAACTTAACTGGTGATTTTATCCAAACTTTTAAAGAGTAAATAATAACCAAATCCACTCAAATAGAAAATTGAAGAGGAGGGACTACTTCCCAAGTGTTTCTGTGAGGCCAGAATTACCCTGATATGAAAACCAATGATAAAAGAAAACTACAGACCAATATCCCTCGTGAGACCAGATACAAAATTCTATATGTATATTTTCTTTGGTGAGGAAGATTCACCCTGAGCTAACGTCTGTTGCCAATCCTCCTTTTTTGCTTAGGAAGATTGGTCCTGAGCTAACATCTGTGCCCATCTTCTACTTTATATGGGACACTGCCACAGCATGGCTTGACAAGTGATGTGTTGGTCCGTGCCTGGGACCTGAACCTGTGAACCCTGGGCCACCGAAGCGGAGCCTGCGAACTTAACTGCTATGCCACTGGGTTGGCCCCAATACAAAATTCTAAACAAAATTTTGGCATATCGTATCCAGCATTATATAAAAAGGATAATATATCATGACCAAGTAGGTTTTTTCCCAGGAATGGAAGGCTGGCTTACTACAAAAAAATCAGTCGATGTAATTTACCACCACCACCTCCCCCCCACACATGAAAAACTAGACAATCATGTTAATACAGATGGTCCTCTACTCATAGAGGTTCAATTTATGATTTTTTGACTTTATCATGGTGTGAAGGTGATACACATTCAGTAGAAACCGTACTTCAAATTTTGAATCTTAATCTTTTCCCAGACTAGCTATATGTGATACATACTTTCTTGTGATGCTGGGCAGCGGCAGCCAACCGCAGCTCCCAGTCAGCCCCATGATCACAAAGATAAACAACCAATACACTTACAATCGTTTTGTACCCATACAACCATTCTGTTTTTCACTTTCAGTATAATATTCAATAAATTACTGATTAAGAAATTTAAATTAATAATAAATTATTGAATAAATTCAATAAAGTGAAATATTCAACACTATTATAAAATAGGCTCTGTGTTAGATTATTTTCCCAACTGTAGGCTAATGTAAGTGTTCTGAGCACATTTAAGTTAGGCTAGGCTAAGCTATGATGTTCAGCAGCTTAGGTATAATAAATGCATTTCTGATTTAATGATATTTTCAACTTATGATGGGTTTATAGGAACACAACACCATCATAGGTCACAGAAGATTGGTAGATACAGCAGACACATTTGACACAATCCATAATTTATTCTAATAAAAACTCCCAGAAAACTAGAAGGGAAGTTCCTCAACTTAGTAAGGGACATCCACAAAAAACTTAGAGCCTCACATTTAGAGGTAAAAGACGGAATGTGTTCCCCCTCATCAGATACTAGACAAGGATGTCCACTCTCAACACTTCCATTCAACACTTTCCAATAACCAGCATATTGGAAAGAAAGAAACAAAACTGTCTTTATTGCCAGATGACAGGATTCTGTATGTAGGAAATCCTAAGGAATCAACAATAACAAAATCTACTAGTAATAATAAGTGAGTTTAACCAGTTGTAAGATCGACATAATTAATCATGTTTATTTCTGTACATTAGCAATAAGCAATCAGAAATTGAAAAAAAGCAATAACGTTTACAATAGTGTCAACAATATGAAATATTTAGAGAAAAATATTACAAAAAATGTAGAAGGCCTGACTCCAAAAATTACAAAACTTTGCTAAGAGAAATTAGAGATATAAATAAATAGTTACTGCGTTTGGGGTCAGAAGATTCAACACTGTTAAAATTTCAATCTTCCTCAGATTGATCTACAGATTCAGCACAATCCCAATAAAAATCTCAGCATTTTTTGTAGACACTGATAAGCTGATTCTAGAATTCATTGATAAATAGATCTAGAATTTCTTAAACAAATTTTAAAACTAAGTTGAGGTTGGAGGACTAACCCTATCTGATTTCAAGACATATTTTAAAACTACAGTAATCAAGACCATGTAATATTGTTACATGGACAAACAAAAAGATCTATGGAACAAAATAAAATATCCTGAAATAGACCCTTACCTTTATGGACAACTGATTTTTGACAAAATTACAAAGGCAATTCAGTGTGGAAAATACAGTCATTACAACAAAAAGCACTGGAACCATTGGATATCCACACGCAAAATAATGAACTTTTACCCTATATACAAAAATCAACTCAATTTTGATCATAGACATAAATGTAAAACAAGACAATGAAAGACACTTTATAATGCTATTAGTTATATACATTGATGAAGATACAACAGTTAAGAGTATGTACGTATCATATAACATAGAATCGCTATATGTACAAAGAAGAAATTACAGGGCATGAAAGGAGAAATGGATAAACATAACCTACTAATTATAAGAGACCTAAACAAGTTAAGTTAATACCAACACAAGATAGGTCAAGTGGACAAATAATAAATAATTACACTTTGGAACTTGATTGCCAGTTTAAATAGGATTGAGATCCCTGCTTTTTTATTATTTCTATTTGCTTTGTATATCTTTGCTCATCCCTTTATTTTTAGGCATTTTTATTTATTCTGCTCTAGGTGTCTCTCTCATATACATCATGGAGTTGAATTTTACTTTTTGAGCCATCTGAAAATTTTTTCCTTTTAACTTCATTTATTTTATTGACTGATGTGTCTGGGTTCAACTCCATGTTATTATTTAATTTTTTTTAAGGAAATAAAAAGATGAATACATCTGTATTTTCTTTCATTTAAAAAAAATTTTGTCCTCATACACTGATATAGAAAACACAATGAACTTAATCCTGTGTCATAACCATACTTGTCAAAATCATTGTGACTAAACAGTAATGGATATACACAGTTAATTGTTCTGTTGGGTAGTATGGCTGGCAGATATGAATAATTCTTGGGTTTACAGAAAACCTTTTTTTGGTTCTTGGTGAGTTCCTTGTGTATCAGGAGTGGCAAGAACCAATTTCAGCACTGGAACAGACAAAAAAAAAATGATGATTTATGGAACTGGCTGTAGGTCTTATTTGGTTTGCCACAAAGACTGTTTCCATAGAGGATTTATTTATTTTTATTTTAATTTTTTTAGCATATTCTATGTGCCAGGATTCTTATTTTTTTTATTGTGGTAACATTGGCTTATAACATTGTATAAATTTCAGGTGTACATCATTATACTTCTATTTCTGCATAGATTACACCATGTTCACCACCCAAAGACTAATTATAATCCATCACCACACATATGTGCCTAATCATCCCTTTCACCTCCCTCTCTCCCCCCTTCCCCTCTGGTAACCACAAATCCAATCTCTGTCTCTATGTGTTTGTTTGGTTGTCATTGTTGTTATCTTCTACTGAGTGAGATCATACAGTTTTTGACCTTCTCCCTCTGACTTATTTTGCTTAGCATAAAGCTCTCCATGTCCATCCATGTTGTCACAAATGGCTGGATTTAATAATTTCTGATGGCTGAGTAGTATTTCATTGTGTATATATACCACATCTTCTTTATCCATTCATCCCTTGATGGGCACTTAGGTTGCTTCCAAGTCTTGGCTATTGTGAACAATGCTGCAATGAACACAGGGGTGCATGTATCTTTACATATTGGTGTTTTCATGCTCCCTGGATAAATACCCAGCAGTGGAATAGCTGTATAATATGACAGTTCTATTCTTAATTTTTTGAGGAACATCCATACTGTTTTCCATAGTGGCTGCACCAGTTTGCACCCACACCAGCAGTATATGAGAGCTGGTTGTTTGAAAAGATAAACAAAATTGACTAACCCTATGATAGACTCATCAAGAAAAAAAGAGAGAAGGCTCAGATAAGTAAAATCAGAAATGAAAGAGGAGAAATTACAATGGACACCTCAGAAATACAAAAGATTACAAGAGAATAATATGAAAAGCTATGTGCTAACAAATTGGACAATCTAGAAGAAATGGAGAAATTCTTAGAATCATACAACCCTCCAAAACTGAATCAAGAAGAAATAGAGAGGGGCCGGCCCAGTGGCGCAGGGGTTTAGCTCGTGCTTGGCAGCCCGGGGTTCGCAGGTTCGGCTGCCTGTCAGCCACGCTGTGGCGGCGTGCCATATAAAGTGGAGGAAGATGGGCACGGATGTTAGCCCAGGGCCAGTCTTCCTCAGCAAAAAGAGGAGGATTGGAGACGGATGTTAGCTCAGGGCTGGTCTTCCTCACAAAAAAAAAAAAAAAAAAGAAGAAGAAGAAATAGAGAATTTGAATAGACCAATCACCAGTAAGGAGATGAAAACAGTAATAAAAAACCTCCCAAAAAATAAAAGCCCAGGACCAGATGGCTTCCCTGGTGAATCCTATCAAACATTCAAAGAAGATTAATACCTATCCTTCCCAAACTCTTCCAAAAAATTGAAGAGGAGGGGAAGCTTCCTAACTCATTCTACGAGGCCAACATTACCCTGATATGAAAACCAGACAAGGACAACATAAAAAAAGAAAATTACAGGCCAATATCACTGATGAACACTGATGCAAAAATCCTCAACAAAATACTACCAAATCAAATATAACAATACGTTAAAAAGATTGTACACCATGACCAAGTGGGATTCATTCCAGGGATGCAGGGATGGTTCGACATCCACAAATCAATCAATGTGATACACTGCATTAATAAAATGAAGAACAAAAGTCACATGATCATCTCAATAGATACAGAGAAAGCATTTAACAAGACACAGCATCCATTTATGATAAGAACTCTGAATAAAATGGGAATAGAAGAAAAGTACCTCAACACAATAAAGGCCATATATGACAAACCCACAGCTAATATCATTCTCAATGGTGAAAAACTGAAACTTATCCCTGTAAGAACAGGGACCAGACAAGGATGCCCACTTTCACCACTCCTATTTAACATAGTATTGGAAGTCCTGCTGAGAGCAATCAGGCAAGAAAAAGAAATAAAATGGATCCAAGTTGAAAAGGAAGAAGTGAGACTGTCACTATTTGCAGATGACATGATTTTATATATAGAAAACCCTAAAGAATCCACCAAAAAGTGTTAGAAATAATAAATGAATATGGTAAAGTTGCAGATACAAAAATCAACATACAAAAATCAGTTGCATTTCTATACACCAACAATGAAGTATCATAAATAGAAATTAAGAATACAATCCCATTTACAATTGCAACAAAAAGAATAAAATACCTAGGAATAAATTGAACCAAAGAGGTGAAAGACCTGTACACTGAAAACTATAAAACATTGTTGAAAGAAATAGAAGACACAAACAAATGGAAAGATATTCTGTGCTCTTGGACTGGAAGAATTAACATAGTTAAAATGTCCATACTTCCTAAAGCAGTCTATAGATTCAATGCAATCCCTATCAAAGTTCCAACAGCATTTTTCACAGAAATAAAGCAAAGAATCCTAAAATTTATATGGAACAATGAAAGGCCCCGAAAGCTAAAGGAATCTTGAGAAAAAAGACCAAAGCTGGAGGACATACTCCCTGATTTCAACATATACTACAAAGCAATAGTAACAAAAATGGCATGGTACTGGCACAAAAAGAGACACACAGATCAATGGAATAGAATCAAGAGCCCAGAAATAAAACCACACATCTATGGACAGCTAATTTTCGACAAGGAAACCAAGAACATACAATGGAGAAAGGAAAGTCTCTTCAACAAATGGTGTTGGGAAAACTGGACAGCCACATGCAAAAAAATGAAAGTAGATCATTATCTTATACCATACACAAAAATTAACTCAAAATGGATTGAAGACTTGAATGTAAGGTCTGAAACCATGAAAATTCTAGAAGAAAACATAGGCAGTATGCTCTTTGACATTGGTCTTAGCAACATATTTATGAGTACTGTGTCTGACCGGGCAAGGGAAACAGTAGAAAAAATAAACAAATGGGACTACATCAAACTAAAAAGCTTCTGCACACAAAGGAAACCATCAAGAAGATGAAAAGACAACCTAACAACTGAGAGAAGATATTTACAAACCATATATCTGATAAGGGGTTAATCTCCAAAATACATAAAGAACTCATACATCTCAACAACAAAAAAACTAACAACCCAATTAAAAAATGGGCAAAAGACCTGAACAGACATTTCTCCAAAGAAGATATATAGATGGCCAACAGGCACATGAAAAGATGTTCAACATCATTAACTATCAGGGAAAAGCAAATCAAAACTACAATGAGATATCACCTCACTCCCTTCAGAATAGTTATAATTAACAAGACAGGAAACAGGTGTTGGAGAGGATATGGAGAGAAGGGAACTCCACGTTATTATTTTAGATTACAACTTTTAGGTTATATATTTTAGGTTTAGGTTATAATTCCTCCATGTTTTGTGCTATATTTTCTATGTTTGTATATGTGGCCTTTGCTGTTTTAGATTTTACTTTATTATTTATGATGGTTTGTATTTATATCCAAATGGCAACCTTTGTGTTGGTATCTCTAGAGTTTTCTGTTAATTGTTTATTTCCTGGTTTTTCAATTGTATTAGGTTTCCATTGCTTCCATGAAAAAACACCACACAAACTTAAATAGCTTAAAACAAATGTATTATCTCACAATTTTTGATTAAGGGTGTGATCAAGGCTGCAGTCCTTTCTGGAGGCTCCAGGGAAGAGTCCAGTTCCTTGCTCACTTAGACCGTTGGCAGAATTCAGTTCCTTATGGTTGTAGGACTGTGGCCTTTCCTCGTTGGCTGTCAGCTGAGGGCCATTTCTGGTTTCTAGACACTGCCCACATTCCTTGGCCATAGCCCCCTTCCTCCATCTTCAGAGCCAATGGCCCCTCAAGTCCCTCTCATGCTTCAGATCTCTCCTGTCCCTTCTTCCACCACCACATCTCTCTGACTGATCCTCCTGCCCTCTTCTCCCACTTTTAAGAGTCCATGTGATTACAGTGGGCCCACCCAGATAATTGAGAATAATCTCCCTATTTTAAGGCCTGTAACATTAACTCCACCTGTAATGTTCCTTTCATCATATAACTTGACATTGTCACGGGTTTCAGGATTCAGGCATGGACATCTTTGGGGAGGGGGGGTCATTATTCTGCCTACCACATCAGTTTTAAAGGTATCCTTTAACTGTCATGGATTACCTATACATCAATTAATGATCTTGTTTTTCTTTTTTCTTTTTTGGTGAGGAAGATTGACCCTGAGCTAACATCCTTTGCCAATCTTCCTCTTTTTGCTGAGAAAGATTAGCCCTGAGCTGAAATATGTGCCCATCTTCCTGTATTTTGTATAAGGGATGCCACCACAGCATGGCTTGATGAACAGTGCATAGGCCCAAGCCTGGGATTCAAACCTGCAAACCCAGGGCCACTGAAGTGAAGCATGGAAATGTAACCGCTATGCTTTTGGGCCGGCCCCTTGTTTTACTTTTTTTAAATTCCCTTTCCTCACTTTTATTTTAGTCATATACTTTCTACTTTATCAGAACATATAATATTTGTGTGTTATTTTTCAATCCAAGTCCTCACCCATATTTTAGTTTTAGATATTCAAATAAATATATTAAATGCACACCATAATCCTTTTGCCAAAGATTCCCCAGTCATTTCTTGGTAGGATGAAGTTCCTCCTGTAGTAGATTTTTCCAGAAGGGCATATGAGTACAGCATTCCCTAAGGATTTGCAGGTTAAATTGTCCCCCATAACACTGACACTTCGAGAATCACCCGGCTAGATAGACTCCTTGTCTTCTCACTTTCCTTTTTTGAGTTTCTTAAAAATGCTGCTTCACTGTTACTGTGCTTTGTATGTTTCTCTTGAGAAGCCTTCTGCCAAACTAAATTTCTTCTTATTAGTTGTTTGGACTTTTTGTCTGGAGACCCAGAGGATTTTTTCATTGCTTTTAAAATCGAATTGTTTTTCTGGAATATGCCTCAGAACTGATCATTCAGAATCAATTTTCTGAGGTATATGATGTGCCCTTTCAATATGTAGATTTAACTTTTCTCTTACTTCTGCAAATTTTTCTTTTTTTATTATTTTATTGAGGTCATATTGGCTTATAACATTGTGTAATTTCAGGTTACATTATTACATTTCAGTTTCTGTATAGACTGCATCGTGTTCACCACAAATAGTCTAATTTTTATCCATCATTATATGTGCCCCTTTACCCCTTTCACCCTCTCCCCACCCTCTTCCCCTCTGGTAGCCACCAATCTGTTCTCCTTATCTATGTGTTTATTTGTCTTCCACATAGGAGTGAAATCATGTGGCATTTGTCCTTCTTCTATCTGACTTATTTTGCTTAGCATAATACCCTCAAGGTCCATCCATGTTGTCACAAATGGCATGATTTTGTCCTTTTTATGGCTGAGTAGTATTCCTTTGTGTATCTATACTACATCTTCTTTATCCATTCATCCATTGATGGGCACTTGGGTTGCTTCCATGTCTTGGCTATCATGAATAATGCTATGATGAACATAGGGGCCCATAAATCTCTTTGAATTGTTGATTTCACATTCTCTGGATAAATACCCAGTAGTGGGATAGTTGGATCATGTGGTATTTCTATTTTTCTGCAAAGTTTTCTTGAATTATGGTTTTAAATACCAGTTCTGTTTCATTGTTTTGGTTTTCTTTTTCAGGGTCTCCAATTATATATGTTGAATCTTCTTTTCAGTCTTATTTTCAACCACTTTCCCTCCATCCCCTTTTACTTCTTTTTCTCATTTTTAGTCTTAATTATTTTTCTACCTTTCTTCATTACCCCTTATTAAATTTCTATTTGACTCTATTCCATTGGGGACTTTGTAATTTATTCTTTATTTCTCCCCCCCACTAGCTTTACTGAGATGTAACTGTTGAATAAAAATTATATATATTTAAGGTGAACAATGTGATGATTTGATGTACATATACATTGTGAAATGATTACCACAATCAAGTTGATTAACACATGCATCACCTCACATAGTTACCTTTTTTTTTTTGTTTGTTTGTGGTAAGAACACTTCAGATCCACTCTCAGCAAATTTCAAATGTACAGTACAGTATTAGTAACTTCAGTCACCTTGTATTCTTTATTTCTGAGTTGTTATTTTTTGTGTTGCCTTTAATTTCTTTCCTGATCTTGATTAGCTCTCATTCCATTTCTTTCTATGTTTTGCATATTCACATTAATTTGCACATTCAGATTTTAAAAATGTCTTTAGATGCCTGTTTGAGGATATTTAATTCAGTTTGGAGTATCGTTTTAATTCTTTCTTCTGCTTCTTGACTGATTTGGGGGCATAATTTTCATTTTCTCCTTTCTTCTTTCAGTCACTGTGCATAAAGTTGGTTTGATATTTCCAATTCCTAGGCATTTTATAGCCAGTATGGTAAAATGCACTTCCTTTAATGGATGATGTTGGGAAAGGAAAGGGAAATGTTGGTATGCCTTTCTGCAGCTATAATTTTCTCTCTTCCTTCTTTCTCTTCATTGCCACATCTCTTAGGGAGACCTCTCTATCTCCTCCTCCCTGGACATAATGCTTCTCTGAGCAGCCACCTCCAGTCCCACTCACCTTCAAGCCACTTCCCTGTAGTTGATGCTGTGAACTACCAAGTCTCAGGCCTGTGCTGGGTATTTTAATACTGAGGTATTAAATGCTGGGTATTTTTGGTGTTTTATGCTGGGTATTTTTCCTTCCTTGGGGAATAAGGAGTGGAGAGGGAGATTTTGCTGCTTGGAGTAGCAGCTGGATCTCAAGCTCTGTTGGAATTTGGTGTTTATTTCCCTGCTTACAGGTGATTGGAGGGTAGAAACATTTTCTATGCTGAAAGCACTGGTCGTGTGTGGCATTATTCACACTCCTTGCTGATCTTAGTGTTTGGGGGATGTTGTGTGGAGAGATTTAGATTTAGATGGCTGCCATTATTCCAAGGTCAAATGGCATTCACCTGGTACAGGTCTTTTGATCTGTGTTAGAAAGTGAGTTCCTGGTGGGATGATTCCTTTCTCCTAAGGCCCATTCATATACCTCCACTTCTTGTTCTTTCATGTCAGCAGCTGTAAGAGGGCTTCTATTGGGATCCACTTTCAAATTCTGCTACCAGTAGCCACTCTCTCAATATGAGGATCTGTGAATCAGTTATCAGCTCCCATAGGCATGAAATCTAAAAGTAATTCCTCAAAACTTATGACAAGTAGGTGGCCCCCTTCTCTAGGATCCAGCCCTCAGGCAGATTCCTCTAATTGTTCCATTCCTCCTGTCCAGTTGCACTGGCAGGGAGGACTTAGAGGGAGGGCCATGCTGCCTCCATAGTCTTCCCCAGAAGCATGATAGGTACTTCTTTCAGGGAAAGAGTTAATTGCCTACCAGGTTGCCAGGGAATTATGTAGGCATTTTGAATGTCAGCCATTTAATCTCTAAACAACTCTGATACTATTCTAGAGCACACTGTTAAAAAAGGGACACAGCAGATTCAAGCCATGGTTTATTTATTCCAAATGCAACTTTTCCCCCTGTCTATTTGCCTTTTATATTGAATAATTATTTCAGCAAAATGAAAGGTGTTTTTTCCAGGCCTGAAACTAGCTGGTCCTTTTTATAAAGCATGTCCAAATATTCAGCAATGCATACACACACACACACACACACACACATGCATATACATGAACATTATTGAATAGACACACACATATATGTGTATATATATACATGAGCATCATTGAATACATATAGGTGTGTGTGTGTGTATATATATTTATATGCACACACATATATGTGTACAATTTTTTTCTTAAATTAACCACACTTTGGCTGAAACTCTCACCTCTCCCTTCTGATCCCTGTAGAGATGAAGAATAGAGATGTCAGATATATCTTCTTCATAATGAAAAAACACATCCAAAAAAACCCCACAAAAGACAAAACGCTTTGTATCCTGTGGTATACTTAGAGTCAGTTTAGTTGAGAGAATGCTGAACATAGTGGGAGAAGACTTCCTATGTCTTCTGTGTGACCTGGGCAAGGAACTTCACTTTCCTGAACCTGAGATCTCTCCGTTAAGTGACAACATTGGTTTGAACGACTTCTACATGTCTTCTTCTTTCTAATTTTCAATAATCCATCATCTGCAGACCTCCTACAATATGCACAATCATCACTCAGATACAGAAGACTCCCACCACCATGCTCAGCTTTATCAGTGACCAATATTAGCTTGTGGCTTGGATTCTACTTGATGGAATACTTGGAATGAAGAAGAATCCAAACTTTTAGAGATCTGAATTGCTGAAGGGGCTTTCTTGAGGTTCTTTTAATATTAGTGAGTAATGACAACCCTAATTAATTTGTTGGCACAACGTGTGTTCTAAGGAGGCAACAGCATTCTGATCCACTGAGCCTGAGACTTGCTGACCTCTGGGTTCTTGTAATTTAGTTTTACCTCCTGCTGAGTCACATTTTCCGAATGGCATGAATCAGCTCTTATTTTAACTCCTCTGCATTTTTTCTAATTTCCTTCCTGAGATATTTCCTGCCTACATTTTAAAGACAAAAATTGGGGATTTTAACTGGAGAACTGGAGAATTGCTGAATGAGAGGGCAATTAGTTGCCTAAGAATGTGCCAAGTGTCATTGGAGATATAATTTTCCCCAGATTTGCAGGAAGGGATTTGGTTACACAGAGTGCTTCTCCATGGTGATAATTTGAGCAGTGGTACTTGCCAGGTCTGTAAATAGGCACCCGAACTTCATATTTTTGGATCAAACTTGAAAGTCTGCATTTTATTGTATTAAGCATGTCTTCAAATTCAATTTCAAGTTTTGGTGATTTACTGCTTGATTAGGAATACTGAAAACTGGCCACTTCTCCTTTACTATTGTAACAATCATGTTAGTGATCTCTGTAGACAAATGTGTCCTAAATATTATTACACTTTTGTATTTTGGAATCATTGACCACCTATTCTCTTTTGGGGACAGAAATTGTCAAAAAAGAAGGCTAATGTTCCCTATCAAACTAAATAAAATTTAGAGATAAAAAGGGCCTTACAGATGGTAGCCATCTCATTTTACAGATGAGGAAACCATGATGCTGTGATGTTGAATGTCATGTTCAAGGTCAGAGGGCTGGTTATTGAATAGAGTCACACCCAGTGACTTAACCTCATTCAAGCCACTGGCCTGATGGGCCAGAAAGGCAGAAGTGCCTCCAGGGTGGGTCTGGAGGACACAGCACCAAGCCAAAGAGAATTATTCTTGAGTATTAAAATCTAATGGAATTTTCCCTACTATCTCTCAGACTTGCTTGGACCCATGAATCCTTCCTTATTTCATATTTCTCGTGGAATGGGAATGTTTATCCCAAGTCTGTCCCACCATTGTATTTTGGAAGCAGATAACTTGTTTTCTGGTTTTGCAGGTTCACAGCTGCAGAGGAATTTTGATTCAGGGTGAATCATACCTAGAGTCTCATCCATACCTGATTTGGGTGATATTTAGATAAGATTTTGGACTTTAGCTTTTTACTGAAATAGATTGACTTTGGGGGCTGTTGGGAATGGGGTGAATGTATTTTGCATATAAGAAGGACATGAATTTTGGGGTCCAGAAGGTTGAGTATTATGGGTTGAATTTTGCCCTACCAAAATTCGGGGTTTTTTTGGTGAGGAAGATTGGCCCTGAGCTAACATCTGTGCCAATCTTTCTCTGTTTTGCATGTGGGGACATTACAATAGCATGGCTTGATGAGTGATGTGTAGTTCTGTGCCTGGGATCCGAAACCCGTAAACCCTAGGCCAACCGAAGTGGAGTGTGCAAACTTAACCACTATGCTACTGTGTCGGCCCCTTCCCCAAATTCTTAGGTTGGAGTCCTAAACCCCAGTACTTCAGTTCTCCCAGCTGGTGTTATGTCTTACCCAGGCCTCCCTACCCCTGCATCATTAAAATTCAGGCAGCTGTTGGAAGAAAGGAGCTAACCTTTCAAAACCAGAGTGGTAATGCTGGCTAAGGGCCTCTTTAGTTCTCCAAGTACCTCTGAGCACCTGCTATGATCTTGCATGTTCCACATTCTGGGAAGGCACGTGACTCTGTGCCAGATACTGTGGGAAGCCTGATACCTGCATTGCCTTATTCAATCCCCACAACAACTGAAGAAGTAAGTTCTATTGTTAGCCTCATGTCACATGGGGGCTGTATCACAGAGGGGTTAAGTCACTTGCTCAGTGTCACATAGTAGTGATCCCCAGAGTCAGGATTTTCTTTTCATCTTTCCTACCCACTTACTTTTGGAATGGGGAAGGGAAGGACATTTTAAAGCAATCCAACTGAAGATACAATATCATTTCACCTATTTCTGAGTGTATCTCTAACAGATAAGAACTTTAAGAGAAAATATAACCACAATCCATTATCACTGTTAATAACATTAAGAGTTGTTCTTCAATATCATCTGATGTCTAGTGCATAACTGTTTTTAATGGTTGCATAAATTACATGGATAAACCATGGTTTATTTAATGAATTCAAAATTGATAGATATTTAGTTTGTTTCTAATTTAGGGTGACTATAAACAATGCTGTTATTAATGTCCTTATAACTAAATCTTGGCAGATTTCCTTAATATTTTTCTCACAAATTCTGAGAGGTAAAACTACTATTGTAATGGTTTTATGGGGGATCAGAATTGGTTACCCCAAAATGTATCATTTGGCTTGATTATTTTTAAGGACAAAAGACTCTGAAAGAAACTTTGACCGTCCATCTAATTGCCTAAAAGAATTTAAGACACAAGCCCTGTCCCCAGGATAGGCCATCACCATATGTAACTCTGGATACATAGACTGGGAGGATCCTTGCTAAGTCCATTTTTATCAAAGTTCTCTCTCTCCAGTCCTGTTGTCTACAGATGGCCCAGCAAACATTTGTTTATCAAACATATGCTTTTCCATCTGCATGTAAATTTCCTTCCTCCCCTTTGAAGTCCCAAACCACTACCCCCAACATCCTCCTTTGTCTTTCACTAAGGATGGTATTCAAGGTGGTGGCTTTGGGGGTTACTCAGTTTTCCTGGGTTTCTCCCATGTATGCCTGTTATTAAACTTTGGTTTCCTCCTGTTATTCTATCTCATGTCAATTTAATTCTTAGGCCAGCCAGAAGGACCTAGATGATAGAGGAATAGTTTTTCCTCCCCTGTAGTTATAATTACAAAGATTTGTATAATATATATAATTGTGAGACTCTTTTCCATAAAGGCTCAATTTGCCAAGCCATCATCTGTATTTGAGTATCTCTTCCTCTGCATCTTCACCAAGACTGAGTATTAGCCTTTATTAATTATCTTTTGGGCCAATAGGCAAAAAAGAATTGCATCAAGCTTTCATTCCTATGCTAACCGGAGGCAGGCATTTAATGCATTTACTGGTCATCATCTACATGCTTCTACATTTTGCCTATTTTGAAAGAGGTGCTCATCTTTTCCTTCAATTTTAAAGGCTTTTATACTAGGATGCTAATTGTTTGTTTATAGTATATGTCACAAATACTTTGCAGTTTATTTGTTTCTGAAGTTATGGTTTTCTTTTTGTTTTAAGACGTTAATAACTACCAATCTTTTCCCTTATGCTTGCTCTGGGATCATTTTTATAAAGACCTTTCCCGACTCAAGACCAAAGATCTAGTATTTTTGTTTAACATTATCGTATTTAATTTATTTGGGACTTACTGATAAAAGTGTAACTAACATGTGATTTTATTTTATATATTTTTATCCAATTTCTTCTTTCAATTATTTTATTGAGATCTTAATGGTTTATAATACTATGTAATTTCAGCTGTACATTATTACTTATTGATTTCTGAATAGACTTCATCATACTCACCACCCAAAGGCTAATTTTTATCCATCACCATACATACGTGCCCCTTTATTCCTTTCACCCACCCCCAGCCCTCTTCCCCTCTGGTAACCACTAATATGCTCTCTTTATTCGTGTGTTTGTTTATCTTCCACAAATGAGTGAAATTATGCAGTATTTGTCTTTCTCTGGCTTATTTTGCTTAACATCATACTCTCAAGATCCGTCCATGTTGTGGCAAATGGGATGTTTTTGTATTTTTCTACAGCTAAGTAGTATTCCATTGTATATATATATATATATATATATATATATATATATATATATATATATCATCTTCTTTTTTCATTCATCCACAGAAGGGCACTTGGCTTGCTTCCATATCTTGGCTATTGTGAATAATGCTGCAATGAACATAGAAGTGTATAAATCCTTTGGACTGTTGATTTCAAGTTTTTGGATGAATACCCAGTAGCGGGATAGCTGGATCATATGGTATTCAATTTTTTTTTTTTTTGAGAAATCCGTATACTGTTTTCCATCATGGCTGCACCAGTTTGCATTCCCACCAGCAGTGTATGAGGGTTCCCTTTTCTCCACATCCTCTCCACCATTTATTTTTTGTCTTGATAATTATAGCTATACTGACAGGTGTAAGGTGATATCTCATTGTAGTTTTGATTTGCATTTCCCTAATAATTAGTGATGTTGAACATCTTCTCGTGTGTCTGTTGGCTGTCTTCATTGGAAAAATGTCTCCTCATATCCTCTGCCAATTTTTCAATTGGTTTTTTTTTTTCCCCGAGTAAGATTTGCCCAGAGCTAACATCCATGCCAATCTTCCTCTATTTGTATGTGGGTCACCACTACAGCATGGCTGCTGCCAAGTGGTGTATGTTGCACCTGGGAACTGAACCTGGACTGCCAAAGTGGAGTGTGCCAAACTAAACCACTAGACCATGGGGTCAGCCCTGGGTTGTTTATTTTTTGTTGTTGTTGAGTTGTATGAGTTCTTCATATATTTTGGAAATTAACTGTTTGTCAGATATGTTATTTGCAAATAATTTTTTCCAGTTGGTGGGGTGTCTTTTTGTTTTCTTCGTGGTTTCCTTTGCCTTGCAGAAGCTTTTTAGTCTGATGCACTCCCATTTGTTAATTTTTTCTTTTGTTTCCCTTGCCCAAGTAGACATAGTGTTCAAAAAATGCTGCTAAGACTGATGTCAAAGAGTGCACTGCCTATATTTTCTTCTAGTTTTATGTTTCATGTCTTAGCTGAAAGTCTTTAATCCATTTTGAGTTAATTTTTGTTTGTTGTGTAAGTTAATGCTTGACCTTCATTCCTTTGCAAGTAGCTGTCCAGTTTTCCCAACACCATTTATTGACGAGACTTTCATTTCTCCCTTGTATGTTCTTGGCTCCTTTGTTGAAGAGAACTGTCCATAGGTGTGTGGTTTTATTTCTGGGCTTTCACTTCTGTTCCATTGATCTGTATGTCAGTTTTTGTGCCAGTACCATGCTGTTTTGATTACTATAGCTTTGTAGTATAATTTGAAGTCAAGGATTGTGATGCCTCCAGCTTTGTTCGTTTTTCTCAGGATTTTATGGCTATTTGAGGTATTTGTTTTTCCATATAAATTTTAGGATTCTTTGTCCTATTTCCGTGAAGAATATCATTGGGATTCTGATTGAGATTGCATTGAATCTGTAGATTGCTTTAGGCAATATGGTCATTTTAACTATGTTAATTCTTCCAATCTATGAGCATGGAATATCGTTCCACTTCTGTATATCTTCAATTTCTTTCAATAATGTCTTATAGTTTTCAGTGTATAGGTCTTTCATCTCTCTGGTTAAATTTATTCCTAGATATTTTATTCTTTTTGTTGTGATTGTCAATGGGATTGTATTCCTGCCTTCTCTTTCTGCTAGTTTGTTTTTAGTGTATAGAAATGCAACTGATTTTTGTAAGTTGATTTTGTACCCTGCAACTTTGCTGTAGTTGTTGATTATTTCTAATAGTTTTCTGATGGAGTCTTTAGAGTTTTCTCTATATAGAATCATGTCCTCTGAAAACAGCAAGATTTTCATTCTTCCTTTCCAATTTGGATTCCCTGTATTTCTTTTTCTTGCCTAATGGCTCTGGCCAAAACCTCCAGTACTATGGAGTGGTGAGAGTGGGCACAACTGTCTTGTTCCTGTTCTCAGGGGGATGGCTTTTGGTTTTTCACCATTAAGTATGATGTTGGCTGTGGGGTTTGTCATACAGGGCCTTTATAATGTTGAGGTACTTTCCTTCTATACCCATTTTATTGAGAGATTTTATCATAAATGGATGTTGGAACAAATGCTTTCTCTGCTTCTATTGAGACGACCATCTGTTTTTATTCCTCATTTTGTTGATGTGGTGTATCACATTGGTTGATTTGCAGATGGTGACCCATCCCCGAGTCTGTGGTATAAATCCCATTTGATCATGGTGTATGATCCTTTCAACATATTGCCATATTCAGTTTGCCAATATTTTGTTGAGGATTTTTCCACCTATGTTCATCAGCAATATTGGCCTGTAGTTTTCCTTCTTTCTGCTGTCCTTGCCTGGTTTTGGTATCAGCATAATGTTGGCCTTATATAATGAGTTAGGAAGTGTTCTGTCTTCTTCAATTTTTTGGAATAGTTTGAGAAGGGTAGGTATTAAATCTTCTTTGAATGTTTGGAAGAATTCTCCAGAGAAGTCATCTGGTCCTGGACTTTTGTTTTTGGGGACATTTTTGATTACTGTTTTGATCTCTTTACTTATGATTGGTCTATTCAGATCCTCTATTTCTTCTTGATTCAGTTATGGGAGGTTGTATGAGTCTAAGAATTATCCATTTCTTCTAGGATATCCAGTTTGTGGGCATAAAGTTTTTCATAGTATTCTCTTATAATCTTTTGTATTTCTGCAGTATCCATTGTAATTGATCCCCTTTCATTTCTAATTCTATCTATTTGAGCTTTCTCTCCTTTTTTCTTAGTGAGTCTGGCTAAGAGTTTGTCAATTTTGTTAATGTTCTCAAAGAATCAGCTCTTAGTTTCATTGATCCTGTCTACTGTTTGTTTAGTCTCTTAATCATTTATTTCTGCTCTAATTTTTATTATTTCCCTCCTTCTGCTGACTTTTGGCTTTGTTCTTCTTTTTCGAGTTCTGTTAGGTGTAGTTTAAGATTATTGGAGATTTTTCTTGTTTGTTGAGGTGGCCCTGTATTGCTATGAATTTCCCTTTTAGGACCACTTTGCTGCATCCCATAAGAGTTGGTATGTTGTATTTTCATTTTCATTTGTCTCCAGGTATTTTTAAATTTCTCCTTAGATTTCTTCATTTATCCAATTGTTGTTGAGCAGCTTGTTTTATAGTCTCCACATATTTGTGGCTTTCCCAGATTTTGTCTTATAGTTGATTTCTAGTTTATAGCATTGTGGTTGGAAAAGATGCTTGATATGATTTCAAACTTCTCAAATTTATTGAGGCTTGCTTTGTTTCCCAACATATGGGCTATCTTTAAGAATGTGCCACGTGCACTTGAGAAGAATGTGTATTCTGCTCTTTTTGGATGGAATATGCTATATATATATATCTAAGTCCATCCAATCAAGTGTTTCATTTAAATCCACTATTTCCTTGTTAACTTTTTGTCTGGATGATCTATCCATTGATGTAAGTGGGGTGTTGAGGTCCCCTACTATTATTGTGTTGCTGTTAATTTCTCCCTGGTCTGTTAATAGTTGCTTTATGTACTTTGGTGCTCCTGTGTTAGGTACATATACATTCATTAGTGTTATATCCTCTTGGTGGGAAGTCTCTTTTATCATTATATTCTTCCCCTGTTTGTCTCTCATTGTCATACATATCTTGAACTCTGCTTTGTCTCATATAAGTATGGAAACACCTGCTTTTTTGCTTGCCGTTTGCTTGGAGTTTTCCATCCCTTCACTGTAGGCCTGTGTTTGTCTTTAGAACTGAGATGTGTTTCCTGGAGGCAGCATATTTTGGGGTCTTGTTTTTTAATACTTCCAGCTACTCTGTGTCTTTTGATTGGAGAATTCAATCCATTTACATTTAGAGTGACTATTGATATATGAGTGCTTAATACTGCCATTTTATCTCTTGTTTTCACTTCTGTATTTCCATTGTTTCTCTTCCTTTGTATTTCTGACTGCCATTTCATTTTGGTGGTTTTCTCATTTTTTTATAAATTGTGGCTCTTCTCTGATTTTTTCTTTAGTGGTTACCATGAAGTTTGTAGACAAGGTCTCATGGATTTGCTACTCTATTTTCTCATAGCCTCTTATCTCCATTAGCCTAAGCAGATTCCATCCCCATCAGGTTCCCCTTCTGAGTTATTGTTTTGTGTTGTGAGTTTTTGACTAAGTTGAAATGTTTATAGTTACTTTTGGTTCCTTCCTTCCCTTTATCTTTTAGGTTATAATTAAGTATTTGCTACCCTGTTCTGAAAGAGAACTGCAGTTTTCTGATTTTGTCTGTCTATTTATTTTCTTGTGCAAAGCTTTGCAGACCTCTGCCTTTTTGTTTCAGGTATGAGGGCATCCTTGATCACTTCTTGCAGTGGAGGTCTAGTTGCAATGAACTGCCTCAACCTTGTTGATCTGGGAAAGCTTTTATTTCTCCATTGTATCTGAAGGATAGTTTTGCTGGATAGAGTATTCTTGGCTGAAAGTTTTTGTCTTCCAGTATTTTGAATATATCACTCCATTCTCCTAGCCTGTAAGGTTTCTGCTGAGAAATCCACTCAAGGCCTGATAGGCATTCCTTTGTAGGTTATTTTCTTCTGCCTTACTGCCCTTAATATTTTTTCTTTGTCATTGACTTTTGCCAGTTTTACTAACATATGCCTTGGAGAAGATCTCTTTATAATTGATGTAGTTCCATTGGCTTCATTTACATGTAATTCCAGCTTCTTCCCCAGGTTTGGGAAGTTCTCAGTTATTATCTCTTTGAACAAGCTCTCTGTTTCTTTCTCCCTCTCTTTTACCTCTGGAATACCTATAATCCTTATATTGCCTGTCCTAATTGAGTCAGATATTTCTTGAAGAGTTCCTTCATTTTTAAAATTCTTAGTTCTCTCTCCTCCTCCACCTGAAGCATTTCATATTTCTATCCTGTAAATCAATAATTCTTTCCTCCATAATGTCAGCTCTATTTTTTAAGGATTCTAGATTATTTTTTTCTCTCATTAATTGTGTTCTTCATATCCAGGATTTCTGCTTGGTTTTCTTTTTATAGTTTCAATCTCTCTGTTGAAATATTCCTTTTTCTCATTAGTTTTACTCCTGAGTTCATTGAACTGTCTTTCTGAGTTTTCTTGTATCTTGTTCAGTTTCTTTATGAGAGCTATTTTGAATTCTCTGTCATTTAGATTGTAAATTTCTGTGATTCCAGCATTGGATTCTGGAGACCTGTCATTTTCCTTCTGCTCTGAATTGTTGCTGTAGTTTCTCATGGTGTTTGATGAAACAATCCTTTGCCAGTGCATTTGTGGTAGTGTCAAGTCACAGATTCCACCTGCTACCACTGGGGGGTAGTGGGAGCTGTGTTTCTGATCCCACCCTCTGTGCTGGAAGTTGTGGGGTACATTGGGCAGTCCCACTGGTCAGGAAAGCCTTCACAGGCATATCCAGGGCTGCTGCCACCTCATCTTACAGTAGCGCTGAGATGCATTCCCGCTTGTGGTGCCACAATGGTAGTATGGGTGCTCTTGCTGGCCAAGAAAGTATTCACAGATGTACATAGATCTGCAGCTGCCTCTTCTTAGGGTCGAGCCAGTCACTGTGCTTGGTGGTCAGAACTTCTTTACAGGGTCTGAGCCTGGGTCACTGGTTGGAACCACAGTGGCACAGTGGCACAGTGGGCTCTCCTGCTGGCCAGGAAAGCATTTGTGCATGGGCTCAGGGCTGCCTCTGCCTCTTCTTACAGTTGCACCAAGGTACTTTCCCACTTGTGGGACCACAGCAGTACTATGGGTGCTCCCAGCCGGGAAAGCATTCATGTACATGCAAAGGGCTTCCAGGAAAGGGTTGGGGAATGCTCACCTATCTCCACTACTTCCCAGAAGCCCGGTATATCCATCTTCAGATATATAGCTGCATTGGTCTCTCAGGCATCCTGTTGTGCTGTGTGGGTATCCTCCATTGATCAGTAAATGTACATTAACTAGTAGTTCAAAGGAGGAGAGATAAAGGGAACAGCTCACTCCACCACACTGCTGACATCACTCTATTTTTATCCAATTTTTCCAAGATTATATATATATATTCTATATCTATATTTATATATAGGATAAGTTATATATATATATCAAGATTACATATGTATGTATCTTTTCTCACATTTACTATTGAGCATATTTTGTTTTCTTTACCTTCTTTATTATCCATCTAGTCAACAATAATTATTGAGCTCCTACTATATTCCATTCACTGTAATTAATAGGTACTGAGGGTATCTTTGTGAACAAAACAGATATACGCCTTTCCATTTTGGAGATCATACTGTGGAAGAGGAGGGGCAAGAAAAAGGAAACAAGTACATAAACAATGGAGTTGTAGTGCTACAAAGAAACAAAAGGAATACAAGAGAATAAGAGTCATAGGACAGGTGGAATTGCTTTAGAGAAGTCAAAGAAGGCTTCTCTGAGGAGGCAACATTGGATCAGAGACTGATTAGCCACAGTACTTGTGCTTTATTGGTCTTCATAAAGAGTGAGCTCTTGGATTTATTTATCAACTCTACTGGCTTTCTATTTTCTATCCATTAATTTCTGTTTGTATATGTATTTAATTCTTAGCTTCTGGACAGGATTTGTGTATTCTTGATAGCACATATGAATAAGAGGGAGCTCAACTCCACCCCTTGGCTGGGCTGACTGGGTTGTTATTCCCTTTCCTTGGAGGAGACATGTCTTCCTGCAGGGCTCCAGGAGAGAACAAACTGAACAATGGCTGGGGTCTGACTCCCTCCCTCAAAGGATTCTGCCCTCCAACTCTAGTGAGAAGATTTACTGATCTTTATTTAAATGGTTGCTCTTTATTCTAGAATTTCCTTTTCCCTGGAAAGAAGAGAAAAGATTTCTTTTCCCTGACAGTTTTGGGGAAATCCAGCAGTCTGAAGATTGCAAGGAAGAAAGGAACATTCTTTGACCCTGAGGGAGGTACTTTTATGTGGTTGGCACCTGCTGAACCAAAGCTTTTGCAACTTTAATGCAGCCTGAAGCAGAAATCTATCTACAAGAAAGTCTTTTTTCATGTTAATTTTAAATTCAGGATTCATACTACTAAAACAGAATGGAGAAGAATAACTTGCTGTGAAATGGCATTAGTTCTATTTAAAGCTGGAAAATTCATTGAAGTCATGGCTCCTGGACTAGGCTCGTCCATTTACCCAATTTGTTTTTCATGCTCACAGAAAACTCATTTGTCCACTTTACTATTCAGGGTGATTTTTAAATTGCATAGCACCTGTTTAAAAGCTGACAGAAAGCACAGAGACCACATATTAGAGATGGGAAATATCATAAACTGCAGAAAAATAATTATGGACAGCTCTAAAAATCACCCATCAGAGAGACACAATGAGCCCAGATACGGCCAAGTCTAAGACCAGGAGTGCACATCACTGTAGAATAGGGTTATGAGTTACTTTCATCAGTGGCCAGAGAGGCTGTTTCTTTGCACATTGATAAATAACTTATTCATTCATGTTAGAGTGTATATTAGTTTGTTAATTTGAGACAAAGATGAAAAGCTCTTTTTTTCTAGTTCTTGCATTATTTTTCTTCGCTGACTCATGCACTGTTTTATCCCAAAGTCTCTTTAGGGAAGAGGAGAGTATGCTGGTGAAGGGAGTGGGTGGAGCACAGGCAGAAAGTGAGGCCCTTTCCCCTACCTATTTGGCCTCAGAAACCAGCCTCCTGGCTCCTTGAAGAGGGTCCAGGCACAGACCTGGGACAGTCCTCCAAGACACCTGTCCCTCCAAGAACAGCAGCGGCTGAGACCTGGCAAGCCAAGGAGTCCATCCTCACTGATTCCCTGTGAGGGCAATAGCCTGTCTGGGTTTTAGAGGAGGAAGGAGTGGCTGAGTCTCTAGGATTCCCAGTCATCCTCCTCCTCCTCTCCAGGTGGTGCTGTGGGGAAAGCAGAGGCAGGATGGAGTCTGCTGGAAGACTCCTCCTGGCCAGTCACTGGCCAGTGCCAGGTATTTTCCTAAAGATACCTTTGCACCTCATGACTAGCTTGTTAAAGAGATCCAACATCAGGTCCCCACCTTGGCTTGTGGCTCTTACTTGCTCCTGCTCCTTCTGTTTCTTCTTCTGCTTGTGCTCCTTGATTCTAAGGAGCTTGGCCTTGCAGATGCCCCCAGCCTGGTGGGGTCCACGACTCAGTAGCATGGGAAATGATCTAAGGCATAAAGTATAACCAAAACTTTGGACTGAGTAGAAGCAGTTTTGAGAAAGATGTAATTAAGTGGTTCTCATTTTCCCCACTCCTCTATGCTAGGACTTCTAAAAGTATGTTTTTTGAAGCACAAATCTATATATAGAGAGAGAGGGTGAGAGATTTTGGAAACATAGTTCAATGTTATCTCCTTCTTAGAGATGCACCACATAAATCTTCATAATAAAAACTGAAAAAAATCCAACAATTAAAAAAAAACCTGTCTCATTTTATTTCACTCATTTTCCATAACATTTTAAGTAATCAGTATTCAATGAAATACACACTGGCAAACACTCTTCTCTGTGCACCTCTTCTTGCTGAATAGAAAAATTTAATAATTTATGACACATTCTTTGACAGTTACCCCATTAACCTGATGTCATGAGCTTACATTGATTCTTAATCTTTTAAACCATTATAGAAAATAATGCTGTTCTGATCAATTTTTCTATTTTATACTCATCACCCAAAGGTACTACCATCACAATTCTTAAAATCCTTCCATACATCTGACACCTCTTCACCTACTTAATAGTCTTTCTAATGCTGATTTCCTTGTCTGAGACAAGAATATTTTGGAATTCGCAAAATAAATTTGGAGCACAGTACTTAAGTCAATTCATAATATAAAATCTGGTTTGAGGAGATTACAAACATACTTTCAGACCCAGTTTGATGTGGTAGCACTTCGAATTGTTCTCTCCTCGTATAGTCTTATTGATCATAGGTTCATAGGCTTCTGGGGGCAGTAGAGAACTCAACCAGTCCAAGTGCTGGCGGGGTTGCTAAAGTCCTTCCTGACTCCCACATCACTCTGTGGCCAGGTGTATCCACCTGCAGGTCGGCTCCACTCCAAGCAGATCCCAACCCTGGCTGCACATTCAAATCACTTGAGAAACTAAAGGCAACAACAACAACATCTGCTGCCATAGTTAACTCAGAACCCTTGGAAGGTGGGGATTGAATACTATGTTTTGTTTTTTAAAGTTTCCTAGCTGAATTTTACTATGCAGGTAATTTTTCAACTTAGAGAACCATTTAGTTAGAGGATCAGTTTAATACTGTGTATCTTCAGAGAGAATTGACAACCTCAAAGGTGTTCTGTTTTGTGGAACTCAACACGCAGTCAACTTGCTTTTCCATTAATCCTGTGTCCAATTTCTAGTACTTTCTCTTCCACCTTATTTCTGTGACTCAGGTTGTACTTTCTACCCCCGACTCAATAATCCCCCCAAGACCTGACTCCATTTAGTGACAATCTCTCCAGAACCTAACCTCTTCTGAGCTGGGTTATTGTCTTGCTTCCCAGTTTTCTCAGAAAGCAAAATTCTGTGAGGACCACCACTAACCCAACACATTCTGTGATTCCTCCCCAGGCCTCTCCAGGATCAGGAAGTAGGGAGCCCCTTCTCTCAGGTTCCACAGTGTTGGCCTTGCTGAGGGTGCATGCCATCTAGTACTCATCTTTGCATCCTTGCAGTTCCCACAGTGCTTGAACATTTTAGATAATTACAAAAGATTTTGAACCAATTGAGTAATTTAATAGTATATTATTCTTCTTTTATGAAGAAACTGCAGAATAATTGAAATTGCTATTGGAATCAGAGACAGGAGATCCAATCTCTGGTCCTGCCTTGCCACTAACTAGTTCTACATTCTTTGAAAATCTATTAACCCAAGCTCTGTGCCTCATATTCCTCATCTGCTAAACAGGAATAACACAACCCTTTCACCAGACTTGTCAGGCTAAAATGAGCTGTGTTTGAAAAGTAGAAAAAGTTATGAATACTGTGTATATGGAAGATAATTTTGTTGGTATTATACTTGCTCCCTCTATATTCTTTTGGCTTTTTTGTGAACTGAAAGCTACCACAGCATCAAATGTTAAGGCCAGGGAAAGGATGATTGGCACATGTTGATACTACAAATATGACAAGCTCTAGGCAAAGTTGTGAAGAAAACTCAATCACCTTCTTGCATTCATTCTCCTGGATTGCATTCTCTCTTTCAAAGAAGTTAGTGCTTTTATACTACCCTTCCTTGGAAGAAAGCAATCTGAAAAATTTATTTGAAAGAAGTTTCTAGGGACTCAGTGGGTTATGTTTACTTTATGAAGGAAACAATTATTAATCTGAAAAATGAATCCTTAATTGTGAAATTTCAGCTATTAACAAGGAGGACTGAGGAAATCTTATTTGCCCCTTTACCTACTACCTCTTTTACTACATGCAACACTGTGAGATAAGGAAATAGATTCATTGAAATTGACTTTTCCTGGCCACAGATTATATGTTGAAGAAGAAGGATTTGGTGCCTGTCAGATTCAAAACTTAATTTTTTTCCCTACAAATCATGATATCAGTGGGTGTCCAGAACCACATAACCCTGGACCTCCAGTTGCAGAGAGAAGCAGTTGATTCAGTGATTTCTTCAGTCTTCCTTTGAATATGCATTGTCAGGAAGATAGGCCATGTTTGATTCTTGGAAAGTGCTGTACAGTAGAATTGAAATATAACTTCTAATAAAGACTGCTGGAAGATATAGTGATATTTGAGTTGTTTCTTACTACCAACACTTCTGACATCATTATATGGGGCTTTTTTTTTTCCTCACACCAACTAATTCTTGAACTCTCCAGACACTAACTGAGTGTCCTACAATTCAATTCAGTTCTGACACTAACTACCTGGAGTTAGCGCAGACCCCACAGGTTAAGAGCTCAGCCCAACAAGACTGCCCTCACTTCAGAAAACTGCAAGTGTGGGCCACCTCCACTTCTGACAGACCAACAATAAATTGAAGGTGCCCATGACCCTTTCCTCAGATTCAATAATTTGCTAGAATGTCTCACAGGACTCAGGAAACTGCTTTATTTACTGTTACTGGTTTATCGTAAAGGACACAACTCAGGAACAGCAAAATGGAAGATACACATAGGACAAAGTATGGGGGAGGATGCAGAGCTTCCATGCCCTCCCAGCACCTCCATGTGTTCACCAATCTAGAAGCTCTCTGAACCCCTTCAGTTAGGGTTTTTATGGAGGCTCCATTACATAAGCATAATTGATTAAATCCTTGGCCATAATTGATTAACTCAATCTCCAGCCCCTTTCCCCTCCCAGGATGTCAGGGATGGTGGGGGAGGGAGGGCTGAAAGTTGCAATCCTCTAATTATATAGTTGGCTCCCCTGGTAACAAGCTCCCATCCTCCAAGAGTCAACTCATTAACATAAACTCAGGTAAGGTTGAAAAGGGCTTATTATAAGTACCAAAAAAACACTCTTCTCACCTCTATCACTTAGGAAATTCCAAGGCTTTTAGAAGCTCTGCATAAGGAACCTGGGGATGAAGATCAAATATATGTATATATATACATAATACATAATAAGACATATATATATATATATATACACATACATATGTATGTCTTATTATGTATCACAATATCACAAGTGATAGAGCATAATGGTTATGAGCAAAGATATGGAAGAGATTGCTTGTGTTCTGATCTGGGCTTTGTTGATTATTAAACGCATATCTTTCTGTGTGTGTGTGAGGAAGACCAGCCCTGAGCTAACATCTGCTGCCAATCCTCCTCTTTTTAATGAGGAAGACTGGCCCTGGGCTAACATCCGTGCCCATCTTCCTCTACTTTATGTGGGACACCACCACAGCATGGCTGACAAGCTGCACATCAGTCTGCACCCAGGATCTGAACCTGCATACCCCGAGCTGGCCAAGCAGAATGTGCAAACAACTACTTCACCACTGGGCTGGCCCCATTAAATGTATATCTTGAAGAAGTTAGTTCAGCATTCCATGCCTCAGTTTCCTTATCCATAAAATAGAGATAAATATAACACTGATCTTTTTGCCTTTGTATCAGGCTTATACATTTAAAAATTTAACTTACTGTCAGTTCTGTTGTAACACTTGTTTTAAAACAGGTAGTTGGCTCAAAGTGATCCATATATTAGGGAAGAATTTAAGCATTCACTTGAATTTTGCATTTGCTTATGCATGATTTTATCCACGAGAAACACTAGGTGAACACAGAAAACTGCACTCAGCTGAATGGTGGGGATATACAAAATGTGTGCATGTGCACACATGCACACACACAACACACACCCCTCAAACATCTACCACCTCTCTCAGTCCACTGCATGTATCATGAATCATATCGGTTGTTTCAATTTCCCATCCTATATCAGATAATCCTCCTTCTAACACTTCAAAATAACTCACACGCTACAACCCTTCTGAAGCCCAACTCCACAAGCAAATTTCAAGCCTTGTTAAATGTAAAGTGCCATATTGATTGTAGTATTTATGTGTTTCTTAGCCATCTAATATATGTCAACATGTGCTAGCCTTTTTCTTGGTTTTCTGTCTTTTTTTAATGTGTCGCTGATGAAGTTTTCAAGTGTTGTGCCCCAACTTTTTCCATAAGGATTTTCATTGCATGATTTTGCATAGTGCAGTGATTTTTTGCAATGCAAATATCGTGTTGTGGCAAAACTGACTGTATTTAGAACAGTGCCTGTTACCTGGTACATGATAAAACATTCAATAAGTCATAGCTATTATTATGCTAAACTGATAAAAGTTCTGGAGGAAAGAAATATCAGCACACATTTAGGGAAATGAATGATGTTTCCTTGCCTTTGTGAGAAGCAGGCAGAAAAGAGTAAAGAAGAAGAGTGAAGGGGAAGACAGAAGCAAGTTAAGAAGTGTCTGGTAAAATCTACTAAGAAATTTAAACTTTATTCTAAAAGTAATGAGAGACCATTAAAAGGTTTTGAGAAGGGGATTCAGATGATCAAATTTTCCCTTTAGAAAGTTCACTCTGGCTTTGAGTGAATGATGGATTGGAAAGAAACAAGTCTAGAGGCAGATCAACAAATTTTAGGAGGTTATCGCACAAATATGGACAAGAAATAATGTTGCATAGATGAAGAGTTAAAGAGCAAAAGATAAGAAAGCTTGGAGGTGAAATGAACAGGATTTGATGGGGTGGGGGAGGGGAGGAAGATTTAAGAGTCCAGGATGACTTCCAGGTTCTGGGCGGGGCAGCAAGAGAAAGGTTGTGCTATTTCTTGAGAAAATGAACTCAAAGGAGAAAACCAGATTTGGGAGGGAAGATAAATTTTGAGTACACTGGGCTTTAATCTTGGAATTACCATGGGATTAAGAACCTCACACAATGGAAAGGCTTAGGCCAACCATTCCCCAGTGCTCAGATGGGACAATGGATTTCAAATGGAATGAAAAGTCAGTGGATGTTTATTCTAATTATATTGGGTGAAACATGACTTTGTGCTTCTAAGAAGAAAGTGTCCAGTAGATCTGCAGAGACTCAGTGCCTTTAATAAGCAAGAGTGCTTGGTGTTATTTTACATCCAGAGTTATGCTGTGAAAGTTTTTATGAGATAAGTGCAAATGAATCTGAAACTGACGTAAATGTTTACACAGTCACTTAAAAATGAAATGAAAGAGTGTTTAGGACAAAGTACTTTCTGAATTTCTCTGAACCCAAAACATTTTTACAAAAGATGTGAAATGTGCAAAGACAGCCAAACTATGGCCCATCCATCCTTAATTATAACAGTAACATTAACAGAAACCCAAAGATGTTACCCAATCTTCTTTCTTGAATGGCAATAAAGATCCTGTGAAAAACTCAATTTTTCTGCTTTCTATCTTAGTAAGCATCAAACTCAAAAGGGAAGAAGAGTACAGCAATTTTATTTCTTTTTAAGAGCATTATTGTTTTTGCAATTTTATTTCTAACTGGGATAAATTTGTAGAATAAACTGGTAGATTCTGACTCTACTTAGCTTCAGTTTTCAGCTAAGCTTACCAAATAAGGGAGTAAAGTGCAGCATTGCTGTAATTATGGCCTCTAAGTGTGTACTGTTCCAGATAGACTGTATCATTATACTGCATGTGCAAAGCTGAAATAAACACTGGGCTTTCTGAACACAAGGCTTACAAAACTACTAATTGCAACTTACCTTTGTTCTGCTGGTGGGGTTTGTCTTAATACATGCTGACTGACTTCTTATGTATAAAAATATCCTTAAAAATATTTACTTTTGTTACAGGTGAAAAAAAATACAGTAGCCAAGTAAAGGTGTATTTCAGCTAACTGTATTTAATATGTTTTGTGAGAGCATGACATGAAAGTGGAGATTTAAATTTTTTTAAACAATCATTATGTGATGAATCAATAGAGACTAGAGATATATAAATATTATTTTCTGTCCCTGGAACACATTCTTATTTGTGGATTTTAAGTGAAGAAAATAAATCTGTCCTCAACCTGGCTTTAAGTTCTCTGTGGGTAAATGAAGCCATAGACTGCAAATTTCTAAAGACTTTAGAAGGGCAGAGTAAGACATCAGGAGAACTGGCAGCAAATTGTCAGCAGAAGTGGACACCAGGAGCTGCACATGCACACCAAGCAGCAGATACCAAACATGGCAACATGCAAGGTGGACACAGGGAGGGCCCTGTTTGGTGAGAGTCCCATGTTTGAATGGCAGGAGGCCCAGTTATTCATCAACTGTAAGAGGTCCAACCTAGGAAGGAAAAATTGCTCATCCTTGTTTTGTCACTCTTGTCTAATGGTGGAGAGAGCCCAAAAAAGTGTCAGATGTATGTGTGTGTGAGATGGGGCCTGGGCGGCTGTGAGGGCAGGTTGTAAGAAATGACTAAATTCAGTGAGGTCACTAACATGGCAGAGTGAGCTGTTCCCTTTATTGCTCCCCCTTTGAACTACAACTAAATGGACATCCATTGATCAACTGAGGATACCCATACAGCACATCAGAATGCCTGAGAGACCCACACAGCCATACATCTGAGGGTGGATGCACTGGGCCTCTAGGAAGTAGTGGAGATAGGTCAGCACTCCCCAACCCATCCCTGGCATCCCTTTGTGCCCTCAAGAATGCTTTCCTGGATGGGAGTGCCCATAGTGATGCTGCAGTCCCACCAGTGGGAATACTCCTCAGCTTGACTGTAAGAAGAGGTGGAGGCAGCCCTGTGTGCACACAAGAATGCTTTCCTGGCTGGCAGGAGAGCCCAAGGTGCCACCGTGGTCCCAAGAAGTGGCCCAGGCTCGGACCCTGTGAAGAAACCCCACCCACCAAGCACAGTGGCCAGCACAACTGTAAGAAGAGGCTGTGGCAGATCTACATATGTGAGTGAATACTTTCTCAGCTGGCAGGAGTGCCCATAGTACCACTGCAGCCCCATAAGTGGGAATGCCCCTTGGCATCACTGTGGCAGGAGCCCTGAGTCAGCCTATGAACACTTTTCTGGCAAGTGGGACTGTCCACCATACCTGCACAACTTCCAGTAGATGAGATGGGATCAGAAACACAGCTCCTCCTTCCCCCAGTGGTAGCAGGTGGAATCTATTACCTGATACTACCACAGATGTGCCAACAAAGGATGAGTTCATCAAACACAATGAGAAACTACAGCAACAATTCAGAGCAGAAGGAAAATGACAAGTCTCCAGACCCCAACCCTGAAGTCACAGAAATTTACAATCTAAATGACACAGAATTCAAAATAGCTGTCATAAAGAAACTCAACAAATTACAAGAAAACTCAGAAAGATAGTTCATTGAGCTCAAGAATAAAATTAATAAGAATAAGGAATACGTCACCAAAGTGATTGAAATTCTGGATATGAAGAACACAATTAATGAGATTAAATTAAATTATCTAGAATCCTTAAAAAATAGAGCTGATGCTATGGAGGAAAGAATTCGCGATTTAGAGGATAAAAATATAGAATGCTTCATGTGGTGGAGAGATAACTAAGATTTTAAAAAATGAAGGAATTCTTCAAGAAATATCTGACTCAATTAGGAAAAGCAACACAAGGATTATAGGTATTCCAGAGGGAGAAGAGAGGGAGAAAGAAGCAGAAAACCTGTTCAAGATAATAATAGCTGAGAACTTCCCAAACCTGGGGAAGGAACTGGACTTACAAATACATGAAGCCAATAGAACTCTTAATTACATCAATGCTAAAAGACCTTCTCCAAGGGATACAATAGTGAAACTGGCAAAAGTCAATGACAAATAAAAAATATTAAAGGCAGCAAGGCAAGAGAAAATAACCTACAAAAGAACCCCTATCAGGCTTTCAGCGTATTTCTTGGCAGAACATTACAGGCTAGGAGAGAATGGAATGATACATTCAAAATACTGAAAGACAAAAACTTTCAGCCAAGAATACTCTATCCAGCAAAACTATCCTTCAGATACAATGGAGAAATAAAAGCTTTCCCAGATCAATAAAAGGTGAGGGAGTTCATCGCCACTAGACCTCCCCTACAAGAAATGATCAATCATGCCCTCATACTTGAAACAAAAAGGCAAAGGTCTGCAAAGCTTTGCACAAGAAGATAAATAGACAGACAAAATCAGAAAACTGCAGTTCTCTTTTAATTATAACTTAAAAGATAGAGGGGAGGAAAGTATCAAAAGTAACTACAAACACTTCAACTTAGTCACAAACTCACAAGACAAAACAGAATGATTTGTGACAATAACTCAGAAGGGAAAGAGGATAGGGATGGAACCTGTTTAGGCTAATGGAGATAAGAGGCTATGAGAAAATGGGCTATCAAATCTATGAGATCTTTTCTACAAACCTCAAGGGAACCACTAAACAAAAAATCACAGCAGAGCCACAATTCATAAAAAAAGAGGAAATTGAGAAAACTACAAAAATGAAATGGCAGTCAAAAATACAAAAGAAAAGAAACAAAGTAAATATAGAACAACTGGAAAACGAGATAAAATGGAAGTATTAAGCACTCATATATCAATAATCATTCTAAATGCAAATGTATTGAATTGTCCAATCGAAGGCACAGAGTGGCTGGATGGATTAAAAAACGAGACCCAGCAATATGCTGTCTCCAGGAAACATATCTCAACTCTAAAGACGAACACAGGCTCAGAGAGAGGGATGGAAGATGATACTCCAAGCAAATGGCAAACAGAAGAAAGCAGGTGTTGTCATACTTATATCAGACAAAGCAGACTTCAAGATTAAAAAGGCAATTAGAGACAACAGGGGCAGTATATAATGATAAAAGGGACTGTCCACCAAGAGGACATAACACTTATGAATATATGTGCACCTAACACGGGAGCACCAAAGTACATGGAACAACTATTAACAGATCTAAAGGGAGAAATTAACAGCAACATGATAATAGTAGGGGACCTCAACACCCCACTTACATCAATGGATAGATCATCCAGATGGAAAGTCAAAAAGGAAATAGTGGATTTCAATGAAACACTTCATCAGATGGACTTAATAGATACATAGACAGCATTCCATGCAAAACACCAGAATACACATTCTTCTCAAGTGCACGTGGGACATTCTCAAAGATAAACAATATGTCAAGAAACAAGTCACTCCTCAATAAATTTAAGAAGATTGAAATCATATAAAGCATCTTTTCAGACCACAATGCTATGAAACTAGAAAACAACTACAAGACAAAATATGGGAAAGCCACAAGTATGTGGAGACTAAGAAACATGCTACTGAACAGCCATTGGATCAATGAAGAAATCTAAGAAATGTAAAAATACCTGGAGATAAATGAAAATGAAAATACAACATACCAACTCTTATGGGATGCAGCAAAAGCAGTTCTAAGAGGGAAATTCATAGCAACACAGGTCCACCTCAACAAACAAGAAAAATCTTAAATAAGTTATCTTAAATTACACCTAACAGAACTAGAAAAAGAGGAGCAAACAAAGCCAAGACAGCAGAAGGAGGGGAATAATACAAATCAGAGCTGAAATAAATGAAATAGAGACTAAAAAACAGTAGAAAGAATCAATGAAACTAAAAGCTGATTCTTTGAGAAGATTAACAAAATTGACAAAGCCTTAGCCAGACCCACTAAGAAAAAAAGAGAGAAGCCTCAAATAAATAAAATTATAAGTGAAAGAGGAAAAATTACAACAGATAATGCAAAAATACAAAGAATTATAAGAGAATACTATGAAAATCTATATGCCCACAAATTGGATAACATAGAAGAAATGGATACATTCTTAGACTCATACAACCTCTCAAAAGTGAATCAAGAAGAAATAGAGAATCTGAAGAGACCAATCACAAGTAAAGAGATCAAAATAGTAATCAAAAATGTCCCCAAAAACAAAAGTCCAGGCCCACATGGCTTCTCTGGAGAGTTCTACCAAGCATTCAAAGAAGATTGAATACATATCCTTCTCAAACTATTCCAAAAAATTGAAGAAGATGGAACATTTCCTAACTCATTCTATGAGACCAACATCACCCTGACACCAAAACCAGGCAAGGACAGGACAAAGAAGGAAAACTACAGGCCAATATTGCTAATGAACATAGGTGGAAAAATCCTCAACAAAATATTGGCAAACTGAATATAGCAATACATTAAAAGGATCATACACCATGAACAAGTAGGATTTATACCAGGGATGCAGGGATGGTTCAACATCTGCAAACCAATCAATGTGTTACACCACATTAACAAAATGAGGAATAAAAATCACATGATCATCTCAATAGATGCAGAGAAAGCACTTGATAAAATCCAATGTTCATTTATGATAAAAACTTTCAATAAAATAGTATAGAAGGAAAGTACCTCAACATAATAAAAGCCATAAATGACAAACCCACAGCCGACATCATACTTAACAGTGAAAAACTAAAAGTCACCCCTCTGAGAACAGGAACAAGACAGCAGTGCCCACTCTTGCCACTCCTATTCAGCATAGTACTGGAGGTTTTGGCCAGAGCAGTTAGGCAAGAAAAAGAAATAAAAGGAATCCAAATTGGAAAGGAAGAAATGAAACTCTCCCTATATATAGAAAACCCTAAAGAATACATCAGAAAACTATTAGAAATAATCAACAACTACAGGTAATTTGCAGGGTACAAAATCAACTTACAAAAATCAGTTGCATTTTTTACACTAATAATGAACTAACAGAAAGAGAAGGCAGGAATACACAACAAAATGAATAAAATATCTAGGAATAAATTTAACCAAAAAGGTGAAAGACCTATACACTGAAAACTATAAGACATTATTGAAAGAAATTGAAGAAGATATAAAGAAATGGAAAGATATTTCATGCTCATGGATTGGAAGAATAAACAGTTAAAATGTCCATATTACCTAAAGCAATCTACAGATTCAATGCAATCTCAATCAGAATCCCAATGACATTTTTTCACAGAAATAGAACAAAGAATCCTAAAATTTATGTGGAACAACAAAAGACCTCTAATAGCCAAAGCAATCCTGATAAAAAAGAAAAAAACTGAAGGCATCACAATCTCTGACTTCAAAATATACTACAAAGCTATAGTAATCAAAGCAGCATGGTGCTGGCAGAAAAACAGACACATATGTCAATGGAACAGAATTGAAAGCCCGGAAATAAAACTATACATCTATGGACAGTTAATCTTCGACAAAGGAACCAAGAACATACAATGGAGAAAGGAAAGTCTCTTTAATAAATGATGTTGGGAAAACTGGACAGCCACTTGCAAAAGAATGAGAGAAGACCAATATCTTGCACCCTACACAAAAATTAACTCAAAATGCATTAAAGACTTGCAGTTAAGACATGAAACCATAAAACTCCTAGAAGAAATGATAGGTGGTACACCCTTTGACATTGGTCTTAGCAGAATCTTTTCAAATACCATGTCTACTCAGCAAGGAAAACAAACAAACAAAATAAACAAATGGGACTGCATCAGACTTAAAAGCTTCTGCAAGGCAGGGGAAACCATGAACAAAACCAACTGGGAGAAAATATTTGCGAACTATGTATCCAACAAGGGATTAATTTTCAAAATATATGAAGAACTCATACAACTCAACAACCAAAAAACAAAGAATCTGATCAAAAAATGGCAGAAGATATGAATAGGCTTTTTTTTTTTTTTTTTGATGAGAAAGATTGGCTCTGAGCTAACATCTCTGCCAATCCTCCTCTACTTTGTGTATGGGATGCTGCCACAGCATGGCTTGATGAGTGGTGTGTAGGTCTGAGCCTGGGATCCAAACATGCAAAGCCCAGGCTGCTGAAGTGGAGTGTGTGAACTTAAGCACTATGCCACCAGGCTGGCCCCCTAAACAGGCATTTTTCCAAAGAAGATATGAAGATAGCCAATAGGCACCTGAAAAGATATTCAACATCATTAATTATGAGGGAAATGCAAATCAAAACTACAATGAGATATCACCTTACACCTATCAGAATGGCTATAATTAACAAGACAAAAATAACAAATGTTGGAGAGGATGTGGACAAAAGGGAACCTTCATACATTGCTGGTGGGAATGCAAACTGGTGCAGCCACTATGAAAAACAGTATGGAGATTTCTCAAAAAGGGAAAGATAGAAATACCATATGATCCAGGTATCCTACTACTGGGTATTTACCCAAAGAACTTGAAATCGACAATTCAAAGAGATCTATGAACCCCTATGTTCATTGAAGCCTTATTCACTATAGCCAAGACATGGAAGCAACCCAAGTGTCCACCAATGGATGAACAGATAAAGAAGATGTGGTATATATATATACAATGGAATACTACTCAGCCATAAACGTGACAAAATCATCCCATTTGCCACAACATGGATGGACCCTGAGGGTATGATGTTAAGCAAAATAAGCCAGAGACAGAGACATACTGCATGATTTCACTCGTATGTGGAAGATAAACACATGGATAAAGAGAACAGATTAATGGTTACCAGGGGGAAGGGGGCTGGGAAGTGGGTGAAAGGGATAAAGAGGCACCTATATATGGTGACAGATAAAAATTAGACTATGGGTGGTGAGCGCGATGCACTCTATGCAGAAATTGATAAATAATGTACACCTGAAATTACACAATGTTATAAACCATTCTGATCTCAGTAAAATAATTGGGAAAAAAAGAAGTGAAAGCTTAAAACAAAAAAGGAAATGAGTAAATTCGAACACAGGACATGCAGTGGAAACAGTACACAAGAAGCAGTAAGGGGCTCTCTAGAATGTGACCACCTGCATCCTGGCTGAAGAAGACTGGGTAGTGTACAGTGATTGAAAACTTGGAGTCTGTAGTCGTACTTCCGGGGGCAAAATCCTGCCTCCTGTTTTGTGACCTTGGGCAAGTCACTTCACCTATCAAAATCTCAGTCTCCTCACCTGTAAAATGGGAACAATCACAGTACCTACCTCATAAGATTGTACTGAGAGTTCAGTAGTAGTCCAGGTGAAACATTTAGCAGAGGGCTTGGAAGGTAGAAAATGCTTGATAAATGTTAATTACCTGAATGACATTTTTGGTTAGTGTTATTACTTTTTTTTTCTGCTTTTGTCATTATCAGTTTCTTCATCCTGCTTTCTTAGGGTCACTTTGTTGCTTTTTCTAGTTCCCTGTGCTACCTGCTTTGTTTATTTTACTTTATTTTATTTTTATTTATTTACTTTTTTGGTGAGGAAGATTGTCCCTGAGTCAACATCTGTGCCAATCTTCCCCCACTTTGCATGTGGCACGCTGCCACAGCATAGCTTGACAAGTGGTGTATAGATCCGCACCTGGGACTGGAACCTGCAAATCCCAGCCGCCAAAGTGGAGCATGTGCACTTAACCATACACCACTGGGCTGGCCCCTGTTTATTTAATTTTTTTAAATTTCCTTGATGAAAAATAAAAGCGCTTAAAGCTATACATTTTCATCCAAGAACTATTTTGTGGCTATACCCTAAGCTTTGTTGTCATGATTGCTTTATCTTCAAATAGTCTGTAACTACAGTTTTTATGTCCTTTCCCACATGTGTTATTAGACAGAAATTATTTTTATTTATTTTTTTGTGCATTTTTCTGTGTTCCAGAGAATGTGGATTGTACAAGTTCTGGTTTGGGGAGTTTACTGAAGTTGTGACTTAGTGTATAATAATGATAGCTAGTATTTATGAAAAATTTACTATTTAGAGATATTTTAAGAAGTTCTTTATATGCAGGTTTTATTTAATTCTCACAATAATCCTATGATGTAAGTATGATTATTATTCTAATTATACAGATGAGGACACTGATGTTTAGAGAAGTTGAATAATTTACCCAAGATTACACAGCTGTAAGAGTCAGTCATTAAGCCCAAATAAAAAGCCAAATTAAGGAGCAGGCAAATTGGCAATGACCTAGGGTACCACGCTATAAAGGGGGATGTATTAGTTTTCTACAACAAAGCACCACACACTGGGAGGCTTAAACATCAGAAATGTATTGCCTCACAGTTCTGGAGGCTAGAAGTCTAAGATCAAAGTGTTTTCAGGGTTGGTTTCTTCTGAGAGATGTGAGAGAAGGGTCTGTTCCATGTTTCTCTCCCAGCTTCTGGTGGTTGGTGGTTGATCTTTGGCATTCCTTGGCTTGTAGAAGCATCACCCTGATCTCTGCCTTCATCTTCACATGGCATTCTCCTTGTGCACATGTCTCTGTGCACAAATTTGCCCTTTTTATAAGAACATCAGTCATACTGGATTAGGGCCCACCTTAATGACCTCATCTTAATGAATTACATTTGCAATGACCCTATGTCCAAATAGGTCACATCCTGAGGTATTAGGGGTTGGGACTTCAATATATAAATTTTGAAGGGATACAATTCAACCCATAACAGGTGATAAATCCCCATAGAAATAAATCAAAAATAAGTTTCCATGTCATTCAGGTTTCCAAGCAGAGCTTCTTAAGTAACTGCTCTTCTGTAAACTGGTACTGCTCTGACAGAATATACCGAGCTTTGAGGGGGCATTAAAAGATGAACAGACAAATAAAACTCCTCTCCAGTGTTGAGCTGTCTCTTCTATGTTTTTTACTTTGCAACAACACAGGTAAGTGATTGGATGTGACCGCGGGCAGTGCCACCATCTCTGAGATTAGCTGGGAGCTTGTGCTTGATATTGGCAGCAGCAGCAGCAGCTGCAACTTTGACACTAAATGAAGCATGGTGCTATTTATTAATAACTAATCACTTATTCTGTAAAATAAATTCTACACATTTCAGAAGTCCTCCCAAGAGACTGGTCATAATACCATGTTTAAAAATGAAGGCAATATATACCCAAGGAAATGCATGTCTATGTTCCCCAAAGACATGCACTGAAAAGTTCGTAATAGCACCATTCCACCAGGAAACAACCTGAATCCTGTCAACAGAATAATGGGTAAACAGTACACTGACTATCACAAACAGGATGATAAGCCAAAGAACCCAGACACATAAGAGTATACACTGTATGCATGTAAATGTCAAAGCAGGGACAATCAGTTGTTGGATGTTGGGGGCAGCTATCCTCAGGGAGAGTTGTGACTGGAAGGGACAGGACCGGGCAGTTCTGGGGTACTGGTTATGTTCTAGTTTTTCATCTGGTTCTTGATTACATGTATGTTCAGTTTGTGAAAAATCATTGATCTACACAACCTTATGACATGGACATTTTTCTTTAAGTGTATTATACTCCAATAAAGAGTTAAAAATAAAAAAGAATTTTAATTCTCTAATTTTTTTGTTTTCATAAAAGTCTGGGATCACATTTTTATTCTTAACACATTTCTATTCTTTTAGAAATAGTAAATCATTTCTTTCTACCCCCACAATGCAAAAGCCAAACAAATGTTCAGAGGGAAAGAATCAAGCATTTATCCTGGCTTCTCTGTAGGAACTGTACCAGTGGGTAACCAGATAGTCGAAGGGGGAAATCATCTCCTTGCAAAAGGATTTTATCTAATAAATGAAAAAGAAATGATGGAATTGGAAGATCACAGTTTTGCAACCACCAATGAATGAATGGATCTAGGCACTGACTATCAACAGCTGCTAAGACCACAAAGAGACAAGCAGACAAATGTCTCCTGGTGAAATAGACAACATCATCTAGTCCTGACAAAGGACTCAATTGGATCCTCAGTTGGATCAAATCTCTGGGTTCAGCTGCCAATTTGCAGGAAATACAGAGAACAGAGGAACTGTGCTATGAGTCTGCAGTAAGCAGAATAGAGAGTGCAGAATATTCTACTGGGCAAATGTCCTTGGATTTCTCCATAAATAAATTATAAGAAAAAGGAAGGGAGGGATGGGAAATCTGTAGGTTAAAATTAACATAAAATACTAACACATTTTTAAAAACATGTAAGATTAAACTAAAGTCCCTAGGAATGGACATTTGGGTGATCTTTACAAAAGTCAGTATGGTAGTTACTTTGTGGGGAGAGGGGGATTATGATTGAAATGGGTCACCTGTCTTCACCTGGGTGGTGGCTACAAAAAGGCCTTATAATAACTCATTGGGGCATCCTTTATTTGGAAGGGCTTTCTGTATTTGTGGCTTGTTTTATGACAAAATAGTTTTAAAAGTCAAAATTACATATTTAATTATTTACAGTTCCTTTATTATTCCTTGAAAATAAGACCTCTTGACTATTTGCCTGAACTTGTCCTTTTCCGGTAAGTTATTTGCATATATAAAATGTGCTTTTAGGGGCCGGCCCAGTGGCGTAGAGGTTAAGTTCACACGCTCTGCTTTGGTGGCCTGGGGTTTCGCAGGTTCGGATCCCGGGCGCAGACAGATGCACCGCTTGTCAGCCATGCTGTGGCGGCGTCCCATATAAAGTAGAGGAAGATGGGCACAGATGTTAGCCCAGGGCCAGTCTTCCTCAGAAAAAAAGAGGAGGATTGGCAACAGATGTTAGCTCAGGGCTAGTCTTCCTCACACACACACACACACAAATGTGCTTTTACTGTTCTCAAAGGAAAATTTTGAATTATACTCTGGTTTATGAGAAAACTTGATGAGCAGCATGCTGATTTTGTTGTTGAGTAAATTGCAACTGACCTAAAATATCTTCCAGGTGTTAAACGCCACTTAATTCAGCATTAGGAATCTTTTTGTGTATGAATACTTATCATCAATCACATTTAAAACTTGCAAATATGAAATTATTCTGGCTGTACAGGAAGGAGGCGCTAATTAACAAAACAAAACAATAAGAGGACTTTGAGCAGTTGCTTTTATGACACTTTGTGCATTATGCTCTGAAGCAGCTGTAGGCATTCCACAGTCTCTACTATTAGATTTCTAGAGACTTCCCTGAAGATGTTATGATTAGTCGTAAGTGCTGATTTTAAAAATCTAATTACACATTTTCCATTCTAGATCCATCCTCTATTTTTAAAGAATTATTTATTTTTATTGATATATAATTCACTTATTACAAAATTCACCTTTTTAAAGTATACAATTCAGTGGCTCTTAGTATATTTACAAAGTTGTGAAACCATCACTGCTATCTAATTCCAGAATACTTTTATCAACCCAAAGAGAAACCCTGTACCAATTAGCAATCATTCCCCATTTCTCCTTTCCCCCAGCTTCTGGCAAATACTAGTCTACCTTCTCTGTCTATTGATTTGCTTATTCTGAACATTTCATAAATGGAATCACACAGTATGAGGTTTTTTTGTATCTGACTTCTTTCAGTTTATATAATGTTTTTATGGCACATTCATGTTGTAACATGTATCAATACCTCACTTCTTTTTGTGGGTGAATAATATTCTTTTTTATTTATCCAGTCATCCTCTGATGGATATTCAAGTTGCTCCTAACATTTGGCTATTGTGAATAGTGAAGCTGTAAACATTCATATACATGTTTTTGTGTGTACATCTGTTTTCAATTTTCTTGGATATACACCTAGGAATAGAATAGTGAGTCACGTAATAACTCTATGTTAAATTTTTATAAAATTGCCAAACTGTTTCCACAGCAGCTGTACTAGTTTACATTCCCACGAGCGATATACAAGGGTCTCAATTTCTTCACGTCTTTACCAGTGGGATTTATTCCAGGGATGCAACGATGGTTCAAATTCCACAAACCAATCATTGTGACACACCACATTAGCAGAATGAAGGATAAAAATCACGAAAAGCTCTTGGCAAAATTCAACATAGTTTCATGATAAAAATTCTCAACAAGCTGCATATAGAAGGAACACAGAGAAACATAATAAAGGCCGTATATGACAAGCCCACAGTTAGCACCATACTCAATGGTGAAAAGCTGAAAGCATTAATGAGACAGGATGGTCACTCTCACCACTTTTTTCAATGTAGTATTGGAAGTCTTAGCCAGAGCAATTAGGCATCCAAATCAGAAGGGAAGAATTAAAACTGTCTATTTGCAGGTGACATATTATATATAGAAAATCCTAATGATTCCACCAAAAATTGTGATAAATAATAAGCAAATTTAGTAAGGTTGCAGGATAGAAAATCAGCATAAAAAATCTGTTGTGTTTCTACACACCAACAACAAACTATCAGAAAGAAAAATTAAAAAAACAATCTCTATTGCAATTTCATCAAAAAGAATAAAATGCCTAGGAATAAATTGAATCAAGGAAGTGAAAGATCTGTTCATTGAAAACTACAAGACTTTGATGAAAAAACTGAAGGAGACACAAACAAATAGAAAGATACTCATGCTTATGGATGGAAGAATTAATGTTGTTAAAAAGTCCATACTACCCAAAACAATCTACAGATTGAATGCAATCCATGTCAAAATTCCAAGAACATTCTTCATAGAAATAGAAAAAATAATCCTAAACTTTGTGTGGAATCAGAAAAGACCCTAAATAGCCAAAGCAATCTTAAGAATGAAGAACAAAGCTGGAGTTACCACACTTCCTGATTTCAAACTGTATTACAAAGCTATAGTAATCAAAACAGTATGGTATTGGCATAAAAACAAACACATAAATCAATGGAACAGAATAGAGACCCCAAAATTAAACCCATCCATATATAGTCAATTGATTTACAACAAAGAAGCCAAGAATATATCATGGGGAAAGGACAGTTTCTTCAATAAATGGTGTTGGAAAACACTGGACAGCCACATGCAACAGAGTGAAACTGGAGCCCTATCTTACACCGTACACAAAATCAACTCAAAATGGATTAAAGATTTGAATGTAAGACCTAAAACCATAAAACTCCTAGAAGAAAACATAGAGGGTAAGCTCCTTGACATCAGTTTTGGCAATGATTAAATTAAAATAAAATCACCATATGATCCAGCAATCCCACTTTTGTGTACAACTTCAAAGGAAATGAAAACAGAACCTTAAAAAGATGTCTGCACTCTCATGTTCTTTGCAGCATTATTTCCAAAAGCCAAGGTGTGGAAACAGCCTAGGTGTGTGTCAGTGGATGAATGTACAAAGAAGATCTATCTATCTATCTATCTATCTATCTATCTATCTATCTATCTATCTATCTATATATATGTATATGTATAACATATATATATGATGAATATTATTCAGCCATGCAAAAGAAGGACATCCTGCCATTTGTGACAACATGGATGGATGAGGGTATTATGCTCAGTTAAATAAGTCAGGCTAAGAAAGACAAATACTGTATGATATCACTTATATGTAGAATCTAAAAAAGCCAAACGTATGGAGACAAAGACTAGAATGGTGATTACCAGGGGCTGAGGTTGGGGAAAAAGGGGAGATGTTGGTCAAATAGTACAAACTTATAGTTATAAGATGAATAAGTTCTGTGGATCTAGTGTAAGACATGGTGACTCTAGTTAATAATACTCTATTATATACTGAAAGTGTCCGAGAGTTAATCTTAACATTTGTTCTCACCACAAAAAGAAATGGTAATTATGTGACATAATGCAGGTGTTAGCCAGCCTATGGTGCTAATGAATTTGCAATACATGTGTATCAAATCAGCAGGTTGTACACCTTATACTTACACAATGTTTTTTTATGTCAATTATATCTCAATAAAGCTGGAAAAAAAGAACTAAGAAAAATAAAAATACATTCTGAAAAATTCTACAACATGAAATCAACCTTCATGGTCATACAACATGTACCTGTAGAGTGGAGAGGGACACAAGCCTAGACAATCAGCATTTCATGGGATGACTATTCTCATGGCATGGCCATAACACCCAAGTTAGGCCAGTCAACTCTAGACAGTTTTCTGGGGTAGCCTGAAAAGATCTTTTTGCACTGGTATTTTGTGTTGATGACATCTTTTCAGCTGCTAGAGACAGTCATGCTTCAAGTTACTTTTACCGCTGGGCATATTCTTGCATGTGCCAATAAATTCTCCTTTTTTAATTTTTGTTTTGTTTAAACTAATTTGAATTTGGCTTCTCTCATCTGCAACTGAGTCCTGAGCAATGTAGCTTTTCTAACCAATATAGGCTTCTTTCAAAAGTTTAAAACACTGAATTCCTCATACATTTTGAAAAAATGGTTTCTACCACCTTGTATATTATTTGTAAAATGAATACTCTTTTCCTTTTAAAAAAGGTATAAGAGGACAATAAATAACAAACACTATGGATTTCTTCTAATTAGCATCCACCTTGAAGTATACCAAACTTCTCAACAAATTACTTAAGAGGAAACACAAAAGACAAAAATTTACCCTCTCACTAAAAGTTCACAGACAACTGTGAAAGTATGAGGAAGTTTTTATACAAATTAGAAGGCAACTGGGAAAAATTTCCTAAGGCTAATAGCACACTCCCATGTTCCCTTAATAAAACAAACTACGTCCTGCATCACTTAATGACGAGGATACATTCAGAGAAATGCATCTTCAGGTGATTGTGTGAACATCATAGAGTGTACTGAAGGGGGAAAAATTTGCCACCCCAAAATGTGTCTCTTTAACATGAGACACGTCTCTTTAACATAGATTTTAGGTTGATTATTTTTAAGAAACAAAAGACTCAGAAAACTTTTCTTGTTACCTCCCCTTTAATTGCCTAAAATCATTCAGATGAAAAAACCTGTCTCAGGAAATGAGCTGTCACCTTAATATCACTTGAACTAGGTGGCAGGCAGGGAGGAACCTAGAAAAGCCTGTTTGTTAGGCTCCCCTCTGTGTTCTGTTTCTGTGTGGCCAAACATTTGTTTTTCAAACATTTGCTCCTTTTCACCTACCTGTGAATTGCCTTCCTTCCCTTTGAAGTCCCTGACTCTGCACCCTCAACATCTTTTATCTTTAGCTGAAGATGGAATTTAAGGTGAGGGCTTTGGCCAGTTTGGTGAGCTACTCAGTTTTCCTGGGTTTCTCCCAGTTATACAAGTTATTAAACTTTTGTTTGTTTTTCTCCTGTTAATCAGTCTCATGTCAATTTAATTCTTAGACCAGCCAGAAGAATCTAGAAGGGTAGAGGAAAATTTCTTCCTCTCCTACAGTACTTACACAAACATAGATGGTATAGCCTACTACATGCCCAGGCTATATGGGACTAGTCTTATGAAACCACTGTTGTATATGCAGTCTGTCTTTGACTGAAATGTTGTTATGCAGTGCATGATTACACATGAAAAAGGTAGGGAAATTGTATGTCTTCTGCAACCTGTCCTTCAACTAAAGATCTGAGATCTATACCACTACAGATGTAAGCTGCTTTCTTCTCTACTCCATGAGTTGTTCCATGAGGCAGGCAAAATACTGCATATGCATGCTTATGCTCATTGTAAAATCATTAAAAGAATCCATCTATACACACACACACATGAAAAATTCCTGAAAGCTTCCAGGCAGAAAAAGTAGGTAATTTACAACAGGCAAAAATCTGTCTTTCTTAAGCTCCTCCTTATGTAACATGAAAAGTCAGAAAGCAATGAAATAATTATACAGGATTTTAAGGGACAAAGCCATGATCCAATAATTTTACAGCAATATTAGTTCTTTCATACATGAAATTAGCAGATTATTTTCAGCAATGTAAGAGCTTAGAAGACATAGCCTTGAAAACAAACTCTTGATTTTATCTGTACTTTTAGTAATTATGTAAAATTGAGGCCTCTTGATGGGAAAACTATTACGTATCAGGAACATATAATGAGCACTAAAACCAGTTAAAACAGAGATAAATCTAAATATTATTGCAAATCTGGTTATATTGCTCAATGTAAATGTCAAAAATATTTTCAAATGAAAAACTATGAAAGAAAAATATAATAAGAGCATTAATATAGATCTACAATTTCCTGAAATCATATTCTACAGTATATACATGCTGATTTTTTTTCTTATCTGTCTCTGTTGTTAGAGTGTAAACTCCCTGAGGGCAGGTCCTTTAGTCTGCCTTGTTCACCGAGGTAGTCTTAGCATTGAAACATCCCAGGGCACATAGTCAGCATAATCTGAATAAATAATCCCTATCAGTATGTAGAGATTTTTGAGAGAAAATTTAAGTGTATTAGACTACTTATCACAAATTGAGGGATTCAAAACACCCATTTTTAACTCTAATAATTAGATAAAATAGGTGAAAGAATGCTTTTGAAAAAAAATTAATCACCAAAGGAAATAAAAATAGCAGATAATTTTCTAAATGTTGAAGAAAATAAAAAATCATATTTCATTGTGAAAAAAAGAAAACATCTAAAAAATCATGAAACAATGACAGATGTAAGATGAAATACAACTCTTAAATAATAATTAAAGACATTAAAACATCTTATTAAAACTATAATCACATTGGGCCCAAACTAAATTCAAGTACCTGCTCTTTATGAGAGATTCACCTAAAACGAACTGATGCAAAAAGAGCAAAAGGATGAAGTTAGTCAAATGCAAATAAAAAGCAAGCAAAGCTTGGAAAATTAACATTAAAGACAGTAGAACTCAGGCAATAAGCATTAAAAAGGAACTTAAAAAGGATTAGTTAATATTTTAAAGATTAAAGTTCACACCGAAGATTTAGCTGTCATGAAATCTTATACCTGGAATAATATTGCAACGAAAATTGCAAGCAAAAATCTGTAGAAAATCAACACAACCAGAATATTAGTGGAGACTTTAGCACACCTCTCCACCTCTTTTACTTCTTCACAGATCAAGTACACAAGGGGAAAAAAAGGTAATATTAAAAGAACTTTAAAAATATAACGCATAAGATTAAATATCGTGTGTGTATGTGTGTAACTTTGGTCTCTATAAGCAGAAAATGCACTTCCTTTTCCAGTATCACTGTAGCATACACAAAAACAGTTTATAATCTAGGCCAATAAAAAAATCTTAATAAATTTATGAACGTAAAAACTATATAGCCAACAGCTTCTTAAAGCAATGCAGTAGAATCAGAACTTAAAAAACCAATGTTAATTCAAATAATATAAATGCCTAGAAATTGTAAAAATCTTCTTCTAGGGCAGAAGACCACCTGGGCAGAGGGAGGGGCAGACCAGGCAGAAAGAGCTGCAGAGCCGACTGGGGGACATGGCTGTCAATCTGTTTGGAAGCACTTGCTCAAAGTCAGCTGAAAAGAAAGAAGCAAATCCGAAATCCTTGCAACTCAAAGTGCCCTCCATGGACAAGCAGCATTGAACACACCTAGAGCATGTTAGAAATGCAGAATCTCGAGCCCCACCCCAGACTCACTAAATCCAAATGTGTATTTTAACGAGATGCCCCGCTTCTTGTATGCACATTACAGTATGTGAAGTACTGGTCTAAATAGCCACACAGAAAACATATGTGCTTCACCATGAGTCACATAGACCTTCTGCTCACCTCAAATGTAATCATCCAACTTGTTAAGAAATGAGATCTTAATTATTCAAACCACTAAAAGAAATGATAATTATGTGATGTGATAGATGTGCTAATCACTGCTACAATGACAATCATATTATAATATATAAATGAATCAAATCAACACGTGCACTTTAAGTTTACATGATGTTATATGTTAATTTTTTTTAAATCCCACTAATTTTACAAAAAAATTAGTAAAATCACACTAAGGTGACGTGTCCTCGGGACCTGTCAGAATTAGTAGTGAGAGTGGGTTCTAAATTAACATATTGGAATGAAAGTGGGCATTGCAGCAGTTCACAGGTCTCTCCTCCCTAAAATAGCCTTCATTTAAATAAGATATTATGAGGAACAACTAGAAAGAAACACATGACGAGTCCTGTCTTAGTCTGTTCAGGCTGCTATAATAAAAATGCCACAGGCTTGGGGGCTTGTAAGCAACAGAAATTTATTTCTCACAGTTCTGGAGGCTGGAAGTCCAAGATCAAGGCACAGGCAGATTTGTTACCTGCTGAGAGCCTGCTTCCTGGCTCATAGATGGCTGTCTTCTCGTTGTGTTCTTACATGGCGAGGGAGCCCTCTGGGACTTCTTTTATAAGGGCACTAATCCCATTCATAAAGAGTCTGACCCCAAGACCTAATCACCTCCTAAAGGGTCCCCTCCTATACCATCACACTGAGGGTTAGGTTTCAACATATGAATTTGGGGGAACACAAACATTCAGTCTATGGCAGTTCCTATGCACATAAACTACTATAAAAAAAGAGAGCAAGAAATAGAATCAGAAGGCAAATAACAAATTCAAAGCAGAAGACAATTTTGGACTCAAAAAAAAGAAAGTTTTTTAAAACATTCATAATTTGAGAGGAATTAAAGAAACATGGCCTCTTTGAAGCAAGAAGTAGAAGGAGAGCTACAACAGATCAAGAGAGGGATGACAAGCCCACAAAATGCAACAGAAAAGTGAGCTGGCAGAGTTCAGGAAGGAAATGGAGGAGAATAATAAAGCATTATGTAAATTAACCACATTTTAAGGAGTGAGATTAGAATAAGAATGTGAAGTTCAGAACACAATAAGATTGAAAAGATTAAAAATTGCCTAAAATAAAATTTACTAAAGTCTCAATATTGAAGGAGGATAATGTCCTAGGAAAAATGTAAACAGAATAATATAGCACTGATCAATATATTTGTCATGTTTCTGGACCTCAAGGATGAAGGAAGAATCTTCTAAATATTCAGTGTAAAAGGGCAAGTCATATTGAAATGGAAAGATCAAATTGGCCTCAGACTAAGTCTCAGAATATACCCAATGTTAGAAGATGCTGGAACAAGTGAAAAGTTAGGAGGGAGGGAAAGTATGACCCAAGAATTTTATCCTGAGTTAAGTTGTCCTTTGAAGGACTGGCCTTTACAGGCATGCAAGAATTTACGGGATGGACAACACATCATTCCTTCTTTAAAAAAAAATCACAGGAAGACAAAAAAATCTAAACCAATAGATGAATCAAAATTAAGAACTCAGAAATGTGATAGCTGTGGGAAGAAAGCATGGTTATGTGAATTTAATGCATTAAATTTAGGATTAAAGCTAAACTTTTGTGATAATTATGATTGCCAAACAGAATCATAGATGTTGTATACCCTGACAGTATAGAAAAAGGTAATATAACCAGATAATAAGAAATGGGAAGAGTAGATTCAACAAGGATGCCTCCTCCGCTCGCCTCCTCTAGAGCAGTCCCCTCCACTGTCTCCCCCAGTTACTATCTGTCCCAATACCATGTTTCATTTTCTTCATTACACTGAAGTTGGGCTTTATCTGTTTGTTCATTACCTGACTCTCCCCACTAAATAGTAAATTCCATGGCCCGGGGACCCTGCCTGCCCTTCCATCATGGTTTCCCCAGAGCCTGGAACCGAACCTGGCATGCAGTAGGTACTCAATAAGAATGTGGAATGACTTAATAAACACAATCAAAAAACAGGCAAAGGACATGAACACAGAATTCATAGAAAAAGAAGTCCAAATAGCTTTAGAAAATATAAAAAGTGCTTCAATCGCACTCATAACTAAGGAAATGGAGACTTGAAAATGCTACACCATTCTTCACTTGTCAGATGGACAGAGATGGAGAACTTTGAGAGTTCACAGTGTTGCTCAGGACATGAGGAAATAGCCACTCTCATGAACTCTTGGTGGGAACACAAACAGTTACTATCTCTTTTGACAACAATAATTAAAATATACACATTTTTGATTTGGCAACTTCATTTCTAGGACTATTTTATACAGAACTTTGCATAGTTCTCTATTTTACATAGGACATTTAGGAATTCAAAAATATGCATGAATAGGATGTTTATTCCAGCATTACTTGAGATAGCAAAATGCTAAAAACAAAATACATATTGTAGATACAAAAATTAATAACCAATGTTGAAAAGAATGCGAGGAAAACACACTCTTTGTTAGTGTTAATACAAATATAAATTAATAAACTATTTAGAGAGCAAGAACTACCAAATATTGAGCTGTATCTACTCTTCAATTCAGCAGTTCCACTTCAAGAAATTTATTTTATAAAATACTTGCATAAAAATATATGTATAAGCATGTTCATTATAGCAGTGTAATAAAGAAAAAATTGGAAGCAAACTAAATCTTGTTCACTATGCTCATGGTGTTTTTGCACTGCAGGTTTTACTTCTAATTTTAATGTCATCAAATCTATTAATCTTTTCCTTTATAATTTGCTTTTAAGGCCTTGTTTAAGAAATTATTCCATACTCTGAGATCACAAAAATAGTAAAATTTTTCCTCTAAGAGTTTTAAAGTTTTGCTTCAAAATTTTAGGTCTTTAAGCCACCTGAAGTTTATTCTTGGGCATGATGTGAAGTTGAGGTTCTAGTCCCATTCTTTTCCACATGGAATAACAATAGTTCAAGCACCAAATATTAAGTAAAATCCATTGTTTCCTCCCTGATTTGTAATTCCAGCTCTCATGCACACAAAGTTCCTACAAATGTATAATTCTGTATCTCAGTTTTCTACTCTATTCATACGTCCATTTGTCTATCCCTGTGCTAATATCTCATCTTAATGACATCCAAATTGTAAAAGATTGTTGAAATAATTATTTCTAGATTGACATTTCTTTTCCCTCAATATTTTTAATATATTATTATTCCATTGTATTCTAGCATCCATTATTGCTGAAGGAAAGCCTACTATCAAGTTCATTGTCATTCCCTTGTAGAGTCAGCCTTTTCCTTCTGGCAATTTCTAGAATTTTCTCTTCATCCTTGATGGTCTTCAATTGTACTACCCATTATCCAGGTATGGCTTAATTTTTTAACATCCTTCTTAATATTTAGAATACTCCTATGCTTTGAGAACTTATTCTTTCTTCAATTCAGCAAAATCAATGGCTATTATCTCTTCACATATAACTTTCTGCTAATGTTCTCTATTCTTTTTTCTGATACATTTATTAGACATATGTTGGAGTCTCTAAATTTATCTTCCATATCTGTTATCTGCTGTTCCATATGTTTAATCTCTGCTTTTTTATTCTGCTTTCTGAGTGAATTCTTCTGTAATATGTTCCAATTCTTGTATTCTACCTTTGATTTTACCCAGCATAGAGTTTATCCCATCCATTGATTTTTAAAATTTAATGATAGTATTTTAATTTCAAGATTTCTGATTGGTTCTATTCATATCCACTGTTTCCCATTTCATTCTGCCTCTTTTTTTAATATAGTCTTATTCTTTTTAATGGATGTTATTTTCACATTTTTTTTTCCAAGAAACTAAATTTATTTATTTCAAGCCATTCCTCAGGTTGCAACACTGTTTAGATTTATCTAAAATGATTTAATCTTCTGCATTTTAAATTTTATTGGCAATTTTGCTATTATATCTCTTTATTACTTTTAGTTTGCAAGCCCATTTTGAGTAAAGTTCTCTCTCTCTCCCTCCTCATCTCCCTCTCACTATATATTTTTCTGTCTTTCTTTCTCTCTCAGTGTATTTGCTTCCATCCAATTTCTCAGTAACCCAGTCCAAACAATCAGATCTTACATTAGGAAGTGTTTTTGAACCCCTCCCCGTGGTGGTATTTGGGGTGCTGCAGATCTTCTCACTAACCCAAGCTATTCCCAATGGGGAGATGTGTCTGTGTCCTCCAGCTTCCCTAGGCATGTCCCTTCATTCACACTTTAGGCCCAAGCAGGGGTGGGGCAGCAACTTTTGTAACCACCTTTCATGCATACAGGAGACCACTTCAGGCCCTCATTTCAATCAGGGGCTGGTTCTGTACTTCTGCCTCTTGTAGAGTCTTTTTATGATTTTGATACTGTAAGGGGGAATTCTGGGCCACTTCTCATGTCTTTGTGGCTCAAAAGCTGTGTTACCCACAGATTTCTCCCTGACTAGCCCACTTCAGAGCCATAAGTGGTTAATCTTTGTGTTTGGGTCTGTCTTTTAAATTTCTATTTCTTAACAGTATCTTTCAATGCTATATGCTCAGAGTGTGTTTACAATAGAAGTGTTTCTAATAAAAGATTTTAACTCTATGGATACTAAGAGATGTAATATCTACCATTTCTATGAATTCAAATAATTCAATTGAAGCTGAGTTCAACAGATTGAAACTTGTTCTATCAGCCAGAAGAACTCAAAAGGTTTTCCTTCATTATATAATGATTATGCATTTCAATTCTAAGAGCAATTATCCTTCTACTAGATCAAAGGATTTTCAAGGCTAGAAAAGTGTGCTTTGAATTTACTGATACTAAGTTTCTTCTTAGAAAATGTTTGTTCATCATATAATTTTTACGTGGTAAGTGGTGCTCCATAAAAATACAAGTGGCTCTAAAATAAAGGTAATGAACTGTGTTGGTTTAGCAATGCCAGGGAAAATTGAGTACTTTTTGTTACACCCAGCTATTACATCATTTTCACATTAGTCTTCTTTTAAATATTGAATAAAAAGGATACTGTGTGAATATGCATAAAATTGTTAGAGAAAAATACAAAAATACAGCTTCTTCCCATTTTATTAGTTGTGGTCATCATGTCCTTCGGTCAGTTAGAGTAGGAAGTTGTCCCCTTAATCTACAGGTCTTCCTTACACAGGAGTCCTATTGCAGATCAATTTGTTTTCAATATCATCATCACTTTCCAGAACTACTTGCATTGTTAGTGCTTTAGTCACAGACAAGCTAAACTCTCCGTATAAAAATATAAATATTGGCAGAAGTTGGTATAATTTTCAAATCATCCACAGACATTTTAAAAATTCTAAGAGTTGGAATAATTTCTAATTTTGCCAAGTTTTAAAATTGCATTCTTGAATTGAGATTGTAGTAGCTAAAAACATGCAGCAATGCCTTAAAAAGATTAACAAAATTTTTAAACCAAAGGAAAACATGTTATTAGTTAACTGGGTAAAAATGCAAAACAAAAATCTCTCTCCTTTACCTGCAGCATTGTGAAAAAAAATCATAATTTTGTTGAAGAAAATAAAGCAAGAAAAGAAAGAAAATTCTGTCTTTAGAAATTGATGATGGAGATTGTGTTTAAAGATTGCAGGTTGAACTTGAACTTCTATTTCTGCTCCCTCCAAAAAACAGACAATGACAGAAAGGGGATTATATTTACCACAAAAGGAATAAACTCACACAATGTAAGTAGGTGAGAAGACCATTAGGGCAAAATTTTGGAAACTAAAAAAGCAAGAGAAATGGTAACTTACTAATTAGATCTGACAAAGTTGGATGGCAAGTTGGTGGGAGGAGCAGTGGAGAAACAATCCAATGTCCATCACAGAATCCCCAAGTCTCAGGATTTAGAGACACCAAGTTCCTTGGAAGGGTGTCCCAAAACAGGAGGAGTGTTTGAAAGTCTATTTAGGGGGCATTTAGAGCCTTCTACATCCCACCAAAAAAATGAGATTTGTTCTCTAGAAAGAGCATATTGGGGGAGGGGGCAGTAGAAATAGAGGAAGGAGGGAGTACTAGCTGGACCAGGGTTTAAGCAGAATCTTTTATTTCACGTTGAGACTTCCAAGTGTCTTCCCTAACTTGGTTCTCAGAACACTGGCTGTTATGTTTATATCTCCCAGGCAAGATGTTGGAAGATTTTTCTCCAGAAAATCTGACCAGGCCAAATAAAACAAAAACGAAATAGCAGCAACAAAATAAAAACTGAGAAAGTGACATCAAGGATTCCACAATGAAAATCTCAGCCAGGTCACTCCACAGAAATGCACACACATCCTATCCAGGCAATAAAGTTTTGCAACAGCTTTTTAAAAGCTCTCACACTTTAAATATAAAGAGAAAGGCAGATATCAGCAGACTTCTGGGGAAAGATTCTGATAAGAATGTTAGAGATAAAAACAAATAAGCAGAAAAAGCCACTTGGAAGGAATAGAGATTATCTAAGGGGATGATAACTTTAAAACAATTACTAATATCTTCCAAGAGATAAAAAATGGCATTGCATCCATGAAACAAGCATAGGAGGATTACATATATGTATAATACTATACCAGAGGAAATATATCAGGAAGTAGAAGAGGAAGGCAGAGATGGAAAACAGAAAAGATGAAAATACAAGACAATTACAGAATTAGTATAGGATGCCCCAACATCTGAACAATAGGAGTCCCAGAAAGAGAGAATAGACAAAACAGAATGGAAGAAATGATCAAAGAAATAATTCAAGAAAATGTCTTAGAATGGAAGTATAAGAGTTTCCAGATTGAAAGGACCCAATGAGTATTCAGAACAATGGTTATAAACAGACCCACATTACGGCACATCATTGTGAAGTATCAGAACAACGGGGACAAGAAGAAAGATCCAAAAAACAGGCCGGAAGAGGGGCAAAATTTCAAGCTACCCATAAAGTATAAAGAATCGTAATGTCATCAGACTTCCTTAATAGCAATACTAGGAGTAAAAAGAGAATGGAGGCAGTGATTTCCAAATTCCAATGGAAAGCGGATTCCTAGCAAAAAGTCCACACCCAGCCAAGCTATTAATGAATTATGATGTGTGATAATAGAGACGTTTTTCAAATACAAAAGTTTCTTGGACCACCCATGAAAAGGGCGACTCAGTAGAATAGAGAGGAGCAGAGAATCCCCAGGGTGATAATGAAAAGAGATGCTGCAGTGACAGCTGTACAGCAATCCTAAAATGCCATCAGTCTTGATTTGAGGAGGTCATCTTAAAGTAGGGGAAATTGATGGACAATTTGGAGCGAGGGTAGTAGCAATTAGGGGTGAATTTATTATAAGTGCAAAGGAAACTATGAGAACAACAAAACAAAGGAATCATTATCTCCAAAAAGAACTAAGCCATGCAAGAGAGGAAAAGAGACTCTAGTACATAGCATGACTTACGCTATAGCACGTGATTCATAATGTACTTGTCATACACATTCATCTAACCAAAGTTATGATATGAATCTACTGGGAGGATGGGGATATGAAAAGTGTAAATATGTGTTGGTTGAGTATGTAGAGGAGAGCTAAATTCTCATTTTCCATAGTGGACATCCATTAGATAGTGTGTAAGATTGAAAAACCAAGAAGTAGCAGTAAAAGCATGTTATTTAGAAATATCGAGATATATACCAAAGGAAATAGCTAAAAAAGTTGAGTGGTTGTTTCTGGCAAGTATGAGATGGTATTTATGTGTGTAGAGGAGAGGGAGAAAAGTTTTTGTTTGTTTGGATTTTGGAATAAGTTTTATAGAACCATATGACAATTTTAACTGTGGGCATGCATGGTTGATTTAAAAATAAAGAAAGGTGTTAGAAAAACAATGTTTGCATGCATTTGTGATGGTTAATTTTATGTATCACCTTGACTGTATCACAGGGTGCCCAGATATTTGACTAAACATTATTTCTGGGTTTATCTGTGAAAGTGTTGCTAGATGAGATTAGCATTCAGATCAGTAGACTGAGTAAGGCAGATTGCCCTGCCTAGTGTGGGTGGGCATTATCCAATTCGTAGAAAGCCTGAATACAGGAAAAAAGGTGGAGAAAGAGAGAATTTGCCTCTCTCTCTCTGCCTGACTATTTGAGCTAGGACATCAATCTTCTGCCTTCAAACTGGGACCTACATCATTAGTGCCTCTGGCTCAGGCCTTAAAACTAGAACTGGAACTTACACCATCAGTTCTTCTGGTTCTCAGGCCTTCAGACTCACACTGGAACTACACCACCGGCTTTCCTGGGTCTCTAGCTTGTAGACAGCAGATCATGAACTTCTCAACCTCCATAACTGCATATGTATGTATCTCCTTATAGGTTTTGTTTCTCTGGATAACACTGACTAATACAGTGTTATAGTAAGATAATGTAATACATCTTTTGTGTGTGGTAAGAGTTTTACTGGTTTAACTTAGACTTTATAGTTTTGGTCAAGAACTTTCTACAGTTTTTTTGGCTAAGAGAAAGCAGGATTGTGCTAAAGGTATTCAATAATATTTTTAAAACATTCCTCAGAAAAGATCACCTCAAATACAGATGCCATTTTTAGGAACAACATTCCTCCAATAATATCACAAATTATGTCAGCCTTCAGAGTTTTCTATGTTCTCACAAGCTCAAAAAAATATCCCTTCTTTTTAAAAATATATTTATTTTCTAAACTGAAAGCCAACTTATCTGTATGAATCAGGAGGACAGGCTCTCAAGTTGTTGACTTCACACTATAGGCAAGTAAATAAAGTTCCTGATTTGAAGATTCTTCAAATCCTCTTCAGACTCACGAATCAGGTCCTCTGTGACTTCTATCAGGTCCCATCAAAGACAGATGGTTTTTTGTCCCTGTAAAACTAGAGCCAGATTATAGTTTTTAGATGTTTTTCTGCTTCTCACAGTAAAGGAGGTTTATTTATGGAAAACTTGGTGCAAAATACAGTTGAGATCAGGCTACTCTTAGTTTCAATATCCAGAGATGGCTTTGCTCTTGGTTCCATAGCAGACATCCATTTAATGTGATCTTCATAAGCAGCAATGTTCACCCATGCCAATGTGCCTGATTCTCTGGTTGGTCCTACTTCAGAATCCAGACCATGAACCCTTAGCCCTATCTCTCCAGCTGATACCTCATCACTTACCCCATATGCACCTCTCACTCCTGAGGGACATCAGTGATGGTAGCTGGAGTAACTCCTTGAAGTCCACTGTTTATCAAGGATCTGAGGGAGCTGATGTAGGAATGGGGGCTATCAAGGCCCAGGAAACCTTCAGTGCCCATTCCTCCTGATCGCTTATCCTGACCCATCACACTCATTACAATCCCTCTCTTAATATCTCCCCTCCCACCCCATTGGCCCATTATCTGTTCATCAACAACACAACCCTTAGAGGTCCTTCATTTTGTAATCCAGTTTTATACTGATGATTCTTGGATCATAATTTTTTTCTCTCTCAGAACTCTGAGGGTCTTGCTTCCCTGTCCTGGAATAAAGCATCATTGACAAGGTATCCAACCATAATTTGGGTACACATGAGTCCTCAAAAATTTTTGAAATTTAATTAGTTTATTGATTGAAGTAGAAATTTATCTTTTTTGATTCTTTCCACAGCCAATTACCCTCTCTATGATCTCACCCAAAAGAAGTTTGTCTTTCTTTTTCTCTCAAGCATGTGATTTCACTAACCTGGAAAGAAGAAACAAAAATGTTGCACTTAAAAATAAAACACACGCTTATATTCACTGTGATAGATAATGTCATGAGTGAAATCAATTATTACTCCTGCTTGTGGGTAAGACTGAAAGGATTGATATGTGACCAACATTTCTTTTGAAATTTTTCATGAAAACCTACACAGACATACACATATACACACATTCTCACTGTAATCATTCCTAATAGACCTATGTGAGATGGCAAGGTATATATGAATCCACAATGTTAGGCTGTTATCTGAAAACTGAACTTTATAATGTGATATCATAGTAAAAGTTTGGTAAGAAAGAGCTCAGACTTATTTGTTCCACTATTTTCACCACTGCTCAGCTGTATATTTTACAAAATTGTACCTTCCCTCCCACTAGGGAATCTGAAGGGAGGCAGTTATTCCTCTCTCCATCTCTTGGCAGCTTGATGTAGTCACATGACTTGAGAGTCACAAACAGATATTCTTGAAGTAGCAACACAAAAGCAGAGGGTCAGTAGGGATTATGTCTGATGGCTGCAGCTGAGTTAAGAGCCTAGTGCATTGGGACCATCATTGGCCACTCCTATGCAAGGAATTTGGCTGGTCACCTTCCTTGAGACCTGCCCAAGCCTGGTTTTCTAGCCTTATTATGGTCAAAACCTTCATAAAAATTCCCTTTTCAATGAAGTTTCGGTTTCAGTTGTTTGTAACCAAGGAATCATGATCAGTTCTGATGAAGTTTGTGACTTTATGGCTGTCGACCAAACTTCTTTTGGGGATATTGAATGGAGTCTTCGCATATCTGTGCATGATGAAGATGTGGAGAGATTCCTTTTTCCCTAAAGTAGCAAAACCAGATGTCTTACCAAGTGTTATAGGGGCTCCATCTGTGCGGCATATGGAGCTACTACTTTCAGTGAAAGTGGTTTGGCAAAAAAACTTCCATTTCCAAACATTGACGATTTTCATAATTTCAAAAGAAGCTCACAAAATAAGATTTTTTTCTTTGATGGCTTTAGCATGTACATAGTGAATATAAAAAAAGAAGGTGATTACATAAAACGATTTCTGTAGTTTCTCCCAGTTGCACACTGCAAGGGATAAGGACGCTGTCAATTGCTTGATGATTTGTTTCAAAACGTTAAAAGCAATATCAGCTATTCCAGAGCCTATCACTAGAAAAGAAAACCACTTCCAGTTTTCCCTCTGCTCTCTTTCACAAACCAGCTTGACTATTCGTGACACTGGCTTTACTTAAGCCTCTACAATAGAGAACTTCTTGTTTGGCAACTTTATAGGATGTGTCAAGAAAAGGTTTTTGTGAAACAGTAAATTCAAGATTTAGGAAGGTCCCAGCTCTTTTGAATTGACATTTCCTCCCCCCAAATATCTTGTTTAGATCCATTTTTTGCATGGACAGGTGTGAAGTGCTTTATCAGTTTGCTAGATACATACTTTAATTGAAAGACCTTTTGGCCCAGAAATCACTATGGCTTTTGTGTTCCATCATCATGTCACATCAAAAACATAAGGAAAAGCATGTTTTACAGAAATCATCATCCTCCCCTTTCTTTGATATTTCTGCTTAAATTGGGTCTATAAAAATAAATAAATCTAAAATAATATTATTGATTCAATTGACATTTTGAAACAATTTTTTGCATTTCTAATTTGTTTAATCTGCATAGAAACAAGTAATTTTTATGTTAACTAAGTATAGTATACAATATTCAAGAAATTTTTATAATAAGTAAACAAGATACAGCAGATTTTATAGTTTACCCTTAATCTTAATTCATTAAGAACTTAATCCTTATGTTGACATGCAGATTAAAACACTAGTTGTTCTTCCTGAAATTCAGCTACTGTCGAATAGAGTTGCTTGTTTTTGTTTTTCTGTTTTTGACTTCACAAAATAGTGGGCTTTATTTCTGATAGCTTTCACAATTTTCTTGCAAAGACATCTTTAATGTATGATATTTTTATGGAATAATAATATATGAATATCATTTGTGTCGTACATTGCATGTGTATGCCATTGCTTCATAACCCAGAGAATAAACTAAAAAGGAATATAAAGAGAAAGCAAATTTTAAAAGACACTTACTACTCTTATAGCATATTACACTGTCCTATACCCATTCTGCAATCTGTTATCAATCTTAAAATTTTTTTCATTTTATATATTCTAATATTCACACGTTTAATATTTTTTCAGCTTTAATGAGGTATAATTGACATATAAAATTGTAAAATTTAAAATGTACATCATGGTGATTTGATATATGTATACATTGTGAAAGAATTCCTCCATTTAGTTAATTAACACATCCATCATCTCATATATTTATCTTTTTTCTTTTTTTGGCAAGAACATTTAAGTTCTACTCTCTTAGCAAATTTCAATTATACAATACAGTGTTATCAACTATAGTCAGCATGTTTTACATCAGATCCTCAGACCTTATTCATCTTATAACTGAAAGTTTGTACCCTTTTACCAATCTCTCCCTATTTCCCCTAGTCCCCAGCCCCTGGCAACTGCTCTTCTACTCACTGTTCTTATGAATTTGACGTTTTTATTTAGATCCACGTAAAAGTGACACCACGCAGTATTTGTCTTTCTCTGTCTGACTTAGCTCACTTAGCATCATGCCCTCAAGTTTCATCCATTTTGTTTCAAATAGCAAGATGTCCATCATTCTCATGGCTGAGTAATATTCATATATATATATATATATATATATATATATATGATATATATGTTATCACATCTTCTCTATCCGTTCATCCCTGGATGGACACTTAGGTTGTTTCCATATCTTGGCTATTATAAACAATGCTGCAATGAACATGGGGGTGCAAATATATCTTGAAAATTTTGTTTTAATTTCCTTTGGATATATACCTGAAGTGGGACGGCTAGATCATATGGTATTTCTATTTTTAATTTTTTTAGGAGCCTCCATATAGTTTTCCATAGTGGCTGCACCCATTTACATTTCAACCAACAGTGCACAAGAGTTCCTTTTCTCTGCATCACTGCTAACACTTGTTATTTCTTGTCTTTTTGATAATAGCCATTCTAACAGCTGTGAGGAGATATCTCATTGTAGTTTTGATTTGCATTTCCCTTATGATTAGTGATGTTGAGCATCTTTTCTTGTACATGTTGGCCATCTGTATGACTTCTTTGGAAAAATGTCTATTCAGACCTTCATCCATTTTTTAAATTTATTGTTTGTTTTTTTGCTACTGAGTTGTATGAGTTCTTTATATATTTTGGATATTAATCCCTTATCAGATATATGATTTGCAAATATTTTGTCCCGTTCTGTAGGTTGCCTTTTCATTTTGTTGATGGTTTTCTTTGCTGTGCAGAAGCATTTTAGTTTGATGTAGTGCTACTTCTTTATTTTTGCTTTTGTTGCCTTTGTTTTTGATGTCAAATCCAAAAAAAATCATTGCCAAGACTGCTGTCAAGAAGTGTACTCTCTATGTTTTTTTTCTGGGAGTTTTATGGTCTTAGGTCTTATGTTCAAGTCTTTAATCCATTTTGAGTTGATATTTGTGAGTCGTGTAAGATACTGGTCCTGTTTCACTCTTTTGCATGTGGCTGTCCAGTTTTCCCAGCACCATTTATTGAAGAGATTACCTTTCCCCATTGTATATTCTTGGCTACTTTGTTATAAATTAATTGACCATATATGTGTGGGTTTATTTCTGGGCTCTCTACTGTGTTCCATTGATCTATGTGTCTGGTTTTTTTTTTGTTGGGAGATAGATGTTTTGTGACTGATTCAATCTACTTACTGGTAATTGGTCTGTTCCAGTTTTCTATTTCTTCATGATTCTGTCTTGGTGGACTGTATGTTTCTAGGAATTTATCCATTTCTTCTAGGTTGTCCAATTTACTGATGTGTAATTATTCATAGTAGTCTCTTATGATGCTTTATATTATAAATAGAAATTACAAATTATTTTAAATAATACACTTCAACATTTATCTCAACCATGAGATATTTAAACTTGCTTAGCATATACTCTTATGGCTCTACTCATGTGTTTGTCAACAAATGATTATAAATAAGAAAATTATAGATGTCAACATAGATGGCTGGGTCACCAATATGAAAACAAACCTACTCAATATTTGGGGCTAAATGGCTAGTTGACACAGTCTCTTGAGTGTTGATCAACTGGTCAAACAAATGTCTGTAGAGGGGAGGACTGTGAACACCTGTGAACTAGCAGCAGGTCTATCACTAATGTAATTTTGAAATAATGATGAGTGTAAGCAGTATTTCAAGATATGTGCAATAACTATTTTGTGAGATAAAAATATTTATGATTTCTATCAGTGACAAAGTTCACTAGCCTTCACAAGGACAAAAGTATTTGTTTGAACTAAGGGTAGATATTTTGTGTGTGTTAAAAGAAAAGGAAAATGCACTCTTTGAACACTTTGACTTGAATGATTTTATCCCTGGGTTAGCTTACCTGGCAGACATATTTAATTGTTTGAATGAGATAAGTCTTTTAACTCAAGGTTCTAAAGTCACCATTATGAATAAATACTACTGAAAACATTACAAACTTACTTGGTCAAGCTGTTAATATGGAAGAAGAGAGTATAGGCCAACAACTTTGCACACTTTCAAGTACTGAATGAAGTACTTTTCTAAAATGGAGTTAAAACAGAAAATTCTTCACCAATATATCCAAATAGAGAAATCTGTAAACCCCCCAGAAACACTTCAGGACTCTTTCAAATGTTATTTTCACCCATTTTAATGGCATAAAAGTTAATCATAGACACATAATTCTTTTCTTTCTGATATGAACTGTTTTGAAGATATTGACCTAGCCAAAAGTTAACTTATTGATCTTAGGACAAAAATAACCTTCTATAAGAAGAATTGAAGCTTTGGAGAATTCTGGTGTCTCCTCAAAGTCTTTCCTTGTCTTATAAACTGAGCTCTGAACTTTTAACTCCCTTTGCAACAATAGACTTTGCAAATTGAGATTTTTAACATTTATAACTATTAAAACAAAAAGTCAAAATGAGTTGTATATCAACATGACATGCATGTTTTCTTATCAAAGACCACTCCACAATAACGTTCTTATTCAAATTTAACAATAGTCTTCATTCTAATATGTCTTTTAAAAGTTAAAAATAACTTTAATTGGCCTACATTTCAAATATATTTTCTTTCGTTTCTAATGCATTAGCAAAGAACGTGCATTACTATAATACACATTTATGTTTAAATATTTTAATAACTGCATTTCAATATATTTGGTTTATTTTGTAATTCTATGTGTTTATTTTCATTCATTTAAGAATTATTTTGGGACAGTGAGGTCAGCATCATGGTGGAGTGAGCTTTCCCCTTTGAACTCTCCCCCTGCTAATATACAACAAAAAGGACACTCACATACCAACAGAGGACACTCACACAATACAAAGGAAGTCTGAGAGACCCATCCAGCCAAACATCTGAGGATGGAGGTGTTGGAAACCCCAGAGGAAGTGGGGAAAGGTAAGGAGAAATCCACCCCCTCCCTGTTCAATTGGTGACTCCAGGTCCACATGGCTCCCAGAGAGAGGGGAGGAGGAGTGTCCCTCTGTGGGAAAACTGTCACTCTCAAAGTTCTCTCACAGCCTGTGGGGAATTCCCACACAGAGGAGAATGAACTGTTGCAGGGGTTCTGCTATCATCCGAGCACCCCAGGAGAGCACATAGTGAGGGAAGAATGAGAAGCCCCTGGGATTGGGCAGGCAAAAGAGAGAGCCTCTCCCCCTGCACACCTGGCACTTCAGCACAACAATTCAGCCAGAGTGCCTACAGATTGCAGTGGGCTCAGAATATACAGTGCTTGACCCCTACCCAGTGGTGACAAGTGGAAACTGTGACCAGGTATTTTCAGTATGAGAAAAAATAAGCCAACATCTGCAGGCACTATGCAAAAATATATCAAATCTCCAGACCAGGAGGAAAATGACAGCACCCAGAAATCAATCCTGAAGGCACAGAAATCTGTAGCCTAAATGACAGAGAATTCAAAATAGCTATCAAAAAAGCTCAATGAATTACAAGAAGGTACAGATGGACAATTCAATGATATCAGGAATTTCTTCACAAAAGGATTGAAATAATAAAGAAAAACAAATCAGAAGTGTTGGCGATGAAAAACACAATGGACAAGATAAAGGAAAATCTGGAATCTTTAAAGAACAGAGCTGACAATATGGAGGAAAGAATTAGCATTATTGAGGATAGGAATGCAGAAATGATCCAGATACAGAGAGAACTAAGACTAAAAAGAAATGAAGAAATCCTCTGAGAAATATCTGACTCAATCAGGAAATGCAACATAAGGATTATAGATATTCCAGAGGGAGAAGAGAGGGGAAAAGGAGCAGAGAGCTTGTTCAAAGAAATAATAGCTGAGAACTTCCCAAACCTGGGGAAGGAGCTAGAAATACCAGTGAATGAAGTCAATAGATCTCCTAAATATATCAACATGAAAAGACCCTCTCCAAGGCATATAGTAGTAAAGCTGGCAAAAGTCAATGACAAATAAGAAATACTAAGGGCAGCTAGACAAAAAAATAAAATAACATACAAAGGAATTCCCATCAGGCTTTCAGCAGATTCATCAACAGAAACTCTACAGGCTAGGAGAGTGGAATGATATATTCAAAATTCTGAAAGACAAAAACTTTCAACCAAGAAATGCTCAAAAGGCCCTCATGGCTGAAAAAAAAAGAGAAAGGGGGATACAAAGCTTTGAACAAGGAGAAAAATAAGTAGACAAAACCAGAAAAATCACAGCTCAATATCAGAATCGGTTAGCAAATACTTAAGTATAAATATCAAGATTAAGGGAAGGAAAACACCAAAAATAAATATAACCTCATCACTTTAAACACACACTCACAACACAGGATAGAATAAGTTCTGACAATAATAACTTAGAAGGGGAAGAGGAAAGAAATTGAATTGACTTAGTCTAGGGAAATAAGAGACCATCAGAATGTGGACTACCTCATCCATGAGATTTTTTTATACAAACCTCATGGTGACCACTAAACAAATAATAATAACAGAGTCACATATGAAAAATAAGGAGACAACTAAGAGAGTCATCATACAGAACTACTAAACTGAACTAGAAGTCTGAAACACACAAGACGAGAAACAAAGGAAATGCAAAAGAACTGGAAAATGAGTGATAAAATAGGAACATTAAGCCCTCATATACCAATAATCACTCTAAATGTAAATGGATTGATTCTCCAATTAAAAGACACAGAGTGGTGGGATGGATTAAAAAAAACAAGACCCAACAATATGCTGCCTCCAGGAAACACATCTCAGCTCTAAAGACAAACATAAACTCAGAGTGAAAAGATGGAAGACAATGCTCCAGGCTAGTGGCAAAGAAAAGAAAGCAGGTGTTGCCATACTTATATCGGACAAAGTAGACTTCAAGATAGAAAGGGGTAGTGAGAGACAAAGAGGGGCAATATATAATGATAAAAAGGACACTCCATCAGGAAGACATATCACTTATGAATATATATGCACCCAACACAGGAGCACCAAAGTACATAAAGCAACTATTAACAAACCTAAAAGGAGATATTAACAACAACACAATAATAGTAGGGTATCTTAACACCCCAGTTACATCAATGGATAGACCATCCAGACAAAAAGTCAATAAGGAAATAGTGGACTTAAATGGAAAATCTAGTTGAGATGGCCTTAATAGACATAAAAGTTTAAGGGAAGGAAAGAACACTATATAAGAACACTCCACCAAAAACAGTAGATTACAGTTTCTTCTCAAGTACACATGGAACATTCTCAAGAATAGGCCATATGTTGGGAAACAAGGCAAGCCTCTATAAATTTAAGAAGATTGAAATCATAACAAGCATCTTTTCCAACCATAAGGCTATGAAACTGAAAATCAACTACAAGAATAAAACTGCCAAAGTAACAAAAATGTGGAGACAACACAACATGAACAACCAATGGATCATTGCTGAAATTAAAGGAGACATAAAAAATATCTAGAGACAAACAAAAATGAAAATACACCATACCAACTCTTATGGGATGCAGCAAAAGCTGTCCTGATAGGGAAACTCATAGCGATATAGGCCAACCTCAATAAACAAGAAAAATCCCAAATAAGCAACCTTAAACTACATCTAACAGAACTAGAAAAAGAACAATGAACAAAGCCCAAAGTCAGCAGGAGGGAAATAATAAAAATTAGAGCAGAAATAAATGAAATTGAAACCAAAAAAGCAGTAGAAAGCATCATAAAACTCAGTAGAAAAGAGTTTGTTCTTTGAGAAGATAAACAAAATTGACAAACCCTTAGCCAGACTCACTATGACAAAAAGAGAGAAGTCTCAAATAAATAAAATTAGAAATGAAAGGGGAGAAATTACAACAGTTACCACATACATACAAAGGATTATAAAAGAATAGTATGAAAAACTGTACACCAACAAATTGGACAATCTAGAAGAAATGGATAAATTCTTAGACTCATACAACCTCCCAGAACTGAATCAAGAAGAAATAGAGAATCTGAATAGATCAATCACAAGTAATGAGATTGAAACAGTAATCAAAAACCTCCCCCAAAATAGAAGTCCAGAACCAGATGGCTTCTCCAGAGAATTTTACCAAACATTCAAAGAAGAGTTAATACCTATCCTTCTCAAAATTTCTAAAAAATGGAGGAAGATGGAATACTTTCCTAACACATTCTATGAGGCCAACATCACCCTGATACCAAAGCCAGACAAGGACAATACAAAGAAGGAAAACTACAGGCCAATATTCCTGATGAACATAGATGCAAAAATCCTCAACAAAATATTGGCAAACCGAATACAGCAATACATCAAAAAGATCATACACCATGACCAAGTGGGATTTATACCAGGGACGCAGGGATGGTTCAACATCTGCAGATCAATCAATGTGATACACCACATTAACAAAATGAAGAATAAAACCACATGATCATCTCAATTGATGCAGAGAAGGCATTTGACAAGATCCAACATCCATTTATGATAGAAACTCTCAACAAAATGGGTATAGATGGAACATACCTCAACATAATAAAGGCCATAGATGACAAACCTACAGCTAACATCATACTCAATGGGGAAAAACTGAAAGCCATTTCTCTGAGAAGAGGAACAAGACAAGGGTGCCCACTCTCACCGCTCTTGTTCAACATAGTACTGGAGGTTTTAGCTAGAGCAATTAGGCAAGAAAAATGAATAAAAGGACTCCAAATATGCAAGCAAGAAGTGAAACTCTCACTATTTGTAGATGACTTGATTTTATATATAGATAATCCTAAAGAATCCATTGGAAAACTATTAGAAATAATCAACAACTATAGCAAAGCTGCAGGGTACAAAATCAACTTACAAAAATCAGTTGCATTTCTATATGCTAATAACGAACTAACAGAAAGAGAACTGAAAAAGAGAATCCCATTTACAATAGCAACAAAAAGAATAAAATATCTAGGAATAAATTTAACCAAGGAGGTGAAAGATCTATACAATGAAAACTATAAGACATAATTGAAAGAAATCGATGATGGCATAAAGAAATGGAAAAATATCCCATGCACACGGATTGGAAGGATAAACAGATAAATGTCCATACTATCTAAAGCAATCTACAGATTCAATGCAATCTCAATCAGAATCCCAATGACATTCTTCACGGAAATAGAACAAAGAATACCAAAATCCATCTGGGGTAAGAAAAGACCCTGAATAACTAAAGCAACCCTGAAAAAAAAAGAACTAAGCTGGAGGCATCACAACCTCTGACTTCAAAATATATCACAAAGCTATAGTAATCAAAACAGCATGTAACTGGTACAAAAACAGACACACAGATCAATGGAACAGCATTGAAAGCCCAGAATTAAAACCACACATCTACAGACAGCTAATCTTTGACAAAGGAGATAGGAACACACGATGAAGAAAAGAAAGTCTCTTCAATAAATGGTGCTGGGGAAACTGGGTAGCAACATGCAAAAGAATGAAAGTAAACCATCTTCTTTTGCCACACACAAAAATTAACTCAAAATGGATCAAAGACCTGAAAGTGAGACCTGAAACTATAAAACTCGTAGAAGAAAATATAGGCAGTACACTAATTGACATCGGTCATAAAGAGATCTTTTCAAATTCCATGTCTACTCAGACAAGGGAAACAAAAGAAAAAGTAAGCAAATGGGACTTCATCAGATTAAAGAGCTTCTACAAGACAAATGAAACCAGGATCAAATGAATAGATAACCCACCAGCTGGGAGAGAATATTTGGAAATCATATATCTGACAAGGGGTTAATATCCATAATATGTAAAGAACTCTCACAACTAAACAATAAAAAAGCAAACAATCCGATCTAAAAGTGGGCAGAGGATATGAACAGATACTTTTCCAAGAAAGAAAAACAGATTGGTCGATAGGCACATAAAAAGATGTTCAACATCACTAATTATCAGGGAAATGCAAGTCAAAACTACACTAAGATATCACCTTACACCTGTTAGAATGGCTATAATCACCAAGACAAAAAGCAACAAATGTTGGCTAGGATGTGGAGAACCAGGAACCGCAATTCACTGCTGATGGGAATGCAAACTGGTGCAGCCTCTATGGAAAACAGTGTGGAGATTCCTCATAAAATTAAAAAGAGAAATACCTTATGATCCAGCTATCCCACTACTGGGTATCTACCCAACAAACCTGAAATCAACAATTCATAGAGGCTTATGCACCCCTATGTTCACTGCAGCATTATTCACTATAGCCAAGAAGTGGAAGCATCCCAAGAGTCCCTCAACTGATGATTGGATAAAGAAGATGTGGTGTATACACACACACAGACACACACATGCACACAAACACAATGGAATACTACTCAGCCATTTAAAAAAGAGACAGAACTGTCCCATTTGTAACAACATGGATGGACCTGGAGGTTACTATGTTAAGCGAAATAATGCAGAGAGAGAAAGACAAATTCTGCATGATTTCACTCATATGTGGCATATGAACTAACACACAGACAGAGATAACTGTTTTCTGGTTACCAGGGGCAAGGGGGATGGAGGGTGGGCACAAGGGCTGAAGGGATGCCTTTACATGGTGACTGACAAACAATAATGCACAACTAAAATTTCACAATGTTATAAACTAAGACATCAATAAAAATCCTTTATATATTATGAATATAAGTCCTTCATTTCATATATATTTTGCAAAAATTTCTTCCAGTCTGTGGTGTGCTTTTTATTACCTTTCCTGTGCCTTTCAAAGAGCTAAAGTTTTTAAACTTGATGAAGCACATTTTATCAGTTTTTTTCTTTTATAGTTTGTGTTTTTGGTGTCCTGTTTATGAAATCTTTAATCCAATTTCACTAAGATATTCTCCTGAATTTTCTTCTAAAAATTCAACAGTTTTAGCTTTTACATTTAGGTCTATGATTCATTTCGAGTTAACTTATACATGGTGTAGAGTAGAGGTCAGAGTTCATTTTTTCAATACAAATATACAATTGTTACAACAGCACTTTGAAAAGACTACCTTTTCTCTTAATCTCCATGACAGTTATGTCAACAATCAATTGACCTTAGAAGTGTGTGCCTATTTCTGGACTGCCTGTTCTATCCTATTAATCTGTATGTTTGGCTTTTCTCCAATACCACTCTGTCTTAACTACTGTAGCTTTATGGTAAATATTTAAATCAATATAATCTTTTCAACTTTGTTTTTCTTTTACTAAATTGTTTTAGATATTCCAGGTCCTTTTCCTGTCTATAACAATTCTAAAATCAATCTGTCAATTTCTTTTAAAAAAATAAGTCGGGAGCTGGCCCCATGGTGTAGCAGTTAAGTTTGTGAGTTCCACTTGAGCGGCCTGGGGTTTGCTGATTTGGATCCTGGGCATGGACCTACTCATCGCTCATCAAGCCAAGCTGCAGTGGTGGCCCACATAGAAGAACTAGAAGGACATACAACTGGCATATACAGCTATGTACTGGGGCTTTGGGGAGAAAAAAGAAAAAGAGGAAGATTGGCAACAGATGTTAGCTCAGGGCCAATCTTCCTCAAAAAAAGTCCCTTAGAATTTTGATTGAGATTGTGTTGAATCTATACAGGGAAGATTGCCATTTTAACAATATTAATTCTTCTAACCCACAAACATATTATGTATCTCCATTTTCTTAGAGGTTCTTAATTTTCCTTTACATTGTTTTCTAGTTTATAGGGTATAAGATTTTCATACCCTTCATTAAATTTACTTAGTATTTTGCTGTTCTTTTTTATGCTATAGTAAATTGAGTAGCTTTTAAAATTTCAGTTTTTGTTTACCGCTAATACAAAGAAATACAATTGATTTTTTAAAAAATTAAAGTTGTATCCTGCAATCCCATTAAATTAATTTATTAGTTCTAGTAGTTTTCTTGGGAATTCTCAGGGTTTTTTACATACATGATTATGTCATCTTCAAATAAGGATAATTTTAATTATTTTGTTATAATCTTTATGGCTTTTATTTGTTTTATTGCACTGGCTAGGACCTCCAATGTAATGTTAAATAGTAGTGGTGAAGTGGATATCCTTGCCTTGTTCCTAATTTCAGGTAAAAAGCATCAAGCATTTCACCATTGAGTACGACGTTAGCTATAGGTCCTTTGCCTATTTTTTGATTGGGTTATTTGCTTTTTTGCAGTTAAGTTGAAGTAACTCTTTATATATTTTGCATATTAACACTTTGTCAGCTCTATGGTCTATAAATAATTTTTCCCATTCTATAGGTTGCCCCTTCATTTTTCTGATTGTTTCCTTTCCTCTGCAGAAGCTTTTTTAGTTTGATGTAACCCCACTTGTCTATTTTCACTTTTGTTCACTGTGCTTTTGATATCTTATTCAAGAAATCATTGCCAAATCCAATGTCTAAAACTTTATCCTAATGTTTTCTTCTGAAAGTTTTATCATTTCAGGTTTATGTTTAAGTCTTTCATCCATTTTGACTTGATTTTTGTGTATGGTGTGAAGTGTCCAATTTCATTCTTTCGCATGTGGCTGTGCACTTTTTCCAACACCCTTTATTGAAGAGACTTTCCTCTCCTTGTTCTGTATTTGTGGCACCCTTGTCAAAGGTCAGATAATGATATAAATGTGGGGACTTCTGGGCTCTCAATTCTATTCCATTGATCTATATATCCATTTTTATGCCATACTATTTTGATAACTGTAGCTTTGTTTTGAAATCAGGGAGTGTGAAACTTCCAGCTTTGTTTTTCTTTCTCAGGATTGCTTTGGCCTTTTGGGGTCTTTTTGGTTCCAGGTGAATTTTAGGATTGTTTTTGCTATTTCTGTAAAAAATATCATTGAGATTTTGATGAGGATTGCATTGAATCTGTAGATCGCTTTCGGTAGTATAGACATTCCTTCTAATCCACAAACACAGGAAACACAACTGAGTTTTGTAGGTTGATTTTGTATCTTGCAACTTTACTAAATTTGTTTATTAGTTCTAACAGGTTTTTTCGTGTATGTGGAATCTTTAGGGTTTTCTACATATAAGATCATGTCATCTGCAAACAGAGATTATTTTACTTTTTCCTTTCCTATTTGGATGCCTTTTATTTCTCTTTCTTGCCTAATTGCTCTGGCCAGGACTTCCAGTACTATGTTGGATGGGAGAAGCAAGAGTGGGCATATGTGCCTTGTCCCAGATCTTAAAGGGAAAGCTTTCATCTTTTCACCATTCTGATGTTAAATCAACCTTGCATTCCTGGAATATACCCACTTGGTCATGATTTATTATTAATTTTATGTGATCTTAAATTCCCTTTGCTAATATTTTGTTATGGATATTTGTATCTGTGTTCATGAGATATTTTGGTTCTTAGTTCTCTTTTGTGATGTTTTTGGCTGCTTTGGTAATTAGGATATTACTGACCTCATAAAACAAGTAGGAAAATTTCCATTCACTTCTAATTTCTGAAAGAGTTTATAAACGGCTGAAATTTTTCCTTCTTTAGTGGAATTCACCAGTGAATTTTCTTCTGGAAAGTTCTTAAATTATGAATTCAATTTCTTTAATTGATATAGGGCTGTTCAACTTTTCTATCTCTTCTTCAGTCAGGTTTGGTAATTTGTGTTTTTTAAGAAATGTGCCCATTTTATCTAGTTGTCAAATTTATTGGTATAAAGTTGTTACTATTTCCTTATTATTTTTTTAATGTCTGAAGATTTTGTATTGATATCTTCTCTTTTATTTCCAGTATTGTTCATTTTTTTTCTTTTTCTTTTTTTCCTGATCTGTCCGGCTAGATATTTATCATTTTACTGATCTTTTAAATAAATGGAATTTGTTTTAGTTGATTTTCTCTACTGTTTTTCTATTTTATTGATTTCTGCTCTCTTCTTTATTATTTCCTTCTTTCTATTTGCCCTGGGTTTAATTTGGCTCTATTTCTAGTTTCTTAAGGTGGAAGTTTATATCAGTGATTTGAGGCTTTTTCTCTTTTCTAATGCAGGCACTAAATGTTAAAATTTCTCTGTCAACACTACTTTAGCTACATCCTACCAATTTTGATGTATTCTATTTTCAATATCAAAATATTTTCTAATTTTTCTTATGATTTCTTATTTGACCCAATAATTGTTTAGAAACAACTTGTGTAATTTGCAAAGATTTGATGCTTTCCAGGTTATCTTAATTTTTAATTTACCTTTATTTTTAACTTAATGCCATTATGGTCATATCATTTATTATTTCAATATCTTTAAATCTTTTGAGACTTGTTGTATGGCCTAGAATATTGGTAAATGTACCATGTGCACATAAAACAAATGTGCATTGTCATTGTTGGGCGTAGTTTTCAATTAAGTCAAGGTAGGTCACGTTTTTGTCCTGTTATTTTTTTCTAGTTTTTCTATTATTTTCTTAGAATGTTTAAAAAAATCTCCTACTATGATTATAGGATTGACTATTTCTCTCCTTAGTTCTGTTAATTTTTACATCATGTATTTTGATTTGCTTCATCTGTATTTGATTGCTATGTCTTCCTCTTGAATTGAACCTTTTATATTATGAAGCATACCTCTTTATCTCCATTACTACATTTTGTTTTTAAGTTTACTTGATGTAATATTAATATAACCACTTCAGCTTTTTTATATTTACTAATGCATAGTATATCTTTTACCATCCATTTACTTTTAGCCTAGGTGTGTTTATATATTTAAAATGTATATCCTGTAGACAGCATATATTTGTGTCTTGTTTATTCATGCTGAAAATCTTCTTTATTGATGTGTTTAGTTAATTAATATTATTATTCACATGCTTGGTTTGAGTCTACCATTTTATTTTTGTTTTCTACTTGTCTCTGCTAGTTTTTATTGTTGCTGTTACTCTGTTCCTCCTTTCCTGTCTTATTTTGGATTACTTGAATATTTCTATAATAGCATATAAATTTTCCTAATAGCTTTTTAACTATTCTTTTTTTTGCATTTTTTAATGGTTTCCCTAGGAAATGCAATATATCCATACCTTCTCAGAAGCCGATTTACAGTAAATCATGCACTACCTATTATAAAATATAGAAATCTTGCAACATTATAATTCCATACTTCACCCTGTCCTTTAATTTCTAGTTGTTATATGTATTACACTTGCACATGTTTGACAGAGTTCACATTTTAGTTTTAAACAGCAGCAAGGTTTATAATAAAATTAAGAGGAAGAAGGGAAAAAAATAGTCTTTTGCATTTCTCCAAATGTTGATCATTTCTGGGATGCTTCATTTTTCTTGAAGATCCAAGTTTCCAGCTGGTATCATTTCCCCTCAGCTTGGAGAACTTCCTTTAGGACTTCTTGTAGTGCAGGTCTGCTGGAGATGAATTCTTAGATTTCTTTTATATAAAAGTGTCTTTATTTCACCTTCATTCTTAATGATTTTACTGTATATAGAATTCTGGATTGTCAGGTTTGGGATTTTATTTTTCTCTTGCATTTTAAAAATGTTAATTCATTCTCTTGTGGCCTCCATGGTTTTTTATGAGAAGTCAGCCTTTAATTGGATCATTGATCCCTTTTTATAATATGTCATTTCTTTTCTTGCTGCTTTCAAGATTTGCTCTTTAATTTTCTCTTTTAATAATTTGACTATGATGTGCTTCAACATGTACTTCTTCATGTTTATCCCAGTAGGTATTTGCTTAGTATCTTATATCTACAATTTTCTGTCTTTCATCAAATTTGGGAAATCTTCAGACATTTGTTTAGCTAGGCTTCTTTGCATCTGTTCTGCACATGCATGATTTGGGAATTAGAGACTTGAGCAGATAGAGTTTGGGGATCCCCCATATTTCTTTTTCCCATGCAAGATTTCCACACTCTCTTCGGCTTTCACAATTTCATAGCTTCTCTTTTCTGGTTCACAGGCCAGAAAGAATTCAGCTTTTCCACACGAGCCCCTGCCTATGTTGTATGCCTTGTGTAAACTGCACGTAGTCCTGAGCTAAAAGCCTCAGGAATGGGGATGTACTCATACAGCTGTCTTTCCTACACTCCTCCAATCAAGTGTTTCCTTCCCACCATAGTTTCTTTGTTTTTGTTAACTCTTCATATGGAAGTTCTGTTTTTAATGTTTTTGTGTGTGTATGTGTGAGGAAGACCAGCCCTGAGCTAGCATCCATTGCCAATCCTCCTCTTTTTGCTGAGGAAGACTGGCCCTGGGCTAACATCTATGCCCATCTTCCTCTACTTTACATGGGACGCTGCCACAGCATGGCTTGACAAGTGGTGCATCGGGGGGCGCCCAGGATCCAAACCTGCGAACCCCAGGCTGCTGAAGTGGAGCACGTGAACTTCACCACCATGCCACCAGGCAGGCCCCTATTTTTAGTGTTTTAAAGAACCTCCATTTTGTTTTCTATAGTGGCTGTATCAGTTTACATTCCCACCAACAGTGCACAAGGTTCTCTTTTCTCCACATCATCACCAACATATATGCTTTCTTTTTGACGACAGCCATCCTAATGGGTGTGAGGTCGTATCTCACTGTGGTTTTGATTTGCATTTCCCTGATGATTAGTGATGTTGAGCACTTTTTCGTGTACATGTTGCCAATTTGTTTGTCTTTGGAAAAATGTTTATTCAGTTCCTCTGTCCACTTTTAAATCAGATTATTTGTTTTTTGTTGTTGTTGTTGTTGTTTTTTTTTGCTATTGAGCTGTTTGAGTTCTTTATTTTCAATATAAACCTCTTATCAGATATATGGTTTTCAAATATTCTCTCCCAATCAATAGATTACCTTATCATTTTGTTGATTGTTTCTTTCACTGTATAGAAGCTTTTTTGTTTGATATAGTCCCACTTGCTTATTTTTGCTTTTGTTGCTTATGCTTTTGGTGTCATATCCAGAAAGTCTTTGCCACTACAAATGTCAAGGAGCTTTTCCCATATGTTTTCTTCTATGAGTTCTACAATTTCAGGTCTATGTTTAAGTCTTAAATCCATTGCAGGTTAATTTTGTGAGTGGTGTAAGATAGGGATCCAATTTTATTCTTCTGCATGTGGTTATCCAGTTTTCCCAACACTATTTATTGAAAAGACTATCCTTTCCCCATTGAGTATTCTTTTCTCCATGAAATGTTAGTTGGCTGTATATGTAAATGTTATTGATAGGCTCTTAATTCTGTTCTATTGGTCTATGTGATTATTTTTATGCCAGTACCATATTGTTTTGAATACTATAGCTTTCAGTATAGTTTGAAATCAGGAAGTGTGATGCATCAGCTGTGTTCTTCTTTCTCAGGATTGCCTTGGCTATTCAAGGTGTTTTGTAGTTCCATAAAATTTTAGGATTGTTTGCTCTATTTCTGTGAAAAATGGCATTGGAATTTTGATAGGATTGCATTGAATCTCTAGTTTGTTTTGGGTAATGTGGACATTTGGAATAATTAATTTTAAGAATATTAATTATTCCAATCCATGAATATGGAATATCTTTCCAATTGTTTACATCTCCCTCAATTTTTTTCATCCAAGTCTCTAGTTTTCAGTATATAGACCTTTCACTTCCTTGGTTAAATTTATTACTAAGTATTTTATTGTTTTTGATGTTATTGTGAATGCAATTATTTTCTCGGTTTCTTTTATAATGTTTTGTTGTTGGTGTTTAGAAACACAGCTGATTTCTATATTTTGATCATATATCTTGCAACTTTACTAAATTCACTGGTTAGTTCTAACAATTTTTTGGTGGAGTCTTTTGAGTTTTCTATAGATAAGATCATATCATCTGCAAACAAAGACGATTTTACTTCTTTCTTTCCAATTTGGATGCCTTTTATTTCTTTTTCTTTCCTGATTGCTCTGGCCTGAACTTCCAGTAGTATGTTGTACATGAGTGATGAGAGTGGGCACCCTGGTCTTTTTCCTGATCAAAGGGTGAAGGCTTTCAACCCTTTATCACTGAGCATGAGGCTAGCTGTGAGCTTGTCCAATACGACCTTTATTATGCTGATCTATGTTCCTTTTATATTGAATTTGTTGAGAATTTTTATCATAAAAAGATGTATTTTGTCAAATTATTTTTATGTATCTAATAAGATGACTTTTATCTTTCATCCTGTTAATGTGTTGTGTCACATTTATTGATTTGCATATATTGAAATATCCTTGCATCCCAAGGATAAATCCTGTTTGATCATGGTGTATGATCCTTTTAATGTGCCATTGAATTCGGTTTGTGAATATTTTGTTGAGAATTTTCACATCTATGTTCATCACAGACATTGAGCTGTAGTTTTTTTTTTTTTTTTTTTTTACTTGTATTGTCTTTACCTGGTTTTGGTGTCAGAGTAATGCTGACCTCATAAAATGAGTTTGGAAATGTTCCCTCCTCTTCAATTTTTTGTAAGAGTTTCAGAAGAATTGATGTAATTCTTCTTTAAATCTTTGGTAGAATTCACCAGTGAAATCATCTGGTCCTGCACTTTTCTTTTTTGGGAGATTTTGATGACCAATTCACTCTCCTCACTTGTTAACAGTCTGTTCAGATTTTCTATTTATTCACATTTCAGTCTTGGTAAATTGTGTGTTTCTAGGTGTTTATCTGTTTCTTCTGGGTTATGCAATGTTGGCATAGTTCTTCATAGTAGTCTCTTATGACCTTGCTTTTGTTTGGTGTCAGTTATAATGTCTCCTCTTTTAGTTCTGATTATACATATATATGAGTCTTCTGGGTTTTTTTCTTAGTCTAGCTAAAGGTCTGTCAATTTTGTTTATCTTTTCAAAGAAAGTTTTAGTTTTGTCAATCTTTTCTATTGTTTTCCTGGTCTCTATTTCATTTTTTTCTTCTCTGATCTTTGTCATTTCTTTCCATCTGCTAACTTTGGGCTTAGTTTGTTCTTTTTCTAGTTTCTTGAGGTGTAAAGTTAGGTTATTTATTTGAGATCTTTCTTTTTTCTTAATGTAGGTGATTATTTCAATAAACTTCCCTCTTAGAACTGCTTTTGTAGCATCCCATAGGTTTTGATATGTTGTGTTTCCATTTTTGTTTATTTCAAGATACTTTTTGATTATCTTTTTGATTTCTTCTTGACTCATTGGTTGTTAAGGGGGTCTTGTTTAATTTCCACATATTTGTGAATTATCCAGCTTTCCTCCCATCATTGATTTCTAGTCTCATACCATTGTGGTCAGAAAAGGTACTTGGTATGATTTTAATATTCTTAAATTTGCTAAGACTTGTTTTGTGACCTATCATATGATCTATCCTGGAGAATGTTCTGTGTGTGCTTGAGAATGTATATTCTACTGTTAGATGAAATGTTCTGTATATGTCAATTAGGTCCATATGTTCTAAAATATATTTCAAGTCCAATGTTTCCCTATTGATTTTTCTCTCTGGATGATCTATCAATTATTGAAAGTGGAGTACTGAATTCCCTACTATTACTGTATTGTTGTCTATTTCTCCCTTCAGATCCATTAGTATTTACTTAATATATTTAGGTGCTCCAATGTTGGGTGTATATATATTTACTATTGTTATATCTTCATGATTAATTGACCCCTTTATCATTACAGTCAGGCATCACAGAACAATGTTTTGGTCAATGGTGGACTGCATATACTACGGTGGTCCCATAAGATTAGTATCATATAGCCTAGGCATAGAGTAGGTTATACCATCTAGGTTTGTGTAAGTATACTCTATGATGCTCACACAATGACAAAATTGCCTAAGAATGCGTTATTCAGAACATCCCCCCCATTGTTAAGTGGTGCATGACTGTATATGAGATTTTCTTTGTCTCTTGTTACTGTTTTTGGCTAAAGTCTATTTTGTCTAATATAAGTATAGCTACCTCTGCTTTCTTTTGGTTTCCACTTGCATGGAATACCTTTTTCCACCCCTTCACTTTGAACATTTATGTGTCCTTACAGCTCAAATGAGTTTCTTGCAGGCAGCATATAGTTGGGTCTTGTTTTTTAATTCATCCAGCCACTCTTATGTTTTTTGGTTGGAAAATTCAATCCATATAGATTTAGAGTAATTGTCGATGGGTAAGGACTTACTAATGTCAACTTATTAATTATTTTCTGGTGTTTTGTAATTCTCTTATTCTTTTCTTTCTCTCTTGCTGCCTTTCTTAGTGTATTGATGATTTTCTGTAGTGGTATGCTTTGATTCCCTTCTCTTCACCATTTTTTAGTCTATGGTAGGTTTTTGCTTTGTGGTTAACATGACGCTTACATAAAACATCTTATAGATATAACAGCATTTTACATTAAGTTAACTTCAATTGCAGACAAAACTCCACCCTTTTACATTTTTGATGTCACAATTTACATCTTTTTATATTCATATCCATTCACAAATTATTTTAGCTTTAGCTATTTTTAATAGTCTTGTTTTTTAATATTTATACTAGAGTTAAGTGGTTAACACACCACCATATACAGTGTTAGAGTATTCTGAATCTGACTAAATGCTTACCTTTACCAGTCTGTTGTATATTTTTATATGTTTTCATGTTACTAATTAGTGTCCTTTTGTTTCACCTTGAAGAACTCCTTTCAGCCTTTCACTTCTGAAGGACAACTTTGCTGGATAAAGTATTCTTGGTTGACAATTTCTTTCTTTCAGCAATTTGAATATATCATTCCATTCTCTCCTAGCCTGCAAGGGCTCCGATGAGAAATCTGCTGATTGTATTATATGGGTTCCCTTGCATAGAGAAATTTTCTTCTTTTGCTGCTTTTAATATTCTCTATGCCTTTTATTTTAGACAGTTTTTAAAATAATGTGTTGCAGAGAAGATCATTTTAGATTGAAATTTTTGGATGATCAATTAGTTTCATGAACTTGAATCATGACTTGATCACTTGGGAAGTTCTCAAGCATTATTTCTTTAAATAAGGTTTCTACCCCTTTCTCATGCTCTTCTCCTACTGAGACTCCAGTGATGTACACATTGTTTCTTAATGGTGTCTCATAAGTCTCATAGGCTTTCTTCATTCTTTTTTTCCTTTTGCTTCTCTGATTGGGTGATTTCAGTTGATCTATCTTTGACCTCACTGATTCTTCCTTCTGATTGGTCAAGTCTGCTGTTGAAGTTTTCTATTGAATTCTTCAATTCAGTCATTGTATTCTTCAGCTCCAAAATTTGTGTTTGGTTCTTTTTTGTGTTTTCTACCTTCTTGTTGAACTTCTCATTTTGTTCTTGTATTGTTTTCCTGATGTTTTTAAATTGTTTATCTGTATTCTCTTATAGCTCTCTGAGTACCTTGAGAACAATTATTTTGAAATTCTTGCTGGGCAACTTCTGCCTCTCCATTTCTTTGGGACCAGTTACTGGAAATTTACTGTATTCTTTTTTGGAGTCATATTTCCCTGATTCTTTGTGATCCCTGTAGCCTTATGTAGGTGTCTGCACATTTGAAAATCAGTCACCTCTTCTAAACTTTATGGACTGACTTCACTAAGGGAAGACTATCACCTGCAGGTGGGAGCATGCTGGAGCATGCTGTGATCCCAGGTCTAGTGGTGTTGGGTGCTAAGTTTTGGGGCATGTGGCAGCACTGGATCCAGGAAGCATGATGTCCCTTTGGCTCAGGCCATTGGTATCCACAACATTGATGACTGTGTGGTCCTTTGCGTATGCTGCAGAGGATCTGCAGTGGTTGGAAGTGCTCTTGGGGTCCTCAGTGGCACCTCCAGGTCCAGTGGCTAGAGACCAGGGCAGGCAGCAAGGGTGGCCAGAGCTGGTGATGTGCACACAGTCAGCTGCAGGAGCCAGTTGCAGACACAGATGTAGTGGTGGGGGCTGAAGCAGACAGGGAGCACCAGGGCCAACTGCAGGTGCACTGGAAGCTGCAGGGGCCCTGGCTCTAGGCGTGCACTACTGTGGCTGCTGGGTCTTGCCACAGGCCCATGGTAATGGAGGCCAGTGATGGGAAAAAGGTCAGGGGTGTGCAGGTGCACAACTGGAGGGGCTAGCTGCAGTTGAGTGTGCAGGTCAGTGACAGAAGATAGGGCATGATCCAGGCCCTCATGCAGCTGCATGGCTCCTGGCTGTCAGCATGCTCTCCTATGGCTGTACAGTCTCCCCCAGGATGGGCATTCGGCAGTGGAAGCCACTGATGCGCGTCAGACTGGCAGCATGCAAATACACAGCTGAAGGGGCTAGGCCCAAGCACATGCTGGGAGGTAGGGGTCAACTGTGGGGGTCTAGGCTGGCATCTTGCACTTGCACAGCTACGTAGGCTGTAGCTGGCTGCCGGTGAGTATCTGGGCTCTGGTGGAGGGAGAAGAAGGGAGCAGTGAGGGACTCAGGCAGCTGACAGGACCTTTGTGTGGTACCCCTAAAGGCTGGGGAAGCTGCTCATTCACTTGGCTCTTCCTTTCTCTGCAAGAGGAACTCTTTCTAGCTGGGAAGTTCCCCCTTGGTGCTGAACAATGACGGCTTGAGGGATGGGATGATGCAGCAAAATGAAGCTTTCTTTCTTCTCTTTTTGTATGATTCTTCTCAGGTTGTTTGTTCCACTGTGTTGCTGATGTTTCTTGAGCGGACTCCAGAGCTTGGCCAGAGCTGTTTTTGTTTATGGATAACTGTAATTGTTGATTTTTGTGGGGGTACAGAGGCTGGGGTTTCCTACACTGCTATTTCAGTGACATCACTCTCTTATTCTGAATTTTGACAACACTCAGGCTCAAAACTTGACTTTGATTTTTGACTACTTCAGCCCTGTGTCTGCAGCAAAGATAAGTGATTCTTTTAGTACAGGCTTAAAAGTCAAAGAAATTCCCTGGTTTTGATCATGCTTTGGGTTGACTTTGAACTTGTTTTCTTTCCTTAAGCTCTTCAGCTCAAAGCAGTCAGCTTACCCCATAGTCCTTGTATTCCATTTCCTTGAAGGCCCGTTCACTGTGGACACTCCTAGAATCAATTGCTGCATTAATCGGGGTTCGAAGTCACAAAGAACACACTCACTGCAGCTAGTTCAAGCAGGAAAGTCATTTATTAAATCATATCGGGGGCTCCCAGAGTCTGAAGATGGGCCAGGGACCAGCTTGAACAATATCATATGTGGCTGCTCCAGTGGAGGTCTGAGTGGTGCCACCATGAAGCCCGGTGCCATGGCCCTCATCATGATGCTGGGTGAGGGGTGCTCCCACCTGGACCTCTTCCCTGCTGTCTCTCAAGCAAGATACAGCACCCTTCCAGGAATGCTTTAAAGACATCACATTTCTTCATATCACTCTTTTCTGAGCCAGAATCTCCAGTTGGGGTCACTTTTGGGTCAATCTTGGCCTATCAATATTGATGCTATTGGCTAGGAATGCCTAGAGCACTCCCCTGGGCCTGTACTACTTGTGGCAAGTCCCCATTGACATTTCCCCTACCAGAGCCAATGTTCGTGGTTGTGCCAGCCCTTGCAGATACACTTGTGATTGCAAAACACACTTCAGCAATAACCATCAGGGAACTTTGAAAAAGCAATGTTTATTACTCATGGGTCTTAGAGGGTACATGGCATGTGCATGGTCACACAGTGAGGTTGTAGATAGAGAGAGAGAGGAGTGCAGATTTGAGTGCAGAAAGGAGTGCAGGCTCCTTTACTGGAGTCAAGGGTGGGGTGCCTAGGGTTTTGTAGTTTCACTTTTTACTGGTAAACTTTAAACATAAGAGTTGGAATTATAGCCTGGGAAGGGAAAAGCAAGTGGTCAGTCAAATGGTCAGATATCCAGGTCAACCAGAGCTTTCTAAAAAGCTCTAAGTTGTATTACCTTGGAAGAATGACGCCAATTGCTTGTGCTCTCTCCAAACAAGTAGATTCTATCTGCAAAATATTTTTCAAACTGTCTACTGTCCAACTGCCTCCCCAACTGCATATCTGCCCCTCTTCAATCCATCTACCATACAGCAATGAGAGTAATATATATATGTATAATGTAAATGCAACCATGACATTCCCTTGTTAAAAACACTTCAGTGGCTCCCACTGTGCATGAAAGAAAATCCAGAATCCTTGGTGCAGCCTCCAACTCTCTACCCAGCCCCCCAACCTCTTCAGCCTCCCCTACTTGCAATCACTCCCTTCTAGCCATATTGACCTCTTTTTTTCCCCTCCAGAAAGCCAAACATTTTCCCAGCTCAGGCTCATACCCATAGGCTTATGCCTCTGCTTGGAACCCTCCTTCACCATTTGCAAGGTTGACTCATTATCAGTCAGGTCTCAGCTGCAACATTTCCTTCCCAGAAAGGCCTGCCTGGGCTGTCAGACTCATAATCAACACTCCTCTCAGAGTCTTTCTTCTAGCACCTGTTTTTTTAAATTGACTTTGTCATAATTTTAATAAAGCACATACATATGTATGTGTATATATATGTAGTTTGTTTTCTTGTTCAATGTCTATAATTTCTGCTAATTTATAAACTCTAAAATAGAAACTTTGTTTATGTTGTTCAACAGAGCCCAAGAGAGTGCTGGGTGGGTGCAGGAGGCAGTCAGTAAATATTTGTGAAGTGAATGTGAGAAGTAAGAAGTTCAAATTACAGGAAGTAAAATTACTTTTTAAATAGAAGAGTTTATCAAGGGAGTTTCTGAAGTACCAATCAGTGAAAAACTTCAATTCTGGAGAAAGGGTCATGTGAATCCAATATCTAAATATTTGCAAAATCCCCGGTTTAAGTACATTAAGGAAAATAATGTTTCATCACCTCTACCTGTGGACAACTTTGACTCAGCTTATCATTGAGATCGTCATGGTTGTCATGGACCATTTTCTTTTTTTGTTTGAGGAAGACCAGCCCTGAGCTAACATCCGTTGCCAATCCTCCTCTTTTTGCTGAGGAAGACTGGCCCTGGGCTAACATCCGTGCCCATCTTCCTCTACTTTATATGGGACGCTGCCACAGCATGGCTGACAAGCGGTGCATCGGCGGGCGCCCCAGATCCGAACCCCGGGCTGCCAAGCGCTAACTAAACTGCTGCGCCACCGGGTGGCCCCTATTTTTTTTTTTTTTTTTTTTTATTACAGGCAATTGTATATTGAGCGCCTATGACCTTTCTGTAGATAGGACTAGCTACAGAGTATGGTTAGGATTCACATTTGGATCTCCACTGTCGGTGAAACAATAAATAATAGGATTTTTAAAATAACTTATTTAGCAGTGATTTATTGACACCATAAATTGTAAACTATGTCCTCCCTGGGTTAAATCATTTACACGGGAGTAGTTTGCTACAGTAAGGGGAGACAGATGGCTCTAATTAATAGTTTTGTATTCTTGAAATTCCCTCCTCAAACTGGAAGCTAATAGGCTGTTCCTCCATTCAGAACTCTACAAGAATTCTCCATTCCCTGGGATACCAACTTACCGGCCCTTAGAGCCTCTCACAACTTGGCATTCTTTCCTTCCATTTTTGTTTTCTTTTGGTTCTCCTACAGTTATCTGACATTTTAATCCATGTATGATAAACACACTCAAAGAATTCCAGAACTAAAAAGAACTTAATAGCAATCTTGTCAAACCTCTTGTTTAATAAACGAAAAAGCTGAGTCCCAGTGAGGTTAACTGATAGACATACAGTAGACACTTAATCTTTTGTTGACTGAGTAAATTGCTCAAGATTATACTCCTACATAGTGGAATAGTTGAAATTAGAAAAAAGCTGCTAAGCATTTATCCAGAGTTCGAGTTTCTACTACAGTCATAATAATAAACATTTATTGAGTCTACTACATGCCAGGCACATGTAGGAACAAATTTAATCCTCTCAACAGCCTTATGGAGAAGGATACTATTATTATCATGATTTCACAGTCAAGGAAATTGGGGCACGGAAGAGTTTAAGTAATCTGACGGTAGCTACACAATTAGTAAGTGGCAGCACAGGGATTTGAACCCCAAAGTCTGCATGTAATTACAATGTAATGCTGCCTATATATGCATTGTGATCTGCATCTCCAAAGCCTCAGAATCTTCTTTCATATCATCTTAAATGTTCTTTGTCCAATTTTTACCTCCCTTCTTCAACCCCCACACCATCTCCCTGTTCTTTATGGATCACCTTTACTCCTATCTCCTCGATGAAGCTCCTTTTAATTAATACCTAAAATATGTTATTGCTCTGCTGTTATTCTTTTTGTCTCAGTGTTAATTAATTTTTTCATTTGCCTTATCCCTTTCCATTTGATAATGAGTTACCTAAAGATGGCAGCTGAGATAGATTCACTTTTGTTCAGTTCGAGATACATTTATGAAGCCCCTGCTATGTGCCAGGTGCTCTGCTAGGAGGTCAGAATACAAGGATGATAAGACATTGTCTCTGCCCTTGAGGTCCTTACAGTCTAGTAAATGTAACTTTATGTTCCTTGCAGTACCTAAACAATACCTTACATCTATTAGTATCCAATATGGGTTAGTTGAATTTAATTGAAAGTTGACTTACTCAAAAGAAAAATTAAAGAGGATGCAAATGAGAGCAGATTGTTTTACAAAAGTGCACCGGCCCTTGGGGCAGGAGACATTGATTCTTGTCTGGGTGGGCTGGGTGTGGCAATGCAGGAGAAGGGAGCCACAGCCAACCCAGGTTGCCCTCTGACAAGTGCATGTGCAACCAGCACACCAATGCCTGGGGCATTACTGTCAGACAAACTTAAAAACTCAGAGGTCTCCTGTGAAGTGAATATGTAACAGAGCTTTTAACAGACAATCGTGAGTTGGAGGATTTACTCAATGACCTATGTGGGCTGAAGACTCATCTATCAGAGCTTGAAGCCCCCATACCAGGCCAGGCAGCAGGGGCCAGAGTGATGAATTTGTCTGATCATCTCACAGTATGAGACTCAACCTTGCTCTTCAATGTCACCTCAGAATGTATGATTACAAGAAATAGATTTTTGAGACAACTATGAATGACCAATTTCAGCATATTGTGAAAATTAATCAAAGAAACTTCAACTAAAATTGGAGTCAGGAAGGCCTGTAAAGGGAGCTCTCAGGCCCTGCCACTCATGGTCAGTTACCCCAAAAAAGAAGAAATGTATTTTTGCATCTCCAACAGGAAGTTGCCTAGTACTTTACTACTCCAGCAGGAGGAAGGAAGATTTTATTCTTGCCCAGCAACAAGTCCAGCCAATGGAAAACACCACAGCTCAGCCAAAGAGGAGCCATCACCACCCTGAACTCTTACTCTCCTTCAATGAACTTCATTTAGAACAGCTCCTCCTAACTTCCTCTTTTTCTTTGTAAAAGCAAGGTCTCCTCCTTTGTTCTCTGGATTTGCCTGTGGTTCACGATGGTTTGCATGTCCCAAAGTGCAATTCTTTTGCTATTCCCAAATAAACTCATTTTGCTGGTAAAATAACTGGCTATTTTATTTTAAAGTTGACGATATCTACTCAGAAGTCACCAATCTTTGGTACTCAAGTGTGAGGTGGGGTTAGGGAGGTGGAGAAATGGAAAGGGCTCCTCTGTTTTCTATTTGACCTTGCTTGGTATTTTGTTTTAAAAGTCTGGACATTATGAGTCCATAATAAAATCTATCCCACAGAAGTCAGGGAGAATATTATATTCCCAATTATTTGAAGAGAGCTTCTTAATGACTCCAACCTAGCCTGGGATCATTCCAAAACAGGTTAGGAGCACTCTTGAAATTGCTAAAACCTAAAAATGTAAGGTAGGCAATGGACAACTTAGGTCCAAATAGTCTACATGTTTGGACCTTGAAGTGACAGTAATGGAAAGAAGGGAGGGAAGTGGGGAAAGAAGGGATGGGAAGGAGGGCAGAGGAAAGGGGGGGCCGATAATTCCCTTTTGTGGACCTTTTTCCTACTTGAGGATTCTCCCACATCTTCTCAGAAACCTTACACCAATGACTGTACCTTATCTCTCTTGTCTATGCCATCTCTCTTTCTTAACTGGATCCTTCCCACTGTCTTTTAAACATGCTCCTTTACTATCATCTATTTCATGGGGTCCTGACTCCATTTTCAGATCCACATTGGGTAGCTGATGAAAAACTTTGGGATAAACTCCAGAGAGGGAGGAGGGCTGACTGCTATGGAGGAAGAGAGGGGGTGGACGAGTGGGGTGGTGGAGGGAACCACTACTTTGTTCTGACAAGATTATTCATGTAATCACACCCTGCAGAGAATGCAGAATTTGGGTGATGCATTTTTAAAGCACATTAACCATCACATACAGGAGGGGATGGGAGAGATGCAAACAGCAGTCTAGGATGAGCTCATCCAGGTGTGGTCTCAGTCACACCTGAAACTTTTTGTTGTTTTCTTTTTTTTTAAACCAACCAATAATTACAGACTCTTGATGAAAGAAGTATTTGCTAAAAAAGACAGAATGATATAATTGTTGAACCCTTAATTTTTATGGTATTTTTGGTATTTTATGTATTTATTTATGGTATTTTTACAAAGAAGTTGATAGAAGTGGTACTTTTCACTCAATTCTAAATCAGTCCCTTTCCTGTCACCTTTGAGTGTTGGCCTGTGACTTCAGTCTAATGCCATCATGGTCTTCATGGGCCTTTGAGCTCGTTGATGTTGCACTTTCACGCAAAATCCTATACCTGATCCTCAGAAAGTATGTAGTGTCTGCCTCAGGAAAACTCGGAGCTTCTCAAGATACCTAAGGCAATCTGGCAGCTTGTTCTCGTTAGCAGCAGGCCCTCAGTTCACATCCCGCCCCCGTGAATGATTTCATATTCTCCTCCCCACATGTGTTCTGTCTTTTCTTCAGAGGCCTGAAATCTCACAAAACCTTCTCTTCTCTAGAGAGGTTATTCTGTAGCACCCAGCCCCGAATTTACTATGAACATGTACCTCCAGTTACCTACACACTGCAGTCATTTCTGTAGATTTATTGCATGTTAAAGATCAGGAAGAGACATGAGAAATCATCTAGCCCCATGATTCTCAATGTCTTAGTCAGCTCAGGTCGCTATAACAAAATACCACAGACTGGGGGACTTAAACACCCAACACTTATTTCTCACAGTTCTGGAGGCTGGGACATCCAAGATCAAGGTGCTAACAGATTTGGTGTCTGGTGAGGCCCTTTTTCTGGTTTGCAGATGGCTGCCTTCTTGTTGTGTCCTCACATGATGGAGAAAGAGGAAGAGGTCGGTCTCGTGTCTTCTTATAAGGGCACTAATCCCTTCAAAATGGCACCACCTTCATAACCCAATTACTTCCCACATATAGTCACATCGGGGGTTAGGGCTTCAATGTATGGATCTTTTGGGGGTGTGGGAGGACACAAACATTCAGTTTGTAACACTCAATAAAGACAAAACTGCCCACCCCTGGGAACTGTGTTGAAATTTATAGAGGTGTTCTGTGTTGTCACAGAGATTGGGGATACCGCTGGCATTCAGCGGAAGTCTTAGACATGCCACAGTGCACAACCTGATGGTTTTCCCCACATGCTACACAACTTTTCAAATGCATCACTGGAAAATTCATAGGATTGTTTTAAATTATCCAAATCTCTAACTTGATTCTAGTTTACCCAGAAACATAAACTGTATTTTACACTTTTTGTAAAAAAAAAAATGGCCAGATTAAGGAAATTGAGAGTAGAGTGTACTTTGCTTTCTTCACAGCTTTCTTCAGTGCAACATGCTGTGTTGGTCTGCATTTGTAGCTGTTGCATTCACAGTAGTTCTACGGATAGGTGCACCCAACCACGTTGTTACATCATCTAGAATAGTTGAGTCTGAACATTTACACATTGAAATACATATTTTATAACTAATTATAAATTATATGGTTTTCATATTAGAGCTGACACGATTAATTTTTTAAAATTGTATCTGGAGATCAATTATATTATTTATGAATGTCACTGCAAGGAGGCCTTGCAAAGCATTTGTTAATAAAGGGTGTACTAGTTCTGAATCCACTCATAAATGTTCTACCATTCATTTAACCTGTCCCTTGTTGATGGACACTTAGGTTATTTCCAACATTTTACTTTTACAAATAGTGTTGCAATGAAGAAATTCATATACATCATTTCTTATATTCACCGTGTTTAAATTTTTGCTGTTACTAACATTAAAAATCGAGGAAATTTTTCATGTAGAAATCTAAGTTTCTGTCTTATGATAAACATGGAATATCTAACCATTCCTGCCTGGTAATAATAATATATAACTAAGAAGGAGCTGCCTACTTTTGACAAGATATCTTAGTCTGCTGGAGCTGCCATAACAAAATACCATAGACTGGGTGGCTTAAACACAGACATTTATTCCTCACAGTTCTAGAGGCTGGAAGTCCAAGATCAAGGTGTCAGCAAGGTAGGTTTTATGCTGAGGCCACTTCTCTTGGCTTGTAGGTGGCCACCATCTCACTGTGTGCTCACATGACCTCTTCTTTGTGTAGTTAGGAAGCAGAGAGAGCTCCCTCTGGTGTCTCTTCTTATAAGGATGCTAATCCTATTGGATTGGGGCGCCAGCCTTATGACCTCTTTTAACCTTAATTACTTCCTAAAGGACTTATCTCCAAATATAGTCACATTGAGGGTTAACGCTTTAACTTACGAATTTTAGGGGGACATAGTTCAGTCCAGGGCATAAGGCATGTACTCTCTAGTTGGCTTTAGTCTCCATCTCCGCTTATTGTCTCCCTAACACTGACTAATATCAGTTGCCATTCATCATTACACATGGGCTGCTGTATTTCTTATAGCAAAAATAAGAGGAAATGAAATAGTTATTATGTTTATGTCTCTTTCAAAAGTGAGGAAATGCAAGATAGACTGAGAGGACCAAGAGTTTCAAGCAAAATGGGAGGTAACACATATTTTGGTGGAAGTAAAGAATATTCTTACATGTTTATATGCAAGTTGAATGTGACTTTGTCAAGGAATAAAACTTAAGGCACCATTATAAAACAAACCAGCAAAAGTGCTCATCCCCAGTCTTCTTTACATGGTCAGACCATCTGCTTGGTCCAGTAGGCATTTGAGTCTGAGATCCCTGCTCGATTCAATTTTAACTCCTAAAACATCTGCCTTCACTGGTGTTGCATTGTCTTTTCTCAAATATCATGCAAATATGCAAATAATGAGAGGAAACCAGCAGACGCCCATCAGCCTCAAACACTGGCAATAAAATCCTGAGCATGCATTATCTTTTTTTCTGCTCCTAGAAGTTGCCTTAGGTCTGTGGAATTGCTACTCTTTGGGAAATGGATTGTTACAGTCTCTTTATACATTGCAGGCACCACGTAATCTGTTTTCCAGTCGCATGTATACACTGCAGTGTAAGCGATGGAGGCCAAGTCCTTATGCTGCTGGGGACTGAAGCTGAACCAGCTGAGCTTCCTGCCCTCTCCAACTCCTCAGCTCAGAAGTCAGGATATTTGTTTTTGTTCCCTTTCTTTCCTAAACATAAGCTTGCTGCTTGCTGCAGCGCAACAGGCTATGAATTCAAAATAGGATAGAACAGCTCTGTGGGTTACATTTCAGATGAATGTTCCATTTTGACCAGTGACCCCAGAGGATCTAAAGCCACAATATGGGGAAAGGGAGAAAACAAGTTCCTGTAGAAATCCCAGACTAACCTGCGTCTACTAGAGTCAGAAATTCTGAGAGAAATAATCCTTCTAGAGGCAAATCAACCCTCTTTTAAAGGTAAATAAAAGGGATGCTTGTTCTTGTATATGCAAATGCAGTCAGCAAAAGTTTTAAAGTGAAAACAATGTGAACGTGTTTTTTGTTTTCCAAGTCATAGATTGTTTTTTTATTCTTGGCATGTGGCACACGACACGACAAATAGCCTTGATTGTTTGAATTGATTTGTAGCAAAGGTGCGATTCCAACCTTAGTGAGGCTGGTCTTTTGTTCTGGGGGATAAAGGTTTCCCTTTACTGGTGTAATTTGGCTTTGTTTTTTTCCACCTTCGTAGCATTTTCTTTTTTTACTCTGGTAACATTGGTTTATAATATTGTATAAATTTCAGGTGTATGTCATTATACTTCTATTTCTGCATAGATTACATCATGTTCATCACCCAGATATTAATTAACAACCCATCTCCACCCACACGTGCCTAATCATCCCTTTCACCCTCCTCGCTCCCCAGTTTCCCTCTGGTAATCACCAGTCTAATCTCTGTCTCTATGTGTTTGTTTGTTGTTGCTTTTATCTTCTACTTATGAGTGAGATCATATGGTTTTTGGCCTTCTCCCTCTGACTTATTTTGCTCAGCATAATGCCCTCAATGTTCATCCATGTTGTCACAAATGGCTGGATTTCATCATTTCTTATGGCTGAGTAGTATTCCATTGTGTATATATACCACATCTTCTTTATCCATGCGTCCCTTGATGGGCACTTAGGTTGCTTCCACGTCTTGGCTGTTGTGAACAATGCTGCAATGAACACAGAGGTGTGTGTATCTGTAGGTATTGGTGTTTTCATGTTCTTTGGATAAACACCCAGCAGTGGAATAGCTGGATTGTAAGGTAGTTCTATTCTTAATTTTTTGAGGAATTGCTATACTGTTTTTCATAGTGTCTGCACCAGTTTGCACTCCCACCAGCAATGTATGAGAGTTTCCTTCTCTCCACATGCTCTCCAACACTTGTTGTTTCCTGTCTTGTTAATTATAGCCATTCTGATGGGTGTGAGGGGGTATCTTATTGTAGTTTTGATTTGCATTTCCCTGATAGTTAATGATGTTGAACATCTTTTCACGTGCCTGTTGGCTATATGTGTATCTTTGGGGAAACGTCTGTTCAGGTCTTTTGCCTATTTTTAAATTGGGTTGTTACTTTTTTTGTTGTTGAGATAAACCAGTTCTTTATATATTTTGGAGATTAATCCCTTATCAGATATATAGTTTGCAAATATCTTCTCCCAATTGTTAGGTTTTCTTGTTGTTTTGTTGATGGTTTCCTTTGCTGTGCAGATGCTTTTTAGTTTGATGTAGTCCCATTTATTTATTTTGTCTACTGTTTCCCTTGCCCAGTCACCAATGGTACTTAAAAATATGTGGCTAAGACTGATGTCAAAGAGTGTACTGCCTATGTTTTCTTCTAGAAATTTCATGGTTTCAGGTTTTACATTCAAGTCTTTAATCCATTTTGAGTTAATTTTGTGTATGGTGTAAGATAATGGTCTACTTCCATTTTTTTGCATGTGGCTGTCCAGTTTTCCCAACACCATTTGTTGAAGAGACTTTCCTTTATCCATTGTAGGTTGTTGGCTTCCTTGTTGAAAATTAGCTGTCCATATATGTGTGGCTTTATTTCTGGGCTCTTGATTCTATTGCATTGATCTGTGTGTCTGTTTTTGTGCCAGTACCATGCTGTTTTTGTTACTATTGCTTTGTAGTATATGTTGAAATCAGGGAGTGTAATTCCTCCAATTTTGTTCTTTTTTCTCAGGATTCCTTTAACTATTTGGGGTCTTTCATTGTTCCCTATAAATTTTAGGATTCTTTGTTCTATTTCTGTGAAAAATATTATTGGAACTTTGATAAAGATTGCATTGAATCTATAGATTGCTTTAGGAAGTATGGACATTTTAACTATGTTAATTCTTCCAATCCAACAGCATGGGATGTCTTTCCATTTCTTTGTGTCCTCTTCAATTTCTTTCAATAATGTTTTATAGTTTTCAGTGTACAGATCTTTCACCTCTTTGGTTAAGTTTATTCCTAGGTATTTTATTCTTTTTGTTGCAATTGTAAATGGGATTGTATTCTTAATTTCTTTTTCTGCTACTTCATTGTTAGTGTATAGAAATGCAACTGATTTTTGTATGTTGATTTTGTATCTTGCAACTTTACCATATTCATTTATTATTTCTAGAAGTGTTTTGGTGGATTCTTTAGGGTTTCCTATATATAAAATCATGTCATCTTCAAATAGTGACAGTTTCACTTCTTCCTTTCCAATTTGGATCCCTTTTATTTCTTTTTCTTGCCTGATTGCTCTGGCCAGGACTTCCAATACTATGTTAAATAGGAGTGGTGAAAGTGGGCATCCTTGTCTGGTTCCTGTTCTTAGAGGGATAGCTTTCAGTTTTTCACCATTGAGGATGATATTAGCTGTGGGTTTGTCATATATAGCCTTTATTACGTTGAGGTACTTTCTTTCTATGCCCATTTTATTCAGAGATTTTTTTATCATAAATGGATGCTGTGTCTTGTCAAATGCTTTCTCTGCATCTATTGAGATGATTGTGTGATTTTTATTCTTCATTTTATTAATGCAGTGTATCATGTTGACTGATTTGGGGATGTTGAACCATCCCTGCATCCCTGGAATGAATCCCACTTGGTCATGGTGTATGATCTTTTTAATGTATTGTTATATTCGATTTGCTAGTATTTTGTTGAGGATTTTTGCATCGAAGTTCATCAGTGATATTGGCCTGTAATTTTCTTTTTTTGTGTTGTCCTTGTCTTGTTTTGTTATCAGGATAATGTTGGCTTCATAGAATGAATTAGGAAGCTTCCTCTCCTCTTCAGTTTTTTGGAAGAGTTTGAGAAGGATAGGTATTATATTTTTTTGAATGTTTGGTAGAATTTACCAGATAAGCCATCTGGTCCTGGATTTTTATTTTTTGGGAGGATTTTTATTACTGTTTCAATCTCATTACTGGTGATTGGTCTATTCAAATTCTATATTTCTTCTTGATTCAGTTTTGAGAGGTTGTACGATTCTAAGAATTTATTTCTAGATTGTCCATTTATTCTAGATTGTTCAATTTGTAGGCATATATCTTTCCGTAGTATTTTCTTATCTTTTGTATTTCTGTGGTGTCCATTGTAATTTCTCCTCTTCCATTTCTGATTTTACTTATTTGATCCTTCTCTCTTTTCTTTCTTGGTGAGTCTAGCTAAAGGTTTGTCACTTTTGTTTCTCTTTTTGAAGAACCAGCTCTTGGTTTTATCAATTTTTTTCTATTTTTTTTAGTCTCTATTTCATCTCTGATTTTTCTTTCCCTCCTTCTACTGATTTTGGGCTTTGTTTGTTCTTCTTTTTCCAGTTCCTTTAGGTGCACTGTTAGGTTGTTTATTTGAGATTTTTCTTGTTTGTTGAGATAGGCTTGCATTGCTATAAACTTCCCTCTTAGAACTGCTTTTGCTGTATGCCATAAATTGTGGCATGTCGTATTTTCACTTGTCTCCAAGTATTTTTTGATTTCTCCTTTGATTTCTTCATTGATCCAATTGTTGTTCAGTAGCATTTTGTTTAATATCCACATATTTGTGGCTCTTCTGATTTTGTTGCTAGAGTTGATTTCTAGTTTCATACCTTTGTGGTCAGAAAAGATGCCTGGTATTATTTCAGTCTCCTTAAATTTATGAAGTCTTGTTTTGTGGCCTAATATGTGATCAATCCTGGAGAATGTCCCATGTGCATTTGAAAAGAATGTGTATTCTTTGGGTTTGGGATGGAATGTTCTGTATAAATCTGCTAAGTCCATTTGGTCTAATGTGTTGTTTAAGGCCAATGTGTCCTTATTGATCTTCTGTTTGGATGATCTATCCATTGGTGTAAGTGGAGTGTTCAAGTCCCCTACTATTATTGTGTTACTATCTATTTCTCCTTTTGTGTCTGTTAATAATTGCTTTCACATTTAAGTGCTCCCATGTTGGGTGCTTAGATATTTATGAGTGTTATATCCTCTTATTGGATTGTTCCCTTGATCATTATGTAGTGCCCTTCTTTGTCTCTTGTTAGTTTTTGTCTTAAAGTCTATTTTGTCTGATATGAGTATTGCTACCTCAGCTTTCTTTTCATTGCTGTTTGCATGGAGTATCTTTTTCCATCTCTTCACTTTCAGTTTGTGAGTGTTTTTAGGTCTGAAGTGTGTCTCTTGTATGCAGCATGTACAGAGGTCTTGCTTTTTAATCCAATCAGCCACCCTATGCCTTTTGATTGGAGCATTTAGTCCATTGACATTTAAAGTAGCTATTGATATGTATGTACTTACTGCCATTTTTTAACTTTTTTCTTGGTGTTTTAGTAGTTCTTCTCTGTTCCTTTCTGCTTCTCTTGCTCTCTACCACTGTGGTTTGATGGCTTTCTTTGATATTATGTCTGGGTTCCTTTTTCTTAGTTTTTTGTGTATTTATTATAGGTTTCTGTTTTGTGATTACCATGAGGTTCATATATAATAACATACGTATATAGCAATCTATATTAAGTTGATGATCTTTTTAGTTTGACCTCTATCTAAAAGCTCTACTTTTTTACTCCCCTCCTTCCACATTCCATGTCTTTGACATCATATCTATCCTCTTTTTTGTGCATTTATATCTGTTACCCTCTTATCATGGAAATAGATAATTTTTTGCTCTTTGTGGTCTTCTCTTCACCCTTAAATAAGTCTCTTTAGCATTTCCTGTAGGACTGGTTTCTTGGTGATAAACTCCTTTAATATTTGCTCGTCTGGGAAACTCTTTACCTCTCCTTTCATTCTGAATGATAACCTTGATGGGTAGAGTATTCTTGGCTGTAGGTTTTTTCTTTTTAGCACTTTAAATATATTGTGCCACTGTTTTCTAGCCTGTATGATTTCTGCAGAGAAGTCAGCTGATAGCCTTATGAGGTTTCCTTTGTATGTAACTTGTCTTTTTCTTGAGGCTTTTAGGATTCTCTCTTTATCTTTAATTCTTGACATTTTAATTATGATGTGCCTTGGTGTGGGCCTCTTTGGGTTTATTTTGTTTGGTGCTCTCAGTGCTTCCTGTACCTGGATGTCTGTTTCCTTCCTTAGTTTAGGGAAGTTTTCAGCTATTATTTCTTCAAATAGATTCTCTGCCCCTTTGTCTCTCTCTTCTCCTTCTGGGACACCTATAACATGGATGTTAGTGCACTTGATGTTGTACCAGAGATCCCTTAAACTGTCCTCACTCTTTTTAATTCTTTTTTCTTTTATCTTTTCAGCTTGGGTGATTTCCTCTAGTCTTTCATCCAGCTCACTGATACGTTCTTCTGTATCCTCCACTCTGCTTTTAAGTCCTTCTAGTAAATTTTTCATTTCCAATATTGTATTCTTTATTTCTGATTGGTTCTTTTTTTATCTTCCATTTCTTTGTTGACATTCTCACTGAGTTCATCCATTCTTCTTCCAAGATCAGTGAGCATATTTATGAGTCTTTATTTGAGCTCTCTATCAGGTAAATTGCTCATTTCTGTTTCATTTAGTTCCTTTTCTGGGGTTTTGTCCTGTTCCCTTACTTGGAATGTATTCCTTTTCCTCCTCATTTTGCCTCTTTCTCTGTGCTTGTACCTATGTATTAGGTAGGTCAGCTATGTCTCCTGACCTTGGAGAGGTGACCGTGTGTAAGAGATGCTTTATGAGGCCCAGCAGTGTGCTTCCCTCTCATCACCAGTTCCAAATGTTCTAGGAGTGTCCTCTCTGTGGGCTATGTGTGTCCTTCTGTTGTGGCAGGGTTGCTCTTGCTGTAGGTGCCCAGGGAGACTGAACTGTCCCCCTGGCTGGCTGGTTGTAATGCTCAGCTGTGTGTGGCTGTTGTAGGCCTTTCAGTCTCTTTATTGGGTGTGGAGAGCCCCAGCACAGTTGACTGCAAGGCCTAATGGCACATTCCTGTTGCAGTTTTTCTATTAAATGAGTAGGCCCCCAGTATGGTTGGTTATCAGGCTTGGGGGCTTAAAATTGCTATAAGCCTCTGGCCTCTAAACCTCTTGTCAGCTCTCAGAGGGTTGCAGCTGTGTGAGGCTGGCCCCAGGCACAGGAGCACCCAATTGTTTCAGGCTTTGGAAGGTGGAGCTTATCCCCTACGTGGCTGTTTGAGAAGCACAAGTTTTCTGCAACTGAGAACCTCCACTGCCCACAGGACCACACACATAGTCAACACAGTCCTGCCCCATGCATTGCCCCCAACCCCCTGAAGTAGACCCAATCACTCCAAGGCAGGGGCCCACACTCTCCACCCACTCCTTGGGCATGCCCTGCCTCACAGAGGTGGACTCACTTGTCAGGCTGCAGAGAATCCAGGCAGCTCCCTTAAGCAGGCCTACAAGTTTCCTGAGGGCTTGTTGTTGGGTGGGGCCAGTCCCTAGGGTGGGCTGCTTTCCTTGGCTGACCTGGATTAAATTGGTGCTCTAGTGGGTGTGGCAGACCCTGGGCTAGCAGGCCACAGGGAGAACTTAAATGGCATCTTCCAGCATGTGTGTCAGCACACCCACACCAGGTCACAACAATGGCTGCCACCAATGTCCCAGTCCCTCAAGAGCTTTCACCTCTCACTAAGATGCACCCAGAGCCTATCAGGTGAGTCTCTTTTCACCAAAGGACCATGTGCCTTTCTTCCTGGTGATTTTATGATGCTTTCTGAAATGGATGAATTTGTGGTGGGCCCTTTAAGAGCCAGCTTTAATTTCTTTGTGTCCCAGCTTTTCTGGGGGTATTCCCCATTGTTGTTAGTAGCCAGCAAAGCCAGATATTATGACACTCATCTCAGTTGTGCTGGGTCCAAAAAATGCCTATAGCAGCAATGTTCCCCAGCTCAGGTCCCCCCCTCCTCCAGGGAAGGCTGCGTACCTTTGGATTGCTCCCAGGCAGCTGTGAAGCATTGTGGCTTGTGTAGGTGGTGCTTTTTCTCTCCAGAAGGGAAATTTTGCCTCTTCCACCTCAGTTAGGACTGTCATTTGTTGCAGTTTCCTCTTATCCAGTTTTCAGTTCTCTCTGAGAACTGAAAGATTAGTTGTAAGTCAGCCATGTCTGTGGGAGGAGGTGAGTTCAGAGTCTGTGTACGCTGCCATCTCAACCTTGGACCTCATTTAGCTTTTGTAACAGTCTCTGCATCACACCCTCTCAACTGTGAGAACATTTGCCACAAGTCTAAGGGAAAAAAGGCACCAGCCACAGAGGAAATGTTTGTATCTTGGCTGACATTATGGTGTAGTAACTACATTTTCTTGCAGTGTTTATGAAGTCTGAGGGTAACATGACCATCATCTCAAAGCAAGGTAGTTATTGAGCACTTATATATATGGTTTACTAAGTGCTTTACACACTTTTGTCTCACTTCATCCTCCAACAATCTAATAAAGATAGAAGCTGTGAGAGATAAGTATCACCCCAAGATCCCTGAGCTGTAAGGGGCAGACCTGAGACTATAACTCAGACCTCTTCATTCATTTATCTCCTTCTTTCTTTTTTATGATTGTGGAAAGAAGACTTAAGATGAAATCTGTCCTCTTAACAAATTTTTAAGTGTACAATGTATTATTGTTGACTATAGGTGCAATGTTGTACAGCAGATCCCTAGAGCCTGTTCATCTTGCTTGTCTTTCATTTCATCACATTCAGTAAATATTGAATGATGATGTCTGTCTAACCCTGAAGTCTATGCTTCTTATTCTGAGATATTCTGTCTATTAAAAATGACTTTAGAGAGTCAAACTCCATCAAAATAATGTTTTAGCTCCTAGACAGCTGGTGTTGTACAAGTGAGAGCTAGTGGAGTATAAGGGCCAAAAGCCATCCACTGTGAAGCAATCTTGACAGGTCAAGCTAGGAAAATTCCCTTTAACCCAGACCTTTAGTCCATTTGTTGGGAATGGCAGATTACCTGTATAAATACAGATCACTCTTATATCTATCGCTGGGCAATGACCGTTTATCCTGTGGAGTCATTTGGTCCATCTGCAGATTGTGGGAAAGAAGGCAAGACAAGCAAAAAGAAATCAGATGTTTATGGATTCTATACAGATTGCTAGTGAATTTTTTAGATCTATTTTGGTTTTCTCTAGGTTGTCTTCCTACTCTAATGGGCCAAAAAAGTGCAGAGAAATTCAACATAAAATTAAAAGTGGGTGAAAACTTGTGGCCCTTAAGCTAAGAAGAACCAAAGGAGCATTTTTTTTAAACTAATAAGATGGAGCTAACATTGGCCTCAAGATCATTCACTTTCTTTAGCAACAAGAAAATTAAGAAACTCAGGGTACAATAAATTCTTCCCTTATTCTTATGTTGCAATCTTAATACTATATACACATAGATATTTCTTTGTATTTTTGAATGAATAACTTTTATGATCCCCTCTAAGAAGATCAAATTAAAAATTAATCTTCTGTAGGTAAGTGAAAGTAGATCATCTTACAGAAGAAAATCTATCTGATGAAATAACAATAAGTTGACATGCACACTTTAATGTAAGAGTCATAGTAATAGTAAACTCTTTTCCTCCCTTGGTATGGAAACAATGGTGTGCATAAAGTATCTGGATCCTTCTTACATTATAGGGGTAATGGGAAAATGGGCAAAAGAATAATCACTCTTCTATTGGGACATAGTAACATGCTTGGACCCTGAATGTCATGCATATGTCTGCCATGCAGAAAGAGAAGGAGACTTGACTTGTAAGAGAATTCACTTCTGATTTTCTGGCAAGTCATTAATTTGGACGTGGAGTCCCACGGCCACACTGTGTTTCAGACAACATGCCAAATGGCATGTCCAATTTTTGGATTAAAAAAAATTCCACAGTTATCACTGACTTTGTTATGCTTGAAGCAATGTGTAGAAGAAAATAGAGCAGAAACTCCTTGCTGGCAAAGAAAGCAATTTCCATTGCTTCATATTTGCATTCCCCACCTTTATCTTGGAAGAGGAAAGGGTGGTGAGTGAGGATGAAATGAAAAGGAGGCTAGAATAGGAAATGAACGCTTAAAGAAATACATGCTCATTGTGAAAAGTTTTGAAAATGGAGAAAAATACAAAGAAAAATGTTGCCAAAAATTCACCTTCCAAAGATAACTACAATGTTCATGTTGGTTCTTTCCCACCAGTCTTTTTACAATGTTCTTCACAGTTTCAATAGATTTTATAAAATTGCTTTTATCTTTGTGTTTGTTTAAAAACTAACATGTGTGAATTATAGAGAATTTATAGAAAACAAAGAAACTAAATGAAAACAATCCATTGTTCAACCACATAGAAGCACCCACGGTTGACATTTGAGGGTGCATCAATTTTTCTGTAATATATACTGAGCAGTTATGTGCTCCAGGCCATTCCTAAGCACTGGTGATGCACTGTCTCATTTAAAGCATACAGCTTTGCAGTAACATGTGTATGGTTATTTCCATTTTGAACAAGAAGAAACTGTGGTTCAAAAAGATCAGGCTTGGAAATAAGCAAGGTTGGTGAGATTGCAAAGCCATTGTCCTTATCTGGCAGTATCTGTCCATTCTACACAGGTGTATCTTTTAACACTTTTTTCAAAAAATCGCCTAAATGCATATTATTTATTGAAATAAAATTATTGCCATTACTATTTGTAAATTCTCTGTTTTAAAAATACACAGTGAGCATTTTGTGTCATTAAATATTCTTTTACAAATTCACTTTTAATGACTATAGTTTTTCCATTTATTGATATACCATAATTTATTTAGTGATTCCTTATTGTTGGATATTTTCGTCAGTTCTAATTGTTTGCTCTAATAAACAATGCTAAAAGGAATCTTTGTAATTAAATCATAATAATCTCACATCTGTAACTTACAGAGCTATAATTCATAGATGTGAAATGTCAGCATGAAAGAACATACAAAGTTTGTAGAATTTTGGCAAAGTGTTGCCAAATCACTCTCCAAAGAGGTTGTATGAATTTAAATTTGAATCAGTGTTGTGTGAGCAGGCTGCCCCTCCACCAAAATGGAGTATTAGCATTAATGTTTCCCAGTGCACTTTTTGTGTTAACTTTACATGGGGTTGTATATTTTTATTATGTATTTGTGTCCTTTGCCAATACTTCCATTGGGGCTTCTGTGGTTTTAGGAGCTCATTTAATCCTCCAGCAATAAAGAATTAGAATGAAGATGGAAGTTATGAGAGATAAGTAAATACCCCAAGATCCCAGAGCTGTAAGCAGCAGAACTGAGACCCTAACTCAGACTTCTTCATTCATTCATTTATTTATTCATTTTATTACATTCAACAAATACTGAGTTGATGATGAGTTTTCACATCATCAACTCAGTTTCCACAACATTTACTATTAAGTAGTTCATCCTTTCCCCACCTATTTGGATTTTCAGAAAAATCCCATAATAAATCCTTGTATATACATGTATCTGTTTCTAGATGTGCTAATCTGGCCCTTTGACCTGCCTGTCTATTTCTATGCCAGTATATAGGAAACACTTACTATTTGCCAACATGCCTTTCTTTGGAATGTCACCCTCCCAACACATGTGGTCAGTCATGTGCTCTGTCCCCACCTAACAGACAGGAGACAGGGGTCCTGCTTGTGCCAGTCAGAGCTCCCTACACCTCTCATCTCAGGAAATGGCTCAAAAACTGTCATGTGACCCAAGCTGGGCCCAGGACTTTTCAATTGGAGCAAATGAAGAAGACTTCCCCTGGCATTAGTAATCTTGGTGCTGGGAGGAAGTGATATTGGGGCTAGTGGTACTTACCTTCCCAGCCACATGGAGGAAGCCCATCTGTAGAGGGAGGGAATGAGGGCCACACACACGGGGAGGCTGAGGCAAGGCAAGAAGCAAGAAGCCTCAACAGCACGGAGTCTGATTCTGTCTGCATTCAGTCATACTAGTTTTCCTAGTTATGGGAATCAATGAATTTCCTTCGTTTCGGATTAACCTGGTTTGAGTTCCTGCCTTAGCAAGTCCTGTCTGTTGAAGTGCTTCATAAATGATAAGGGGGCCATAAAAATTTGAGATAATAATAACATCTGGGAAAAAGCATCATCTCTTCCAATATCAGTCCCCCCAAAACTCTTAGTCCAAATTTCCTTATCTATAAAGTGGAGATCATAATGCTCACTTTACTACTTTATAGGATTATCTATAGAGAAGTGAGTAAATATATATGAAATCTAAAAATGCTACAAAGATATATTCTTTTAGTCACTGGCATATTTCTTTTTCTTAACTCTGTAGGTCTTATTTGAGAGAAATTATTTTCATATCTTTATCTGTTCTACAGCCTCCTAATAGGTTCATTATGGTTCATAAATGTGTTCTATAATTAGATTTCTATAAGGTCAACTCTATTTGGAAGTATGAGAAAAGGGACTGATTTGTATTATCTCTTTCTATTCATGTAAAATTTTCCACAAGAAGGAAAAGGATTGATTCAGTACTTTTTTCACCAAAAGCTGCCCAGTCCAAGAATTACCAACGTAGAAATGTCTCAGCTAAATGGTAATTTCAACTGTCACACCAAACCAGATAACAAAGTGTCAATGTACTGCAAAGTGTTTAAATGTGCAATGTATTCAACGACGGCCTTCATGCCCAAATTAGCTCGGTACAGTGCTCCACCACCCTGTAGTTCTTGAAGAATAGCATGAACGATTGGAAATGATTGTTACATTTTTAATCCCCTACATCCTGGAATAATTAATGTGTATGGGAAGAATTTCTTTGAGCTGATTGAAACATAGGCAGAAAAATGATGAGTTTTTTTGTTTATCATTACATTTTAATGCCACCAGATATAGTAGTTCTGCTTTTTTCTCTTGAAAAAGATTTTTGCTTGAGTCATAACATCTTGCTGAAGGACACCACTATATTTTAACATAACAAGAATGCCTATCTTTAAATCTTTCAAATTAATTCCATCCTCCCTGTGGAAAAACAAATGGAAATGGTCGAATCCGCACTCTGAAGTACACAGATAAGACTCACAAAAGAAGCCAATGGAAAGCCTTGATACTGGCTTTGTATGTTTAATTGCTTGCTCATTTGTTTTAAATCAGAGATTATATATTCTTCCATATAATCCCCTTTAAGGCTTGAAACCTATTCCAATGGAAAAAATATGGTTTATATTGTCATGTTTGATGGAAAAAAACAGTTTCTGCTCCCTTTCATCTCCTTTGTGGTTGGTCATCAAGGACATGTAGCTGGTCAATTTCTGTGACTGGCCAGCTATGTTCAGACTGAACAAAACTTTTTTTTTTTTTAACAACTATTATGTGTCTAGCACCATGATCTTGCGTATTTTATCTCAATCTTGACGAAAACTTTGAGATGAGTATTTTCATCATCATTTTAAGTTGAGTAGGTTGAGGTTGACAGAGATGTGTCCAAACAGCCAGCACTGAGATTGAGTCATTTGTGCAAAGTCACACTGCTGAAAATAGTCAGGATTTCAACTCAGGTCTTTCAAGTAGATGGTGTTTGCCCTTTTGACTCTCTCCCCTCTGGTCCCTGAAATTTTGAATAATTGAAAGTATCAGGGATGACATAGGTAATAATGTGGATGAATCTCAAAGACATTATGCTAAGCAAAAGGATCCAGACACAAGAGTACATACTGTGTGAATCATGTATATGAAATCCCCAAACAGGCAAAACTACTCTTTGTAGACAGAAAGCAGAAGATCGTTGACAGTTGTGGGGAGGCATGTGGGACAGTGTAGGGAAATGACTAGAAGGAAAACAAGGGAATTTTCTGTGGAAATAGAAGTATTCCATGTTCTGTTACATGGATATACACAATTGTCAAAACTCATTGCACAAGCACTTGAAATCTGTGCATTTCATTGTATGTTATCATACCTCAATTTTGAAAAGAGTATCGTATTTAAATGACTTAACCTGTAGTATCAGGTAACTACTTCCCTGGTAATCTTCAAAGTTAATATACAGGAATTTCTACTTTGGAATTAAAGACACAAAATAATACATTTAATGTCAATAATCTCTTTAAATTCAGCCTTGGTCATAGCCACTGTTTTGGGTTCCAGGAGGAGACTCAGGAAAAATGTTAACTGCTAGGCACAATCTCCAGGGCTTCTTAGTTAGAATCTGTGTTCTAGTAACAATTATTAATGATAATAAACCTTTACTGAACACTTTCTAAGCACCAGACATGGAGTTAAATGCTTCACTGCATTTTCCCACTTCATCCACACAGCAACTCAGTGAGACAGGCACCACTGTACAATCATGAATCATTTAATGATGAGGGTAAGTTCTGAGTCTATTTCCTGATGAAATAGACTATTTCATCATTGTGTGAACATCATAGAGTGTACTTACACAAACCTAGATGGCATAGCCTACTACACATCTAGGCTATATGGTACTAATCTTATAGGATTACTGTTGTATATGCCAACCATTGTTAACCTAAAAGTCATCATGTGGTGCATGACTGGAATCGTCACCCTCTGATGAATAAGCTTTCCGAGACTTAGAGAAGTCAGATGGCATCCCAAAGCCAGGTGTTGGAGTGGAAACTAGGCCAAGGGAATTTGAGTCTTAGTTCATGTTCTGTATACAGAAGTCCCTCCTTATCCACAGTTTCACTTTCTGCAGTTTCAGTTACCTGCAGTCCAAAAATATTAAATGGAAAATTCCAGAAATAAACAATTCATAAGTTTTATATTGCATGCTGTTCTAGGTAGGGTGATGAAATCTCACACTGATCCACCAGGGACGTGAATTACCCCTTTGTCCAGTGTGTCAATGCTGCATGTGCTACTCACCCATTAGTCGCTTAGTAGCCATCTAGGTTATCAGATCAACTGTCAGGGTACCACAGTGCTTGTGTTCAAGGAACCCTTATTTTAGTTAATAATGGCTCCAAAGTACAAGAGTAGTGATGCTGGCAATTTGGATGTGCCAAAGAGAAGCTGCCAGTGCTTCCTTTAAGTGAAAAGGTGAAAAGTGAAAGTTGTTGACTGAATAAGGAAAAAAAATTGTATGCTGTGATTGCTAAGATCTACGGTAACTTCTGTTACAGTATACTGTTACAATTGTTCTATTTTATTATCAGTTATTGCTGTTAATCTCTTGCTGTGCTAGTTTATAAATTAAACTTTTTCATAGGCACATATGTATAGGAAAAAACATGGTATATGTAGGGTTTGGTACTATCCGTGGTTTCCGGCATCCAGTGGGGGTCTTGGAATGTATCCCCTGCAGATAAGAGCGGACTATTGTACTACTTAATATTACTTTGTAGGATAGAATTATTTAAAAAAAATTGAAGGGAATGAACAACAATGTTGAACAGTTAACATTAAGTTCTGTTTCTTTCTACTTTTGTATTTTCCAGGTATTTTGTATCAAGTATGGATTACTTTCTAAGTAATAAAATACATTCTAAAATGATAGTTAGAATATTAAGTTGAGGATTGAATTCTAAAATATTTTGGAAGTAAAAAAAAAGAAATCTGGTTTAGACAATGTAAACATTCTATTTCAGTACTATAGACTAAAACTACATTTTGGCCTCTGAAAGCTCAGTATGAACACATAGCATAAATTTGTTATTTTCTGGCTTGAAGGAAAATATCACATGGCATTCCTATCTTGTAAAAATTAGTATTGGAGGATTAAGCCATATTATGATTACCAAGCCTATTTGACCTTTTCCCCTTAGGTCTGATGTCCTGTGTTTGAAACTTGACTGAATCTGATTAACAGGTGTCATGATAGCATACAATGGTCTAAGGGATGACTCTGAAGGAGAAAATTGATGTTTGCCGTAGAAGTCTTTCAGTCTATACCAATGGTTTAAGATTAAATACCGTGAGGCTACTCTCAACACCTTCTGTGCTTAGAATTCAGGCAAAGGAGAAAGTCAGTCAAGCATCTGCAGCAGATATCCATTCCAACTACAGTTGTCCCTGACATAATGATTTTTGTGTTAGAGTAAGGTTATTTTCTACAAGTACAATTTACAAATTATCAAATGTTACAAATTTTAAAACTAAATCATAACCACCAGTCCTCTTGTTCTTCCTTTCTTTTCCATCCATTCACTTACTAAGTCCTCACTTTCAAGTCAATCTAGTTTTGGTCAAGTCAAGTCAAGTTTGGTAACCATGCACCCAGCACTATAGCAGAAAATACAAAAGTAGCATATACAAGTTCAATGTTTCTGATTCCCATCATTCTAGTTATTTTCAGTTCTCATCCAAATTATTCTATTTTGGCCTTCCTCTGGTATGCCAATGTCATCTAGAAAACCATCATAGTCCTCAGCTATTTACTTTTTGTATATATCACTTTGTACCTTCTGGATGCATTCTCTTTTGCTGGAATATTTCCTCCAAGAGTGATTTCAAAGGCAATCTTTGTATTCATCCTTCTGAGACAATTTTATGCTCGAGAATATCTTTATTGCACTTAAACAAAAACTCAACTGGATGAAGATATTCTAGATTCAAATTTATTTTTTCCTTCAACATGTTGAAAACATTAGCCTAGCCTCAATCTAATACCATTGCTGAAAAGTCTAATATCCATTTGATTTTGTTCCTTTGTCTTAGGAATCTTCTCTTTGACTTTGATGGTTTTAAATTTTACTATAATACAACAAAGTATGGGTTTTTCTTGTCTATTGTGTTGACATTTTCTAAACCCTTTCAATCTGTGCTCTTTCTTCTTTTTTTAATTATAGGAAATTCTCAATCATTATTTCTTCAAATATTTTCTCCCCTCCATTTATTGTAGTCTCTTCTTCTGAAGCTTCTTCTATCCTCCCTCTCTCCTAATGTTTCTTTGATTATTTTGCTCTTTTCATCCATACTTGATGTCTTCTGGGAGAATTCCTTTACAGGCTTTTCCAGTTCACTAGCTCATTCTTTGGCTATATTCATTTTGATATTCAATTCATCTACTGAGTTTCTTATTGTAGTCATAACTCGCAATTGCCTCTTCCTTATAACCCTTTGTTCCTGCTTCAAATTACCAATATCCTCCTGAAGAATATTTCTCATTTACTTTAAATTAATTAATTGTGCTTTACCTTGTGTTGATTCTCCAAGATAAATTTTGGACAGTCATTATATTGCTCTGTGAGCTCCTGTTTCCAGAGGACTGTCACCTCCCTCGGGTGGTAATCAGGACCTGTTGTAATCTGTTCTTCCCCACCTGCTGGGCTCTCACTCCACTTGGATGTTGCCCACCCCTAGCTCCAGCATTAGGCTGTAATTGAGGTTTTCTTCCTCCAAGTGATGATTGGGATGGTCTACTTGGGCTAACTTCGGGAGAGAAAGGAGCACAGTTAGGGGCTATCCCTCTGCTTCTTCCTTAATCTGACTCCCAGGTCTCCTTCAATTTGGCCTGCAATTCCCTCACACACCAACCCACTTCAGATGTCCCCAGGGGTACTGACAGTCTTTAAGTTAATTAGTCAGATCCATCGATTTCATTTTCACCCTGGAGCATTTCCAGATTGGGTTCTGGGAAGGAGCCACTACCCATATTTGCTTGCCATCTTGCAAATCTCCATTTTTGTATGGCATTAGAATGTTACCAGTTTTAAAGCTAAATCACAGCCACCAGCGCAGCGCCTTCTCTTCCTTTCCCTTCTTTTTTAGGAGGTCTCCGCTATCCTGAAGTTGATGTGTCATTCCAGTGTGTGTTTTTGTTCCTTTACTTCACATGAATACTTTGATAAATATTACTTAGTATTATTTTGTGTTTTTAAAATTTAGATAAAGTGTATCATACTGTACAGTCATAAAATAAATTTAAAATATTTTATATATTCAGTTTATTAAATTCAACTCCTTCCCCAAAACAAAAAGCTTGATGCAGTTTTAAACCAAAGATACAATACTTAATAAAAGAAGATGTACAAATTCAGAACCAAAGAAAAAGGAAAATGCAGGCATGCTTACTTAAGGGTTAGCATAGTTGCTGTGTTTGAGAATTAAGCAGTGCTCTAAGAGGTCACAAAATCTTTTTATTTTTGGAAAAAGATTGGACTCTTTGGAGGAATCACATTTTGATCCACAGAAGGCCACTGGTATCTTATTTACTTAAATGCAAAGTAAATCAATTGACCTTCCATTGGTTCCAGAAGCCATAAGGAGGACCCAAGTTGTGTAGGCTAGAGCCTTTTAGGGCTTGAAATTGGAGCCAGAAGCAAAACAAAACAGAAAATTTCCAGAAACTGATTGAATGTGCTTTGTTTTGAGAATGAGCTTAAGGCTCCCTGTATCGTTATAGTAATATGTTTGCAGCATAACTTGGCTGTCCACACACCATGAAATGATTTTAAAATTTGTAGCTGTGATTTTAAATAGGAAGAGGCATTACTTTCTTGTTTATTGGGCAAAGCAGCTGGCTAGGCTGACTAGAATGTTTAAGTGACTGATGGAACAATTGCTTATATTTTAGGCTTCCATTAGATGCTTGGAACCTTTGCTATTGGTTTTAATGAAGAAAATGCTTGGTTTGGAACAGTGTACAAACAATATTATTCTATAATGAAACATTGCTTTCTAAGTCTATAGTTATGGGGTTTTTTTTTTATCACTTAGAGAATTATGTATGTATTGTGGGAAAGGCCCACAATTTCAAGGCCCTTTATTTCACTGTACAGTGAAATGAACTCAAAGAAAATTCAACTTCAGATATAGTTAAGGAAGTTTTAAATTAATAAAATAATTTTTCAGTTTTTGAGAAGAGCTTGACAATCTGTGTTCACATTAGTGGCAAAATGGCAGTGGGCAGCTTTGTTCACTAATCATGATCATTCCTCCACCAACAGATTCTCAGCCACTTAATTCATTTTACAAATATTTATTGACCATCTACTATTTGCCAGGCATTGTGCTAGGCGTGATGAAGACCATGCCCTTGACCCAGGCTCCACTAAGCCCTCAAGGCCCTGACCGTGAACTCTGTCCTTGACTGGTAAGAATCTTGCTGAGTCAGTTTAGCAAAAATCCCTCACCCTTGAGATCCAATCAAATTCCTCATCCCCCCATCCTGGATATCTGATCACCCTGGCCGCCTGCAGCAAGAATCATCTTGAGTGGATCTAGCAATAATCCCCCATCCCTGATGTTTCCTCTTACTAATTTCCCATCCACTGACCCCCACCCTGCTCCTTGGCTGTAAATCTCCACTCATCCTCGTTGTATTTGGAATTTAGCCTGGTCTCTCCTCTACTGCAAACCCCATTGTAGTAAGGCCCCTGAAAAATGTCTTCCTTACCATCTTTAACAAGGGTCATGAATGAAATTTTTCTCTAAGAGGTGCTGGGAACACATGGTAGAAGGAAAGAGTGAATCCTTGCACTCATGGGGTTTATAGTCTAGACAATAAATAAACAACCACATAATGAATCAATGACCATTTTGCTAAGTGCCATCCATAAAATAAAAGTTCCTGGTGCTAAAAAGCCGTATAAGAGAGTATCTAACTTAGTCAAGTACGTGGAAGGGTGTTTCTGGGGAAGAGTCACACTTGCTAAGACACACAGGTGAGTAGGAGTTATCGAGGAAAGGAGGCCACAAGGAAGTGTGTTTCAAGTGGAGGATCTGGCAAGTGTAGTAGTCTCTGGTGGGAAGTAACTGGGCGTGTTTGAGAGCTAAAATAGGCAGAACAGCTGGAGTTGAGGACACAAGGGAGACAGGTGAATCATATTAAGCTAGAGAAGCAGGTGAGGACAAGAATCACATAGGGCCCTTGCTGGCCACATGAAGAATTTTGGATTTTTTCCTAAGTGACCCAGAAGAGTGATATGATCAGATTTGCCCTTTAGAAAGATCATCTCATGAATTGGGCAGGACAGCTGGAGGCCAGGTGAGTCATCTGGCCAGGATGGCAATGACTGGAAGGACATGCTTGCAGCAGGGGAGAGAGAGAGGAATGGATGGATTCAAATTGTAGTTAGAAGGAAGAGTCAACATGATCTTTTGTTGTGTTGGTCTAGACCAGTTAACTGTCACAGGGGATGACAATATTCAGCCAGAAACCAAGGTTTACAAAGATGTGAGGGAGGCAAGTGGATTTGGAAGAAGGTGGGCAGTGGGCCTCATTAGGATTCTACCAGGACTTAGAGATGAAGCCCAGAAGTTGTGACCAGTGCTGACATCCCATTTGCTTATGGCCACCAGGTGTGGGCAGCTGCAGTGGGTGCGGTAATGGCCAGTGGCAGCAGGTGGTGAACACGAGCCAACAGGCCCTTCTCAGGATGCCAGACACAGGAGCCTGGTCTGTGCTATCCACGGAGCCGGTGACCACCTCGGTCCCGGGACCTCCTCCTCAACGACGTGGCAATGGGCCAAAGGCTGGTACTTTTCTCTCCCAGCACGTGCCTCTGGGTCTCCCCTGAGTTTTGAATCTGAAGGTTGAAATCTTAAGCCATGTAACAAGAGTGTAGACAGCTAAAGAGGTAAAGAAGGTCTGAAGGAGACAAGAATGGGAAGAAAAAGAGAGAGAGAGATGATGATGAAACCACCAAGCACCTTTTTTCCAGAAACTAGCTTTTTCATGTTTAAAATCTCTGAAAAAAAATGCAGTTATTTGTACAGCAGCTCAGAAAAAACAAAATGAATCAGATAAAACTCAGAGTCAAATTCCACTCCTGGTTACCAGACTGTGGCCCACTGTCACCTCTCTGACCTTCCGGTCACTCTGCTTCAGCAACACTGGCCTCTATGCACTGTCTGCCTCAGGGCCTTTGCATCTGCAGTTCCTTCTGCCTAGAACTCTTTCCCTAGATATCCACATGGTGCACTCTCTCCTCCTCTGGGCCTTTGCTCAAATGCCTCCTTTTCAGTGAGGACTTCTCTATCTTAAATGGCACACACACACCATCCCTCCCTACTTGTGGCCCCCATCTCTCTTTCCTGCTTTTTTTCTCATAGTAGTTATTGTCATCTCACATAATTGTTTTCACTTATTTGTTTGCTTGTCTCCTTCCATCAAAACGCAAGCTCTATACAGGCAGTGATTGTAGTATTCTGTGTCTCCGGCTCTTAGAACAGGGACTCTCTCAAAGTGAACCCTCAATAAATTCTAATAGAATAAATGAATGACTTTTAAGGCACAGGATACTGATGCAGTAGCTTTAAAACCAAAGCTGGTTGGAGCTGAAGCCCTACTGGGCATGAGACCCCTGAGACCTGCACAGGATTAACAGCGATAGATGCTGTTTGCCGGTTACCGGAAGGAGGTGCTATGTTGTTCTTAGACATGCTGGGCGTTTGAATATTGGACAGATGTAATGAAAGAGGAGGCTATGAGAGTAGTCTCTATTTCTTGAGTATTTCATTATGGAAGAACACCGGTGGTGTGGCTCATCTAAAGGAGTGGTGGTTTAAAATTATTTCTATTTACCACAGAAAGTATTTTGCACATATGCCCACAAATGTGTGTCTGTGTGCATGTGCACACATACATGTATATACATGTATGTATGTATATACATGCTGGTCAGTGTATGTCAGACTGCAAATTTGGTTTTCCTGGCATTGCTATTAAAATGAGTTTGCTTTTGCCCGACACAACCCACTAGTGATGTCTGCTGGACGCCTGAATGCAGTTAGATGCCATGGATAATCAATGGTAAAATGTGTTAGTCATGTCAAAAGTGGCCAGTCTCCAAGTTTTATATCCCCATGGAGCCACTTATTGCTGAGTTGGGCCTCCTAGGGCACAGAGAGTCCCTTCCAGGTAAATGTGCATGCCTTATTGCTAGATAGGCTTCTATGTGAACCTCAGTCTGGTCTCTTCCTCTGGTGAACTGGGATGAATAGCATGAAGGTCTCAGCTCCTGCTACTCTTTTGGGTCAAGAAAGTTCTGGACAAGTGTCCAACCAGCTCTGTCTTCTGTTCCTTGGTCCTATCTGGTCTAGCTGGCCCTCTAGCTCTTCCCTACCAAAGATAATGACAGTTGAGAAGAGGAGGAGAGACCTCGAGTGGAGCCTGCCAAGGCCATTCCTCCAGGCTTCTATCCCCTGAGCCTTACCATAGGGTCCAATGGCCATCAAAGAATGAAGGAAATTCCCAAACAGAAGACACTCAGAGCTCCATCTGATCACATTCACCTCATGAGAGGAAAAAGCACATAGAGAATAAAATCAAAGTTGAAAGAGAATTACAATCTGCTTCGCTCCTCCACCAAAGCTCCTGTGCCTTCTGCTGCCTGGGTCCTGTTCTGTGTTTTTGAGATGTCTAACTTATCCTTGACCTGTATGAGAGCCCCTCCCAGCAAATGGAGTGAGGACCTGAACTTCCTCTAGAATAGTAACCCAACTCATTTTCAACCTGGGTCCCATTTGGGAATCTAATAAAAACCATGGACTCTTTCCCACCAAAAAAGAAGATATAAAATTTTCATGCAATTTTAGAGGTTTCACATGTTTCCTGAAAATCATCCATGAACATTCTGATACTCATGTTGTAGTCAGGGTACACGTGAGGGTCTTGCTCCTGATGTCAACTAACTATAATTGGGGCAAATCATTTAATCTCTCTTGATTTGATCTGGTGACCCGTCAAACATGGAGATGACCTTTTCCACTTTAATGTCTGGTTATGTAATTATTTTGGTATTAAAAATATTAATGCTTTGAAAAAGGAAGCAGAGAAGTCTTTTTTTAAAATTATTTTGGAGCAAACAGGTTAGGACCAGTTAGAGCAGCCTATGCTCTCAGATAACACCAGATGAGGATGCAGTGGGAAGATGGATAATTTTGCGTGGTGGCTGGGAGCAGAGAATTCCTAGTGGGCATTAGTCCTCTTGCAACCCCTCCTGAGAAAATCAAATGATGTTAGTCATAAAAACAAGGCTGAGATCTCTTGATTTTTTTCATTGTAGTGACAAGGAGATCTAGCAATCCACACAATTTTAATTATTAAAGGGCTCCAGGGGAAAGGGCTGGTCTCAGTGACTGCTCTGCACGATGGTGTAATGACCAACGCCTCCTCAGCACTTGGCTGTGTTCTGTATTGACGAGGTAATAATCTGCTGCTGCAGCTGGCTGGAATAGATTAGAATGGCGAGTGCAGACACTGATCAATGACAGAGAGACACGCTACCCTATCAGAGTGTCCTTTGAGATCACCCAGAATCACATCTGTCATGCTGATGTCCTGCTGTGCCCAGGGATTGCTTTATTTGTAAGCTAGTTCTTGCTTTCAAAGGTGGTGTTTGACACAGCTAGAGAGACTTTATCCCATAGCTACAGTCCTGCATTTCTTGATAAGGCACCTAACCCTTTTAGGTGTTTCAGGAGTTGAGAATTTGTTCTGTTCATCCATTTTGCCCCAGAAGAGGGATGTGAGTGAATCTCCTAGTTCCTCCTTCTGGGAGTTTATCTTGCTTGAGTAGGGCATACTGACTTTCTCAAGGGAGAGACTTGTACAAAGGAGTCATTTCATGTTTTAAAATGTGAATTCTAATAGTACTCAGGGGTGCTGTGTCAACAGAGGCCAGGGAGAATCTAAACTGACCAGTCAGCTAGCCCTATATCAAAAAGGGTTATGAAAAGACAACAATTGGAAAGCAGAATGTAAATAATAACTCATAGAAATGCAAATCCAGTAGACAAGGACACCATGTGGGAAGATGCTGAGATTCACCAGCGATCAGAGAAATGCAAATTAAAAGAATAATAAGATATCATTTTATACCCATCAGGTTTGCAACAATAATGTCAAAAACAGCTATGTGTATCACTGGTGGAGATCTGGACAACAGGGTGTTCTTTCCCAATTCCATTGGAAATGCAGTGTTATAACCTTTTTTGGAAAGCAATCTGGCCACTTCCTATTACTATTATAATTACATGTATCTTTTGACACGGCAACCCTGCTTTTGGGGAATCCCAAAGAAACAAATATATATAAGACTGTTTCTTGCATTGTAGTGATGAAAAACTGGAAACAAAGTAAATCTATCAGTAAGAAAATGACTGAAAACATATTACATAGAAATTATAAGATGTGTAGTTTTGAAATGAATGACTTAGAATTACACCAATTAATTTGGAGATATTTCCAGTTATTGATGAGAAAGAAATGCACATTCAGTAAAGTGTGTATAATGTGATCCCATTTTTTGGTAAAACAAATGATGACAAAGATCTTACATGTGTGGTTATGTGTGGAAGTGGATGGGACACTATATGCTTATGTATGCATGAAAATAAACTATAGAAGGAATCAAATTTGCTATTAAAATGTGCTAAAAAGCTTACTTAATATAATCACATTAATGAATTTATGCAAAAGTATACGTGTAAGCATAGAAATGAAATAAAAGAGTCTAAGAAGGTCAGGGAGGTGAAGAACATTCCAGTTGCCAACGTCTAGTGAAAAGAAACATATTTAAATAACAAAGTGTGTCTTAGTCCATTGCAGTTTCTGTAACAAATTACCATAGACTGGGTGACTTATAGGCAGCAGAAATTTATTTCTCACTGTGCTGGAGGCTGGGAAGTCTGAGATCAAGATATCAAAAGATTTGGTGTCTGGTAAGGACTGCTTCTTGGAGCATAGATGGCCAATTTCTTGCTATGTCCTCACATGTCAGAAAATGTGAGGGGTCTTTCTGGGGTCTCTTTTATAAGGGCACTAATTCCATTCATGAGGGCTTCACCCTCATGGCCTAATCACCTCCCAAAGGCCCCTCCTCCTAATACTATCACACTGGGGAATTGGTTTCAATATATGAATCTCAGGGAACACAGGTGCAATGACCAATTTAAGAGTGAGGCTTTCCTGAAAGTAGAGGGAAGCTGAAAATCCCAGGATGCTCCTGCTGGGGAGTAGTGAATAGGGAAGTGAGGCACAGCCGAGGAGGTGAGGGACTGGAAAAGTATGCCTTGCCTATCTCAGTAGTCAAATCTAATCATATTGCCTCCTCCAACTGACATCTTCAATGGCTCTTCATTATTCAAAAGAAAGAGTTCAAGCTTCCTAATATCACTTTGCAGTCAGATGCTAGCCTAACTTTCCAGCCTTATCTCCCCAACACATTAAATTTCTTGCTCTCCACTGAACAGACTTTAATGTTCCATAAGACTTTGCCATTATAGATGCGTCTCCCTTCTTCCCAACCTAAAATTCTACCTGTCCCTCGAGAGCCATCAACAGCCATGTCAAGTGCCACCCTCTCTGTGGAGTCACCCGTGAGTCCCATGCATTATAATGCACGCATCTTAAATGCCACTAACATTTTAGAGTATTCTTTTAAATAATTTTACTTTTTTCTTACAGAGTAATAAGTAAAACAAATGTTTGGGGAAAGTATATAGGCAAAGAGTGACAAGAATTGTTAACATTTTTGTCCTATACCTTTTTAGTTTTCTTGTCTATGCATAGGCTCCTTAGAAAAATGGGATCATATTATACATACACCTTTGTAATTTTTTCACTCAGCAACATATGTTGAATATTTTTTACCACAACAAATATTCTTTGCAACGAAATATTTAATGACTGTGTAGTATTCCATTGTAGAGCTGGATCAACTCTACATAAAGACATAAAGATATAAAATTACTGATCTCATATTGTTGAATATTTAACAATCTCCCATTGTTCTCAATTTTTTATTAACACGCACAATAATGTGATATCTACTGCACTTAAATATTTGCACACAACCTTGTTTCTTTCCTCAGGGTAAATAACTAGAAGTGGAAGTCTTAGATCAACAAGCTTGATTATAATAATACTTTTAATATCTATATTTGAGAGAGTTTACTTCTCATACCCTTGCATAAGCTTTTGCCAATAGTTTATGGTTTCATTTTCTACATCTAAAAGTTTAATTCATCTGGAATTTATTTTGGCTTATGATGTGTGTGACAGAGGTAGTCTCCAATATTCGTGCTTACTTTCTCTAACATAGAAATAAAAGGCCTAATTTTTAGCAAGATGCATGGCCACTCAGAATAAAGATACATTTCTCAGCTTCCCTTGAAGCCTGTGATCTGGCCAATGAAATGTGAGTGGAAGTGACAAATGCAATTTCTGGGTCTTGTTCTTAAAGGGAGGACCCTTTTCCTCTCTTCATCCTTCATCTTGCTGCTTACAACATGTTTGTGTAAGATCTTGGAACATTCAAAACGTGCTACTCTTTACAGATGGCACAACAACCAGATAAAAGGAATGTGGACAATTAGGGTATTAGAGCCACCGTTCCACTCCTAGACTTTCTCCACCTGGATTGTGAAATGAGAGAGTAATAACTACCTTATTTAAGTCTTTGGATTTTTCAGATCTCTGTTCCACAGAGCAAATCTATGCACTAAATAATATAGGGTAAATTAAGGGCATGACTTTAATTTTGTAAAAATGGTTAATCCTTTGTCACCCTGAAATACACTGAATAATACATTCTTTCTCCAAATAATTTGTAAAACCACTTATAGTGTATTGTGGATTCATATATGAACTCTATATTCTGGATATGTTTCTAAACTTTTTCTTCAGTTCAAGAATATGGACATGTAGGAATCCACCTCGGTATCATTGTGTTTCAATTATTCTCCTTTTGTAGTTCAATGGGTGCTGTGGGACACCACCAAGATCCTCCTTCAAGACTGAGGCATTAATTCCCTCAGTCACTCTCCAGGGACTAGTCTCTGCTAAAAAGAGTTGCCTCACCCAAGGTAAACTGCCTGCCTTCTGAGGGCAGCTTGAACCCTATGACTGGCCAGCATAGGAGTACAAACTTCAGGCCCCCTTGCCTTGATTTGGGCAACTTTGAAGGAGCATCTTGGCTCCAGCCATCCCCTGGGAGAGGGAAGATGCTGTAGGCTGTGTTGCAACTGCAGCACCTGTCAGTGGCTGCCTCTGCCCAATCTTGCTTTTTCACTTTCTCACAGATGTCGATCCTAAGGATACATCCTAATAAACTTCCTACATAAAATTCTCCACCTCAGAGTCCATTTCCCAGGGAATCCAACTTAATACAATTAGATATTAGTGCTCAGTAAAGCAAATTCCTCCTCTATGCTCTCCATTTTCAAGAATTTCTTGACTTGTTATATGTATTTATTCTTCCAGATAAAATTGCAGACTTACGGTTGTCCTTTTATATTTCATTTATCTCTCTTTTTATCAGTTTGTCTTATTTCTCTCTGTAGCCTCTTCTCTCCTTGTGAGTTTTTGCTTCTGACTCTTAGAGATCATGTTTTATTTCATCTCTCTGAGGATGCCAATTAACTGTGATTTTCTTCTGAGGTCACTGTTAGCTCATTTTCAGAGTTGTGTTTTTCTCTGAGTCTTCTTGATACTGTCTTCTTTCTTTTTTTAAAAAAAATATTCAGATAGTACATGTTGGTTTCATTATCTTTACCCATACTCTTTAAAAAAAATCTACACACACTCTGTATTTACCAATAAATGGAATGTAAAAATTACAAGTGGAACCACCCCATTTTTTGATGGCTTTATCTCTTTTTCAGATCTCTATCCGGAGAGTGAACAGATGAATTCTTAGCTGAAATCTTCAGTAAATAGGCAACTTCTCCCACTCCCACTTTCTGGAGCTCTGTTCCTCTGATCCAATAAAGGAAATGACTGTGTGCACTGGGAAGGATGTTCTGTTTGGCCCTCCCCACCACATACACACGTGCATACAAACTACACTTATTTGCCTACTGGGAATCGTGTTTGTTCAAACAGAATGCACTACTGTGAGCCCCACTCCTAAAAGGAGCTCATATCTTTCCTCCAGGTTCAGCATAGTTGTTCTCTGGGATCATCTACCTCTGAAGGGTGTTTATGCAGAGGAGAATGGGAGAATTCCTCTCATATCTCAAGTCAGTGCCCAAAGAGTTGGCGATTAGCATGCCATTTTTTCTAGTATAATCCCTGGGACTCTTCAGTGTGGGAACAGAAGGGGTGGATATCCAGACAGGGGCACTATGTCCTTCTGCTTTTTATTTCCAGAAATTCTGTGTCACTCAAAACAAAATAAGGTAATGCCATGGGGCATAGATACATTTAATTTTTAGTCCATTTATATCTCACTTATTGCTGATGGTAACTACCTCACATTCTGTCATGAACTTGTCTATCAGTCTTAACTTTTAGAGATACGAGTTTTTTTCATTTTTCTCTAGCTTCACTGTTATTTTAACAGAATTTAGAAGAGGCTGAAATGTAGACACTACCTAGATTTTACACTGAATGGGAATTCCTGATTTAATTTTTTAAATGTACAGCCTCCCAACCTGATTGGGAAATTGTATTAGTCCCTTTGGTCATTTAATCAACATTTTTGAACATCTTGTATGTTCTAGGCACAATAATTGAGTGTCCTGGGATAAGAAACTGACTAGGACACTGTCTTGTCCTCAGATAACTTATAGTGAACTTAGTGGCCAAGGAGTAACATAACAAATAGCAGCAATATGATGTGATGTGATACAGACTGGTGTATAAATCATTCAGCAGGACAAGGAAGAGAAAGAGACCATCTGTTCATGAGTAACAACTGGGATGATCAAGGAAGCTGTTATAGCAGTGGGCAGTTCATGTAGATTCTCAAAGGCTGAGTAGAAGCAAATTGGGTAGACAAAAGAAGAAAAATTGAACTCCAAGCAGAGAGAACAGCAGATGCAAAGGTACACACAAGGAAGGCCTTATTTAACATACTAAGAAATGTGTAAACAATGGAAAGACACTAATGTATGTTAAGCAAAGGGATGACAGGATCATATCAATATTTTAAAATTCCTATTTAAAAAGTTTCTTGAGGGGCCGGCCCAGTGGCGTAGTGGTTAAGTTCACATGCTCCGCTTCGGCAGCAGCCCGGGGTTTCTCAGGTTCGGATCCCAGGCATGGACAGATGCACTGCTCATCAAGCCATGCTGTGGTGGCATCCCATTTAAAGTAGAGGAAGATGGGCACGGATGTTAGCCCAGGGCCAGTCTTCCTCAGAAAAACAAAAGAGGAGGATTGGCAACAGATGTTAGCTCAGGGCTAGTCTTCCTCACACACACACACAAAAATTTCTTGAGGGGCTGACCCTGTGGCATAGTGGTTAAGTTCGGCATGTTCCACTTCGGTGACCTGGGTTCACAGGTTCGGATCCTGGGCAGGGAGCTATACCACTGGTCAGCCACTTTGTGGTCATGACCTACATATAAAGTAGAGGAAGATTGGCACAGATGTTAGCTCAGGGCTAAGCTTCTGCAGCAAAAAAAAAAAAAAGTTTCTTGAGTGATTATTATATGCCGGGAATTGTGCTATGATTTAAATAACACTGGGGATCCTCTGGCCAATAAATTGTTTTAAAGGAGCTTTAATGAGAATTGAGAGAGCTCTATGGGGACCCCCACTTAATCACAAACAAACTGAAATAAAGTCTACTTAGACTCTTATTTGTTTCCCTTTTGTGCTCAAGAATTGGGCTCTGTTTTGACTGCTGTATCTTATATTCCCTTATCTATTAAACCTACCCACCCAGTGATAAACAGGTTCTTTTTTCTTATCTGAAAAGGTATATTTTGGACTTCTGTTTCTGGCCATAAGTCTTACAAAATACCTTGGGAAATCCTCCCACTGGAAAACAACTTTAAATTCTGGATAAAACATTTAAAACTCTTGTCAAATACATGACAGAGATGGAGAGAGACTAAGAAAAATTCTCAGAGTGGAAACAAGGTAACGTGCAATCCAGAGAGTTTAGCTGACTAAGCCAATGGCTGCCTTGAGGTGCTTTCCAAATCTTGTAGACCTAGAACTGCAGGTCAAATGGAAGCACATTGGTAGGATGATAAATTCAAGGGTTCACACAAGTAAAGAGTGGTTGGAGATCTTTTAACTGAGGTAGAAACTCTGAAGGGCATTAAAATCAATGAGTAGATAGGGGATGATGGGTAAGAGTGGTGCAGAATGCACCTTTCAAAGAAAGACAGAGGTAAACTTGCCTTTATCGGCCTTTGACTGGAGAGAGAAGTCTCCACCTGAAGATTTATATTCATAAGCCAGCTTTTGTGTGGGTTCGAGGCTCAAGTCTCTATTAACTTTGATATGAAGAAAAAATTCTTAAATGAGATACAAAATACAAACACATTAACATTTTAAAATGCTGTTCATCAAAGATTGCATTGAAAGAGTAAAACGAGAAGCTATAATCTGGGATGAGATGTAGCAACAGGACAAAGGATTAATACAGAGAATATATAAAGAGCGCCTATAAATTATTAAAATCCAAACAACACAATAGTAAAATAGTCAAGAGACTCTTTATACGCACTTCACATAGAGGAAAGTCAAATGACTAATAAATATATGAAAAAATGCTAGCCTCATTAGTAATCAAGAAAATTCAAATTAAAACCAGAATGGGGGCCAGCCCAGTGGCATAGTGGTTAAGTTCACACACTCGACATCAGTGGCCTGGGGTTCATGGGTTCAGATCTCAGGCACGGTCCTACACATTGCTCATCAAGCCATGCTGTGGCGGCATCCTACGTACAAAATACAGGAAGACTGACACAGGTGTTAGCTCAGGGACAATCTTTGTCAAGCAAAAAGAAGGAGATTGGCAACAGATATTAGCTCAGGGCCAATCTTCCTCACCAAAAAAAATCCCAAAACAAACAAAAAAATCCAGAATGGTATACCATTACACATGCACTAGTTTAGCAAAAAAATAAAATGTGAAAGAACCAAGTGTTGGCAGAGATAGAAAGCAATAGAAACTCTTCCTACACTGTTTTGGGTATGGAAATTAGTATAATTATTGTGGAAAACAATTTGATTTTATTCAATAAAGTTGAACATGCATACATTTTAAGACCCATATATGACCCATGGGTCATATATGTATTATACATATAAAAATATTATATACTATATACATGTATACTGCATGTGTGTGTATGTATATGTATACATAAACATATATGTATGATATTCATATTTATAACCTAAAAAAGTATGAACTCTTGTCCACTAAGAGGCATGTACAAGAATGTTCACAATAGCAAAAAGCAGTATTGTTCACAACAGCAAAAATTGGAAAAAGTCCAAATGTTTATTTAAGATAACATGTAAATTTTAGATAATTGCAAAATAGAATATGATTTAACAGCAAAAAATGAAACTGACAACTGCATGCATCCACAGGCATGAATTTCACAAACATACTGAGTAAAATAATCAATCACAGAAGACCATGTATGTATTACGGTTCTCCAGAGAAACAGAACATATATATAAAGATATAGATATATCTATATGAAGAGATTTGTTATAGGGAACTGATTCCCTGTAATATATAGACTCACGATTATGGAGGCTGAGAAGTTCCACAATCTGCCATCTGCAAGCTGGAGACACAGAAGAGCCGGTGATGTAGTTCCAGTCTGAGTCTGAAGGTGTAATTCCCAGTCCTGGGGCAGGAGAGGAATGATGTCCAGCTTATGCAGGCAGGAAGGGAAAAGGGGCAAATTCCTTCTTCTCAACCTTGTCCTATTCAGGTCCTCAAGAGATTTGATGAGGCCCACCCACATTTGGGAGGGCAACCTGCTTTACTGAGTTGACTGATTCAAATGCTGATCTCATCTGGAAACATCCTTACAGACACACCCAGAAATAATGTCTAATCTGGCACCCCATGGCACAGTCAAGTTGACATGTAAAATTAACCATCACAATGTACAAAATGATTCTAATTATGTAAAGCTAAATATCATCTATTTAAAAATTTTTTTAAATATTAGGCGTTAATAACATGTTTAGAGATACATATGTATGTCTGTAAAACTAAGCAAAGCAGGGGAATGATTAAAGTAAAGGTAAGAACAAGGGTTACCTCTCAGGGCATGGAAGGGATGTCATCAGGAAGGGCCACCGAGGAGTTCCTAATGTCCTAGGATTGTAACAACAGGGCATTAGCATGATTTGCTTTATTCTTCATCTCAACATGTATTTTACAATCAGCAATTGTTGTCACAATAAAACAAATGAAAACAATTAGTAGGTTCATCACTTTTCCCCCTTCTCTCTTGCCTTTCTCAGGAGTTGTCAACCCTCTTCTTTGCTCCAGTCTGCAATTCCCTTGTGATTTGCTGCTGCAGAGCTGCAGGTCCTTAGTCTTCAGAATGACAGATGCTTAGCTAGATTAGGCTATGTGGAAGTCACCACTAGACCCCACGCGTCAGTGGTTTAACACAATAGAAGCGTATTTCCCATAGTTGTTCATGTCTGTGGGTCGTCTCTACTCACGGTCATTCAGGCACTTGGGCTGATGGAGCCTCTTCCATCTTCACACTCAGTCTCTCTGGACATCACCATCCCTGTTCAGTTCAAAGGCAGAAAGGATGGAGAAGCATGTGCAGGAGTTTTATGGGCCAGATCTGGAAGTGAGCCATGTCACTTTTGCTCACACTCCACTGAAGAGAAATCTGTCACATGACCATATGAGCTTAAGATGCGCCCCAAAAAAGAAAAAGCTGGATTTTGCTTGCCAAAATACCTACATCTGAACCTGAAACAAACAAATTCAAATCTTGTGTATTGATGTCATTTTTAATCCCCTTTAAATACCCTCTCTTTTTCTCTGTCAGAACAGGCATTTCATCTGCTCAAAGATAAATCGCTGTTGAACAGAAGAAATTATGACATTTCTAATGCTATTAACCCTGATAATTGTCTCTAAGTGAGTGATTGCTATTTACCCATGTACCCATATTGATGTTCTTATTTCTGCTTCATTATCACATCAAGGATGTGGCCTTTGGGATCCCTGCTTTATGGTTGAGGGATTTCTATTAGACCCATCACCTTAGGCAGACCCTGGCATTGCCCCAGTCCCCCGTCCCCTGTGCTCATGAAAACCAAATCTCAAGGTCATCTTGTTGAGCAAATCCCCTTGGAGCCAAAGTTGCTCAGTCCTCTGTGCGCCTCTTCAGGTAGCTACGTTCACTTACATTTTGGCCTGAAGCTCCTGTCCTGCTAGGGAATCGATGCTATGAGATTTTCCTCCCCATTCGAGCCAGGACTTTTCTTTCTTTTCAGCAAGAGGGTCAGTCTGGATAACTTGCCCACCATATCACTGGCAAGGAGAGTCTTCACTTCCTATCTTGCATGGCCAGTGCTTAGCCCTGAGTCTGCCAGGACGAGGACAGAGTTGCATCTCATTGTACTGCTTTTGGAAGCACCTCTGCTGCTGTTGTTCTGAGGACAAGGACCTCCTTCTGAGCATTGAGTGCATCTCTGAGAGTGCTGGGCACACAGTAGAGCTCACACAAGATTTTTTGGATGGATGTCTACACAGCAGAGCACATTATGCTGGAGATAGTCGTGATATTTTACCTTAACATATGGGTTTACAAACTATAAAAAGGAGAATCTATGAAATATACAGAAATGCTATTAGAAGTTATGTCTTCCCCCACACCAGACTGCTTCCTTCTCCTCATATAATGTTAAGAACTTCTATTTTTCTTCCACTAGATGAAAATTCAAATAACTGATTAAGAGAAACAGATGAACACACTATTATCACCTCATGTGATTGTGTGTCATATCCAAATCAGCAGAAGGCAATGAAAAGCATATGAATCTTTTTTCTCAACTTCTTTCCTTCTTCAGATAATTTTTCTAATCCAATAATTTTCAATAAATCATTCTTCTATTTGTTCCTTTTCCAAAGAAATTCTTGGCCCTTCATTTGCATATCCATTACCAAAGCCATAGTTGTGATCCACACCCCAGTGATCTCATGACTCATTCAGCATCTCCCCTTCCACTCTGTGGGATTCCAGCAAGGATGATTTTGATAACACAATACAAAATAACACAACCTCTCAAAAAGTTTTAGTGGCCTCTGTCATCACTTACATTTATTCCTGCAGAATTTATTAACAATAACAGAATTTCTGACCATTTACTATGTTTCAGATATTATGCTAAATACTTTAAATGCATAATTTTGTGTAATTCTCCCAATAAACTATGATGTGGTTGCTTGCACATTTCCATTTTACAGGTGAGATAACCAAGACTTAGCCTCTAATTTGCCCAAGGTTACTCAGATGATGTCTCAGTCAGCTCGGCTGCCATAACAAAATACCAGGTAGCTTAAAACAACAGAAATATATTTTTCATGGTTCTGGAGGCTGGGAAGTCCAAGGTCAGGGTGCCTGCCTATTTGGTTCCTGGTGAGAGACCTCTTCCTGGCTTGTAGATGGCCTCCTTCCCACTGTGTGCTCACACAGCCTTTCCTCACTGCATGTGAGGAGACAGAGAGAGGGCAAACTCGCTGGTGTCTCTTCTTATAAGGGCACTAATCCCATCATGAAGGCATCATTCCATTGACATCATCTAACCCTTATTACCTCCCAAAGGCCCGTTTTCAAATGCCATCATATTGGGGGTTGGGGCTTCAACATATGAATTTGGTGAGCACACAAACATTCAGTCCATGGCAGATGGTGAGAGACAGACTGGCTGTTAGCCACACTGGTCTTCTCTGTATTTTTCAAACACATTCAACTTGCCCTGCCACAAAATGCTTTGTGCCGCCTGCCTGGAATATTCTACCTCCAGATCCTGACACAACTGAGTCTTTCTGTCATTTAGATTCAGCTCCAATTCCACTTCCTCCAAATCCATTCTTTACCCTTAATTTAAAGTACATCCCTCCACCCCCACCCAGTCACTCTGCCACATCCTCCTATTTTATTTTCCTCGTGGCATGTATCACTTTCAACATTATCTTGTTAACATGTTAATTGACCTGCTTGCTATGTGCCCCCTCTCTAGAGTGTAAGCTTCATGAGAGAAGGAATGAGATCTCTCTTGTTTGCATCTGTATCTCTATAACCTTGAAGGGTGCCTGCCACATGATTAATGGAGGACGCCTGAGTGGACGTCTACTCCAAGGGCATTGCTCTTCAGCACCAGGCTCTGCTAATGGATGCAGTGCCTCACCCGAAGCTAAAGGGAACAGGAGGGTCAGAGGGCCACAAGCAGAGCCGCCACATCACATATCATCTGATATATGGTACTGACACCTGAGCGTCTCCGCAGGGAAAAGCAAGAGGGGCTGTAGGTCATGTAACTAAGGAAATTAAAATACCTCTCTCTGAACACTCACCTAGGGGTATTCTAATTCCTTCCTTTGATTCCTGCTATGGACTGAACATTTGTGTCCCCACCAAATTCATATTTGAAGTCCTAATCCCCAGTTGATGACATTTGGAGGTGGGGCCTTTGGTAGGTAATTAGGTTTCCATGAGGCCATGTGGGTGGAGCCCCCATAATGGGATTAGTGTTTTTATATGGAGAGGAAGAGAGGAGAGCCTGCTCTCTCTCTCTGCTATGTGAGGACACAGCTAGAAGGTGGCCATTTGCAAACTAGGAAGAGGGCCCTCACTAAAACCTACTATGCTGGCACCCTGATCTTGGACTTTCCAGCCTCCAGAACTGTGAGAAATAAATGTCTGTTGCTTAAGCCACCAGTTTATGGTATTTTCTTATAGCAGCCTGAACTGACAGAAAATCTCCAAATCACTCCACCTTATATCCGGCATCCATGGAGGCTCAGGGACCTTCCTTCCCTCTACCAATGGGTAAATAACTTGCCACTCATCCAGGCATCCAGTTAGTATACTCTCTATGGCTCCCTCCCTGTTGCCATGACTCATTCCCTACTGGCCCCATCGGTATCTTCTTTGAGATTGCACCTGAGTTGAGTCTCTTCTTGCCTTGAGGTTGAGTCACTGCTCCTTCACTCTAGGCTACTTTTTCACCTACTGATGCTACCTGGCCAGCACCACCATCCCAGACCGATTCTGGCCAGTGGATTGGCATAGCCTCAAGCTGTGGATGGTTTCATAGTGGATGCACCGCGGACCCACCCTGCCTTCTCCTTACCCCTCTGCACTTCTGCTCTCCTCTGTGCTGATCTGGCACCAGGAGTTACCTGTAGGAGGCCGATGTCAACCCCTGTTCTGAGATGGTGTGTTTCTCCTTTTACCATGAAGAGGATGAGGCCCTTCTGCCTTTTCTTTCCTCTTCTCTCTGGGCAAGATCTCTTTTGCCCCATCCATCTTTCTCCTCACTGAGAATGTCAATATGCCACTAAGATTCCTCATATCTTTTTTGGGGAGGGTTGTATTTTCTGTTCCCAGTATTTATTTTGCAACAGTTAAAGAGATTAAACCACATTTTTTATGCCTCCAGTGTTCTTCCTATTGAGTGGAACACTATAAACCTGTATTCACTAATTCAACAAAAAATTACTGAAGGCCTAATATTTGCCATGCGCTACCCTAAGTGCTTTCTGTGGTAGGTGTCAGTGACTGGATAACCCAATACATTAGAATATTAAACATTTTGCAAAGCTCTGTAGTGATGTAAACATAAATGTCTGCTTATTAGCATTCTTATGTGCTCTATTTTTCAGAGATCAGCTCTGTTTGGCTTCTTAAAATTATCTTAAGTCTTTATTGCCTAGGTGATGCTGAAATATTTGAGTCAGTCTTCCAAATGCCAAATGAGACTATTTGAATTTAGGGGGGGAAAAAACAACCAAAAAAATGCCAGATCAGAGGCATGAAACCCAGTACACCAAGGGACTGCTGCTCATCATTGTGTGACAAGTTTCAGAATCAAAAAGTAGTATGTTCAGAAATTGACTTGGGACTGCATTCTTCATTGGCATCATCAAAAAACAAAGTTGGGGGCCCAGGAAAATCTGTTGAGTTACTGAATTTATTTGGGTGTCTAGTTTCTATTAGGTTGAAAATTGTGTAAAGATACAAACTTTGTTTACCTTTTGTGTCAGGGAAATGCCTATGACAGGTAAATGTGCCTGTTCTCTATCCTTACAGAGTCCAGAAGACAACTCTTAGCTTGTGTAATCACCAGATGGTCTCCAGATCTAATCCACGGATAACTGGCTCACTCCCAAGATGAGATCTGGTTGCAATTCATCAATTCAATTACTTAAGAAACATTTGTCAAGCACTTAATATGTACCAGACATTGAGTTAGATGCTACAAAAAGGAACATAGAAGATGTTGTCTTTGAAGGGTGATATCCACATGGATATTAAAGAAAAGTCTTCAGTGTATGAGGGAGAATGACCAAGAGGCCCATGGGAACAATGAGTAGAGAGGTATCAGGGGTAGAGAGCAAAGGCATGAGATTCATAGTATCAAGAGTTTAGAAGAGACCCTGGGGAGAGAGGAGGATGCTGATTCCACCTCTCAACCTTGAGGTCCCTGTGTTCCTACCACTCTGGGTGGTTCTAGTACAAGCAGTCTGAAGATTACCTTTTGTGAGTAAGAAGAGCATCCCACTTGACAGGGTCTCGAAGGCAGATTTTGGTTAAGCCATGGAGGAGAAAGAAACACTCAGTCCATCCCAAGATATTTGACAGCTTTTGGCAGGGTAGCAAGTCTTCTAGGCATTAGCATCACAGTGAAGAACAACACTCTGACCTCACTGGGCTTATATTTTAGTGTTGTAAATAGGGAATAAACACGTAAACAAACAAATAGAATTTCATGTATTTATCAGTGTTACACAAAAAGTATAATAAAAGCATGAAAAGGGGATAGAGAGTAATGGATATGAGAGAAAATCAGGGTGGTTAGAGAAGACCTTACTGGGAAGGTGGTATTTGAGCAGAGAAAGGAATGAAGTACAGGAGCAAGTCATGCAGGCATTCTAGGCACAGGGAATAGAACGTGCAAAGTCCCTGAGTTGGGAAAGTGCTTAGTGTGTGCAAAGTAGAGCATGAAGGCCAGGGTAGCTGAAGCAGAGTGAACAGTGGTGAGTGGTGTGCTGGAACCAGTGTGTACTGGGCTCGTAAGAGCCAATTGTTGAATTTTCAAGAATTTTGCAAGCTGGTTGTTAAACACAGCTGTTATTAAACATTAAATTACATAAACCTACAGCTTAACACATCATATTAAAAACAAAAGTAATAAATACTCAAAACTCATCACTTCCTAATTATTTTGTTATGTTTTACTATTTTCTATGCTCTTGAGGTTATTTATGTCTAAGCATCTATAAGGCAGAAATACTATATAATTGTGTGCTACTGCATGTCTTTCCCAACTCTGTGTTCAGGAGTGTGAGTTGTTGAAATCACCCATGGTGGGTGAGAGAATTACACCATGGAAATTGGCAAACGCTGCAAATCAGGTCTTGACTTACTTTTTGTTGATTGTCTAGACTTAAGAAAGAGATGGAGAAAATATTAAAATGCAGATTAAACTTAAAAAGTATTTCATGTTGCATTTAAATAGCATAAAAAATTCAGGAAAATATTCTCCCAGTATTTGAAAACTGTTATCCAGTTCAGCAAAGAAGTCACTTATGTCATTGACACATTGGTGAGCTTCCAACACACATCTTTCCTGTTTTATTCTTGTCTTACTTATTAGCATAAATCAAAATATCTACTAAAATTCATGTCAAGACCGTACCTGGAGAGTCAGTTATTAATCATTTACTAGCATACAGATGTGGTCAGAAAGATAGCTGGGAACCAGATTATTCAGGGCCTTATAGACCAAGGTAAGGTATTGATATTAAATCCGAAGTGCTAAGCTATTATATGGTTTAGAGAAGAAGAAGATGATGATCTGGATGCTGCTCTAAATGGATCATTTTGGTAGCTGGGAAAAAATAGAACCCAGGTGATCAAAAGTAGAAGCAGGAGCCAAATTAGGAGAAAATTCAGTGGCTTGCACTGGATAGTTGTAGTGGAGGTGGTGACAAGTGGTCAGATTCGAGCTGTATTTTCAAGGTAATGTCAACAGGACTTGCTGATGACTTAGATATGGGTTGGGAGAGAAGAGGAAATCATGGGTAACTCCAAGGTTTTTGGATTGAGCAACTGGAAGAATGGTGCTACTATTTAATATTAGAAGTAAAATGAAGCAGAAATAGATTAGGGGAGGGATTGGAGCGGAATCAAGAATTCTGTTATGAATATGTTACGTTTGAGATGTCTATTTCATATCCAAGTGGAGATGGTGAAAGTGAAAATGTAGGGATTGTGTTTTCCACGGAACAAGGATTCTAGAAGACTTATAGTAAAAGGAGATATGGGAGAATCCATCAGAGGAGATGATGAGAGTAGAAAGATCCCAGTTGACTAGAGCAGCTTATGTCTTGGGTTGTGTCCAAGGATGACAAAAAGATGAGGCATTGTGGGTAAAGCTGACTACTATATGTTTTTTAAAAAAAAGTTCCAGCAATACCTGGTGAATGGAAGAATTTAGGCCTCCTTGGAAGAAGTCAGCCACAGCCTGGATTGATTGTTATGCTGAAAAAGCCTAATCCAGGTGGACAGTGTAGCAAAGGGATATCCATTATCCCAACCTTTCACTATTTGTAGAAAATACAACTTTGGACCCCAATATCCTTCCTAGATTTAGAATGTGTTCATGCCCTACTGTTCCCCATTCCCTCCCTGCTCCCCTCATCTTGCTACCAGGCTTAATCCAAGCAATAGTAAACACAGCCTATCTGACCTCACAGCCCAGTTAGCTGAATAGATTTAGAGCCAAGGCTGACATCTGTCTCATGATATTGGGCAAGGAGTTGGCAGACATGACTGGTGATGTCTGTAAGAAAGAACCTGTGAGATGCTCATGGTGGTGGAGTTGTGGAGTGCTGTGAAGAGGACTACAGAGAAGAAAAGAGAAATACTACTCAGAGACCACAGGCATGGAATTAGTGCATCTCATCTGCCCCACTCTTGCCCTAAAGCAAGCATCAGCATCCCTGCCCCATGGCTTGGGTGGCTCATCAGAGGAAGCTTCCAACACCTTTGGACTCCATCTCATCAACTGCTTAACTTAGTTGTGCTTGCTTTCATCTCCTTATCCCTAGACTCCTGCCTTAATACTCCTGTCTTAATTGTTTCCTTTGAAATCATTCAACTTGGCCACTGTCTGTATTTCCTACTGGAATTTTCTACTATGACACAACTGCCTGGATTTGGCTTTTCCTATTCCTTCAGTTTCAGCATCTGCACTCTCCTCTAATTAGCCCTTTCTTATCCCACCAGCATTGCCAAAGAGAGGACTTTCTGCCAGAGCCCCAGGCCCTGCATAATTTACATCTCCCCTTCACACCATCTCTTCCCATGAGGCAAAGAACTCCCTGCCCTAATGTGGAGTACCTGTTGTTATGTTGAGAATATTAAGACTAAACAGGCAGTTAGTTTAGGGCTATAGATGGTCAAAATTATATTTAATATAATCAAACAAATGTCATGATACTGCCATGTATACGCAATTTCCACCTCCCTCTTTCTCCAAAACTGTCACTCAAGATAAGAGTAACCAGATAAATGATGAAAATATGAATATCAGGGCTCATGACTGTTATTTTTGGGGAATGAGAGAAGGCTGTCCCAGTCAGTGTTTTCCCTGTATTTATTAATTTTTATTATTTTTATTTTTTCTCCATTTATTTTTTTTAGTATGATTCACTTTGTTCAACATTTGTAAGATGGAAGGCAAGCAGGAAGAAGTGACAACAAGTAGTTTTAGAAGATGTAACAACAAAGGGTCATATATTAAAGTTTGGCTTTAAGTTTTCTGTGCTATACTTACCACAAAAAAAGGTGGGGCACGAGGAAACATTTGGAGGTGATGGGTATGTTTACTACCTCGATTGTGGTGATGGTTTCATAGATGTGTGTATATGTCCAAACTCATCAAATGTGTATATTAAATATGTGCAGTTTTTGGATACCAATTATACCTCAATAAAGCTGTTAAAAAAAGGAATTATACAAGTTAGAAATGAGCTCAAATTTTAAACTGTGTTCATTCTTTTATTGAACAAACATTTATTAAGGGCCCTCCTGTGCCAGCACTGTGCTAGATGTTGTGCGACAATGGGAAGCAAGGTAGACACTGTCCCTGACCCCTTACATCTATCAGAGAATACAGAAGACACAATGAGCAATAACAATAATGTGCTGACAGGGAAGATCGGCACCATGGAAACGTGTAGCAGGGCAATCCTGGCCCAGGAGGGGGTCAGGATTGTAATTCATGAATCAGAGACTCAAACAGCTATCAGTGACAGTCAGGACAACCTCCACAGACTTCAGCTGGAGGGAGGAAAAAAGCAATTTTCTTTTATATCACATTTTATTCACACATCAGCATCCCCTCATTCCTATCCACTTATTCCTGAAAGCAGTCACTTTTTAGAGGTTCCAAACGTGGTGATTAAACAAAGGGGATTCCAGAAGGGCGGACAAAGCATTAGAGATGATTTCATTTTACATAAATGCCAAATTTTCTGCCTCAGTAAGGTTGCAGCTGTGACAAGAATTAGGCTGCTTTCTAGGTCCTATATTTCTAAAGGACCATGCAAAGAAAATATTAATACATAAGGGGAAATGAACAAATAGACACAATTATTTTAAACCCTTGTGAGTATATAATTTTAATAATAAAACAAATAATGCAATATGTTGAATAAACAAAGAGAATTACATTGTTTATACAAAGTGGAGATGCATTCTCTGGTTAAATCTGTGAGCATACGACAAATTGAATCCTAAATTTAGCCTCCTGTTCTGCACAGGATTCTGAATGCAAGTTAGATTAATTGGTATATGATGAGTCTACCATCATTTTCTACATAATAATCATTCTATGCATTTTTGACAATTTATAAATTATAATTCGATGAATCACAATTTAAAAAAATTTAACTACAAATAGTCTCTGTACATGGGATATGTAGGGTAGGAGACTGCTCACAGAGGTATGACTAATGCATGAATTTTAGCCAATGATGAAATTATCTGATTCATATTACAATTAATCAGCATGGGCTGAATAATGTTTACTCATAGACTAGACACAGACGAGTAAATTAACACCAGGTTGGTAATTAATAGTGTTTCCTGGGTACAGATGACACCTCTAAATGCAGCATGAAATGACTCCTTTTGTATTCTGCTCCATGTTTTCCTTCATCCTGTGTTTGAACCTTAGTCACAGAAGGATTGATGTTTACTGCAAAGAGCCTGGAGTCAGAAGATCTATATTCTGGTATCAGGGCTGCTAGAAATTAACTGACCTTAGAAAAATAAGTTCTATACCTCTCTACAGTTTGCACATCTGCAAAATGAAGATACTTTATAAAGCAAGGTTCTGAAAGAAAAAACAAGATCAGTAATGTAAAAGTGTACTGAAAATAATTTAGTTGACGCAAATATAAAATATCCAAATAGTGTATGCATAAATACAATTATACACAATAATAATTAAACTAAATAATCACTTAAGGATGTCAAAAATAGCCTGTCAATAGAATTCTCATTTCTAAATCAATAGAAGCCAATAAGATTGTGTATGTATGTTTGTGCATGTGTGTTTTAAATGGTGAGATACTTGCTAGGTATTATACATTATTCATATGTAACAGAATGATATATTTCATATATGCATATAGTTTTTTGAAATTCAGAACCATGCAAAGAAGGCAATGATCAGTAATTTATTTTAATGTCTAGTACATGTTGCATCAATTCTCCAAATAAAAAAATCAATAAAGAAGGCTGATAAATGGGCTTCTCACATGAGGGCTGAAGACAGAGACAGATGGAGATGCTTTGTTTTTGAAACTTCTAGCCTGGAATAAATTACACAGTCATGAGCCAAAGTCATCCACAATTACGTCAGAGGGATGAAGAGAGCCTGATACAGCATCACATCACTGGTTTATATATTATTAGCAAGTAGATGTAATTTTAATAATGAAGTTCTTTTGTTTAAAGCCTTGTAGAAATTCTGCAAGTTGTTTTAAATATATTGACATTAGAGGACAGATATTTGTCTATATTAGTATTTAGCATTTTTCTTGTGTTCATCAGGAGAGAAACCTCATATACCATCACCATAGAACAAAATGCTTTTTCTCTATTTAATTCTCAAATTTGTTTCTCAAACCAGTACTGGCCACAAATGCACCTAAACCTATGGAGGATTAATCACATTAAAGTGATACATATCTCTACACTATATTCATTTCTCAGAATTTTGAGGGGTTATTTGGTGTGGTAACATGCAGAAACTGACTCATTGCATTTGTAAAATCTCTTCAGAAAGCAATTTCTAAGTTTTTAGCAAAAACATCATGGTAGGGCTTCCAATCCTGACAAGATGGCATAGACCTGTTTCTCACTGCTCTTCCTCCCAAGCACAACTAGAAACCCCAGAAATAATGCAGGAGACAGCCAAGGAGAACTCTGAATGGTGGTAAGAAGAAGGTGAGTGGTTTGGAACCCCAGGACTGGAAGAACAACACAGTGGCAGGATGTCTTGTGTCCCTGCCACCCAACAGAGAAAGGCCATTAAGATCCAGCATTTCCTGACCCCCAAACTAGCAACAAAATACAGCCCAGGTAGGCACATTCCTTCCCTGAGTTGAATGAGAGACCCTCTGACAACATCGGTGAACCTCACACCACCAGCAAGGCAAGCCTATTGGTAGCTTCACCAACAAAAAGAGGCAAGGGGAAGTGCTCTCCTCCACAGCCCCAGATGCCTGCACCACTGAGAGACACTGAAGCATGGGGGAAAAACTGTCAAGAGGCGTCCACATACCACAGGAGACCTAGTCTGGGAAGCCTCTTTTATCCCCTGGGCCCCACAGACCTAATATTCCTGACATCCCTTCCCCTGCTGGGAGCCATCAGGGCCAGAAAGTGGAACTAGTGGGATGGAGTCAGCCATAGAAAATGAACAGGCCTACCCTCCAGAGGGCATCGGGGGGTGGGTGGAACCAGCTAGAGGGATGCAACAACAATAAGCAGCCAACCTGAGAAGACTCTTTGACGTCCCCAGCTCAAGAGTCCCCTTCCATGCCCAAGAACACCAGGATGCCAGAGAGCACCAGTGAGGGGATCTCAACATAGATCTCCTGCACAGAGAAACACCAGAAGCCTGACCTGGGAAGGGCCTTTCTGTCCCCACAGGTACCACCAGCAGAGATCAGAGGGACCAGATGATCCAAGATAACCAAAAGAACATTTCCAATGCTCTGAAAACTAAACAGCCATTAGAACCACTACTCACAAAAGTAGGTCAAAACCTGAACACTAAACCTAAATGGACACTTCCTACTAAAGTAAAAGATGCAGCAGAACCCACAGTTTTCTAATGTATTAGAAAAAGTGTCCAGGATACAATAGAAAATGATCTGTTGTGTTAAGAACCAAGAAAAACACACCTTGAATGAGAAAAGAGAATTCACAGGTTCCAATATGGGGATGAATTAGATGTCGGAATTCTCTGACAAGGATTTTTAAAGCACCCATCATAAAAATGCTTCAACAATCAATTATAAAATCTCTTGAGACAAATGGAAAAATAGAAAATCTCAGCAAAGAAATAAAATTATTAAAGGAACCAAATAGAAATTATACAATCAAAAAATACAATGAAAGAAATTCTAAAAACTCACTGGATGGGCTGGCTCAGTTGTAGAGTAGAGAAGACAAAGGATCGAATAACTGCATTTGAGGACAGATCAGTAGAATCCCCCCATCTGAACAACACAGAGAAAATACACTGAAAAAAATTGAACAGAGCCTCAAGGACAAGTGGGACAATAACAAAAGATCCAACATTTGTATCATCAGACTTTTATAAGGAGACGAGAAAGAGAGTGAGACTGAAAGAGTATTTGAAGAAGTAACAGCTAAGAACTTCCCAAATTTGGTGAAAGATACAAACCTACAGATCCAAGAAGCCAAGTGAACAAACTACAAACAAAACCCAAAGATAGGCACACAAACACACCATGATTGAACTTTTAGAAACTAAGGACAAAGAAAAATCTTGAAAGTAGACAAGAGAAAAATGATTTGGGGAATACCCATTCAAATAACAGCAGATTTCTTACCCCAAACCATGAAGGCAAGAAGGAAGAGGCACAATATGGAAGTAATGGAAGAAAAGAACTGACAGCCACAAATTCTGCATCTCACAAAACTATCTTTTAAGAATGATGGGGAAATAAAGACATCCTCAGATAAAGGAAACCTAAAAGAATTTGTTGTTAGAAAAACCTATCCTAAAAGAATGGCTAAAGGAAATTCTTCTAATAGACATAAAGAAAATTGTAAAAGAAAGAATCTTGGAGTATCAAGAAGGAAGGGGAAAGAAAGAGCAGAAATATGGGTACATAAAATAGATTGTCCTTTTCCTTGTGAATTGTATAAACTGTATCTTATTTATAACATCATTGAATACTCAAGACAATGATACTTAAAGTGGAGTAGGGGAATGGAAGGGAGGTTTCTATACTTCATTCAAAGTGGTAAAATGTTGATACAATATACATATGTGTATTGTAATACCCACAGCAACAACTCTGAAAACTATACAAAGAGATATTTTTTTTAAAAAAGACTTTATACAGTGACTTCCCATTTCCAGTTCCACATATAAGGATCTTGGAAGTCACCATGCCATCCTAACAATGAAAATCTGGACAGGCTGAAAAATCAACAACTCTTCTTTGATCCATAAGAGAAGTGAGGATCCAGGGAAAACCACTGCCCCCAAGATTGGAGAGACAGACAGGCAAATATAGGGAGTTGTGACTTACTGGAACAGAGACTCATGAGCAGAAACTGCTGTGGAACCAGTGTCAGGGTAGAAAAACCTGAACTGTAATTGAGTCTCAGTGCTGGAGTCTCAGTGCAGACAACTCTGAGAGTTAAAAACTCCAGGAAGACGCATTCATAGAGAGTCCCACACATTTTTTGTGAGATTTACCTCCAGGAGTTCAACCAGGTTCTCACAATAAATATTGGAAAAAAAAATCCCCTTGTGCTTCTAGCAGGAGGAGGAAAAGAGAACCATTTTTAGATATGGCAAAGCACTCTGTTCTTAACAAGGTCTGCTCTCAGGAGAAACTAGTTAACTAGAACCTAACCTGCTGGGGAATAATCAGGGCCCAACTGACCTGGGGAAGGGAAATGCCCAACTCCAGCCCACTCTAGCCATCCTCTCCCAGTTAAGAGGGAGAAAAAACTGAGAAACACTTGTGAAGTTCACAGTCCAGAGGCATTGGCATGCTAAAAAACTAAGACCTAATCATAGGGCTATAAAACACTTCCCTTCCCTCCTCACTTTACCACTACATTACCAAAGTTCTATTTACAGCAGTTCCTTTTACCCTGCATGTCATGTCTGGCAATCAAGGAAATATTACAAGGCCTACCAAAAGGCAAAAAAAAAAAAAAAATTTTTTTTTTGAAGACAGAGAGAAAGCTTCAGAACAGATATGGCAGGGATGTTGGAATTATCACACCAGGAATTTAAAACAAGTGTGATTAATATGCTAAGGGCTGTAATGGATAAAGTAGACAGCATGCAACAGATGAGCAATGTGAACAGAGGGATGGAAATTCTAAGAACAAAAAAGAAATGCTAGAGATCAAAAACACTGTATTGGAAATGAAGAATACTTTTGATGGGTTGTTACTAGACTGACATGACTGAGGAAAGAATTTCTGAGCTTGAGAACACCTCAATAGAAACCTCCAAAACTGATAAGCAAATGGAAAAAAGCAGAACAGAAGATCCAAGAACTGTGGCACAACTACATAAGGTGTGGCATACATGTAATGGGAATACAAGAAGGAGAAGAAAGAGAGAAAGGAACTGAAAGAATAATGAGTGAGAATTTCCCATCAGTTATGTCAGACAACAGACCACAGATCCTGGAAGCTCGGAATACACCAAGCAGGATAAATACCAAAAAAACTACACCTGGGCGTATCATTTTCAAACCACAGAAAATCAAAGATAAAGAAAAAAAAATCCTGAAAGAGCTAGAGGAAAAATACACCTTACCTATAGAAGAACAAAGATATGAATTACATCCAACTTCTCCGTAGAAACTGTGCAAATAAGAAGGGAGTGGACTGAAATATTTAAAGTGTTAAGAGAAAAAGAAAAAAAACATCAACCAGGAATTCTGTTAGGATGTAGTGAAAGCAGTGCTTAGAGGAAAATGTATAGCACTGAATGCATACATTAGAAAAGAAGAAAGATCTAACATCAATAATCTAAGTTTTCACCTCAGGAAACTAGAACTAAAAGAGCAAATTAAATCCAAAATAAACAGAAGAAGAGAAATAATAAGAATTAGAGCAGAAATCAATGAAATTGAAAACAAAATCAATAGAGAAAATCAATGAAACCAAAAGCTGATTCTTTGAAAAGATCAATAAAATTGGTAAGCCTCTAGGCAGGCTAACTAAAAAAAATAGAGAAAGGATACAAATTAATAATACCTGAAATGAAAGAGAAGATATCACTACAGCTCCTATGGGCATTAAAAGGATAATAGAGAATACCATGAATAACTCTGTGCCCACAAATTTGATAACACAGATGGAATGGACCAATTCCTTGAAAGGCACAATCTGTCAATAGCCACACAAGAAGAAATAGACAAGCTGAATAGGCTTATATCTATTAAAGATATCTAATCAATAATTACTAACCTTCAAAAACATTAAGCACTGGGCCCAGATGGGTTCACTGGTGAATTCTACCAAATGTCTAAGGTAGAAATTACACCAGTTCTCTACAATCTATTTCAGAGTAGTGAAACAGAGGAGATACTTCTAACTCATTCTATGAGGCCAGTATTACCTTAAAACCGAAATCAGACAAAGACATAACAAAAATAAATAGAAAACTATCAACCAGCATCTCTCATGAACATAGATACAGAAATCCTCAATAAAGTATTTGCAAATAGGATCCAATAATAAAAAGGAATTATATACCATGACCAGGTGGGATTTATTCCATATATGCTATGCTTATCCAGCATTCAAAAATCAATTAATATAATTCATCCCATCCTATCAACAGGATAAGAATGAAAACCATATAATCATATCAATAGTTGCAGAACAAAGCATTTGACAAAATCCAACACACATTCATGATAAAAACTCTCAGTAAACTAGGAATAGAAGGAAACTTTTTCAACTTAATAAAGAATATATACAAAATCCCTACAGCTAACATCATCCTTAATGGTGAGAACCTTGAAGCTTTTCACTAAGATCACATACAAGACAAGATATTCGCTCTCACCACTCCTTTTCAACATTGTACTGAAAGTCTTTGCTAATGCAATAAGCCAAGAAAAGTAAACCAAAGGTATATAGATTACGAAGGAAGACATAAAACTGTCTTTGTTCACAGATGACTTGATCATCTATGTAAAAAGTCCCAAAGAATTGACAAAAAAGTCTTGGAACTAATAAGCAATTGTAGCAAGTTTGCAGAAAATAGGGGTAATATACAAAGTTCAACCCCTTTACTAGATACCAGGAATGAGCAAGTGGAATTTGAAATTAAAAACACATTATCATTTACATTAGCAACCCCTCCAAAATGAAATACTTAGATATAAATCTAACAAAATATGTACAAGATCTACACGAGGAAAACTACAAAACTCTGGTGAACAAAATCAAAAAAGAACCAAATAAATGGAGACATATTCCAAGGTCATGTATAGGAAGATCTAATATTATCCTTATAACCTTCACGAAAGTTGACTCAAAATGGTTTCTAGCCCTAAACATAAAATGTAAAATTATAAAACTTTTGGAAGATAACGTAGGAGAAAATCTAGATGACCATTGGCATGGCGATGACTTTTTAGATACAACACCAAAGGCATGATCCATGAAAGCAACAATTGATAAGCTGGACTTCATTAAAATTTAAATTTTCTGCTTTATGAAAGACAATGTCAAGAGAATGAGATGACATGTCACAGACTGGGAGAAAATATTTGCAACAGACACATCTGATAAAGGATTGTTATCTAAAAATATGTAAAGAACTCTTAAAACTCAACAATAAAGAAAACAATCAATTAAAAAATGGACCAAAGACCTTAACAGACACCTCACCAAAGAAGACACGTGGATGGAAAATAAGCATATGAAAAGATGCTCCACATCATATATCAACAGGGAAATGCAAATTAAATACTACTACACATTATTAGAATGGCCAAAATCCAGAACATTGACAACACCAAGTGCTGGTGAGGATGTGGAGCAACAGGGACCCTCATTCATTGCTGGTGGGATTGCAAAATGGTGCAGCCACTTTGGAAGACAATTTGGCAGTTTCTTATAAAACTAAACATATTCTTGCCATACAATCTAGCAATTGCATCCCTTGGGATTTACCCAAAGGATTAAAACCTTATGACTACAAAAAAACCTGCATATGAACGTTTATAGCAGTTTTATTTATAATTGGCAAAACTTGGATGCAACTAGGATATCTTTCCAGGTGAAAGGACAAATAAAACTGTGGAACATTCAGACAATAGAATATTACTCATCGCTAAAAAGAAATGAGCTTTCAAGTAAAAAAAAAAACATGGCTTTGAGTGGAGTGGAGTGACATGGAGTAGCACAGAGTGACCTTAAATGCATGTTACTAAGTGAAAGAAGCCAATCTGAAAAGGCTACATACTGTGTGATTCCAACTATATGACTTTCCAGAAAAGGCAAAACTGTGGGGACAGTAAACATATCAGTGGTGGTTAGGGGTTACAGGGGTAGGATGAATAGGCAGAGCACAGAGCAGTCTTATGGCAGTGAAAATACTTTGTATGATAGTATAATGATATTGATATATCATTATATATTAGTCCAAATCCACAGAATGTACAACACCAAGAAGGAACCCTAAGGTAGACTATGGACTTCGGGTAATTATGATATGTCAACGTAGGTTTATCAATTGTACCCTATGGTGAGGAATCTTGATAATGAGAGACTATGTTTGCATGGGGACAGGGAATATATGGGAAATCTCTGTATCTCTGTCTCAATTTTGCTGTGAACATAAAACTGCTGTAAAAAAATTAAATCTTAAGAAACAGCCATATATTTATACAAATCAAGATAGAATCCTAAAAAATAATCAACCAACCCACAGAAAGGCTAGAAAAGAGACACAGAGGAATGAGAACCAGAGAAAACAAACAGAAAGCATGTAATAAAATAGCAGACTTAAGCACTAACATATCAATAATTACCTTAAAAGTAAAAGGTCTAAATACCAATCAAAAGACAGGTATTGTTACAAAGGATTAAGAAAAATTATCCAATTATATGCTATCAAAAGAAATTAACTTGAAATTTTATGACATAGGTTGAAAGGAAAAGGGTAGAAAAAGATATATAGTTCAAACAATAATTTAAAATAAAATAATAACAAAATAATAAAGAATAGTAAGTGGGAGTGGCTATATTAATATTTGATAAAGTGAACTTTAAGAGTAAAGAAAATTACTAGAAATAAAGAGGGACATTTCATAATGATAAAAGCATCAATTTACCAGGAAGACATAATAATCCTAAACGGATAAGCACCAAAAAACAGAACCTCAAAATACTGAAGCAAAACCTGATGGAGTTGACAGAAGAAAAAGAAAATAATTCAATTATACTTGGAAACTCAACACTCCCTTTCAGCACTAATAGAACTATTGGAGAAAGAAATCAGCAAGGATATAGGAATTCTGAACAATCAACCAACAGAATCTAATTGGCATATATAGAACACTCCACCCAAAACTGGAAGAATACACATTCTTCTCAAGCTCATATGGAACATTCAATATGATAGATCATACCTGGACCAACCTCAACAGTTTTAAAATAATTGAAATCATACAGTGTGTGTTCTCTGATCATAGTGAAATCAATAACAGAAAGACAAAAGATACATTTCTGAATATAGGGAAATTAAACAATATGCTTCTAAACAACCCATGGGTCAAAGTAGACATCTCAAAGGAAATAAAAAATACATAGAACTAAATAAAAAGGCAAATACTACATATCAAAATATGTGAGATGTGGGTAAAGCAATGCTAAGAGGGAAATTTATAGCACAAATGCTTGCATTAGAAATGAGAAAAGATATCAAGTCATCATCCTAAATTCTTCCTAAAAACTAGAAAAAAAAAGCAAAATAAACCCAAAGCAAGAAGTTGGAAGGAAATAGTAAAGATAAGACCTAATAAAAGAAATCAAAAATAGGGAAATGATAGATAAAATCAATCAAAAAGCTGATTCCTCAAAAAAAAAAATCAATGAAATTGATCAATCACTAGCAAGGCTAACAAAAAATTTAAAAAGAGAAGACACAAATCACTAATATCAGAAATGAAGTGAGGATATCATACAGATCTTGCAGACATTGAAAAGATTATAAAAGAATACTACAAACAAATCCTATATTCATAAATTTGACAACTGAGTAGAAATGAACCAATTCCTCAAAAATTACCCTATTAAAACACAACCAAGATAAAATACATAATGTGACTAACCCCCTAACCTTTAAAGAAATTGAATCTGTAATTAAAAAGTTCTCCCTTGAAAAGTCTCCAGGACCTGATGATTTCAGTGGAGAATTCCACTAAACACTTAAAGAAGAATTAACATTAATTTTACACATCCTGCAGAAAATAGAAGAGGAGAGAATACTTTCCAACTCATTATATGAAACCAGTATTACCACAATACCAAAACCAGACAAAGAGTTCAAAAGGCAAAACTATAGGGCCAGCCTGGTGGTGCAGCGGTTTAGTTTACACTTTGGCAGCCCGGGGTTCCCGGGTTCAGTCCCCGGTGCCCTCCAATGCACTGCTTGTCAGCCATGCTGTGGTGGCATCCCATATAAAGTAGAGGAAGATGGGCACGGATGAGCCCAGGACCTGTCTTCCTCAGCAAAAAGAGGAGGATTGGTGATGGATGTTAGCTCAGGTCTGGTCTTCCTCACAGAAAAAAAGGCAAAATTATAGATCAATATCTCTCATAATCTTAGTTGCACAAACCTTCAACAAAATATTAGCAAACTGAATCCAACACTATATAACAATAATCATATGCCATGACTTAGTGGTAGTTATGTCAAGTGTGCAAGATTGATTCAACCTTCAAAAACCAATCAGTGTAATTCACCACAGCATATTTTTTAGAAAAAATTATATGACCATATCAATTGATGCAGAAAAAGCATTTGACAAAGTGCAACACCTACTTATGAAAAAAATTCTCAGCGGGTTAGAAGTAGAGAGGAACTATCTCAACTGGATAAAGAGCATTTACAAAAACCCACAGATAACATCCTACTCAATGGTGAAAGACTGCTTTCCCTCTAAGATCAGGAACAAGGCAAGGATGTCCCAGCCCTCATATTTAACCTATACTGGGAGATTTAGCCACTGCTATAATGCCAGAAAAAAAAATAAATTCACATGATTGGAAAGGAAGAAATAAAACTATCTCTATTCGCTGATGACATGATTGTCTACATAGAAAATCCCAAGGAATACACACACACAAAAAAATCTAGAATAAGTGAGTTCAGCAAGCTTTCAGAATAAAAGGTAAAAAGTCAATCTCATTTCTAATACTTACAATGAACATAAAGACACAAAATTAAAAACACAATGCCATTTACAATTGCTCCAAAGAAAATGAAGTACTTAGGCATAAACGTAAAACATGTACAGGATCTGAATGCTGAAAATGACAAAATACAAGATGAGCTAGAAAACAGAAAGATCTATTAAGTTCAAGACTCAACATAGTAAAGATATCATTTATCCCCAAACTGCCTATATGTTTAATGCAATTTCTATCAAAATTCCAGCAAAGTTTTTTGTAGCTATAGACAAACGTATTCTAAAATTTATATGGAAAGGTACAGGCCCTAGAAGAGCTAAAACAACCTTGACAAAGAAGAATAAAGTATAAGAATCACTCTACCAAATATTAAGGCTTACTACACAGCTACAGTAATCAAGACACTGTGGTATTAGAGGGATAGACTCAGACATCAATGGAACAGAATAGAGAATCCAGAATTCAGATTCACATAAACATGCTCACCTGAGTTTTGACATTGATCCGAAGCAACTCAATAGAGAAAGCATAGCCTTTTCAACAAATGGTGCTGGAGCAATTGGGCCTCTAAAGGCAAACAACATGAACCTCAACTAAATCTCACATCTAATACATTCATTCAAAATGGATCCAGGACAAAATATAAAATGTAAAACTATAAAACTCTTAGAAAAAATTAGAAGAAAATCCTCAGGATCTAAGACTAAACAAAAAGTTCTTAAACTTGACACAAAAAGCATGGATCTGTAAAAGGAAAAATTGGTAAATTAGACTTCATCAAAATTAAAAACTTTTGCTATGCAAATGCCCTCATGAGAGGATAAAAAGACCAGCTACCACTTGGGAGAAAATATTTGCAAACTATATATTCAAAAATGGACTAATATCTAGAATATATAAAGAACTCTGAAAATAAACATATAAAAATCCAATTAGAAAGTGGGCAAAACTCATGAACACTAAAGAAGATATACAGATGAAAATATGTCCAACATCACTAGTCATCAAGGAAATGCAAATTAAGACTCCAATGAGATATCACTACATACCTATCAGAGTGGCTAAAATGAAAAATAGTGATGACACCAAATGACGGTGAGAATATGGAGGAGCTGGATTATTCATGCATTGCTGGTGGGAATGTAAAATGGCACAGCCATTCTGAAAAACAGTTTGGCAGTTTCTTACAAGACTACAAATGCAATCACCCTATGACCCAGCGATGGTAGTCCTGGGCATTTATCCCAGAGAAATGAAAAATTATATTTTCCCAAATAACAAGTACACAAATATTCATAGCAATTTATTCATGATGAGCAAAAACTGGAATCAACCCGGATATCCTCAGGTAAATTGTTAAACAAATTGTAGTACATCCATACCATGGATTACTACTCAGCAATAAAAAGAATAAACTATTGATAATGCATACTACTTAGAAAATCTCCAGGGAATTATACTGATGGAAAAAAAGTCAATTCAAAAAGGTTAAATACTGTATGATTCCATTTATATAACGTTTTTGAAGTGACAAAATTTTAGAAATGGAGAACAGATTAGTGGTTTCGGGTGTATGGGACTGGGGGCATGTGATTGGTGGAAAGAGTGAGGTGGGTGTTATTATGAAAGGGCAACACGAAGGATCTTTGCAGTGATGGTTCAGTATTTTTACTGTGGTTGTGAGTACATGAAATTAAAAGCTGATAAAATTGTAGAAAACATACACATGCACGAATGAGTAGTACAAGTAAAGCTAAGGAAATCTGAATAAGACCGGGAATTATGTGTAAGTCAATATATTGGCTGTCATATTGTACTATTGTTTTGCAAAATGTTACCATTGGGAGAAACTGGGTAAAGTGTATGTGGGATCTCTGTACTATTTCTTACAACTTCGAGTGAATCTACAATTACATCAATAAAATATTTAATGAATAAGAAAAGCACTCATTAAAAAAAGATGGCAGATATTTTGGGAGGATATAGAAAAATTGAAATGTTGTTTGCCCTCAGCTAAGTCTTTTGAAAGAGCTGTTTATGAAATAAATTTAAACCAATTCAACATTTAATGAGCCAGGAATTGCATTAGGCAAAAAATGAGTATTATTCTTATCCTCAGAAAGCTCCTCTCCACCAATGATTCTATACTTTTATATCTTTTTTTATTAAACTTTTTCAAACAGTTGTCTGCTGTTGGGTCAGGGTACCCTTGTGGGTTCAGACGTCTATCACTTCAAACAGACTCTGTTCTCCCATTCTTCTGGTACGTCTCTGGTAGAAATAATCACAGTGACTTTCTATTTGCCAAATCTGAAGGTACAACAAATGACGTTATGTGAAAAAGACTGGAATAAAGTTCATCAGTTGTGACAAATGTACCACTCTGGTGGGAGATGTTGTTAACAGGGGAAGCTATGCATGTGTTGGGGCAGGGGGCCTATGGGAAATCTCTGTATCTTCCTCTCAATTTTGCTGTGAACCTAACACTGCTCTAAAAAGATAAAGTCCTTGAAAAACAAAAAATAAACAAAACAATATATAACAACAGTAACAGAAGCCTTGAATATTTATGAAAATATTTTTCTGAAGACTTTATGGGCAAGTTTTATATAGCTTAAGTTTTACTTTTTCATAAATTTTACAATAAGCAAAATAAGAGGAGGAGAAAGAAGAGAAGGAGAAAAAGAAAAATTACCCATAATATATGTGTGCATAAGCATTTTCAAATGCAAATTAGTCACATACCTTTATATTTCCAAAATGAGATCATGCAATAAATATATGGCTGTAAATTGACTTTTTATACATCAATACATCATACAATCCTTCCCTTTCCAGGAGTATTTTCTGCAGTGTCATTTGTAATAGCTCATTTATTTTATCATAGTTAAATCAGTCGGTCTCCATTTGTTTAGCATTCAGATTGTTTATGATTTTTAGCCGCAGTAAACATTTTTGTAGCTAAATCTTTGGCACATTGGTAGTTATTTTCTTAGAAATATCCATATTTAAGGCTTTTTAAACTTATTTTCAGTTTTTACCAAAAGACAATGAGAAAGCCAATTTCCCTACCACTTTGCCAACTTTGGAGATTATAACTAAAGGAAAAAATTATTTGCTAATTTATAAGCAAAAAAGATTTTTCACTGTGACTTTAATTTGTAGTTCTTTGCTTACTAGACAAGATTGATTTTTTTAAAATGTGTTTTAGGCCAATACACATTTTTCTTTTTTTGAAGTGCCTGATCAGGCACTCTGCCTATTCTCCCACTTTTTCTTAAAGCTTTACAGGAGCTGATTTTAAACTTTCTTATATATGTTGCAAACATTTTCTCCCAGTTTGCCCTCTTAACTCTGTTCATTATGGGTTTTGACATTCAGGCATTTTAGCCAATTTTGTTGTCAAAACTAAATAACAGATGTTATTATATCTGGTGGAACTATGAGTGATTTTTTTGATTTTTACTTTTCTCATTTTTCTACAAAGAATACACTTTCTTCATGCATTTTGAAAAAGAAATCAATCACAATGAGAACATTATATATAAAAAATCAAATGCTATGAATAAGTTGTATTAGAAAAAACTTTATAGCTTTTGGTGCTTTTCTTGTTAAACATGAACTAATAATGAATGTTACTGAATTGGGCATTCAACTTAAGATATCAAAATAAATGAAATAAAAATCTAGTTAAGCAGAAGGAAAGACTTTTGATAATGAATATAAAAGGAAAAAATAGTAAAATTGATTTTAATAACGCAAGTTCAAAACCTGATTCTTGAGAAATCTAATCAGGAAAAGAGAAAGAAAACATAGCAATAGAAAGAGTAAGGCATATAAAAACAGAGCAGAGATTTTCTAAACTATGAGATAATTCTGTATACAACTTCATATTTAAATATTTGAAAATAACATTGAAATGGGTAATCTCAGAAAATACAAATGTTCAGAGTTGAATACAAACTCATGTTTTAAAATCCTGACTAGACCTTCATCAGAGAATAAATTGGAAGAGTTTCATCAAAGGATGACAAAAGCATTATGTTCAATTTCATAGACAACATTTTTCAAACTGTCAAGAAACAGATAATTCTTATGCTATTTAAACTGCTTGAAGTATAAAGATGAAGATTATTTTAAAAAATAAGACTATATCCAATCTCATTTATAAATATAAGTGCAAAAATATTAAATAAAAGGTTAACAAGCTAAATCCTGAGTATGCTAAAATAAAGAATTCCCCAGATAAATTCAAGAAAGGCTTAAATAGGAATTCAAGGAGATTCAAGATTAAGAAATAAGTTAACATATATGATTATCTTAACGTGACAATGTAAATAAATCAAACAGTCATTTTGAGGGATGCAAAAACAGCGCTTAATAAAAAGTAGCATCTGTTAGATGAGATCGAGAAAAATACTTTCAGGAGAGCACAGAAAGAAACTTACTGACAAAACAGGACAAGAAATCTGTCTAAAATGAACAGCAATGCCAAATTTACGGGTGAAATAATAAACACATTATTATCAAATAGAGAAACAAGGTAAGGATGCATACAAATGCAATTTGTATTTAATATTGCTCTGCAAGGGCTAACCAATACAAAGAAATTGAAAAAAGAGCTGTTAATATTAGAAAGGAGACAAGAAAACCTAAGAGAATTAACTGGAAAATTATTAAACCTAATAGAGCACTGATTGCTTGGTTAAGAATGACATGAGAAATGCTGATAAAAGGGTACTGCAGTCCCAACAGTTTATCTTGTGGATATTGACAAACTGATTGTGAAGTTTATATGGAGAGACAGAAGGCCCAGAAGAGCCAACAGAATACTAAAGAAGAACAAAGTCACAGCATTGACACTACTTGACTTCAAGACTTACTGTAAAGCTACAGTAATAAAAACAGTGGGGCAATGGACCAGAAGAGACAGACTGGAAATAAACCTACTCACATATAATCAACCAATCTTTGACAAAGGAGTAAAGACAACTCAATGAAGAAAGGGTGGTCTTTTCAACAAAGAATGCTAGAATGACTGGAAATCTACATGAAAAAAATTAGTCTAGACACAGACCCTATCTACAACTTTCGCAAAAATTAACTTAAAATGGATGATAGACCTAAAAATAAAATGCAAACATAAACTTCTAGAAAATAATGTAGAAGACAATCTAGGTGACTTTGAGTCTGGCAATGAGCTATTGGATAAACTCTGTGGTACATTTGAGGATTTGGGGTTGATCAAAGAAGAGATAGGACCATGAGAAGCAGTAACACACAACAAGCTTTATTAGACAGGGTTCACGAGAGGGGAAGTCCTTCCCAACAAGGGACTTTCCAGAGACAGTGGCACAAGGCCATCACCTAAAAAGGGTATGGCAGGGGATCTCCTGGGGGAAAGGGGGTTATCAGAGGGGCAGCTATGTGTCTGGGTGATGTTGCTCAGCAGCAAGGTGGGGAGTCTCCAGGTCAGAGAGCTCTGAAGGGCAGCAGCACTGTCTGGTCTCTATAGCTACAGTGTTTTCTTATTTATGGTTAGCAGATGCTGGATGTAGTTTCACATGGTATGTAAAGAAGGTTGGTTCTAAAAGGACAAGACTATTTATCAGGATTATATTTAAAGCAATTGGACATGTAAGAATTTGAGTTTGGTGTCAGTGGGCTTTGGGCTAATGGTCCTTGTCTGATGTGAAAAAGAAATAACGTGGGAGCCATTTTAAGCCAAAACACAGGGGCTGTCTTTGGCCTATTTGTATAACACTACCAGCACAATCTATGAGAGAAAAAGTTGTTAATTTGGATTTCTTTAAAATTAAAAACTCCTGCTCTGCAAAAGACACTTTTAAGAGAACAGAAAGACAAACCACAGACTGGAAAAAATATTTGCAAAACATTTATCTAATAAAGGGTTTGTATCCAAAATATATAAAAAACTCTTAAAACTCAAAAATAAGAAAACAACAAGGGCCGGACTGATGGCACAGCGATTAAGTTCCTGCATTCTGCCTTGGCAGCCCGGGATTGGCTGGTTCAGATCCTGGGCTCTGACCTGCTCACCACCCATCAAGCCATGCTGAGGTGGCATCCCACATAGAAGAACTAGAAGGACCTACAAATAGGACACACAACTATGTACTGGGGGCTTTGGGGAGAAAAAAGAGGAAGATTGGCAACAGATGTTAGCTCAGGACCAATCTTCCTCAAAAACAAAAAGAAAGAAAAAGAAAACAACCAACCAGTTAAAAATGGGCAAAATAGCTGAAAAGACACATCACCAAATACTATATACAGATGGCAAATAAGCATTTGAAAAGGTGCTCAACATCATGTCATTAGGGAATTCCAAATTTAGCAATAATAAGATGCCACTGCACACATATTAAAATGACTAAGATCCAGAACACCAAAAACACCAAATGCTGGCAAGCATGTGGAGCAACAGGAACTCTCATTCATTGCTGGTAGGAATGCAAAATGTTACATCCACTTTGGAAGACAGTTTGCAAGTTTCTTGCAAAACTAAACATAACTCGTAACATATGAACTAGCAATTGCACTCCTTGGTATATACTCAAGCGAGTTGAAAAATTATGTCCACACGAAAACCTGTGCACGAATGTTTATTGGAGCTTTATTCATAATTGCCAAAATTTGGAGGCAACCAAGATGCCCTTCAACAGGTAAATGGATAAACAAACTGTGGTACAGCCATACAATGGAATATTATTCAGAACTAAAAGGAAATGAGCTAGGAAGCCACGAAAAGACATGAAGGAAACTTAAATGTATACTTCTTAATTAAACAAGCCAGTTTGAAAGGGCTACATACTGTATGATTCCAACTATATGAAACTCTAGAAAACCAAAACCATAGAGATAGTTAAAAGATCAGTGATCAACAGAGGTTAATAATCTCATTTGTAATCCAAAGGTTTGTTAGTTAAAATGACTAGATACCAATTCTCCTTTCTTCCACATTGGCAAAAATTGAAACATTGATAGTTCCCAAGGTTACTCAGAGTGTCTTTCTTTAATTTAGACCCGTAGTTTGTTCCATGTCCAATTAGAAATTCCCCAAAGACTGTGGCATGTTTCCAACACAAGTGCTCCAACCACCATTCACACACAAATTCTGCCTACAGCTTGTAATTTATGTCCTCTTTTCCCTGTGAGTTCTAGAGCAGCAGTGTTTATAAGCCACTATCTGAAAACCACTAGCCTGCATATAGTATAGTTTTCTGATTCTTACAAACCTTATGTTTTTTTCACAGATCTTTTTAAATTTTTATTCTTTTTTTGTTGAGGTAACATTGGTTTATAACCTTATATAAATTTCAAGTGTACATCATATTTTGACCTCTGTATAGACTACAGCGTGTTCACCAACAAAAGTCTAGTTGCCATCCATCAATGTACAAATGTGCCCTTTTACCCCTTTTGCCCTCCCCCCAACACTGCTCTGGTAACCACCAATCTGTTCTCTGTATCTATGTGTTTGTTTATTGTTGTCAGTTTTTATCTTCCACATGTGAGTGAAGTTATCCAGTATTTGGCTTTCTCCATTCAACTTATTTCTCTTAGCATGATACCCTCCAGGTCCATCTATGTTGTTGCAACTGGCAAGATTTCATCTTTTTGATGGCTGAGTAGTATTCCATTATATATATATACCACATCTTCTTTATTCATTCATCTGATGATGGGCAATTAGGTTGTTTCCAAGTCCTGGCTATTGTGAATAATGCTGCAATGAACATAGGGGTGCAAATGTCTTTTCAAATCAGTGTTTTTGTGTTCTTTGGATAAATACCCAGAAGTGGAATAGCTGGATCATACAGTAGTTATATTTTTGATTTTTTGAGGAATCTCCATACTGTTTTCCATAGTGGCTGTACCAGCTTACATTCTCACCAGCAGTGTATGAGGCTTCCCTTTTCTCCACATCCTCTCCAACACTTGTTAATTCATGTCATTTAAATAATAGCTTTTCTGACGGGTGTGAGGTGATATTGTGGTTTTGACTTGCATTTCCCTAATAATTAGTGATGTCAAACATCTTTTCATGTGCCTGTTGGCCATGTGTATATCTTCTTTGGAAAAATGTCTGTTTAGATCCTCTACGCATTTTTTTTTCCTGGGGAAGATTTGCCCTGAGCTAACATCTGTTTCCAATCTTACTCTATTTTGTATGTGAGCCACCACCACAACAGCATGGCCATTGAGTGGTGTAAGTCTGTGCCCAGGAACCACACCTGGACCACTGAAGCAAAGCACACCAAACTTAACCACTAGGCTGCCAAGGCCAGCCCATCCTCTGCCCATTTTTTTAACAAAATTGTTTGTTTTTTTGTTGTTAAGTTGTATGAGTTCTTTATATATTTTAGATATTAATCCCTTATCAGGTATATGATTTGCAAATATCTTCTCTCATTTGGTAGATTGTCTTTTCATTTTGTTGATGGTTTCTTCTGCCATGCAGAAGCTTTTTAGTTTGATGTAGTTCCATTTGTTTATTTTTTCTTTTGTTTCCCTTGCCTAAGAAAATAAATTCAAAAGGATACTGCTAAGACCAATGTCAAAGAGTGTACTGCCTATGTTTTCTTCTAGAAGTATTATGGCTTCAGGTCTTACATTCAAGTCTTTAATCCACTTTGAGTTAATTTTTCTGTAAAGTGTGAGATAGTGGTCTACTTCCATTCTTTTGTATGTGGCTGTCCAGTTTTCCCAATACTGTTTATTGAAGAAACTTTCCTTTCTTCATTGTATGTTCTTGGCTCCTTTATCAAAGATCAGCTGTCCATAAATATGTGGGTTTGTTTCTGAGCTGTCAGTTCTGTTTCATTGATCTGCATGTGTGTTTTTCTGCCAGGACCATGCTGTTTTGATTACTATAGCTTTGTGGTATATTTTGAAGTCAGGGATTGTGATGCCTCCAGCTTTGTTCTTTTTTCTCAGGATTGCTTTGGCTCTTCGGGGTCTCTTGTTGTTCCATAAAAATTTTAGGATTCTTTGTTCTATTTCTATGAAAAATGTTGTTGGGACTTTAATAGGGATTGCATTGAATCTGTAGACATTTTAACTAGACATGGACATTTTAACTATGTTACTTCTTCTGATCCATGAGCATGGAATATCTTTCCATTTCTTTGTGTCTTCTTCAATTTCTTTCAACAATGATTTATAGTTTTCAGTGTATAGGTCTTTTACCTCCATGGTTAATTTTAGTCCTAGGTATTTTATTCTTTTGTTGGGATTGTAAATGGGATTATATTCTTGATTTTCTTTCTGCTAGTTTGTTGTTAGTGTGTAGAAACATGTACATTGATTTTGTGCCCTGAAACTTTACTCTATTTTTTATTATTTCTAATAGTTTTTTATGGATTCTTTAGGATTTTCTATATATGAAGTCATGTCATTGGCAAATTGGGCTCTTTTCCAATTTGGATCTCTTTTATTTCTTTTTCTTGCCTTATTGCTCTGGCTAGGATTTCTAATGCTATGTGAATAAGAATGGTGAAAGTGGACATCCTTGTCTTGTTCCTGTTCTTAGAGGGATAATTTTCAGTTTTTCACATTGAGTATGATGTTAGCTGTGGGTTTGTCATATATAACCTTTATTATGTTGAAGTAATTTCCTTCTATACCCATTTTATTTAGAGTTTTTATCATAAATGGATGATGAATCTTGTCAAATGCTTTCTCTGCATCTATTGAGATGATCATGTGATTTTTATTCTTCATTTTGTTAATGTGGTGTATCACATTGATTGATTTGCAGAAGTTAAACCATCCTTGTGTCCCTAGAATAAATCCCATTTAATTGTGATATATAACTCTTTTAATGTATTGTTGTATTTGATTTGCTAATATTTTCTTAAGAATTTTTGCATCTATGTTCAACAGCAATGTTGGTCTGTAATTTTCTTTCTTGTATCATCCTTGTCTGGTTTTGGTATCAGGGTAATATGGCCTCATAAAATGAGTTAGGAATCATCCCCTTCTCTTCAATTTTTTTGGAAGAGTTTGAAGAGGATAGCTATTAAATACTCTTTGAATGTTTGGTAGAATTCACTGGGGAAGCTGTCTGGTCCTGGACTTTTGTTTTTTAGAAGGTTTTTGATTACTGTTTTGATCTCCTTACTAGTGATTGTTCTGTGCAACTTCTCTATTTCTTCTTGACTCAGTCTTGGAAGGTTGTATAATTCTAAAAATTTATCCATTTCTTCTAGGTTATCCAATTTGTTGGCATATAGCTGTTCATAGTATTCTCTTATAATCCATTTTATTTCTGTGGTATCCATTCTAATTTTCCCTCTTTTATTTCTGATGTTATTTCTTTAAGCCTTCTCTCCTTTTTTCTTAGTGAGTCTAGCTAAAGGTTCATTAATTTTGTTCATCTTTTCAAAGAACCAGCTCTTAGTTTCATTGATCTTTTCAGTCTCTATTTTATTTATTTCCACTATGATTTTTATTATTTCCTTTTTTTCTACTGATTTGGGGCTTAATGTGTTCTTCTTTTTCTAGTTCCTGTAGGTGTAATGTTAGACTATTTATTTGAGATTTTTCTTTTTTCTCTGGTAGGTCTGTATTGCTATAAATTTTCCCCTTAGTATCACTTTTGCTGTATCCCATAGATTTTGGTATGTTATATTTTCATTTTCATTTGTCTCCAGGTATTTTTTTTTTAATTTCTCCTTTGATTTCTTCATTGACCCAAGAGTTGTTCGGTACATTTAGTTTAATCTTCACATATTTGTGGCTTTTCCAGTTTTCTTCTAGTTTCATGCCATTGTGGTCAGAAAAGATGCTTGAAACTATTTTAATCTTCTTAAATTTATTGAGACTAGTTTTGTGGCCTAATATGTGATCTGTCCTGGAGGGTGTTCCTTGTGCATTCAAAAAGAATGTGTATTCTGCAGTTTTGGGGTGGAACATTCTGTATATATCTATTAAGTCTATCTGGTCTAATGTGTAATTTAAAGCCAATGTGTCCTTATTGATCTTCTGTCTGGTTGATCTATCCATTGATGTAAGTGGGATGTTAAAGTCCCTTACAATTATTATGATACTGTCAATTTCTCCTTTTATATCTGTTAATGTTTGCTTTATGTATTTAGGTGCTCTTATGTTGGGCACATAGACATTTACAACTATTATATCCTCTTGTTGGGTTGTCCCCTTTATCGTTATGTAATGCCCTTCTTTGTCTCTTGTTACAGTTTTTGTTTTAAAGTCTATTTTGTCTGATATAAGTATTGCTAAGCCAGCTTTCTTTTCATTTTCCATTTGCATGGAATATCTTTTTCCATTCCTTCACTTTCAGTTTGTGAGTGTCTTTAAGTCTGAACTGTGTCTCTCTTACACACCTTGTTCTATTCTCAGTATTATAGCTCAAGATATGTTCTAGCTCCAAGGACTCATGCACTTTCTGGGCTTTTATTTAGAATCCTGCTCACCTATCTCTTGGTTCACCAATGAATGAGAGAACTTCTCTACTTGTCTCCACCTATCAGACTCATATTCATGGCTATGAAAATTCAGATTATGCAGTTCACAAAGTCCTCTTATTCAGTCCTGTTTTCCACCATGAAGGATCTTCTCCTAGGAGACTCTCATATCTGGCACAATATTCAATATTCAGCTGAGACCTTATTCTTTACATTCAGTCAGTGGTCTGGTTCCTCACAGGTCAGGGTTAAACATCAAGTGACTTCTAATATGCAGACTTAAGCCTGCTATTTCCAGAGAAAGAAATTTAGAGGATTTCATAAGCTGATGGAATATAGAGAAAAGCTAATATTGTTAGATGTGCAGACTACAATACTTTCTTGATGAGTGAGATTTTTCAACCTGAAGTATACTGTCAAGATGAGAAAGCTCATGGAAGAGAAGCTTAGGAAGAAAGAAATTTATTCTCACTCAAAAGATGATTGAGTTCATTGCATTAGTAATTCTTTGGTGAAAAGTAAAAGTGACAAAGATTTGGTACTGAGACGTTACAAAAAGCGTGGACTTGGCCTTAACGTGGATTCCAGTGTAGGCTCTGCTCTTTGTAAGAAGTACTCACATGAACTTCTCAGCTTTAGTTTTCTTCTCTTTGTTAAATAAAGATATTAACGTTACTTCAAAGATTAAGGTCTCAATAGAATCACCCCGTTAGGAAGTCTCATTCCCATCCCATCCTAGATTAAATGCTTCTATTGTTGTTCTCTCTCATTTAATGCACTGTATTTTAATTATCTGTTTATGTGTATATTTCCAATGCCTAGCAAAAAATCTGGCAGATCATAGGTACTTAGTATCTGTTAGTAGACTTAAATAAACTGTAAACTGCAAGCTCCAAGAGAAAGGAGGCTGTTTTATTTTCTTCTTTTCACTGAAATTACATTGGGATTGTATTTCAAATGCAGCAAACTTGTGATTTATATTGTAGATATCTTATTATCGAAGACATGGTTTTTTTTATCTCAATAAAAATTACAACCCACATTTCAGAGCCTTTCACATTCTGCTTTTCAGTGCTGGGAGAAAGCTGTGTGTGCAAGGTCAGTTTTAAGATACGCAATAACATAAATTTAGGGTGATACATAAATCTGTATTTCAAAGAATAATTATTCCATGAGAACTTTTACCAAACTGGCTTCAGGAGAAGGTGTACAAACCACCATCACGTAGAGCCAAGCTACCTTTATTTCTAGTAGTTTAAGTCCAACTATTAATAAAGTTGGGATTGAAAACCATGGAACTCTTATTCTTAGGTACCAATAAGCAGAAACCACTTTCTTCTTAATCTAGTTCAATACTAAGCATTTAATTTATTCCATGTTTAGTAAGTAAACTCAAGGGCCAGAATATGGAACATATTATGGTGGTTTTCAAAGGTTTGGAGCCTGTGGGCCTTCAGGAGCTGTCTTTCAAGGTCTAGAATTCTATTCCCTGTAGATTTGGGGTGGTGTCCAGGACTGATTTCAGGGCACACAATTGATAAAATTTCCTGATCTCAAAGTTCTTTCGAAGAGCCCTCTGAGTTGCCATAGGAACTAAGGACTTCTGGGGTGCAGGATTGAGAGGCCACTGCCACACACATTTCAGCTCTCATCCCAGCCAGAACACAGGCAGTTAATTGGCTACCATCCCAGCGGGCATTTTTGCTCTATTTTGGCTTTCTAGGGGCTCTTTGAGTGACTTCCTTATTGGCTTGGGTACTCTAGGGAGGTTAATGACACAAGTCACAAGTCTGAGCCGCTGCCGCCTGAGCATTGGTTCCTTCCCATGTCCTATTGGTGACTTGATGACAAGTATTTGGCAGGGTCTGGGTCCAGTGGAGCCGAGCGGACTCCGTGTTGGCTTTTTGGCTGTTGCTATTTCAGGGCTTTCCATAGAACTTTTCCCTACTGTTGATGATACAGAGCAAAGGGGAGAGACACAGAACGAGATAGGAAAAAAGTCAGTAAATCTAGCATTTTGGAAGGAAGAATTTCACGGAGACCCACTGCTAATGTTTCTGTATCATTACAAATCACAGGACTGTGGCCAGAAAAGGGCCTTAGCGATCTCATGCCCACTCCATTTGAGGGATCAGAGATGCTGACTGATATATTCTGGATCACACAGCCAGCGAGTAGTAGTGCTGAATTGAGGGCCTTGGGCTTGGCTCCAGTGAAGGGTCCTTTCTGCTCTCTCTGCTCAATAAAAAGCTTAAATGCTGTTCTCTATCTGACCAAAGTTAGACAGCATTCTAGAAATGCACGTCTTTTTAAAATCTAAATGACAAATGTGAAAACCTGGTACTGTTGATAGTTTCAGTTTTTCTCATGTTAAGATGAGACTGTTATTGCAATAGGAAAGAAAAAAATTAAATACCACCCTCAGCGTGGCCTTTGTACAGTAACTCTAAATCTTCTGAATTCTCATGGATGCCAATCCACTGTGTGCCTGGGAAAAAACTAACTGCAAAGAAAATGTGTCCCTATTGAATTTCTCTTACTGACCATTTCTCTAAACTGAGTGCTCCATAGCCCTCCTTAGAACGGTTGATGCTGTCTTGCTTCTCCTCCAGCTGTACCACACCTCCCCCTTTTTAAATACGGAAGCATCATCAGCAAAGTGCATGCACTATGCTCCTGATGTTAGGAGTAGATGACCTCTGATTCCACTGCCCAATTTTATTTACTGGGTACTTTCTTTTCTCAGACTTGTTTAAGAATATGGTAGGTTTGGGGCTTTGATAATAGGGCAAAAGGCTGGAGGGTTTCCAGAGAATTTCACTTTTTCCTATTCTTAAAGATACCAAAAAAAGTTGAAAGAGGTAGTTTTGCTAGATTTAACAAATAAAAACAGAGGATGCCTAGTTAAATTTAATTTCAGATAAACAATGAATAATTTTTCCTATAAGTATATCCTATGCAATATTGGCATATACTTATGCCAAAAATTTATGTGTCATCTGAAATTAAAATGTAATTGAGTGTCTGTGTTTTATCTGGCAGTCCTACAGAGAGGGCGCAAGGGGAAGGGAGAGGAGGAGAACAAGAAAAAGAAGAGGAAGAAGAGGGGAAGGAGGAGAGTAAATGTCAATGATTGTAACACTATCCTCTGGAGAGAAAAAACAGTATCATATCACAAGGCCAGTTCCTTGTATTGTGGCTTGTGAGACTCAGGTAGCCCAAGATAAATAAAACTGATCATACTGGACATTTTGTTCCATTCTGTTTCATTCATTCATTCAAAACCTTCTTTAGTACCTGGGGTCAGGTGGGGGCAGGAAGGGGTAGTCAAAGATGATTAATTCTCACCTCTCCATGAACTCACCAAACCCAAGTGACATAAGAAAAATAAAAGTGACTTGCTGCAGGGCTGTCAAAGAGGGAAGACTCACATCAAGGGGCAGCAAACAGGAATGTTCACATGGAAGAGGGCACACACAAAATCTACCTTGAAAGAGTGTTCTGCATCTGAGTCATTGTCCTGAGAGGTCATTTGGGATCATTCTTAAAATTTGGCTTCATAGAGGGGGCTTCATATAGGGTCTGCTTTGGGGTGGGGAGCTGTGCCATCAGTAACAAATGACAGAGGGCAGGAGCAGCTTTCGAGAGGCAGAAGTGCTTATCAGGAGAGCAAGTTATAGATGGTGGCAGTTCTGGGGGAGAAGAGGAGAGGGAGGGCGGTCAACTTGCTATAAAGTGGTATTTGAGGAGGATGCTGAACGTTGACTGTGCTTGTATCAATTTGTTTGGCTCTGGAAACACTATTTTTAAAATGCATCTTTTCCACAAATCTTATCATTTGCCTAGATTTGTCCACGACTCGGTCATTTTCACATGAGCACACATATCAACTGTCCAGGAATTGAAAGCAAGTGGGAAATCACTGATCAATTCACAGTATCCACCTAGTGATTTTAAGAAGGAAACCCCCACTATATACATTATATTATATATAGAACATAATTCATATCAGATATAGTAAATAGTTTACATATACACTATATATAGTAAATTACTATATATAATATATATTATTATATTTTATGTATTATAATAGAAAATGTATAATGAATAAAATGGAGGGTTTCCTTCCTGAAATAATATATAATACACTGATATTATATGTGTATATATACATATATACACACACTTATCAGTAAAATGGATGCAAACAGAGCTAACTTCTATAAGTAATAATGTAGTATTATCTCCCAAGTTCCTCAGCACTATTCTTTTAAATAGAGTTCATTCTTGGAGAGAATATCTGGTAAATTTCAAATATAGAAGAAAACAGAAGTCTCATGTAAAAGTGTATATGAATAATTTCTGGTTCTTATTGCTCTCTGTCTTTTTTTTTCTTTTCATTTAAGAAAATCAGATCTTTATCACTACTTGTCAGCCCTCATGGTCTAGTGGTTAAAAGTTGGCATGCTCTCCCCCATGGCCCAGGGTTCATTTCCCAGTCAGGGAACCATACCACCTGTCTGTCGGTTGTCATACTGTGGCAGCTGCATATATATCACTGTGATGCTGAAAGCTGTGCCATCTGTATTTCAAATACCAGCAGGGTCACCCATGGTGGACAATGTCAGCAGAGCTTCTACACTAAGACAGACTAGGAAGAAGGACCTGGCCACCCACTTCCGAAAAAATTGGCCAGGAAAACCCCATGAATAGGAACGGAGCATCGTCTGATATAGCACCAGAAGGTGAGAGGATGGCACAAAGAGACCGGGTAGGGTTCCCCTCTGCTGTTCACAGGGTCACTAGGAGTTGGAATTGACTCGATGGCACTAACAACAGCAAATTATTACTCATAAAAACAGCACGGTTCTTAAATGATTTAATGGAATCAAGAACTTAACATCTTGTTCATATAAAGATTCAGAAATACCAAAGAAGTCTCAATATTACCAGAGGCTAAAAAGATTGAAAAATGAATCCTACTCAAGAAATATAGAATATTATAGCAATTCTAGGTCAGAAACAGAAAACATGTGCTAAAAATGAAACAGAGAGATCAATTCTTAATAACATCCTATGAGGAATAAAAGATAATCATCAGACATTACATACTCCAAGTAAAAAAAATGAAGAGTCCAGGAGACTAGTTTACAGTTTAACTGTCAATAGTTCTTAGACCTAGAGAGAAGGAATTGAAGCTCTTCTGAAAATGGTCACAGTCAACAGAAAACATTGCAAAACTCTCATTTATTTGGGTGACCCAAATGGCCCTGGACAGCACCCGTCCTTGAGTACGAATGAGGACATGCTGACATTGATGTCCAAATGACACTGACTCTAAGCCTTCACCACAAAGGCAGGAAGGACCTCACGCGCTGGCATCTCCCGGGGGTACCTCACTAGTGGTCACAGATTTTTCCACCAGCTTCACTCTGTGCCCAACCTTTGCTCTGTTCCACGTCTGCTCTGGCCCGTGTCTTCTACTTACAGAGATGCCTTTGGGAACCTCTATGCTGAACTGGTTAGAGCACCCATTTGGGAAAGTCTAATAATGATGCCTAAAGGACCATCTCCCCTGTCCCACTCCCACCTCATTCACTAGCATAATGTTCTGTTCCTTCCTCTGCACCTCTAACGATTCGATGTATAATTACTGACAGAGACTTTATGTCATTCCTTTCTTGATTAAACTTCTCTAACACCTAGCACAATGCTTGCAACAAATTAGTTATCCGATAAATATTCTAAATGATTGAATGTTTTTCCTAGAGACAAGTCCCTAAGTTTTGGCTGCTAAACCTGAGTGTCTCATAACAACAACAGTAAAATGGTTCTTTCTACGTGTTGGCACTTCCCCTAGTGCTTTACATAGATTAACTCATTTACTACCCTTGTGAAAAAGGTGCTTTCATTTTCTCCACTTTATAGATGAGAGAACTGAGGAACAGAGAGGTTAAGAAAGTTGCCCAAGGTCATCTAAGTAGTGAGCAGCAGAGCTGGGATTCCAAACACCAACTGTCAGCTTTTGGAGTCAGAGTTCTTAACCTCCCATTGAATAACTTCTTTCAAAAAAGTCGAAGAGGTGGAAGGGCCCCTCCCCCTCCGCTCTATCCTCTCTGCTTCAGGCACCTTCACCAGAAATCAAACCATATGAAAACGAATCCAAATAATGATAATAGGAATAATAATAATAACTTCCTATCTTCCTTCTTTCTTTCTTTCCTTCCCTCCCTCCAAGTTTTATGGAGCACCGTGTCAGGCCCATGTTAGGTACCAGAATCACAAAGCTGACTAAGAACTTGTCCCTGCCACAGAATCACAGTCTAGTGGGAAGAGCAGAGGGGCTAACAGCATTAACAATTTAACCTAAATAACCAAGGCTCAGTAGAAGCATCTATAAACCTCAGTGCAGATATTGCTGGCAGAAAAAGGCCAGAGGCCAGCAGGAAATTGTCTGAGTTCACGAATAAATTTAAAAAAAAAATCAGGGCCTAAGTCAAGACTGACTCCTGGTTCCTGAGGCTGCAACTGAGGAGTGTGGGGACACGGTTCACAGGTGGGGTAAACAGCTGCCAGATGCTCCTAAGGGAGAAGTGGAGAGAAAGCCACAAAATTGCTAGGTTTGAAGTAAACCTCATTAGGCTTTACAGAGAGGACTAGAATAGAGAAGAATGGCTCACATAAGCAAATAACTAAAGGGGAGGAAATTTAGCATTACACTAAGCAGTGTAATTTGTCATTCCTCTGGAGGAATTTTTTAAGGGCAAAATTAAAGATTCTATCTTGGTCTGGTATTTCTTTAGTGGCATTAGTTTTGTGTGTGGACTTGTTGTAAGAAAGGCCGTATGATACATATAAGATGAGTCCATTATTGGAATGGAGGAAGCGGGAAATACACTCTTCCCAGCAGAGGTCAAACCAAGGCCTGGGAAACGCTGGTTGGAGGGAAAGTGGAGGGCCCCACTTCCCATGGCTACTTCTCCTTAAGGGGAGGCTGTATAAAGTCATAGAACAAGGTCTCTGACATCACAAAGGCCATTAGGGCTGGCTCTGTGATTTACTAGCTGTGTGACCTTGGGTCAGTTCTATAACCCTTGAAATCTTAACTTTTTAATCTGAAAAGTGGAAATGTTAATAGCATCTCCTTCACAGGTTTTTCTGAAATGATTAGATGATATCTTGCCTGCAAATAGACTTCCTGGTGCTGGATCCATAACGCCCCCATCCTTGGTCGAGGTGGTGATGCTGGGAGAGGAGGTGGGAGGCACGTGAAGGGGAAGTGGCTGGTTCTTTACTGCAGTTGCCTTTATCTCTCTATTTAAATAAGTATAATAATTCACTCTAACTAAAAAAATAATTAATAATCTGGGACCCTTTAGACATAAGTGCATTCTCAAATGCCCCTTAGTGTCAAAATGCCAACCCATATATCTGTCTCTGGCAAGATTTGTGGGAGTTGCTTCCCATAATGTTGATTTAAAAGCTTTGGTGACATGGTCCAAATATCTCCAATCTCTTCTTAATAAGGTTAGGGACTATATTTAAACCCTCGCTGAATCCATTGATATTTTCTGCTTGTCAGGGCAAGGCTTTCTTAATGTTTCCTGCCTGTAAGTACATAAGAAACGTTAGTTTTCAGCTCTAGCACCATTAAGCCGGGAACTTGAGGCTCTGTCTCTTGGTTATTGGATGAACTACAATCAAAAGTCTTCCAAGGACCCCCAAGGCAGGGAGGGAGTGTCCTTGCTGCTGGCTGCTCCTGTGAGGGCTTGTGCCACTGGGGTCTTCCAAGCACCAGTTTGGTTCCCTCGTTCCTACTAGGGGCGCTGGTGGCCTTGCTCTCACCCCCCTCCCACAAGGCACTGCTAGAAAGAGTTGCAGTGGCCACCCCCTTGTGGTTTCAAATGCCAGTCAGAAAGGCTGTGCCCGGATGGCAAACACAGCATCTATTTCCAACGGCATCAATCTCCCTGAAACCACTTGAACCCAAACCATACTGACAGGAAAGAGAAGTCAGGGAATAAACCAGATTTGAGCAAAGAAATCAGAAAGGGGAAGAGGGCAGCGTTTTGGAGAATTTAGTATCATGGCTTCCTGCGCAAGGAAGTAGCAAATTTCTTATCAAGCAAATGCTATTAACATTCCCTTTAAATCTGACGCTCTAACTCAACACCACACGGGGCGTTTGGCATGGACTGCACTTCCCGTCACAATTTATTTTGGAGTTAGAAAATGTTTCTGACTGAAAAACTAACTGAAAGCCTATTTCTCTGTTGTCATAAATCAAATCACCCCCCCAATCTCAGTAGGACTTGGGTCCTATCCAAGAGTTCCATGCAAAACAGAGGGAGATGAACAGCTTCTGAAAAGGAAAGATTTCTGCTGCAACGGGAATGAGCGAGGGCACGGATGTTTCCAAAGGATTTGGAGTAAGTTCCCGGAGGCTAGGGATGGCCTTTGAGTTACGTGACAGACTCTCTCTTCCCAGTTCAACCTCCTCTGACAGTTTGGTCTGAGTGTTGGCATGCTGGTAGGGCAAAATAAAGCAATCTGAAGGTGTCTGTAAGTGCCAAAACTCTCCTTGTGGATTATTAAGGTTTGAAGCCCAGTGAAGGCAGAAAGCACATCCTATGCTTCTTTTAGATGCCTTCACACACCTAGCATGATGGGCAGCTATGAGTTTCCTGAGTCACAGCACCTAGGAGAGTTCCCGGGGACAGAGGAGACCCTCTGTAGATGCTTGTTGATTGACAGACATGTCACATCTGCTATTGTTAAATGTGATCTCTGCGTGTTTCTTATTTATCCATCAGCTTTTATTACTATTTTGGCATATCTCTGAGGACCATTAAATTTTCCTCCACTTGATTATGTCATAGCCAAAGTTTTCATGAAGCCACCAGTACCACTTCCTGGGCTTTTATAACGCTGTATTTATACCATTTATCACGCTCTGCTGTGATTCCTTTTGCTTATCCCTCCTACCCTTTAGGCAGGGAGGGAGGACTTGGTCTTATTTATCATTGTCACCCAGTGCCCAGGGTAGTAGACAGCATTTTGGAAATGTTCAATAAATACTTATCACATAAACAAAGTCTCACACTCAATGTTAAGGCTTTGTGTTTCTGAAGCATTTAAACTGACATCTATCAACTCTAACACTACTGAAAGAAGGTTTATTGCATCATGAATCAGAACTGGATTGTGCAATTTGCATGAGACAAACAACATTTTAATGCTTACCTTCACTTTCTATTATGTACTGTTCTCCTTCGTGCTAATTTTGCTGTCAGAGGTCCAGGAGGAAACACTTTAATTTAAAGTGAAACACTTTAATTCTGTCTTCTCTGCAAAAATTTAAAGCACAAACCAGAATTTTTCAGCATAGTCTTTTGCCTTTTTTTTTTTTTTTTTTTGAGTGGCTGCCATGTCCTCTTTAAAAGTTAAGTCTAGAGTGCTTTGGGCTTATGGCACAAGAATGCATATTATCTTTCTTCAATATTCTGCAAATATATTTGTTAAATATTGTTCTAGAAGCTACTGAGAGAGATGGAAAGATGGGCAAAATTGCTGCTCTCATTGAGCCTAAATTCTAGTGAAGGGAGACAAGCAATAAGCAAATAAACAAGAAAATGTGAGGAAATGGTCAATGTTCTAAAGAAAATAAAATGAGGGTGTGATAGGCTGAATTAGGCTACTCCAGAATGGGCAGTCAGGGAAGAGCAGTCTAAGGAGGTGACATGAAACCTGAATGCCATAGGAGTCAACCCTGGGACCTGGGGGAACAGCATTCCAGGCAGAGGGGCTGTCAGGAGAGACCAAGGTGGGAACAAGAGTGGTTTGTCCAAGGAACAGAAGACCATATTCTGCAGACCTGCAGGCTTCGGGCAGGTAATTGCCATAGACTGAATGTTTGTGTCCTCCCCCCCAAATTCATATGTTGAAATCCAAACCCCCAATGTGATGGTATTAGGAGGTGGGGTCTTTGGGAGGTGATTAGGATGGAGCCCTCATGAGTGGGATTAGTGCCCTTATAAAGAGACCCCAGAGAGCTCTCTTGCCCCTTCCACCATGTGAGGACACAGCCAGAAGATGGCTGTCTACAAACCAGGAAGTGAGTCCTCTCCAGACAACAAATCTGCGAGTGCCTTGATCTTGAACTTCCAACCTACAGAACCATGAGAAATAAAATTCTGGTGTTTATAAGCCACCCAGTCCATGGTGCTTTGTTATAGCAGCCCAAATGGACTAAGACAGTAATCCTTGTGCAGCTGACTTCCAGGTTTACATCACCAGGTCTAGCTCTCTCCAGGGCTACAGAAAATCTTGGCTCTACCAAAGACCCTATGACAAGGAAGATTGAACAAATCCATTTAGCCGAGCTATCAAGCATCTATGTTTTGATAGGCATTGGGCATAAACCAAATTTATTAACAACCCCCCCCAAATAATCTTTACAATCTTTTCTGTTCCTGGTCCCCTAATACTGGAATTACCATTTTCCTTACGTCCTCTGTGTGTTTTTGGACACACACACACACATACACATACACACACTCACGTGTAGGTGGGTTTAGAAGGGCATGCTTTTCTTTGGGGATCCTGACTACATTTCTGTTGAATTACTTGTTTATCGTTCATGATTTACACAGTAGAGAGGCAAAGAGGTCCCAGAACTCCTCGCCCTTGCCTTTTTCTTATAAACATGCACACATGCGTGCTGTACATATTTATACTGAGTTAAACTCCTTACATCCAGTCAGTCCACCCAGGAGTTTTTCTCACCAGGGGATTTCCTTGGGAGGCAGTGGCTGGTCTATGACCCCAAGGGCAGCAGAGGAGGCTCCTGCATCCTCTCTTGGAAACACAGGGCCACCAGAATTTAGTATTACTAAGCAGTTCAAGTTTTTGCTTCCCACCCCTAAGCCTCCCTGACAAAAGCCTGTGAAGGGCTTTTACCTTAAAATTGTGTTAGTTCATTAACACTTATAAGATGCAAGAAGTATTGGTGGCACTTTCCTGCGTTTTCTCATTTAATCCTTGCAGCAATCCTGTGAGGCAGGTACTATCCTTGCTTTATAGAAGAGGAAACTGCAGATCAGGGAGGGTCTTCACACTTTTGGTCACACGGCTGATTGCTTCCTAGTTGAGCTGGGGTCTGAACTGAGGTCTCATGTCCACTTCTTCTGGCTTCAGCATGCTGCACAAGCTTCATGAAAGCCTTGTCTGGGCTAACACGTGTGTCTTGCTTTGTTCCCCTCCAGAGGCATGGCATAGTTTGATTCTTGGGTTTGTTGCTGGGATTTTGCTTGCTCTGAAATTGCTGTAATTTAATTCCTAAGAAATTTCATGACTCACTGAAAACACACAATAGGTGGGGAGATAGAGTGAGAGATGGGAGGGTGGAGGCAGGAAGGGACAGGGAAGGTGAAGGAAGAAGAAAAGGCAAACACATTTTTTGGAGCTCCTGCTACATCCTAATTACTGTGCTGGGCTCTTTACATGTAAGGGAGCTCCTTAAAATTCTCCACCCCTGAGCCTTTACCTCCTGGCGTTACACTGATTAGCCAGCAATCTGAGGTCTGCTGATCCATGGAAAGTCCCAGATACTCACTTGGAACAGACAGCCACTCAATAATTGTTTTAATGCCCGAGATTAGAACTCCCTGGGAAAGCTGCCTTGCTGCTCTTGGGCACCTCTCTGTGGCCACTGGCAAAAACACTCCAGAAACCATTAAAATGCATTGTTGAGCTGCTCAACAGAGCAGTAAACCCTTGGTTTCTTCTTGTCCGTCTTTTCTTCCTGTCACGTTAAGAATGTAATTGTGCTTCTTAAATGTTACAGATCGTCCGCTGAGTGCTTTCCAACAGAACTACAAGTGAGAGGCTTTGGAACCATGAGAGGTCTGGAGGAAAACACTGCCCTGCCTCTCAGCTGCTCGTGGACAAGCTTATCTGTCTGCAGCTCAGTTTCTTCGCCTGTAAATTGGGACCAACATTCCCTACCCCCTGGGGATGTGTGGAGATTAGACGAGATGATCCAGGTGACAGTGTGCAGCTCACCGCAGGGAGTAACGAACGTTCGCTCCTTTCCTTTGCCTCTACTTTGCTCTATACACAGAATTGTTTCCATGGACAAGTCTAACATTCAACACTCACAGATGAGAATAAATGTTATTTTGTTTCTAAACCCTCCCCTCAGTCTAAGGGAACAGCACATTTCTGGGAAAACAGGAAAAAGGTTAAGAAGTCTGTGAGAGCAGGTTAGCTTTAGGGGCCTCTCAGAGTGAGATGATCCCGAATGTGGAAGATCTGAGTGGAAGGAAGTGTTTATGGCAAGCACTACTTGATGAGCCTTCAAGCACTTTGACAAGGGCACCTGCCTAGAGCCCTGGCTTGCTGCTGACCTGGTCTTCTCTTGGCCCTTCTGAGTGAGCAGTTCCCCTGCTGGGCGCAGCCACAGTTGAGGGTGTTTCACCACCCTCGCCAATGCGGGAAAGGCAGCTCTTCCTCCAAAGGGCCAAAAACAAGTGACGAGGCCAATTCTTCTCTATTTGTGTTTATTTTGTTGACTGCTGCAGCAAACACCACCTGTGGCTTACGTTTCTCAACAGGTATCTTTTCCACCGTTAGCTGCAGGAATTCCACAGCGGATGCCAACCATATGCTGGTGCCACAGGAGTACATTTGCAAAGCTGTAAAGGAACTAGAAGAAAACACCAGACCTTTGGGAAGACTTCCAGGGAGGGAGAAGCGGGACTCCATTTGCTCTTGGTCTTATAGGGAGGGAGGGATGAGCACTTGGGGAGTTAGAGCCCTCTCTGTGTCCATAATCTTGTCTTTGCCTTTGTCATCCCTCTGAAAAAGAGCATGGCCTTTGGGTACAAGAGGCCTGGGCTTGAATCCCACCTTGTTCTTTACAGGCTACGAGACCCTGGGTAAACCACGGACCTTCACAGGACTTCAGTTTCCTCATCTGTGAAAAGGAGCCCACGATTTTGTGAGAAGAAAGCATGATAATGAATGCAAAAACCTCGCAGAGTGAATAGAACATAAAATGTGCTCAACCGGTCATTTCTTTAATTAATGGGGAAAATGATATTAAAAAATAGCTTCCTAGAAAATGCATGTGCTTGTGATATGTTAATATAAAACATGTTAAAAAACAATTAATAAAAAGTATTTATGCATTTAAAAATATGCTGAAGGATGAACCCCAAAATGTTGATTATTTCTGGGTCATAAAGTTTAAGGCAATTTTTATTGCTTTATCTATGGTTACCTATATTTTCTCATTTTTCAACAATGAACATGTATTGCTTACATAATAAGAACGTAAAGAGAACTGAAGCTGTAGAAGAATATTAATAGTCCAGAAAAATGTTCAAGATATATTATTGTAAACAAAAGCTTGGATATGTATCACACCACACTATGGTGTGTGTAGATAACACAGAGAAACTACAGGGAGGATGCAGAATAGAACCCTTACCGTCATCGTCTCTGTATGGAGAAAATTGTAGGTGCTCTTAATTTTCCTCTTTTTGGTGCCACATTTCCTACATTTTTATATTAGTTCTGAAAATCCTGAAAAGAGAAAAAATACAATTAAATTGTTTAAAAAGCATGCAAGAGGACAACAGACATTGCTATAGGAAACAAACATCATGCACATATAAAATGAGTCCACATAAGCAGATACATGGGTCACTAAGCCTGTAATAACAATGGTGAATAAATAGCACATTCAATATCCTCTCATGTCCCCAAAGCACCTCATGTCTGGCCTCAGCGTCTTTGCTCACACTGCTCCCTCTGCCCAGAATTCCTCCTCCCCTGCCCTCTGCCTGTTCCCTCAGGACCACGTGCATAAGTCTACAGGACAGGCTACAGCACTTCACTGCCGGGATTTGCTCACATGTCTGTCTTCCCTTCCTAAACTGTAGGACCCGTGTCTCCTGCACCTCTTTATCTTAGTGCCTAGCAAAGTGACTGACATGTAATATGTGCTCAATAAAAGTTGATTAAGTAAATAAAGGACCTAATCTGAATCCTGTTTCATATCTACTTTAGGGTATCGTGGTCTCAGTGCCTGTCAGTCTTGATGTTTGGTTATTGGAGTATTTTAGGCCAAAATTACAGTTGTAAATCTGTATCAGTAGGCATTGTAGGGTAAAGCAAAGTAGAGACAAAAAACGAATTACTAATATTGGAGGTAAACCAACAGTAATTTATAATTAAAGAGCAAGACAGCAGCAACTAAAAGCCATGCTCATATCAAGACAATATGTTCATGTGCCAGGCACCCTGGCCCTAAATTGAAAGAATTCCACTCTATCTGTGCACACGTGCACAGGAGGAGCTTCTTGATGTTGTTAAGCGTTGCTTGCAGCTGGACTTCTTGGGATGGTCATTCTTAATTGTGGCTACGCGTTAGAATCACTGGGAATGCTTTTTAGATTTCGACCCCAAATCATTCAAGACAGAATCTCTGGCAATTCAGAGTTGGAATTGAGAGTTATTTGCCTTTTAAAATGGAGGAGAGGAATTGTATTTTAAAGCAGTTTGAGTCCTTTAAGGGCACTCTCCATCAACATGCTATCAATAGGGTGACTCTAAAAATGTCGTCCAAACCAGAATTCTCCTGAACAAACTAAGACACGTGCTCCCCCCAGCCATGAACCATATTTTGAGGTTCAGAGCTTCAAATGGATATGATCAAGAATGGACCAAGGACAATTAGTTGTCACCTGTCTCCAATGATACAGAGCCAATGAGCAATACTGCACTCTCTGCCAGAATCCTTGGAAATTCTGTACCGAATGAATTTCCTGTCCTGGTAGTTTTGAAAGAATAGGGATGGGAGTTTGGAAATGCATAAAAAAACTGACAGCTATAAAAAATTTTATTACTCAGATACTGGAGGTAACATGTGCCCATATATTTTCTTCTTCTCTCCAAGGAAGTGGCTGTCAGAACATCTGGTATCAGAGGCAAAGAGGGAGGAAGGCAGAGCGCTATGAGATCACTCCAACTTTGCTTTTCATTTCGTATTTGTGATGCTCCTTTCCTTTTCAAACTGATCATTGTTATCCCTCTTCCTAACCTCCTAATTCCTCTAGATCTTTTCCATTTAAAACCTGAGCCAGAATAAAAACTTTGCACATTTATGAAGACAAGAATAGGAAATATTAAGGATAGGAGAATCAAAGACGGAAGGCAACTGTGGCAAGAGCACTGAGTCAACTAATTTAGATTTAAATCACATAACCTGAACTGCCTAAGACACAGCATTCTAATCTGACACCCTGTTGTGTGGGGTGTTGTAAGAATCCAAGAAGGTGAAGGATTGGAAGAGACCCTGGAAGATGTACTTGATTTGTGATTAACTTCCTAACTTGTGGCACTGTGCGTGTTACCTGAGATGGAGTTATTAGACATCAATAATCTCATGATCACAGTGGCCCACCAATGGGGATGAAAGGTAAGTACCAAAGTGTTGTCAAAGGCAATATTTCTAAAGGTTGATATACTTGGTGTTATTTTCTCTATATTTAGATTTCTTTCTATCATCTTATTTTGGCTTTCTATTAACCATGATTTTTGTAAGCTGTATCTCTTCTCTTTTTCTTCCTTTTAGCTGATTAATCCACTTTTCTTCCCACCAGGCTTGGAAGTTAGACATTCTATTCCTGTTCTTTTACTGGTTATTTAATTTTTTTTCCATGTCCACTTAATTTTAATCAATATCTTTACCTTCCTGAAGAGCATCCCCATCATTCTACAGGGTAGTGTTGTAAAACGTTTTATTAATATTTGGCTTTATAGCTCCAAATTATTCATTGTCACTATCCTATTTATTACTGTTATTATTGTCCTACAGTCAACACTTCTTTCAATTTCCTCACACGTTTACTATTTTTTTGTTCAGCATTCCTTACTTCTGTCCTTCTAGGTTCAATCTCTTTCATAAAGCACATTTTGGACTTTTTTTTTTGGTGATGGTTTGTTAATGGTAACTACTCAGCACTTGCTTATCTAAAAATGTCTTTCATTTTTTTCGTATTCTTTAGAGACATTTCACCTGGAAATAGAATTAAAACTTGACTGTTATTTTCTATTAGTATTTTAAAACTATTATTTCACTGGTTTCTTCTGTTTTTGTTGTTGATAAATCTGCTGTAAATTTCCAGTGGAGGTGTAAATTATACAACTAACGTTGAGGACAACTTTGCAGTATTTTTCAAAATTACAAATTCATATACTTTTTCCAAGCCGTTTCACTTCCAGGAATTTATTCTACAGACATACTCCCTAGAATGGTCTTTGACCATCACTACATTGCTCCAAACTTTCCGGTAGCTTCTTTCCTCACTGAAAGTTAAAGCCAACGCCTTTGCACAAGCTCACGCCGCCCCATGAGACCTGTCTCCTTGCCACCCTTTACCTCACCTCCTAGTATTCCCTTCCTTCCTCACTTCTCTCCTCTCTAGAGCGTTTGCAGTTGCTTCTGTCTGGAAAGTACTTACCAAGATATCTACATGGCTCATTCACTCATCTCCTCTGGAAGCTGTCCTCACAACCCTACACAAAACACCTGCTGCCATCACCGGAATTCTCTCTCTCCCTTACCCTACTTTATTTTTCTCAATGGAACTTATTGCCATTTGACATACAATATATTTAATTGTTTATTTGTTGTTTATCTGTTCCACCAGTTAGAATATAAGCTCCATGATGGCAAGGAATTTGTTTTATTTATTGCTACATCCACAGGCCCTAAAACAGTGTCTGACATATAAAAAGAAACAGGCATTGAATGAATGATATCATATAATTTCAAATGAGCAAAATGATGTTGTACATGTACAATGTCATTTTTTGCATAATTCTTTGTAGTAGCAAAAAAATTAGAAACAACCTGAATCCCCATCAAAATTATCTTGATAAACAATTATGCTGCATCTATACAACAGAATACAATGGTGTTTTTTCATTTATATTAACCTCCTTTATTTCTTTTCCTTATCTTTATCCTTCTCTGCTGTTATTATATAATGTGCTCATATATCTCTTTTCATTTATTAATCCTCTTATTAGCTGTATCTAACCTGTTGTTTTACCCAATTATTGGATATTATATTCATACACTGTATTTTTCACTTTCATTTCTGGAAGTTCCATTTGGTTATTTTTCAAATCTTCTGGTCATTGTTACATACTGTCTTGGTATTTACTCATGTTGGTTTCTTATTTTCTGTATTTATTAATTTTAAAAATATTTGTTTTATAGTCACTTCTTGATGATTCTATTATTTTAACTTCTTTGGGGGTCAGTCTCCACAGGTGATTGTTATCTCTGCTTTTGTTCATGGTGGGTTTTTATTAGTGTTATGTCATTTTGGATTATGAGCGCCTCTTTAGTTAATTCTTCATTGTTACAAACTTGTTTGAATTGGGAATATACTGTGCTCCTCTATATTGAATTTTATGTTTGCTACTTAGAAACCCCAGAGGTATTAAAAATGATGGACCTTGGAATTACTAGCTTGGAGCTCCCTGAACTAAGCAGGAATTTCACATTGACTTCCTCTCAAAGCTGTGAGAGGAGAAGCCTCTAGTTTAATGTCTCAGAGGATAGCTCTTTCCCCATACAGAGCCCATGGAAAAGCTTCCTTGTCATTTCCTTGTGGCAGTCTATAGGGTTGTTGTTTTTTTCTATTCAACACATCTGATGAAGGCTAAAACGTCTTCATGAAGACCCAAGCATTTGTTTCCTGTTCCTTCCTGTCTACTAAAACTCTATTTTCTTGCTTACCAAGTTACCAAACATCTCTATAGCTTCTGTACTTGTAGCTCAAACTCACTATTCTAGTTTTCAATTCTTCTTCATTTTGACTGCTGGGAATTCTCATTCTTCTTGCCGATTTGCCGTGAAAACTATTTTTGTTATATCCTGTACAACTTCTAGGTGTTTTATACTGGGAAAATATTGGGGCTTTCTAATCCACCAAATTACTAGAAAATAGAAATGATAATTTATTATTAAGACTACATTTTGACCAGATAGCTGAGCTTGCTTAACTCAGTTTAATAAAGAGTTAGGAAATGAGATTTGAAGACTGCATCAAAAATGTTTCATTTACATCTATTCTGGTGATGGAAAATACTTCAATAAACCTGGGCTTCCTTCTCCATCTTGAAGAAAATGAACACGAAAAACACTTATAAATATTCACATGAAAAATTAATTTCTAAATTCATTTGGTCAACATCCAGAGTGTTTTGCTGTCATGGCAATGTTTCTTGACATTTATCCTTGACTTTTCCCTTTCTTTCAGTCTACTCAGTCAATTTATCAGCAAATCCCATTGGTTTTATCTTCAAAATAGATTTTGAATCTGGAATTTTTACATCCCCACTGCTAACACCATAATCCAAGTCACCATCATCACAAGCCTGGACTACAGACCCTTCTAGATTATAACCCTGCTTCCACTCTTACCTTCTAGTGTCTATTCCCAACAAAGCCAAAAATAAGATGGATCACATCAAATCTGTGAGCAAAACCCTCCTGTTTATGGTTTCCCATAACATTTAGAATAAAATGCAAAGTCCTTTTCACTGTCTACATGGCCACGGCCCTGGCTTCCTCTCTAACCACATTGGCTCAGTGAAAGCGTCGTGATAGCCTAGAAGAACTAAAATGACACGTATTAGTATGAAATTAAAGAAATTATAATTTATTGAGTTTCTTTTTAGGCAATGTAACTCGCTCCTTATTATGCAAGGAAAGAATTAGTGCCTATTCTAAGGTACTGTTTAACTTTATTTGGGTAAAGGAGCCTATACTTACGGAAAACTAAATAACAATTGAGAGTTGAGTCAACAAGAAATTATGTCACAAGATAGTATGAGATAAAGGTCCAGAGAGTGATCCAGCCAATGTATGATTAGAGTTCAGGGAAGGAAGAGAATATGGTTGACTAGTTGTCAGAAAAGTGTCTTGGAGAAAAAAGTGAAAGCAGTGCTGCTCAGTTCAGACTGGCCTTGTTAGGATGCCTGTTTGCTTTACAATGAATGCTCCAAAATGATGGCATGGAGCTCCCTTATTCCTGCCATGCTGTGGACTGAACCAGCAAATAATCACAACAATCTCTTTACCTCGTTTTTTGTTGCACGTCCTTAACAGTAGTCCAAGGAGCATGCACCTCTTCTGCCTGGTCCACCTGAACTAAAGGTATGACAATCAAGTAATGAACCATAAGGATTGGATACTGCTAATTCTGTCCTTGCTATCTGCCAATAACAGCTAGAAAAACAGCCTTGCCTTCTAATTTTTTTCTAATATAGAATCTCAGATGTGTCCCAATGCTATAGGATCAAAGTAATTCATTGTTATAGAGATAATTAAAAAAAAAAAAACAAAACATTTTCCTCTGAAATTAGAAAAGCAATTTCTACTGTCTCCACCACCATTTGTAGTCAACCCTATCCTCAGGAGGAGCAGGGATTCTAGAGACAAAGGCCAGGCTAAGGTTGCTAAACTCCATCATCCTGAGGTGCTTCCAACAACCTGTCATAACTTGCAGATGACTACAGTATGTGAAGCTGACCAGCAGTCCAGAATCCACTACTTAAGGAAGTGCCAAATCAAAATGGAGGCAGTTTTTGGCTCACTGGAAGCTTAGTAGGATTATAACTCTCGGGATAATGTTTTATAAGTGTAAATTATTTAAATGTGAATCTTATAAATTGATGGCTTTCATTTTATTCTATTTGCAAGTAGTGTAATTATAGTGTTTTTGTTATTGTTAACAAATCCACTTGGATAATCCAGAACCACCGAAGAATTTTTTTGTCTTTCTTCTTGGACTTGATACAATAATTTTGATTTTTTTCTCTTTTGGTTTTATTGCTATTTTTAAAATGATTATACAATAGCTCTAACAATAGCCTAAAAGGATTATAATTCTTAGGGTAGCATAGAAACGTACATTATATAAATGTTAATCTTACTAGTAAATTGTATCCTTCTTATTTGATTTCTAGATAGTGTAGATTTATCATTGTTATTTAGCAAATCTCTTCTGTTGATCCAGAAACACTGCAAGTTCTTGGTTTCTCTTCTAAAGTAATTTTGAATTTTCTTTCATTTAGTTTCACTGCTGTGGTTAGTGATCACACAATTGCTCAGAGAGAAACTTGATAGAATTATAATTCTTAGGATAGTGTTTTATAAATGTAGTTTATTTTATAGTAAATTTCAAGAGTAAATTGTTTCCTTTTCTTTAATTTCTAGGTATTGGAAGGCTAGTATTTCATTTGTTGCTGTTAAAAAACAAGCATAACATGAATTTCAGTAAGAGTTTTACCTTAGAAGTCTCACAATTGGAGATACTTGGAACTCAACATTTACTTCTGTATACCAAGGATTGAATTCACTCTGCATATAAGACTAATATATTTAAATAAATAAATCTTGGTTTAAAAAATATTAAACTAACTGCACATGCAGAGCCTTGTGGGGGAAAAATAAAAGAAGGCAGTCTAAACTAGGTGGTCAATTTGTAGGACTAGTCTCTATCCAACAAAAAGGAAGATTGTAAAACTAGCTACCAACAGAGAGAAAGTTCAGAGTGCAGGGCAGGAAACAAGTCTGGAATAATTCCTATAGAGAACAGAGGTGAAGCTTCAGAAATATTTATGGGGGTCAGCAAGGGCTAGGCAGCATGGGACAGAGAGTTGGCCCTATGTGGCTACTCCCAAACACAGGAAGCCACTTAGGGTTGGGCCTGCCTTTTCTCGTGGTTAAGGACATCCATGGAATACAGTTTCAAATGCTGACTGGCATTTGAGAAAATTGTTCTGGACCCTCCTTTCTCCACACTTCTTGCTTACCTTTGCTTGGTATTGTGTCTGTTTCTGAATTCTTGACTCTATGACCCTAATTTTAATCTCTACCTTTGATGCGACTTAACTTGGTACTTCTCCTGTCTCTTACACATCCTCTTCTGCTCTCCCAGAAGTTAAGCTAAACAAACTTGACTCCAACAAGAAAATTCTTTATTAGGTTATTCCTGAGGAAGGCTTCTTTTTTTCTGGGTGCTCGCTTCCTTACTCAATACCTTTAACCAGACCAAACACTCATTATGTCCTTTATTCTTTTCAGGTTATGTTGGCCCCTCATGAAATAGAAAAATCCTATAATGGCTATTGCTTGTATCATTTTCATGTTTTTGGTTAATTATTATGTTTTCTTGGTAATACACCACCGACTATAGGACTACCGTCGACTTGATACCTATTTTTTCATGGTGAGGACAGCACTGCACCTTGATTAATGGAAATAGCCCAGTCTAAATCACCCAATCAACTGGATAAAAATTAGACTGACTGAAAGCAAATTAGTCATCTAACTTAAGATTTATAAAAAGAACAATAAAATAAACCTAAGGAAACATAATGAAAAAAAATTTAAGCAGAAATTAATGCACTTAGAAAAATCAGAAAATTCTAGACTCCAACAAATAAACCCAAGAGCTGGTTCTCTAAGAAATGAAGAAGTACAATATGTAAATCATTAGCACACCTAATAAACAATGTAGAAAAAATACACAAAATAAGAGAATGTAGCATCCACAAATATTGAAGAAATTGAAAGAATCATCAGACAACTTCTGACACCTCCAGGCAAGTACATTTGAGAATCTGAATAAAACTGATGACTTTCCAGGGAAAAAAATGTAAATTAATGAAACTGTATATCTAAGCATACCAATTAAATAGAAAAATAGAAAGTTTTCAAAAAGCTACTGCTGCCCACAAACACTAGTTCTAGACAAATTTTCAAAGTACTTCTTCCAAACATTTAAAGAACAAATAACTTGAACATGATTAAATTGTTCATGAACATAAAAAAGGAGGCTGGAGACTTTTTTAAAGTATTCAGCTTACCATTGAGTTTAAACTCCACAAGAATAGTTCTTAAAAGAAAATTAAGACAAAGAAATAACTCTAAATGAAATGTAAGCAAACAGAACCCATAACTATGCACAGTGAATTTTACTCCATGAATCCAAAAATGGTTCAAGATTAGGATATTTATTAACATAATTTAAAGATCAAATAGAAAAATTTAAACATTAGAGCAATAGTTGTTGAAAAGGCATTTGACAAAATTTAACATCCATTTTCAACCTTTTATTTAAGTGCAACATACATACAGAAAAGTATACATATCATAAACGTATAGCTCAGTGAATATTTTGAAATCAACATACCAGAACATTATCAGTGTGCCAGAGGATCCCTTGTGCCTCATTTCTGTCAGTGATTCCCGCCTAGGAAACCACTATTCTGATTTCTAACAGCATAGGTTAGTGTTTCTGCCTTTTTTGTATCAACATCCATTTCTAATTAAGAAAAGGATTCTTGAGGAGTGACGTCAGCATCATGGCAGAGTGAGCTTTTCCCCTAAACTCTCCTCCACTAAGATACAACAAAAAGGTCATCCATATATCAACAGAGGTCTTTCACACTACACGTAGGACATCTGGGAGAACCACTCAGCCTTACGTCTGATGGTGGAAGTGCTGGAAACCCCAGGGGAAGTGGTAGGGGGTAAGGAAAGCTCCCCTCCTTTCCCAACAACAGCAACTCTGAGACTGAGACTTCACAGCTCTCAGAGAGGTGGGGGAAGGGCGGCCCTCTGGGGAAAACCTTTGCTCTCCAAGTTCCCTCACAGCCCATGTGGAACCCCCACATGGAAGGAACAGAACAGTTGCAGGGGTTGTCCTTCACAAACTAACACTCCAGGAGAGCAGATAGCAAGGGAAGAACAAGAAGCCCCAGGACTGGGGAGGCAAAAGTGAGCACTCCTCCCCGCCCTTGGCATCCTGGCTCAGCTGTGTTTGGCACCCAAGCTCAGTGCCTTAGCTCAGCCATGCTCAGTGCCCCAGCTTGGTGCCCAAGCCCAGCAGAGCTCCAGCCTGGCAGTGCCGAAGCCCACACAGTGCACCACCCAGGTGGAGCTCCAGCCCGGCAGCAGTGCACAGTGCTTCACCCCAGCAGAGCTCCAGCATAGTGGTGGCACCAGCGTGTGGCACCTCAGCCCAGTAGCGCTTCAGCCCAGCAGCAGCATGTGGTGCCCAAGTACAGCAGCACTCTAGCCCAGCAGTGGTTCTCAGCACCTGAGCCCAGCAGCACTCCAGCCCAGCAGTGGCACACAGCAACCCAGCTCAGCTGTGGGGGATGCCCTGGCTAGGTGCCCCAGCTCAGCTATGCATCAGCTCAGCTGCATTTCAGTCCAGCAAGAATGCCTGCACATCTCAGCTTGTTTGGAACACACAGTTATTGAACCCCACCGTGGTGGCAAGTGAAATCTATGACCAGACACCTTCAGGATGAGGAAAAATAAAACCACACCCTCAAGAACAATGCAAAAATACATTAATTCTCCAGACCAGAAGGAAAATGACAAGTATCCAGAACTCAACCCTGAAGGCACAGAAATTTATAATCTAAATGACAGAGAATTCAAAATAGCTATCATAAAAAAGCTCAAAGAATTACAAGAAAATATGAATAGACAATTCAAGGATGTTAGGAGCTTCTTCACGAAAGAGATTGAAACGATAAAGAAAAACCAATCAGAAATGTTGGAGATGAAAAACACAATGGAGGAGATAAAGAAAACTCTGGAATCTTTAAAGAACAGAGGTGACAATGTGGAGGAAAGAATTAGTATTATTGAGGCTAGGACTGTAGAAAGGCTTCTGATGGAGGAGGAGAGAGAACTAAGACTAAAAAGAAAGGAACAAATTCTCTGAGAAATATCTGACTCAATTAAGAAATGCAACATAAGGATCATAGGTATCCCAGAGGAAGAAGAGAGGGAAAAAGGAGCAGAGAGCTTGTTCAAAGAAGTAATACCCAAGAACTTCCCAAACCTGGGGAGGGAGCTGGAAATACAAATGAATGAAATCAATAGATCTCTTAAATATATCAACAAAAAAAGGCCACCCCCCCCAAGGGATACAGTAGTAAAGCTGGCAAAAGTTAATAACAAAAAGGGCAGCAAGAGAAAAAAAGGTAGCATACAAAGGAATTCCAATCAGGCTCTCAGCAGATTTTTCATCAGAAACTCTACAGGCTAGGAGAGAGAGAATGACATATTCAAAATTCTGAAAGATAAAAACTTTCAGCCAAGAATACTGTATCCAGCAAAAATATCCTTCAGATATGATGGAGAAATAAGAACTATCCCAGATAAACAAAAGCTAAGGGAGTTCACTGCCACAAGACCCCCATGGCAAGAAATGCTCAAGAAGGCCCTCATGCCTGAAAAAAAAAAGAGAAAGGGGATAGAAAGCTTTGAGCAAGGAGAAAATAGGTAGACAAAATCAGATAAATTGCAGCTCTCTATCAGAATAGGTTAGCAAACACTTAATTATAACATCAAAGATCAAGGGAAGGAAAACACCAAAAATAAATATAACCTCATCACTTTAAACACAAAATCGCAACACAAGATGGAATAAGTTGTGACAACAATAACTTAGAGAGGAAGAGGAAAGGGATGGAATCAACTCAGTCAAAGGAAATAAGAGGCCATCAGAAAATGACTACCTCAAATATGAGATTTTTTTATACAAACCTCATGGTAACCACTAAACTAATATTCAGAGCAGAGACACATACAATCAATGAAGAGAAAACTAAGAAAGCCATCATACAGAAATACCAAATTGAATTAGTAGTCCAAAACACATGGGACAAGAAACAAAGCAAATGCAAAAGATCTAGAAAAGGAGCAATAAGGTAGCAATAATAAGCCCTCATATATCAATAATCACTCTAAATGTAAATGGACTGAATTCTCCAATCAAAAGACACAGAGTGGCAGGATAGATTAAAAAACAAGATCCAACAATATGCTGCTTCCAGGAAACACATCTCAGCTCTAAAGACAAACACAGGCTCAGAGTAAAAGGATGGAAGACAATACTCCAAGCTAATGGCAAACAAAAAAAGCAGGTGTGGCCATACCTATATCAGACAAAGTAGATTTCAAGATAAAACAGGTAATGAGAGACAAAGAGGGGCAATATATAATGATAAAATGAACACTCCACCAATAAGACATAGCACTTATAAATATATATGCACCCAACACAGGAGCACCAAAGTACATAAAGCAACTATTAACAAACCTAAAAGGAGATATTAAAAACAGTGCAATAACAGTAGGGGACCTTAACACCCCACTCACATCAATGGATAGATCATCCAGACAAAAAGTCAATAAGGAAATAATGGACTTAAAAAAAAAGCTAGAGAAGATGGACTTTAATAGATATATACAGAGCAGTCCACCCAAAAACAACAGATTACACATTCTTCCCAAGTGCACGTGGAACATTCCCAAGGACAGACCATATGTTGGGAAAGAAGGCAAGCCTCTCTAAATTTAGGAAGATTGAAACCATAACAAGCATCTTTTCCAACCATAAGGCTCTGAAACTAGAAATCAACTACAAGGATAAAACTGCAAAGTTGACAAAGATGTGGAGACCAAACAACAAGCTACTGAACAACAAATGGATCATTGATGAGATTAAAGCAGAAATCAAAAAATATCTGGAGACAAACGAAAATGAAAATACACTATACTAACTCATAGGGGATGCAGAAAAAGTGGTCCTGAGAGGGAAACTCATAGCAATACAGGCCCACTTTAACAAACAAGAAAAATCCCATTAAGCAACCTTAAACTACATCTAATAGAACTAGAAAAAGAACAACAAATAAAGTCCAAAGTCAGCAGAAGGAGGGAAATAAAAATTAGAGCAGAAATCAATGAAATTGAAACCAAAAAAGGAGTAGAAAGGATCAATGAAACAAACAGTTGGTTCTTTGAGAAGATAAAGTTGACAAACCCTTAGCTAGGCTCACTAAGGAAAAAAGAGAGATGGCTCAAATAAATAACATTAGAAATGAAAGAGGAGAGATTACAACAATTACCACAGAAATACAAAGGATTATAAGAAAATACTATGAAAAACAATATGCCAACAAATTGGACAACCTAGAAGAAATGGATAAATTCCTAGACTCATACAACCTACCAATACTGAATCAAGAAGAAATAGAGAACCTGAATAGACCAATCACAATTAAAGAGATTGAAACAGTAATCAAAAACCTCCCAAAAAATAAAAGTCCAGTACCAGATGGCTTCTCCGGAGAATTTTACCAAACATTCAAAGAAGAGTTAATACCTATCCTTCTCAAACTTTTCTAAAAAATAGGGGAAGATGGAACACTTCCTAACACATTCTACAAGGCCAACATCATCCTGATACCAAAGCCACACACGGACAATACAAAAAAAGGAAAACTACAGGCCAGTATCACTAATGAACATAGATGCTAAAATTCTCAACAAAATATTGGCAAATGGAATGTAGCAAAACATCAAAAAGATCATACACCATGACCAAGTGGAATTCATACCAGGGACACAGGGATGATTCAACATCCACAAATCAATCAATGTGATAGACCACATTAACAAAATGAAGAATAAAGCCGCATGATCATCTCAATTGATGCAGAGAAGGCATTTGACAAAATCTAATATCCATTTATGATAAAAAAACTCTCAACAAAATGGGTATAGAAGGAAAGTATCTCAACATAATAAGGGCCATATATGACAAGCCCACAGCCAACATCATACTCAACAGGGAAAAACTGAAAGCCATTGCTCTGAGAACAGGAACAAGACAAGGGTGCACACTCTCACCACTCTTATTCAACATAGTACTGGAGGTTTTGGCCAGAGCTATTAGACAAGAAAAAGGAATAAAACGACTCCAAATAGGCAAAAAGGAGTGAAACTCTCACTATTTCAGATGACATAATCTTATACATAGAAAACCCTAAAGAATCCATTGGAAAACTGTTAGAAATAATCAACAACTATTGCAAAGTTGCAGGGTATAAAATCAACTTACAAAAATCAGTTGCATTTCTATATGCCAAGAACAAACTAACAGAAAGAGAACTCAAAAACACAATCCCTTTTACAATCACAATGAAAAGAATAAAATACCTGTTAATAAACTTAGCCAAGGAAGTGAAAGACCTATACAATGAAAACTATTAGACACTATTGAAAGAAATCAATGAAGACATAAAGAAATGGAAAAATATCCCATGCACATGGATTGGAAGAATAAACGTAGTTAAAGTATCCATAATACCTAAAGCAATCTAATCCAATGCAATCTCAATCAGAATCCCAATGACATTCTTCACGGAAATAAAGCAGAGAATACTAAAATTCATATGAGGCAACAAAAGACTCCAAATAGTTGAAACAATCCTGAGAAAAAAAGAACAAAGCTGGAGGCATCACAATTCCTGACTTTGAAATATACTACAAAGCTATAGTAATCAAAACAGCATGGTACCAGTACAAAAACAGACACACAGATCAATGGAATAGAATTGAAAGCCCAGAAATAAAACCACACATCTATGGACAGCTAATCTTTGACAAAGGAGCTAAGAATGTACAATGGAGAAAGGAAATTTTCTTCAATAAATGGTGCTGGGAAAATTAGACAGCCACATGCAAAAGAATGAAAGTAGACCATTTCCTATCACCATGCACAAAAATTAACTCAAAATGGATCAAAGACCTGAAAGTGAGACCTGAAACTATAAAACTCCTAGAAGAAAATATAGGCAGTACACTATTTGACATCGATTGTAAAAGGATCTTTTCGAATTCCATGTCTACTCGGACAAGGGAAACAAAAGAAAAAATAAACAAGTGGGACTTCATCAGATTAAAGGCAAATGAAACCAGGATCAAAATAAATAGACAACCTTCTAGCTGGGAGAAAATATTTGGAAATCATGTATCTGACAAGGGGTTAATCTCCACAATATATAAAGAACTCACACAACGGAAAAACAAAAGAACAAGCAACCCGATCAAAAAATGGGCAGAGGATATGAACAGCCATTTTTCCAAGGAAGATATACAGATGGCAAACAGGCACATGAAAAGATGTTCAACATCACTAATCAGGGAAATGCAAATCAAAACTACACTACGATATCACCTTACACCCATTAGAATGGCTATAATCACCAAGACAAAAAACAACAAATGTTGGAGAGGTTGTGGAGAAACGGGAACCCTCATACACTGCTGGTGGGAATGCAAACTGGTGCAACCTTCATGAAAGACAGTATGGAAATTCCCCCCAAAATTAAAAATAGAAATACCTGATGATCCAGCTACCCTGCTTTTGGGTATCTATCCAATGAATCTGAAATCAACAATCCAAAGAGGCTTATGCACCCCTATGTTTATTACAGCATTATTCACTATAGCCAAGAGGTGGAAGCAACCCAGTGTTCCTCGATCGATGGTTGGATAAAGAAGATGTGGTATATATATATACAATAGTATATATATACTACCCACCTGTAAAAAAAAGACAAAATTGTCCCATTTGAAACAACATGGATGGACCTGGAGAGTATTATGTTAAGTGAAATAAGTCAGAGAGGAGACAAACACCGCATGATTTCACTCATATGTGGAATATAAACTAACACACGGACAGAGAGAACAGTTTGGTGGTTACCAGGGGCAAGGGGGAGGGCAGGTGGGCACAGGGGGTGAAAGGATGCATTTGTATGGTGATTGACAAACAATAATGTACAACTAAAATTTCACAATGTTATAAAATATTGACATCGATTAAAAAAAAGGATTCTTAAAAAATAAGAATTGATGGAGAATGAGGAAACATTTCCACTATCAGTAACAAAGTCACTATTAACACGAAATATGTTTTATATTATTTATATTATAGCCAATACAAAGACATAAGAGAAGAAAATAAGTATAAATATTGAAAAAACAGGAGGCAAAATTGCCTATGATTACATAGTATATTATATTATATATCAGATAAAATAATATAAAAACAATTAGGTATCTGAAAAATCCAAGATAGTAATCTGAAAAATGGTTAAAAAAAATAAGAAATTCAGTGAGTTGGCTGGAACCAAAAAATAGAATTAATAATGAATATCCTTGTTATTTATTAAACAAAAACAGAAGATAAAATGGAAGAAAAGTTACCATTTATAATTGCTACCAAATGGAAGAAATAATAACAAATAAATGTAATAAGAAATATATTAAAAAATTGTGAAGAAAAGTTTAAAATACTATAGAAAGTCAAATGCAAACAAATTGTAAGGCATACCCTGTTCTTGAACAGAAATTATTAACATCATCAATAAATCAAGTCTCTCTAAATAAATTTATAAATTCAAGGTGACTTCCCCACACCAAAAATGACATCAATAGGAATATACCACATTACTTAATATTACTTCATTTTAAATTCATGTGGAGAAAAAACAAGCAAAAATACCCAGGAAATTTGTGAAAAGGAAGAGAAATGAAAAAAGACTAACTCTGCGAGGTGTGTCTATCTGTTATGAAGTTGCAGTGATGTTTTAATCAGTATGGTACTGATGAACGGATTAGAACAGGAGGTGGAAAACTTTTCCAGTAAAGATCCACATGATAAATATTTTCTGCTTTGTGGGCCAAACAGTCTCTGTCATAATTAGTCAACTCTGATATTGTGGTGCAAAAGCAGCCATAGACAATACATAAACAGATGGCTGTAACTCTATTCCAATAAAACTTTATTTACAAAAACAGGTAGCTGTATGGATTTGGCCTACTGGCTACAGGATCATGGACATAAAAAAAAGAGATTCAAAAATAGACACAAATATACATGGGTAATTAGTATATGATAAAGGCATTGCCTATCAGTGGAGAAAAGATAGATTGCTCGAGAAAATCTTCAGACAAATTGTCATCCCTCTGAGATGAAAAATAAAGTTGGATTCTTATCTCATTCCTTAAATAATTTTAAGTGGATCAAAAATTGAAACATAAAAGCCAAAACCATTAAAGTGTTAGAAGAAAACATGGGAATATCTGTATGAAATAAGAATGGAAAAAGTCTGTCTAAGCATGGACTCAAACCCAGAAGCCATAAATGAAAAGGTTGAAGAATTAGGCTTCACAAAAATAAAAATTTCTGCATGGCACAGTCTACCACCAATAAAAACGTGGTGGGAGGTTAAAAAACACTGTCAACTCATGTCACAGATCCTACAGCCAGTGATTGAAATAGTTTCTATCATTCTTGTGATCTGGTTTCTCATGCTATTTTTAAGTACCAATAAATACCAATATTTTTGCTATGGTGATACTGTTATCTTGACATCTTAAAAATTTAAAACCATTTGTATCTTGAAATGGAGATCAAGGCTCAATTTGTCAATTTATGCAAAAACACAAAACAATTGGCTGTCTGTAGGTCTGGACAGGTGCAAGCCCATGCAAATCTTGATAAGCAAGGTTAACTCCTTTTGCATCATTACTCATTTGTGTTTATGAAATGACAAGTTAAGGAGCCTTCTTCCCACGATTGCTACTATGCAATTTTTGATGAAAATTCTTGCTGAACAAAACTCTGTTCTGTGAAGAGACTGGACACTTTGTTAAAATTATGGATTGAACAAAGGTACACTCATTGAGAAAGCATTCTTCTATACCATAGTAATCCTCAAGAGAAGGAAGACAATGACAAGAAACAAAGGAAAGCTTTTATTGCAAGAATAATTCTCACTGTAGCTCAATGACTTTCTAAAACAGTGAAATATTAATACAGCAATATTGGCATTAATACAGGTAACGTTATATCAGAATTTCCATCTATAATGATGAAACAAATTAACAAAGATTAAACCAAAAAAAGCTTCCTTTGAAACAAAAGCAACAGCTTACTTTCAATATAATGATTACATTGCCTGCTAAAGAACAAATGGTTGATTAAAATTTTCTCACAAGAGGTGGGATTATTTGGAGATGGATCCTCCCAAAAATAACTGAAGTTGGCTTATACTTACCTCCTCATTATTACTCAGACTACTGTAGAATCAGGAAGAGGTATAAGAAGAAACTTTGTCAAGGTTCACCCTATGGGACTGTTGCGGTTTGAACTGTGTCCCACCACCCTCCCCAAAAGATATGTTGAAGTCCTAACCTGTGGTACCCGCGAAAGTTACTGTATTTAGAAATAGGATTTTCGCAGGTATAATCAAATTAAAATGAGATCATACTCAATTTGGGTGGGCCTTAATCCAATCTCACTAGTGTCCTTACAAGAAGAGGAAACAGACACACGGTGGGAACACCATGTGCCAACAAGGGCAGAGATTGGGGTAATGCCCCTACAAACCAAGGAACACCAAGGATTGGTGACAACTGTGAGAATCTGGAAGAGGTGAGGAAGGAGTCTTCCCTAAAACCTTCAGAGGGAGCATGGCCCCGCCATTTTTGGACTTCCAGCCCCCAGACTGTGAAAGAATAAGGTTTCTGTTGTTTTAAGCCATCCAGTTTGTGGTACTTGCAACCACTGATCTAAAAAGTAAAAACTGTCTTCATAGTTTTACCTTTTCCAAGTTGTCAAATAGTTGGGATCATACAGTACGTAGCCCTTTCAGATTGGCTTTTTCACTTTAGGTTTCCTCCATGTCTTTTCATGGTTCATTTCTTTTAAGCACTGAATAATATCCCATCGTCTGGATGTACCACAGTTTATGTACTTTGTTCCCTTTTCAAAGACATCCTATATTGTTTCATCGCAGCTGGTGTGTTTTCTTATGATCCCCTTAGCCCTACTCAGTAAGTGCTCCACCTTGCAGGTGGATCAGGTAGTGTCATGGTCAGAAGCCCAAGTTGTTAATCTGAACTCTCTACTCAGACCTGGGCTTCACTGCCAGTTTCTTTGGCAAGCCATTTAACCTCTCTGTGCTTTAATGTCTGGATCTCTAAAGTGGAGTTCAGTATTATCACTTTCCTCATAAGGATGTGGAATTAAATGAAATAATACATGTAAAGTGCTTGACACAGGGCCTGGCTCAGCACATGTCAGGTGTGTCACTGATGGCCTGTTTGGGGGAGGCCAAAAATTGATTGATCCTCTTCTGAACCCCAAATGATATGATTTAAGAAGTATGCTCTTCTAAGATTTCTGGAAGTTGTTATGTGTGTCCACATAAACAGAGAATTTATAAAAACATATATTGTCACCTAGCAACATTGCAATAATAGAGAACAGAACAAAGAACTTGTTTTGTTACTCAAAGTGTTAAATTCAATAGAGGTTAAGACGAAAATTTCATGCCAGGCCAATGTTAATAATAAAAATTAATTCATAGAGAAGGAAAGAGTTAATGAACCTAAATGCATGCAATAATTCGCCAGACTTATGCTGCATGTCAGAAACCAATTATAACCTATTTCTCTGTCTTGTAGACATTGGCCAGGTGTTCATATCAAATCAATAATGAGAAAATGTCATTTAGGCTTATCAGTTCTCCCACTTGAGCTCTGATAGCACGAACCTCAAGGAGAGCGGCAGCCTACACACAATCTTTGCAGCCAAAACGTCTCCTCAAAATATGTCTGAGTGAGTGCATTTAATGACATCTCCAGTAAATAAACAGCTAAAAAATGTTCTGTGAATGCCATGCCGCTTCAAGACTGTAGATCAACCCAATTAAAACATCAGCTGTAAAACATTTGCTGTGCACCTTGACAGGAAATGCAGAACTGAATAATAATTGTCTAATTTGCTGGGTACGGTTATAAAACTCTCTAGGGCTTCACGATTCTGAAGAGCTAGTGAATAAAACTGTCTAGTCTCTGGGGGTTCAGCAAACATATTACAGAGGTCTATAAGATTTAAGCATTAAAAAGCTATTTCTGGCTCCTTGGTGCGCAACTCAATCCTTTCTCAGAGTTTTTTTTACTCCAACTGTATGTGAAGAAATGGAGAGAATGTATCTAGATTATCGAAAGACAATTATCTCTTCACACAGAAAAACATCATCTGAGACACCTATGAAGCTTATCGAGAGAATGTGCTAATGTGCAAAATGTTGAGAGGGCAGAACTGAGTCGAAAACACACCCCTTCAATAAATTAATAGGATGTAAGGGAGTGGGATAGAGTGGTAAATAAGTAGTGTATTTAAAACTGCAAATGAATTTGCTAATTAGCAAGAAGATTACTGTTTGGCAGCTTTAAGCTTATTTAAAGAACAGACCATCACAACACGGTCCAAGAAAAGCGATAGTCTGTCTAGGGGAATTTGAATGTGCGGTGGTTGGTTTGTTGACCTTCCGTTATCAAAGAAGGAAATAGCGGTCCCCCAGCAGCGATACCCAAGTCATTTCAGAGGTAATTATTGAAACCAAAGGAGAATTGCTGATTTAATTTGAAGTTAATTTTCAGTCTTTATGTTTGAACCAAACATATGTAGAGACAGAATGGCAATAGTCTGCATGGCATAATTTTCAGGGGCACAGAAAAGAGCTTTATTCCAAAAACACTCAAGTGTACTGCCTGACTTTTTCACTCCATCTTCACTGATTTTTCTAATTCCTAGAGATTCATTGAGGTTCCCACATGCTCTCATTTCAAACATCATACTCTTCTTGAAAGCATGGATCAACTGCCTACTGGCCCTGCATGCCTTACAGAGAACTAGTTCATTGATATTTAATACCCCCTAATACACAGCTAGGATAAAGCAAACTGAGGGAGCAGAGGATTTCATAAGGGTAAAATGTGGCACAGGAGATAATTTTGGAGAGAAACATTAAGACAGCCAGTCTAGGTGAACTTTCACAATGGGAACGTTAGTCCACCAGATTACAACATGAGGTGACAAGGCACAACTTTTTCTATGGTCAGTTCTACAATTTTAGAGTGTGAGATTCTAAAACCAGGCAGAAAAAGATAATACAAATCTTTTAGACAAGTCTCTCCCCTCATTTTACACTTAATATTAGAGTGTAGTGTTGTTTACTTAGGTGACTGACACAAAATGCCGTAGCTGATGACTGGTAGAGTCCAAGTGGGGTGCAAGTATCTTAATTCTGGAGCTCTCTCCCTAACCTACACTGTCCATAAAAGTCAGTATGGTCCCTCCTCTAACCCTCCCTGGCATTTTACATGACCCATTTCTCTAATTATCATTCTTGGATTCATGACTCTCTGCCAAGCCACTGTGATCATTTGGGAAAAAAACATCAAAATATAAAAGCTAGCATCTATAGAACCTGCTGGGATGGAAAGTCCGCTAAGTTCTCAAGCTTCCCCTCTCACTCACTAGGGACATTTTTAGTTTTCTTTGCCCTGCAGCTTGCCAAATATCCACGGCACCTAACCACAAATGAAAAAAGACATCCCATTCTAATCAGATGCTCAACCCAACCAACGTTCCCAGGCAGCCTTGGAGCCATCACAATGCCCTTCAAGTTCAGGGTCATGCCTTTTGGAAAATAGCATGTAGGGCTCAAAACGCTCACATTCTCTTAGCATGCATCATGCTTAAAACCTTCAGAGTCAAAGCAAATCCAGGCAACAAAAAAAAACCCTGTTTTTTTCTTTTAATCAGAGACAAATTATTTAGCTCTTCAAAGAACACCAACCATATTCATCTAAAGACAAGAGTTCCTATTTATTTGAGAAAGGTCCCCATCTATTTGGAAATTCCTTACAGCTTGTATTCTTTCTCTTATTTTCTTCTTCATGTCCTACTCTTTTAGCATTAATTCCACAAACATTTATTCAGAACCTATCATGTGCTAGACCCCAGAATATGAGTGGCAATGCAAAGATAAATAGAATATTTTCTGCCTTGTGGGGGTTCACCATCTATAAAGGAAAGTACAGAACAGCATGTAAATAGAGAATTAAAATACCACATGATAAATGCTAGAGCAATAGAGGAGTTCAAGGTGGGAACAGATATTAGCTGCCCCGAGAGAGCAGAGACACTACACCGAAGCAGTGATGTGGATATGGGTCTTGGAGGAATCTGGTCCTCTTGGAAATACTTGTTCTATCTGCTCCTTCTAGGCTCTCTCCCACACTGATGTGGATGCCATTTATGGTGTCTCTGGCTCTTACTTGCTTCTTAGAGAACCCATCTCATCCATGTTCCTGGAGGTAGTGGAAAACCCTCCCCATTCCAGTCACAGATGCCGAGCCCACTGGGCCAAATAAATGGGAGACAGAGGGACAGAGAGGAAGAGGGAGCTGGGCTGAAGTATCACCAGGCCTTCCACCTGCTAGGGACAGCCACGAAAAGAAGATAACGAACAAGTCTATAAGAGAGCAGAATGCAGAGTAGGTGCCCAGGGAAGAGCAGACATGCAAAGCCATGAGGGCATCTGAACGAGAATCAGGAGAAGAGTCTGTGCCAGTCCCCTCTGTCCTTGCAGCAACTGAGTTTTGGATGCTGCCATGTCAGAGTCTTGTTTCACTTGGGCTTCTGGAATTGGGTTTCTAATCTTTGCAACTAAGCATTTTAATTTGCTTTCACATTCTTAAACCTCTGACTTAAACCCTGTACATTGAACATTTACTTTATAATATAAACCTCCATAGTTTACCAAAAAAAAAAACCCAAAACACTTGATAATGATGCTGTGAGAGAGACAGGAGGACAAGAGGCAGCACATCAGAAAGCACCATCAGGATAAACTGGGGAGAGCAGATTGGAGATAGAGGACAGTGCTGAGTGAGGGAAAGGCACTGTAAAAAAATCATCATGCTTTTGTATGCTTAAATGGTCTTTTGAAATGCACAATAACAGCTGAGGAAGCCAGGCTTTTCTCTGGATCCTGGAGCTATGGGTGGTTTTAGTTTTCTTCTTTCACTATTTCTGTTTTCCAAATATTCTACCATGCATGCATTTTGTACTAAAAAAAAAATTTTTTTAATAGAAATAATCTTCTGATAACTTTTAAAAAATAATGCCTCAGAGAATGCTGTGTTAACTAAAATATTTTAAAAAGCTAAACTAACAGAACACAAAATAATTTATCCCCAAAGAGGTCATCCCTGATTGGACAGAGACAACCGAGTGAGGCATAAGCTTGGGAACGAGAGCTGGAGTCTTGAGGGTGAGGGAAATTGCCAGAAGCCCAGGCCACAGCCATTGCCCTGCCACCTCTCAGTCTCCCATGTTCCCTTTCTCCTTTGGGGTAGTTGTGGGGAGGGCAGAAACATGCTTCAGAAAGCTGTCCAAGTCCAGAGCCCAAGCTTTCCCTCTGAATTACTAGCAGTCACTGGGCTAGAAACACATCGTCTGCATGATGTCATTCAGTTCTCACAACGACCCCGTGGAGAGTGTATTGTGCTCATTTGGGGTACTATCCTCATTCTGCATGTGATCAAAGTGAGGATCAATGCTGCTGACTTGCCAAAGGTCAATAAATAGAAAGGGGCAGAGCTGAGATTCAAGCCCAGGTCTTCTAACTCGGAAGCCGTGCCTTGACTCACCACTGGTACGCCCTTTCCAAAGCACACAATGGCGACCCCAGTTTCCAAAAGATGCTGCCCACTGAAATTGAAAGAAAGAACCCCAGAGCCTCAAATGGGAAATACCTCAATGGGAGCCTTGTCTGAGGAAGGCTCAGTGCTTTTCTCTGCAGTCAGAGCTGGAGGATAAAGATCTTCATGGTACATGAGTAAAAGGAGAGAGACAGCCCACCACATGATCATGTCTATGCATTTTGGAATAAAATAATCACATCACAGTGCCACCATGGGGGCATCCGGTTACTGCAGCTGACCAGGCATGGGAGGCTGGCTTTGAATTATATTTTCCAAGTTGCCTCTGATGGAATTGTCCACATCAATAAAAAAGATTGCAATTTTTTTCCTGTTAATTCTAATTAAATTTAAAATCATGTTTAATTTGAAAAACAGGAACTTATTCTTTTCTAAAAGCAGGGAATGAATCCAGTGATTTTTCAAGCTCCCAGGCATCACTAGAGTCCCATCATTATGGACCAAAGAGAAGAACAAATGAAACTAAAAGGGAGTTACACGTTTGAAGATGAGGAAAAGCATAAAAGGAAAACCATAACACCTCTTCTCTGATCAGGGGAGAAACTGGGGTCCCTGGATCGAGGACAGTCGAGGTAAGGGAGGAATGTTTGCCTTGTGTTGAAAAGCACAGGAAAGCAGAATCAATGACAGCAGTGCTCCCCACTCCTCCCCTCTGTGCCCAGGGCTCAGACAACAGCCCACACCCAAGCAACTGCCTTTCAGCAGGACTTATCTCTCTGCCCTGCCAGGACATCCTTGTGTGGTTGTGGATTCTCAGAGATGTCTCTCGCATGTAGGCATTGCTGCTGTCTCTGTTATTTACTGCCAAATACATACTGAAAGTGGTGGTGCATCTGGATAGCATGAATTGCATGAGGTCGTGACCTTCCATACCTGCTCCAACGTATATTGGTCTAATCATTGAGGTGGTGCCTCCGAGCCTTAATATCAGTACATTAGTTGGGGTTCTCCAGAGAAACAGAACCAACAGGAGATATATAGATATAGATAGATAGAGAGAGAGTTATATAAAGAATTTATATTTGTTATAAACTGTTATAAGGAATCGGCTCACACAATATGGAGGCTGAGAAGTCCCATGATCTGCTGTCTGCAAGCTGGAGACGCTAGAGAGCTGGGGGTACAGCTCCAGTCCAAGTCTGAAGGCGTGAGAACCAAGAAAGCCAGTGGTGTAAGCTCCAGTCCGAGGGCAGGAGAAGACTGATGTTCCGGTTCAGTTGAGCAGAGAGAGTGAATCCTCCCTTCCTCTACTTCTTTGTTCTATTCAGGCCCTCAACAGGTTGGATAATGCCCACCCACCTTGAAGAGGGCCATCTGCTTTATTCAGTCTACCATTTCTAATGCTAATTTCTTCCAAAACACCCTCACAGACACACCCATAAATGATGTTTAACCAAATATCAGGGCATCCCATGGCCCAATCAAGTTGACACATGAATTTAACCATCACAAACAACTTTAATCACTCCTGGAATTAACAGTGAATAATTCCAGCTCCAGAGTGTAGATCCACGGTTCAGATCACATATGTCTTCCCAGGAGAGAAAGGCCGGTGCCAGGAGGGAGGCAGCTAAGGGTAAAGCCCAGAGGTAATGATGATGACAACAAATACTAATAAAAATTACAACAATAATAGTTAACCTGTATTTAGTAGTTACTATCAGCCAGAGACTGTGCTCTGAGCTTTGTATATCTTCTCGCTTCACATTGGTTTTGGAGGCAGGTTTATCATGTATTTTACACATGAGGATGTTGAGGCTTAGTGATGGAGGTGGAATTCAGACTCACGGCACCAACGTTCTTTCCTTCTGAAGAAATTGGTCCTCAACTCTTTCAAGTGGAAAAGTGAGAAAGAAATCTGATGTCTCAAGAAATTCAATATTTCCTGCATTTTAACTGAACTGACTTAAACTAGGGCGAAAGACTAGTGAGAGATGTCCCGTCTTGAACTGAGAAGATCTTGTCAAGTCCGCCTCATGACTCTCAGTGCACAAATGCGTGGTCGTTGACGCAGGCTGTCCTCTCCCCACCGTGCTTCCTCCAGATGGAAGAAACTGGCAACACATTGTGTTAGCCAAACACTTCCAAACAGTTCAACATTTTAGGACCAGCAGAATCCAAGCTCTGTCTGGCTGGAAACTCCACAGCTGATCTTGAAATCAACATGTTTCTGTAAGGAAATTTACTCCATAAGGTTCTAGCTCCTCAAAAGTTGTTCATCAATTGAAGCTTTCAGAAAGAGCAAAGGGAGAGCCAAACTTCTGAGCCCATGGCTGAGAAATTATTTTAAATTTGTTCCCTCACAAATAAGGAGTCCAGGATTACCAAGGGAAAAACAACCACTTAAAGATTCCAATTCCCTTATAACCAACTCAAGGAAAAATGTTGTGTTCTCTCCTGGACATTTCTTGATGCAGTTTCATTTTATTCCAGCAGTCAAAAAAGAGCTTTGGTTTGCCTTCCGCCTTTTTCTTTTTACATTTGAAAGGTCTCCCACCTATACAGTGCCAACTATGTGCCAAGAGCATTTTTAAAAATAAATTGATTTTGTAGTACTGTAAGCCAATATGTGGTAAAAAAAAAAAAAAAAAAAAAAAAAAGCCTGAAAAATGCAGAAAAGAGAAGAGAAACAAATCCTACCGCACAGAGATAACCATCGGACATCCGCTTTCAAAAGTCACTCTCCATATCACTAGTTTTCTTCAAGGAGAAACTAGTTGTATCTCCCTATTTTCCAAATATCAACTCTGCCTTTGAAACAGACTGATTGTTCATTCCTTCAAAAAGAGCTACAAGGTAGGAACACAGAAAAGATCAGTGCAGGTATTTTGGAACAGAAAAACGAGTGGATCATTTTTACGTGCAATAACTCTTTTATGTACTTTGCCATTAATGATCAGCAACAACTGTGGGTGCAAAAGATTTTCACCATTGCTCCCCATCTTATGGGGAGCATTTTGTATTTTATAGAAGTATACATTAAAGATGTGACGTTGAAGAACGACTGCAACCCTCTGTGCACTTGTAGCATCAACTTCTCTGCCACAAGAGCTTGCCTCTCAGTGACACAGTGAATTAATTTACAAAGGAGAGGCCATCTTTGTAAACTTCCCCCAGAATTATTTCTTTGCCACGGTCCCAGTAGTCGCTCCATCAATGGGAACACTTGCATAATTTCCCCATAAAACATCATATTTATTTAAAAATTATTTAATCATGAAAATACATTGTATTCAAAATATCTTTCTTCAGTGGCTCACAAGAAATATTTCTTCATGTATTTCATTATTAAAGCAGAATCTAGAAATTTTCTTAATTTATGACAATGTAACATAGCAAACTTCCTAAAATGTGTAATTTATTTTAATATTTGTCCTTCAAATTTTTGGCAATATTCCCTCATGCTTTACACCAGTGTTTTCTGTCAAATAAATGCATTTCAGTTTGTCATTTATTTTCCAATTACTGTTTTAGCTGTTTTCACGATTACGGGAAAAACAATGGCATATGACTTTTTGTCTTTATCTATTAACCTCAAAAAGGATGCTAAATATTTAGAAGCATGCTTAGGAAAGTTCTGTGATATCCCAGATGGAATATTTCGTGACTTTAAACATTACTGAGAAAATTGTAGATGTTTGTCTTCATATCTGAGGTTAACAAAAAGTTTTCAAATGTCTTGGTAATGATAGCTTCATATTAATTAGCTAATACTAAAGACATAAACAAACAGGACAAAATTTGTCATTAAAAATAGCGTAGGTAATAATGGACAAAGTTTATCACTAGTAGTATTTCAAAGAGTCTTCTTGAGAGTCACTGTTTTACTAATGTAACTAAAAAAAAAAGAACCCAACCAGGAGTAAGAGGAGAGTCAGTTCTACCGTTTTGTTATTCACTTATGCTGACATTACTAGTATTATATATAATCCACATTTTCTTGGCAGGAATATTTTAAAGCTATTTATCATTTTGGGAAGATTGGCTTACTTAAAACCAGACGTCATAATCATATGTCCACTTAATAAAGCATGCATAAACCACTATATGTTGCCAAATGCTGGAAATGAATGACCTAGTGAAGGTACCTCTGTTAACCCTCCATGTGGTAGAACTCCCACCTTTCCCTCATTTACAGGAGGTGACAATGACCACGTTAATAAATCTTAATTTCTTTATTTTAAAGAATTTTAATAGATTTAGATTTACAGAACAATCGAGAAGACAATAAGGGAATTCTAAGAATTCTCATAGGCTCCACGTTTAGTTTCCTCTATTATTAACATTGTACATTAGCATGGTGCATTTGTTAAATAGTGGACCAGTATTGACCTGTTATTAACTAGCTTAATGTCTTTTAAAATTCTTAAATAGAAACTAAACTGAAATAATAGTTCTAATATTTTCTGCCTGTGTCCCAGTGGGTTTTCTTGCATACTGCTGATGTGATACATGCAAACTACAGCTCGGCAGAATGCACTGCCGCTAGATCCTTTCTCACTCCTTTCTTACCCTGTGTGGGTACTTCATCCCATCTCTCTCATCATCCCATCCCTCGCTATCTCCTTGTCTCCTCCCCCATTCCTTTCCAGTGGTTTCTGGGATTTTCCATCTCTGCCTGGATGTAGAAAAATGGTGGGTTGGGGACAGGTGGAGATGAGAAACAAAACTCTGGGTAACTCCCAGAGAAGCACACACAGCAGAGAAAAGAATGCCTTCTCTATTTTTCGGTTGGTCTGAGCCTGGGTCTGTGAGCCAGGGAACGTTTTTTTAGGGAGCTACAAACCATCTTTGTCTCTGTTTTTGCAGACGTTGTCTAATTTGTGAGCCAATCCTGCGTGTGCCCTGGGTTAAAACATGGTGGGTTATTCTCAGCCCTGATCCATATGTTTTATAATTAGTGTCACTTCTTCCAAGATTCTGGAATTGAGTTGCCAATCTCAGTTTGTAGCTGGCTCTTCTGTGACCTTGTGGGCTCTCAGTGAGGAGCTGGAAAAGGCTGCATGGAGGCAGTTAGCCAGGCACTGTTTAGAACCAGAAGTCTCTTTGGCTTACTATGGAAATTCTCCAAATAGCTTTATTGGGGGATTGTGAAAGTCTAATGAGATAGAAGGTCTGGATGGCTGACAACAGGAGTCTGCCAAATTAAATGTGTTAGAAGAAACAAAACAGACTCTTAGTAGCCAAAAGGACACTGCACAAAATGCATATTTTACTCATTGGGGAAAAGTTAGCATTATTTAGCTTGCTGCAGAGGACCTGCAGGATGTTTCAGTAAGAAGGAGTGGGTGGGGGCTTCTCGTAGATTTGAGTCTATTCTGAGTGGTACTCAGGAGGGTTTAAGGCAGCAGCCGTCAGTTCTGGAATGGATTTTGTCTAGAGTGGAGGCAGTTTGGTGATGGGGCATCTCAATAATTGCTATTTTGAAGGCAAGAGGATTAGAACAAGTTGTTATTGATAAAGAAGTAGTAGTAAACACACAGTCCACGGTGCTTTATGAAGCTGTTAGTCAAGGTGAGAACAAATAATTTGGAGCATGTTTTCAGCTCAAATATCAGTGAAGATTTTTATTTTAAGAAACAAATAAACAGAGAAGCAATAGTCACTGTGTACATTTGGAGAGGGGGATGTTTCGTCATTTTGTGGTTGCCGAGCAGCCTCATGGTTTGTTTCAACCATGGTCCTACAGCGGCTTTGTCTGAGCATTGCTTATCTTCTGTGAGCAAGTTTATGTTTTGTTGGGAACATCACCGCCTGGCTGCCAGCTGCCTGCACCATTTTTCACTTCCTCACATGTTATCTCTTTGCTCCATTCAACAAGCCTGTGATGTAGGTTTATATCATTGCATATTTATAGTATTTATATCATTGCATATGACAGATGTGGAAACTGAAGCAAAAGAGAGGCTAAACGACTTACCCAAGATCATACTACTAGCTCCTGACGTTCACCACTCTTCCAGAGCCTGGGGCCGGGAGAGAATTACCTGTTGTTTTTCCAGGTATATCAGACATCGACGACTTTTGAACAATGCAGTTACTGATACGTTCTCCATTGATAATGCCTTCACTCTTTGAGTCATCATAGAATTGTCTGAAGTGGTAGGAGCTAAAAATCTAGGCCATAACTGGAAGATGGTATATTAGGATTCTGTGACGATTAATCATGACTATGCTCTCTGCTGGCTTCGAGCAAGCTATGCCTTAGATCAAAGCTTAAACTTAGAGAGTGAACCCCAGAAGATCCAGTGATAGGTGCCAGGCAACGGGGTTGTATTTTAATAAGAAAGAATCTTCTCCTGTCTGAAAGGATAAATAAGGTATTTACCTCATTAGGTCATTTTCTGGGCTAGAAGAGGAGACCATCTGGTGACCTAAGGCCATTTGACAGGGACACAGGTAACAGACTATAAAGAAGAAAACTAGACATGCTCTCCTGTGGCTAGGAGGTAGTCACCTTGAGGTCAGAAACACTTATGTGGGCAACATAATACATGCCTGATGCATGTGTTTATACTTTACTTCCATTTCCAACTCCAAAAATCTATTGAATTTGCAAGTAGCTGCAAACTCATTTCTGCTTATAGATTGGCCATGCCTCTCCAAAGGGAAAGGTGGATAACTATGTCTTTGTTCTTTCACTGTGTTTTATCATGAATCCTGCATACATGTGAATTTGGACAGGAAAGAAATGTGCTGGTTCAAATTTCTCAACTTGAAGACGTTTTCTTTGTGAAGACAAAGCGAAGCACTGGGACAACTATCATGTTAATCAGGAAAAAAATCAAAATGCTTGTTTTAAAAATGTGTATTAGTGTTCTGTGTCTTTATTATGGTGGTGGTTACATGACTGTTTGTGTTTTTCAAAACTCCTAGGACCCCACCTATCTTTTAAGAACCGCATGTTAGAGGGCAGAATGGGGCAGTCATCCTGATGGCCGGGAACTGCTGGACAATGGCACTGTTCTTCATTTCATCTCACTTCTCTAGATACAGGCTGAAATGGGATGGCTTCTCGTGGAGCACCTAGGGGCAGGGTCTTTTCTGCAGACCCAGGGTGGAGTTGCTGGTGATGCTGCAAACTGCAAATGGAGGTGTGCTATAGTTGGGCTGTCCCCTAGAAAAGCACCTGCAAATCTCTTTAATGAGACAGACTCTTTCAATAAAGGGAGATGAGGAACCCTACAAAGTGCAGAGAGAGGAACAGCGGTTCTTTGGCAGCAAGAAGCAGAGTCTGGGTTAGTTGTTCCTCCTGCACAACGCAATGGAGGGGCGAGAGATGGCAACTCAAGATACTGGCTAAAATGCTGCCCTAAAAACATCCCCAATAAAACAAACCATTAAAACTATTGAGCAAAAAGAGCATCACAGCCTCTATTATTTACCATTGTTCTGGAAATTCTACTCATTACAATGCACAGACAAGTAGATAAGAGAAAAAACTCTGATAGGAGAAGCCAATTGTTATTAGCTGTAAATGACAATATTGTTAACCCAGAACTTCCAAAATAATCTACTGAAAAGCTATAATAAACAAAATCAAAACTTAGTAGTTTGCAATTACAAAATAAACGTACAAAAAAGTTGTCCATTATAATACCTACCAGTTAGAAAATATAAAGGAGAAATGATTCCATTCACAATGGCAATAATAAATATAAACTAGCCAAGAGTACAGGAGATTGAACAAGGAATGTGCTGTTCCAGTATGAAGAAAATGAGAGAGAGAGAGAGGGATATCCTACCCCTGCATTGGAGGATTCAGTATTTAAAATATAGGAAATCTTTCTATATTAATTTATAAATTTAATGCAATTCTAATCAAATTCTCAAAGAGATTCTAAAGTTAATTTAGAAATATAAATGAGTAAGAATAGCCAGCCCTGTTGGTCTAGTGGTTAAGATTCGGTGCTCTCACAACCCGGCCTGGGTTCACTTCCCAGTCAGCGAGCCACACCGCCTGTCTGTGGTTGTCATACTGTGGTGGCTGCGTGTTGTTGTGATGCTGAAAGCTATGCCACTGGGATTTCAAACACCAGCAGGGTCACCCATGGTGGGCAGGTTTTAGCAGAGCTTCCAGACTAGACAGACTGGGAATAAGGACTTGGCCACTCACTTATGAAAAAATTGGCCCTGAAAACCCTATGAATAGCAGTGGAACATTGTCTGATACTGCGCTAGAAGGTGAGGGGATGACGCAAAAATATTGGGCAGGGTTCCACTCTGCTGTACACAGGGTCCAAGTAGGAACTGGAATTGACTCGAGGGTACTAACAACAAAAAGAACAGCCAAGAAAACATCAGAAAGAAAAAAGACCAATGAAAGAGAACTTGCACTAGCAGATGTATAAACATATATTAAGTTGATGGTAATTAAAACAATGGGTTTCTGGCACCAGAATAGACAAATAAATCAAAGAAACAGAAAAGAAAATCCAGAAATACAGCCAAGCATATACAAGAATTTAGTAGATGATGAAGGTGGACTTCAGATCCATAGCATAAGGATGAACGACTAAATATCAGACCTTGATCAATAGTTAACTCTTTTTTAAACATGGATCCTTATTTTACAACTCACCACAATGAATTCCAAGGAACTGAAGGGTCATTTATGAAAAATTAAATAAATATAAAAAAGAACTATTCAAAACATTTAGTGAATATTTTCATAATCTTGAGGTGAGAAAGCCAATCAAAGGGAAAAATTGCAAAGAAAAATATCAAAAGATTTAAATACATAAAATTTAAAATTTCACTTTAGCAAAAGTTCAATAACAGAATTTAGAGGTGAAGAAAGAATTGGAAAATATTTATATCTTATAGGAAAAAAGATTGAATATATAAAGAGCTCTTATAAATCAACAAAGGAAAAGATGAATGCCCCAGGAGAAAGCAAATGACATAAAGAGCGTTTCAGATAGATTGAATACAAAAGAACAAGGATGACAAAATATCCAGTTTCACTTTCCACCAAAGAAATAGAAACTAAGACAGTAATGAGACACTATTTTTACTTGGCAGGTTTGGAAAGTAGAAACTGTAAGTAGGCACTGCTCTTCCTAATTTTTATGAAAGATTTTGCTGTGATCCTAGAGAAGGAAGTCTGAAAACGGTAGCATTCAGGGCTGCTCTGTCCATTACGAGAACCACTGGCCATGTAGGGCCATTGAGCACTGGACACATGACTAGTTCAAATTGTAAGTAATAGAATACACTACAGATTTTGAAAACTTATTGCAAAAAAAAGAATGTAAAATGTCTCATTAATATAGTTCATATTTATTACACATTGTAAGATAATATTTTGGATCTATTGGGTTAAATAAAGTCTACTATTAAAATTAATTTTACTTGTTTATTTTTGCTTTATGAAATGTGACTACTAGAAAAGTTTTGGTATTAAATTTTGGAATTGTAATGGTATTTGGTACCACTACACTGATGGCTCACTTTATTTTTCTATTGGACAGTCCTACTTGAGGGCAAGGAGAGAGAGAGGAGAGATTCATCTAACTAGAAAGGGGTTAGGGGTGTACGAATGCTGCCAGTAGCGGGGACTGTGCCCTGCGCTGTGAAGATGGGAATGCCTCGGAGAGGATGGCCAAGTGGCCACGTGCAGCATAGAAGCATTAGTGGAAACTGATAAAATCAGTGGGCTGTCCCCCATTTTCCATGAAGGAGGTAGTGACCCTGGGATAACATTGTATGAAAGAAACTTAATTTATTACCAGCCTGAATGGGGAATTGCAATTAGATTTAATTGGTCATGAAAAAAATAAATATTTCCAAACTGGAGACTTTAGAGTATATTTCACTCCACATGAATATACACAGGTTTCAATCACAGCATTTCAACTGTTTGTTACAGTTGAAAATTAGGAACAAGTTAAAAGTCCAATTATGGATAAGTCATTAAATAGACTATAGTGTATCCATATAATGACTGATGTCGTTATTTAAAACTCTTATAGAAGGATATTTAGTGACATGGAAAGGTGATCATATTCTTTTCTTAAGACATCTGTATTGAGGTATAATTGACATACAATGAACTGCACATATTTAATGTGTAAAATTTAAGTTTTAACATATGTATATACCCATGAAACCATCACAACAACCAAAATAACGAATACATCAATCACCCCCAAAAGTTACCTTTTGCCCTCCCACCCAGCCTTCCCCATCCCCCTGCAACCACTGACATGCTTTCTATCACTAAGGATTAGTTTGTACTTTCCAGAATTTTATAAAAATGAGCTTACACCACATGTGCTCCTTTTTTGTCTGACTTCTTTCACTCAGTATAATTATTTTAAGATTCATCTGTTGTTATGTGTACCAATCATTCAGTTCTTTTGATTGCTGAGTAGTATTCCACTGTATGGATACACCACAACTTGTTTATTCATCACCTGTGGATGGACAATTGAGTTACTTCCAGGTTTGGGCTCTTGCAAATAAAGCTGGTGTGAATATTCATGTGCATGTCTGCATGGACACATGCTTTCATCTCTTGAGTAAATACCTAGAAGTGGAATTGCTGGGTCATATGGTAGGTTTGTGTTTAAGAAACTACTAAACTGTTTTCCAAAGTGGCTACACTGTTTCACATTTCCACCAGCAATGTGTGAGCCTTCCATTTCTCCATTTCCTCACCAATGCTTGGTATAGTCAGTCTTTTTAAAATTTTAGCCCTTCTAATAGATGTGAAGTTGTGTCCCATTGTCATTTTAATTTGTGTTTCCCTAATAACGAATGATGGAGAGCATTTTGTTATATGCTTATTTGCTACCTATGTATCTTCTTTGGTGAAGTGTCTGTTCAGTTTCTTGCCCATTTTTTTTGTTTTGTTTTCTGTTTTTTCCCTCTATTTTTCATTTCTCTCTTTTCTTTTTCCTGCCTTCTTGCCTTGAACCTTTTTTAGAACTCCATTTTGATTTATCTATAGTGTTTTTGAGTATATATCTGTGTAGAGAATTTTAATGGTTATCCAGGTATTACATTTTATATATATATATATATGTATACATATATATATATGCAGATGTATATATGCAGATGTATACATATATATATATATGTATACACACTTATCACAGTCTACTGCAGTGGACATTTTCTAGTTTAAGTGAGGTGTGTAAACCTTACCTTCCTTTATACCACTCTCCCCTCCCCTGTTTATGGTATAATTGTCTTAAATATTTCCCCTACATACAATGAGAACCACAACAGACGTGTTACACTTGTGTTTCAATGGTCAACCACAACTGAGAAGACTCAAGAGGAGATGCAGCTGTATTGCATGTATTTGTTCTTTTTATTGTTCTTTCTTCGTTCCTGATGTTCCAAGGCTCCTACTTTTTATCATTTCTCTCTTTTCAATAACTTCCTTAGCCATTTTGGGATAGGTCTGCTGGCAACAAATTCTCTCAATTTTCCTTCATCTGAGATGTCTTTATTTCCCCCTCATTCTTGAAGGACATTTTTGGTGAATACAAGATTTGAGGTTGGCAGTTCTTTTCTTTCAGCCCTTGAAAAATGATGTACCCCTTTCCTCTGGCCTTTCTGGTCTGATGAGAAATCCATTGTTTTCTAATTGTTTTTTTAAAATGTTTCTCTCTCACTGCTTTCAGATTTTTTCTTTATTTTTTTTCACAAGTTTGATTATGATATGCCTTGGCACGGATTTTTTGGGTTTATTCTGTGTGAGGTTCACTCAGTTTCTTGAGTCTATGGGTTTATGTCTTCTTCCAAGTTTGGGAATTTTTCATTCATTATTTTTCTAACTTCCACCCTACCCTCCTTTTCCTCTCCCTTCGGGACACAAATGACACTAATGAGATTAGATTTTTTTTAAATAGTCCCACAGTTCCCAGAGGTTTTCTTCTTCTTTTTAAGTTATTTTTTCTCTCTAGTGTTCATATTGTTTACTTTTCATTGTTCTATCTTTGTTCACTGTTTCCTTTCTCTGTCCTTCCTTTTTGCTACTGAGCCCATCCACTGAGTTTTTTATTTCAGTTATTGTGTTTTTCAGTTATAAGATTTCCTTTTGATTCCTCTTTATATCTTCTATTAGTTTGCTGAGACTTTCTAAGTTTTTGGCTGAGACTTTCTGTTTTTTGTTTGTTTCAAGTGTGTTTATAATTGCTTAAGCATTTTTATGATGACTGCTTTAAATTCTTGCCAGATCATTCCAATACCTGTTACCTCATTGTTGACATCTGCAGATTCTTTTCTTACTCAAATTGAGATTTCCTTGGTTCTTTATACAATGAGTGATTTTCAATTGTATCCTGGGCACTTGAGTGTTATACTATGAGATTCTGGATCCTATTTCAGTCTTCTCTTTCAGCATGTCTCCTCTGACATCCAGCTGGTGAGGAAAGGGGAGTGCCACTTCATTACTGCCAGATGGGAGTGGAAGTCCAGGCCCCCACTCAGCCTCCTTTGACCCCCAGGGAAGAGAACTGCTTTGCTATTGCTGAGCAGAGCTGAGATTTCCAGCTACCCACTAGGCCTCCGCCGATACCACCCCAGTGGCAGAGGAGGGAAGGAGGGGTGCCACATTGTAGCCAGGCTAACCGTGAAAGTCTGTTCTCTCCGCCAGCCTTTGGTGACAGAGTGTATGTGAGGCTGTGGTTTCTCTCACAGTGTTTGACTTGGGCGAGCTAGTTATTGTCTAAAAGGTTTATGTCATGCTGCTCCTTTACTGGTCCTTTGGCTAGAGAGAGCAGGTTTTCTGGGGGGCCTTTTATTGTGTCTGTGTCTGCTGGTGTTTCCTGACTGCCTGCTTTGGTCCAGAACATATGAGATAAAAAGAAAACCCAGCAAACTTACTGCCATGTTGATCTGTGGGTCTCTAGGTCCCTTGCCGGTCTGCTTTCTCTCAACCTTTCAGAGTCTTACTACATTTGTTTTGTATACAGAGTCCAGAGTTATCAGCTATACTTAGCAGGAGACATAGGGAGAAGTGTGTCTGTTCCATCTTGGTCACATAATTTTCTTTTAAGTAAAAAAACAGCATGTAATAAATTAATATGTACCTTTGTTTGCATTTTGTAAGAAAAATAAATATATATTGTAATGGAACATTGTGCAAGATTCCTATTGCCCAGAATTGTTGCTAAGAAGAACACTAAAGACAAAGGGATGCTAAGTCCCCAATATTCTAGAAAGAGCCCCTACAAGAGGAGCCAGGCACATTCTGCAGTGCTTGCTACAAGTAGGCAGAATCAGCCTATATTCAACCCCGCTGCCCCCAAACTACAAAGGAAGGATTTTTAGAAGCAGAAAGGAGTATGTCCCTCCGACCATGAGTCTGACCTGTAATAAAAGACAGGAAGTGTTCTCAATGAAATTTGGATTCATACTTTGTCTCAGACAGGACTTTGAATAATCAATTTTCACCAGAAAGTTATGGAATCTGCCTAAGACAGTAGTAAGGGACAAGAAAGGGGTTTGACAGAACCCAGCTGAACTCATTGAACCGCTTCCTGTTTATACAGCCACTGAGAAGAGATGCTCTCCCTCTGTATATTGTTTAAATATATACAAAAGGAAAGCCTGCCTGCAAGGATGAAAACCAAAACACATCTGGAAGTGCAATAACTGGTGATTTTTATTTTGTTCTTCAAGCTTCTCTAATTTTTAAAGTTTTTCATTACTTAGCATGTATACTTGTACATTTTTTAAGAACAGATTTTAAGTGTCAACGAAAAGAGTACTTGTTTGATTTGGGACTTATCTCATCGATCATAGGCCTAGACCCTCTGAGCCCAAGTGATGAAAAAGATGAAGGTCCTGTGGCTCATTCTGAAAACCAATGAGCCTGCATCAAGGAGTACAGCACAGTATTTGAGTCTCCCACATGGGCAGATACTTCTCCAGGTCAGTGTAGTTTAACAGCCTCCAGACGGGATATTCTAGCTCATGCCCTTGAAGTCCTTGGGAAGACTTCCCACAAGCTCTATCGTGACTTTGAATTGAGAAAAATCAAGGCTATTCTGTTGCTATTGTCATCCTTTTGAACAAGTCTTTTATCAATTAATTCCAAAGCACATGTACACATACACACATGCACACTTCCCTCCCCTGTCTCAGAATCCCGTAGTCAAATATGTTATTTTACAGCAAGGCTGGTTTCCTTTCTGTCTCCTGAGAACATTGCCCCTCTTCTGAGGCTCATTCATGCTCATCTCTCTGGAGTAGTAATGCATCCATTAAACATCAAATGCCTAATGATCCAATTGACTAATGGCCAATTTGCCTAAAATTTTGTATTCAAATTTAGTAATTTTAAACCACTTTTAAAAGCACATCTGAATTGATTTTGGACTTCTAATAACTGTCATCCAATTTTTCAAAAGATGGGATTGCTTACTATTCTTCTGAGTATCCCTTTCTGTATTATGTGATTTGAAGTACTTTTTTCTTTCTCTAAAAGTTCTTTCTTCCAAATGTTAGGCTCCTGGCAATTCCTAGCAAAACTAAGAAATTTTACAAAATATTTATCAAATTTATCCTTTTTATGCCTCTTGCCTTACTCCTGCAGACATGTTTTTGTTTTCCACCATGTGCACCTGTGTACCTCATGTATTTATTAACTAAATTAGCATACACACGTAACTTATTCTATTTATGAGTACTGACATTTTGACAAGATGAAGATATGAGCTGGATAGATCATAACCATTCTGAACAACATTATTTTTCTCAAGGCACCTGGTTGATAAAAATAATAGTAGACTCTGAAATACAAAATGTCATTACTAAATGTATTTCTAGAAAAGTCTAGAATGTCTTCCTCTTTTCCTATGTTATTTTATATGCATTAAATCCTTTATAAACCTCCAAGATGTCCCACTTTCCCTTAATTAATCATCTTTGGCACAGATTCTCACTTCTTTGGCCTTCCTTTCACATCTAGATGTAGTTTCTACAATCGTTTCTAAAACTTTCACATAGGCCCTGGTTCTTCATGTTTCCTTTATATATTTTTCTAAGTCTTAAATAATTTGAATGCTGTGACCTTTTCTCCTAATTCTATTGTATTTGCTACAGCACTGAGCAGGTCTGTTTTACCAAGGGCCTGGTTAATTCTTGCTGAGTGCAAGTATTGTTTTTAGAAAGACTCCAAGTTTATTTTAGAAAGAACTGAAAGGGAGGAAGAATGAGTCCTCTACCCTCTAGGTTCGTCTGACTGGTCTAAGAATTAAATTGACCTGAGATAGAATAACAGGAGAAAATCAAACAAATATAATAACATGTACACGTGAGAGAAACCCATGAAAACTGAGTAACACATTAAAATGGCTGAAGCCAACACCTTTAATACCATCTTCAGCTAAAGACAGAGGATGCTGGGCTAGTGGTTTGGGACTTCAGAGGGGAGGAAGGCAATTCACGTGGAGATGGAAAAACAAATGTTTTCTGGGCCACCTACCACACCTAGAATTATCTACAGTGACAGCTCCTTCCTGGGACAAGCCTTCTATCTCAACTTCATTTAGACAGTTAAAGGGAAGGTCAAAGTGTCTTTCTGAGTCTTTTGTTCTTAAAAACAATCAAGCCAGAGAGATACATTTTGGGGTGGCAAATTCTGATCCCCTGCAGAACCCAAGTTTATTTTCTTTTGAAATAAAAACTTGAATGTTCCAGACTAATTTATATTTATATTTGTATTTTTCAAAATGTAAAATGCTTCTTATATTAAGAAAAGAAGACAGATTCACTTTTTTGCTACTTAAATATTCCTGTTAAACATCAAATTTTCTTCTGGGCATCCATGTTACGTGATTATTTTTAAAAGTCACAAACTGTAATGATGGTTGAAGGCTAGAAAGCAGTGCCAATGTGAAATGTGCTGATTTATGTCACTAACACAGCTGTAGTCCTGTAATCGCAGAGTACCACAGCCTTGACAGACACCCAAAATCCAATTCGATGTCATTTAAACATAACTGCTGTGGTCCTGCAAGAGAGGGAGAATCTGTAAAGAACTCAGAATGAAGCAGTATATAGATTGGTTGAATAAAATTGAGTAGTGAAGTAAGGGCAGGCTGTTCAGAATTTCATCAGCTCTGATATAGAGATAAAGGTTAATTAGGCAAGAGCTTATCTTGAGTTTTGAGGGCACCAGTTGTGAGACCAATCTTATTTATAGGGTATGGACTTGGCATCCCCAGATGCCCCAAAGCTAATAAAAGGAGTTCAGACTAGACACCTGAGCCCTGGGGAAAATGCTCTAAGGGTTTATAACTTTATATCTTATGAACAGATCAAAATCTCTGGTCAATATGCAACCTCATCCAGTTGAGGTTACTCCAAATTTACTTGGGAAGATGGTCCCAGGTAGCTCTGAATGGCAAAGTTCCTTTAGTGCTTAGTATACAAGCATCCTTAACCTAGGAAATTTAGAACCAGCTACTGACATCACGAAATAAATCAAATCCATAGAATTAATATGTGTTTGATTTTAGAGTAATTTTTAATATAATATAGACATAAATTTGGCATACTATCAATCTTTGGATTTAATTTTTAAAGTGTTTTGAGTGTGTTAGTTTCCTATTGCTGTCTCAACAAATTACAACAAATTTACTGGCTTAAAACAACACAAATTTATTACCTCACAGTTTGTGTAGATCAGAAGACTGACACACTGGTCTCACCAGGCTGAAATCAAGGTGTTAGCAGGTCTGTGTTCCTTGCTGGAGACACTGAGGAACAATCTGCTTCAGGCTCATTCATGTTGTCATCAGAATTCAGTCACATGCTGTTATGAGGCTAATGTACTAGTTTCCTTGCTGGGTGTGGGTGGTTCTCAACTTCAAGAGGCTGCCCACATTCGTTCCTTGGTTGTGATTCCCTTCCTCCTTCTTCAAAGCCAGCAGTGGTAGGTTGAATCCTTCTCACACTTCCGATCTTTTTGAACTCCATTTCTGTCTCACCTCTCCTGCCTTTTCTTCTGCTGCATCTCTCTGATTCTACCTGGAGATTTCTCATCTTCAGGGCTTGAATGATTAGATGGGCCCAGCCAGATAATCCAAGATAACCTTCCCATTTTAAAGCCTATAATTTTAATCACATCTGCAAAGTTCCTTTGACCTCTAGCACCACATGTTTACAGGTTCCAGGGATTAGGATGTGGGATATCTTCGAGAGGTTATTATTCTGTCTACCACAATGAGTAATTAATTTAATTGGAAGGTATAAGAGTATTTTCCTAAGCCAATAAATGTCATTGGAATATTTAAGAGGAGTTAAGTATCCTCATAAATTTAACTTCCTAGATTTACAAGTGATATTTAAATAAATGCTTGCCAACTGTTTTAGGTCATAGAACACAAAGAAAATAATAATATTCACACAGTAGCCTGTGATATTGTGATTTATAATAAATATATATTTTGGTCTTTGGCCACAGTTTCTGGCTTACAGCTCCCAAAACCCTTGGAATTTCCTAAGAGATTAGAGCAATGGGAGCATCTTTTGTTATAATATTTTGTCTTTCACCCTCAGTTCCGGAAATTGCTTAGAGCCATAAAGATGAAATGAGTGTCTTATTATTCATAACAAGCCCCTTTCAATCACAATTTAGTTTATGTTAATGAGGTGATTTTTGGAAATCCCCTAAGGATGGGAGCTGGTTACCAGGGGAACCAACCATGTGATTAGAGCGTTAGAATTTTCAGTCCCATCCCCTGACCTCCACTGGAGACTGAATCAATTTCCAAAGGATAATAACTTAATCAATCATGCCTGTGTAATGGAGCCTCCATAAAAACTGAGGAGGAGTGGGAGTCAGGGAGCTTCCAGGTTGGGGAACCAGAATGCTTCCATAAGCTGCCATGCCAGGCCCCAAACTTTACAGGGAGAGAAGCTCTTGCATTCGGGAACTCACCCTAAGTATCTCTTTATCTGGCTGTTATTTCATATCCTTTAATATCCTTTGTAATAAACGAGTAATCTAGTGAGTAAACTGGTTTTCTGAATTGTGTGAGCCACTCTAGCAAATTAATTGAGCCCGAGGTGGGGTCTTGGAAACCTCTGATTTATAGCTGCTCAGTCAGAAGTGTTACCACACAAAGGGCATGATCTGCTCACCACAAGACAAAAGCCAATCATCAAGAGGCAAGATGGTGGAAAAGAAAGGGTTTTATTACAGCTTGCTAGCAAGGGGGAAGATGGCTGACTAATGTCTCAGAAAACCATCTTACAGAACAAAGACTACAGGCCAGTTATATAGGGGGCTGGTCTCTGGGTGGGGGAGGCATCTGGTTTCAGGATGGGGCATCCATCTAGTCTTAGTTCCTGGCAGTCTTTTTTTTTTACTTGATATGTGTCAGAGACTGGAGCACCGCCATATACCCCAGTCTTTCAGTTGTCATTGATGAAGGCTATCAGCCTAGATTCTCTGCCCCAGAGTCATCACATTCCTAAGGAACTCAAAAGAACCAGGTCATCAACTTATAGCAGCTGGGAGGGACCACAAAACCCACAGAGCATGTCTGAACTGGTTAATCAGCAATAGGGTTTCTTTCCTACACTATGGTTTCCCTTATGTCAACCTTGTCTTGAGCTGGTATCAGAAGCACAGGTAACGAGCTGGTCTTGTGATTGGCATCTGAAGTTGGAGGAGGGAGCAGTCTTGTGGGACTGAGCCCTTAACCTCTGAGATCTGACACTATCTCCAGGTAGATAGTATCAGAATTGAGTTAAATTTGTGGGACACTTGGTCAGTGTCTCTGGAGAATTGAGTTAATTGCTTGGTGGTGTGGGAAAGAACACATATTGGGACGCCCCAACCCCAGCAAATCCCCTTTGGTGCGACTGTGGTTGTCCCTATTTCAGCTAATGCACTAGGATGATTTTGTTCACTTTTCTTAAATTCAGTCTGTAAGTCTTTTCATTGTTAGAATCCAACTCTTCCCTTCTTGACCCCCCTTTGCCTTCATTTTATTCAAGACTGAGATGATTTCCCTTCACCCCAAATGAGGGAGAGCAGAATATGCAATCCCAGAATGTGCCACTTTGGCATCTGGATTATTCTGAGCTGAAGACAATTGGGGCCCAGCAGACACAGGAGGAAATTTTCACCTCCTCCTCAAGTGCCTAGAAGAATTTAAATAGGGGACCTGTACCAGGAAGAGAGCTATTACCAAAAATAACTTTTTATATGCCAAAGATTTATCTTATGGCATGGCAAACACTTGTTTACCAAACATTTGTTTTTCTCAGCTTCCTATGAATTATCTTCCTCTCTTTTGAGATCACAGATCCCTACCCCCTTCTCCTTAGCTCAGGATGGTATATAAGCCTCAGTTACCTGACTGCTGGGGAATATCATATTTTTATGGGTCTTCCATACGTATAAAATTTGTTTCTCTCCTGTTAATCTGTTTTATGTCAATTTAATTATTAGGCCAGCCAAAGAACCTAGAAAGGAAGATAGGAAATGTTTTTTGCCCCTACACAAATAATCCAATTCTTAGCTGGAAAGCAGCTGACAACTTCCCATGATAATTAGAAGTCTATAATCAATCCTACCCGAGCAAATTTCCACAGGCCTCTCCAAATATCAGGGCCCCCTGGTCATGTTACCAGACAAAGGGCACAATCTGCTCACTGTAAGGCAAAGGCCAATCAGCAAGAGGCAAGATGGTGGCAGAGAAAGGGCATGTCTTGAGTGATAAGCTAGCAAATCAGAAGATGGGGGGACTAGTGTCCTAAAAAACCATCTTAAGGAGGGCACAGAATCTTGAAGCAGTTATATAGGCCAGTGGGTTATAGGGGAGGGGATTAAGAATGTTGACCCTCTGGTGTTACAGACTGGGAGTCACCACACCAGATAGACTCTGTCCAGGCATCAACACATTCCTAAGGAACTCAAAAGAATAAAGTTATCATCTTATCCAAGCTGGGAGGTACATACACAAGCGGCAGTCATAAACTCTACAGAGCAGGGAGGTCTCCTGGAGGGTGCATATCCAGCTGGGTTAGTTAGTCACAGGTCATTCAAAGTTACAATATTGTTTTTCTCCTACAATATGACTTCCTTTATGTCAACCTTGTGTTGAACTGGTATCAGTCACTGGAAAACCAGGACCCCCATGACAAACTGTACAATTCATTAGAGAGAATTAGTTGTCACTGGCTGTGAAAGAAAACAGTTTCTCTTCTGTACTACACTACCACACTCACAACACTTCTGACACTAGGTACATGGATTTTCTACACCAAGCAATTCTGTGACACCAGCTGGGTGTCCTAAAATTAAATTCTGACACCAACTGGAGTTAGTGCAGCTCCCACAAGTTGAGGCCTCAGTCCCATAATGCTGACCCCCACTTCAAATGCCAATCACGAGTCCAGGTTGTCACCTGTGCTTCTGTGCTATAAGTCAGAGGTTCCCACAAACCCTCCTCAGGTTCAGTAATTTGCTAGAATGGCTTACAGAACTCAGGAAAACAGTTGACTTACTAGATTAACGGTTTATTATGAAAGGATATAACTCAGGAACAGCCAGATGGAAGAGATGCATAGGGTAAGGTATGGGGAAAGGGGCAGAGCTTCCACGCCCTTTCTGAGTATGCCACTCTCCCAGCACCTCCACGTGTTCACCAACCAGGAAGTTCTCTGAACCTCTTTCTTCAGGGATTTTCATGGAGCCTTCATTACATCCCATGATTGATTAAATCATTGGCCATCACTGACTAAACTTAATCTCCTGCCCCACCCCTCCCCAGAGGTGGAATGGGGTGCTGAAAGTTTCAACCCTCTAATAACATGGTTGCTTCCCCTGGCAACCAGCTTCCCCTCTTCCTGAAGTTATCTACGGGCTTTCCAAAAATCACCTCATTAACATAAACTGTGGTTGAAAGGGCCTGTTATGAATATCAAAACACACGCTTTAGCCTTTATTGTTTGCTCTTATCACTTAGGAGATTAAAAGCATTTTAAGAGCTGTGTTCCAGGACCCAAGGGAGGAAGACCAAATATATATTTCTTAGTGTATCACAATACCACAGGCCAAAATCCCAGTATGGTTAGTCCATAGCAAGGAAGGGTAATAGAAGAAAAAGAAGAGGAGAGATTTGGCTATTATCACACCCATTTTAGAACTGAGAAAACTGAAATTTACCTAAGATTACATATCCAATATTACATCCAGTAAGTGATAAAGATGAAATTCAATACCAGAGTTCAAGCCCTTTATACAGCAATACCTCTGGTGGATGGAAAGATGTAGAGTGTAAGGCTAAAAACATAGATTGAAGCCACATTTGAAAGGCCTTGACTGGCATGCTAAGTGTGGAAGTTAATAAACAAAAACCTCATTAATTTGGAGTCAGGAGGCCAAAAGAGGGAGTTCTCAGCCCTACGTCTATAGTAGATTCCAACAAGAAGAAGAAAGACTTCATCTTCTTGACCAGCAAGAAGCTCAGCCAATGAGAAGCTGTCACAACTTGGCCAATGAAAAGCCACTATATCTTAAACTCTTTGTTTATGATAGCCTTCCCAATTTCCTCTTTCTCTCTGTAAAAGAGTTTCTCCTCCTTTGCTGCTGGGGGACTTACACATGGCTTGCCACGGTTGAAGACTCTGTATTAAAATTCTTTGCTATTCATGAATAACCCCAATTTTTCTGGAGAAATAACTGGCTGTCTATTTGTTTAAGGTCAACATAAGGATTTGGGCCTTAATTTTCTAATCTAGGGAATGAGGAGCCATTAAAAGTCTTGAAGAAAAGTAATGATATGAGATGACTTGTGTTTTCAGGTGTTCTAAGGTTTAAAAGTACCTAAAAAGCCTTCAATATTTTGTTAGGAGGATCTTGTTTTAATTTCTGTGGCCTCTTAAGAAGAGAGGAGATGGTGTCTATGTGGAAGGAGAAAGTGAAATTTCTGAGAAGGAGGTGGATCCCATTTCAAAAGTGACAGAAACGGCCATTCCAGCATCTGGTCCCATCAAAAATAAGATTCCTTGATTGGCCTGTTGGAGATCTCAATCCTACACTTGTCACATTGCAAGAAGTACAGTCAACTTTGACATTCATAATGCATGAAGCAGCCTGTGCATCAATTGATACTCAATTAATATTTGCTATATTGAACTGAGATTCTGCCCTGCCAGCTTCTCAGTGATTGAAAACTTGATTTAGTCTTGTTCTCTGTGAGGTTTAAATAAAAAGATTTCTTCATAATGTTTTGTTAGCTAGAAACTGAAATTTGCCATTCCCCAAGTGCATGCACTAGGTGATCAGGGCTTTATTATAACTGGAGGAAAAAACTTCCCCAGATTGCACAGTTAGCATTCAGAAGATTGCCTTATATATATGGCTCTCATCTTTAGCTTGATATCAGTGTTGGGGAGGGTAAATTCTCCCTTCTACCTTTCTTGAGTCCTTATGGCCGGACTAATAATAAAATTGACACAAGCCAGATGAACAGGAGAAAAACTAATTTAATATATATGCACAGGAGATTATATTAATGATGTTTTCCAGGTGAACAAAGCAGACAGTTCATATATCTTTTTACACCAAGAAACAATAAATTTGTGAGGAAGTGACAAGAAAAAGAACCTTAGGTTTAGGGTATGTAATTAGTGATGAATTTAAGCAGAGTTTAGGCTTGAGTAGTAAGTTAGTAAAAGTAACAAGGTTTGTTTATGCAGGCTTCTTGGCCCTGAATTCCCTAGCTCTGGTGATAAGGATGTCTCTATCTCCTGGTGGGGGGAAGTACCTTTCACATGGAAGATTTATTTCTTTCTCTTGGGGGAACAGAGAGAGGAGGGTCAACACTTTAAGTCAAAATAAGTAACTTTAATCCAAAATAATCAATATATCATTGTGGGATATTTTGGGGCAGCCTTCCTTGGGCCCCAACATCAGCTAAATATCAAGTAAGTGTGTATGTATAGAACTGTGATTAGGAGTATTGATTAGTGCTGGTTCTGGCTTTGCCACATACTAATGGTGTGGCCTTGGGCAAGTTATTTATCCTCTTTTAGCATTAATTTATCTTGTGTAAAATCCTGAAACTAGTACTTACTTCATAGGCTTTGTGAGATTAATGATATTATATGTGTAAAACTTTTAGCTTAATGCCTGACAAATACAATTGATAAATATTAGTTTCCATAATTATCAACTATACCCCCCCAAAGTTCACTGTGATTTTCGTACAGTGCTGTCTTAGCAATTCATTCTAATAAAATGAAATGTAACAAGCATTTCCAACAATAATAGAATCTTAAAGCTTTTTAAGTTGTTCAGTGCTAAAAATAAAGGCTTCAGGATTCATTTTCTTTGAATGCACAATTCAATCATACTACAGAAAAAATGCAATGGACTTTATTGATTCTTTTTTAAACAGGGCTAGATTTCAGTGACGAAGGTCAAGCTGTTCAGGAAACAGATCTGGTTGTCTCAACCAGAAAAATGAACTCTGCAAAGGATATTTTATGGTAGGTTATTGGGTCATTTTCTCTGCTACTTCCCTTGCCTAAATATTCTTGAAACTTTCTCACCTAATTCTACCCTGTTTCCAGGCCTGACTTAAATGTCACTCTTAAGTAGCTGCCAAAATAACACCATCAATATCAATCACTGCCCTCCTGAAAGGGGCTGGCATGAGCATCTATGTCAGAAGCTGAGCAGTGATTATCTTCAGTAGAAAATGTTAAAATTTGCTGTCCTACATTGTTTTATCTCCAGTAATTTCATGATTGTTGATTCTGTGAATGTGTTATAACTTTTCCATTTCACTGGAAGCTTCTTAAGGGCAGTAGGGAAACAACATATAAGTTATTGTATGCTATAATTCCTGGCCTATAAAAGATATTCCAAAAATGTTGTTAAATTTAATTGAATGCAAAATGAAGAAGTATCGAGAGCCCATCTTTTTGGTGCCCTGAGGTGCTTCTCATTCACATTATGCCCATTATGAATATTTTCAAATCATCAGCCAAATGTCACTTGTTTGCAGGAGGTCACTGAATAGACAGGAATGGAAAGTATCAGCTTTGGGGGCTCAGGGATGGAGTGGGGTGAGAGGAAGAAGAGATGAACTCTCAATTAAGTTGAATCTAAAGAGTCAAGCATGTTTTGAGAACATCATTTTCCCTGACCTTCTATATTGTTTTCAACTGCAGATTTTCCCATTTCAGCCCAGTGATTTAACTAATGATCCCTTAAACTATTTGGCCCATGATCAAATAAGGACACAGTTCATTGAGAAGACTTCAAGGGTATTTATTTCCTGGATGGATAAATTATTTTCCACAAGCATCTAGCAAGGTGGATGTGAAATGATCTCCTGCTTTGCTAAACACCTGCTAACAAACTCAAAGCCAAAAGCACAGTGCTCAATGATATTGTTTTGTTTATCTGTCCTTCGAGTTATCAGGCCATGGCAATTTAGAACAAAGACCATCTCCCCCATCCTACCTTAGAGTTCCCAGATTTCTAAGCAACCTTCAAAGGTAGTAATAGACATCTTTGGATCATTTTTAACATTTTAGAAAAAACATAATGGATAAGACCCATGAAAATGGAACTTCCTAGAAATATTAATTCCATTGATATGACAACTGAAGCTACCTCTGTCCCCTTATTTGTGCCAGTTCTTTAGGGGCTCAAGAACTATGAATTAAGCATGCAAGAAGAGATATGAAAAGGTGCCTACATGTAGACAACACTTTTTAACAAACTGATTAAAAGCTTGGAATTATTTGAATTTTTTTTAAAAAGTGTAATGGAAACAGCACATTAATTGGCAATATGACTCTAAAAGCTAACTTCAACAGTAAGGTTTTATTGTTTTGATTGGAATCATTATCTCCAGCTAATCAGAAGCTGTGATTCTTGGTTCTAAGTGTCTTCTATTAAATATATTTTATAGAAAAAACCCTATGTTTTTAAATAGAAAAAAACATATTACTTTATACACAACACACAGTCCATCTGGTAGATCAAATCTTTCAAAATAATAGGACCAAAAGGAGAAGATATTATAAGAAGGAATCTTGTGTGGTGAAAAGTTTGGAAACTAATGTGCAGTACTATGCCTGGCATATAGTCAAGATTCAATTTATGTTTGTTGAATGAGAGAATGAAAAGACCAACCTCCTCATTAGAAAGATTAAAAGAATTAAGTCCTAAAAGTTATCCCACTCACAAACTGGCAGGAAGCAGAGTAAGTCTCAAAACTAGGTCTTCTATCTCCAACAAGACCCAGTGAATCATTCGGCAAGGAAACTACTAGCTAGGATGAGAAAGAAGAGACTTGTCTTTAATTTAGTTCAGCCTAATATAGCAGCACAAACTCATAAGCCTACTTTCTTCTTTAATAACAGAATGGAAAATGCAATCAGCTTTTTTTTTTTCTTTTTTTTTTTTAGGGGATATCTTTGATAGGAAATGTAACTCTTTACCAAAGCTAAAGCCATTTGGATTCCAAATAATCACAGTAGGTGTCTTAGTCTGTTTGAGCTGCTAAAACAAAAATACCATAAACTGGGTGTCTTAAATAGCAGAAATTTATTTCTTACTGTACAATTGTGGGAAGTCTGAGATCAAGTTGCTGGCAGATTTGGTGTCTAATGAGGGCTTTCTTCTTGGTTTATAGATCATCTGGCTGTGTCCTCACATGGTGGAAGGAGTAAGGGAGTTCTCTGAGGTCTCTTTTATAAAAGCACTAGCCCCTTTCATGAGGGTTCCACCCTTATAACCTAACCATTCATCTCCCAAAGGCCCCACATCCAGATACCATCACCCTGGGGATTAGGTTTCAACATATGAATTTGGGGGGAACACAAACATTCAGTCTATAGCAGTAGGTTAATGGGCAGGACTAGAAAGCATTACTCTTCCTACACTTGTCATTTGGCCTTGGTACCCTGGAAATCAGCCATCAGTGTCTGCCTCACTGAGGACCAATGGATTGAAAAATGCCATGAGCCATGAAAGAAACATTATTTTACTGTTAGATTCTGCATATATATAATTGAATTCATCCATGACAAACATTACACCAGTGGCACCCAGTTCAGATGAGCCTTGATGAAGACCCAGTGACTCATGCAGTAGAATCCTCTGCCACAAATATAAATGCTGGTAAAATTTCTTGTTATTCATCAGTTCCTTGCCTCCATCTCTGATTCCTAATTAATGTGAAGATGGTTGTCATCCCGCTGGGAACACAGGATGCTGACTTGCTGGAGGCTTTAGAACTATTCTAATAATAAGTTTCTGCTCGTAGACAACAGCTATCTTAACATATTGAATTATATTTGCTATAAAAGTATGTGATGTGCCATAAAGTACATTGGGTTTTCCAAATTCTTAATATAGACTGTCGTGGTTTTTCTGTAGTCTTTCTCACAAAAAGAAACCAAATTTAAATGCCTATCTCATCAATTAGTAATCATCTGGCAAGATCCACTGAAAATGCTATTTTCAATAATGGTAGCCTGCTTCAGAATTCCTGCAGAGTGTTCCTACAAGACTATCTCCTTTCCCATCCTTTTTTCCTTCTACAGAAAAAAGGGTTGGTGTTTTTTTCTCTCCTTTTTTTTTTACAGCTAATTAGCTTGCTTTCTCAATAACTGAATACCCATAACTGAGTCCCATAATAGAACTCTTGCTGTATGAAAGAACAAAGTCAAGGAAAAGAAATGGAAAGAAACAAATGTGAGCAGAAAATAAAAGGAAGAAAAAGATCTGAACACTACAAAAGAGAGCCTTTTAGATTATGCAATTCTATATCTCAAATAAAACAGGCTGGAGAAAACAGTTACAAGTAGCACTTTTCACCAATCTTTTCTCAAAACATGTATTAGAGGTGTTCTAATGGCACCTTAAAGTCTTTGAAGAAACCCAAAGACAATTTGGGCAGAAATAAATAAGGGCACATAGTCTTTCATTGGCACAATGAAATCAAATTTAATATATTATTAACATAGAAATGTTAATGCAAAGTCATTTGGTCATCATTTTTAATTTCTTAGTTTGATCAGTTTAATTGTTCTATGCTCCTAATAAAGATAGTTATTGAATTCTTCTCCCATGTGCAATATAGGTACACTACTTGAAATTTCTTAATTAGTATTTGCTTTCTTTCTTACTAAAATTTACCCATGGGAGTAAAAAGATCAAGAAAAAATGAAATAATTATGCAATCACAAGTCATAGCAATTTAACCAAGAATCATTGCACCCAATAATAGCGTGTAAGTAAGGGTTAAATAAAATGCAACACAGATAATGTACTTATCTGGAATTTTTAGCATAACTCCCCCTTTTTTTCTTCCTCTTAAGAAGGTATTCTGAAATCAAATGTGGAAAAGTGATGTGACTATAAGGATTGCTTTAAAGTCACTTTATATATTTTTTAAGTAAATTAACTGAATTTAAATGTATAACTAAGTCACTAATTTTCAAGCTTTAATATTTTGATTATAACTGGTAATATATCATTTTTCTTACACTGCACTGTTGAACACAACATGCCAGCAAGTCACGACTTCAAAATCACCAAAATTGCTCTTTTCAGATCTTAAGACTTATCTCAATATATAGCAGGCAATATGTAAACCATTTAATATACATTACCTGACTTAATGCTGATGACATCTTCTATTTAAATAAGGAAATGTGCCCAAGGAGTCCCAACTTGTAAGGAATGACAGCAGGATTTGAACTCAGTTCAATCTGATTCCCAAGTTTTTAACCTCTATGCTACAACATGTGTTACACAGATATGCTTGTTCCCAAAGGAGGAACAAGTTTCCTGAAAGTAACTGATCCCTAAAAGGATGTGACACGACACGTTTGCTTAGAAAACTTGGAAAGTATATAAAGTAAAATTGGAGAAAATTTCAAAAACTCTAAAGTAATCACCATTCAGAGATAAATGCTATTAATATTTTGTTAATATTCTTCCAGTTTTCTATTTTAAACCCTATTGAACTAAAAGAATAGAGGTACTATCTGCGCATAGACAAAAACCTGCAAAAAATAATGGTGCTTTGTCTCAGAGCCTAATCAAGTCCTTACAAGGGGCAATTTCTAAACTTTAGCCAAGTTTTTGGATTTGCAAAGGGAAGTTTGGAAATGAGCTTCAGGGCAAAGACTGGAGAGAGCTGAGTTCTTATGCACAAGAAAATAAGAGGAATTTTTTTTCTTTGTTCCTGAGAAAAAGGAGGCAGAAAAGAAATATGAGAAAATGAGTGAAAGAGGACCAAACTACATGGTGGAATAGCCAGAAGACTTTTAAGAGAAGAAATGTTTAATTTTAAATTTTAACTCATTTGTGCTTTGTGATGCAGCTCTCTCAGTCTTCCCAAATCTGATACACAAGGGCTTGTTTGAGGGATATTGTGTGGCCTACAAGGAAAGAGTCTAAGTGCCATGTGGGGTCAATGGTAAGGTGAACGAGAAATTGCACCAAAACATGGAGCAGAGAATAAGCATTTCTAAGAGGCAAACATTCAGAGCCCAAGGTGAACATGAAACACAGGTTCCCTAGAAATCCACAGAAATGTTGGGAAAGGCATCATATTTCGATGAGATGTGGAATGAAATGGAGATGTGTGCTAATCTTATCTAGATTTTTAAAGGTAGAATAACTGCTGAGTGCTATCCTATGGAAAAAAATAAACAGTTATTTTCCATTTTAGTCATTTGCATTGTCTCTAAGTTTCACTACTATAAATAAGTCTGAAACTATAATGAGATATCACAACACTTACCATAATGGGTAAAATTAAAAAGACAGACTATAATAAGTGTTTTCCGAGGATGTAGAGCAATGGAACTCCCTTACGTGGTTAATGGGTGTTCTAAAATAGTTCAACCACTTTGAAAATTATTGGGATTCTAAAGCTCGCCCTGTAACCTGACCATTCCATTCCTGAGTATGTATCCAAGAGAAATTAGTGCACATAAACCTCAAAAGACTAGTACATCCATGCAGGAGTTCTTTCTCAGCATTTTTTGGGAAATGTATTTTCTAATTCTGAGAAAAATCAGTTGAGAGTGACATCATCAAAATAGCAATATAGGAGTTTTCTACCATCTTCCTCCCAAAGAACACCTGCTTTAACAATTACCCACAGATGAGCAAGCCTTTGTGGAAATCCAGGAGTCCAGTAGAAAAGTTCCAGCACTCTGTCGGAGAGAAAAAAAATCCAAGATTGGATGCATTGAAGAGGGTAAGAGGAACAGTTTCACTTTACCCTCATCACCCCTCCCCCAAGGTGGCACAGTTCAGTCCTAGAGAGAGCTATTAGGCAGTAATATTATCCACAGGGAAAGTGAGAGGATGAGCATGGGGTTTCCCAGCTGTGCAGGATGCTTCCAAAGAGGCCCATCTCTTTATCACCCCATCAAGAATACTAAGTCATAAACTGCTTAAATAAGGGGTGGTAAATGTCTGGGAACAGAGCCAGGACTTGGAGCAGAACATATCAAATGGACACTGATTCTATCAGGAAACCCACTCATGAGCCGTGGGTGTGCCTCTCCTGCAGATACCCCCAACAGCGCCACGGACATCCCCAGTGCTCCATGTGTCTCACCCTCACACACCCCCATCCCATGGCCAGCTCCCTGTGTGCTCCTCCACAGTGATGAAAGAAAGCTAGTGAGCACAGGGATAAAGCCCACCTGATTCTAGTCAGCTAGTGAGCACAGGGATAAAGCCCACCTGATTCTGCAGGACTGGGAGAAACCCAAGCATTCAGCACTGCCCTAGTGAAAACAAACACAAAACTGTCAGCACTCAGCCTGGCTTTGCATACATACAATCTTAAGAATTCCTTCTCAAAAGAGAACAAGAAGTGTAGGGCACGTATATCCATACAAAAGGTCTGAAAAGGCATAAGTATCCCTAATAGGGATAATGGAAAGTATTTCTCTCCTGAAGCAAGTCAATAAAGACTGGAGGAGGTGAGTACTTCTTCAAATGCAAAGATAGCAATGTGAGACTACTAGAAACATGCAAAATCAAGGAAACATGGCACCAACAAAGGAACACAATAATTTTCCAGTAACTGACCCCAGAGAAATGGAGATAAATTCAAAAGACTTGTTTGAAGGAAGCTCAGTGAGCCACAAGAAAACACAAAAAGGTAATTCAGTGAAATCAGGAAAACAATATGTGAATAAAATGAGAAGTTTAACAGAGAGATAAAAATTATAAAAAGGAACCAAATAGAAATTCTAGAGCTGAGGAATAAGATGAATGAAAGGAAAAATGCAAGACAGACCACCAACAATAGACTGGATCAAGCAGAAGAAAAATATGTGAAGCAGAAGACAGATCATTTGAAATTATTTGGTTAGAGGAGAATAAAGAAAAAATAAAGGAAAAAGAGTGAAGTAAGCCTATGTGATTTACAGGATACCATTAGAGAAACCATCTACACATCATTGGAGATCTAGAAGGAAAAGAGAGGGAGAAAGTGATAGAATGCTTATTTAAAGAAATAATGGATGAAAACTTCTCAAATCAGGGGAGAGATTTGGACATCTAAATTCATGCAGCTCGTAGGTCCCCCTCAAATTTTAGCCCAAAATAATAATCTCCAAGACACATTATAATAAAACTGTCAAAAATAAAAAATAAAGAGAGAATTTTAAAGGCAGCAAGAGAAAAACAAATACTCCTCACATACAAGGATGGCCCCATAAAGCTATGAATGAATTTCTCAGCAGAAATCTTGAGGTCAGGAGAGAGTGAGAAGATATATTCAAAGTTATGAAAGAAAAAACTGCCAACAAAGAATACATTACCCATCAAAGTTTTCCTTCAGAAGTGAGAGAGAGAGAGAAAGATTTTCCTAGACAAACAAAAGTTGAAGGAATTTGTCACCACTAAACCTACCTTACAAGAAATGCTGAAAGGAGCTCTCCAAGCGGAAATGAAAAGGCACTAATTAGTAATATGAAAGTATATTATAATATACAACATACTGATAAAAGTAAGTATATAGTCAAAGTACTCTAATACTGTAACATGGTGGTGTGTTAATCACTTAACTTTAGTTTTAAGGTTAAAAAACAAAAATATTAAAAATAACTTTAACTGTAATAAATCACTTAACTTTAGTTTTAAGGTTAAAAGACAAAAGTATTAAAAATAACTTTAACTGTAATAATTTGTTAGTCAGTACACAATATAAAAAGAAGTAAATTGTGACATCAAAAACCTAAAATGGGGCAGGCAAGTAAAAGGTAGACTTTTTGTATGCAATAGAAGTTAAGTTGTTATCAGCTTAAAATAGACTGTCATATCTATAAGAAGATTTATACAAGCTTCATGGTAAACACAAAGTGAAAACCTACAGTACATATACAAAAGAAAAAGACAAGAATCAGAGCATACCACTGTAGAAAATCAACAATTTACAAAGGAAGGTGGCAAGAGAGGAAGAAAGGAACAAGGGAACCACAAAACAGCCAGAAAACAATTAATAAGATGGCGTTAGTAAGTCCTTACTAATAATTCCTTTAAATGTAAATGGGTAAATGGATTAATTCTTTAATCAAAAGATATAGAGTGTCTGAATGAGTAAAAAGAAAACGGGACCCAACTATATGCTGCCAACAAGAGACATGTCAACTTTAAGGACACACATAGGCTCAAACTGAAGGGATGGGAAAAGATATTCCATCAAATGGAAACCAAAAGGAAGCAGGTATAGCTATACTTATTCCAGACAAAATAGAATTTAAGTCAAAAACTGCAGCAAGAGGCAAAGAAGGTCATTATATAATGATAAAGGGGTCAATTCATCAAGAGGATGTATATGAATTCAACATCAGAGCACCTAAATACATTAAGCAAACACTAACAGATCCGAAGAGAGAAATAGACAACAATACAATAGTAGCAGAGGACTCCTATACCCCACATACAGCAATGGATATTATCCAGACAGAAACCAACAAGGTAACATTGGACTTGAACCATACTTCAGACCAAATGGACCTAACAGACATACATAGAGCATTCCATCCAAAGCAGCAGAATATACATTCTTCTTGAGAGCACATGGAATATTCTCCATGGTGATCATATGTTAAGTCACAAAACAAGTCTTAGAAAATTTAATAAGACTGAAATCATACCAAGTATCTTTTCTGACCACAGTGGTATGAAACTAGAAATCAATGACAGGAGGAAAACTGGAATATTCACAAATATGTGGAATTAAACAATACACTCCTGAACAATTGATGGATCAAAGAAGAAATCAAAAAGAAAATCAAAAAAATCTTGAAACAAAAATGAAAGCACAACTTATGGGATGCAGCAAAAGCAGTTCTAAGAAGGAAATTTATAGCAAAAAATAAATGTTTACATTAAGGAAAAAAAATCACAAATAAACAACCTAAACTTTATACCTCAAGAAACTAGAAAAAGAAGAAAAATTATGCCTAAAATAAGCAGAAGGAGGGAAATAATAAATATCAAAGCAAATATAGTGAAATAGAGATCAAGAAACAATAGAAAATATCAACAAAACTAAGAGCTGGTTCTTTGAAAAGATAAACAAAATTGACAAACTTCTAGCTAGACTAAGAAAAAAAGAGAGAAGACCCAAATAAAATCCAAAATGAAAGAGCAGATATTACAATTGATGCCACAGAAATAAAAAAGATCATAAAAGACTACTAAGAACAATTATATGCCAACAAATCATATACCTTAGAAGAAATGGATAAATTCCTAGAAACATACAAACTACCAAGACTGAATCATGACAAAAAAGAAAATCTGAAGAGACCAATAACGAGTAAGGAGATTGAATCAGTCATCAAAAACCTCCCAACAAATAGAAGCCCAGGACCAGATTGTTTCACTGGTGAATTCTGTCAAACACTTAAAGATTTAACACAAATCCCTTTCAAACTGTTCCCAACAATTGAAGAGGAGGGAACACTCCCAAATTCATCTTATGAGGCCAGTATTTCCTTGATACCAAAGCCATATAAGGACACTACAAGAAAACTACAGACCAATATCCCTGATATAGATGCAAAAGTTCTCAACAAAATACTAGCAAACTGAATTAAACACAGCACATTAAAAAGACCATACATTAAGATCAGGCGAGACTTATCCCTGGAATGCAAGAATGGTTCAAAATATGCAAATCAATAAATGTGATACACTATATTAATAGAATTAATAAATAAGATAATGATAATAATGATTAATGATAATGATCATCTAAATTGATGATGCAGAAAAATCATTTGACAAAATTCAGCATCTGTTTATGATAAAAACGCTTAACAAATTGGGTATAGAAGGAATGTACCTCAGCATAATAAAGGCCATATATGACAAGCTTCAGCTAACGTGATACTCAGTGGTGAAAAGTTGAAAGCTTCCCTCTAAATTCAGGAACAAGACAAGGGTGCTCACTCTCACCACCACTCCAGTTTTATATAGTACTAGAACTCCTAGCCAGAGCAATTAGGCAAGAAAAAGAAATAAAAGGCATCTGAATAGGAAAAAAAGAAGTAAGCGTGCCTCAGTTTGCAGATGATATGCAAACCAAAAAACTGTTAGAACTAAAGAACAATTTCAGCAAAGTTGCAAGATACAAAATCAACATACAAAAATCAGTTGCATATCTATACACTAACAATGAACTGTTTGTTAAAGAAAACAGTCCCATTTGAAATAGCGTTAAAAACAATAAAATACTTAGGAATAAATTTAACCAAGGGGTGAAAGATCTGTACACTAAAAATTATAAGACGTTGATGAAAAAAACTGAAGAAGATACAAATAAATGCAAAGATGTCCTGCATTCATGGATCAGAAGAATTAATATTGTTAAAATTTTTATACTATACAAAGCTATCTATAGATTCAGTGCAACCCCTATCAAATACCAATAACATTTTTCACAGAAATAGAAAAACAATCCTAAAATTCGTGTGGAACAACAAAAGACCCCAAATAGCCAAAGCAATCCTGACAAAGAAAACAAAGCTGGAGGCACACGCTTCTTGATTTCAAACTACGTTACCAAGCTGTAGTAATCAAAACAGTATGGTACTGACATAAAGACAGACACATAGACCAGTGGAATATAATAGTGAGCTCAGAATTAAACCCATGCATTTACTGTCAACTAATATTTGACAAGGGAGCCAAGAACAGTCAATGGGAAAAGGATTGTCTCTTTGATAAATGGTGTTGGGAAAATAGTATATTCATATGCTGTTTCACAACAATGAAATTAGACCCCTATCTTGCACTACTCATAAAAATTAACTTGAAATGGATTAAAGACTTAAATATAAGATGTGAAACAGTAAAACTCCTAGAAAAAAAAATAGGGGTAAATCTCCTTGATATTCATCTTGAAAATGAGTTTTTGGATATGACACCAAAAGCACGAGCAACAAAAGCAAAAATAGCAATTGGGACTCCATCAAAGTAAACAGCTTCTGCACAGCCAAAAAAAAAAAAAAATCAACAAAATGAAAAGGCAACTTATGGAATAGGAGAAAACATTTGCAAATCATCCCTCTGATAAAGGGTTAAGAGCCATAATATATAAGGACCTCCTACAACTCATTACCAAAAAAAAATATCTGATTTTAAAAATGGGCAGAGGACTCCATTTTTAACAGATGAGTGGATAAAGTAAAGATGAATTGATCAAGAGATGAATGGATAAAGTAAATGTGATATCCATATCTACATCTTTATCTATCTAGACATAATGGAATATTATTCAGGCAAAAAAAGGAAGGAAATCCTGCTATTTGTGACATCATAACACAGACAGACCTTGAGGGCATTATGCCAAGTGAAACAAGTAAGACAGAGGAAGACAAATACTGTATGATCTCACTTATATGTGGAATATAAAAAAGTTGAACTCATAGAAACCGAGATTAGAATGGAGGTTGCCAGGGGCTGAGCGGTAGGAGAAATGAGGAGATGCTGGTCAAAGGTTACAAACTCCCGGGTATAAGATGAATAAGTTCTGGGGAACTAATGTACAGCATGGTGACTATAGTTAACAATAGTGTATTATATACTTGAAGCTGTTAAGAGTAGATCATAGATGTTTTCACCCTGGACACACACACAGTAATTATGCAAGGTGACGGATGTGCTAATTAACCTTATAGTGGCAATCATTTCACAATATGTACATGTATCAAATCATCACATTGTACACCTTAAACTTACATAATGTATGTCCATTATATCCCAATAAAGCTTGAAAAAAATCACTCCAGAAAAATGGGACAAAGTATTCAATTATTCTGCAAAAATTAAAGCTTCACAATTAACATAGACACATTACTGATAGGAAGGAATTCATTGAATCAAGTCTAAAGCAAGAGCAGGAACAGGCAAGAACAAGAGTTAAAAGTTAGGTCATCATTTCCTGGAACAAGTACAGTAGTATGCAGGAGGAAATTGGTCATGAGCTAATCATATGCTTGTAGTTATGTCCATGTCAAAGTGTGTGTTCATGGCCCTGTCTGCATCCTTGCAAATAAAATAAACATAAGTAAATTTATATTCATAGAATACTTTACAAACCTATGAGTAGTGTTCCAAGAAACAAAAAATTTTGGAAGCAAAATAAATCCTGGTATTGGCAGTATTGACATATGATTCTGTGTAGTGCTGTTAATCCAGCCAGGCAATCTGAATGTTAAGCATTTTACAGTTCTTTGTAAATACTTTACACAAAAAAAATGCAAAGAGAGAAGATGTGAATGTTGTAAAATACTCCAACATGAAATCAGAAACTGATCCAAATCTGAATTAGCAAAAGCAATATGAATTTCAATGGCAAAACTAAAGTCACTCCCAGCAGACAAAATATTTTCCTCATTAAAAAAAAGAAAATGGACTTATGTGAATCAAAATGAATCCCAATACCCAAATTAAAAATGCTGTTGCTCACAATCAATGATTCAAGCAGTGTCACAACAAAAATGAAAATAATTATCACACCTCTTGAATATTTGCCATGAAACAAAGATCAAGGTTTCCAGAGAGGGAAGTGACAGGCTTTGAGTATTTTAAAATTTTATTTTAAGAATAACTTTTAAATATGTGTGGTATGGTCTTTTAATCTTTAAAATGATCATTTGACATTTACTTTCTGTTAGGATTTCTTTCTTTTAGTGTTCTCTGATATCAAATTCTTTATCAGATACAGACTATATTTACATGATGTTGAAATACACAATCTTGTCATAGTATATCAGTTTATAATAATAATTAACCATGCATTTATTACTATATCATTTTTAAACCAAAAAAAAAAAATCTCTGAAACTTTTAGTATAATCCTATCACACACACAAAAAAAGTGCTTGACTTTATTTATTAGGAGTACTCATTATTATTTTAAAACATATAAATAAAATGTTATAAAAATACAGAATAACCTATGGTTTCAGGAATTCTGATTTCTCATTCTCAAATCCCAAAGATCACCATATGTCAGAAATTTGGAAACACAACAAAAAAATATATGGTACTGGGTGTTTTATTCATAATAGGTAAGGAGAGAACAACCCAAAAGTCCATCTACAGAAAATCCTTATATAGATTGTGGTGTGTTCTTACAATGGAATACTACACATCAACAAAAAAGAACAGGCTATTGATGTATGAAATAACACACACAAATCTCACAAACATTACATTGAGGAAAAGAATCCAAACACAGAAAGAGTCTATACTATGCATTTCTATTTATATGAAGTTCAACAGGCAAACCTAAAAGATGATGATGGAAATCAATATAGTAGTTTCCTCTTGAGGGAATGTGGAAGCAGTTACTATTGACTGAGAGTAGAACAAAGGAACCATCTTGTGGGGGATGGAAACATTCTTATATCCTCAGCTGGGTTGTGCTTATGAGTGTTTACACATGTAATAATTTATGAAGCTATACAATGTGTGCAATTCATTATATGCATTTTATACATTAATAATAAATAAATCTCAGTGAGCATCCTTGCATTAAAAACTGCAAATTTCTGATAATTTCCTTAGGGGATATTTTCAAAGTGAAAGTATTCAGTTAAATAAAATGCATGTTTTAAAGCTTTTGATCTATATTGATCAATTGACAACTGAAAGTTTCCATTAATTTAAAAGACAAATAGCAAAATATACAAGAAGCATAGAGTTTGAGGGTAAAGATCAGGGGTTCAGTTTAGAAGATGTTAAGTGTGAGATGCCTCTTAGATATTTGAGTGATGATTTTAGAGTGGGCTGTTTGGAATCTAGGGGAGAAATCACAGCTGGAAATAAAACTGTAGGTGTTAGCATAGCATGCAAATAGAATAAAGTCCAAAAATCATGTGATTATTTCAATAAACATGGAAAAAGAAGTTGTAAAAATCCAGCACTTTTCATGATTAAAAAAAAAAAAACCCAAAACACTAAAGAAAATAGAATTAGAAGGGAAGTTCTTCAACTTCATAAAGAGCATCTATGAAAAACCCACAGCAAACACCAAACATATTGATAAAAGACTGAATTCTTCCCCCCCCCAAGACCAGAAACAAAACAAGAATGTCTGTGTTCACCTCTTCTATCCAAAATTGTGCTAGAGGCTCTAGACAGGGCAATTAGGCAGAAAAAGAAATAAAAAGTATCCATATTGAAAAAGTAAAACTATCTCTGTTTATGGATGACCTGATCTTAATACAATATCAGTATGTAAAAATCAATTGTATTTCTTTATACTAGCAATGAATAATCTGAAAATAAAATTAAGAAAACTATTCCATTTACAACAACATCAAAAAATTTAAATTCTTAGGAATAAACTTAACAAAAGAAGTGCAGTACTTGTACACTGAAAACTACAAAACATCATCGAAAGAAATTAAAGAAGATGTAAGTAAATGGAAAGATATCCCATGTTTGTGGACTGCCAGAATTGGTTTACAGATTCAATGCAATCTCCATCAAAATCCCAGGTGGCGTTTTTGCAGAGATTGACAAGCTAATTGTAAAGTTCCTATGGAAATGCAAGAGACTCAGAATAGCCAAAGCAATCTTAAAAGAAAAAAATTGGAGCCTCACATTTCCTGACTACAAAACTGCTGATTAAGATTATGTGGCACTGGCATAAGGGTAGATGTATAGATGAATGGAACAGAACTGAGAGCTCAGAAATGAACTCACACATTTACGGTCAACCAATTTTTGACAAGAATGCCAAGATCATTTAATGGGGAAATAATAGTCTTTTCAATAAATAATGCTGGGACAACTGGACATCCACATGGAAAACAATGAAGCTGGACTCCTTTCTCACATCATATGTAAAAATTAATCAAAATAGGGGCCGGCCTGCTGGCGTAGTGGTTAAGTTCACATGCTCCGCTTTGGCTGCCTGGTGTTCGTGGATTCAGATTCTGGGCATGGACCTGTGTGCCGCTCAACAAGCCATGCTGTAGCAGCATCCCATATATAAAATAGACGAAGATGGGCATGGCTGTTAGCTCAGGGTCAATCTTCCTCAGCAAAAAAACAATAATAATAATAATAATCAAAATGGATCAAAGACCTAAATGTAAAAGTTAAAACAATTAAACTCTGTATTATTCAGAGTTCTCCAGAGAAACTATAGGTCTATAGATCTCTGTATCTACATCTATCTATCTATAGCTATATCTGTCTCACTATCTATAGAGAGAGAGAGAGAGTGAGAAAGAGATGGATTTAATAAGGGATTTGCTCACATAATTATGGAGGCTGACAAGTCCCAAGATCTGCAGTCAGCAAGCTGAATGCTCAGGAGAACCAATGTTGTAGTGGCATAGTTCCAGTCTGAGTCTGAAGGCCTGAAAACCAGGAGAACCAATGATGTAGTTCCAGTTCAAAGGCCAGGAGGCTCAAGACTCAAGAAGAGCTGATGTTTCAGTTCCAGTCTGAAGGCAGGAAAAAAATAATGTCCTAGCTCAAGGCAGTCAGACAGAAGGAAATTGCCTCTTACTCACAGGAGGGTCAGCCTTGTTCTATTCAGGCCTTCAGTTGATTAGATCAGGCCCACCCACTTTAGGGAGGGCAATTTGCTTTATGCAGTTTACCAATTCAAATGTTAATCTCAATCAGAAACATCCCCACAGACATATCTAGAATTTTTGACCAAATGTCTGGGCACCTTGTGGCCCAGTCAAGTTGACACCCAAATTAACCATCACAAACTCTTAGAAAAAAACAGACATAACTCTTGATGACCTTAGGTTAAGCAAAGCCTTCTCAGATATGATACTAAACACAAAAAGGACAAAGCAAATAAAGATAAATTGTACTTATTAAAATTAAAAACTTTTGTGCATCAAAGGATGGTATCAAGGCAGGGAAAAGAAAACAAAAAGAATGGGAGAAAATATGTGCAAACAATATATCTGATAAGGGTATAGTATCTAAAATATATAAAATACTCTTCCTTTTCAATAATAAAAAAGACAAATAATCCAATTAAAAAATGGGCAAAGGAGTTGAGTAGACATTTTGCTAAAGAAGATAAAAAATAGTCAATAAGGACATGAAAAGATCCCCAACATCATTAGTCATTGGGGAAATGTAAATCAAAATCACAATGAGATACCACCGCATACACACTCAAATGGCTATAATCAAAAAGATAGACAATAACAAAAGTTGACAAGAATGTGAAGAAATTGAAACCTTCATTGCTGATGGAAATGGAAAATGGTGGAGCCACTTTGGAAAACTGTCTGGCAGTTGCTCAAATGGTTAAACATAGCGCTACCATATGACCCAGAAATTCCACTCTGAGGTATAGATCCAAGATAATTGAAATCATATGTCCCCACAAAAACTTGTAGATGAATCTTCATAACAGTATTATTTATATAGTCAAAACGTGGACAACCTAAATATCCATCAACCAGTGGATGAATAGACAAAATGTAGCATATACATACAGTGAAATATTATTCAGCCCTAAAAAGGAATGAAGTACTGATGGATGAACCTTGAAAACATTATGTTAAGTGAAAGAAGTCAGACACAAAAGGTCCTATATTGTATGATTCCATTTATATGAAACGTGCAGAATAAGCAAATTCACACAGAGAAAGATTCATGGTCGCCAAGAGCTAGGGGGAGGGGAGAATGGAGAGTTGCTGCCAATCGATATGGGGTTTCTTTCTGAGATGATGAAAATGTTCTGAAATTAGATAGTGGTCATGGTGCACAACTTTAAAGATATACTAACATACACTTTAAAAGGGTAAATTGTACACTCTAAAAAGGTGAATTTTATGGTGTGTAAATTGTATCTCAATTTAAAAAAAACAGTGTGTAAGCCAGGAGCCAGGATGAAATTATTGCAGAAATAAGAGTAGATAGAAAAGAGAAGAAGCCCCAGGACTAAGACCTGAGACATATCAATGTTTAGTGAGCATGGAGATTAGGAGGAACCATCACAGGTATCTGAAAAGTAGCCTCTGTAACAGTTTTAAACATGTCCCAAATTCATTAACACTCCCTCCATGAAAAGTGTGTTAATCTGGTTTTCATGACTTGTTTCTAATGAATAGAATATGACAGCAGTGTAAAAGAAAAATTTTGCACAAGACACTTTTTAAAATTGGGAAGGAAAACTTTATTCAAGATTATGGCAATAGGTGTCAAGACTATTGCAATAGGAAAGAAATTGATTTCAACTCCAAATACAGCAAAGACAGCTGGGATTTACAGCCAATGAGCAGAGTGAAGGGGTCAATGGATGGAAAATTACTAAGAGGAACTATGAAGGGTAGGGGGATTCATGCTAAACTAGCTTAACAGGATTCTTGCTAAAGGCACGCCAAGGACTTAGACATCAAGGGTAGGGGATGAGAAAATTGATCAGATATCAAGGGTTAGGGGATTCTTGCTAAAATAGCTTAGCAGAATTCTTTGCTAAAACTGGACTCAGCAGGCCAAGAATACAGAAGGCCAACATCAAGGTCAAGTCAAGAAGAGGGCTCAAAGAAGCCTGGATAAAGTTTAGTCAAAGAGGGAGTCCTTGTCAGCAGTGACTGTGTGTGATTTCTGAAGCTACCTTAGAAAAGGTGATAAAGCTTCTACCTGGCTCTGCCTGGGAATTCACACCCTGGAAGCCCTGAACCAAGGTGCAGAATCAGTTCAGCTACCCAGAAGCTGCCATATTGAAGAAACCATACAGAGACAGAGAGAGATGCTCAGGAACCCTTGCTGTTTGAGTCTTCTCAACCCAGGCTCCAGACATGAGAGCGAGAAAGCCTTCAGGTGATTCCAGCTTGAGCCCTTAGTCCTCAAGCTTCCCCAGGTGATGCTCAGCAAAGCAGAGACAAGCTGTCCCTGCAAAGCCTTGTCAAAACTGCAGGTGCATGAGCAAGATAAATGGGTTTTTTTTAAGCCACTAAAATTTTGGGGTCATTATTTACATAGGATTGGATAACTCCAACAGCCTCATTGACATAGGATGAAAACCAGGAGCGTGTTGCTGGAAGCCAAGTGAAGAAGGTGTTTTAAGGAGGAGAAAGAGATCAATGGGGTCAAAAGCTGCTAGAAGGTAAATGAGATGAAAATCAGGACCAACCATTGGATTTAACAAAGTGAGGTCATTGGTGACATTGACGAGAACATTAATGGGGTAGTGGTGGGTGAAACCTCGAATGGAAGGAGTCCCATTGAGGAATTGTAGCCAATGATTATAGGCAACTTTTTTGAAGAGTTTGCTGTAAAGGGAGTCTTAGAAAAGGTATGGTAGCTGGAAGGGTAAGTAGGGAGAGAAAAATACACAGTATCCACCTCCATCTCTTTTCTCCTTCTTAACAAAATCCTGGTTTTGTTCACGAATCTACTCCTCGACCATCTCCAAAGACGCCACTCATGAATCTGACCCAGTCATGATAACCCCATCATCCCTCTTGCCAGGGACTGGTTTAGGAACAAGCAGGCCTGAGCCATTTGAGGCCCACCGGAGTTGAGGAGAGGTTCCCTGGTAGCTTCTGGGACAGAATGTCACAAACACAACAAAGTATTTATATCCAGAATTTACTAGGAACTTCTATAAATCAGGCAAAAAAGAAAAGACAAACAACCCAACAGGGGAACAATAGACAAAAGAGATGAGTAGATAATTCATAGAGCAGGAAACACAAATGGCAAATAAACACATGAAAATATTCTCAACATTATTAGCCATCAGGGAAATAACAATTAAGTCCTTCAATGGCAATTTAATGACAGTTAATGACAATTAAGATGACAATAAGACATCTTTCCCACCCTTCAGCCTGGCAAAAAAAGTCTGACAATATCAAGTATCACTGAGAACAGTGACTTATGCTCTCATGTGAGGCTGTGAACAGGTACCATCAGCTCCCGGAACAATTAGGCATTATCTCGTAAAGGTGAATTTGCATAACATATTGTGCAACAATTCCATCCAAGGGAAAATATTGGCACACTCTTGCACACATATAAAAGAAGATTCAAGAATGATCATAGCATTGTTCTTAGTTGCAATAAAACAAAACAAACAAAAACAACCCAAAAGTCCACCAATAGAGAATAGATGAGTCAGTTCTTGTGTAACCACAACATAGAATTTACATATGAGTGTAAGTGAAGGAAATACAGCTGATTTCTTTATGAGAAATGAATCTTGGACATATAACATTAAATGAAAACAGCAAGTCCCTGAGGACCAATACAGCATAATATCATTTTTATAACACTCAAGAACAAACAAATTTGAGTTACATATTATTTAGCAATATATGAAAATGTAGTAAAAGTAAAAATAAATAAATAGCTTGGGAATGGTAGAACAAATATCAAGACAGTATATTCCTCAGAAAGAGGAAGAAGGCAGGGGTATTGGGGAGAAGCAAACAGAGAACTTCAAGATTTCAAGATATTGGTAAAATTGCAGTTCTTACCCTGGGCAGTGGCATCGTGGTTGTTTCTTTTTAATTATGCTGCATGACCTGCATGTACAGAATACATATTATTTATATGTCCAAAGTGTTACATAATTTCAAAACATATTGAGAGACAGAAGGAACTGCCCCATGAGCATGAATGAGACATGTGTCTACAACTGTAACCAGCTTCCTTCCACAACCTGGAAACCAGTCAGCATGGGACCGACATGTTGATAGAATAGAGAGTGATGAAAGAGTGACTCCTCTGGTTTTTGAGTCTTAGATCAACCAACCCTAAAGCTCACCCTCCCTCTGGACTTGCGGTTGTGTGAGTCAGTCAATTACCCTACAGTTTAAGCCAGTTAGAATTTAAGCCAGTTTTATATTTTTGCAGCTGAAAGATTCCTGGAACACTGTCCTTTGCCCATTGTTTACATTGAGTATTTTTTTCCTTACAAATAAAAGAATTCTTTGTGTATCATTGATAGTAACCCTTCACCCTTCATCCCCATGCTGTGAGTAGATTTTGTCTTTCACTTTGCTCTTGCTTTTTTTTTTTTTTTTTGACATACAGAAGCTTTCCATTTCTATGTGGGCAGATCTATCAGTCCTTGGCTCTGTGTTTTCTGCCTTTACTTTTATGCTTAATAAGCCTCTCCCTCCTGATCTTCCAGGAACTGATATATGTTTCCCTGTTTTTCATCAGTTCCTTATGTGTTGATGTTTTTATGTTGAATGTTGAATTATTTGATCTATCTGGAATATGTCTTGGTGTGTATGAGACTATGGGTGGTCTCATTTTGTTTTTCAAATTCTAAGCCAATTTTCTCAGCACCACTTTTAAATATTTCACCCTCTTCTCATAGCATCTTGTTATGATTTGCAAAACTCTTGCACATGTAGCTCTCTTTGGGAAATGTATACTCCTTCCACTGAACTTCCTATTTATTATAGGCTAGCAACATACTATTTTAATTATTGTAGACTTGTAATATTTGTTCCCTGTTCAAATGAATGTCAGCAAATCCTCAAGACTCTTCCCTCAAAACATATTTCATATTTGGCAACCCTCTCCCACAATCCACTGCCATCATTCTAACCCTAGCCACTATCATCTCATACATGGAATTCTCTAACCATTTCCTGATCTCTCTCTCTCTTTGTCCACTCTTGCAGTACTTCAGTCTATCCAGCATGCTTCTTTTTCAAAACATTAATCAGGTGTCTCTCCCCTATTTAAGACTCTCCAATTGCTTCCCAATGGCTTTCACACTTAAAATAAAATCCCAAATCATCGCTGTTTTAACCACAAAGCCCTAAATAAAGTGGCTCCTGCCGCCCTCTTCAGCTTCAGCTTTCCTACCACCCTTTGCCTCTCTCCCTCTCGGGCACATTGGCCTTGGTGCTGCCCCTGTGACCTCCATCTTACTCCCACCTTTGGGCTTGCTGTTCCCTCTGTCCACAGGGCCCTTCCCAGGTCTCTGCACAGCTCATTCCCTCACTTCATTCATGTCTTTGCTTGGAAATACTTCTTCAAAGGTAACGGCCTTCTAAAAGGGACTCTGTGCTTTAATCCCGCACCAGCACAGTGTAACTCTGTCTTAGCACAAATCACGGTCTCACCTGCATCATGTGAACATGACCACAGGATTGTGCATAAGGTCAAAGAGTGGATGGATCTTCTTCATCTCTCATAGCAGACACCTTCAACAGTGCCTGCCCAGCTTCCCCTTCTCTGAGAACTACTTACTTCCACACTCAAGGAAATCATGTTCGTACTGCATGACATTGATCCCTGACGTAGTGAACTGGGCAGGGATGTAGTGCTGGCCCTATATGAGAAAACCCAATTGTTCTAAGATCTAACCATGCAGGGTAGGGGATCAGGGGAGGGAGAGAAAGAGACATGCAGAGAGCAGCAGCTATGAAAGACCCACTCAGACCTAGAGAGGCACAGAAAGTGGCTGCTTTGCTTTTTGCTGACTTTCCAGTTCTAGTTCCAGCTGCTTATGCAATAGGGTCTACTTAGTCTCTTGCCCCTGGGCTCCAGAAGTTACCACATAGCCTTATAATGTGTCATCCCAAGCCTTTCTTTTTTTCTTTCACATATTCGAGTGGGTTTCTATTTCATAAAGCCAAATGGTCCCTGATGACAAATGTATCTGTCCAGGTCCCTGTAGGAAAAGACAGCAATGTCCAAATTGAGTAATTTGAGAAGGCTTTCATCAAGGGGCTATTTACAAAGCCTTGTGCAGGCCGTAGGGCAACCACAAGGAATAGTGCAGTACCCTGGGAAGTGTATCGACTTCACCCTCCCTAGGCCGAAATGGTGACAGGATGGGGAGATGGCCCTGTGGCAGGGGCTGTGACCTTTGATTAAGAGACACAGCCAACCCTGGAGATGCCACAGGGAGGGAGCCAGGGAATCTATACTCTGGCTTCCTTCTCTTCCCTCTCCCCTCCCTCTGAACTCTTACCATTGCTCCCCATTGTCCAGACCTATCTGAAAGCGAAGAGCAGGAGAGAACTTCGGTGCAGGCCAGAGGAGGGCAAGGTGCAGAGGGGAGAGTGGATGGAGGGGCATCGGGGAAATACCCAGCACAGATGTGTCCCCCAGGCCAGAGCTGTTTCTACTGCACCACCTGCCTCTCACAATGATAAAGTTGCCATGTTCGTAGAACTCACCTTTTATTAACTCAACAAGTATTTATTTAGTAGCTTCTACTTTCCCACTATTACACTGGGTGCCAAGAATACATTGATCTCAAGTCAGGCCCAGTTCTTGTCCATAGTGTCCACTCTTATTGTTATACGAAATAGCTGTTTAAAACAGAGTTTTGTTTCATGTCTGTGTGCTTGTGTAAAGGTCCTTATTGTCTTTTAGGCCTTATGTATATGTTTAGACACCTTCTAAGGGCAATGGTTAGGTTAACTGTATTTCTCTTTTTTTGAGTTTATTGAGGTATAATTAGCAAATGAAATTGTAGATATTTAAAGTGTTCATCATGATGATTTAATATATGTGTGTATTGTGAAAGTATTCCTCCCATCTAGTTAATTAACACACCCATCACCTCATATATTTATATACAAATATGTATTTTTTTGGTGAGAACATTTAAGTTCTACTCTCTTAGCAAATTTCAATTATACAATAGAGTGTTATTTACTGTAATCACCATGTTATACATTAGATCCTCAGGCCTTATTCATCTTACAGCTGAAAGTTTGTAGCCTTTGACCAACCTCTCCCTATTTCCCCCACCGCTAGGCCCTGGCTACCACTTTTCTACTCTCTGTTTCTATGAGTTTGACTTTTTTTTTAGATTCCACATATAAGTGATACTATGTCTTTCTCTGTCTGGCTTATTTTACTTACCATAATGCCCTCAAGTCCCATCATGTTGCTGAGAACAGTAGTATTTTCTTCTTTCTCATGGCCGGAAAATACTCCATTTTGTATATAAACCACATCTTCTTTATCCACTCATTTGATGACAGACACTTAGGTTGTTTCCCTCTCTTGGCTATGGTGACAATGCTGCAATGAACATGGGAGTGCAGATATCCCTTCAATATCCTGTTTTCATTTCCTTTGGATATACACCCAGACATGAGATTGCTGGGCCATGTGGTATTTCTATTTTCAATTTGTTGAGGAATCTCCATGCTGTTTTCCATAGTGTCTGCACAAATTTACATTCTCACCAACAGTGCACAAGGGTTCTCTTTTCTCCACATCCTTGCCAACCCTTGTTATTTCTTATCTTTTCAGTGATAGCCATCCTAACAGCTGTGAGGTGATCTCATTGTGGTGTTTTTTTTTTTTTAAAGATTTGCCCTAAGCTAACATCTGTTGCCAATCTTTCCTTCCTTTTTCCCTACCCAAAGCCCAAGTACATAGTTGTATATGCTAGCTGTAGGTTGTTCTAGTTCTTCTATGTGAGCTGCTGCCACAGCATGGCAACTGACAGACAGTTGGGGTGGTTCCATGACCAGGATGAGATGACCAGCTTCTGTGACCGGGCCACTGAAGCAGTGAGCACCAAACTTTGACCACTAGGCCATCAGGGCTGGCTCTATCTCATTGTGGTTTTGATTTACATTTCCCTGATGACTAGTGATGTTGAGCACCTTTTCATGTACCTGTATATCTTCTTTGGAAAATTGTCTATTCAGTTCCTCTGCCTATTTTTTAATCAGATTGTTTTTTGTTTTTTTTGTTTCTGATATTTTATTATTTTTAATACATGCATTTCACAACAGAAACTTTCTAACACCACACACAATTCCATAAACAAATGTTTCAATTTTATCAACATTCTTAAACTATTGACACTGTCTTTCTCAACAAAAGTGCAACCCAAGACATCTTGACAAGAAATCTTTACTTACAAGAATATATTTTTGAGCCAGTTTTAATGATGCCCATCCATTATATTCTTGAGTTGTGTAAGTTCTTTTTATAATTTGGATATTAATGCCTTATTAGATATATGATTTGCAAATATTTTCTCCTTTTCTGTAGGTTACCTTTTCATTTATTGATGGTTTCCTTTGTTGTGCAGAAGCTTTTTAGTTTGATATATGTTGACTATATTTTCAACACCAGAAAATATAACACATAGTTAGCTCTTGCAATTAAAATTTTAATTTCCAGGTGTAGAAAGTTGTACTTTAAAAACAAACACAAAAAAATTAAAATTCCAAAGTATTTGTTAGTATAAGGGTGCACAAAAATTTACACTGGGATTGTCCAAGAAAAACCAATACTTACTGTGGCAAGGATATATTAACGAGGTAGTCTGCAAGTTGTCTTTCTCTTGTTTTTGTTTTTGTTTCTTAAATCTCCTAAGTACCTTGTACTTGGGGAATCCTCCTGGGTCTTGTCTTTTTGCAAACCATCCAGTCAGGCTTGTCTATGTCAAGGAACCTGGGCTTGCAGTAAGAAATCTGGCTTCTAACCCCACAAACTAGCTGTGTGACTTTATCCATCCATCTACTTATTCATTCTTTAATTCATCAAGCTAACATTAATTGTTTACCTAATATATGCCAGAAACTTGAAAGAAGATATGGAATCATGAAAATGAGACAACATCTCCACCCTCTAGAAGCTCCAATAGGAAAAAGGACATGTTAATAAAAAGGACCAAGATAATAATATAATCTTATAGGAATCAAAAAGAGGTATATAATTAAGTCATGAAAAGACATAGAAGAACCTTAAATGCACATTGCTAAGTGAAAGAAGTCAACCTGAACAGGCTACATACTGTATAATTCCAACTATATGACATTCTGGAAAAGGCAAAACTATAGAGACAGTAAAAAGATCAGTGGTTGTCAGGGGTTGAGTGGGATGAATAGGCAGAGCACAGAGGATTTCAGCACAGTGAAACTATTCTGTATTATACTATAATGGTAGATATACGTCATTACATATTTGTCAAAACCCATGAATATACAACATCAAGAGTGAACCTTAATGTAAACTACGGACTTTGGGTGATAATGATGCATCATTGTGGGTTCATTGATTGCAACAAAGGAACAACTCTGCTGGGGGATGTTGACAATGGAGGAGGCTGTGCTTTTGTGGGAACAGGAAGTACACGAGAAGTCTCTGCACCTCCTGCTTAATTCTGCTGTGAACTTAAAACTGCTCTAAAAAATAAAGTCTATCTTTTTTAAAAGAAGAGCCATGTACATAGTGTTGAAGAAACCATGTGAGAGAAAATAATTTATTTTGCCTTAGAAAAATTGGGCAACAATTTGTAGAAGTGGTTAATGTTAGCCAAACTACTTAATATCTCTATTTCTCAGTTTGTTTAGTTTCCAAATACTATAATTATTTATTCATCACTTACTGGAAAGAGTATGAACTTCAGAGTCAGACAATCCTTATTCCAAGCCCTGGTCCTACCACTATGTGACTTTAACAAATTATGTAATTATTTGTGCCACAATTTCCTCATTTATAAAAGTTGAAATGAATAACTTGGGGGAAAATATCTATCTCATAGAAGTGTTTTGAGTATTAGATACTCTATTGCTTAATTAAAACTTGTAGCACAATGACTAACACAGAGTAGACACTCAGTAAGTATTAATTCTCAACCTCATTTCCATCCCAGCCCTCCCTTTGTACTTTAATGGTACTATTTTGAGAATAAAACAATATAAAATTTAAGACACTTCTTTAAATGTTTCGAAAAGTTAAATCTACATAACATTAAAGCATCTTCAATATTTCTTTAGAGAACTTACAGATTTTGTCTTATCTTCGGTGTGTGTTTGCTTCTAAGCTCTCTGAGATAGGCACCATAGACTACCCATCTCTATTTCTGTCAGAATGCCCAGTGTACTGTATTTCAGGAGACAATGAACAGGGAGCCTCTGTGAATGCGAACTGTATTATGATTATAAGTTTCCAAAGAAGGGTTTCTAAACCCAAGCTGCAGAGGATCTATGCATTCTTTGAAATGATACACAAAGCTTTGTATTTATGAGCATAAGCTATGAAAGAAGGTCTAAGGCTTTCCTCAAATTTTCAAAAGGGCCATCTCTAAGAAGGTTAAGTATTGTAGTCTTAGATGGTTGAAGTATTTACTTAACAAACTGGTAAAGTTCTCAGCACAATGCATGGCATGTGAGCCTTCAAAATGCCTTTGCGGAATGATGATCATTACTCTCATGTCAGAGAGACACTCTGTTTTAGTGTGTGAGGATGTCTTTGTTTCCATCTCAGGCAGACTCTCTGAAATTAAAAAAAAAACAACTATAAATATTTCATTTAAGAGATAATCCCTTTCTAGATTCACTTACAGACAAAAAATTAGGTTTTATGATTGTACTCTCTTTTCATCATCCAGTTTTACAGTATGTTCTGCTGCTGAGCTCCCAGGGGGATTACTTTATGATCATTCAATATTACAAGAGACATCAGAGGCATAGCAAAGAATAGAGACTGTTAATCATGTCATATTACAGAAAGAGATGATTTGCTCCTCACCGAGGAGGCAGGCTGGACAACAAACAGCAGAACAGAGATGAAGTGTAGGTCTGATAAATATAAACAGATGTAGCTGATCTCCTTCCCCTGTGAACATGGTTAAGCCACAGACTTTCCTTTTCATTGAACTTGGCCTAGACAAGAAGCAGATTAATTAGTGATCTGCTCCAATTCACCAACCCATCACCTCCAATGGCCACCACAATACTTAACTTCTTGCCTAATGACAAATAGACAGAGGACCCACCTGGCAAGTTCATACAATTTAGTGCTGTTACACCAGTCCATTTTTGCCCACTGCCCAGAAAGCCAAACACTGAGATGATGAGATTGCAGCAGAGAGAGAGAGGGTTTAAAAATCACAAGGCAGCCAAGTGAGGAAACAGGAGAATTAATCTCAAATCCACTTCCCCAAAAATAGGGACTCAGGGATATTTATTTATGGGGTAGGGAGCAAGATGGTCTGAAATGATAGGCGGTGAGGAGAGATGAGGTAATTGATGATCTGTGCAAGCATAGTCAGGTTTCATGCCTTTTCATAGGATGCATGTTCACAGAATGGTGGTGTTAGCATGCCCTGAAGGTGGAGTCTTAACCTCTTGATGTCAAAGGCTGCTCACTGGACATACATCTACATGGGCCCAGTTGATGGGTTGGTGGTCTCAACCAGCCTGAAGTGGTCAAGAGGCTCCAATTCCTGAAAAAAGCTGAAACACCCATCACCATGGTGACCCAAGCCCCAGGGAGATGCCATCTATAGGAACCTAGTGGGAGTCAGAGAGCATATTGCCTGAACAGCACAATTAACAATGGGTAAGTTTATCATGCAGATTTAAGTCCTCACCTTCCATTCTGACAAGTTTCTAGGTTAGGCCATCCCCCACTTCTTCCTGGTACAGGGAAGAAGATACCTTTACAAATGGAGATTTCCTTTACAAGTGTAAACGTCCCTTACAAATGGTAACCAGAACTAAGAATGGGCTTAGCAAGGACCTTCCCAGGTAGCCGGCAATGTCTATGGTAATGGCCTGATCTGGGGGCAAGACTCCCATCCCACACTCTTTTGGTCAGTTATTGGGTTGAGAGTCAAAGTGTCTTTCAGGCAGAGACATATTTTGAGGTGGTCAATTCCAATCCCCCCTAGTTACTAGCTGCTTAATCATCAATGGCAAACTGTTTGCCAGTTTCAGTGCCATCTAGAAATGTTAACTTTTATAAATCAGAACTCTCGGTTTCAAATGCCATAAGATAAAGTGGTGAGAACTGCAAAAACTCTTCCTGTGAATGACTCTGTCCAAACCGCTGCACTCAAAGATCTGACGAACCTCACTGTGGCTTCTAGCAGCCAAAGGCCACGGCCCTGGGATGACCCAGCCTCCCCCATCTCTTGAGTCAGGTCAGGAAAAACTCAAGGCTGCCAAAAGAATTCACTGTTTGTTAAATTCATCATTTAACAACACCTGATGATAGGCTCCCACCGTCCCCACTTTCTTAGAATATTTATTTTAAAAGCTTACAACTGTAAATCCTTCCTCTTTGAGATGTACATGTAACTCCTACAAGGCAGGAAGGTCTTTCTCAAGGACCTGAAAGCCATTCCATTGAAATGTAGTCATCAGAAAGGATAGAGCATCTGTCCCTCGGTCTCCATGGGAGGGTAAAACCTAACTTCCATAAATGCTAGTTAGCCAACACACATGGCCTAATCACATTCACATTGACCAATCCTCTTACTCATTTTTTGTAATTTTTCACTTTCTTGACAGAAACCAAGAATGAAGAAGTTAAAAAAATCTTCCCTAGAACAAAAGACTTTGAGATAGCTTTGCTAACTGCAGCTGTGCATATTTAGCATAATCAACTCTTGTTCAAAACTAACCAGGTCTTCCTGTCCCTCCTTAGTATATGAATGAGCTATCTTTCCCAGGAAATCAAGGCCCAGACATCAAGATTCAGCCTCACAAGGCCAAATATAGGCTGTAGATGAAAACTAACCAGAAAAGTCCAGACAGTCAAGGGAAAAGAAATTCAGTCTTCAAGGCCAAAAGCAGGTGGTGGGAAGGCACCAATCAGCAAGGCCACCTGCTCCCCCTCCTCTACATAAAACCCCAGATAAAAACCCCTATCTTTTTCCCTTCAAAGAGGTGGACCTGAGTTCTAACTCCCATCTCCTCATCTGGTTGCCTTTCAATAATAAACCCCCTTTCCTTGCCACAAGCCTGGTGTTTCAGTGGTTTTTTTCTTTCCGTCCCTCTTGTGTGGTGGGAAAACAAACATGTGTTTGTATTCGGTAACATGACTGCTCAGGCTCCCCTATCCCCACTCTACTCCCTCATTCTCACTTTAAAACACATAGTCACCTCTGTGCAAATCAGAGCAGAGCTCAGCTCTTCCCCTACCACAGCAGTTACAGAATGAGATCAGTGTTTACCACCTCTAACTAACGTCTGGCTTGGTTTATCTTTCACAGTGGCTTACACAAAATGGAAGCACATTGGATCACAGAATCCAGAGAGGGAGCTCCCAGCCCTATCTCAGGAGGGACAAGGTTATAGGGCCTCAGTTCAATGGAATCCACAATCCCAATGTTCTGCCTCTTGTCTCTGCTTTATCAGCATGTGGTTCCAATCCTTTCTCACAGCAGACAACAGAGCCACAGCAATGCTGTCCTCCATTTATTCAGAAAGTCATATTAAAAACCTACTTTGTGTCAAGCACCATGCATCAGGAATAGATGATTAACTGAACAAGACAGAAAAGGCTTTGTCTTCAAGATTATACCCCTAGTTGAGACAAATTTTAAACTAAATAAAGAAACATATAACTACAGGGTATGATAAGTGCCATGAAGGAAATAAATAGGATCATGTGACAGAGAGAAGCTGGGTGCAATGGTGCCTATTACACACAGGTCAGGGAAAGTCTCTCTGATGGGGTCCCACATAAGCCACGGCTTGAAGGAGAGATGCCCAGCAAGATATGAGCCAGGGCAAAAGCCGTAAGGCAGAAAACAGGTACAACAAGGTGTCTAGATTGCCTGGAATGTGTAAGCAAGAGAGGTGTATTAGGGGAGCTTGGAGACATAGGCAGGGGCCCCACGATGAGCTCCCAGGAATTTGGTTTTTCTTCTAAATGCAATAGGAAGCCATTAAGGGTTTTTTTCCCATATTACATTTTTTAAATTGAGGTGAAATTCACATAAAATAAAATTCATCATTTTAAAGCCTACAATTCAGTAGCATTTAATACATACACAATGCAACCACCACCTCTATCTAGTTCCAAAATATTTTTATCACCCCAATAGAAAGCCCAGTACCCATTAAGCAATTGCTCCCTATTCTCCTCTACCCCCAGCCCCTGGCCACCACCAGTAGGCTTCCTGTCTCTATGGACTTACCTAGTCTGGATATTTCATATAAATGAAATCACAATACAAGGCTTTTGTGTTTGTCTCCTTTTACTTAGCACAATGCTTTCAAAGTTCATCTAGGTCATAACATGTATCAGTACTTCACTCCTTCTTATGGCTGAGTAATATTCCATTGTGTGAAATACCATATTTGGAATATCCATTCATCCAATGATGACATTTTGATTGTTTCTACCTTCTGGCTATCACACATAGTGCTGCTATGAACACTCATGTCCATTGAGGTTTTAAGCAAAAAATGGCATGATCGTATTTTCATCTTTAGAGTATCCCTCTGGCTGCTGTGCAGAGAATATGGATTCCAGTGGGGCAAGAGCAAAGTTAGGGAAGCCAGTCAGGAAGGGTTGAGGCACCATCACCAAATGAGAGATGATGATGTCTCGCCCAGGGTGAGGCTTGAGATAGAAAAAGAACAGCTTTTAGAGATGGGATTGATAGGACTTGCTGATGAATTGGATGTAGGGTGACAGAAAAGGAGGAAACAAGGATTTTGGTTGTCATAACTGGAAAGGAACAGATTTTATCACAGGGCAAAATTCTAGGGAAGAGCTGTGATTGACCCAGCATGAGTCAGATGCTCACCTTTGGCTTAATCAATAGTAGACAAGTGAGTGGAGTCAAGAATGAGGCTGAGTTGAGGGAGGGAGTAGGAGGGGATGGAGGAGAAAGAAGATAGAGTTCCCAAAAGAATAGGACCATTGTTCCTAGAGGAAAGTAGGAGCTTGGCAGATAAAACAAGAAGTGTTCACTATGGAGTCCTAAAAATTATGGATCTCCTTACCTTGTGAAGTTGGTGGACCATGTATGTGACTTAAAAGCTTCTTATATTTTCACTCAAGGCTTCAGTAGGCTCTCCTCCCCCTAGGTCCACACATCTAGAGGATATCACTCAGGAAAAAGGAGTGAAGAAGGAAAGACACATTCCAACTCCAACACGCCTCTTGCAGAACCAGGCCAAGTGGCCAACTCTATGTTTCCTCTACCCTGGGCTTCCTTGGCCTCCCAAAAGTGTCAAAGGTTACCAGAAAGAGATTCCAGGGCCTACCTTTCCACCCAGGTGAATCAGCAGGAGAAGAGAGATGAAGACCGGGTGAGGAAAAAGAAGTCATCTGTCAGAAAAGAACATCTGGGCCCATGTACACCTGTATCACTCTTACTCTAAGAGAACAGCCCTCTCCTAGGGCAGCCTAACGGTGAATCTAAGTTATCAGAGTTTTCCTTGAGCTTGTACAAGACTCAATATTTTTAGAAATGGAATCCTGGGAGAGAGAACATCCTGAGATCTCTGTAAAGGTTCAAGTGTACAGCCAGAAGGGAACAGCAATCCCCTCAAAGTTCTTAATTAACTCTAAGAAATATTTGTCCTGCCACTGTGTTTAGTTCCAGTTAGAGACTATCTCTTGGGGGGATAAAAAGTGATGGAATTGCACCTTGTTCCTCATTGAATCCAAGTAGTCTCCAAGAATTTTTACTTCTTTACAGAAATTCGGAGGTACTTGGGCTTTTATAGTAAAACCATCTTTATATCTTTCTAGTATTCATTTGATTTTTTTTTCTAGAGCACTTTACTAAAAAGAGCTTTTCTGAATGTTCTCAGTGAAATTCAGTTCATAGGTTTAGGGGGGAATTTGCATTCTCTCATTGACAGATTGGGGACAATATGGAGTTTTTTCTTTTTTTTTCCTCCAGTAAAATTCCTGGGGGTGAGAAACTAGTCTTCTAATTGTGCTAATTATTGTTCCTCAAATCAGTTCTTCTAGAAACCCTTTTATAGAAGCCATAAAAAATTAAAAGATAAAATCATGGAAAAGATGAAGCCCTAAAAGTCATGGGTTAAACGTAAACAAGTCACTTTATTCCTCTAGGCTCTAGAAAAATTTCTCTAGTTTTCTAAAGTAAGGGGCTGGACTTCCTATGAGCAAAGAATGCTGCCTTAATGTTATGGCCTTTCTTAATCCATAACTGCCCTTTCTGAGTAGATGGGATCAAAATGTTGATGCTCTATCTACTCAGCTAGAACCAACCTTGTGGACCTAGGACCTAGCTCCTAGCTAGAACCAACCTAGGACCACCCCTTTTGCCTACTCAAGGACGTCTCTCCAGCAGTTGTTCCTTCTCTCTTCTCTACCACATATCCCCCTCTGTATTGAATCCTTCCCTGGATCTACTCCAAACATTCTGTTTGTTCTCCTATGTTAAAAACCGCCCTATTCTGATCCACCCTTCATCCTTTGAATATCACTCTATTATCTCCTTCCATTAGAGCTTAACACCTTGAGAATGATTGCTATCTCCAATTCTTCTCTTTCCATTCTCTCTTGAAACTATTCCAATCAGATTTTTGCACTTCATCCAACTCTATCAAAATTGCTGTTACCAAGCTCACAGATGACCTTCATGTTGCTACATGAGTGATGGATTCTCAATCTGCACCTTACTTGACAGAGTTCATCGCTCCCAACCCTTTGAAACACTTTCTTCACTTGGCTTCCAAGGCAACACACTCTCCTGGTTTTCCTCCTACCTCAATAGTCATGAATTCTCAGTCTGTTTTTCTGGTACTTTTTATCTTCCTGATCGCTTAATGTTGGAGAATTCTAGGAAAGAGTCCTTGGTAATTATCTATTTTTACTCACTATTTTGATGATTTCATCCACTCTCATGACTTGAAATACCACCTATATGCTGACATCTCCAAAATTTATATCTTCAGCCCAGACTTTTTTCCTAAACTCTTTCCTATATCTGACTGCTTCCTCAACCTTTCCATAAGATTATCTAATAGGCATCTCAACTTAACGTACAAAATTGAAAGTCTAATCTTCCCCATCTAACCTACTGTTCCAGGAGCTTTCCCCATCCCCCAATTTTTTACTGCATCCTTCTAATAGCACTGGCCAAAAAAACCTTGGAATTATCCTTAATTCCTCTCTTTCTCTCACATCCCATATTCAACCCATCAGCAAACCTTTGACCGTACCTTAAAATTATATCCAGAAACTGACCAACCCTTACCACTGCCACAGCTTCAAACTTGATCTAAGCCACCTTCATACTTGCCCAGATTATTGTAAAAGCTTCCTAACTCATCTCCCACTTCCAACCTTGTCCTACTTTATTCTACTCTTGGCACAATAGCCAGAGTGAGTTTGTTAAAATTTGTCAGATATTTTTGTTAATCTGCTCAGAAATAATTGATAAACCCATCTGAGTCTGATGCCTTGTGGGTGGATGGGTGTGGGGGAGACTTGAGCACTGATTGAATTTTTTAAATGGTTGTTGAGTTACTCATGTTTTCTATCCATCACTGAGTCAATTTAAAATTTTTTATACTTCAGCTGAGAGGGCCTAGAAGAAATGACACCCAGTATACTGCCCAGATTTTGGTTGCTAATATTCTCCAATAAAAGGAACCAGAGGTCCCTGGAGAAGTGACTGACTTTAGGACTAGGACAGAAAATATACATAATAAGCCTGGAGCATCTTGTAGTGGCAGAAAGTAAGGAAGTGCTACAAAAGAAACAAAAAAACTGCATTGATGGGGTATGTGAAAGGGACACATGCTCCACCCTCAAGAAGGTAGAGCATAACTCTCCTCTCCTTAGGTGTGTGCTGCACATAGTGACTTCCTTCCAAAGAGAACAATATGGAAAGGGGGAAAAAAAGTAACTTTATAACGGAGAGAGAGACCTAACAAACACTACCTCAGCCAGGTGACCAAGCTTGACATCAACATGGTAAGTCATGTTGATAGAATGTATCCTAGATATGATGTGATGAGACTGTCACTTTACCACTGTGGTCTTCCTTCCCTAAACCCATAACCCCAGTCTAATCATGAGAAAAATATCAGACAAATCCCAATTGAAGGATCTTCTGTGAAATACCCGACTACTACTCCTCAAAATTGTCAATGTCTTCAAAACAAGGAAAGTCTGAGAACATGTCACGGCCAAGAGGAGCCTAAGGACATATGACAACTATATGTAATGTACCTTAGATGGGATACTGGAACAGAAAAAAGACATAAGGTAAAAACTAAGGAAATCTGAATAAAGTATGGACTTTAATTAAAAATAATTTATCAACATTGGTTCATTAATTGTAACAAAGGTACCAAACTAATGTAAGACGTCATTAGTAGGGGAAGCTGGGTTTAGGTATATATATGGGAACTCCGTACTATCTTCCCAATTTTTCCATAAATCTAAAACTGTTGAAAAATAAAAAGTTTATTTTTTAAAAAATATTAAAAGCGATAAAGAGGGATACTACATAATAACAAGAGAAACAAACCATCAAAAAGATCATCATGAATTTTTGTGATCATGAATATAACCTTGAAATACACATAGCAAAATTCAACCCAATTGCAAGGAAACATTGACACAATCTAAACTCAAGTGGAAGATTGTACTGCATCTCTAGCAGAAACAGAGACATCAGGCAGATGGGGTGGCCCGAGTGCTTCCTCTGAATTGCCTGGAAACCAGCTAACTGAAACCAGATGGCGTCTTCCTTCTTTCCTGTTAGTCAGAGATATGCACCTGACCTCAGTTTCCTTGGGAACTAATGGCTGTCTCATATCTTCCACGTGGGGGGTGGGGGGTCAATAATAAGATCTTCAGATGCCAGGCAGCTAAAATTACTGACAGAGCTACCCCCCCAAATCCAGATAGCCTGACATCCAGCATCTGTTTGTTTCCCCATTGATGAGCTGCTTCCCATCTCTCACCTGATGAAAGGGGAGGCCACAGCTGGAAGAGGTCCTTCCACTGGAGAGGAAGATCCTCACTTGCAGGCCAGCTGCAGTTCACCCACAGGCCTCTCTGTGGGGGATGGAAGGATGGAAGGGGAAGGGGATGCCTGCCTTGTCTCCTGTTGCTTAACCTTCTCCTCTGTAAGCTTTTTCAGTGAAGCCTATTCCCGAATCCATGTCTTCTAGCAGTGCTTGGAATTCATCCCACACCCTAGTGATGACAGGTGGAGACCCAGACGGTAATCCACTTGGTCTGACATTTAGAAACCTAGAGGGGATTCACCTTGCAGGACATTCACCAAAACCAAAAGACTGTACTTTAAAGGAAAAAACTGATAAAATAGACAAGACTAGTTGATAAAAATAGAGAAAAGACCAAAACAAATATCAAGAAAAGAAAAAGGATTATAGTTACAGATACTGAGAATAAATTTATACAAAGAAATTTTAAAGTTCAGATGGAACGGATTTTTTTTGAAGAATAAAAATTTTTAAATTGACTTCTGTGATGGACAGAAAACATGAGTAACTCAACAATCATTTAAAAAATTCAGTCAGTGCTCAAGTCTCCCCTACACCCATCCACCCACAAGACATCAGACTCAGATGGGTTTATCAATTATTTTTTCTAAACCTTCAAGGAGCAGATAAATAATCCATCTCTTATTAAACTGTTTTAGACATAAGAAAAAGATAAACATCTCCCCAACTCGTTTTATGAGCGAATTGATAAGGTAGTTCTATGCCAAAACTGGACAATTATAGAAAAGTAAATTACACATAAATTTCACTTATTTTCATAGATGCAAAAATCTGAAATAAAATATTGACCTTTTATCCCTTCTGTGTCTTACCCTCCTACCCCAGAAGACTTCCCTGGAAAGGATCCTACTAGTTGGGTGCAGGGGGAGCAGTGAGATCTGGTTCCAGGGTCCAGTGCTGGGAATAAGGAAAGTGTGGTAAGATCTTGGGCCTTTACTCTAGCTTGTCCTTAAATTTCCTTGTTATGCTAATAACTATTCGCTTTCTTCCTGGGCCTGTTCTCATAGCAAGAGATCCCACATTAACAGTAAATGACTCTTTCTGAGCCATACGGACAGATGACATCACCAACGTGTAGTTTTGCTCATATACCTGAACTTTTCCTCCAAAAACAGGGGCCTTCAGTTCTTCCTGCTGAATTCAAAGTACTGGCCTTGCACTTCATAAAGAGACAGTATGTGGTCTGAGATGCAAAGGTAGGTTTGGGGACTTCTAAAAAGCACTAAGCCTTAGCCAAGCACCGTTTAAAGTGTTTTACTTTGCCATGTGACTACCCGAGAGATAATATTTATTTTATGAAGCTAATTTTCCTCCCACAGGAGGGCAGCTGAGGGATGGAGGAAATAAAACCCAGCTGAGATAGGCGGAGTATTCACTGGCAACATTGTAAAGTTGGTGTACGTGGAGTAGAAACTCACAAAGGAGGTAAGCTTAGACCGAGAAACTCTGCAAGTCACTCATCCAAATATAAATACGTTGAATTTGCTATACATGTATTCTAGTAGGATGAACATGTTTAAATATGTCCTGTTAGTCTTATTAGAAGTGCTGCTGCCTATTTCCTAGAAGGACAAGTTTGTGGGTGGCTATGGATACTGTGGAAATTAATAAACAGAAACCTCATTAAATTGGAGTTGGGAGGCCAAAGGAGCAGATTTCCCGCCCTACAGGAGAGCAGAGCCCAACAAGAAGAAGAAAAACTTCCTCTTCTTGACTGGCAAGAAGCTCAGCCAATGAGAGACTGTCACAACTCAGCCAATGAAAAGTCACTACACCTGAGCTCTTTGTTTACAATAGCCCTCCCAACTCCCTCTTCCCCTCTATCAAAGAGTTTCTCCTCTCTTGCTACTGGGGGACTTACGCATGACTCCCCACGGTTGCAGACCCCAAACTGTAATTCTTTGCTGATCCCAAATAAACCCATTTTTGCTGGAGAAATAACTGGCTGTCTATTTGTTTAAGGTCAATAATACCTAGGGATAAATGGCGAAAGTGTCTGAAATATGAAGTTGCTGGCCCCATAGAACAGACAGAGATTGGAGAACTGTGCCAAAACCTCCATGGGGCCTCGCTATGTTTCCCGGGCTGAGAAAACTGAAACCAGAAACCACGCCACTGCGTCCTAAACTGTGAAATTATAACACCCTTGGGAGCTTATCATCATCTTGTAAGCCATTGAACAAGACCTGACAGGCCTATTCCTACTGGGGACATGATGTAGATTTGTGTACACTAGAATTCTAACCACCATCCTAATCCACCCAGCCCCAGTCCAGCTTTAGACATATAATTTCTGATAACGTCTCTCTTTCTGTGTTGCTTTTTACTTATTATTTACTTTGGCATGGCAGGCTGAAACCTCAGCAACTCGGAATTAGCAGAGAGAGGAAAAAAGTCTGAACCAAATGGAGCAAGAGCTGCGAGACATAGTCCAACTTCAGAGGTTGGCTCAGAAAAGGCAAGTCACATAATCTAGGCACATTTTCCAAAAACTAAAGAATATAAGCCCCGTAAAATCAGAGGAGTTTTTTCCTCTTTCATCCGTTGCTGCATCCCCAGAGTCTAGATAGTACCTGACACACAGTAGGCCTTTGCTAAATAGTTGTTACATGAATTAAAGCTCTAATTCTGGAAGGAAGCAGGACTGGGGTGTCCAATGAGGTATGTGAGAACAACTCTGATGAAGTGTGTTGTAGGCAAATGATTGGGAGCCAGGCCAGTTTGCAGGTTTTCATCAGAGATCTTCTTCAGTGGCAGGAGCCAACCACTGAAAACTCCCCTGTGCAAAGAAAAACTTGAATCTGTGAAGTAAAACAACTACACTTAGGCTTAGCCTTATGAAATTCTGTTACATTCCAAGTATAAGTTTTGTAAAAATCTCACAAACTGTTATCAACGCCCAGTACAAATTTAAAAAAAAAAGTCAGATTGACCTCAGACGTCTCCACACTGCTAATTGTCATAAAACAATGGTGGCAATGAGGCACTGTCGAGAGCAGGGCTTCTCCAGCTCAGCACTGTCTGTGTTCGGGGCCAGTGAGGGGCTGTCTTGAACATCCTGGGATGTTTAGCAGCATCGTGGCCTCTACCTACTAGGTCTCAGCAGCACCGCCCCTCAGTGTGACAACCAAAACTGTCTCTAAACATTGTCAAATGTCCCCAGGGGTGTGGAAAGGACACTTGTCCCCTGTAGAGAACCACTGGTCTATAGATTTGAAAACAAAAAAGATACAGTCAACCAAGTTGTCACTTATTTGTGAGGACAACTGCTATTTTCAGACTTCAAGTCGTATAAAGTACACCACTCTTTAAAAAAATCATTTAAAGATATATTACAGTCAACTGAGTCATGAACCAAAATTGAGTATCAAGTATGGAAAAATAGGAAAAGGAGGCTGTGAATAGTAAAACTAATAAAAACGACCTTCATTTTCAGTGTAATGAGTCTAAGTGTGGATTTATTTGCCTTATGTGGGATTCAGAATTCAGAGTGTTTTCCGTTTGAAGACTCATATCTTTCTTTAATTCCAGAAAATTCTCAGCTAATATCTCTTCAAGTGTTGCTTCTTCACCTCCACTTCTTTTTCCCGGGCACAGAGACTACATTTCTCAGCCTCAATTGCCATGTATATGCTGGTGAGTGACTGAGTTCTGGCCAATGGAATAAAACTTCTCACAGACAATCCTCTCTTCTATTTCTATGGGCTAGAAGCAAAACATGTTAAGACCCTAAAGGACAGCAGAATCAACAAGGTAAAGAGAGGCTGTGTCTGTCTTTAGTGGAAGACCCACTAGATCTCCTCATTTGGCTGTTAGACAAAATGAACTTCTCTAACATCAAGCCAATAACTTTTGAAGCATGTTTGTTATAGCAGCTAGCGTCACCTTAAAAGACAAAGCAAGGGCTACAGAAAATAAGTGATCCAACGCAGAGGAGGGACAACAGGAATTCCAGGGGGATGCAAAGGGAGTTCCCACGATGACAGCCGGGCAAAGAGTGAGAGTGCAAACCTAGTCCAGATCAGAAATAGGCTCAGAGGGCTCCAGGATGGAGGGGGGGGGGGCGGAGACGGAGGGTGGGGTGGGAATTGGTTCAACTGTGTGGAAAATTGGATTGAGGGATATTTTGCATTGTTAGTGGAGGATATGCAAACAGCAAGAAATTCTAAGGAAGCCAAGGAAAAGAAACATTGGAGGAAATTTGCTTTGGGAAATAAAAAGTTGACACAGAAATCCAAACATCGTAAACTCCTAGTCTCATAAGGGAACAGTATTTATTTACATAGCTACAATATTGCACTCACTCAGTAGGGATCCAACCAAAAAAGGATTTGAATTCTGTGAGTCTGTGTGTGTGAAACGTGAGTAAGAATGCTAAATCCCGGCTTCCACAGCAAGAAGTCACCAGGTAATATTGATAAGTTATAAAACTGAAAATCAAGAAATAGGGGCCGGCTCTGTGGCCAAGTGGTTCAAGTTCCGCACACTCTGCTACGGCGGCCTGGGTTCATGGGTTCAAATCCTGGGTGTGGACCTACACCACTCATCAGCTATGCTATGGAGGCATCCCACACACAAAATAGAGGGAAAATGGCACAGATGTTAGCTCAGGGCTAATCTTACTCAAGCAAAAAAAGGAAGACTGCCAACAGATGTTAGCTCAGGGCGAATCTCTCTCAAACACAAAAAAAGTCGAGAAACAGCGATTTAAGTATCTATTTAGAATAATCAGAGTGAATAACAAGAGAAAAAGAATTTATAGTGATTGCCTCTAGGAAGTAGAAATCTGGGGTGGAGTAAGGGAGGAAACTGTTAGGAGGAACTGGGAGGAAAGAGTTAGGAGGTAGCTTTTTGTCATTATAAACACTATACTATTATTTGACTGAAAAATATGTACTTGTATTACTTTGATAACAACGAATATATATATTTTCTGTTTTTTAAAGAATCCAGTCTGCTTGCATCAGGCATTTTCGATCTCCATCCTCGATGCACTACACTTTTTAAATGGCTTTTATTCAAGACGAGGATAAATTTACCTTCATTGCAGGGGGTAAAAATCAATGTGCCCTCACATCACCTTTTGCACAATCAAATGATTCCTTGAGGGGTTTTTTTCTTAAAAAGAAAATACTGCCAAGAGAATAAAAGGGGACTATTGGCTGACTGTTGGCTAAAATCATTTAAAATAGGACTGGAATCTAATGAGCATTTTAATCAGGGAATTAACGCTTCAGAGTTATAATATAGAACAACCAGATGGGCCCGTGATGCAATAATGCGAAGCTTATTTCAGCCTATATTTTGAGGTGAGAAAAACCTCTTTCTATAATAACCTACCCAGTGGGCACATTTTAGCTGATGCCAAATCCATATCTATAGTGAAAACTTAAGGAATTTACACACAGCTCATCCCTCATAGAAATAGTGGAAGAAGCATGAACAGCAGGGTCAGAAGCATGACAACCACATATCCTCTATTTCCAAAAGATCTCCAAATGAAAATATTCTATACCACTGTCAGACCACAGATTTGACTTTACAGCCAAATTATCAGCTCAGAACACATGGCAATGATGAGCTTATGGCAAAGAAAGGAGAGAGAAAAGTCAAAATTAGTTGGGCTTTGAAGCATCTTTTGGGCCAGTTCTACCATGCTTGAATGCTCCCCTTTACCATTCTTTCTTTCCTCCCTTGGCTGTCCATCATCTTCCTCCTCTTATGGCCTCCTCACAGCTCCAATCCTCCAACAAGGCAGCTCTGAGAAGGCTAAAGGTCATTCTGGACCCTTTTCTTCTCCTTCCCTCCCTCACCTATAGAGCTCCTGGAAGGAAATTTTCTTAAGCTTATGTGAAGGTGAATATCCTTTTTGCTTTCTGGGAAATTCAAACAGCCGATCCCAGGCAATGCTTGGCAAATGCTCAATACTGTTTTTGGAATTGCACTGTACTGGCACCCAAGCTAAGCAAAGGCAGTGGAATGAGAAAGCTTGCACCAGCCTTTCATGGGCTGTTGACAGTGTGCTTTGCATGGGCCACATGAAAGTCAAGCAGAAGATACTAACATGGATCCTGGCCTGAGCCAGGCACATCCTGGATGTGAGAAATTGTCAGCTGCAAGACAGATGCTTGCCCCCTGGAAGAGGAAATCCATCCTCACTGAAACCTGAGGAGCTATATTAATCCAGAAGGACTGGAGAGCTGGCCTTCTGCTCTGTGATGTTTGTGGTAGTGTTATGCTTTTTCTTCTTTTAATCTGTAACAGTGAGTTAATAAGAGGGGGAAAGCTGTCTTGTGTCAGCATCTCCTTTCCCACCCTACCCCTGGGAGTATGAGGGCAACAGTATTCCTAGAATCATGGAGGAAGACTGTGAAATCCTGAGGGGAGGGGGAGCAAGAGAAATGCTTGGAAGGAAGAGGCTTGGAGGGAAGAGTGGAAATAGCTGACCCTGAGGGAGGAGGACACCTCCAGACAAGAAAGAGCCTTCCTATAGGATCTATGAATTTTGCCTGCCCAGACACCTTTCCCCACTTTGGGGGAAGCACTGAGAAATGGAGAAGAATACAGGTTCTGGAGCTAGGTGGGAAGAGTTGGAATTTTGGCGCTCCACTTAGAGCTGTGTGACTTTAGGCAAGTTATTTAATCTTGGGGTCTCAGGAACGTTGTCTTAAAATGGAGTAATAATACCTGTGCTGTTGAGAGGATTCAGTGAGCTCATAAATATACATACTTAGAACACTGCCTGGAACATAGTGGGTAATCACATATTGGCTTCCTGGCTGTTGTTTCTGTAATGGCCTCCTGATACCCTTTGGGAGCTACTCTTAGGCCATGTGGCTGGGGTGGAGCCCAACTGTCCCCTTTCAGTAGCACATACACAACCCAGGACTGGCCAGTCAAAGCACCATCCACTTGGCCATAATAACTAGTTCCTTAGGATGTGGAGAATCTGTTAAGAAACATTACTCATGGGAATGTAAAATTGTACAGCAACGCTGTACACAGTTTGACAATTTCTTTAAATACTAAACATCCCATGACCACATGACCAAGCAGTTGAAATCTTGGACATTTTCCCCAGAGAAATGGAAACACGTTCACATAAAAACTTGTGCATGACTGTTTATAGCAGCTTTATTCATAATAGCAAAAACCTGGAAACAACAAAAACCTTCAACGGGTGAATATTTAAACTGTGGTACACCCATATAGACAGCTACTTAGCAGTAAAAAGGAGCAAACTGTCAATATATGCAACACACCAGATGACTCTCCAGGGAATTAAGCTGAGTGAAAAAGCCAATTGCAAATGACTACCTACTGAATCATTCTATTTATATAACATTATTGAGATGACAAAATTGTAGAAATGGAGAACAGATTTATGGTCACCAGGGGTTAAGGAGGAGGTAGAGACAGGAAGGGAATGAGTGTGTCTATAAAAGGGCAGCTTGAGGGGTCCTTGAGGAGATGAAAATGTTCTGTGTTTTGACTGCATCGATATCAATACCTGGTTGTGGTATTGTTCTCTTGTTTTGCAAGGCGTTGCCACTGGGGGAAACTGGATGAAGGATACACAGGATCTCTCTGTATTATTCCTTACAACTGCATGTGAATCTACAATTATCTCAAAATAAGTTTAATTTAAAAAAAAAATCTCCCAGGTGATTTTAATGTGTAGCCAAGGTTGAGAACAACTGACCTATTCCCTCCCTATTCACAGGCCTTTTTCTGCTTAATCTCCTCTCTGTTCTGCTTAGGGTCCATGACCATCTTTTGAATCACTCTTACTAATACCTTGGACTTCCTTGCCTTCCATTACCTTATATTTAAGGAGAGCTTCTTATAAGCAGCACTTAGATAGTAGCATTTTTTGTTAATCCAGTTTGACAGTTTCTGATCTATTACAAGAGTATTTTGTCTGTTAAACTTAATGAATATTTGGAGTAAAATCTACCATGTTACTTTGTTCCCATATTTTCCTTGTCCTTTTTTTTTTCTTTCTTACCTTTTTTAGGGCTAATTAGTTACTTATATTATTCTATTTCCCTCCATAAACTTATTAATTGTGTACTCTTTTCATATTTACCCTAGAAGTTAAAATAGGCATCCTTGACTTAGTAGACTCTCATATAAATTAATACTTTTATCACTTCTCTGAATTAGAAGATCGTAGAACTCTTTAACTCTAATTAATTTTATATGTCAGCTAGACTGGGCCATTGGGTACTCAGACACATGGCCTCATCCAATCCACTGAGAGCCAAAATAGAACAAAAAGACTGAATGAGAGGGAACTCCTCCTGCTTGAGTCCTTGACCTGAGCACTGGCCTTTGCCTGCCTTCAGACTTGAACTGAAATATCTATTTCTCATGTGTCTTGAGACCTTTGGCTTTTGGACTAGAACTTACACTGTTGGCCCTCCTGGGTCTTCAACTTACAGATGGCAGATTGTGGGACTTAGCCTCCATAAGTCTCAGGAGCCAATTCCTTATAATAAATCTCTTATAATATGTGTATTTACATATGCATATATAAAATAAATCTCTTAGATTGACTTAGAGTGACTAATATACTCTACTTACTATCATCTCAACTTTTTGTGCTATCAATGTCATGTTTTTATTCTACACATATTTAAATCCCATAAAACATTATTTTCATTTCTTATATAGTAAATATTCATTTCTATATACTTATGTATATGTATATACTCACATATTTTGTTGCTTTTTATTTCTTCCTAAATTTCCATGCTTCCTACATGAAGACAACCTTTAGTTTTTCTTTCAGTGCAGTTCTGCTAGTGACAAGTTCTTTTAGTTTTTGCTAATCTGAAATGTCTTCTTTATTTTTCCTTCATTTTTGAAGAGTGTTTTCACTATATATGTATTTCCACATAGGCAGTGATTTCTTTCAGCACTTTAAGATGTGATTTCATCGTCTTCTGATTTGCATTGTTTGTACTGAAAACTCACATGCACCGTGAAGTTTACATATCATTTTTCTCTGTCTCTTTTTAAGATTTTCTCTGTCTTTGGACTTCACTAGTTTTACTGTTTGGGACCTAGGTGTGAACTTCTTTTACTCACACCTCTTTAGGTTTGTTGCACTCATCAGACCCGTGGTTTGAGTCTTTCATCAATTTGGGTAACATCTCAGCTAATGTATCTTCAAATATTGCTTCTGCCCTCTGCTCTCTCTCCTCTCCATCTGGTTATTCAAGTACATGTTAGCCTTTTCTCCATGTCCCATTTGTCTCTTATACCCTTTTTTCTATTTTCCATCCTTTTTCTTCTCTCAAGGTTTCAGTCTGTATATTTTCTACTGATTCAGCTTCCATTTCTCTAGGTCTCTTTTTAGATATATCTAATATGCTTTTAAACCCACTACTGAATTTCTACTATCAGTTATAGTATTTTTAAGTTCTAGATTCTTTTATAGGTTCCAGTTTTCAGGTAAAATTTTCCATCTTGTCATCTTTTCTTTGAATATATTAATCATGATCATTACAATGATCAATATCTGATTATTCCAATATCTGAGTTGTCTGTGGGCTGGTATCTATTTCTTTTTTTCTCCTGGTTTTCAAATATATTGCCCTGTGTCTTGGCATGCTTAATAATTTTTTATTGAGTGCTGGGCATTATGTATGAAATTCCATAGAGGCTATGGATGGTATTATCTTACCTCAAGAAGGATTTACTTTTCTTTTGGCAGGCAGATAGGGTAAGGGAGGATCACCTAACTCAATTGGGGATGGAGATGATTCAAGGCTGGTTTCAGTCTTTGTGAGGGCTGGTCTATTCCCAATTTAGCCTTGCTGCTAGGGCATAACCTTATCCCTGGCAGGCCCTGAATGTTCAGTGTCTTTGCCTTTTGGAGAACACCCCTGGCTACCTGCCACCTCAGTGTGGCCCTTCACTTGAGCCTGTCCTAAGAACTTTGTTTTCTGGACTTTTCTGCCCGTGTCAGAGATCTTTGGTCCCAGCACATCCTTCATGAGATGCTCTCTCTTGCATAAAGTTAGTTTAATTTGAAAAACCAATATTTCAATGGCTGAATGTGGTTTACTTTTAATATACCTTTATTTTACTAGAGATCTTTGATCTTCCAACGAAAAAGATCTATGGTTCTGCCTCTACTTTGCTGTGAGACTCTGGGAAAACCACTGTACTATGGGATTGGAAGAAGGGTTGTGTTTCCTCTAGCTCAGGCACGTGATAGCTCCCTGGTTCTAATGGTACACACCAAAGGACAAGTTTTGTTGTGATGTGTAGGATTGGACAGAGCATAAAAAGGTTTAGCATCAGCAAAGAGATTCACATTTTTCCAAAGGATATAAAAGAATTCTCTAAATATATGTTATCTGATAGTTATAAGCACAATTAAAAACAGAGAATAAGAGGAGCTTAGGACAATTTTACTTGCTTTAGAGGATTAGGTTCTGAAGTCTAAGGCAAAAAGCTACATGTAGGTTGGTAAGTTGTAAAAAATATCCTTGAAAAACCCTTAAGTAGCCCACAAAGTAGAGTAAGCACACTCATATGTCAAGCCACACAGGAGACTGACATTCCAACTCTCAATAGGTCCAAAAAAGTGAGTTTTTCTTCCAACATTGGAACTGTTTCTTGGGTTGACCACTAAAGTATTTGGTTTCCATTTAGAGGTCATATTGTATTTTTAAAATGTATATTTAAACACTAAAATTACATTGATGCTACAAGAAGCAAATGGGAACTGAGATCTATTAGGGAAGAATAGATTTATCTCCCATTGTACATTTGTTGGCAGGGGGCAGTGGGCATCAGTTCATAGAGGGACATGACTGAGACAATCATCAATAACACTTTTCCCCCAAACATGTGTACAATTAAGTCTCATGAGTTGAATGTACATATTATGAGATTCTCCTGTAACAGGTTATGGGAAAAGAGAGAAAAAGACTTGAGGTTAAGGGCTACAAATTATTGACCACAAATTAAGTTAGCCAGGGCACTAAAATTACTAACTATGCCACTATTTGCTCAAGAGAAGGGGGAAAACTTGGAGTTTTACATAATAATCTTATGAAAAGACAAAAGAGAAGTAGCATATTCTGTGCATCTATTAGTATAACATATCTTAAATATGCAATCACACATATTCTTCCAATAATTAAAAGGTTTTTACTAATGAGGAAATAGAGGATCTAAGAGGGAGCCCTGCTCATCAGTGTGGTCCTGCTTTCTTAACCTGAGGCTGCCCAGCTCCAAAGCCCACATTCCCTATATGCTGAAAAACTGTTAAATGCCTTAAATTTAGGGATCCTGATTGTTATGAGCTCTCTGTTATGCTTTACCCTCCACTTCAGCTTAAATAAGTAAAGTAATAAACTGCAATAATAAGAAAAGCATTACTTGCTAGCTATGAAGATAGATAGATAGATAGATAGATAGATAGATAGATAGACAGACAGACATAAAATACAGGCATCATTTTGTGAACAGTTCTTTACTTAGGGAAATTAGAAGATAACTCACCACCCTTATTACACTTCAGGTAAGGGCAGGTGTAATTAAATTGGAAATATGGTATTGATTAATTTCTAAGCAGCTCCATCAAATAGAGCTGTGGTTCTGACCATTGATCAACAGTCTTACAATACAGCAATGAAGCCAGGACACGAGCCACCAGTAACAGACCATCCTGCAAGGGGTGATAACCACTCCTCACTGCCTAAACAGAGGAGAATTTAAAACATAATTGTTGACAAGTTCACATTTAAAGGTGACTGTGCTGTTTACACATGAATGTATAAATGGAAGTAATTAAGCTTCATTGGAAGTCATCCAGGCTTTCACTTCTCTAGTCTTCCATGCTAGCCTGCCTGGATAGATGTGTTTATGCCTTGCCTGGCTTCTTCTAAATTAGACTCCATTGTAGGAAATGAGATTTGAAAGCAGCAATGAGAAGCAGAAACAGTTACATTTTTTTATTGACAGGAAACATTAGTACAAACAACAAAATAACAAATGTATACCCAGTGACTAATCTCTTATGGGAACATTTCCATGGATGGACTTCCCACATTCTTACTTTCTTTTCAACGGAGACGTCAGCATCTTTCCCAGGGTCTGTTCCTGGGGGATTATGGTTGCTGAATCTATTTTGACATCATCATTTCACAATAAAACGTATCTAAAGAAAGACTTTAAAGGCCTAGTGGAATAATTACAAACCTGCCAAGAGTGTCAGGTGGCCTGTGGTGATGGCAGTCACTCAATGTTGCTAAATGATCATTAAGTTAATGAACTTAAAACTGATGACACAGCTAAAGGTGTTAAGCAGCAACACACTCCTCTCATTTCTTCCTCTTTAATTTTTTATTTGTTCATTGTATTGACCAAAGAAAGCTAAATTACAGCATGATTGCACTCAGTCATACTATGATTACATTACACACAGAAAATTGCAAATGATACTCTATTTCACCCACATTCACATCTCCTACTTGTCTTTAAACATATATAGTAGACTTTTTACTTTCATTACATTCCAATTTTTAAAAGTCCACTCTAACACTTTCCACTTTAAGTGCAGATGGAACAGGGGGAGAACAAATCCATATTAGGATTTGGATGGGTTCTGGGCGGTCAGTGCAGCTCATTCACGGGCCAGCTTCACACCACGCAGGATTCAGATTCAGTTACAAGTCATTCCCAGCACAGTTACAAGTCATGCTACAAGTCACAAACTGCAGTACCTCTTGTACATATAATGCCTTGGTCTACTGTCCCCGTGCATTGTATTAGGACTGAGGATAGCATAAAAGCCACTCTCTGGCCTCCTGATAGCCACTGAGGGAGAAGACAGGTCTCCTCACTGTATCATGCTGGGTGGTAAGTGCTGGGATAGATTTACCCAGGGTGCTGGGGATCCTTCCCCGCTATGGGAAGGAAGGGAGTGGGCAGAGTTTGAAGAGGAGGGAGTAATGCCCCAGAGATCTTTCTTTTTTTCTTTCTCTGTTTCTCCCTGTTCTACCATTTCTTCTTCCTCCCGCTTCCTTCTTTTCTTCTCCATCTTCATCTCCTTCTCTCCACCTTCACCTCTTCTTTTACTTTCCTTTTCTCTTCTCATTCTCTTTTCTCTCCTCCCCTGCTCAGACCTCAGTTTTACCACCTGCTCCCAGCTACTCAAATGGGCAATGCTTAGCAATGTTGCATTTCTTGCTATTCCCACAAAACACCATGTTTTTTCACGTCTATAGGCTTTTGCACATAAGTAGCCAAGCACACCACGTATTCTGAAAATGCTAAAATATCACAGTGTGAGACTCACCAACTAAACATCAATCCCATAGACCCTAGGTCTGAGGTTTAGTAGGAAATAAAATACGGCAAGGGGAGAAGAAGTTCACTTAAATCTGAGCTACTCACTGCTGAGGAATAGAAACAAGATCTTTAAGTAGAAAAGTCTTATACAGGATATTAGTGAGATTTTCAGAGAGGAAAGGGCAAAATAAGCTTTTGTGGATTTAAAGATTTCGGGAAGCATTAAAACCATTGGTTTGAGACCAACATAAACCAACTGCCTTTTGCCTGACCTTTGGCAGTACTCATGCTATTGGCATTCTGGTGGGAGAATTTATGGAGCAAAGACCGCCTTCACATCATCAAAGTCAAAAACTTTTGTGCTTTAAAAGACACCATCAAGAAAGGGAAAAAACAACCCACAGAATGGGAGAAAAATTTTGTAAGTCATATATCTATCTGATAAAGGACTTGTAGCTAGAATATATAAAGGTGTCTTACAATTCAACAATAAAAAGACAAATAAGCCAATTTAAAAATGAACAAAGGGTCTGAATAGTTGTTTATCCAAAGAATACATACAAATAGCCAATAAGCACATGAAGGGATGTTCAACATCACTAGCCATCCGTGAAACGCAAAGCAAAACCAGAGAGATACCACTTTACACCACTAGGACAGCTATAACAAAAAAGACAGATAGTAACAAATGTTGGGTAAGATGTGGAGAAATTGAAGCCCTCAAGCATTGCCGGTGGGCATGTAAAATGGTGGGCCCACTTAGGAAACAGTCTGGCAGTTCCTTAAAAGATCAAACACAGAATTACAATATGTCAACCCAGCAATTCTACTCCTAGGTATATACCCAAGAGAAATGAAACCACGTATCCACACAAAAACTTGTACATGAATGTTCATAGCAAACAGAACATTCATGACAGCCAAAAGGTAGAAACTACCCGAGTCCATTACCTGAAGAATGAATTTAAAAATGTGATATATCCATACAATGGAAAATTATTCTGCAATAAAAAGAAATGAAGTTCTGATATACATGCTATATCATGGATGAACTTTGAAAACAATATGCTAAGTGAAAGAAACCAGTAACAAAAGACCACATATTATATGATTCCATTTATATGGAATGTACAAAAGAGGCAAACCTACGGAGACAGAAAGTAGATTCATGGTTTCCTGGAGCTGGGAAATCAGGAATGACTATAATAGGTATAGAGATTCTTTTTGTGATACTAAAAATGTTCTAAAATTGATTTGGTGATAGTTGCACAACTTTGTGGATATACTAAAAGCCATTGAACTGTATACTTCAAATGGGTGAATTGTGTTGTATGTGGATTATATCTCAATAAAGCTTAAAAATAATAAAAAAATTCTGCCTGGGGCTTTATAGAGCTGGCCCCCAAACCACCCACCCCAGCTCTAAATGCCAGTAGCACCTCTTCGGTCATTGTGACAAACCATGAAACCCCCACAGAAATATCCAAATTCCACCTGATAGAGGGAAACATACTGCCCCCTCCCCACTGAGAACCACTGAAAAAGAATAGTACTGGAGAATGTACACGAACAAGCACATTGGAGATTTCCCATGCTCTTACCAACAGGTATTCATGCAACCTAAATCTTCTCAAACAACCTAAGTCTTCTCTGCTGTCCTTTTTCTAATCTACAACAGAGTCAAAAATCAGGAAAAATAAAAAGAACTTCCCTTTACGATGGAACCATAAACCATCCTACATGCGTTTTTCTAAATCCGTTAGCATTGTATCATTGTGAACAATTTCAAACACTAATTTTGCTGAGGCTTTTACAAAATAGCCAACTATTTTAATCTCTGAAATGGGGTGTTTTTGAACACATAATCTAGATAGGCAGTGATTTTTGACAGTCTATGAGAGTGTCTGCAAACATACTTCCACAGTTCTTCAATAAAGAGTCATCTAATTGGGAGGAGATGGACTGAGAACCATAAGGCCAGAGAAGAGAGTGATCATGTAAGATTAGAAGGAATGATTTTAGCTTAACATCATCAATGTTTATGTAATAATAAAAAAAAAAGGCATGTTGTATAAGAAAAGTCAAACCAACGAATTACTTGATGAGATAGTGGGAGCAAGAAGCTACCTGAGTGTGAACATGTTAATTTATTGGCCTCTTGGAATGACAGTCAACTCCCTTAGGCTTTGGAGTTACATTTTTTTCATCACCAAACAAAACTTTATATCTTAAAGAGATAACTCCACTCCATCCAAAATTGAATGCTGCAATTGGGGTGGGAGTGGAGTCAGAGCTATCCCTACAGGGAGGCCAAAGGCCTGAGCAATATGTGATGTGTGGATTGCACATGTGGGCAGAAAGATAATCTTGGGAAGACATTCAAACAGGACACTCATGTACAAGGGCTTAACATAGAGGAGATTCTGAATAAAGGATATCCTTTACCCCTGAATAAAGGAGAATCCCAAGTAACAGTGACTTGGGAAGATAGATGAGAAATAAGAGAGTGGGGTGGTAGTGGTTAAGGAAGCTCCATCGATTGGCTTTGCATCCTAGTTCTGCCTCTTGCTCGTTGTGTAATCTTGGACAAGTTACTTAACCTCTCTGTGCCTCATTTTTCGCATCTGCAAAGTGGAGATGATAGACAGTGTATACCTCAAAGCCTTAATGTGAGACTAAAATGAATTGGTCACCTAAGTAATTAGAAGAGTTCCTGGCACACAGGATGTCCTCAACAAACTATTATTCTACCCAGGCAAATCTGCTACCAGCAGCTTTCCACATTTAATCCAGCACTTTCTCCGCTTACATGCCTGCGTTGGAGTCTGTGGGAGTGATTTCTTTTCCTTCTTCGTAGGAAAATACATCAGGATGAAGGTTGTTGGAAGAAGGCATGAAGGTGATTGTGATTATTTGTTCTCTAAAGGACCATTCCGATTGTGGCTGGGAGATAGTCTCATGAATGCTCAAGCTAGAAGGGATTTTAGTTATGTGAGCTCAATTCACTCATTTGCAGATGAGGAAATACACTCAGAGAAGTTGGGTGAGTTGCCCAAAGTCACACAGCTGTTAGAGAAGAAAAGAAAGTAAAACCTAACTACTACTCTAACACTTTCTCTATTACGTCATGATCTAGGGCTAGATCCGGATGATTCGGTCTTCTACACAGAGGCATTGTGGCGCAAAACTCAGAGGCAGGATGTGCAGCCTGAGAGAGCAGGATCAATCAATAGCCTGGGCAGTTCGCCCCCCTCACCCCCCAGTCATCAGGTCAAGATCTCCGGGAATGGCCCTTCTGTCACTTGGGAACCTGACGGACTCAGGAGGACTCCACAGCCCACTTCTGCCCAAGATGTGAGTTTGCGGACACAGGTGCCTCTCTGGGCTCAGGGTAAGCCCAGTGAACTCCCCATGTTCCCAGGAAATTTCCAACAACTCCAAAAATAGAGCTAACACAAGTAAGAAAGGGAAACCACCTGGCGAAGGGGAGGTTTACACCTAGACCAGCACCGCCCTCAGGAGGCCGGGAGCTTGTCAGCCAGGTCCCCTCTGTTTGCTGTTTCCCAGCAAGGATCCCACCCTCATATGTTCCATTGGTCGCCTTGGCTACCACTGCTTGGCAGGGCAAGGATGACTGCTTTTTTCCAGCCTTCTGAAGGTACATTATGCTTCCCTTTGGGGGCTATCAAGTGACAGAACAATCTGAAAATACTTCTTTGCAAACTTCACTCCACAAGTGAGACTCTACAGAAAAGCATGTCAGTAAATGCCTGGGGATATTGGGCTTTGGAAGTTTCTTAAGTGCCTTCTGGATTAGAGTGATTGCATGAACCCTTGACAGATCATCAAGCCCAGATATGGGGTCAAGTCTAAATTCAGAATTTGCCATCTGACTTTTTAAAGGCACTTGCATAGCAACAAAGGTTTCCCTTCTGTTAAAATAATTAGAGACAGGAATTAAATGTTTCAATCCCATTTTAGATATCAAATTCCAGCTCTTCATCAGAAGGAACCATCTTCAGCCTCCAGATATATCTCATTTCAGGTCCTTTGGTTCAGGAGCCCATGAGGGAATTAATAAAATCCCTGGTTATAAAAGAAGCAAGTGATTGAGCACCAGCTAAATTCCCACACAATTGTGGCAGATTCTGATGTACCTGGTAACCAACAGATGCTTCTGAATTTAAGGCCCATGTCTCTTAATGGAGGTCCTGAAAGGTGGTGATATATTTTTGCGCCTCCAAATTGACATTTATAAATACATGCTTACATGTACACAGAAATTACAGGCAAAGAAATACTCTGTTACTAGTTAGAGCTTTGGACTGAAACTCCAGGGCCATCCCCCAGCCATAGTGAATTGGACCCATCCAACTGATGTAACCTAGACCAGTGGTTCTCAAACTTTTTGGTCTCAGGGCCTCTTTATATTAGTAAATTGATTCATGTCTCCAAAAAGCTTTTGTTTATGTGAGCTACATTCATGGATATTTACCATACTAGAAATTGAGACTGAGAAAATTTTAAAATATTTATTAATTCATTTAGAAAGAACAATAAACTGATCACATATTAATGTATGTTGTGTATTTTTATGAAATATGACTATAGTTTCTAAAACAAAGACAATTAGTGAGAACAGTGGCATTGTTTTACATTTTGGCAAACCTTTTTAAGTCTGGCTAGAAGACAGCTGGATTCTCATATCTGCTTCTGCATTCAATCTGCTGCAATATGTTGTTTTAGTTAAACTATATGAAAAATGATCTCACCTCAAACAGATGTTTACTTGGAAATGGAAGGAGTATTTTAATAGTCTTTTCAGATAGTTGTAGATATTCTTCTTAATACTACATGAAAATTCAACAAATGGTAGTTTCTTGAAGCAAAGAAAGATCTGAAATTCTGTCAATAAACTTTTTGTTCTTTGATATGGTTTGAATCCATGAGTCTGTCTTACTATTCATGCATGATTTTGTGACATCGTGCAAGGGTGATTTGGAAAATATTTGTTCACTAATTTATGCACATCTTCCAAATGTTGACACATTTCAATATCACGTTATCAAAAAAAATGATGTTTGTTAATATCAGCACTGCTCTCATTGGAAATTCATTTAAGGTTGGGAGACTGTCGAGCTAACAGTGATGAATGCAAGTTTTTCAAAATTCTAATTTTCTAACATCTAATATTCTCTTGAGGGTTTGAATTTTATCACTGGCAATAAATCCCATCAGTTGCTTTCCTTGAATTGACTGGGGTGACATTCATTTTCAAGAAAATGTCTGTAAATACTCAAGTCTGAGTAACCACTGTTGTCTGTCAGTCATTCTTTCAAGTGAAAATGGAGTCCCATGAAATAAAGCAGCCAGTTCGGTTCACTGTTCAAACACTTGCAGAAGTGCTTTTCCTCAATACAGTCACCACACTTCTATGTCCAGTAGAAGTGCTTTATGGGTGTTTCCCACTTCATCACACAGGATATTAAAAAGACATGTATTCAGGATTCAAGATTTAATAAAATTAGTATTTTTTACTGCTTTACCAAAGACATTCTTAATTGAAACTGGCTTTTCCTTTTCCTGAGAGTGAAGAATCAATGACTGTGAGTACAATTTGGTGCAACTATTTGGATTTGTGTTAAGGCACCAGGATTTTACCCACCACTGCTTTTGTACCACCAGTGCAAAAGTCAACACACTAGAAAAGATGAATAAAGTCTTGGTACTATAATGAAAATTGTTTTGATTTCACAGATTCCCCTGAGAGGATTTTGGGGATGGCCAAGGTTCTGTGGACCACACTTTGAAAACCACTGGTCTACATTAAAGGCAAGGCCAAAGGTTGCCCCATGCCCCTCCTCACCTGTGTCCCACCTTGGTTCCCATGTGGCTTAAAAGGAGAAAGTGAAATGTTTCCTCCCGTGAAGAAAAATGACCCAGACTATTTTATTACCTAGCCATATGAAACAAATTTCAAAAATAAAATAGCAATTCAAATGGACAAAGAAATTCTAAAAGCCAAAAAAGAAAGGCTTCTGGAAGAAAGAATATTTAACCTCTTGGCTCCTCTCATGGAAAGCCCACCCCAAACATGGTGTTCCCAGACCCTTGACTGGTACAATCAAATCCTTCCTGGGAACGGAGTGGGGGAGATAGGAATCTTGAGCCCCCTTCCCAGAAGCTATACCATGTGAATTACACTCACTGCGTTTCTGCTTAATATAATGACCAAGGTCCAAGGTCAACCAAGGGTGCTATTATTCCCATTCAGTGAGTAAGCAGCAAGCTTCCAGAAAAACTTTGCACCTGAATGAGGCTGTTTCCAATCTTTTCCCTTTGTCCTACGATAACTTTCAAACATTTCTTCAATGCTTTCCCCAGAAGTTGTTTTAATATATTATTTTCCAAAGTAATCTTTTGGCTTTAAAATTGTATTATGTATTTTTCAAACATAGTAAGAAGTCAAGAAAATAGTATAAAGAACCTGGATATACCCTTTGCCTAATCAACAGGTGTTAAGATTTTGTCATATTTGCTTCATCCATCCCTTTTTCTATTTCTGTTTGTCTCTTTGCTGAAGTATTTTAAAGCAAATTCCAGACATCATGTCATTTTACAGTACATAATTCAAAAGGCATCTGTAAAAATATGACTAATATGTAACCATGATGCTGAAGGGAAGAAAGAGCATTCTCTACGCACCCTGAGTCATTTCTGGCTGAGCTACAAATTAAATGGACATGAGCCCGAACAGCAGCAGAAAATCAAACAAAGCTTTATAACATGTATACATGGGAGAGACTCAGGGAAACTGAGACTCTCTCACCAGAATGACAGAGGTTCTCCTCTTACATAGACAAACAAGGATTTTGCAGGGGTTGAGGATGTCAGTCATGAGGGATTACTAGAAAAGCACAGTAAACAAGAGTATGCAGACTTAAGTTTTCGCCTTCCACAATGACAAGATCCCTAGAGATAAAGTCATCCCCCCTTCTTCCTGGTACAGAGAAGGAGATACCTTTACAAATGGAGATTTCCCTTACAAATGTAAATGTCTGGTAAATAGAACTTCGATAAGAGTGGGTCCAGCAAAGGCCCTCCCAGTCTATGGATACCCAGAGTTATCCATGTTGAGGGCCTGTCCCGGGGACAGGCCTTTCATCCCAAACCCCTTCAGACAGTTAGTGGGGGCAGGGAAGGTCAAAGCCTCCTTCAGTGCTTGAGGTGGCCAATTCTGGTCCCCACAATGCCATTATCACACTTAATAAAATTAACAATCCTTCTTCTGTTTCATATAATACCAGTCCATAACAAAATTTTCCCAATTGTCTCAAAAATGTCATTTTTACATTTGATTGCTTCATATCAGAATCCAAACAAGGTCCACTCATTACCTTTGGTTGTTATGTCTTAAACCTCTTTTAACCCAGAGTTTTCCTTCCTTACTTTTTCCACGCCAGGCATTGACATGTTGCAAAACCAAGTCAGTCATTTATAAAATGTCCTACATTTTGAATTTGCATCCCTGGCGTCTTAAACTTGTTTCTTTATCCTTGTGTTTTCTGTAAATGGGAGTTAACTCTATACGTCTGATTAGATTTAGTTTCAACTATTTTTTGGCAAGAATACTTCATCAGTGGTGCTAGTGTCTAGATGTCCCATGGATAGTGATGCGTGATTGATGAACGGATTCATAAGGTGGCAGGCTGATCCTTCCCCACTCCTCACTACAAAGCTCCCCACCCAACTTTCACCTAGAGTTTCCTCTATTGGTGATCACTAGCAGTTGCAAAATAGTAATTTTACAATTCCATCATTTCTTCCACATTTTTAACTGGAATTCTTCTATTATAAAGAGCTATTTTTCTTATTGTCTAAGGTTTTCTGATAACCCCAAAATATAGGTCATAAGAAAATACAGACTAGATGTCTAATTCTTTCCTTTTAATTTCCAGTTTTTGTGGTAAGTTATTTTTGCTCTAGTTACTTTTTTGTCCAGTGACTTGGGTTTGTTTTTGTTTTTTGGGAACATTTTGAACTCCAGGGTTTTTACATAGTCAATGTTTTCAACCAATTACATTTATTATTATTCTTAATATTCCAATAGTCCCATCTTTGGCCAATGGGAACCCCTGTTTTTGGCCCCTGTGTCTTTTAGAAATGCATCATTATTAGTCTTTTATAGCTCCCTTGCTTTCTAGGGTAATGAAACATTCCAGGGTCATGGAATGTATTTCCTTCCCCATACCTGGATACAACTATCACTCTAGAATCCCTGTTTCTTTTCAGAAGGAGTGGTATTTAGAGATCTCAATCTTAATCAGTGGGATGTGTCCATTGATTATGGGTTGTCATTTCTTTTAAGCTTTTGCAGTGGACTAATCTAGAAAATATGTAATTTTGAATGAAAAAATTCAAAAGTTCATGCTAATATTTCCTATTCAGAATTATAGAATTTTTCTTATATTCCTTGATTTTTGTACTTGTGCCTCCTATATCTTACACTGAAAATGTTACTTTCAAACATTCTTAACATAAACATTTATTTTCATCATCTTATAATATGCATAAAAGAGATTCAAAACTGTAATTCCAATATTACCACTAACAATCTACAGAATGAAATTTAATACATTTTTGCTTTTTTATGGCTTCTTACTATATATCGACTAAAAATGTATGGTCAAAATACTAAATTTTAAAATCACTTGAAATAATTCTTTTCACTCTTTGATTTATTTTAAAAACCACTTGTTAGATTTTTATTTTAGGTTTTTTTTTATTTTTAGGAATTTTTTTCCCTTTTTAGTTTTGAAGTATGAAATACAGTTAGTATATGTTTTCTAAGCCAAAATTATATATCAAAAGATACATTCAAGTATGTTTCACCTCCAGTTCTATCCCACACATTTTTTTCAATTCACCTATAGGTATCTCAGTGTTTAATTTACCTTTTCAGTGTTTCTTTGTTTGCATGTATAATAAGCAAATAAATCTATATTTGTTTCTCCCCTCTTTTCTTACTTGAAAGATAGATTATATACACAATGCTACACCTTACTTATTGTATTCATCTATAAATCCAGGAGATCACTTTGTATTCTTGTAAAGAAATCATCTTCTACATAGTATTCCATTTTTGGATATGACATTCTCTCTTTTTTTTCCTAGCTTTATTGAGATATAATTAACATATAACAACGTGTAAGTTTGAGGTGTACAATGTGATGATTTGATACACATATATATTGTGAAATTATTACTACAATAAAGTTACTTAACACCTCCATCACCTCACATAATTACCTTTTTTTTAGTGGTGAAAACATTTAAGATCTACCTCCTTTAGCAACTTTTGAGTATATAATACAGTATTGTTAATTATAATCACCATGCTGTACATTAGTTCCCCAGAACTTATTCATCTTATAACTAGAAGTTTGTACCCTTTGACCAATATCTCCCCATTTCCCTCACCCCCCAGCCCCTGGCAACCACCATTCTTCTCTTTGTTTCTATGAGCTTGACTATTTAAGATTCCAAATGTAAGTAAGATCATGCAGTATTTTTCTTTCTCTGTATGACTTATTTCACTTAGCATACTGCTCTCAAGGTCCATATATGTTGTTGCGAATGGCGGGATCTCCTTCTTTCTCATGACTGAATAACATTCCATTGTGTCCATTGTATCTTCTTTATCCATTCATCCATAGACAGACACTTAGGTTTTTTCCATCTCTTGGCTATTGTGAATAATAACGCAATGAATGTAAGAGTGCAAATATCTCTTTAAGATCCTGATTTTATATCCTTTGAATATATACTCAGAAGTGGGATGGCTGGATCACATCATAGCCTTATTTTCAATTTTTTGAGAAAATTTCATACTGTTTTCCACAGACGCTGCACCAATTTACACTCCTATCAACAGTGCCCAGGGTTCCCTTTTCTCTACATTCTTACCAACACTTGTTATCTCTTGCCTTTCTGATAAGTCTGTCTAACAGGTGTGAGGTGATATCTCATTGTGGCTTTGATTTGCATTTCCCTGATGATTAGTGATGTTGAGCATCTTTTCACATGTTGGCCATTTGCACATCTTCCTTGAAAAAATATCTATTTGGGTCGTCCACCCATTTTTTAATTGAATTATTTGACTTTTTGCTATTGACTTGAATGAGTTCTTTATATAGTTTAGTTATTAACCCTTTATTAGACAGATAGTTTGCAAATATTTTCTCCCATTCCTTAGGTGCCTTTTCACTTTGTTGGCTGTTTCTTTTGCTGTGCAGAATCTTTTAAGTTTGATATAATTCCACTTATTTTTGCTTTTGTTGCCTATGCTTTTGATGTCACAATCAAAAGCTTGTTGCCAAGACAACTGTTTTCTTCCAGGAGTTCTATGGTTTCAGTCTTACATTCAAGTATTTAATCCATTTCAAGTTAATTTTTGTGAGTGGTATAAGATAGGGATCTAGTTTCATTCTTTTGCATGTGATTATCAAGTTTCCCCAACACCACTGGTTGAAGACACTATCTTTTCCCCACTGAGTATTCCTAACTCTGTCAATGTAAAAAGCAAATTTGCCTGTTATTTTATCTCAAATTAAGTTTATTAGGGAATAGCCAAATGAATTGCAATTCAAGATGTGCATGCTATGGCAAACCATAGGCAAATCTGGAAAAGAAAGGAGGGGAACTGCTTTTATAGAGAAAAGGGGTAGTTGGAAGGGACTGTTCTAAAGGAAAGTCCATTGAGGGGAAGTAAGTTCAGGGTGCAACAGCTTCTCATTGACTGGGCTGCAGTGTTTCTTATTGGTTGGGCTGTTGAAGGGTGGAGAGAGGTCTTACTTCCTGTGCAAGATGCAAGCGTCCCTCTATTTCTGTTTGGTGTAATTGATGATGTATGATAGGGCGTGAGAGCTCCCCCTACAGGCCTTTCCAACTCCAATTTAGTTAAGGTTTCTTTCATTAATTTCCATAACTGCCTTGTCAAATGTTAGTTGGCCATAAATTCATGAGTTTTTCTGGGCTCATAATTAGATTCATGCCAGTATCATACTGTTTTGATTACTATAGCTTTGTAATATCGTTTGAAATTGGGAAATGTATGCCTCCAGCTTTGTTTTCTTTCTCAAGACTGCTTTGGCTATTCAAAGTCTTTTGTAGTTTGATACAAATTTTATGATTTTTTAAAATAATTCTGTGAAAAAGCCATCAGAATTCTAATAGGGACAGCATTGAATCTACAGACATCTTTAGGTAGTATGGATATTTTAACAATATTAATTCTTCTGATCAATGAACACAAGATATCTTTCCATTTGTGTCTTCTCTACTTTCTTTCATCAATGTCATAATTTTCAGTGTATGTCCTTAGTTAAATTTATTCTTAAGTATTTTATTTTTTGGATGCTATTGTAAATGGGATTGTTTTCTTTACTTCTTTTCAGCTAGTTCATTGTTAGTTTAAAGAAATGCAACTGATCTTTGTTTGTTGATTTTGTATTGTGCAACTTTACTGAATTTTTAAATTAGTTCTAACAGGTTCTTGATAGAATCTTTAGGATTGTCTGTTTATATCTTCTGGTCATTTCCTAGAAGCTCTTTTAAAAGATTTGAATTATTATTTCACTTACGTTGACCCCACCAAATTATATCTTAGATCGAGAAATCCATCTATAAGCTACTTCCATTCTCAAGTTTTGTCACTGTGTTGCCCAAAAAAGAGCAAAAGACAAGCTTGTAAGAATTGCACTATTGCAGCCAAAAACCACAATGTCAGCAGTATAAAATGCCCACTCTGTTAAATTTCATCTTCACAGCAACTCTCTGAAAGGACTATTACAATTACCTTCATAATAAGTTCCGAAAATTAAATTTTAGAAATATTAAATAACACAGCTAAGATTACAGTTAATAAAGGACAGAGCCAGGACTCAAACCCACATCTGTTTCATACCAAATCCAGTGCTCTTAATTACTAGACACTGCCTGCGTCATCTGCTTTATTACTGTTTTAAACTTCATTTGATAGTCCTTTGTTTTTAACTTTTAAAATACTTTTGTATCTATTTTCCCAACTAGATTATAAACTACATGTGGTCGCATTTTATACCTACAATTGTTAAGTTCTAACTATTAAGTTTAAACTCTTCATAAAGTATGGATGTATACTTCTCTGTAGATGGATATATATCCCTCTCTGCCTGTATAACTAGGGAATGGTGCATGCATAGAATGGTGAGTAAGCCAGATAATTTGGGGAAATTAAAAATTGTAGCAAAGCTATGGAAGGGCTGGTTGATCAGCATTAATCCAGTATAGGGAGTGAGTTTCAAAACATTCCATTAGGCAAATATCCCAAGAGTGGAGGTGACAGTTCAAACTAGATCACACAACTCAGATGAGATGATGCCTCTGGAAACCCTACTGATTTTGAGAATGCATTAAAAAGATACAGTAAACTGAGGTCATACACTCTGTGATCACCCTGCGATGCATTAGAGTAGATGGGGGAGTATCATTGAGGGAGAGCGTCAGGGGAGTGAAAGAGGAGAGAAGGACGAGAGTGTGTTGTACACGTCATTGAAACTAGGCCAAACTGGAAGTGGGTACAGGCACCATGGAGATACAAGAGTCCAGAATGCGGTAAAAGTGAAAGTCATTTCTGATCTAACAAAAATCATAAGACATATAGATATAGATATACACAATATCATCTAAATGTAAACCCCAATTTATATACTTATTTATATTATTGGGAGGGAAGGGGGCATATAACTGTACTTAACTTCTTGTCTTTGAAGGGGCAGAGTGCTCAACTATACCAGTTTGCTCACCTCTGACAATTAACAAAAGGTTTGGGGAAATTAAAAGTAGACAGCTAAATTCTATCAAAAATAAAATCCAACGATAAAGTTAAGAGGCACATTTGAAACATAATAGCATGAAAAGTTTAAAATTAAGGGCCCTATAAAGGTCATGTTTTGCAAGATAAGCTACAAGAAAACAAAGGTTGCATTATTAATGTCAAAGTTGAATTTGATGTAAACAACATTGAATGAACAGAAGGCCACTTGAAATTGATAAAAGGTATAGTTCACAATGAACACATGTCATGAATATTATATGCTGAATAGTTCATCTCCTACTCTCTCCCTAGCTCCCTCTGCTCCAAGCATATTGACTTACTTCTTTTGAACACATTAGGCATGCCCCTGCCTCAGGGCCTTTGCACTTGCTGTTCCTTCTGTCTGGAATGCTCCTCCCTCAGAGAGCTGCAAGGCTGGCTCCTTCACCTCCTTCAGACCTTTGCTCAGCTATCACCTGATAGTGAGACCTTCACCGGCCACCTTACCCAAAATTACAACTCCTTCCCCCAGACTACAGCTTGTCCTCCTTTCCTGCTCTATTTTTCTTTATAATCCTTATCCCCATCTAGCACACTATTTGTTTTACTGATTCATCCTATTTCTTGTCTGTCTCCCTCTACTAGAATGCAAGTCCTAAGACAGCAGGGATTCTTACCTATTTTGTTACTAGACTAAGGGCTAGTAGAGTTCCTTGCACCAAGTATGTACACAATAAAGAGTCTTGAATGGATGAATGAATGAGTGAGTAAATTACATTACATTAGAAGTGCAAAGAGAAATTTGTAGAAATCAGTAGTAAGGGGAAATTTAACATAACAAAAAAATAGAAACTGAAAAAAATTACAGAGACTAAGTAATATAATTGATAAGGTTGATTCAATAATATACTGTGTAGCAAACTTTAAATTGTGCAATAGAAACCATCCCATATTTTCAAGCAACCATGGAACATTTATATTAACTGGTCATAAATTATATCACAAAATAATTTCAATAAATTCAAAAGAGGAGAGTTTGTATAGGATGTATTTGTGAACATATTGTAATAAAAATAGAAATTAATAACCAACATATAAATAAAAATATCCTCTCACAAATAATTACCGGATCAAAGAGCACATCAAAGCTGCAATTACCAATTATTTACAAAATGCTGCAATGAGAACCTGACATATCAGAACTAATGAGTTGGCACCAAAAACATATTCCTAGCAAAACTGAATGCCTTAAATATTTTCATTACTGAAGAAGAAAGAATGAAAATAAAAGAACTGAAAATTCAATTCAGGAAGTTAGAAAGTGAAATACAAAACAAACTTCAATAAGGAAAGATGAAGTTGATAATTATAAAAAATAAAAATTATTAAATTAATGAGTTAGAATAAATACATATATAAATAAGTCTAAGAGCTTAGTCTTTGAAAAACAGAACAACATAGACAAATTTCTGGCAAGTCTACTCAAGGAAAAAAGTAAAAACAAAAAAAATCAGAAATGTATAACCTAGGAAGGAGAAAGTCAATGTATCTATAGAGAAGAATTACACATTATGATAAAATATAATATTTAGTGTTTTGTATGCTAACATTTACTGAAGACTTTCTATCGCCAGACATTTTCCTTCCTCATCTCACTTAGTTCTCTCAATGGCCCAATGGCACTGCAGATGGGGGTGGAGAGATGAGAGATCTACTGGGGAAAAACAGCTATAGAGGCAAATGGGGAGGGAGTTGTAGGAGGGTAGGAACATCATCAGGCCAGGAGGCAGGGCTGACCCCTGTGGAGGAGAGAGGGAAGGAAGGAAGTTTGGGTAAAATGAGTCTTAGACTGCAGTGAGTCCTAAGAAAGTCTGGGCAAGGCTGGTGGGGAGTCCTCAAGGAAAGGAAGGGGACCATCAGAGGAGCCCCGTGCATCTCAGGCACTGGACTGCCTTAGGATCCTTGCTGCCTTGGTCACTGGCTGGGAGCAGCCCCTGGGAAGTGTGGCCTCAGCATGACGCCAGTCGATTCAGAACACAGCAGCTGGTCCATCAGTCAGTTACCTCCCCTCCCCTCCCAGCAGGAAATCCGGGAGGCACAGGTTTATGGTTGCCACTGATTCTCACAGACATTTGACAAAATTGGACATCTACTCTTAATTCTGTTAAACTTGCAATAACCTGGAATGTGGATATTTCCTTAAATAAGACAAATATGCCTATATATTTCTCAATCATATGACCAATCATAATGTTGAAATGCTGGGGGCATCTCCACTAAAGTCTGGATCAAGAGTAGGACGGTCACTTTAATTGCTCTTGGATAGTATTATTTCTGGAGGGTCTAGCTAGCGCAATGTACAAGAAAAAGGAATATAATGTAAAATATTGGAGCAGGGAACAAAATATCATTATTTGCCATGATTGTCTTTGATATGATTGTCTAACTGGAAACACCCACCTCCCTCACCAAATTAACTAAACATATTTAAGAATTAGTGACAGTTTATGCTGAATTACAAAATAAATACATGAGGATGTTTTTCCAAAATATTAGTAATAACAAGCTAGAAAAATAATAGTTACATAAAGTATAAAATACCCAGGCATTACATTAACAAAATATCCGTAAACCCATTTGAAGAAGACTATAAAACTTTACTGAGGGACATAAAAAAGACTTGAACAATTGCAGAAAAAAGGCCATACTATTGCTGGACGAAAATATATAATGAGTCAAGATTTCAGTTCTCCCCAGTTTGGACTGTAAATTTTATCAAATTGCAATAAAATCTCCAATATAATTTTTAGGAACCTGGAAAACTACAGGTTTTTTTTTTTTCTTTTTTGGCATTTTGATACAGGAAGCCACAGGTGAAGCCCAACACCCGAGAGCAAGAAATCAGGAAAACCTTTCCGGGATGTGGTTTGCCCTGAGTTGGTTGGTTCATGAAGAAGGTAGAGGAGCTGGTCAGAAAAGGAAGAGATCGAGAGAAAAGGGACGGGCCTCTTAAGTCTTCCTGTGTTCACATTAGACTAGGCTACGATTAAAACATTTTGGGTTTGAGTTTTGTTTTTGTCTGTGGATGATCTTATCTCTAGATCAGAACACGGTGCTGAAGGAGTGAAAGCCACCAAGAGAAGGAAATGAAACCAGCCACCTGAAAAATGCCCCACACTGACCACAAGGGGGAGTAGTTAGAGAAGGCTGAATTTGGGCAAATTGCTCATCACCTAGGGCTGTGGGGCATGGGCAGAACATGCCCATAAAGACAGCTTTGCTCGCTGAGTTATTCGTTTCGTCAGTCTGTGTTCTTTTCAACAATCACTGTAACATGCAGGTAGAAAACAGGAAATCTTCAGAAAAGAATATGTAAAACACAAATTCATTAATTCAAGCATATATTGAGTTCCTATTATTTACCATGTAGATTTTCAGATGATATTTTAATCACGCTTTTAAACCTTTTTAAAGTGGTTTTGGTCTTTGGTTTTTTTCTCATTTATTTGTTTGTTTATCCAGGCCCTACCTTGAAGGCATTCACAGCCTAGGAGGACAGTTACATAAAGAACCACTCCAGCATGACACTCATTACAACTGCACAGCAGACAAGAGTGAACCAACGTACAGAGGATGGAGCCCCGCTGATGAAAGGAGACCAATAGACCAAGTATCTGATGAAAGAGGGAGGAAGAGTCATTGAAGAACATCCTCAGAACAGGCTGCATAAATGACTCAAAGTTATCAAAAGTGGGATTCCTGGATATTTTAAATTTGTGTGTAGTGCCACAGTGTGTAGAGTTGGAAGGTGGTGTCAGAAGCTCTTTCATTCATTCGTGGAGGCTGCAGGCTCTTCCCTGTCCTCTAGGCTCTAAATAACTGCCTATCTTCTGGACCTCCGGAAGAGAGACCACATTTTTGACCAAAATTGAGGACCCATGGTCTGACAAATATAAATGTGTTTATGAGGGAAATGGATTGAACATTTAAAATGAGGATTGTCACGGAAAATTCAGGATATATGGTTGCCATAGCCAGCAAGGTCCATGGGCTTTCTGAGGGAAAAAAAACATCCCTCATGGACAAGGAAGTCCTTTGGCCTAAAGATTAATGTGATAAACAATAAAATTCTGAATTAGTACCTGGTCACTTCTGGCCTACTTCAAACTCATTCTCTGTCAACTGTACTCATTAGCCTCAACTGAGTCCAGAAAATTTCCACTGTCAATGGATCCCACATTGAGAGTATATGATGAGGATCTACCAAAGAGCTCTGGTTGCTGGGAAATCTAGAAAGTGGTTTTTTGTTTGTTTTCTCTAATCTACCCCAAGTCTACAAATATTTATATTTTCAGCTGCTTTTACTAAAGATGCTGTTCACCAGATATTTTAACTTTCCACAATCTGATGCATGGTCAGATTGCACTTTCTCGGCCCTTTTTGGTTGGCTATGAATATTTCTGACAAACAAGTTGAAGAAAATGAAATGAATCAGAGCATTTAATTGTGGTTTTGAGAGTGCTCAGAGCATTTTGTTCTCTCTGGCACAGAGGTCAGCCATGTTCAAGATGGCAGCTGCTCTGTCAGCCAAGGTCCTTGAGAGATGACAAAAAATGTAACCTTTCTCTCAGGGTCTGCAGCCAGGCCTAATTTCCTTCAAGACGCATTCCACAGCCTAGGGTTTTCAATGACTGACATGGGTGTCTTATATCACCCCAAGACTGTAGCACTCTCTCCACCCCTCCTCTCTCCCTTAAAATCACAGGCTATCATCTTCAAAGGCCAGACTCAGTCATGCCCCTCAGTGATTTCTTGGAAGTGTCTTTACCTATACGGGAGATATTTCTCCTTCTCTTTGATGTACGACATTGAAAGTCAGAATAGAACTGTACTAGAGAGTAAAATGACAGCCCATGTGATAGCGTAGAAGGAACACCAGAACCTTCTAAGTATTTCTTTGACTTCAAATTCTCATGACAGAAAAAAGAGTGGAGAAGACAATAATTACCAAAACTTGTTGGGGCCCTACTGTGTGCCAGACACTGCTCAAAATACCTTTCATTTACTCCTCACAACTCTATGGATAGATATATTATTACCTACTTAACAGCTGAGGTTATCAAGTCACAAAGAGGTTGGGTAACTTGCTCAAGATCACCCAAACCTTGAGTGATCAAGGTTAGAGTGCCAAGATTTAATCCAAGACAGCTGTGCTCCAGAGTGCCTGCTCTTGGCCGTCACTCTACACTTACCTCCTCACTAGGAGCTGGGTGGGGACGGGGGGTATGTTTCCTATATTTTGGTGTGACATTATTAGGCTTGAGAAGTTACTGGACTTGAGTATAGGAGGTGTTCTAATTCTTTTGTGAATGATTTTCATTTCGTGCCATTTACTGATCTCATATTTATGGAAGTTACTTACATCTTTTATTTTTACTTAACTTTTTATATGTTTTTGTCTTGTCTCTGCAACAAGATTTTAAGCTCCAAAGACAACCCTTTGAAACCCTATAGTGCCTAGAACAGTGCCCCTCATACAGTGAGCATTCAGGGGCCAGTTGCCGATAGGAGTTTCTGAGAGCAGAATTTCATCACAACTTCCCCTCTCCTTCTCATCCTGCCTGAGGCTCTTTTTTAAAAAAATTTATTTTTTTAATCTTTTTTAAAGACAATTTTTAGAGTGGTTTTAAGTTTACAACAAAAATGAGATGGAAGTACAGAGATTTCCCATATACTTCCTGCCCCCACACATGCATAGTCTTCCCCATTATCAAAATGTACCATATCACTCACAGAATGTGCATTTTTTACCTAGGATGAACCTACATTGGCACATCCTAATCACCCAAAGTCCATAGTTTACATTAGGGTTCACTCTTGGTGTTGTACATTCTATGGGTTTGGACAAATGTATAATGACATGTATCCATCATTATAATATTGTACAGAGTGTTTGCACTAACCTGAAAATCCTCTGTGCTCTGCCTATTCATCTCTCCCCACCACCCACCACTAAAGATTTTTTTCTGGGAGAAAAACTTCATGGATTAGCCATGATAAATTTGAACCAAAAGGAAAATTATTTTAGAAGACTTATTGTATTTGATTTTAAAGCATAGAAGTAACACCTATTAAAACAGTACTGGAACAAGAATAAAAATATAGATTAATGGAACAGAAAAGGAAACCCCAGAATAGCAATATACGAACAAGAATGCATCATGTGTTAAAGACATTTCAGAACCTTCAATATGGAAGGAATGGATTACTCAAAAATAGTATCAAAACAACTGGTTGGAAATAATTTAAAATTAGAACCTTACCTCAGCCCATACATCCAAATGAATTCCAGATGGAGTAGTTAAATGCAGGGCAGGAAGTAAAATCCAAAAGAATCAGAAGAAAGAACAGATAAATATTTATATAACTTTGTGGTAGGAGAAAACTTTCTAAACATTAAACCAAAGGCAGAGACCTTAAAGGAAAAAGTACTAGATTTAACTAAACAAAAATTTTAAATATCAGAAAACAAAAAAGCAAAAATAAAGAAATATAACAAATTGGGAGAAATATTTCCAAAATGATTTCAAAGGTAAAATCGCAGTTTTACATAATTGTAAATTATTATTGTAATTGTAATTATAAAGTTACAATATTAAGAGCAAGTGTAAATTAATTAGGAAAAGATAAACATTCCAATAAACAAATAAATAAGGGACATTAACAGACAATTCACAAAATAAGAACTATGGTGCCAAAAAACTTATTTTTAATGTGCTCAACTTTACTAATAATGAAAGAAATGGAATTAAGCCAATGAAATACAATTATTGGAATCTATGTTTGAGAAGATGATACTATCCTGGGCTGGCAAGGATAGAGAAAAGGGCATTCATGTAGCACCAGTGTAAGTGCTAAGTGGATTAACCTTTATGCAAGGTAGCTTGGCAGTATATTTCAAAGTCTTAAATTTTTACATTTTCTCTGAGCTAAGAATTCTTTTTCCAGGAGTTTATCCTAAGGGATTAATCATGAATATATGCAAAAAACCTTGTCCTCATAAGTACACATACCATCATTGTTTTTGTATCAGATATAAATTCATAAATCTGTACATACATTTTCAAAAGAATGAAACAAACAAAATACTAATTGAAAATTTAAATTATGATGGATGCTTACAATTGAGTATTAATACAGCCATTAAAATTTTTTGCTGTAGAAGAAAATTTAATGACATGGGAAGATGTTAACGATACCTTTGCAAATGGAAAAAGCAGATGACACAATAGTATAGGCCAGTGATCCAGTTTTAGAAATACATATGCAGGGATAAGTATGAATGCTTCCAACAAAGATTGGAACGACATGCAATAAAATTTTAGCAGTTTGAATCTGAGTGGCAAGATTATTTTTAGTTTCTTCTTTTAGATTATCTTTACTTGCCAAATTTCATATAATAAACATGCGTTACTTTTCTGATAAGTCCGGAAAAGTTACTTTTAAAAACTTAATTCAATTGAAAAATCTCTTTCCTAAAAATACAGTCTGCAGCAATAATAGTCTCACAGCAGGAGGAAAGAGAGGCAAAGTCCACCACTCGTTGAAACTGATTTCTCTTGGAATATGGAATTTATCACACTTTGTCTCCTGGGAAAAGTTAGACACTTTTAAAAGATGTGATTTCCAGTCTCCAGGTCTTTTTTGTACATGCCCCTCCTATATTTTAAACTCTTAATTTTCCTTCAGATTTATCCTTAGGTCTTTGTGCTCCAAGCATAAATTCAATATGAGTTTTATCTACAATTCTGTCTTGTGGGTCTGACATCCACGCTTGTAAACGTTAACTCTTCAAGCAAACTGATGGCCACGCATTCCCACCCCACCCCTAGAAGCTCATTTTCTGCTGTTTTCTGCTGCAAGGCTCTCAGTCCCGTGTGGCTACTGTTGATGCTTCTGAGGCTCCTGGGAAGTGTTTCCTCTGCCAACTGCCCCTCCATGTAAACTTCCTGCATTCTCCAGAGCTTTGAAAGCCTTCCCTCCTCTTACTGCAGTACAAACATCTATTTGTAAATATAAAATGTAAAAACATTTTAAGACCCCTTTTAACCCGCTGTGGTAGTAGATACCTGGATTTCCCCTAGAGTATCATGTCAGTCTCTTGAACCTACATGATAATTTGGAGAAAGGACCAACACTATCAAATCAAAACTCTTCAGATCAAAATTCTGTATCTTCAGGGGTGATCCCACCTCAGACTTAGAAAAGAATCAGCCAGAACTGGGTCCTACACCCTCTTCCTAAAGTGGTCTACTCCAGACCCACAGTTACGCTTGCACCTTGAAGTTTTGGAGTGAGCCTGCCCTGGACTTATTTTTGCTTATTCATTGACTACGTGCCTGTTGAGCACTGACTTTGGCTATGTACTATACTAGGCATTGGGTAGACACTGCTAAAAAAAAAATAAATAATAATAAAGCAGATGAGGTCTGTGCTTTGCAGAATGCATAATCTATTGAAAAAGATGTGATAATCAAACACAAATTCTTAAAGTTGTTTTATGTTTACAGCATCTATAAATGCTAATATAGCTAGTAGAATGATAAAGTGGAAAAAGGAATCTATCTAAACAAAGAACTAGAGGATGCCTCTTTGAGGAGGTACCATTTGAGCTGAGACCCGAAAGATGGGGAAGAATATTATCTGTAACGATCAGGGGTACAGAGTCCAAGCTAGGCTGATGTTGGCCACTCTACACATGGTCATTTCCTTTTACAACTAGACATCCATTCTGATTGGCTGGAGTCCATACCAGATTGGAGGCCCTCTACCATATTAGATGCAAAAATGTTTGAATATAATTTCTGGACACAAGTAAACAGAAGACCATGAGCAAAAGTTCTACAGCAGAAAACTGTTCCACACATTTGAGAAACTGAAAACCACCCATTATGATTGATAAGTAGTGAGTGGGGGTGGGGGGTAAAGCTGAGCTGAGTCAAGTTTGCAGGGACAAGACCATAGTAAAGAATAAAATTTTCTTCTGTGTTCAGTAGGAAGCTACTAAAGAGTTTAAACTTAGAGGATGGCACAATATGATTTAAGGTTTTTTTAAAGGGTTCCTGTGGCTACTGTATGAAGAATGAACTGGAAGTAGGCCAGAAAAATACCAATTGATTGCAGTGGTCTAACTGGGAAATGGTAGTTTAGCTGGGATATATGGGAGATGAGGAGGTTGGCAGTGGAGATGAAGGAAAGTGAAGGTGTTAAATACACACATCTGGTAGGTACAACTACAGAGCTCGCTGTTGTAGGTGGTGAGTGCGTGAGAATCAGGAACTCATCCAGATGTCTGACTTGAGCCATTAGTTGAGGATGTTTCTTTTTACTCACTGAGATGAGGGAGACTGAGGAAGACTGGGATTTTAGGAAGATGAGTAGGGAATTGAGCATTTGATTTGTAATAGGTTAAGTTTGAGGTGCATGTGAGAGACATTCAAGAGGAGATAAAAAAGTCAATGTGACATGTGACCCTTCTGGATCTCTTCTTAACACTCTGCGTATTCAGTGGGGTCTGTTCACTCTGTCTCAAGGGAACTTGAATGATTCCCGGCCCTGCATGAGCTCTGGAAAGTATCCACCTTACAGCTCTCTGTCATCGTTCTTTCCTCAAAGGTTATTCTCATTTGGCAGCTTTGTTTTTCTGAAAATGTCTTCATTTTCTGGAGAATAGTTGCACTGTATGGAAATCTAGGCTGCTGTTAAGTTTTCAACATTTAAATGTTATTTTGTTATCTTCCAACATCTCTCATTTCTGTTGGGAAGTTAGCTGTCTTTTTCTGTCCTTAGTTTTCATCAGTTTTCCTATGATGTGCCTAAGTGTGGTTTTCTTTGTATCTACACCACTTACAATTTAATTCTTGAATGAATGGATTGATCATTTTTTCCACTTGGAAAGATTATTCAGCCTTACTCTCTTCAAATATTGTTTCTATCTTTTTCTTTCTATATTTCTCTTCTAAGTTTCCAAAGTATGCATATTAGAACTTTTCACTCTCCCCCTTGTATCTTTTAAATCATCTCATCTATTTTCTATCCTCTTTTCTATTTCAGTCTAGCTAGTTTTTCTGACTTATCTTCCTGTTTACTAATTCTCTCTTTAACTGTATATAATCTGCTGTTAAACCATCCGTTGAGTCCTTAATATTGTTTGTTTCCTTATGCAATCTCTATTTGTTCCTTTTGTATAATTTTCAGTTCTCTGAGAAAATTCAAAGCCTTTTTTTGTAAAACTTCTTGAATATAATAAAGACAGTTATTTGACCTTTTTCTTTCCTTGAGTGTAATAAAGATAATTGTTTAACTTTTTGTGCCTGATAACTCCATTATCTGGACTCATACAGTCTGTTCCTGTTGTCTGTTTTTTAATTTTGGATTTTAATCATATTGCCTTGTCTCCTCACAGGCCTAGTTTTTCTTTTATTGTTTACCAGACATTTGAACTTCTGGATGTTGTAATATTCCTCCAGAGATTATTTACCATTGCTTCTTGCAAGTAGCCAGGGACATTAACAATTCTGAATTACTTGTAGACAATCTCGTGAATAAAATTATTTGAAGCTGGGTTTTAACCTTGTAAATGCTAATTTATTTTTGATTTATCAATATCTCTAAGGTATAGCTGCTTGAAGTCTCAATCCAAACAATATTTCCTGGGACTCCCATATTTAACACATACTGGGCTCTAATTTTTATCCCCCTAGGTACAAAGGCTATAAAAAGCTCTTCAGTTTCTCAGACACTCAGTCATCGCTTCTGAAACTGACAAACTCCACCAAGAGAAAAGAGCCACAGACACCACTCTATACATTTCTATCTTACTGCAGATTTTGGCCTTATCGTTTTTCACTGCTTTGATAAGTTCCATGACACAATTCCCACAACTAGACACCATTTGAGTGAAAGAATAAAATGTATCATTTTCCCATTAATATCAGATAACGGCTTGAAAACATCCTTTAATACATAAGCCATGATTGCTCATTGGGACTTAGTTCACATGATGGACAGTTATTGTCACAGTTTCAGTTACCTATGTGACCCTTCTTCCCAGTTACCAGTCCTCTATTTTGATAGCAGTCCCTTCAGTCTGCGAAAGTATTTCCTCAAACAATAGTTCTTCTTGCATAAGGCAAAAGAGAATCCTGAACCCGGTTCTGAACCAAAATCCTTCATAATTACATACTCTTACTACGACACTAAAACATATATATTTTTAGCCCTGAGGACATTTGAGAAAAAGGAACATTATAATCCATGCTGGGACTTTGGCTAAGCCACTTTTTATATTTCTATACCCTTCTGAGTTGAGTTAATTTGGACGCATTGAGGAGAATTCACTTTTACCTAATGAACAGACATAGTCAGCCTCAAGTCTCCTTTCCTCTGGGCTCCACCTTGGTTGCTGCTTTGTCTTCTGAGAGATGGAGGGAGCCATGGGGTATTGCCTTCTTAAAAGTGAGAGGAGATTCCAAGCCATTTTACATCAGCCAGATTAGAGAAGAATCACAAAGAGAAACAACCCAAATAGGGCCATGGACTCAAGAAAAACAAGGGAGCAATCCCAAGTGGGAGGAATTTTTGAGTCTTGATTTTCCCCCCTGAGAGCATCAATTCCTAACTCAAAGGCCCAAATGTGTCCCTATACCCCCAGTGAGGCTCCAAGCTCTCAGTAAGGGAGGGAGACTAGAACACAACAGAAAGCCAGGAGCTCCCTCTAACGCTACCTAGGGCAATGATTTTATATGACTTCTTCTGATACTTAGAAAATCTTTCTGTGACTTCTTCCTTCTCCTCGCTCTCCTCTTCTTCTGACAGAACAGAAAAGGCATAAGTGAGGCATATTTTTCAGAGATAACCAGAAGATACATTTATAGTCAGAGAGGGGAAAATAAGGAAGAAGGGGAAGGAAAAAGGGAAATAGAGAAGGAAGGAGGGAAGAAGAAAAAAAAATGGAAGGAAAGAAGGATGGAAGTAGGGAAGAAAACTAACATTCCTGAAATACAAATAATGTCTCCCAAAATGTGCTAGGAGCTTTGTATACATTACATGATTAATGCTCAGTATAATCTTATAAAGAATTCTTTATTATTCCTACATCATAGAGGAGGGAACTGTGTCTCAGACAAAAAAAATAATAAAGATTTTGTTGATGCCAAGTTAATGTTTTCTGAGTCCAGGCAATGGCCAGAAGGTGGTAGACAGATAAGTGACTCCCTGATAAGGCATCTGGCCATTCAGGAATGGTGGTTGGATGGTAGACCCTGGGAGGGAAAACAGGGAAGGTCTTAGAAAGTTGAAGACCTTGCGGAAGGACTTTAAGAGGAGTGGAGAGGAGCTGCGACTATAATAGCCTATGGGCATTGTACCCAGAGACCAGAGACGTGCTCTCTGCAGATCCAGGGTACCACTGAGGGAGGGTTTGGGTCACTGCAGGCAATGTGCTTGGGAGAAAAATGGAAGAACAAACTAAGTCTAGAAAGAGAGACCCTTCCTTTCCCAGGGACCAAAGGAACTGGATCTCCAGCCTTAGACAAAAAGTGGAAGAGAAGGTGAACTTGTAACAGATGGTTACGTGACTGTAACAGATGAACGGATTGACTCATTCAATTAATATTTATTGCAGATGTAAAAATATGGACTGGACACCGTGTTATAAAATCAGCTGTGTGAGTAACCCACTTAATTGGGAAGTGAAATTCACAAATAAATATTTGAGGTAAGTCAGAACTGAATCAGATAAATCTGTATACATCAAATTTCTTTATAATCTTTATCCCTAAATTCCTTCAGACTGCAGTAAATTTGTTCCTGAACTTGAGACAGCTGACTGAATATGATCTCCGTTATCTTTCTCTCTGACTTATGATGGGGATTATTTGTATAAAAGTTGAAATATGTGTCTAAAGGATCGCATATTGTAAAGTTAAAATTGATGACTTTGGAAAAAAATTAATCATTATACAATTGTTTCTCCCTATAGTCAAAGAAGCTGTTGGAATAGCTGAATGTGCAGGTCATTGATTCATATTTAGGCTGTAATTAAAGCCATTAAACTGATCCACTAGGTACGAAAAAGAGTGACGTGTTGCTCATCAGTGAAATCTCAGACAAATATTCATGTGTTAAGTAAAATATCCTACGTAGAAGCCAATTGCCAATCTTCAGATAAAACGACTTGGAAGCTTGATCAAAAGAAAGCTGTGAATTTAGAATCAACTGAAGAGGGTTTTTTTGAAAAAAATCCTGATGGATAAGTACCAATCCAAAAGCCCACATAATAGGAACAACGCAAGATGGTAACTGAGCAAATGGATGCAAAGGAATTGGAGAGCAGAACTAGCGCAGAAAAACAAGTGAACACGAAGATTAATCACCTAGCAAAAACTGGCCAGTGAGCATGAACCACAAGGTAAAATTGGGAAAGTTTCTATTTTACAATGAAATATGCCTCCACCTATGGCCCTAGGAGCACTGCTGGCCAAACATCCTGAGATAGTTCTGTGAATCTAAAAACCAACACTTATGTGAGCTGGAAATAAAGGACGTAAAACAGGTAGAGGGAGGTGACAGGGTTTGTCAGGTCCAAATACTTATCAAATGGAGGTTGAAAGAGTAGAGATTTAAAAGTGAAATATTAAGGTGCAGCTCTAGATTTTGGTGTCTGTCTTAGCCCAAATGGGACTGCTATAACAAAATACCAGAGACTGGGTAGCTTATAAGCAATAGAAATTTATTTCTCACGGTTCTGGAGGCTGGAAGTCTGAGACCAGGGTGCCAGCAAGGTCAGATTTTGGTGAGAGCCCTCTTTCAGGTTGCAAATTGCTGACTTCTCACTGCATCCTCACGTGGTGGAAGGGACAAGCTAGCTCTCTGGGGCCTCGTTTATAAGGGTACTAGTCCCATTTATGAAGGCTTCACCCTCAGGACCTCATCAACCCCCAAAAGTCTTATCTCCTAATACCATCACCTTGAGTATTAGATTTTTAAAATATAAATTTAGGGGCACACAAACATTCAGACCATAGCAGTGTCTTCTGCCATTACTCTATCTCCATCCCATGCCCTTAGATTCTGTCATTCCTTACCAGTGACACTGGGAGAAAGGAAAACAATGGAAAAAATAGGAAGGTAAAAGGAGAAGTAAAATTCATTGAGTGCCTACCTACATGACAGACACTTTACTGCTTCATTACATACATTCTCAGAGTTGATTCTCAAAGTAACCCACTTGGTGGATTTTGTTACCCCATTTCAGAGATAAGAAAATGCAAGGCAGAGGTACACTGGCCTCCCGCCCCCATCCTGCACAACTTGTAAGGAGTAGAAAAGGTTTTTTAGCTCAGACCTGTTTAAATCCGAAGTCAAGCAGAGGCTACATTGCTTGGAGAAGAACCGCCCCTCAATGGAAGCAGCACAAAGTTACCCAGAGGACAGGAGTCGGGGGACTTCTGTTTGGTGTCCTGATAAAGGTTTCAACAAAGAGCATTCCCCCTTGTGCCCATGGCTATTGTTCTCTGGATGCTAATGGGAGGAGGTTCAGATATACATGCTTCTTCCAAAAAAGGCAGGAGAAACACAATAAAATGTTAGTGAGGATGACTCCCTGGGGAGACAAGGCATGTACGAGCAAATACTCAGTGTTTTTGCACTTTTGTGGGGTTTTATGGGTTATATTTTATGATTAATCACAAATGATTATTCACAACGGGAATGGTGTCTCTCTGAAAAATTGCTAGCAACATATTGATCTTAAAACATTAAGAAAATGCAATAAAATGGAAAATAAATGGTGAGGAGAGGCAGAAGTGCTTCAGTCCTTTGTCGCTTCATGAGAACATGGCAATCATTTGATGCTAAGTTACAAGACACGTCTCACAAATGCTGTTGGCTATGTCTTTGTGTTGGATTCATTTTCCCACTAAAACTTATGGGTAAAGATCATTCATAACGGATAATTGCAATCAATAGAATCCATGGATAGATAATTCAATTCAAAAATATTTCTTCGGAGGCCATAAACAACAATTAACATTTATTGAGCCTCCATTATACACTAAGCCTTTGCTGGGCCTGTGCCACAGAAAAGAACTCAACACTTTGTTGGGGAGACCTGTAGAAACACACTAAATTACAATTGAACCCATTTTTAACTTAATACTCATTAACAGCTTAGGAACAAAATCAAGGTAGATTCCCTAAGTGTCAATGAATATTCCACTAAAATGGATTCAATTGTCATTGACTTTTTGGAAATGAAACAGGACTTCACATAGATTTTAATACGCTAGTGTGTACTGTGAATCTCCAAGAGCATTAACATGCAGTCTTTCCCAAACCTGTTAGACCATGAAGTCTTTCTTCACAGAATATTTTTATGAAAAACACATTGAGAAATCTGGTGATGAAGACAGAACAAATATGGAAAATGACAAAAATCCAACGTGGAATAAGATAAACATGTTGAAAGAAGTACATTCTGTCACTCTCGAGACCCTGGAAATAGCCCATAAATCACAGAATATAGAAAGAATGACGACCACCACAGTTTGCACAATCTTAGGGGATTTTCATGACCTTGCTATGCCAGCAATTATCATCAAAGGAAGCAATCTGATAGTTTATGAGCACTGGCTCTTACAAAGCCGTAAACATCCCAAGACCGGCCCCCCCATCACCATAGCAACTCTTTCCCTAATTACCAATTGTGTGAGCTCTGGTGTAGCAACCTCTTTTGTGCAATTCTATGTTTTCTAGAACTATTGCTCAGGCACCCAGAATGGAAGCAGCAAGGGCCAAGAGCACCACCTGGTGGCTGACCCTCTTTCCTGCGCGCTCCAGGCTGGCTTGGAGGTACAACAGCAATCAGAATGACAAGATCTGCTCACTCCAAGTACCCTCCTGATTTTCAGAAAGAAATGCATCTTGATCACAAGGAATTTGTACAGTAATAAACTTCTATTCTTATCTCAATGAAAAAAAGTCCCAAACCCAGTGGCAAATTCTCAAAACATAATAGAAAGCCAAGACAGAAAAAGCAGGAACTAGAATGTGGAAATGGAATCACATTTGGTCTTGAAATTAATTTCTAGAAAATGTCTCCCCATAGACTCTTTTCTGAGATCTACTTTACGTGAATTCAATACCACCAATGAGTAATGAGTACATAAGCAAGTAAATATCCCCTCTAAAATAAACGTTTAAGGAGGGGGCGGCACGGAGGTGTACAGGTTCAGTTCAGGCACTCTGCTTCAATGGCCCGGGATTCGCAGGTTCGGATCCTGGGCTCCCACTAATGCACCAGTTGTCAATCCATGCTGTGGTGGCGTCCCATATAAAGGAGAGGAAGATGGGCACGAATGGTAGCCCAGGGCCAGTCTTCCTCAGCAAAAAGAGGAGGATTGGCAACGGATGTTAGCTCAGGGCTAGTCTTCCTCACACACACACAAAAAAAGTTTAGCCCAATGCCATAAAGCAGAAAGCTGATGAAAGAGCCTAGAGAAGCATTTTAGGGCAGACAACTATGGAACAGCAGTCTAGAGACGCGCTTGAAGTCAAAACTGAGCCCTCCCATTTATGTGAGCCCGTAAATCCTCTTCGATGCTTAAATTTGTTTAAGATGAATATCTATTATCTGTACCAAAAGAATACATATTAATGCATTGTACATTCTATTTATTTATTGTTCACTTAAAAATTTTTATTTCTCTTTTTTCCTCTGCATTCTGGGTGAAATTTTTAAGCTTGTATTACACTTGGCTTAAATAATCTATTTATGAGTTTTATTTTACTGATTCTAATACCTGTCTTAATTCTGGTATGCATTTTTCTTTTCCTTCACTACTTCCCAATAGTATATTCACCTCCATATTTCTTTCTCTTTTCTCAGTCCACTTTGTATTAATCTGTTTTCTTATCTTTTATCTTTGATTTGGTCCATAGCTTCTTGAATTTTGTTGAGAGGCAAAGCAGATGCTATTTAAAATGTATTTCTCTATTCCATGATAATAAATATTTCTCAAAACAATACCAAGAATTCCTATATAACTTGAGTGCTGTGAAAGCCTTATTTTGTACTTTCATCTCTTCACAATCTTGGATTGGTTTTCCCTGTTTACACATCCTTGAACAAGGGCAATTCTACCTGGCCCTATAGTCAGTAGATTCTCCTTGTGCCCTTTCAATGTCCCACTCATTTGTGTAGAGTCCTTATTATAGTTCATAAGCTGAAAGACTGGTTGATGATAATCTATGTTACCACTCAGGGATACCACTCAGGATAAGATGACTGAAGAGAAAAGTCCATGGGGAGCCCCCGGACGCAAAATTACCTTTGTGTGGTTCCTTCTATTTGTTTTGGTGAAGTTGCAGCACAAAGGAGCAGCTTTCTCCATTAAATCTTGCCTTTGGTTTGACCTCGCCCCAAGGTTCCGTGGTGGCTGCTCCTGGCTTTTTTCCTGGAGCAACAGTCCTGTTTCAGGGGGACCCCAGGGTTCCTCTGACTTTCTGCCTGATAGAGCACTGCAGGGACCCTGGCCTCCAGTTCCTCCCTCTGCTCTCTGACTGTGTTGCTCTTCACTGCCAAAAGGAATCCCAAGAGGCGTGTGGCCCCTGGTGTTCCTCAGCCTGCCATCACCTATATCCCTTGTCCCTTCAAATTAGGGCGAGTGGTAGGCAGAATTCTAAAGATGGACCTCAAGATTCCCGTGCCCTAGGAATGAGTTCTTCAGTCAAACACTAATGTAGGTGCTGCTGCAAAGGCAGCAGAACCAAAGAACCAAATCAGTTGACTTTAAGATGTGGAGATTGTCCAGATGGGCCTGACCTAATGACATGAGCCCGTTAAAGCATAAGGGAAGCCAGAGGGATTTCAAGCATAGGAAGAATTTGATGCGTCCTTGCCAGCTTGAAAATGGCGGGGCCACACTAGAAGGAATGTAGGCAGCCTCTAGGAGCAGAGAGCAGACTCCAGCTGCAGCCGGCAAGAAAATAGGAACATCAGACCTACCACCAGGAGGAGCTGGATTTTGGCAACCTGAATAAGCTTGGGAGTGGATTCCTTCCCATAATCTCCAGATAAGAGTCCAGTATAGCCAACACCTTGATTTTGGCATCGTGAGACCCTGAACAGAGAACCTAGCAGAGCCCAGGCTGGACTTCTGAGCCACAGAACTATGAGGTAATATACAGGCACTGTTTTATGCTGCTAAGTTCCAGCAGCGATAGAAAATGAACACAGAGTATGTTAGTGGCATTCTTCTAGGATCTCCTCTGCTCTCTTCTGAGGGTTCTGCAACTTTCTTGGGAAAGGAGCTTCAAGTTGGCCCTCAACACTTGCCTTCAATCTGGCCCTATCAGCACTAGATGTAGCAAAAACTCCTTGAGGTAGTGTTTCCACTTTACAGATGAGTAAAGCTCAGAAATATTAATTTGCACAATATCATACAGCTACTCATTTTTAGAGCTAAGATTTGAATGCAAGTCCAAAACTCATCTTTTTTCAACACTAAATTTCAGTGATATGTTTTGCCTAAACCAGGAATTTCAAATACACGGCAAGCATTTCACTACTTCCTTCTCCTTTACCCATGCCAGACATCTCCAATCAATCATAGAGCTATGCTGCTCTCAATCTAGATGGAGCTTCAGAATCTTTCTCTTTTTTTGGCGAGGAAGATTGTCCCTGAGCTGACATCTGTTACCAATCTTCTTCTTTTTGTTTGAGGAAATTGTCCCTGAGCTAATATCTGTGTAAATCTTCCTCTATTTTGTATGTGGGACACTGCCATAGCATAGCTTGATGACCAGTGTGTAGGTCCATGCCTGGGATCCAAACCCACAAACCCTGAGCCTCCGAAGTGCAGCATGTGAACTTAACAACTACACCACCAGGCCAGCCCCTTCAGAATCCTTCTTAAAATAGGGTTCCAGAGCCTGAGGTTGGCTCCAGTGATTGAAGTTGCTATAAGAAGTGAACACATTTTGTTCATGAATTGGAAGAACTCATACTGTTAAAGTGTCCATACTATGCAAAGCCACCTATAGAGTCAGTGCAATCCCTATCAAAATTTCAATGGCATTCTTTATGGAAATGGAAAAAACAATCCTAAAATTTGTATGGAACCACAAAAGATCCAAATAGCCAAAGAAATCTCGAGCAAGAACAAAGCTGAAGGCATCACACTTCCTGATTTCAAAATATATTACAATGCTCCAGTAATCAAAACAGTCTGGTACTGGCATAAAAACAGACAAACAGACCAATGGAACAGAAGAGAGAGCCTAGAAATAAAACCCCACATACACAGTCAACTGGTGTTTGGTAAGGATGCAAAAAATACAAAATGGTGAAAGATTAGTCTCTTCAATATGTGGTGTTGAGAAAACTGGATCTCCACATGCTGAAGAATTAAAGTGGACCCTTATCTCACACCATATATAAAAATCAATGCAAAATGGATTAAAGATTTAAACATAAGACCAGAAACCACAAACTACTGAAACTGTAAAACTACTAGAAGACATAGGGAAAAGTCTTCCTGATATTGGTCTGGGCAATAATTTTTTTGGATATGACACCAAAAACATAGGAAACAAAAGCAAAAATAGACAAATGGGACTAAACGGCTCTGCACAGCAAGGAAAACAATCAACAGAGTGAAAAGACAACCTACACAATGGGAGAAAATATTTGCAAATCACATATCTGAAAAGAGGTTAATATCCAGAATATATAAATAACTCCTATAAGTCAACAACAAAAAACAAATGATCTGATTAAAAAAATGGGTAAAGGACTTGAATAGACATTTCTCCAAAGTTGATATCCAAATAGCCAACAAGCATATGGAAAAATGCTTAATATCACTAATAATTAGAAAAATGAAAGTCAAGACCACAATGAGATATCACCTCACACCCATAAGGATAGCTAATACAAAAATAATAATAATAAGTGTTGGCAAGGATGTGGAGAAACTAGAGTCCTTGTGCACTGTTGGTGGGATTATAAAATGGTGCAACCACTGTGGAAAACAGTATGGAGGTTCTTCCAAAAAGTAATAGTAGAACTACCATATGATCCAGCAATCCCATTTCTGGGTATATATTTGAAAGCAGAGTCTTGAAGAGATGCGTTCACACCCATATTCATAGCAATGTTACTCACAATAGCCAAGAGGTGGAAGCCCTCCAAAGGTCCACTGACAGATGAATGGATAAACAAAATGTGATATATACATACAATGGAATGTTATTCAGCCTTAAAAAGGAAGGAAATTCTGTCACACATTACAACATAGATAAACCCTGAGGACATAATGCTGAGTGAAATAAGCCACTCACAAAAGGACAAATACTGTCCAATTCCACTTATATAAGGTATCTAAAGTAGTCAAATTCATAGAAATAGAAAGTAGAATGGTGGTTACCAAGGGCCAGGAGGAGGGGGAAATGGAGAGTTGTTGTTCAATGGGTAAAGGGATTCCATTTTGCAAAATGAGAATGTTCTGGAGGTCTGCTGTTCAACAATGGGAATATACTTAACACTACTGAACTGTACACTTACAAATGGTTATGATGATAAATTCTATTTTGTGTGTTTTTACCACAATTAAAAATTTAAAAAGCAGTTAGAGAAAAAAAAAAGTCACATTATACACAGAGTAAAGCTTTTATTTAAAAATATAAAATCATCTAAACACCCCAAATTAAAGGTTGAGATGGTTGAATTAGGTAGAAAAGCAAGACCCAGTTACATGCTGCCTATGAGAAAGTCAGTCCAGCTTTATTTGGATTACAATTAGCATGACATCTGTTTTCATTCTTTTACTTTAAACCTTTTTATATCTTTATATTTAAAGCGTGGGGGCCAGCCCAGTGGCGCAGCAGTTTAGTCCGTGCTTGGCAGCCCGGGGTTCGCGAGTTCAGATCCTGGGCGCCTGCCGGCGCACTGCTTGTCAGCCATGCTGTGGCGGCGTCCCATATAAAGTAGAGGAAGATGGTCACGGATGTTAGCCCAGGGCCAGTCTTCCTCAGCAAAAAGAGGAGGATTAGCAATGGATGTTAGCTCAGGGCTGGTCTTCCTCACAAAATAAATAAATAAATAAATAAAATAAAGTGTGTTTCTTCTAGGCAGCATACACGATGAAGATATAATAACTGAAATTTCCCCCCAAATAATGGAAAACATCAAACCACAAATTCAAGAAGCTCAGAGAACCTGAAGCAGATAAAATCTTGTTGGCAGCTGGAGAAGAAAGACATATAGAGAAACAAAGGGAAAAATAGCAGCAGACTTCTCGTCAGAAAATATGCAAGTGAGGGGCCGCCCGGTGGCGCAGCAGTTAAGTTCGCGCTTGGCAGCCCAGGGTTCGCGAGTTCGGATCCCGGGCGCCCGCTGACGCACTGCCTGTCAGCCATTTCGTGGCGGCGTCCCATATAAAGTGGAGGAAGATGGGCACAGATGATAGCACAGGGCCAGTCTTCCTCAGCAAAAAGGGGAGGATTGGCAACAGATGTTAGCTCAGGGCTGGTCTTCCCCACAAAAAAAAAAAAATATGCAAGTAAGAAGACAATGGCAAGAGATTTGTAAGAACTGAAATATTTCCTTCTTTAGATCTAGATAGAATAGAAAAAGGAGGCTGGACATGAACTGTGAGGGGTAGAACAGATGTGTGAGAAGCATAGGAACACATAGGAAGCTAATGACAAGAACTGACGTTTTATTGTATTTGTTATATTTCTTGTAGTATAATAAATCTTCAGATGCTATGTCAGTAATTTCTCATGACTCTATGAATTATTATCTCCATTTTACAGACGAGATACAGGCGTCAAAATAATTGTCAGTCCTTCAGAGAACCAGAGAAGCTGGACGTCCAGTATTTCAGAGACCACATGCAGGGCACACCAAGTCTGTCAGCCAGGAGACAGTAGAAATCCAGCGTCAGGAATCATCAGGATCTGAAAGATCAGCATCAAGAGGAAGACGATGGTTGGCAATGTGTGAGCAAAAGAAGACTGTCAGGAAGGAGGGGAGGAGAAACCGAAATAAGAAGGTCTCACCCGGAGCTGGTCATAAGGAGGTCATTAAAGAAAAGACGTGGAGGTTTTAAGAGTCCTACCTCACTTCCTCTTACCTGGTGTGCAGCTGAAAGGGCTAGCTTTCCCAGGAATGTGATGTAAGCTGCCCCAGGACCTGTCAGTCAGCGATAAGCATTTGTTAAGCCCCCACTAAGTGCTGGATGCTAAAAATACAAAGACATACAAGACATAACCCTTGGTCTCAAATAATTAAATTAGAAGCAAATAATTAAGTTGGAAGATTAAAAACAACATGAAGTAGCCAAATGATAAGTTCTGAGGGAAGGGCAGACTTTAAGAACCACAAAGTCTTCCTGGCAGAGATGAGATTGGAGTTGTTCTGTGAAAGAAGAGCAGGGCACAGGCAAGTAGACGAAAGACGAGCACCTTCCAAGCAGGAGGCACAGTCAGAAATACATATTTCCTGATAGATATTATGCTAGTAGTCAAAAGAGCTTTGCAAAAAGGAATATTAGATGTTTGAGTTGAAAAGATAAATGCCAGAATGTATGAACTCTTGAATTCTGGACGGTAGGGCAATACAAGATGCTGCATTTTCCAGCCATATCCTGTCTCTACTTCAGGGTCCCATGACCTGACAACAGAGCTTTATACTCAGAATACTATATTTCTGCCTTCAAGTGCGTGACAATTCCATGAAATAACCATGGAGAAAAGGAAATAAGAAAATTAAATTCACATTACCATGAGTGTTCAAATACTTTGCTTGAATTTTATAAGTTTAAAAAAAGGCAGATTAATATCCTGTTTAATTTGAGATATTCAAGACTTCTGAAACTAACTAAAAATAGCACAGTAACGAGGCTTTCCCATGTTCTTAAAGCTTCCATATGGATCAAGAGCCCGATACTCCTGACCTTTCATCGAAGCACATGGTTTATATGTGAAGACATTCGGTGACCTAAAGTGTCTTAGAATTGCTCAGTTATTCCTCACGTCTCACTGAGGTCAGAGCATTTCCAGTGGCTTCAGAAGACTCTTTTCTGCATAGATTCAAGGGATTCAAATGAAACTGGCAACAAGAAATAAACTGTAAGAGTGCCGTGTCTCCTTCCCATGAGAAACTTAGCCTGCAGTAACTAGTGTGCCTCATTTCAAGGTTCCCAGAAGCGCCTCCTTTGGCAATTCAAAGCATAATTGAGTTCACCTCATTAAGGCAGCACAACTTGCCCAGGTTCTCTTAGCCTGTGAAAGGCAGAGCCAGAACATTCTTGGTGTTTTAGAAAGAACATGTGTTCTATAGTCAAGCTGATTGGAATTCAAATCCCAGTTCCACCACTTAGAAACTATGTGGACACTGTCCTCAACCTCCGAGCCCCTCACTCACTCTGCAAAATGGGTGCAATAATGTCTACCTCATAGGGTTAAGGCGATGATTAAACCAAATGAGGTCGGTAGGCCAAGTGCCAGCCATATAATAGGCACAGCATAGGCACCACATGTCTGTTTTCTTCTCCTGTCCCCAGTACAAAATATAACTTTAAGATTATAAAATTTTTCTTGAGTAACTATAAAGAATAAAACTGAAATTATATAAATACCATACATAACATTTCTTGAAACTCAATTAAAAAGACATTTAACATCTATTACCATTAACCTGCAGAGAAGTCACAAAAATAGACGGAGGAAGAAAGTGTAAAGATCTCATTACAAATAAATATAGTGACAGTTTTCTCCTTCCCTAAGGCAGAAATGTTCTACGGTCTTAATTAGAATTTTCAGAATTCATCTTGATTCTTCCTTCTAGTTCTTGAAGTCTTTTCTGATACAAGTCTTTAGGCTTTCTTCTCTCCCTTATCTACCATCTGGAGCTTCTATTAAACATGCACACACACCCATTCTCTCTGTCTCTCTTGGCGTGTCTGTCTCTCTGTTTCTCTCTCTCTCTGTTTCTCTCTGTGTGTGTGTGTGTGTGTGTGTTTCTCCTTCCCTTCCTCCTTTCTTTCCCCCAATTCCCATCTCTTGCCCCTGAAATTATTTGACTCCTTGGAAAACAATTGCAATTTTATTGTATTTCTATAGGGAGTCCCTTCACTATTTGGTTGGAAAAACAGACTTGATGTTCTGAATACGGAACTGTGTGATCATTGCCACAGCAGGCTGTGAATAGGCTTCTTTGCAAATCATTTGATGGCTCTTAATTGCCTGTAGATTAAGTCCAAATTCCTTAGTTTGACATTCAGGCCCTTCCCAATGTCCCAATCATTCCAGGCTCATCTTCTGCCAATCCCATTGTATATGGTGTTCTAGACCCTCTGGATAACATACTGTTCCCTAAACACACTAGCCTTCCAGAGAACACTGCCTAGAAGCTGTTCGTACCATTGCCTTTACCCACACTGTATGATCCTTGAAATGCCCTCTCCCCACACCCCTTCCTTACCCGCTGGTAGCCTCCCTAAGCTGAGGATTCAGCTGAAATGTCACTCTCACTCCTCCTCGGCTAATGACTCCCTCTTCTGTGTCCCCAGCAAACAACAACAATGGAATCAATCACCTGTTGTTGTAGTTGGTGGTGTATAATTCTTCCCCAATAGAAGAAAAGTTTTATGGTCTTTTTATTTATGTCCATCACCCAGTGCTTTAAGTGCATTATTACAATCTCAGGAAATAGGTGGACAAAACTTTTCTATAAATCTTACAAATAAAAACAGAAATTAAATCCAATATGATTAGATTGAATTGTGACTGACAGAAAAAAAATTCTCAAAAAAAAGTGTTCATGTATTTCTCTTTTCTATGTCTAAAGTAGGTTTGGTGCCCATGCTGTTAAGGATCCCGGCTTCTGCCACCCTCTTATGCCCCCAAGCAAACCTCTTTTCCCATCTTCACCTCAGGATCCAAAATGTGCTCCAGTTCCAGTCATCAAACTCACATTCAATCCAGCAGAGATAGGAAAGGGAAGGAAAACGGGCACACTCCTCCAATTAAAAGCACTTCCTGGAAATTGTATGTACTATTTCCATTTCCTGGCCAGAAGTCGGTAAACCAACACCACCTAGCAATAGGGGGGGTTGGGAAGTGTGGAGTCTTTATCTAAAGTTTCAGTATGCAAACTAAACACGTACTCATGAAACAGATTCCCCCTAACTGCCATGACAACGATAATTTGAAGTTATGCTTAAGGCAAGTTAATGTGCAGTACATTTAGCATTAATTAGTTACTCCACATCCAAGCATATATTTTCACATGTATTTATAGCTAGGACTCAATCACGTGTTAGAATATTGCTGCGGTCACTGCTTCTGAGATTGACTATGTCTACTTTTAGCAGGATTGTTCTCTCAGCTTTGGTTGTTAAACACGGAGCCCCATTACTCCCTAGTGGTGTTGATGAAAAACAGCTCATAAGCAAGTTATGTAACTTAATTGTAATCAAGAAGTCAGCTTAATTATATTATTTAAGGAAATAGCAGCTTAAATTCACCATGCCCCAAACTGAACCTTCCCCTCCACCCGTATTCTCATCTTAATGATAGCACCACCATCTGCCCACCTGCTCAAGCTAGAAACCTGGAAATCGCTCTATTCAGTCACCAAATTCTGTTGATTCTTCCTGTTTCAGTCCTTTCCTCCACACCCTGCCTGGTCTCCTCCTATACCTTCTCCACCCGCCTCCCTGCTTCTGGTCACAGTCCCTCTCTGCTGTCAGGATGACCTTCCTAACTACAAGTGTGTTGCTCTCCTGCTGTAAATCTGCCATAACACTCAAGGATCAAGCCCACACTGCTGAACTCCCACCCTCCCAGCTACGTGAAGAATCTGGATCCTGCCAATCCTTCCAGCTCCAGCTCCTGGCACTTCCCCTTATTACCACAAATCCTTGCTTTAAGGAGCCACTTGTCACTTCCAGAATGCCACCTGGCATTCCCACTTTTGCACATACTGTTCTCAGACTGGAAGGCTCTCCACCCCTCCCACCCCTTTCTTCCCATCCATTGCCTGCTTGACCTTCTCCTAGTTATCCTTCAGAAGCCAGCTCAGACATCATCCCTCTGTGTAACCTTCTCTGCCCTCTCCCTCTTCCCCCCTCCACTGAAGAGTGAGGCCATCCCTCTGTTCCACTCCATAAAACATATACTTTCATTACATGACAATATATGTATCAAAATATATCACAATATTTTAAAATTCTATTTATCTCATCTAGATTGCAAGACATTTCAGAATAAAAATTTTTATTGTGTTTATATTGTGTTTACATTTGTATCCTCAAAGCCTTGCACAATACCTAACACATAATAGGACCTCAAAAGAATGAAAAACTAAACACATAAATTAACTTTTTGAGGTGTTTATGCCTATATTATTTTATATGGTTGGGAATTACTGCATTGTATATAATTTGATATCCTGGGTTTTTTTCCACTTAAAATTGTTTAATAAAATTTTTTATTTCATATGGGCTGCTGAACATTAAATTTTTAAATAAATATCCATCGTATAACTGTCCATGCTTTTTAAATTATTTCCCTATTGCTAGACACTTGCATTAGTTGCATTTTGCATATTATATTTAACACTTTGATGAACATTATTGTGCATAAAGCTTTGTATTTTAGAATATTTCTTTAGAATAGATTCCTAGAAAGAAAGTAGCTAAATCAATGGATATGAACATTTTTAAGGGTCATCTTGTGTATTGCTGAATGGTTTGCTAAAATGGTCAAACCCATTTGGATTCACAAAAGCAGTACATGAGAGTGAGCATCACATTTTAAGAGAGATATGGGCCAACTAGAAAGCATCTATAGCAGAATGAAACAAATTTAAGAAATCTGTAAACATCTCATACAAGTAATTATTGGAGATACACCCAAAGTTTTACCTGAAGAAGGAGTAAGAGTGGACATGATCGATATTTGAAAATATCTACCATAAGAAAGATATTAAATGCAATCATGAGGAAGAGGAAACAGACTTCATTGTCATTACAGAGAACAATGATAAACATCACTAGCTACTATTTATTGAGCATTAGCTGTGTGCCAGACACTGTGCTGAACATTTAGCTACAGTAGTGATTGAATCTTCAATTTACAAATTGATAACTAAGATTTCAAAATGCTTAGTCACTCACCAAGAGTCACAGAGATAGTTAACAGCAAGTCTGGTATTCATAAATCCAGGTTGCACTGATTCTAAACGTCATGTGTTTAACTACTACACCAAGACTTCCCAAACTTTACCACTGAGGTGAGCCTAATGGCAGAGAAGAGTGAAGACAGACCCTTGGGGCATGTGGGGGTATAGAAAGAGCTAGCCTTCTATGAGCAAGCGAATCCCTGGAAACCTTTGTTTTTCCTGAAAAATTTATGCACATTTTTGCAACTGCTATGGAAAATAGTATGGCGGTTTCTTAAAAAATTTTGAAGAGAATTACCATATGATCCGGCAATCTTACTTCTGGGTGTATATCCAAAAGAATTGAAGTAAGGGTCTTGAAGAGATATTTGTACACTCATGTTCATATCAGCACCATTCATATTAGCCAAGAGGTAGAAGCAACCCAAGTGTGCATCAATGGATGAATGGGTAAACAAAATGTGGTATATACCTACAATTGAATATTATTCAGCTTTAAAAAGGAAGAAAATCCTGTCACATGTCACAATAGCTTGAGGACATTAAGCTAAGTGAGATAAGCCAGTCACAAAAAGACAAATATTGCATTATTCCACTTAAATGAGGTATCTAAAGCAGTCAAACTCATAGAAACAGAAAGTAGAATGGTGGTTACCAAGGGCTGGAGGGAGAGGCAAAGAGGAGTTGTTTAAGGGGTACAGAATTTCAGTTTTGCAAAATGAAAAAATTCTGTAAACCTGTTTCACAATAATGTAAATATAATTAACATTACTGAACTGTACACTTAAAAATGGTTAAGATGGCAAATTTCATGCTATGTGTTTTTATTACTAACAAAATCTAGGTACTTTTTTTATTGTATTTGGTTTTTATATTTATCACAACAATGTTTTCCCCTAACTTTCCAATAACAATGATCCTCTAGGAAGATGTGCAATTTTTATCTTGTAGCTTTGCATATCCCTGCGTATCACGTGCCCAGTTTGAGAAGCATTACTCTGCATCTCAAGGAAGCCAAACTCAACATTACCCATGGGGTACTGTGGTTTTTATGTCATCCAGAAAGATGATTAGCTATTGTCTTTCTGTTAGCTGTTGTCATTCTGTTTTTAATTTCATTGATTTTTGCTCTTATGTTTTCCTTCCTGCTATTTTGGGTTTAATTTGTTCTTCTTTTCCTAAATTCTTAAGGTGGAACCTTAGATAACTGATTTGGGATCTTCCTTCTTTTCTAATATACGTATTTAAAGATATAAATTTCTCTCTAAGGATTTCTTTAATTGCATCCTATAATTTTTGATATATTGTATTTTTACTTTTGTTCAGTTCAAAACATTTCAATTTTTCTTGTGATTTGAGCTTTCACCCATGTATTACTTAGTGTGCTGTTTAATTTCCTGGGGATTTTCCAGATATCTTTCTGCTACTAATTTCTAGTTTAATTCCATCATGGTCAGAGAACTTATTTTGTATGATTTCCATCCTCTTAAATTTTCTGACACTTGTTTTATAGCCCAGAATATAGTCTATCTTGATGAATTCCATGTGCATTTGAAAAAAGAATATGTATTCTGCTGTTGGATATAATGTTCTAGTTGGTCAAGTTGGTCAACTATTTCTTCTTTCATGTCTATCAGGTTTTGCTTCATGTATTTTGAAGCTCTGTTACTAGATACATACACACTTAGAATTGCTATTTTCTCTTGATAAATTGATTCATTTATCATTATATATTGTTCCTCTTTATGCCTGGTAATAATCCTTGTTCTGAAATCTACTTTGTCTGATATGAATATGGCCACTCTAGCTTGCTTTTGGATAGTGGTTGCATGACAGATCCTCATTCATCCTTTTACATTTAACCTATCTTTATATTTATATTAAAAGTGGGTTACTTGTGTCTAGCCAATAGCTAGATCTTGCTCTTTTGTCCAATGTAACAGTCTATGCCTTTTAATTGGAGTGTTTAGTCCATCTAAATGTAATGTAATTATCAATATATTTAAAAGTTGTTAAGAGAGTAAATCTTGAGTCTCATCACAAGAGAACATTTTTTCTCTTTTTGTGTGTGTCTACATGAGATGACGGATGCTAACTAAACTTATTGCAGTATCATTTCACAATACAGACATGCATCGCTTCATGATGGTGTTACGTCCTGAGAAATGCATCTTTAGGCAATTTCATTATTGCACAAACATCACAGAGTGTACTTACACAAACCTAGATGGTATAGCCCACTACACACCTAGGCTATATGGTACTAATCTTACGGGACTGCTGTTGCACATGCAGTCCATCATTGACTGAAATGTAGTTTTGCAGTGCATGATCGCATATGTAAGTCAAGTCATTATGCTGTACACCTCAAACTTTTACAGTGCTATCTGTCAATTCTATCTCAATAAAACTGAAAAAACCTTTTTAATTATCAATATGGTTAGTTGTAAATATACCATCTTGCTATTTGTTTTACACTTGTCCCATTTGTTCTTTGTTCCTTTTCTCCTGTCTTGTTTTGGATTGGATTTTTTTCTTTGAGGAAGATTGCCCCTGCACTAACATCTGTTGCCAATCTTCCTCTTTTTTTCTTTTTTCTCCCCAAAGCCCCAGTACATAGTTGCATATCATAGTTGTAGAGTTGTAGCTCTTCTATATGGGATGCAGCCTCTGCCTGGCTTGATGAGTGGTGAGTAGGTCCGGGCATAGGATCCGAACCAGCAAACCCTGGGCTGCTGAAGGGAAATGTGTGAACTTAACCATTACTCCACAAGGCCAGTCCCTGAAGGTTTTTTTTTTTTTTAATATTGCATTTTATCTCCAGTCTTGGCTTATTAGCTACACCTCTTTGCTTTTGTGGTTGTCATCTTCATTGTTGTTGTCATTGTTGTTTTAGTTGTTGCTCTCAGGCTTACAATATACATTCTCAATTTATCTCAGTCTATCTTCAAACAATATCTACCACTTCACCTATAGTGTAAGAACCTTAACAACAGTGTACTTCCATTTTGCACCTTCGATCTTTTGTGCCTTGTTGTAATACATTTCACTTCTAGTGTTATAAACCCCACAGTACATTGCTATTAACTTTGCTTTAAACATTTTTTAAATGAAAAAAAAATATGTTTTGTATCTACCTACATATTTATGATTCCTGACACTCTAGTCCTTTATGTAAGTCTAATAACATTTTCCTTCTGCCTGAAGAAATTTTATCATTTCTTTTAGTTCAGGTCTGCCGGCAGTGAATTCTCTCAGATACTGATGATGTGAAAAAAGTCTTTACTTCACCTTCATTTTTGAAGGATATTTTTGTTGCAGATATAATTTTAAATTGCCAGGTTTTTTTCTTTCGGTATTTTAAAGATTTTGCTCCATTACCGTATTAGTTTGCTAGGGCTGCCATACAAAGTACCACAGACTGGGTGACTTAAACAATAGAAATTTATTTGCTCACAGTTCTGGAGGCTGGAAGTTCAAGATCAAGATGTCGACAGGGTTAACTTCTTCTGTGGCCTCTCGCTCCTTGGCTTGCAGATGACTTGTGCAGACATGGTCTCCCTCTGTACATGTCTGTGTCCTTATCTCCTCTTCTTCTACGGACATCAGTCATATTGGATTGGGGCCCACCATACAACCTCCTTTTAACTTAGTCACCTCTTTAAAGAAACTGTCTCTAAATACAGTCACATTCTGAGGTCCTAGGGGTTAGGACTTCAACATAGGAATTTTGAGAATGCACATTTACCCCATAACAATTTCTGACAAGAACATGCTATTACTCCTAGCTTTGATCCCTGTATATATGTAATGTCTTTTTTCTCAAGCTGCTTTTAAGATTTTCCATTTGTCACTGTTTTTCAGCAGTTTGGTTGGGATGTGTCTTGGTGTGGTGTTTTAAAGATTATCCTTGGAGTTTGTTGGGATTTTTAAATCTTGTGCTTATACTTTTTGTGAAATCTCAAATATGCCAGCCATTATTTCTTCAAATATTTTTCTGCTCCCTCACTCTCCTCTACACCTCCTCCCCCACCCCGCCGCCCCCCAGCACATTCTCCTCTCCTGGGACTCAAATTTCACACATGTTACAACATTTTATCTCTTCCACAGATCACTGATGCCCCCTTCATTTCTTTAGTCCTTTTCACTTTGTACTTAGTTGTAGATAGTTTTTATCGCTTTGTCTTCAACTTCAAGTTTTCTTTCACAGTGACCAACCAGCCATTAATACCATCCAGAGTACTTTTTTTCAAATATTGTATTTTCTATTCTAGAAGTTCCATTTGGGTCTTTTTTATATCTTCCGTGTTTTCCATTACTATCTCGAATATACGGAGCATATTTCTAGTGGCTATTTCAAAATCTTTGTTAATTCCATCATAGCTGTCATTTCTGTATTTGCTTCCATAAATTTTTCTCCCGATTATACGTAATATTATCCTGCTTATTTGTATGCCTGACAAATTTTTATTTGATACTATACATTGTGAATTCTACATTGTTGGGTCCTGGTTTCTCTTGGATTCCCTTAAATCAGTTTGGACTTTGTTCTGGCATGTCTTTAATTTACTTGAAAGCAGTATAACTCTTCCAAGGCTTGCTTTTAAGTATTATCAGAGTAGGTCCAAATTAGCCTTTTGTCTGTGAGAAGGTGCTGAGTAGGAAAAAAGAATCAAGTCCAAGGACTGATAGTGAATGGAAAGGAATTAGACTCAGAAGCCAAAGAGAGAGCACGGAGGAATAAGGTGGATCAAGGGGCAAAGATCAGAGACCAACAGAGCCAAGGACTTGCTTTCCTGCAAAAGTCAGTGAATATTTAAACTGGGGTGGGGGTGGGAGGGAGTTCGTGTTTACATGTAAAACTGAGTTAGGTTCTGGGCTTTGATAATCACAAACAGTTTCTCACATTCAGAAGTTGAGTGTGATGTGGGACATTCTCTTGGTGCACATCTAGCATCCTTGGTCTCCACCCACTCAAAGAAAGCGCTGTGCCTACTCCTTGTGTTAACCAAAATTGCTGCCGCACATTTCCCAAATGCCCTCTAGGGGGCGTTACTTGCCCCATGGGAAACCACTAGTTTGGGATCATAGGATTTAAAATATGCCTTTGTTATTCTTCTGTTCATTGGTCCCAGTTCCTCATCTTGCCACATCATCAGGGGAGAGCCCTTTTCTTCATGTACTCTTCCTGGCTGATGAATTCATTCACTTCTGTGGCTGCAGCTACTGCCCAAAGTTCATGGTCCCCCTGCCCACATTAACAGCCTGGCGGTCCTGCCTGCCTCTTCCTCTCTGTCTGTTAAAATCTGCTCATCCTTTAAGCCTCCGCTCAACTGCTGTCTACGCCCTGACGACTTCTCCAGTGACTCCAGTTGACAGCAACCTATCCTTTCTCTTGCCCTTGGAAATAGTGCTAATGGTTGAGTTCTCAATTATATAGAACTCCTCAAACTGTAGTCATGATTCACCCCCAAAACCTGGAGAATGGCTTGTCAAAATGTAGATTCTGAGGCAACAGCCTCAAAAGATAATATTTCCTTGATAATAAGCCTGGTCAATTATTTTCACTTACAAACATCCAAGCAAAGAAATGTACATTTTAACGAGCTCTCAGAGGGATTTTGATATAAACTGAAAATTTACGACCCATTGCCTTGTTCATTTCATGTGTATCCCACATGTGTGTCTCTGTTTTGTTAACCTTTTCAATGTAGGAATCACTTTTTAATGCTTGGAAGCTGGCCTCATGCTGAACGTGTAATGGGAGATTTCAGCTTTCAGTGTCAGGCAGTGGGGATTATGGGGTGTCTTGGTGGTGGGTTTTAGTCTCCTTCACAATCTGGATCAGCCACCTCCATTCTTTGATATGTGCAATTGATAGTATTTTCTGGGTTAATACAGTGCTTCAGTAAGGTGCTACACAAATGAAGTTTCAAGACAAGAACCCTGGCTTTCTTTGGACCAGACTGCTGCCCCTAATCACATCCAATACAGGGAATCTGGAGATGCCACTGCCTGGGACACAAAGATTAGCAAAACTGGTTTCTATTTTCAAGAACTTCAAGCCTAACAAATGAGAGAGATAAGTAAACAATTTCACAGTAATCAAAGCATATAAGAGGTACAGAAGTATTGGCAGAGTCAGGGAACTTAATGTCTGAGCTGAGTTTGAAAGAATGCATAGGAATTAATTCAACCAGGCACGAAGAGCAACCCATGCACGGGCACTGCGTGTGCAAAGGATGGAGGTGTGCGTCAATGCAGTTCAGGGGATGGATGGTAAATGCAGGCATTTGGTCCAAGAGAGTGGTGGGAATGGACCTTCCTCCTGGCCTTGGATATTCCAGTGGGAGGACAGAGATGCTGATGGAGTAAATTTGTGAGAACAGACCCTTGAGGCCACTCTTGTCTCTTTTTTTTCTCAGAAGCAGGCGGTTCTGGATGGCACGACCACAGCCTCTCTCCCTCTCAAGCACAGCAGCTTCCTGAAGCCCCAGGGGCTGGAGCTCTGGTCTCCGCATTTGTTCCAGGGCAGTGACTTTCACAGTGACTGCAACCCCCAGTAAGAAATATATTTCATGCTGTGACCTAGAACATACATACTTAGACATAAAATTGAAACACAACTTCCATAAAACAATACCTCCATTATTGCCTGTGATCACTTTGATATTTTGTTTTCTATTCTAGCTCATTTTTAAAAAATTAAAGCTGGGTAGCACCCACTAAGTTGATCTCACAAGCCAATGAGTCACAACTCGCAGCTGGAGAAACACTGTCCTAGACTCATCTCCTAGTATGGAAGTGTCAAGAAGCAGCATAGTACAGTGGCTAAGAACTTGGACTCTGGGAGCAAACTGCCTGAATTCAAGTCCCTATTCCCCCACTTATTATCTGGGTGGCCTTGGACACGTTTATACCTCAGTTTCCTTGCCTGCAAAATGGGATAATAAGAGTACCTACTGTGTAGGGTTGTTGCGAGGATTAAGTGAGATAATGTATATATAAAAGCCCGGAAAACTGTCAGGCATCTAGCAAGCTCTGTCGAGGCGTTAGCTGCTATTATCATCATCATCTCTGATTCCTCCTGATATCTCATCCTAAAATGAAGCTAAACTGCAGTACCACTGGTGCGGAAAGAGGAAGGCAATACCAAATGGTTTATTTACAAAGCTGTACAAAACTCACAGTGTACGGGGCAGGGTGGGGAGACGCCCTGGGACCCTGTGCATACAGGCTGCCCCCCCCCCCCACTCCTGCTGCAGGGGAGAGGCGGAGGGAGACTCCTTTTCCAGTCATGATTCAGTGTTCTGGAGAAGGTGACAACTGGGTCTGAAATGACTCCCTCTGCTTTCTACTAACAAATGTTCTGTTTCCTCACTCGCTTTTCGTGACCACCTAGAATCGCATCCCCCAAAGCGAGGAGGACTTCGTTTTTACTAGTATCTTGGGGATTGTATTAGAATGTCAATCCATAGAAAGGAAGATTGGATTTATTTTCTCATCAATTCAGTGCACTCAATCCAATAACGCACAGCCCACAAAGGGGATTTAAAAAAAAAAAAAAAAAGCAAAAGCAAACTACGTCAAAGACTGGCATGTTTTAATCCACCTCACCCAGCACCTCAGATGCTCTGACGGTCAAACTAAAGAACAAAAGGGGCCTGTGCCACCTGATGGGTGTGGAAGCCAACTTCCAGAACATTCGGTCAATCACCCAGAGGACCAATTCAGGAAATAAAGGACTGGAGACTTGGAGTAAATGTTTCATTGGTCATGATGATCAAAAGATGATGGTTAACACACACACTCAGACCTCATCCTACCTGGCGCAGGGCGGAAGCAGCACCTCCGGGCCCGCCCCCTCCTGGGCTTCTCCTGCCACGCCCTGCAGCCACCGCCCCACCCAGGCCTCAGCCCTGCACTCTGGATTCTACTACCCCGTTTTGAACTTCCCTCAACACGGGGCCTGGACGCTCACTGTGAAGAAAAGCCGAAGACGCCCTGAGTCTGCGGTGGGCTGGGTTGCAATGTCCGTGAGTCCTTCTTCATCTCCCTTTCCCCACCTCTCTCCTTCTCTCCCCTCTCCCACCCCATCATTGTTCCCCAGAAACAAATAGGATGGCTTCGCTGGTCAATTCTTTACATGTACAAACACCAAAAGCAGAAGAAACGCCCCTGGCACCCCCCTCCCCCCAAACCCCAGTGCTGGGAGAGCAGCCACGCGGGCGAGGCTGCCTCGGGAACTGCGGAGCTGCTGAAGCTGTCCGGCTGTTCTGGAAACTTCTTTGGCCTCTGGGCTTTACCTGGAGGCCTCTTCCTTCAGCTCCTTGTTTTTCCGCACCTCCTCCGCGTGCTTGTCCTGGGAGGGAAAAGGGCAGGTCACACAAGGCTTCCCGGGGATAAATGGAGGACGAGGGGCAAGAGAACCAATGCAAAGAATGGCCGCCACAGGAAATGAAGAGCAGGGTCTGCAAAGGCTCCTGGGAAGGGGCAGAAGGTGGCAGGTGAGACCAGCAGGAGGCAGGTGTGTGAGCCTGTGGTGTGGCCCCAGGGAGCTGACGCACTGGGGCCAGCCTCCCATGGGGGACGCACCTCACGGTGACCCCAGGGCCATCAGCCTCTCCCTCCCTCCCCTGGTCATCCTGGTGTTTGCACTGAACACGCTGCTGGACTTAATATAAGGAGCAGCTCTGCGTAACTGCTAGAGGAGCAGGTAGAACAGACAGGCCTCATTGTCCCCTACACACACATGCAACTTGACTGCTGCTTTTATTTCTCGTCCATCTCCTTGGTGAAAGTCGTCTTCACCCCCTTGGTGAAAGATGAGGGCTCTTCAAGTTTAAATTGACTGAAGAATTTTTGGTAATGTTATCCAACTGCAAAAAGTGGACTTTCTTACAAGTATTGTAAGAAGACCCTCTTCTATTTCACAGCATAAGCAAGCCAAAAGATGGAAAATGACTTCCAAGGCCCACCAGCTGTGTGACCTTGACCAACTCACTTCACAGATCAGACCTCAGTTCTCTGGTCTTAGAGAGAGGGGCATGGATGGGAAGCACTTTTCCCTCTAGAATTCTGTGATTTCAGTGTTCACTTCTAGGGCTTATCACAGTCTGCCTTACTTTACTGCTCACCGTGCACGTATCTGGGTGCTCTATTGGACGGTGACTTCCTTGTGGGCAGGGACCACGCCTTTTCTTCTTTGTATCTCCTACTTCCCACTGTGGCACCTTGTGCAGGATAGGTGTTCAAGAGATATTCCCTGCCAGACTCTGGCATCATCACATCCAGATATCAAGAATCAGCCTGGTGTAGACCCACCGAGGCAGTCCAGGTTCCCAGGATATACCTCAAACTACAGATCTGTGTCTGGAGAGGCACTAGAACTTTCCATGGTTCTGGGAAAAAGTGTGGGGAGTGGTGTGTCTAGGGCAGTGGTTCTCAACCTTGCTACCTATCAGCATGACCTAGGAAGTTAATTAAACTGCAGGTCCTCAGGCACCATCCCCCAAGAGCCAGGGTTAGTAGGTCTAGGGTAGGGTCCAAGTATCTGTAGTTTTAAACTTTACACCAGGTGAGTCTGGTGCAGATGGTCAGGGACCCACACAAACACTGACACAGAAGGCGTTGTTGAAGGTGTCCCTGGCCTGGGGCAGGGCAGAAACCACATACTCCTCTCTCATTCTGCCTCTTGCCTTCACCGTGGGCAAAGGGTGAATAAGGGTCAAGATCCCAGGGGAGTGAGACCCACTCAAATGTCTGCTCTGACATCTTGCTTCTTTGAGTCTTACCTCACCTCCAAAGCTATTACACCAGAGTGTGGGCCTTCCCAGTCTCCCCACCTCAGAATCTACCTCCATTCCCAGGTAAGCTCACTGGGCAGAACCCTAGGATTCTGGACACCCTTTCCTTGGCCTCCAGTAGCCCCTTTCTGACAAAACACTTGCAGGATGATTGTGGGCTAGTCTCCCTGAGACAGGCATTGAAAGAGCCACCTGGACTCGTAGCCAAAGAACTGGGTTCTAGTCCTAGCTCCACCGCTAAGTAGCTATGTGACCCTGGGCAAGTCATTTGACTTTCTCTGACATGGTTTCTTCATCAGTAACATAAAGATAACACCTGTGCTACTTACCTCATGGACTTGTGGTGAGGATAGGGGTATGAGGAGATCAAAGTGTTTTGCAGTCTTTCAAATACCATATGATGGCTCTTGCCTCAATTTTCTGTTTGGGGTTTGGCCTGAGAGCCCATGCCCCGTCCTGTCCCAACCCCACATTTTTTTCTGCAAGAGTTTGCTCCAAGCCATCCCTCAATAATTGGAGAAGCCTGAAATCAGACCCAGATCACTTCCCTCTCATCCAGTACTGGGTGGAGGCCGTGCTGCCCCTAGAAAGATGGAGTGAGTACAAGAGCAGAGGGGCCGCCACATGCTGGCCAGCTGCAGGGCCTACATAACATTCAGATGCCTTGCAGAGAAACCACATTTTTCTAGTAGCTGTGGCCAAGGGCCTGAAACTCTATGTGGATGGGCAGGAAGGAGCGGGGACCACGCTGCTCACCATGGGACGAGGCCACCGATCGGGTCCCGGGAGTCACCGCGCAGCAGGCGGCTCCTGGAAATAAAACACAGAGCTGGAGCTCTCCCAGGAGCTGCAGGAGAAACTGGGGCGGCCTTGAGACTCAGAAAATGAGGCCAGCGTGTTCTCAGCAGGATGGACTGTTATTCTGCTGACATGTGAGACCAACCCCAGTCTCTCACGTTTCTCTTATTTAGGTGACACCATTTGGTTTATTGACCAAAGGCAGCATATTGGAAAAACCCGAGACTCACTCAGTCTATATCAAGAGGTTGGGAGAGATCAAGTCTCATGCTCAGTAGGCAACTCGGCTCATCATGCCCTTGGCTTAGAGCCAAGAGCTCAAGTCATCATCTTTCATTAAATCCAATCAGTCTGTTCAAGGATGAAGCCAGGAATGTACAACTGCTTGCTTATCCCTACTCCCTTGCATTAGGCAGGTTTTTTCTAGGAGATAAGGGGTCTAGTTTCCCTAATACAATGAGAAATTTCAATTGTGTGGCTGTGCAGCACATCCCCCAAGGAATTCCAAAGCTCAGTTCGTGTTTCTCGCCCGTGACCTCCCAAATCATCCCTTGGAACTCTCTAAGGATCCAGCCTAACAGAAATGTCCCCATTCCTGCCTGAGGCTGCTTGCTCCCTGAAATGATATATAGGTCCACTATACCTGCCATGGAAGGAAGAGAGTGTCCCAGGAGTCTCCTCTCCGATCCGAGACCACCTACCTTCTCTTGCAGCCGTTCCAGCATGGCAGCAAGGTGGGCCTCCCGGTTCTCCTTATTGGATTCCATCTTCTGGGCCAGTTTTTCCTTAGCCATCTTGATGAAGTTGTTGTTTTCCTCAATGGCTTTTTGGATCACCTCCCGCTCATGTTCTCGTTTCTCCGCCAGGTGCTTCAGGAGCTCAGCTTCCTGGTACTAGGGAAGCACAAAGGGGGAAAGAGGCCCTTGCAGATGAGCATGCCGGGGTGTATTTTTACCATCATGACTTAAGAGCTCCACACCTAGAATACATGCCTCCCTAAGCCTGGTCCCTGGTCCATTGGTAGAAAGCAAGGACCCTTCCTGGATTCTCCCATCATACCCTCAGTTCCCTTTTTTTCACTGCCATCATGAATTCATTCATTCATTCATTCATTCATTCACAAATACTAAATGACCATATACTGTGTGCCAGGCACTATTCTAACAACTTGAGAAAGTAAACTCTAGTAGAGATAAGACATATATAAATAAATCTGACCCAGACTAACATGTGTTATATGCCTTAAAAGGGAGAGAGGAAGTGCTCTAGGAATTCGAGGGAGGAGAAGACTCTTTTCTGCTTGAAAGATGAAGAAAAGTTTACACAAAGATGGCATCAGGGGGCCAGCCCAGTGGCGTAGTAGTTAAGTTCACACACTGCACTTTGGCGGCCTGGGGTTCGCCAGTTCTGATCCTGGGCGCGGACCTACTCACTGCCCATCAAGCCATGCTGAGGCGGTGTTGCACATAGAGCAACTAGAAGGATGCACAGCTATGACATACTACTATCTACCAGGGCTTTGGGGAGAAAAAAGCATAAAAGGAGGAAGATTGACAACAGATGTTAGCTCAGGGCCAATCTTCCTCAAAACAAAAAAAGATGACATCAAAGAATCAACAGGAAACATGGAAGGCACTCCAGAGGGTGGAAACATACACACCATGATCTTGCCCCTCCCCCCATTAAGGAGCCCTTTCCTTAATTGTCTGACCTTTCCCTAATCCTTACTGTTTGTCAATGTCTTATTCCTATAAGGCCACCTCTTGGAGGTATGTAATGCAGTGCCTTATCCCCCTAGCCAAACTGTAAGCTCCTAGAGACCAGGGGCTTTACTTCTTTGTTTCCCTCAATGGTGCCTCACTCTCCCCTGCACATGGGAGGTGCTACCTAAATATTTGTAGGTTGGTGGTGACCTGACCCCAGCTCAGGGCCACCACCTGTTTTCTCCAACTCCCTCCCCCTCACACTGAGATGGAGGGAAGAAAGGACAGCCCTTACCTTCCTTCGCTCTTCAGCTGCTTCTAGTTTCTTCTGGATCTCTTCCAGTGACGGGTCTCGCCGCCTGGGTAAGGAGGCATTGAATTCGGGTACCCCATCAAAGGAGGGCGGCTTCAGGATGACTTCAAAAGACTGGCCCGAGGTGCATTTGTTCAGCTCGATAACTTCCATGTCAGAAATTACACACCAGTTCAGGTCCACCGTGTCTGCTGCAGAGAGCATGAAAGGGGCCGCTCACCCCTTGAAGACTGCATGGGCACCCATAAAGCATGCACACATGCATACACACGTGGGAGATCTAGGGTCCCCAAGGCAAACCAATAGCCAGGGTTCTGGATCTGTCCTGAGCATGGCAACTAAGGTCATGGGCTCTGATGAGGCTGAAGGAGTTGGTAGCCACAGTAAGGTCTCAGTCTCCAAGAGTGGGGTTCTCAGGTTATGTGAGATCTAATAATGGCTGAGCAACTGCTTCTGCTTATGCTGCTGCCACAAGGCTCCTCCCATAGATGAGCTCTTGCTGAAACTGTCATCTCTGGTGGCCAGCAGGGTGCATTTACCCACCGCCCACCACCCCTCCACTCCTCAGCCCTCTATGAATCTGATGGCTCTCCCCTGCTTCCTCCTACCCTGCTCTCTTCTTTCTCTCCAGTCAGCACTGTCTTTCCGCTGGCTTTGATCTTTTCTCCTACACTGTCTCCCACACCAGCCTAAACAGAAAAAACAACCTCAGGTAACCCGAGCACTCCCACCTCTCATTTCCGGACCAAACCCATCCCTTCCTTTTAACCCCCAGGAAATTAAGAGGTGACCTGTTCCCCAGCCCCCCTGATCAGGAAATGGCCATTCAGTGCTCCCTGCTAGCATCTTGGGACATGGTGTCCTGCGACCCTGTTGCAGGTCCCAGGCAGCAAGGCTATCACAGAGCCTCCTTGGGTGGCCACAGGTGGAAGTTCTCTTCCCGCCTGTGGACTCTCCCAGAACATTCTCTGCCCTTCACTGAGCAGACCTGGTGACCGTGGAATCTAATGATTCACACCATGTTTTGTCTTCCCTTCTAGTCTAGATGTTCCCTGAGGGCAGAATTTGCTTCACCTCTGCATCCTCCACAGCATCCATTTGTTAAACAAATAAATAACAGCTGAGATCAAGAGCACTCTGCAGACTGTCTGATTCAGACGTTCAACTGCTGTCTGGTGCCCAGGCTGCAGCCCCATGCCTGCCTTCCCATGGGGCTTAGACCCTCAGAATCAGTTGCGGTGATTTTACTGACTCTGGGAAAGGAAAGGTGACTTGGGGAGGAGAGTTTCAGGGAATTGGGGTAGGAGGCGCTGTGCTCATGGCTACAAACCACAGGAACCCTCCACCCATTACTCTCCCAACTGTGGCCCTCACTTACTCTCATATTTATAGGATGATTTATTCAGGGGGTCAGCCAGGAAACAGGAGCAGAACAAGGACACCAATGGGAGCTCCTTCATCTTCTCTTTGTAGGCTGCGGAAACACCCGGCACATGAAGATGGTGACCCCTCCTAGACTCAGAAGCCAGCATCTGTGCTAGTCTGGGCACCTGAGCAGTCAGGGGTCACTGGGCTCCACAGAGGCGCCCAAACCACCCAGGCCCACCCCTGGCTGGGGATCTAGCCCCCTTTGCCCCAGGCAGCCCTGTTTTGGATTGCTGTGTGTGATTCAGACCCAATTCTGCCCACATATTAGAACCTGAGCCTTCCAGAGCATCCAGGTGACCCCATCTTCCCCCCAGTACATTGTCCCCCTTCGTAGTACTCCATGTAAAATGCCGTCAGGTAAAGACCCCAAGCACCACGTGCCTTCGCCCCAGCCTGGCACCCTGGACCTAGCTCTCTATCTCCCCACACTTGCCCAGGATAGTCCATTTCTTTTGCTCCAGGGTGCAGGAAATCCACACTCCATTTTACTCAAAATACTTGGCAGTGATTCCCTGAAGGGTGAAGAAGCTCACCACCGTCCCTCTGGTCTTGCCCCTCACTGGGTGGCAAGGTCAGGCTGTGAGCCTCCCCTGACCTTCCCAGCACAGGGGTCAAAGCCAGAGGGGCTGGTGTCCGTGAGGTCTGGAACGGTACCCCCACCACCATCTAGTCTCTCTGTGTTTGGAGAGGATTTGAAAACCAGGAGGTCATGGGTTAGAGCTGCTGTGTTGATGGCCAGCCCACCCCTGCCCTGGCCCTAGCGAGTGCTCCTGGTGTGGCCGCCCTACAGCCCTCGGGCCAACGCATCTTGTTTCAGGCTCAGGCTCCCTCAGCACTCAGCTATCCCCCAGCACAGTGCCTGAGTGCTCCCCTGTCATGTCCTTTTACAAATTGAAAATATAATAAACTGCAAAAATAATACATGTGCATTGTAAAAACTTTTTAAGAACACACACAGATGAGTAAAAGGAAGCAAAGCTCAGCTGTGATCCCACTCGCCGTCTAGAGACAACTTCTCTTAACCCTCAGGTGTACTTCCTGTCTGTCTTTTCTCTTTTTCTGTGCGTCTGTAAGTACATATATGTGTGTACAGAAATACTCTAGGCTGTGGTGCCCATCACATAAACAGTTTTTGTACCTACCAGCAAGGGTCATGTTTTCTGGAATGTGAGAGGTGAATCCGACTAAAAGTCACAGAGTGGGTCTGTCACAGCTCAGGACACTGTTACAAATCTGAGGAAAAGAGAGTATTTTACCCTGACAGGTTATTCTCATAAGGAAGGTCTTTACACAGTCAGGGAGGGAACCCCAGGAGGTACCTCGTTTGCTCCCACCTCCAGCCCCTCTCCACACCAGCTCTCCCTTTCCCAAACACCAACCACCTCTTCCACATCACCCCAATCAAGCTCAGTTTCCATATGCTAATGATAGTTTCATAATTGATTTCCTGGTCCCAAGCCCCCTGAGTGTGCAAACATGGGTTTTCCAAAACTGTATGGATCAAGGGGTGTTTGTCTGTCTCCCTGTTTGGCTCAGTGGCCTGACCCAAAGCAAGGGTTAGGGTGAGAGACAAATCCTAAGTCAGAATCACCTGGGAGGTGTTCACAAATAGCTATGTGTCCTGAATTTCTCCATACACCCCCTACCCCAGATCTTCTCACTTGGCCCATTCTGATATGGGGTGAGAGGGAATTGGACAGAGGATGTCAAAATACCTCTTCAGATGTCCCCTCACTCCATTCCCCCCCAAGAACCACTGTTCTAAGCACTCCTTGACCCCATTTAAGACTACCCTGGACTATGAGAAGGGATGAACCTTATTAAGGAATGATGTCATCATGTGTTTGGTGCAGAGACAGAAATTAGCATGCAGGATTATGGTGGGAGCACAGAGATAGGGCTCCATACTCAGCATGGGGTCTAGAGAGCCAGGGAGGGCCCCCTGGTGTTCAGCGCCTGAACTGAGTCTTTAATGGTGAGTCGGAATTAGGCAGGAGACAGCAGGGAGGGCATTCCACCATGGGAGCAGCACACGCAAGGGTCGGGGGTGAGAAAGCTCAGAGTCCATGGGGATCTCATGCTGATTGATGCTGGACCAGAGAGTGAAGGAGGAGGGGGAGGTGAGATGATGAGACGGTGAGATGGGAGAGGCAGGGAGGGAGCAGACTGGGGAGTGTCTGGGGGACAATGGGTAATGGGGCTCCACCGAAGGCTACTAATCAGGCCTACTGGTTCAGACTGGAACGACAGCACTGACTTTCCTGGGCCTACAGCTTGCAGGTGGCTGATGGTGGGACTTCTCAGCCCTTCTAACTGCATGAGTCAATCCGTCATAATAAATCCCGTTCTGTATATCTATATATACCCTACCGGCTGTTTCCCTGGTGGACCCTGATACAGCCGCCCTCAGCAGTCACTGTGCCAGTGGGGGTGCCATGGGCCAACAGTTTCATTGCCTGCATCCTCACGAGGCCAAGGGACTCGGAGACTGACTTAGAACCTTTTCTTCCCGAGCGAGGTGTTTTCCCTCTGGGGACCAGAGTCCACACTGGCTGGGACGGGCAGGGGAGCTGATGGGAGCAGTGGGCTCAGCTCCGGCTTCAGGCCTAGACCAGTGTGCAGTCAAACACAGACTTCATCTCTCTTATGGGCTGTCACCAGTCACTTCACGTGTCTAACCTTGCTTTCCCCGTCTGAAATGTGCAGAGTTGCACAAATTAAATGAGAAAAGTATGTTATAGCATCCAGCAAAACCGAAGTGCTTAATAAGTGTTAGTTTCCCTCCCTCTGCCTTTTTCCTCAGAGTAGCTACCAGGTGCCACACACCTGCCTCAGAGTCATCACCTGTGGTCCTCACCAGCCCTGCAAGGAAGGACTGTCGTCCCCATTTGCAGATGAGGAAACTGAGGCTCAGAGCGTTCATGTGACATGCTCAGGGTCAATCAGCTAGAAAGTACAAGAGCGGAGATTTGAAGCCCGGTCAGCTGGCCTTCGAGTGCTCTGTTCCCTGCGGCGTCATCGCGGTCTTCTCCTTGTTGTGCTTTGGAGCCAGAGGCCCCTTCCACACCGCTCCCGTTGCAGCACAATAGGCCTCTCTCCTCAGAGTCAAGCCGATCCTGACAGTACCAGTGAGTCCCTGAACAGGGAGGCAACTGAGTGTCTGGATGCGACATCCCTGGTCATGAGGCTCCATTCTACACAACGCCCGCTCATGACCGGGCTGATTGATGAGATGACTGGAGTGTGAGAGAACCCTTGCCAGGAGAGGGAGCAGCCTCAGACTTGAACCTAGGTAATGGATCAGAAGCGGGGGTGCAAACAGGTGAAGGGGAGGCAGAGAAGGTAGCCTTGAGAAAGAAGGGGACTGAGCCACTTTTTCTGTCAGAGTGGGTAGCTGGAGTCAGGGACCATGCCCCTCAGCCTGAGCTAGGAGTGATAATTAAGACCCTCCACTCGTGGAACACTTCACAGATTACAGTCCCCGGCACCTACATTATATCAGCTGATCTTCACATGAGGCTAGGCTAGGCTGACAAGGCAGGCATCATCAGCTTCACTTTCAGATGAAGAACCTGGGGCTCAGAGAAGTTAAGACTCCTGGCTAAGGTCACACAGCTAGTTGGTGGTAGAGCTGACTCTAGGATCTAGGTCTTCTGACTTGTAAACTCTTCCCTTGTGGTCAGTGAAGGGACTAGATGCTAACTGCTAGTTCCTCCATGGTCCCGGGGACAAAACAAAAGCCAGTCTGACCTGAAGACATCTATGGAAGATATTGTGCTATGCTAGGAGTTTTAGGAGCAGGAGGAACCAGGTAGAAAACACAGGTCAGAGAAACAGAGAAGGAAGGTGAGGGCAGGAAACAGGAGACATTCTAGAGACGGGCAGTGGTATGCATGGCCAAGGGATTTGTGACTGACAACTCTTAGTTTCACAAGGTTGGAGTCTGCATAACTGAAAATGTGCATTTATAGAGCATCTACTATGTGACAAATGCTTTCACTTTAATTTTCATAACAACTTTGTGACAAAGGAATTACTATCTCTATCTTATAGATGTGGCGATTGAGGCTCAGAGAGGCTAAGTTACATTTCCAAGGTCACTTATAGCATAGTATGTTGAATGGTGTCCCCCAGTAAGGTAAGTCCACATCCTAACCCCTGCAACTTGGGAATGTGACTTTATTTGGAAAGGGTCTTTGCAGATTCAATCAAGTTAAGTATCTCAAGATGATCATTCTGTATTATCTGAAAGGCACCTAAATCCAACGGCAAGTGTCCTTATGAGACATACAGAGGAGAGACACACAGAGAGAAGAAGCCCATATAAAGATGGAGGCAGAGATTGGAGTGATGCTGCCACAAGCCAAGGAATGCCTGGAGCCACCAGAAGCTGGAAGAGGAAAGGAAGCCCACCCCCCCGACCCCACCCTGCTAAAATCTTAGAATGGAGTGTGGACCTGCTGGCACCCTGATTTTGGACTTCCGAACACCAGAACTGTGAGAGAATGAATTTCTGTTGTTTTGAGTCACTAAGTTTGTGGTAATTTGTTATAGCAGCTGCAGGAAACTAATACACTCAGTAAGTGACAGAGCCAGGGTTCAAACCTATGTTTCTTTTGCTGTATCTCAGCTAATAGTGTTTATACATGGTCTGATATATTCCTCAGATGATCTGTCTACATGTACCTGTGGTACCATGGGGCCCTTATACATCCTCATGCCAACAGTCATGTCGTTTCTGTTGCACTCAAGACCCAAAAGATGTTGCTGCCCATGGATCATTCTCTGAAAGGCTATAAGGAGCAGGGGATCAGAGCAAGACTCTTCCAGAGGGCCCAGCAATGCAAAGCGGTCTGAAGCCATTGGGTGGTGGCAGCCACAGCAGGGAGCCTAACCTTATCCCTAATTAACCTGTGGCATCAGCATTGGGTGGGGCTGGTCACACCCTCCTCCCCAGCTCTCAGCCTAGCTATGTGAAGACTCCAGGTTGTCTTATGGGTTAGACCCAGAGTGGACACACACCACTTGGAAGATCTAGTTATGCTAACCCCTGGCCTGGAGGCCCTTCCAAACAGCTCTTAGGCCCCTGTTCTCCCATCTTAGACATCAGCAGCCCAGGCCATTCTCCCAGGCACATCCAATCAACCCAAGTGCCCACAAAATAGCCTCAGTCTGGAGGCCTGGGCCCTACCATCTTCTCACAGTGCTGTGGAATCTGTTCAATGGCTTGGAAGTTTGGGTCATGTTGTCATGCCACAGCAAGATACCTGCAATGCAGTGGGGCCACCAGGCCTATCCTGGGACTGACAGAGAGGGGCAGTGAGAGGTGTTATTGCCCAAGGTCAGAGAGGACAGAATGCCAGGAATTCAGGGAGGCAGGATGAAGACTGAGAGACAATAGAGGCGAGAGAAGGCACGAGGCCATGAGTTCAGACCCATCAGTGGGAGAGTCTATCCAAGACATCAGACACCAGAGCATCATAAGGCAAATCTCCGTGTTGAGGCAAAACTGTGGCCGTCTCAGAGGCTCCTTGCATGTTTTCTGTCAAGGTAGAGGCCACTCCCAGGACTTGGTCCCTAAGGAAGACCAAGAAACTGACCGCATCCAGCAATAGCAAAGATCAAAGGGGCCCCCAAGAGAAGGCCGATGTGTCGCGATCACTCAGCCGATAACCACAGACCCAGAGGTAGAGCTCAGGACGGCAGCCTCCTGACTCCTGCCTAGTGCTTGCTCCGAAGCACTTTTGATGGGTGCAGACTGGTTGGTCGAGAGGCAGGGCCTCCCTGGGCAGCCCAGCCCTTGTGCTGTCAGGTATCCAGCCAGCATAGCAGGTGGCGAGGGGACTCAAGCTTCAGATAGCAGAGGTGAGAGTTATTACGCAATTTAGACTCTGTAGTGCCTCTAACCTTGCAATGGATTTGGAACTTGACTGTGTACTGGGTTTACTGGGGAACAGAGAAGGCCCACTGGGCTGCATGCAGGATGCATTGGGACCGATTGCTAGAATAGGAACAAGAAGATTCAAGACCTCCAGACCAGGGAAAGAGTTTGTACTTTATTTTCTATTCATCAGGAAGCCACTGACATCTTTCGAGTAAGAGGAGAGAGGAAATGTTGATGCTGATAATAGCAATAATAACAATAGCTATCACTTCTTTAGCACCTGCTTGGTATCAGGAAAATCACAGATATTTTCTCACTTTATTCTCTGAGGTCCTTTTATAATGAGAAAATTGAAGCTCCGCAGAGGTGGGTTAATTACACCAAGTCATACAGGTAGTGAGGGGCAGAGCTGGGATTTTCATTCTAAAGCCCATCTCTGTCTTTTGATTATACCTCCAGTGCAAAAAGATTCATCTGGTAGCATGAGCTTGGGGAAGAGATTTGGAGGGGAAGGCTAGAAGCTGAGACAAGGCACAAAGTCATGAGGACCCACCTAGAACGGTTACACCCTGGACGGTTTGCATCCCACCCGGTACTGTTTCCCTGTTTGCAAACTGACCCCTACATTTCCCCCAGCTCCAGCGTCTAAGAGTGTGTGTATGGAAAAGCAAGTAATCACACATTTTTGTTGTGGGACTGAACCATTAACATAACTGGTAAAATAAATTAGTTAGCAATAACCCCACCAAGCAGAGATCCAGGCCATCAGGAGAGGAGATGCAAAATGGGTAAGTTTAGATTGGGAGTGGGGACAGCTGACAGTGAAGGTCTAGAATCAAGGCTGTTGACTGAAGAGGGATCTCATGGTGACATGGTGGTGGGGAAAGATGACTAAAGTGAGGAGATCAGAGGCCCCAATTTCCCCTAGAACCTCAGAATGTCAGAGATGGAGAGAACTGGCGATCATTAGCCAGGGGTTCCCACCTAGGGGCAGCCTCACTCCCGGGAAATACGTGGGACTCTTTGATGGTCTCTAGATGGGGGATGCTGCAGCATTCAGTGGGCAGGTGCCAGGTAGGCTAAAAGTCCTGCGTTACACACAATGAACAGTTGTCCCTTCCAAAATGCCAATACCCACTCCCCGGAGACCTGAGATCCCGAGGTCACACTGAGTTGGTGGCAGAGAGGAGACCAGAGTCCAAGCCTCTGGATTCCGGTGTCAGCGCCCTCCCGCTTCATGCTGATCCCCTCTCTCCTCCCACACACCAGAATCGAGGGAACCGCCCACACGGGGGCCGCCGGAGCAGCAGTGTGAAGATGAGGCTGCAGAAGGGATGCCTGGCAGAAGGCCTCTTTTACGTGACCAGAAATGGCGACCCGTGCTCCCAGGCTCCTGTAGCGCCGTCAGTGAGTAGGAGCTGACAGAGAAGAGCGCCAGGCTCTCAGACGCTGAACGGCCATTTACTGGTGCACGCCTGACCTCCTGCGTGCCTCTGACTGCCCACATGGCCAAAGTGAGGGAGCATTTTATTTGTCACTGCAAGAAATGCCCAGATAATGCCATCAGAATGTGTCAAATCCCATGTGGACTGCTTTTGAGGGATAAGAAGGTAATGCATATCCAAGTGGTTTGAATAGAGTAGTCCCTGGCAAGGGTGTTCGGTGACAATATAGAAACTCTGGCATAGAATCAGGGCATGGAAGCAGTGAGTTCTGAGCCAGGTCCCCCAACCACAAGCAGTACAGGGAGGTGGCTCTTTAGATTCGTGACTATCATAAGGCTTTAAAAAAGTCCTGTTGAAGTCATGTATTTACCTGAAATAAGCTGCATGAGCTACCTAAATGTCACAGAATCATATCATCTCCATACAGTAACCCTGGTTATTTTGTGCTGATCAGAAGGCTCTGATTGGCAGCCATATGCCTTATTTGGGTTAAAAAAAAAAAAGGAGATAAATTATTTTTTCATGAATGTGGTTTTTATTTTTTCCACAGTGTTTATTGAATATTTAATTCTGTGCCAAGCCCTTGGCTAGGTCCTAAAATAACCACAGGGATTTTTGATGATTGAAAAGTGAAATAGGTCCCCTGGGTGGGAACCTGAAGCCTCTGGAAGTTTCACAGATGCTCTGTGGGCCTTCAACAATTCTCTGGCAGTAACATGGACCATGTTATAAAGGGAGAAGGAATGGGTTTTAGAGCACAGGCCAAGAAGGGACTAGTGAGGCGCACAGAGGGGAACTGGGCAAAGCAGAATAGTGCCTGATTAACTGCCTTTGGGGAACTGGCCCTTGACTAATTCCCCCTCCCCCAGTTTTGCCTCTAAGGGCTTCAAAAGGAAGAGATGGTGGGAAATGTGGTCAAGAGCAACTTCCAGACGGTTCCTAACAGGCTTAGAAATGCAGCTTCCATTGCGCTTCTAGGAAACAAGGAGGGCTCACGTGTTGGCAAACACAGAGCTCTCGAGGCCTAAGTCTGAGGAGCCCCTCCTAGTTGTGACAGGTACGTTAAGAGGTGAGCCAGAGAAGGAAAATTAAGCATGGAAAACCGACAGCCCCAAATATCCACAGAGATGCCACTTTCTGGGCTATTTTTATTTTCCATTTAATATTTACAGAAGAATCAACATATTAGAAGTCAAGTTTAGGGGTGTGGACTTCCATTCAGTGTTGCCAGGTGGAGAGCAAGGCACTGGGACCCAGGTACTGTATGAGGTCAGGGGTCAAAGCACTTGGAAGCATCAGCAGACAGAGCAAGCCCTTGTAATCTCACTCCTAAACATGAAATAGGAATATTTCATAGTGCTTGACAGTTACCAGGCACTGTCAAGTGCACATAGATGCATATATGCATTTTATATACAGTGCTTTAATTACAAACATATTAACATCATATTTCAGAACATCTATGTGACAGAGAAAAGAAATCCCTGTCATCTTGCTACTTTTTGCTACTGGCATTTCCTTCTAGCTTTTTTTTCTATGCCTATTATTTTTACATAGTTGTAATCTGAGCATATATATTTTATCATTTCATTCTCTTCGAATCCTATGAAATAGGTACTATTGTACCCATTTTACAGATGATCAATTCAGGTAAGTGACTTGATTTGCCCAAAGTCATACAAGTAGAAAATGATAAAGATGGGATTTGAACCAAAGTCTTCTTATATCAAAGTCCATGCCATTTGCAGTAAAGTTCCATAGTGCTTCCTCATAGACAAGGCCAAGCAGAAATGTAAGCAAGATAGACGATTGCCTAGGGCGTGTGGTTGAAGGGCGCACAAAGGCTTGCCCACTCCAACCCTGCCTCCCAACCATGTGCTTAAAATTCTCACCATTAAGCTCCCTTTTGCATTGGGCATTGCCTCAGAAAGTCCCTGTTAAAATACACACATATGACCTACCAAGTGTAATAAATTAAATAATTTTCACATCAGCAGAGAACAAGCAACAGATTTGCAGACATTTCCAGGGGTCAAGCTCTCTGCCCGTAGATGGGAGGAGCCATGAAGATCTCCTGCATTTCCATTTCCCACCCTTTTTCAGATGAGGAGACAGAGGGCCCAAGAGGTCTGGTGCCTTTCCCAAGATAAAGTAGGAGGAGCAGAGCCAGGTTTCTGGCCCTCATTTAGCTACACTAAAGGGAGACTCTTCTCTTTTGCAATATTACTCTTGTTTTCTTTGTTTGTTCATTCTTCTCCAACACTTTTTAAGTTTTACATCTTGTCTTTGTCCTTAAGTTAAAATAGTTTATATCTATATTTCACTATGTTAAGAATAAAACAGTATCTAATGGGTTTTTTGGTGTGAGATGGGAAATTTAGCATACTTTTACTTCCTTTCCTACAAACCTGATTTTGTCATGGTGATCTGGGTTTTCAGTTCTGGATTATGATTACTGGATTATGATTACTCTTACATTACTCATTCAGCAAATATTTATTGAGAAAGGACTACAGGCACTGTGCGAGGTACCGGGAAAGAATACAATGATGCATTTACTAGACGTATTCCTCAGCCTCAAGATACTTGCCATTTGCATTCAGCTTTATAAACATGTTGATTATAATTAGACAATGACTTTAAATTCTAGTGTTTTCTTTCTTTGAGACGACTATCAAAACCATGTCTTTTTTGTACTTGAGTTCTTTAATTTGATAACATTTTTTGCTTAGCTAGACTACTTTTGGAGTAATTTTTTTTCCAGGAAGGGTTCATGGAGTACTTGTTGAGTCCTTACATGTCTGGTTTGGAGGTAGGTGCAGAAGACAAACAGACCTGTCCCGGGATCAACAGTCAAGTTGTGCTGTGCTGTCAGCAGACAGAGGCTATCCACCTGTTTCCACAGACTCAGTCTGAACCTTCCTCCCTACCTGGTCTGGGTTTCTGGGCACTGACACCCACTTGACCTAGTGGGACTGCATTCTGCCTGTCCCCTCCCCCGCTGGGTCTTTCATGCTAGAAGGCGCGCTCAGCTCCTTTCTCTGGAGTCACAGTCTCTGGTTTGTTCTCTGCGCCCTGTCATAAATTAGACCAACCACCCCCAGGCTCCCACCCGTTCTGTTCTGTTCTGTCCTCTGCCCTCCTATCACCTGCTTCTGACAGCAGGACCCTAAGGGAGTCTTAATTGATGAAAAGACCAGTGAGCTCTGGTAGGGAAGAAGAAGGGGGTGTGTAAGGGGGAGTGTACCTGTGTCTGTGTGTCTCCCTGTCTTCTTAGTGGGAATAAAAACCTGAAAAAATGCTTTTTAAAATGGCAAGAGAGATTTTTTTTTTTTGGCTTTAGTCCTCCCCAAAGAAAAACAGAAAAAGTAACCTTTTCCAGACTATCACATCTCTAAACATAGCAAATTCTAATTTAATAAGCAAACTAAATTATACATGTGCATGTTTATTTTCCAAGCCTAAAGAGAGAGAGAGGGAGGGAGGAGGAGAGAGAAAGAGAGGGAGAGAGAGAGAAAGTGAGGGAGAGAGTTTGGTTCCCTACAGGGCATTATAGAAATTACATTTTTTATAATGTAATTTTTACATGTTTTATAATTTTCCCCAAAATTTCTATCCCCCCCAAAAAAAATCTCATTTGTACCCACTCATGACTTCAAAATTTCTGGGAATTCTATGTCTCCAAATGAGAATCTTGAGGTAAGTAGGAATATAATGTAAAAATACCAAGAGGGTCCGGGGACAGGATCTCAGGGTTCAGGAAAAATTAAGCCTTTCTTTGGTTAGGATCTTTGTTTTTGTTTTGTGTGTGTGTGTGAGGAAGACCAGCCCTGAGCTAACATCCGTTGCCAATCCTCCTCTTTTTGCTGAGGAAGACTGGCCCTGGGCTAACATCCGTGCCCGTCTTCCTCCACTTTATATGGGACGCCGCCACGGCATGGCTGACAGGCAGTGCGTCGGCAGGCGCCCGGGATCCGAACCCGCGAACCCCGGGCTGCCAAACGCAAACTAAACCACTGCGCCACCGGGAGGCCCCTGATCTTTGTTTTTTAAATATCCAATTATTTAAAATCAAGAACATAAAAGCTCTAAATCTTCCCATTCTTTCTATGTGGTTGGTGTAACATAGACACTTTCCTTCTCTATTCCCTTCCTTCCTTGCTCTGTGTCCCTCTTTCCTGTTCTTCTGCCTTACTCTCTGGGTGTCAGTTTATCAATCTTTATTGCTCTATTTTAAATCCTGTTAGTCAGCCCACTTCTCTCCCATTGGGCAAATGTGGTTAAAATGAGCTAGTCGAAGAGAGAAGGCAGCCAACCTCGCATGGCCCTGGGATTTTTTTCACAGCCAACATGAAATCTAGACATTAAGCAAGAAATGCAAGGCACTCCCACAACCCCACTGCCAATAGTATGTCTGTTCAACAACCTGCTCAGAGGGGACAATATTAGACCAGCCTTCTCTATCTTTCATGGATCCTTTAGAACAAAGTATCTCCCTAAAGAAATGTAGATTTCCATTTAAAACAAGACTACTTGGATTTAGTCATACCTTTGGGCACTTATTTTGTACCTGGTAATAGGGACACACATGAACAAGACAGTTCTCCTTGCAAGCAGTGCACAGTCTACAACATGGATGAACCTCAAGGATATTATGCTAAGTGAAATAAGCCAGTTACAAAAGGACAAATACCATATAATTCCACTTATATGAGGTGCCTAAGGTAGTCAGATTCATAGAGACAGAAAGCAGGATGGTGGTTGCCAGGGGCTGGGGGAAGGGGAGAATGCGGAGTTAGTGTTTAATAGGTACAGAGTTTCAGTTTTACAACATGAAGAAAGTTCTGGGGATCGATGGTGGTGATGGTTGCACAACAATGTAAATGTACCTTAATGCCACTGAACTGTACTTTTAAAAATGGTTAAAATGGTACATTTCATAATGTATGTATTTTTTCACAATTAAAAATTTTTTAAAAAAGAAGTTCACAGTCTAGTAAAAGTTTTCCATAGGCTTATAGTCTTAGAGTTAGAAAAGTTAATTAGAGGTCACTTAGCCCAATGTTTCTCAAACCTTTCTCTTAGTGGGACCCACAACAAAGAACTGCATTTTTTTATCATGATCCAATATGTATATGTCATGATACTGACATACATATATATACACATATATGTGGTCACTCATACATTCACATACATATATACACATCACTAAAATATAAACATAAAATATAAATATATTTGTTTATAAATATATTATTTATAGAATTTATTTATAAATATACTAATATATTTATATTTATTTATAAATATACTCATATTTCTTTATAGATATATTTATGTTTATAAATATAATACATAACTAAAAAATGATACAAGAAACATTATTTACTCTTCTATACAGGATGTGTTCTTTTTTTTCTGCTCTATTTTGTCCCATTTTGTTTAAAAAATACCAATTACAATCCACAAAATTGATTTCACAATCCACTAATGGGTCTCAATGTGCAGTTTGAAAAACACTAATCTAGACCAATCTCCAACACAATGCAGAAATCCCCTCTATGGCCACCCCTGGGTAGTCATGCAACTTCTGCTTGAACACTTTCATGATGGGGAACTCAGTCCCTACAACACTCTATGTGGATCCATTGAGCAGTTCAAGATCCTCACCCACTCCAAACCGGTTTCAGAAACCCTGGGACCCGCTCAGTCACTGGTGAGGATAAGTGGGCTTCAAGGAGGGGTGAAAACACAGTTTCTAGCAGCAAGATGAGGATTTGCGGTGAGCTGGGAGGGTGGCTGGCCCTACAGGATACGGCAGGGTGTCTGAGAGACCCCAGCCCCTTTCTGTGGAGCTGCTAATCAGACCTTTCCCCTCTGCCTCCTCACTGCTCACTCCAGCACTGTGATGATCTCCTCCTTTGACAGATGATCTCATTCCCTGTGGCACCCTGACTCCCCGCCTGTGGGAGAGGTTTCCTCCCCCTGGAGGGGGCCTTAGCCTCGGCAGAGACAGATTCCCCCACATTCCCTCTCAACCTCCCACCCGCCCTGCAGGACTCCGACAGGCCACCACTGGGCATCCCCCCTCCTACTATTCTCTTGGCCTTGAGATATGGGGGTCTCCCTGCGCAGGGTGTTTGGACACAGGCTGCCTGAATGTTTCTGAGCCTTTCGCGGGTTCTGGGGACCTGCTGTTTTTCAGGACAATGGCACTCCTCCACACCTGATTGTGTCTTCCTGGGAGGAATAAAACAAAGACAGCACTGCCACGTGGGGACAGAGCTGGCCGCTGGATGTTAAATCCCTGGGTCCTGGGGATGAGGAAAGGACAATGCCTAAACTCCTGGGAGGGCAGTGGGCTGAGCGAGGAGGGGCCTGGCTTGGCCACAGGCAGGGACCAGGGCGTGGCAGTGTGGGTTCCCACAGTTTGCAGCTCTCCACCAGCCAGCCCTGCCCAGGTAGGACCAGGTTGACCTCAGGGCGGGGCGGGGCAAGGAAGAGGAGGTGATCTCATTGTATCCTTAGCACCAAGAGAAAAAAGTAACCCAGTGCAGGTAGAGAAGGAAAAGGATGATACAAATGGGAAAGAGAGCCGAGAACAGCTGTGGCTGAGGAAAAAATGTAAAACCCAGGGCAGCCTCTAGCTTGAAAGGGTGCTGGGAGTCAGAGCTGGCTCCAGGGGAAGCCGGACTCTGAACCAAGCCTTTCTCCCTCAGCAACAAAACATTTTTATGCAGAAAGAATTCACCATGGACATCTGACCCAAAACAGACCCTGGCAATCCCCACCCATCCTCTGTCTCCCGAGCTCTGGAATCGAGGGAGCGCCTGAGCCCAGCCTCACCCCTCTGCTGAGCACCATTCACTTTACCTCACACCATTTCCCCCAGGATTTGACAAAGTTTAATTGATTGAGTGAAACCAATGGTGACACAATAGATGCCAGACCCCTTGCTTCTCCTCTCTGCAGCTGCTGTTTGTTTTTTTGTCTTTTGTCTGAAAAGCTTCAAATAATTTGCATTTCATTTCTACTTACCTGCAGTCCAGTTAGAAGCGAGCTGCTCCCTTCCTCACTCCCTCAATTAGTGGTACCCTGGGCTTCTCTCTCATCAGCACCACTGCTTGGCTCTCGCCATGACATCACCTCCGAGCGCTGTGATTGGCCAGCAGTGGGTTGCTTGGCAATTGGACAGTCTCCTCTGGTGGAGCAGGGATTGCCTGAGTGAGTAACTCTTCGCAGGCCAGGGAGTGGAAGATGATGTCAGACAAATAGCCTGCTTTCCATGCTGCCCGTGGAGCTGGGGAACCAGAGGGTGAGGGTGGGGATGAAGAAAGAAAGAGGGAGTGGTACGGGAGGGTGGGGGTGAAGGCACAGCTTGCAGCTGAGCTGCCCAGTGAGAGGGAGCACCTGGAGAGGGGGAATGATGAATGATTTCCAGAATCTTTAGCTGTTTCAGATCTGGGGGTGGGAGAAAATGGAATCCAGAGGAGAAATCAGAAAGAACAGATGAACCCTAAAAATAGCTTCCCGGAGGGCTTGGTGTCTGTTTCCAGCTCTGTCAGAAGGGCTGGTGGGTTTGAACAGTAACTCAGAAGGCAAGGAGGGGCTGCAGGCACCCCAGGCCCTGGAGCTGGAAGGGTGCTGCAGAGGGGTCCCAGGAGAGCAGGGCTCCCCTCTCGCCACCTCACTGTGATGTTGGCCACACCACTACTGTGGCACCTTGACCCACCACGTGGGTGGATCCTCACAGCTCGTGACCCTCAGCTTCAGTCAGGGTCCTCCTCCCTCTGGAGAACCCCAACTGAAGGTGAGGGTCATCACTAAACTAAATGAGGTGGAACCCTGAGGGGGTGATGGGTCATCATGGTGGCTTCTCTAGTTACCTCAGGGAATGGGCACAGAGAGTCCCTCGTGAAAGCTTCTCAGCCTGCTCACCCGCTGCCAGTCAGCTGGAGGTGACAGAACAAGGCAGTTGAGGGGGGAGGCAGCCTGTGGAGCGAGCCCCCCTTCTCCAGAACACTTGCCTGATCCAAGCCTCCCTGGTGTGTTCTCCACCCCACACTGCCATGGCAGGCACAGACGGCTCCACCACCCAGCCTCGCCTCGTCCCTTTTTTTGGGAGGGGGGTAAATTTCTTTTATTTATGGTAAAATATACATAACATAAAACTTACCATGTTAACCATTTTTAAAATGGTTAAAAATGTATACTTAAAGTATACAGTTCCGTGGCATTAAGTACATTCACAGTGTTGTGCTACCATCACAACCATCCATCTCCAGAACATTTTTATCTTCCCAAACTGAAACTCTGTACCCGTTAAACACTAACTCCCCTTTCCCCACAACTCCTGGTAACCTCTAATCTACTTCTTGTCTCTATGAGTTTGCCTATTCTAGCAAATTCATTACCTCATGTATTACCTCATGTAAGTGAAATCATACAATATTTGTCCTTCCGTTTCTGGCTTATTTCACTTAGCATAACGTCCTCAAGCTTCACCCAAGCTGTAGCACACATCAGAATTTCATCACCTCACAGTTTTAAAGGAGGGCTTATTCAACCACAATCAACTTCATTGACCCTCCCCCTCTGCCACCTCACCACTGCTGACTGAGAACACACATGACAACAAAAAGTTACCTTGACTTGAGCCCATTCTTTTAAATTATGTTTTTAAACTACAAGAGCACCAGAGAGCATTTGCACATCGCAGTTCGTGCATGTATAAGACATGCTGGGTGTTCATTCTGCAGGCGTACTGGAGAGGAAGTGGGTTCTCGGGCCCTGACGCTGACCCCCGGCCTGCACCCCAGAGCTGGGACCCACTGGTTGGCAACTCACTGCCCAGTGCCCTGTGCTGGACCAGGTCGTCCCATATAGACATATATCTCCAAACCCCCCGCTTCACATCAGGAGGGGAGAGCGCCTGTTAGGTTGCCCCCCTCTGGCCAACCACACCAAGGTGGCCAGAATAATGAATGACCCCTGACAGCCTCGGGAGTTTTCAAGGCTCACCCACACTGGTTCTATAGTGTAATTTCCCAGCAGCGCTGCAGGGGCAGCAGGACGAAAACCGTTCTTCTGTTTGAGCAACACACTTATCATGCATGCCACATGCCACTAACCCAGGACCCTCGGGCCCCACACTGGCACATTTCAGAGGGATCAGGCGTGCCTAAGGATATTGAAATAGTTCTTCAATGTGTGGAGACAAAAGCGGCCACACTGCAGACCAGGCTGGAACCGGGAATCCAAACAAACCTGAACCGTGTGGCCACCTTTGCAGTCAAGGGAGCCTCTCTCCCCTCCCCCAGTCACTCTCTCCTCTTCCCTCCCAGCCCTGAGAAGTTGGAAATCCACAAATCTGCCCTCTCTGGAAAGTGAGGGAGGGGGGAAGAGACAGTGAGTTGCCATGGTGATAGCAGCCAATGAGAGATCCTCTGCTGCTAGGAGAGGGGAGCCTCTGTCTGAGTCCCCCTAACTGACTGACAGGAGGGTGGGGCTGGGACGAGGGGCACAGAAGGTGGGGACAGGACATCACCTGAGAGCAGAGACCAAGGTGGGGGAATAAGGGTATGGGGAGGGCTGCCCCATTTCTAGAATCATCTAGCTACCATTTGAGTAGTAAGCTGTGAGAGCCACATATTATACATTCACAATGTTGTGCTACCATCACCACCGTCCATCTGCAGAACTTTTCATCTTCCCAAACTGAAACTCTGTCCCCATAAAACACTAACTTCCCTGTCCCTCTCCCCACAACTCCTGGTAAGATATAATCAATAAATTTCACAACAGTCCTGTGAAAAAGAGATTGGCTGCTCCATTTATAAAAGAAAGAGAGTCAGATGGGAAAGGTAACTTGTAAAGAGCCCAGCTGTTAAGTGGTGAGGCCTAGATTTGACCTTTTCTGGGGGAAGGAAAGACTACTGGGGAGAGGAAGAGTGGGTGGAGCCACAGCACCTGGAGTCTCACTGGATGGGACAGTCCCAGGGCTTCCCTGAGGGGGCATAAAGCAATATGGTGATGGAACAAAGAAAGAAACAAGGTTTTGTAGGAAAATGTGCCAAGCATCAAGTTTAGGGGATAAAGGGTGAAGAGAGACCAAAACCGGGAGAGAGCTCAGCAAGGTCGGAGCTGGGAGGTTCTGAGGGGTGGAAGGCAGATGGACAGCGTGTTCCTTACACCTCAGTGTCCAAGGCTGCCGTGAGCTTCACTGAGAAAGGTGGGCGAGCAGAGGCTGTCCCTGGGCCTGCTGAGTCACCTGTGGATGAGCCAGCTGATTGTGATCAATCCTTCTAAATGCAGCAGAAGAACATTAGTCAAAGGAGCCTGGGTCACTCCATTGATGACACCTTTCACAGCTCAGGTTGCACTGTGGTAATGACCCTTGGATGGGGTTCATGCAGCCATTCCCAGAATCCCCAGGTGCTGCCTGGCTGCACGGTAGGGGCTCCATTCATTTACCTCTTCTAAGGGTGGAAACATGACCATCTGATGGGAATGGGGACTCCGCATCGTCCTGGTGATTCTGAAGTGTGGAAAGAAGGATGACTGATTATCCAGAAGCCAGGCATCCAAGGGCAGTCCCTGCTCAATGACTCAACTCACCAGTAACTCACATGTACAGCCCCTGGGGCACAGAGGAGAGTGCCCAGTCCCTGAAGAGGACTGTAGGGCCAACTACACAGTCACCTTAGGGACCTCAACGAACCTCTGATCTCTCTCCAAACCTCAGGAAATATGGTCCTAGCCTCACACAGGAATTCAGAATATCTGATCACTGCATGCCTATCTGCTTCACTCACACCAATAAGGTTTTTTAAAACTATATAATGTAAATGGGCCTTTATTTTCTGCCTTAATTTTAGAAGGATCAAGTTTGGGGGATTTTCTTCTGTAGAGTGTTGAACTGAACATTGTCAGATATTTACTTAAAACAAATAAAAATGTGTATCTGTAATTTTTTTAAATTGTGAACACCAATATTTCACTTGAAGAGTGGCTATTGTGACTTGTGAACTCTTGTGACATCAATGGCTTACATCTTTCCAATTAACTGAAACTCGAACAAACTGAACCAATTCGAATTCAGGCAGTGCTGCATCGCCAGAGCTGTTTGTTTATGCTGACAATTATTTGTAAACTAAATTGTAATGGTGGTTAATGTTTAGAACAATAACATATGATGTTTATAAAAAACAACATGTATCAAGTGAGCTAAAACCTGTAAGTCACTTAGAACAGTGCCTGACACAAAGTATGTGGTCAATAAATGTTAGCTTTTGTTATGATTGTCATTTAATCCAAAAGTAGATTACCCAGGGGTTTGCAAATAACAGCAGCCCATTTCAAACTTGTTAAGAAAACAAGAGGATTTGTATCAAAACCTGACAGTAAACACACACACACACACACAAATCCAAAAATGGGCAAAAGATGTGAAGAGACATTTCATCAATGAGGATATACAGACAACAAATATACACATGAAAAAAAAATGTTCAACAGTACTAACAATAAAGGAAATGCAACTGAAGACCACAATGAGATAGCCGTATACACCTACTACAACAGGAAAAATTAAACAATGACCATACCAAATACTGGCGAGAATGCAGGGAAACCGGAACTTTCAGACAGAGCTGGTGTGAATGTAAACAGTACAGCCACGTCAGAAAACAGTCTCTCAGTTTCTTAAAAAAACAAAATACACCCTCACCATACAACCCAGCAGTTGCACTGCCGGGCATATTCCCAGAGAAATGAAAACATGTCCACACAAAAACCAGCACACAAAGGCTCACGGCAGCCTTATTTGTAATAGCCCCAATCTGGAAACAATCAGAATGTCCCTCGATAGGTGAATGGTTAAACTAACCGAGGTCCATCCATACCATGGGAGACTAGTTAGCAACAAGAATGAATGGACCACTGGCGTACACAGCAACTTGGATGGATCTCGAGGGAATTACACTGAGTAAAAAAAGCCAGTCTCAAAAGGTCACAAACTGTATGCTTCCACTTACAGAATATTCTCAAAATGACAAAATTATAGAGATGGAAAACAGATTGGTAGTTGCCAGGGGTTAGGAATGGTGGGAGGAGGGATGACTATATAGGGGTAGCAGTAAGAACATCCTTATGAGATGGATAGCTCTATATCTCCATCGCAGTGTGGTTACATAAATCTGTACATGTGATAAAATAGCACACACTGTACCAATGTCAATTTCCTGGTTTGATATTATACTATAGTTATATAAGTTGTAACTGTGGGGGAAACAGTGAAGGGCACATGGGGCCTCTCTGTGCTGTCTTTGCAACTTCCTCTGGATCTATAATTATTTCAAAATTAAAAAAAAAAATTTTTAAAGGCGGGAAGACTGCCAGGGATATTTCACTGAACCCAAAGCAAAGAGTGCAAAATCTCCTCCCAGGAAAAAAGAACCAGGAAAGCAATCATGAATCAGTCTCTCTGTCTCCCTGTCTTTCTGTCTCTCTTTCTCTCCCCTCTTTGCAGAGCTGTTTCCTTCTCTCTTTGTAGACCACCATCTCTGCTGCTCCATGCACGTGGCTGCCTCACAGCTGTGAAGGACCCGTTGCCTCTGGCAGCGCTGGTATCCTTTGTAGTTGTGCCACACAGAGAAATCCATTAGCTCTCTCTTTGATTCAATTCAAAATTCCCAGGAATTCAAAAAACCAGCCCTGTCTGAGCTGGGAGTCCATGCCTCATCTCATGGCAGTGGGGTCGAATGGCACAGATGTGCCTGCCAAGGTGAACACCTTCACCTCCTCCCTTAGAGGCCCTGATCCCAGACGATGCCCCTTCCTCTTCCAAGTCAGTCTCAAGCTGGTCTAGTCTATAGAGGAAATGATAGAAATCTGCCATCTACATCCCATCTGATATAGAACCCAGGGAGAGAGACTGGACAATAACCACAAACTCCCACTTAAAAATGAAGAAGAAAGGTACCTCCAAGACAGCAGCCATGTGTTGGTCACTGGATAACTGACAAAGCTCGTGTCCATCGACTGTTGACACCCACAAGCACCTGGGTGAGCTCATTGGTTATGTAGTAGAGCCACTCCACATTCTGCCCCTGGGGACATGGCCCTTGTCCAGGGTCCTCCAGGGCCACCCCTCCAAGGAGAATGAAGAGGAATTGACTGTGGGGTGTGTGACACCTTCTGAATCAAGCTGGCAGCCTCTGAGCTTGGGCCTGGGCTTACCTGCAGTATGAGAAGCCCCGGGGTATGGATTTGTGTCAGTCTTAAGACCTTCTCCAGGCTTGAGGTTTCCTGGCAGTATAAAGCCTGTAAAACCTTAATTGGTGGCCCATCGATTTAATTTAGGGAGACTCAGTTTGCTGGAAGCCTTTTCTAGACAGCTTGCTAAGCTGGGCAGCCAGAGGTGGGCCATGTCTGGGGGGCTTCAGTTCCTTGGAAGGATGCCTGAGGGCTGCCCATGTTCTCTGCTTAATGGATTTCACCTAAGGGTGTAGAGGGCAGCGGAGAGAGTCTGCTTCACCTCATTAGCCCAATGGAGCATCCCAAACCTTGTCCTAAACTGTGCTTCTCAGTGGCAGACATTGCCACCTTTGTCCAGCAAGAGGGTGCAACAGATGGACTAAGAAGAAGGATCAGGATTCCCCATCGCACTGGTGCCTCCCAGATGTCCTCTTTCCAATTGCCAGGACCTCACTGTTTCATAATTGGTGCAAAATATTTAGTTCTCGATGGAGGTTGCTGCACAGAGTATTAAGTGCTACAGCTCGGGAAGACCTATGAGGAATTCTGAGAATGATCCCGAAGTGGCCTCGGCTCCTACACTATAAGCAGAAAGTGTTTCCAGGAGCAGAGTTGCATAATTGACCTGTTTTCCCCATCCACTTTAAGCCAGGCCACCTCAGACTGGTTCATGTCTCCCCTGCACCTCACTCAAGCCCCAGGGAGCAGCCAGCACAGTCGAACATCCTTCAACACTGCCTTTTGAGCCCCTAAAGCCTCAGCCTCAGGAGGAAAATTTCCAAGTCCCCAGAATTTCCAAGTCACCAATTTCACCAGGTGTTTCAGTCTGTGTTCCACTAACATTCCTCCCTGTCCCCACATGGCAGATCCTATTATTCCCAAGCCCTGAAGTGGCCAGTTGTGTGGTTATGTGAGACTTGATTTCCTGGTACCAGGTTGCATCTTATTCAGAGTCTCTTGGCTGCAGATTAACAGGAAACTACCCTAAATTACCTTAAGCAAAAACAGGAAGTTCATTCAAGTTTACAGGGATATCACAGAGAACCCAACACAAAAGAACAGCTGGGCTAGAACTTGGAACTGGAAGCCACAGGATGTGGGCAGCCACTTTCTCTCTCTCTCTCTGCCCTCCCTCTCTCCTTCTCTCCTTCCCTCTCCCCCTCCCTCCATCCTCTCCCTCCTCTCTTTCACTCTATTCCTCTCTCCCTGCATCCCTCTCCCTCCCTCTCTCCCTGAATCCGTCTCTCTGTCTGTGGATGTGCCTCCCCACCCCCCACCCCAGCACCACATGGTTACTCGTGTCCACGTCTGCATCCATTCACAAGGCTGTTTCCTTCCATCTCCATGACAAACTATCTCTGCTTTCTGAGCACTGGCCATCCCATGTTTCTTGAGATGACAGAGAGACAGACTAGCCCTCTTTCAATACCAATTTCAAATGTTTAGGCAAGAGAATCCATCTGGCCCAATTTCAGTCAGGTGTGCGTATCTGATGTCAAAGATTCTGGTCAGGGTGTGTGTTGCATAGTGCAAATCTGCATGGAGCAGGGGTACAGTTCTCAGAGCCGGGCATCTTGGAGAGCTGAGCCGACATCCCACGTGGGTACTCCATCAGGGTTAGTGACCAATAATAAAACAGCAATATTGTGCTCATTGCAAAAATGTCTTTGGACCAAAGGTAATGGCCAATGGTAGAACATTTGAATCGAGTTAGGCAAAAAAGAAGGAGGAAAGCTGGGAACGGGAAGAATATTTGCCTTATGCATATCTCGGCCTCTAACACTAGGGCTCTCTTCCTGGGCAGAATTCACAGGCGCTGAGCCCCCGAGAGATGCCTGCTCTGGCGTTGGATCAGGGAGCTAACAGGTGATGCTTCCAACACAGGGCGTCAGAAGGGCTGGGGGCTGGGAGATGAGGGGCCACCTGCTCCCTCAGCCAAGGTCACGGCTAGCCAGCCATCCGGTTCTGTATGCTGCATGCTTCTCTGTGTGTGGAAGTGCTGGAACAGGGAGCTGGAATCACCTCTGGGTCATCCTGGCACATTCCCTCCTTGTCCCACTCAGGAGCTCAGAGTGAATAGTGGGGAAAGGGCCAACTTGACCCTCCCTACAGAATTGAGGTTTAAGGGACAGTAGGGCCTTGAAAGAACGTAAAGGTAGGTTAAAAAGAAGGGCGGAAAAAATACATACGATCCCACCTCAGTGACAGAAAGCCACGGTGACTTTCATTCACCACGTTGTTTAGACTCCGCTTCATTCCGTGTAACGGCTTCAAAATCGTCCTAGACCAATGAATACGCCAAATTCAAGCAAAGAAGTCTTGAAGATGTATTAGCCCAAGAAAAATCAATCCATATCCAAAATCCAAGGAAACTAGAAACACCCAGAAGCAGAATGCCAATAGCATTTTCATATTCTAGCAAAATAAATCAGACATCAAAGGAAACTAGCAATGGATAAATTGAAGGAGGGAGGATGAGGGAGGAGGCACAGAGATGCTGAGCTAACTGGAATATTTCAGTGTGTTTACTTTCTAGAGAGAATGAATATTGGTTTACTTGTTAGAAGGAAACAACTCACTTTAAACTGATTTTCTTACTTTCTAGAAAGAAATTGGCTTTTTCTTATCCAGACAGATTTTTCTTGATTAAACTTGAGTTGTCATGTATGATCCCATTTATACGAAGCTCTAAGAATGACGAATCTCATCTGCAGTGATAGAAGCAGATCAGGGGGTGCCTGGGGCTGGGTGGGAGTGAGGATTATCGGGGGGATACACAAGTTAATTTTGGGGTGATGGAATGTTCCATATCTTGACTGTGGTAGTGATGGCTTGGGTTCATGTATTTGTCAAAACACATTGAACTTAAAATGATTTTATTTTATTGTTGGTAAATTATGTCAATAAAGTTGATTAAAAAAAAACCTACTGTGTGGGAATGTCCAAAAAAATACTGTGAAAGGATAGCATCTTCCCCCCAAAGCTGGGGCATTGGTGGTCACTGTCCTCCTGGAATCCAGCAGGTGCACCCCTTCTCTTTCCACAAAGAAGAGCAGGTAGAGGGAGGTTCAAGAGAGACCCTCCAAAGGTGACTGATGGCCTGCATTTGGATGAGGGAACAGGGTTTCCATAGGAGGGCAGGAGGGGGAGGGCATTTCAGTCCAAGAGATCAGCTTGAGTGAGGTACTGGGTTTACTGAGTGGTGTATTCAGTGAACTCTAACAGTAAGATCCTCACGAAGTTGAACAAGCAAGACTTGTGCGAGGCAACAGACTGTTCCTGTACAAAAATCCTGGCAAATCCCATGACTTTTCTGCTTACACTCTTCTCCATTCCCAAAGCAGCCTCAGTGCAATAATCAGCATGTCCCATCAAACTCTCCAATTTTGTTAGAAGTTACCACTTTCCCCAGCTCCAGCCCCGGGGTGTTTGGGGCTGGGGTCAGCTCCTCCTCCACCCCTCTGCCTTGCCTTCTTCCCCTCCTGCCAGAATGGGGATGAAGGGGTCAGGGAGGAGAGTGGGGGAAAGAAGAGTCTTCTGAGGACGCCTCAGTCATGATGATGAATTGGTGCTCTCTGGTCCTTGCAGGTATTCAGAGCTGACCTTTTCCCTTAGAGCACTTTGAAAGGGTCTTCAAAGAGCCTCCCACCCCCCATTTCTGGCCTCTCTGACTTGCAGTTCCCTTGTGGTGGTGGTAGTGGAGGGTGCCTCTCTGATTGCTCCAAGCTTTATCAGCCCCTGGGCAGGGGAGAGAAATGCCAGCTTCTCTATGTCGGGATCCGTTTCTCCTCAAGGTGGCCCCCTTGGGCAGAATCTAAGACAACTCCAGGCAGCTCGTCACACGGGCCACATCTGGTCCTCAGGAGATTCTCGCACTCCCTGTTATAACAAACCTTGCAGGCCCAGATTGTTCGTGATGCAGCAGCCTCTCACTATTCTGCTGTCAGAGCAGCCAGCCAAGTACAGACCCTCCCAGCTTCAGAGGTCACACAGGAAGTATTCCAGGTGGTCCCCGTAAAATTCCTTTCCTTAGTCCTGGGGTAGAGAAAGGCATGTCATTCATTCTCTGTGGTCCTGGGAGCACAGGTGGAGATTGGGAGGGAAGCACCATTTGGAACCCATAGCACCCCAACAACGCTCCACAAAGAAATCTTCCCTCTAATCCCAGCCCTGCCCCTTGGTTTCTCAACTTCTCTTATAGGTTAAAAGAGGGTGGTCAGCTAAGGTTTACAAAACAGGCTGTCAGTCCCCTTTACATACTCACTTCAGAATGTGGGAGTGGTTGGCCTCATTTGCTTGGAATCTCATACTGAAACAATCCAGCTGAAACAATACATCCTGAAACAATATGGAACAGCTGCTCCATATTGATTCCTACATGGGTCAGGTACTCTGCCAGGATCCTAACATAGATTATCTCATTTAATTTCTACAATAAACCTATATGTTGGGAATAACTATTACCATTTTACAGATGAGGAAACTGAGTCTCAGGGAGGTCAACTGACTTGGCCAAAGTTATGTAAGGGAGCCGGATGATGAACCCAGGCCCTCTGCCTCCAAGACGCTATGCTGCACTGGACCCAGGAGTAAATACTCTATGTAAGTTGATATTATGGAAACAAAATCCATGAATCCAAAACACTTCAAGGAGCTTACAATCCAGACAGTGGAGGTGTGACCCTATTCTCCTTCCAGGCCCCACCCTTTCCTGCTCAATCCTTCCTTCCTCCTTGTGGGAAGCCCCTGCCTTCCCCGTCCCACCTGACTCCTCTCTGGCCTCAAGCGGAATGTTGACACTAAAGATTCACAATATATTTTTCTTACCTGTCTCTCTGTTAGACTGTGAGCTTCTTGAGGGCAAGGACTTATTCGCCTGTTATCCTCTGTGTGGATCTCAGGGCCTGGTAGAATCTCAAAAGCTGTGGATTAAGGAAGGCATGAAGAAAACCATAAACAAATGACAGTGAGTGAACTGGCCTTGGAAATCCCAATCTTTGCACAAGAATGTGGCCACAGAACTTGATGCAAGGAGATCTGAATTGTTCCCTGGGATGGAGAAAGGAGGTGGGATTCAAGCTCCCAGCCCGTAAGATGAGAGGGTCGAGCTGGGTCCTTTATAGGCTCCTTCCTGGGGCTATCACTCTGGCTCTTACAGAGTCCAGAGAGAGGAAAGAAGCAGCAAGACAGTACATTGTCTCTGTCTGCCCCCTTCTCTCCTTGGACTGGGTGGTGCATTTCAACAAAAATATGCATACAGGTGCTGGGGATTAACCCAGCAGGCTGTGAGCCCAGAATGTACCAGAAACACCCCAGGAAGAGGCAAACAAAGAAGAAGGAAACTTCTGGGACAGAGACAGTAGATGGATTCATTCCAAGGCAATAGAAGCAAACTTTCAGTACTTTATGGGTTACGTGTTTCAAGTTTTGAACTGTCCCCAGATGAGCTGTTCAAACCCAATCGGTTGTACTTTAAGGTCTGCTCTCACAGACTCTGAGGAAGGCTACAAAGGAGCAGAAGGGGGAATGGGGCCAAAAGGGGATAGACCCACCTCAGAGCTCTCACACATAAGGACTTATTGCCATTGTGTCACTTCATCATTGTCCTACAGTGATCTAGAAATGGAGAGAGTGGAGGCCACTGTCAACTCCATGTTTAACATTCAGAAAACATCACAAGCCATCTCCGGGCATGTCTTAGCCTGAATCTCAGCTCCTGTCTTTGGCCTTCCCCAGCCTGCGGGCATGCTCTCTGCCCGTGGAGAGACTTACTAAGAACAGGCACGGTGAATGCTGTCCCTGGGGGAGGAGAGTCAAGCCACATTGAGCATGACATCATCCTGGCCACTGAGACTCTGAGGACTCCAATGACGCCTTCAACTCCCCAGGGACACTACTAGGCAGGTCTTCTAGGGCCCACGAGAGGCTGCAGTTCTTAAGTAATGAGCAGAAGTCAGGGAATTATTGTCATCCTTTCCTCATACAGAGAAAAAAGAAAAAGGGGGGAAACCTGCTCCTGATCATACCTTGACCTTCCTTTAAAACCTTCAATGGCTCCCTAGCACCTACAGGAAAAAGTCCAAACCTCTCTGTGTGTCCCTGAGGCCTTCCATGGGCACCACTGTCCCCTCCAACCCCCACCCCTGCCACACACACACACAGACCACCCTACATGCTGAACTCCTTTCAAGCTACAACAAAATATAATTGGCTCCCCAAAGACACCATACCATTTCAATACACTGTCCTTCCCCACGGCTGGGGTGACCCACCACCTCTCTGTCCAGCTAGCTCCTCCTCATCTTTTAAGTCCCAGCCCACATGTCATCTCTGGGAGGCTTTCCCTGACTCAGGAAACAGTTGTTCTCACCCCTGTGTTTCCCAAAACACACGATAGACACAGTGATTAAGAACAGCTAACTTGAGAGCTGAACATGAATTTAGCATTGTTTAAGGGGAGCCCTCAGGGATAGTGGAATTCTTAAATTCTTAAATATAGGAAGCCTACTGGTGAAATTTCAAATGCTGAAGTACGAACTTGGAGAAGATATATTGAATAAAGGAGGGATTTTACTGTAGTTCTCATTTTACATCACCGTGCAGCTACCCTGTTGCTTTGCACCTTTTTATTATAAGGCTTAGAGTTTTGTTTTCTAATTTTAAAAGAAATACATGTTCATTGTAGCAATTTTTTAAAATAAGGATTTACAAAATTAGAAGATTGAAGTCATTCATAATCCCGGCTCCCAGGTACCTTCGCACAAGCAGAGGGCAGGGCACCACCCAAGAGAGGTGAGCAGCCCACCGGCCCAGCTTGTTCCTGATGGGGGCACAGAATGCAGAGCAGCGACACTTCAGCACAGGAGCAAAACTCCCAGCTGTGACTACGAGGGCTCTGGCCCCTCCTAAGTATCGCACCCTAGGCTCCTGGTTCTCTGAACTCGCACAGACTATACATGGTAAGTGAAAGTGTTTCTTCTCTGTCTCCATTTTGGCCAGGCAGAGAACTATGCCAGAACCCCTCTCTACTTCTTCATATATTCTAAATTCAAGCCCTTTGTTGGATTATATTATTGCAAATATCTTCTCCTACCCTGTGGCTTGTATCATTACTTTCTTAATGACTTCCTTTGATGCACAGAACTTGATCTTAATGTCGTCAAGTTCATCGATCTCTTCATTATAGTTATGTTTTTCTGTGTGTGTCTTGTTTATTTCTCTACACCAAGGTCATGAAAATATTTACTTAATTTATCTTCTAGATGCATTATTTGCCTTTCACATTTGGATCTACAATCCATCCAATATTATTGTTGAAAACCATGTGGAATTTTAACTAGGATTGAGCTGTATCAATAGACCAATTGGGGGAGAACTGACATCTTAGCAATATTGAATATTACAATCCATGAACATGGCATGCCACTCATTATTTAGGCCTTTTTTGATTTTTTCAAAAATGTTTTATAATTTTCTGTGTAGAGGCTTGCAAATATTTTGTTATATTCATTCTGAAATAGTTAATTTTTCAATGTGATTGAAAAAATCTTTTTTGAAAATATCTTTTGTTAAATTTCATATTCTATTTTCTTGCTAGACACATATATTAATAATAATTTATATGTGGATTGCTTTGATTTACTTACAAAGTAATTGTATCCTCTGCAAGTAATAATGGTTTTATTTTTTTTTCTTTCAATCCCTATACCTTTTATTTCTTTATCTTGCCTTATTCCATTGTCTAGGGCCTCCAAAAAGATGCCAAATAGAAGTGGGGACTGTGGACATCCTTGTCTTGTTCCTGACTTCAAGGGAAAAGCCTTCAACATTTCACCATTATGTATATTGTTTTCCCTAAGCTTTTTCTATATACCCATTATCAGATTGAGAAAATTTTCTTCTATTCCTAGTTTTCAAAGAATTTTTTAATGAATGTCTGTTGAATTTTATCAGATTATTTTTCTGCATCTACTGTAATAATCATATACTTTTTTCTCTTGTTAGTGTGATGAAATAATTGACTGATTTTTGAACTTTAAAAGCAGTCTGAAATAAATTCCTGAAATAAACTTAACCTGGTTGTGTTATATGCTATTTTTAAATAAGGTTTGGTTCACTATTTGTTTAGAACTTTGGTTTGGGGTCTTTGGTTATGAATGAAATTTGTCTATAATTATCTTTCTTGTAATGTCCCTCTCAGATTTTGATCTGCAATGCCAATTTCATAAAATGAGTAGCGGATGTTAGTTATGTTTCCTAACAAAACTAAAGATAACAACTACTAAAACCACAAATAACATAAGTACTCACCAAATTTCTAGAGAAAAAAATGCAAAGAAAATACACTTTACACAGCAAAAGATGCGGGGGTGGGGGGATGAAACAAAGAAGTGTAAAACATGCAAAACAGAGTGACAGTAAAACTAAGTTTTAGCTTTTTCTATTAAAAACAACATCTGAAAAATTTCATCTCATTATTTTATTACAGACTTACCTTAAAAAAAAGACACAGAAAGTTAAAACTAAAAGCATGGACCAATATATAGTAGACAAATGGACACACACAAAAAAATGAAAGTAGCAATGTTATGTCAAATAAAATAGAATTCAATAGGAAACATAAATAGTGTGCATTGGTCATCTACTGTTGTGAAAGATATTACTTCAAAACTTAAAATGATAGACAATTATTTTCTGACACAGTGTCTGTGAGTCAGTAACCCAGGAGTGGCTTAGCTGGGTGGTCCTGGCTCTGAGTTTCTCATGGGGTTGCTGCCAAGGTGTCAGCCAGGTCTGTGGTCATCTGAAGGTTTGACTGGGGCTGGATGATCTGCTTCCAAGAATGTCCTGGAGACACAGCAGAGCAAGTGACACAAGACAGAGAGAGCAACCAAGGTGGAAGCTGCAGCACCTTTATATGACCTGTTTTCCAGAGTTGCGCACCATCACCTCCACTTTATTCTTCTCTTAGGAATGAGCTGCTGAGTCCAGGCTATACTTTGGGGGAGGGGAATTAGATCACTCTCTTCAGAAATGGGGCATCAAAGAATTTATGAACCACCATTTTTTAAACCACAACATGGAGCACAGAAACATTCTTTTAAATGGTTATATACAAAACCACAAAGAAAGCATCAACAATTACAAAGAGCAGAAACTATACAGACCCCATTCTTTGACTTCAAGAATAAAAACAGCTTAAATAAAGTTTATAGTCATAGAGGTAGCCACTAGACCCAAAATAAAACCCTTCCAAATTATCAAAAGAAACACATTCACATATATGAACAAACACAGACACATAGTAAAATATAAAAAATTCAGAAGAAGCAATAAAAGCAGAATTCATAACAAATTTGATGACAGAATTAAATCTAAGCTTATTTGTCACACTAATTATTACAAATGGGCTAATCTTGCTTAATGAAAGGAAACAACTCACAGATTTGATAGTGATGTGTAAGGATAGTTATTGTAGCATTATTTGTAATAATGAATATCAGAAACAACCTTAATTTCTCTCAAAAATGAGGTAGCTAAGTAAATTATAAGTTCCACACAATGCAACAATATACAGCTCTTAGAAAGAATGTAGTGACTTTATAAGTATTATATGAGGTATAATCTTCCAAACATATTATGTTTTTAAAAAGCAAGATAAAGAGGGGCCGGCACAGTGGTGCAGTGGTTTAGCTCGCGCTTGGCAGCCCGGGGTTCTAGGGTTCGGATCCGGGGCTCCGGCCGACGCACTGCTTGTCAGCCATGCTGTGGCGGCGTCCCATATAACGTAGAGGAAGATGGGCACAATGTTAGCCCAGGGCCAGTCTTCCTCAGCAAAAAAGAGGATTAGCAATGGATGTTAGCTCAGGGCTGGTCTTCCTCACACACAAAAAAACCAAGATAAAGATATTTATAGTCTGTGACTATTTTGTGGTTTAAAAAAAGAGAATGTGCTTGTTTTTAGTATAGCTCTGGCAAGATCCATAATAAACCAGTAATAGTGGTTGCTCGTGGGAAGAGGAAGTAGATGGTTGGGGGCAGAGAGGAGAGAGAAACTTAACTTGTACTGTCTTCCTTTTGAATTTTGCATTCATACCCAAGTGAATATTACTAACTTTTAAAATTTTAATAAAGTTTTAACTAAAATTTTAATTATTCGAACTAAAATTTGATAAAGAAAAGAATAGATTCATTGAATTGACTAATAATTATGTAAGACATTTTAAAAGTGGTCAAAGAATTATCTCCAAAAATGGCTCTCGTTCTTTAAACTTTCCAGGAACATAAACTACTCCACTGCACAGAAAAAAAGGAAAGATGTCTGGATGCACTACAGAAGTAACAAACACTGAAACAAAGGCCTGACAAAAATAGCATAATAAAAGAAAACTATACATCTACTTATGTATCTACAAAAAACAGATTCAAGGAAATACGGTCAAGTTGAAATTAAAGATCTTGCAAATGGATTAGAAAAAGACCAACATCCTGGTATAAAAATGGGCAAAGAAGACAGATAATTCAAAAAAGAATACGAGGCCACGGAATACATGAAAACACGGTTAACATCACTAGTAATGAAGAAAATGAATAAAAAAAGATTCCTGAAAGATCATTTTGTACTAGATTGTCAAAGATGTAAAAGACTGAAAACACCCCAGTTTGTTTGGGGTGTGAAGAATTGGACACTCTCGTAGACCGTTTACAGCATTCCTCGAGAGCAGTCTGGGCACACAGGAATTTCACTTCCAGGAATTCATCCTAAGGAATTAATTGGAGAAGGGTCCTACGGTACCACGTATATACAATAGTGTTCATTGCTGCGTTATTTTCAATAGTGACCTGGGGACTTTTAAAATAAATTATAACATATGCATACAGTACAATTCCTTGCAGCCAGTAGAAATGATAGCAAAGATTTATATACTGGAATTTGGTACGCTTACAGAATGTCCATCTAGTTGAAAAGTTTTGCAGCCATTAAATACTATGCATTTGTAGATTATTTAATAACAAAGGAAAATTCTCACAGTAAGTGAATAAAAAAATGCTGCAAAAAATATAGTGTTAATTTCTATAAAAATCTTCCACTTTTGAGTTTAAAAATATAGAAAGAAACTGCATCAAAAGGTTTAATAGTAATTCTCTATGTAGTGGAGCTCTGGATGATTCTTTTTACAATAATCTGAGTGAATATACATTACTTTTATACCTTAAAAAATTATATCTCCCAAACCGGCATTATCTGCTCTTATTCAGTTTATTTCCAATTCGACCTCCTCACTCCCTTACCCCACCAAACAGTACCCAAAAAAGACGAGGGGCACTCTTTTTGCTGGCCCCTATGGTTTAGGAAGAGTTAATTAACTCCTAATTAACTCAGCCTGGGAGGAGCAACTGACTTCAGATTGGCTGATGGTGACATCATGCCAATAGCGGGAGCCAATAGTAGCGTCCCTGATTAGGAAGTTTCCTTAAGACCCAGATGCCTTACTGAGGCGTCTGGACCTGCCCCGTGGACGTTTCCACCCTAGGCAGGGCCAGCTGAGGACCGCGGGCCCCGCCCTGCAGAACTGGACCTCCCCGGTTGTGCCTGGTCCCCGGGGTCTCTTCCGAGTCCGCAAATCCTGGTCCTGGCGGGGCAGCTGGTAGAAGGGCTCTGGCTTCCTCTCCGAGCCCCTTTGTTTCAGAGCTTCATCACTTTTTTTTCTGAACCCCTCTGCTGCTTGTTTTTTCAGCAGGTGGCCCTGCGTCTTGCTGAAAACAATCGAGGATTCACGAGTCAATGCGATTGCTTCTGTTTGTCCCCATGTTGTCACCTATCCTCTCTCTGAGGACCCAGGCCAGCAGTGTCGCCGTCTCCGCCTTGTCTGTTCAGGCTTCCCCCTCATAGCCTCGCAGTTCTGGAAATAAAACCCTGCTTCAAGGGCACCAGTAACCACCTATAGCCACATTTAACAGACTCTCATATTCTTAAATGCTTCCTTTTTATTATTTTAAGGGTAATGCTTTCTCTTTCTAGAAAACAAAGAAGGAGGAGCAGTGGGGGAGGAGGAAGAAGAAAACAAAAATCACGTGTAAATACATCATCCAAAGATAGCCATGGTTAACAATATTGGGTATTAGCTTCAAAAATATGGTAGATTTACAAATTTGGAGTTGCACTGATTATAGTTTATTTTTCCAATTTGGCTTTTGTCAAGTAAGCATTTCCTTGTGTCTTTAAATTTTTTTTTGGTAGCTTCATAGTATTCCAGCATATGGAATAACTCACTTAACTATTCTCCTTCTCCTCTTGTATATTTAGATTATTTCCAACTATTCCCGATTTTAAACAATTCTGTGATGAACAAGGATCTTCTGTACAAAAATTCTTGTCCCAATATCTGAATATTTCCTCCAAATGCAATCTTAGTGATATGATCATTTTTTCCCCCAAAATATTTGGGCTAACCCTCCTTTCTTGTGATTCCAAATTAAATTAAAATCAGTTTAATTTCAAAACCAAATATGTAGGTATTTTGATGTATGACTGCTTTTTCTAATCTTTTTTAATTTCAGTAAAGTTTCTAGTTCTGTTTTAAAATTTAATTTAAGGTAGTTTGATATTTTAGTTGCTTTTGTGAATAAGATCTTATTTCTATTATATTTTCTAGCTGGATATTGCTGGCATAAAAAGTGTTGATTTTTATAAATTAGTCATTTGGATTCAGTTTACCAGATCTCCTATTGGTTCTGTTGTCAGCTGACTTTCTTGGGTTTGTGGGCAATTATGACAGCAGTGAACTTGCAGCGTATGTCCAACAGCGTGCCTTATATATTGTGATGCTTTTGTCAGTATGAAATATCCCTTTAAATCCCATTTTGTCCTTTTCGTTTGAATTTCCGTGTAAAATTATTGTTGCCAATCTTGTTTTCTTTCCCTTTGGGTGGTTGTTAGAAACCAGACTCCTTGCTACTGGGATTCATTTTCTCATTTCGTGTGAAATGTATTTTTTATAAGCAGCTGATTATAGTTTTTTAAATTTGCAAATCTTAATTTTTTAATGGGAATATATTTGTTGACATAGCGACTATTACATTGAATTTTTTGGCTTCTCATTTCCTTTGTGTTCATTTTTGCTGCATGCACGCTCTTTTTTCCTTTCTATTTTTTTCATGTTTTGGAAGGAATATATGCCATCTTAAAAATCTCCTAGTGTTTTAGCAACCTTTGAATAAGTACTTATCTCAATATCAAAAGTACAGAATGAAACAATATATATTTTTAATTCTGTTCCCTCCCACTCCTTTTCCTCATATGAAGGATTTAGGAAACTTTACTTACCCTGCCTCCAGATTTTCTGGGTTTGGTTAATATAACCTGGAGTTATATAATCTGATTGTTATTAAATTACATTTAACATTATATATTCTCTTCCAAGAATAATTTTTGACAGTTGCAACATATCTTCAACAAAATTATATAATCAATCAATCAAGTAGGGTTCATCAGTGGTTCATTTTCTGAATCTTTACATTTTTTACCTTCATACAACTTGTCTGGGTATAAAATTCTCAGACCATTCAGGAGATTTGTTCAAGATTCTATACATGTCTCCCCAGTCTGTGTCTTGATAACAGACTGATTTTTATTTCTTTGTACATAGCTAGGTATTCTCTGTGTAGTTTTCCTTTGGAGTCCTGGATGTTACAGTTTATTTTATATCCTGTAACTCAAAGTATTTGCCATGAATTTGTCCAGAATGTGATATGCACTTTCAATCTCCAATCATGGCAGTCATTTTGGTTCTAATTTATTCTGATTTTTTCCTACAGTTCTTAAGCTGGATTTTTATGTTCTGTCTTCCATATCTTTTTCTTTCTTAAAAAAATGTCCCTCACCTCTGTCTTCTGGCAGTTTCTCAAGTTTATCTTCCACATTCCCTGCTTAGTTCTACTCAGTCTTAGTTACAATTCTGGTCTTGACTGTCTCTGCTCTCAGTTTCAAGTCTGCTGCTACCTTTTCAGTTTTCCTCAATTCTGCTTCCTCTCTCTCACTCCCTCCCTTTCCATGTGGGCTAACTCTCCTCTTGCTCTCTCTGGTCCTGTCTAAATAGAGAGGACTCCTTATTGAGGATGCCAAAGTTTTCTTCTGGATGTTGCAGATGGCCTTTTAAAGGGGTATGTGCTTCCACTGAATCTTAGAAAGATTCTTTTCCATTGTTCTGTGGTGTTTTGTCATGCCCCCATGTTGTTTTTTAATCAATAGACTCATCCTCAAGGAATTGATATGTAACAAGACAGAATTTCCTTGGCCCCACACAAGACCCACTCAGGTGACGATGTGTATACAACTGAGGAAGTCCGGGTTTCCCAGCTTCCAGCTTCCCTCAGACATCAAAGTGGGGTGGTTCTGCTGTCTGGAGGTGGGATCTTCTAGAACTACAGCTCCCTCAAAACCATGAAAAAGTGGACTAATAAAAACAGGAACACAAAGAACAAACTACAATCCCACCTATCTCTGCCTCCATATTGTAGGGACAACACCCCCTGGGATGCCCGATGCTGTCAGCACTTCCCCCTCCTTGCTGCCTGGTTGTCTTCTGGGATGTGCAGTAACTGAATGGGGATGGCAAGATGAAGGACAGAAGAAAACAGTATTCTTGGCACTTCAAAGAGCAGCTTGGGAGCAGTAGAGGGTTAGGAATGTAAGGAAAGCTGCTTAATAAAAATAATGCCCTGACCCTCAGTCTCAACAGTGAGGGTCATTTCCAGGCGAGGACAATGGCTGGACCTCCCAACCTCAATTTTTGTTTCCCAAGTTCACTTTCTCCTTGGAGACTGATTCATTTCTTTATTCATTCACTCAACAAATATTAATCTCAGTAAGTGCCCCTGTCCCCACTGTGCTGTCACCTGTGGGATTCCTCTTTTAATTCTCACAGCTGAGACCAGGCTCACAGAGAGAAGACAGGAATAAAGGAGTAACCCAGGGGCACGACTTTGCAGCACCAAGACCACCTCATCAGAACCCAAAAGTCCAACATCAGAACCTTCGTAGCATCAGGTCCACACAGTAGATGTAGAGGAAGGGACAAAGTAGCTTTGATGTCTCTTGGGTGGGCATGTCAAGAGGCAAAGTCTGGGTGGGTGCTAACAGTCCGGCTCCACTGGCTTTGTAAGTATCCTTTGTAATTAGAAATCCTCCTAATTTCTGCCAAGAGGTTGGTCATCTATTACTTCCTTTTGATGATGTGAATTTTCCTCCTTTCTTCTGTCTGCACTGGGAGAAGCTGTGCCACGATTAAACTGGAATTGGTGACTTACTTTCCATCCTCATTTTACCTGACTTTCTGGGTCTTTTGACACTGTTGCTCACTCCCTTCTACCTTCAATGTGATTTTTCACTTCTGTCACACCACCTCTCCCTGGTTCTGCTTCTGCTTCTCTATTCACTCCTCAGGTCTCTAACGCAGAATCCTCAGCCCACCTCTAAAGTGCGTCAGTACCCCCAGGATTCTGTCCCTGCCTCGTTCTTTTATGCTAGACACTCCCCACGTGTGAGCCCAGACTCAACAAGACAACTCTGCCGGAGACTCCTGACACCGCATCTCCCACCCAGATCCTGAGCTATAGAGCTGTATCTAACGGCCTCTCTATACTTCCATCCCAATGTCCCACAGACACAACACTGAACCCACCTGCTCTCCTCTAGTCCAGGCCTCAGTGACTAGCACATCACTCAAGCCAGAAACCTGGCAGCCATCAGACTCCTGATTTCCCTCACCTGGCACATTTCCTCCATGACACTGCCTGGCCACCCTACTTCCTCCAGTATTTCTAATGCCCATTTCTCCTCTTCATCACCACTCCCCCTCTCTTAGTTCAGACCCTCACAAACTGAACTGCCTCAGTTATGCCACATTTATTAGTGCAAACCCAGACGTTTTGGGATTTGGGGACGGCAACTCCAGGAGACCTTAGATTAAGGTCACATGACCGTGGACAGGTCTCCTGACCTCTTGACCCTCTGTCTCACAGGGTGGCAGGTGGTAGCAGGGTGTCTGTGAGATGTTCTGTAAGTAAACAAGGGAATTTCACATGCAAGGTAAAGTTACTGAAGGACCCTTTTGTCAAAAGCTGAATTCAAGGGGGAGGCAGAGAGCATGAGCATTTGCTGTGCCGTGCCCCATGGGAGCGCTGCTCACACACCACCTCCCTTGAGGCTCAGGGCTCCACACTGCCCTCTCCAGAGAGTAGGGGAGGATGCCAGACTCCAGTCCCTAGAGGAGCTGAAACGGAGCCTGATGACCAGACCCCCCACCCCTTTTCCAAGTGCATTTATGTTCTCCTCGGTCCACATTGTTCCCAGACTGTCTGTCTCTGAAATACATTATGCAAATCCCAGCTAGTCCAGTATCCATAGAAACCAAAATCTCCCATCTTCCTCAGCCTGTTCCCTAGCAAAAGAAACCCACCCAAGTGACACCCACAAACAAGGACAAACAGCACTCAGAGCAGGTGGGCTTCCCTCTGCCCTGGGGCATCAGGCTTTAATAGCCACTGGATCCATCTTGCTCCATCCTCCATTCATGGCTGGGGAAAGGAATGGCACAGGCCAGTGTAAGAAGCTGCATTTTCTTTTTGAAACCTTGAAGGGAGATGCTACAATCCCCACCAACAACAGTCAGTCACCTTTGCCCAATCCAAATAGCTCTGCTGCCGCTATGATCACATTCACGGTGGACATGAGTCAATATTTGACATCATCTTTAATCTCGCACATACAAGCACATGAGCCATCTCTGGAACATGACAATCCAATTTTATTGTGCATGACTGATTACTAATTTTAGGAACAATTTTTCAAGACCTGCTCCTCTCTAAAATAACCTTTTCTATACTTCAAACATTATGACTCTCCAATCTTCTTTTTCTCCAGACTCAAAATGTGAGGCGAACCTCCTGGTACCACACCCAGGTTCTTGGTTATTGGTCGACAGCAGCACCCTGAATCAGCAGCCCCTACTGTGTGCAAGACACTAGGCTTTTGCTAATGAATTCACAATTGTTGACCACAAGACATTAGAATTGGAAAAGACCTTGAAAAAATTATGTGAGTGTCCTAGTTTCCCTGTTCACAGAACAGAAGTTGAATGGCATTATCTAAAGTCTCACAGCTATCTAGTAGCCGAGCCAGGTAAAGCAACAGACACTCTCAACTGCTAAGTACGTGGCAGACCCTATTCTAAGTGTTTCACACAGTTGCTCATTTAATCTCATAACCACATTATGAGGTAGGTTATTATCTCCATTAATCCTAAGGTATCTGATTATCTCTATTTTTCACATGATGAAACTAAGGCACTGAGAGGTTGAGTAACTCTCCCAAGGTTGCACAGTGGTTGAGTCAGTTTGAACCCAGGTTGTCCAATCCCAATCCCAACCTCTTAACCACTAGACTATTTAGGTCACTGGATACCTTTGTGATGACTGAGATTTTTAAAATGCATGTTGAGGTCTCAGGTTTAAGGTTTATCTTCTAATGTCAGGAACAACTAAATTCCGCTAGTTTTTTCCCTGTTTTAAAACTGTAGGGTGAAATATTTAAATGAGAACAAAAAGCTAAATCCACCAGTTAAACTGACTGCATGAAAACATCCATGACAATGAGGGGAGGAAATTATTTTAATAGCATCCTTTATTTTGAGTTTTCTCCTCTTGATGGGTTGCTTAGGGATACAGACCTAAAGTATCTGCTCTTCCATTACAGTGTATTGGGGGAACCAGAATATACTCATAAACAGAATACTGCTGTGCATACAATATCCTTGGAAGGATTTTTTTTTATGGTAGTATGATGGACCACCAGGAGGTCACCTGAGTGTTTGGGCAGAAGTGGCAGAGACTCTTCTAGCACCTTTGGAAGTTACAGCATATAAATAGATTATCTGATCAGACGATACACGCAGATCAGAGACAAGACCCCGCTTGTCTTTGTGTGTGTGTCGCACGTCTGTATGTATAACTCTGAATCCTATTTTTCTCAGCTATTACAACATAACCATTTTCCCAGGTTATTGAAATTTTTCACAAACGTTTTATGTAAACATCCTTGTTTAAAATCTCAAGAAATTTGAGTACTCCCAACATAGAGAACTTACATTCTCAACTTCCTTTGGGATTCTTCATCACTGTGATCATAATGTCAACATTCAGAACCTCCCACTTTCTGAAGAATTAGCATTAACATTGTCTATACCATGTTTAGGATCTAATATATGGCATTTGTACGAAGAAATCACCTCCCTTAATCCCCACCACAGCCCGAGGTAGCCATCGTGACCCTCATTTGAGATGAGGGCCCAGAGGTTGGAAAGGCTCAGGTGGCTCATAAGTCACACAGTGAGTACTGGATCCCAGAATCTGGACTCAGGTTCCGGGCACTTTCTCCTTAACCAGAAGCGGCCAGGTTTGTGGAACTTTCAGGGATGGCCTCCCTGAGCTCCGGCGCACACGTTCAGTCACCGTTCGTCACACCGCAGCAACACGCCCGGCTCGAGGAGCAGAGAGGTGAAGACGACGTGGCTCCTGCTCTCAAAAGTCTCCGCACAGAGAGGCAGCTCCACGGCACGAGTGCCCTTGCAGCGGAACAGCACCGTGCGGGGGCAGCCCAGGGAGTCCCGGGCGCGTCTCGGAAGGCACCACCGAGCCGGGGACAACTAAAGACAAAGAAGGGAGGGCACCAGGCACCACATGCAGGAGAAGCAATCAGAGGCAGCTTCCAGAGGAGGGCAATTGCCTGGGGGGCTCGGGAAGGCTGGGCGGAGTCTATGTACAGAGCAGGGGCCAAGGTGGGGGACGGGGGCGGCTCTCAATGTCACTCTAAGGAGCTGGGAAAATTCCAGGATGGCACACTCTGTGCCAAGAATCCTGGCACTGCCACTTCACTAATCATGGGGTTCATGACCGACTTCCGCTATTCTGATCAACAAGCAGATGATCAAACTCTGTTGAGAGAAATTTCATCCTCCACAGCAGGAGGAAGCAAGGAAGGAGATGGCCATGGTGTACTTATTTCTGACCAAAAAATAACATAGCTGGTGTGGAAGCCAGGGAGATCAAGGAGGGAACCTCACATTATCTCCTTTGCTGCTCACAAGCACATTTCCAACAGCTGCCTTCATAATTTAACCAGAACAGACAGAATAACAGATGCCAGGACATTCCAATTAAAACACAGGCTGTGTGAAGCCGGGCAGGCGGGTCTGAAGGGTACTGAGAAGCCTGGGCTGCAGGAGCTGTGTGTGCTGGAGGTGGGAGAACCCTGAGGACAGAGGCAAAACTGGGTAACAACGAGCTCCAAACACTGCCCTGGAGAATGTACCTGGGCAGGTAGGAGTGGGGTCACTCAGGGTGAGGGGGAACCTGAAGGAAGGTGCCTCTGGCAGCAGCACGTGGGATGGACTGATGGTGGGAGAAGATGGAGAAGGGGAGCCTGCCCAGTGGGTTGCTGCCTTCAGCCCAGATGTAGTAATGAGTGGGAAAGTGAAATGGGGGCAAGTGAGAGTGAAGGCAAGGGTAGAAGGTTCCAGGGAGGAAAGAGCAGCCCCTGGGACCAGAGCTCCCTGTCAATAGGACAGCTGCCCTGTGCCCGAGCCAAAATCCAGACTCTGGAATATCTGGGCTTAAGGGCAGTGTCAAAGGTAAGAGTTCTAGGAGACACAAGCAACAAACAAAAAAAGAAACAAACTGGACTTCATCAAAATTAAAAACTTTTGTGTTTCAAATGACATCTTCAAGAAAGTGAAAAGACAAGCCACAGAATAGAAGAAACGTTTTATAAATCATATATCTGATAAGGGACTTGTATTTAGAATGTATAAAGAACTCTTACAACTCAGTAATAAAAAGACAACCCAATCAAAACTGGGCCAAGGATCTGAAGACAGTTCTTCTAAGAAGATACACAAATGGCAAACAAGCAATGAAAAGATACTAGGTATCCTGAGGCATCAGGAAAATGCAGATCACAACCACAATGAGGTCTGACTTCACCCCCACTGGGATGGCTAAGTTAAAGGGCAGACAATAACAAGTGTGGTAAGGATACAGAACACCTGGATCCCTCATGCACCGCTGCTACGAATATAAAATGGCACAGCCATGTTGGAAAACATCCTGGCAGTTCCTTAAAGGCTAAAAGAGTGAGCAGATGATCCAGCAAATCTACTCCTAGGTGTGTATATGCCCAAGAGAATGGAAAACATGTCCACACAAACACTCGGACACACATGGTCATAGCAGCATTATTCATAATGGCCAAAAAGTGGAAACGACCTAAATGCCCACCAAATGAAGAATGGATGAATAAAAGGTAGTGTATCCAATGGAATATTGTTGAATAATAAAAAGGAATAAAGTCGAATACATGCAACAACATGGATGAACTTTTGCTTACGAGAACTCCGAAAGGAAACTGTCAAAAGAAAAAGTGGGCTTTAGTTCAAATATCATTTTTATTTTTATAAAAAGGGGCCTAGGCTATCCAAATTATCCTATAAAAAAAAACTCTTCCAACGTGTAAGGTGGAAATAAAAAACATTTTTAAAAGTTTATTGTAACTAACAAAATAATTTCAGGTCAAGATTATCATATAGAAATTATATTTGATGGCTGGATAAATACTTTACCGTAGAGAGTGCGCACTTGCCTCAGATGTGTTTGGTTCCCAAGTGCCTTAAGCTTTTTTGAGTATGAGTGCCTCCCCATGGCCCCTACCAATGTACATATCACATTTATAACCAATTTATAGTTTTGAATCACCATTTCTGTTTAAAATGTCCATTTCTGTGAACCGGGGGCACACGCAGGAGAAAGGATGTGAGCTCTTGGTCAGAAGTGTGCCCCCAATTAGAACACCGCTCCTACGGGAAAATATTTCCTTTCACCATGCTGTTCCCAGGACACAGCGAGCTGACAATTAAAAACTATCTGTAGGCATGTATGGAGAAGAAGAGGTCTAAGCCCGTAGGCATGGTGGAGGGAGAAATCAGGATGAAAATGCAAAAGGCACAGAACAAGAATGAGCAGGCTGAGGTCGGCAGACTAGACGGCAGGAAAGGCTGAGAGCACCAGCATCTCCCGCCGGGTGCCACCCCTAGACTGCATCCCTTTCCTTCCCTTCTCATACCTTTGTTAAGAACGAATCTGAGGCATTTCCTCCACAGCAATTACAGAAGGACATCATTTTCCAGCCCTACTATCTCATAAACAGATGAGGAAACTGAGGCCCAGAGAAGGAACGAGTCTAAACTGTGGTTTTTAAAATTGTGTTTTTTAAGTGAAATAGTCCAAGAAGAGTAAACAGATAAATCAGAGCTGATTGGAAGGACAGCCTGCCTCTGCCCTGTGGGCCCCCAGGGGGCTCTGTGGAGCAACTTTAAAATACTGGTGTAAAGTGAAAGACAAGACCAGCCCTGGGTCCTGCCCCCAAACCAGAGCAGCGGCCTGGTATTAACTATATTTTCCGTATTCCTGATGTTCTGGCATCGGCGGCCTCACTGACCAAGAGGAAACTGCCCCTTCCAGGGCTCGCTAATTCCCAGAGACAGCAAACAACTCCCCTGAGAAGGCGCCTTTCAGATACAAACCCAGAGCTATCCCCCAACTACGTCCTTCATCTCTCAGAGGGCTAGTACACTCCAGGCCAAGAGCCCCTATCCTAATCACCCCAGAGCCGGGTAGAGACAACTGGAGGCAGCCCCTGTGCCCCAGAGCCTGCTGAAAGTATCCAAACTTGCTGATCCTAAACCTGTCTACCTTGCACCCTGCCTCGTCTGTTCCTTCCTGTGAAAACCACGTCCATGCCTTCCCCTCACTCCCTCTGCCTCCTGACCCACCCTAGTGCTTCTTCGCATGGCTCCCCCATGGCACGGCCCCGCCTCTTGGGAATTATACGTAACAAACTATCTTTTCAATAGTGGCCGTCTCCTGGTCTGCTGGCATCACCACACCTGGATAATAAATAAAATCTACATTTTAAAAGGCCCATTCTAGAAGCAAACATTATCCTCAGAAATCCTGGAGTTAAGATTCAGAAAATTCACATCCTGAAGGGGCTACAACTCTGGGGAGAGCCTGGCCAGCGAGGTGTCTCCTGGATGATTTTCAACTGTGGGCAGAGAAGGGACCAAAAAGGAAGGAGGCTTGGGGCCTGGAGCCATGAAAAGGGCGAGACAGGTCAGCAGGAAGACCCTGGCAGGAAGGCAGGCAGTAGAGAGGTACCAAGGCGAGTGTGGCTTTAGGAAGAGGGACAGAAAGAAAAGGGCACCATGGCACAAGACCGGGCAGTGTCCAGCAACTCGGGGCCAGCCTCAGCCGTCCAGCTCCTCCTTGATGGTGATGCGCAGGGGACAGATGCGCAGAGGCTCGGGGGGCCCATCTCCCCGCGCACCCCCCAGGTAGAAGTAGGGCCGCACCTCCCCGAAGCGGGCGTGGAAGGTGTAGAGGTGGCAGTGGCGTTCCGCGTCGTAGAAGGACAGCTCGCCCTCCTCGCACTCCAGCTCCACCCGCAGGCGGCGCGGAATGGTCGGGACCAGGGGTGCCGTGGCCGGGTCTGAGGTCATGCAGTGGTCCCCCTCCACCCCCTGCGTGCGGCACACGTACCAGAAGCCCGAGCGGGTGTCGTGATAGCAGCTGTGCGAGTGGCCCTCGGCACCCGCGTCCTGGCGCGTCCGCACCACCCCCACCCGCCAGCTTGGCAGCCCCCCCAGGTCCACTTCCCAGGCATGGGAGCCCTGGGAGAAGGCGCGGGAGCCCAGCAGGCACGGCGCCGAGGAGAAGCGCTCCGGGTTCTCCACCTGGACTCGGTAGCCATGGTTGGTGACGCTGGTGAGGTCATCCGACACAGAAAGCCAGCCGGCAGCGGTGTTAGGATCGAAGCTGAAGGGCACTGAGAGCAGACGGGGAAAGTGAGGGAAAATCAGCAAACTCACATTCCACCCTCCTGCCACCAGCTGATGCCTCCAGTCCCCCTAAACTGACCAACCGTGTCCCACCTGGCCCCAGTGCATGGAGGGGCTGTCCTGGCTGAGGGGCAGTGTTACCGGTTGAATTGTGCCATGCCAAAAATGATATGTTGAAGTCCTAACCCTTAGTACCTCCAAAGGTGGCCTTGTTTATTTGGGAATGGGGTCGCTGCAGATGTCATTAGTTGAGATCAGATCAGACAGGAGCAGAGTAAGCCCTTAATCCAATATGACTATTGTCTTACAAAAAAAGAAGAGGAAACACAGACACAGGAGGGGAGATGGCCGTGTGATGAAGGAGGCAGAGATCAAAGCGCTACAGCCAAGCACTGCCAGCCAACACCAGAGATAGGAGGAGGCAGAGAAGACCCTCCCCTACAGGTCTGAGATGGAGCACGGCCCTGTGACACCTTGATTTTGGACTTCTAGCCTCTGGAACTATGAGCAAATAAATTTCTGTCATTTTAAGGCATCCAGTTTGCAGTCCTGTTACGGCAGCCACAGGAAACCAATACAAGCAGGGGCCCTGGATGCTCACATAACTCCCACGATGTCTTAGAAAGGCATTAATATTCCCCTGTGTCCTGTAAAATCATGACGTCTCAGTCCATCTGGGCTGCTGTAACAAAAACACCACAGACTGGCTGGCTTCAATAACAGAAATTTCTCTCTCATAGTTCTGGGGACTGGAGTCTGAAATCAGCCATGCCAGCAAGGTTAGGTTCTGGTGAGGGCCCTCTTCCTGGCCTGGTTTACAGATGGCTGCCTTCCCACTGTGTCCCCACGTGAGAGAGAGGGAGAGGAACCCAACCCCCCCCCGTGCCTCTTCTCATAAGGGCACTAATCCCATCACGAAGGCTCTGTCTCATGACCTCATCTAACCCTAATCACCTCCGTTGGAGGTTAGGGCTTCAACATATGAATTTGTGGGGGGGGGCGGGACACAAACACTCAGTCTACAGAGCATGACATAGTGACTCGTGTGGGCTGGAATCACCCTGGGAGAGGTGACCTTGAACAGAGGAGGCCTTTCATTACATATACAGTACGGTTCTGAAGAAAGATGGAAGCCAGCTTCTCTTTCTGAAGAAGTGGCCTAGTGTCAGGACCCAAAGAGGAAGGAGTTCTGCCCGGAGGGGTTTGAGCAGTGGGGCCAAGAGTGGAGAGGGCACCAGGATCTGTCTGAAAGAGGCTGGAGAAGGGATCAGTTGAGAGATGAGGAGGTCTGATGGGGTGGGAAGCTGGAAGAAATGAGTTCAGCTGGCTCTCTGCCTAGCATGAAGTGCTCCTCCCACTCCCAGTAACACCTGCCCGCACCCCGACTCACCAGACTCAACAGACACGACCATCTTCCTCCAGACGCGGTACTGCAGGGAGTCCAGGTACTTGCAGGCGTCAATGAGCATGCCCGGCTGGACAGGTTCTGGCTCCATGGTACAGAAGAGGCTGGGAAAGGAGAATTGGGCCTGGTGGGTGGGGCCAAGGCCATGCATCCTGGGCCTGACTGGGTCAGCTGGAAACAGGCAACAGGACTCGTTCCCTTGCGTTAGGCCTAAATCCCCTGGCCACCTTATCCAAGCAAACCTGGACTGGGCTCTGATGGGAGATAAGTGAGGAGCCAACTGGGCAGCTCTTACCCCTTCAGGATTCAGTACTTGGGCTCAGCCTGCCCCATAAACATAAATAGGAGGTTCTCAGACACAGTTTCCATCCTTGTTGGCAGAAATCACATTTATACATCTGCTTAAGGGAGGTCTGAGTCAGAAGGGATTGTAAGGATCCTCTAGTCCAATAGTCTGAAGGTGTCATCGGCCTTTGTTTGAACACCTCCAGTGACAGGGAACTCACTACTGCCCAAAGTACTTTCTTCCATCTTTGCACAGCTCTGACTAGGACACAGTTCTTCCTTATTCATCACTTCGAACCCAACCAATGGCAATACAAACCAGTGTGTCTTGAGGCTCTCAGGGGGAGGAGGTTAACCAAGAAACAAGCCTAACCATTAGGATGACCCACTGAGAAATATGAGCCACGTGCAGGATGGCACACTCAGTCCCCACAGAGTGGATGGTAATGCTCCACACTCAGGAAAACAACCCTGCACCAGTGCAATCAGAAGTGGAATGCCTTGAAAGAGGGCTCTCTCTACCTGGCCAGACCCCACCATTCCCTCTGTGTTACACCCAGGTGGCTTCATTACCTGCCTAGCCCTGGAGCCACTGGAGTTTGCACCCCTGGTATCTGTGCCTGCTCTTCCCCTCCCCTCCACTAGCCATGGCAACTTACCGGCGTTTTCGGCTCTTGTGTTTCTGAAAAAGAAAAAACCACAGAGACACAAACAGAAAAAAAGTATAAGTTTCTGACCTCAAAAGGAGTCATACATTCCATGGTCATAGATCAGAAGCCTTAATAATGTTAAGATAGCAATATTCCTCAAATTAATCTATAGATTCAATGGAATTCGTATCAAAATTCTAGCTGGCTTCTTTGCAGACACTGAGAAGCTGATCCGAAAATTCACATGGGAATTCAAGGGATCCAGAATAGCCAAAACAATCTTGGAAAAGAAGAACAAAGTGGGTAGCTCACACTTCCCGATTTCAAAACTTAGTAAAAGCAACAGCAATCAAGACAGTGTGGTACTAACATAAGGACAGACATACAGATCAATGGACATTGACAGTCTAGAAATAAACCCTCATATTTACTGTCAGTTGGCTATCTATAAGCGTGCCAAGACCATTTGATGGAGAAAGAATGGTCTTCAACAAATGGTGCCGGGACAACTGGATATCCACATGCAAAAAGAATGAGGTTGGAGTCCCACCTTGCACCATATATAAAAACTAACACAGAATGGTTCAAAGACTTAAATGTTGAGCTAAAACTATAAAACTCATGACCTTGGATTAGGCTATGGTTTCTTAGATATGACACCAAAAGCACAAGCAGCAAAATAAAACACAGATAAATTGAACTTCATCAAAATGAAAAACTTCTGTGCTTCAAAGGCTGTCATCAAGAAAGTGAAAAGATAACCCACAGAATGGAAGAAAATATTTATATATCATATATCTGATAAAGATCTAGTATCCATAATATGTAAAATCACGTACAATTAAACAACAAAAAGACAAGCAACCCAATTTTAAAAATGGGCAAAGGACTTGAATGTACATTTCTCCCAAGAAGATATACAAATGGCCAACAAGTACATGAAAAGATGCTTAACATCATTAGCCATCAGAGAAATGCAAATTAAAACTACAATAGTGGCCGGCCTGGTGGCGTAGCAGTAAAGTTCACGCGTTCTGCTTTGGCAGCCCGGGGTTCACTGGTTAGGATTCTGGGCACAGACCTACTCACTGCTCATCAAGCTATGCTGAGGCAGCGTCCCATACAGAAGAGCTACAACTCTACAACGATGATATACAACTAAGTCCTGGGGCTTTGGGGAGAAAAAGAGGAAGATAGGCAACAGATGTTAGCACAGGGCCAATCTTCCTCAAAAAAAAAAAGAAAGGAAGAAAGAAAAAGCTATTCTTTAAAAAAAAGAAAACCACAATGAGATACTACTTCACACCCATTACAATGGCTGTAATGAAAACAACAGATAAGTGTTGGCAAGGATGTGGAGAAATTACAGTTCTCGCACACGCTGATGGGAATGAAAAATGGTGCAGACACTTGGAAAACAACCGTTTGAGCAGTTCCTCAAACGGTTAGACTTAGAGTTATCATGACACATCAGATCTACTCCTGGCATCAACTCAGGAGAAATGAAAACATAAGTCCACGAAAACTTGTACATGAATGTTTAAAGCAGTACTGTCCATAACAGCTAAAAAGTGGAAACAACCCAAATATCCACCAATTGATGAATGGATAAATAAAAGGTAGTATATGCATACGACGGAGTGTTATTCAGCCATGTACTGATACATGCTACAATATGGATGAAGTTCTAAAAATATTACACTGAGTGAAAGAAGCCAGTCACAAAAGGCTACATATTGAATGATTCCATTTATATGAAATGTCCAGAACAGGCAAATCCATAAAGACAAAAAGTTGATAAGAGGTTGCTGAGGATGGTGGGGATGGAGGCATAGGAGGGTGACAGCTAAAGGGGATAGGGTTTCTATTTATGGAGACGTTTTCGTTCCAAAATTGATTGCGGTGATGGTTGCATGACTCTGTGACATACTAAAAAACACTGAATTGTACATTTTAAATGGGTGAATTATATAGTATGCAAATTACATCTCAATAAAGCTGTTATATAAATAGAGACACAGGGTCACAAAACCATCCCTGAAGCACACTGGTTACTGGGCAAGAGACAGTCCCAATTTGCTAAACAGAAACAGCAAGGGATCCAGGTTTCAGAACCCACCAAATGATTTTATAATACGGGACATTTTGGTGACAGGAGATATCACAGTTCAAAGTTTTGTATGAGGTGGAGAACCTACAGAGGTCCCCAGCCAGAATGTGACATCCTGCCCGAATGGAGGATGTCCTTGTCCCTTCCCACTCCACTCTACAAAGACTCCCCTTTCCAGAAAGTTCAGCTGTCCTCCAAGTAGAGAAAAAAACCTCGCTATCCTGACCGATTTTCAAACTAGCTTTCCAGTTATAGAAACATCTCCATAAAGATCCAGTGACTCATGGGGGTGGGGGGATGGGAGAGTGGGGGATGCAATGAATAAAAGGAAGAAAAGAAAATACACTAAATACACTTTTTGAAGAGAGAATAGAATCATCCTTTTCTTAAGAAAATAATAAAGAATAGCAAAACATATTTAAATCAAAAAATTTAAATAATTATATAATTTAGAAATACTCCATTTTGTATTCTTTGCAAAATCCCATAACCCCAGTCTAATCATGAGAAAAACCTCAGACGAACCCAGATTGGGGGAACCTTCTCCAGGATACCTGGCCAGTACTCCTCAGGACTTCCAAGGTCATGAAAGACAAAGGAAGAGTGAGAAGCTGTCACAGCCCAGAGAATGGGAGATGTGAGAACTAAAGGCAACGTGGGACCCTGGACTGGGTCCTGGAGTAGAAAGAGGACACTGACGAACACTGGTGAACTCCAAATAAGCCCAGAGTTTAGGTCGTAATAATGCACAAGCGTCAGTGTTCTAGTTTGGACAAATGTGCCACAAGGTAACGTAAGGTGTTAACAATGGGAGAGACTAGGTGGAGGGGTACACGGAGCACTCTGTACTATCCTTGCAACTTTTCCATAAATCCAAAATTATTCCAAAATAAAAAGTATATTAAAAAAGTACTCCATTATATTAAGAAGGAGTAAAGAAAGAAGAAACAAAAAAAGAGAGAGCAAGAGCAAGTATAAGAGAGTAAGGGAGAGGGAGAAGGAGGAAAGAGGAAGGAGGCAGGGAGAAATGAAGAGGCCCTCAAGGAGCTCCGTTCCGACTAAAATCTTTTCACCTCTTGACACAGCAGAGCACCTGTCTGAAGCTCCTCTAGCCCAGTGTCCAGAAGCTAGGGGAAGAATGGGTTGGCCAGGGCCACTGGTCTCGGGCTCCCCACTGCTTGCTGAACATCTGGTCCCTGTCACTGAATCCAGATGATGAGCTGCTCACCATGAGAAAAGAAACATCATCTTCCTTCATCTCCATCTGCAGCCGCTCAATCTCATGGGCCAGAGCCTCTGTGTCCTCTGTGAGCCGCTTCATCTTCTCCTCGGCCAAAAGCTGCTTCTGCCTCGCCTCCTCGGCCACGGCATCCAGGATGGCCCGCTCCTCCACTCTCAAGAACTCGCGAAGCTTATCAAATTCCTGTCGGATTCGCCCTTCCAGCCAGGCAGCCTCCACCTACAGCAGAGAGCGGACAGGAGCCACAGAAGGTCAGACGCAGAGGGAACCTCAGCCATTACTTAACCCAATGACAAGATTTTTTTAAATTTTTTAAATCCCAGATTTTTAGCAAAGGAACTCTATTTTCAAAAGAATCTATATGTAGAACCCCAACAGATAAAATATAGATGCCATTTTATTAGCACAAATTTATAAGTTTAAATTTAAAATAAGTCAAATAGCATAATGAGGTTGTCTTGATAAAATTAAAAAAAATAAAATCATTGCTTAGATGACAACTGTAGTCCCATAACTTCCTCAACATACAATATTCTGTATCTTGTTTAGGTTGCACAATAGCAAGGGAAATCATGAATCACAGAAATGAACTGTTGCAAATGGCAACAATTTTTAAAAATTATTTGCTTTGCAATCTTAGGACTTCAAATTTGTCTGATCCAGGGGCTTATCAAAATAGTAGTAGCAAGTTATTTATTTTAAAACAATTATTAATAATATGCATACTCCTAATCATAACTGCAAAAAGCTTTTTAAAAGTTGAAGCAAAACCATAAATGTAATAAAAAGAGAAATATTTCTCATCTTGGAATGAAAAAGACCTTTCTTACCATAATATTAAACTGAGAAGTCTCAAAGAAAGAATGAGATAATTGAATACATATAAAAATAAGTTTTGGATGGCAAGAGACTACTGATAAAGTTAAATACATAAATACAATTCTAAGACAACCACTGGAAAAACAACTTAGAATGTGAGCTCCAGCAATGGCAGGTTAGTAATCTCATCTCTGGGTTGAAAGTTCAATATATATTTATGGCTTTGATAATATGATGATGAAATGATTCACTGAAAAAGTGCAAATGACCAAAAAAAGTGAAAATGATTCACGAAAAACAAATGACAAATTAGGAAAAATATTTGCAACATATGACAGACTGTTATTATTCTTATTACACAGAGCACTCTTATGAATCTACTAGGAGAAAAGACAAATATTCTAAGAAAAAAAGATTGTGAATTGGCATACACAGAAGAAACACAAATGGCTATTATACCTGTGAAAGGATGTACAAACTTACTAATAATTAAAGAAATGCAAATGAGAGCAGATGGCATTGTTGAAATATCGGACTAAAAAGACTGATGATGTATGGTGGGAGAGAGAGTGAAATCCAGGATGGTTCTCACCACACAGGGAGAGAAAAAACAGAGCAGGCAGGAAAAACCAGCTGTACAAAGCCAGCTCCAGCCCCGCTCACTGCTGGCAATGGCTGCCTTGCAGTAAGACTTTCATTTGCTCATCAACCTGGACTGACTGGATTTAGAGGAAAAGCATTACTTCAGCTGGAATCCTGGAGTCGTCACACCTGGCCACATTAGAGTTCCACACAGCCTGGGATGGGCAGACAGGTGCTTGGACATGTGGACACTCCCACATAACCCCACTCCAGTCCCGCACGAGGCCAGCCAGGTGATGGCGTCAGGCACAAAGGAAACCAAGTGAAACTAGAGATAAAGCCCCACAACTCCACGGCGACTGCTGGGACAACTCAACAAGTGCGCCCCGGCCACGGCAGGTGAGGAATCTCATTTTGGATTGAAAGTTTGACATGTGTTGATGGCTCTGACAATATTATGACAAAATGATTCTTTGAAAACAATGAAAAATCTCTCTCACATCAGTATGTTGGTCTCTAAGACATGAGAAATGTTGAATGACTTCCCTCTGTTGACACTTCACATGCATTATCTCATCTGAATGTTTAAAAAAACCCCAGTAAGAGGGAATTGCCCTCTTTGTACAGAGGAGGGGACTAGCTTGGAGGGGTGAGGGATTTGTCTGGAGAACACGGTTGGATTTGAAAGTAGGTCTGCTCTGTGGTTACTGCCCTGGCCACCAACACTTCACAACCCTTTCTTCTACTCTGTTTCCCCAGCTCTGCGGCTGGGGATAAACTCCTTGGCCAGATGTTGCTGAGGCTTTTTCCCAAGCCTAATCCTCTCCCATGGACACTTGGATACTGGAGGCCCTGGCCAGCTCCATAGGGGAGTGCCAGGCAGCCCGAGCCAGGGGTGTCTTAGCTGAGGGTGGGATGAGTCCACCTGAGCAGTAATTAGTAGAAGCACTTGCCCTGGAAGAGATGGAGCAGAGTCAGGATCACAGTCAGAAACCAGGATTCCAATCCACCCAGGACTCAGAAGGAGAGAGGGGCAAGGTATAACCAACAGTGAGTGGGGAAGGAGGGGGGCTAATTCATTCACTCAATTAATGCACATTTATTGGTCACCTATTGTGTGCCAAGAATTCTTTTAGACACTAGTGTGCCCTGCTTTCATTATATTCTAATGGAAGGAGTCACAGTGAAGTGTGACGAAGAAAATAAAACAGGGAGATATGATGGTGAGTAAATGGGGAGGGCTGCTTTGGGTAGGGTGATCAGGGAACATTCTCAGGGGGACATTTGAGCTGAGATTTTAATGACAAGATGCTGAGTGTGGCAGGAGCTGGGGAGAAGTCTTAGCTCACAGAAGGAGAGAAGAAGGCCAGTGTGGCTGGAGAGAGTGCAGCCAAGCATGGGAGGAGATGAAGTCGAGGGGCAGCCAGGGCTGGGACGAGCGCCTTGGAGGCTGTGGTGAGGAGTCTGGATTGTATTGTGAGTGTGATGGAAGCCACTGGACAGTTTTAAGCAGAGGAGTGACCCGATAGGTGTATTTTTCTAAAAGATCAGTCCACTCCATGGAGAATGGATTGCAGAACAAGAGAGGACAACTGGGGCCCAAGTAGGAGGCCAGGTGAGAAACAATGGTGACCTGGAGGGGAATGGTGGCAGTAGAAATGGAGTGTCGGATGGACATCATGCATTTTGAAGATAGAGTTGAAGATACAGGGGATAGGATTGCTGATGGAGTGGACACAGGGAGCAAGAGGGAAAGAGGAATAACTAATGAGCCCCAGGTCATCATTGGCTTGAGTACCTGGGTAGATGGTGACGTGTGGCATGAGCTTAAGTTAGTCTGAAACCACAGTGCAGATGGCACAGGTGGCTTTTTAAGCCACTCCCGTGGCTGCTGGCATGGCCATGCCCAGGTATTTAAAGAAGCCATGGCAGTGCAGCCACAATCAGCATCCGAGGACATGGCTGTGCTAGACCATTAGGGTTGGGGAAGGCCAACCCTGGGTCAACAGCCACAGCCAGGGCCAGCCCACCCTGGCCTAGCCCACCCTGGCCTCTCCCCACAACTGCCCCAGGTGACTCCAGTCTCCCCACCCAGCCCGAGCACCCATTCACCTGATTGTGTTTGGCGATGGTCTCGTAGGAGCGCCGCATGGCCCAGAAAGCCTTGGCTTTCTCCCGCAGCGCGTGCTCCATGTTCCTGCACTTGGCCTGCCACGAGGAACGAGAAGGAAGCAAGGAGGCCGGTTAGCGTGGAGGCCAGACAGGGAGGACGACACACATTTACAGCTGCAGTTCCGCTTCAGCATGGTACACATCAACCACATTTACTGAACCGGTCCATCCACGTGCTTCGGGGCACAGCAGAAAGCACAGCCCTGACCGTGAATCCCACATATACAGCATAAAGGACCCCCAGATTTCCTCTAACCCAGCCCTTTCATTTTATACCTGGTACAGATGGGGAGACAGGGCTGAAGAGGTAAAGAGACCTGTTCCCTGTCAAGTTGGTCACAGTATAGCCTAGAAGGGCATCCTGCTCAGGCCTAAAGCTGGCTCAGGCGGGGCCGTGAGTCCCGAGCTGTGTGCGTAACTGTAGAGACAAAGTGCTCACAGGCTCCCTTCTAGACTTTCTGAACTGGCCTGGCCTGCAATCACCAACAAACAGGTCTGATTATGGGGCCGACCCAACCGGGCCTTATCTAACTATGTCTCCCCACATCCCTACCATTTCCCAATATTCTAATAGTGTTTGGATCATGGGAAATACTATAATCAGAAGATTCAAACACTTTTTGCCTAGTAGTTTTCGCTTTTTAAACTTTAACCATTGCTCTGACCTCCTTGGACTCCTTGAAGAATCACTACTAATTTTAGGTTGGATTCCTACCTTTTGTATCCAAGGCCTATCACTTTCTCTCCATCTTTATCCTTTTCTCTCTACATTCTAAGAAAGCTTTCCAAGTTTTTTTCTTTATAAAAACAATTCTAATAATATTAGTTACAAACGACTACCATTTATTGAGCATTTACTATTTGCCAGGGACTATGCTAATAACTTTACAAATGATGTCACTTAATCACCACATTATCCCTATTAGGTAAGTAATATTATTAGCCCCATTTGACAGATGAAAAACACTGCAGCACAGAAAGGGGAAGTGACTAGTCTGAGGGCACAGAGCTATTACGTGGCAGAGCAGGGATGTGAACCTAGACAGTGGCGGGAGGCAGTCTCCAAGCCGGCACCCAAAGACCCCTCCCTCCTGTGAGATAAGAAAATTTGTTGTTTTAAGCTGCCAAATTTGGGGGTGATTTGTTATGCAGCGATAGACTTTGTCCTCAAAAGCATCATCCCTACCTGGACCTGATTCAGATGACAAGCTTCTGGACTTGGAGCTGATGCTGTAATGGGATAAGACATTTGGGCATCTGGGGAGGGGGGTGAGTGCATTCTGCATACGGGAGAGACATGAATCATCACTGAAGGCCAGAGGGCAGATTGTAGGAGGCAGCCTCTGAAATGGCCCTGGTGATCCCTGCCTCCTGGTATGCCCGCTTCCATGCCCTGATGGAATCCCCTCCCCTGTGGGCTGGACCTAGTGACCTGCTTCTAACCAAGAGAATATGCAAAAGTAATGGGATGTCACGTCTGAGATGAGGTGGCAGAAAGCCTGTGCACATCCTTTCTCACCTTTCTCCCTTGCTCACTTGGATGGAAGCCACCTGCCACGCTATGATCTAGCCTACGGAGTGGCCCACGGGGCCAGGAACTGAGGGAGGCCTCCAACTAGCCACCCATGAGGACCTGAATCTTGCCAGCAACCACACAAGCGAGGCTGAATGGGGATCTTCGCCTGCTTGAGCTTCAGACGGACCGCAGCCCCAGCCAACACCTTGGTCACAGCATCATGAGACTCCGAGGCAGAGGCCCCCAGAAACCAGGAGATAACAAATATGCTTTATTTTAAGCTGCTATGTTTTGGGATAATTTGTTACACAGCAACAGATAACTAGCCTGTCCATCCTGCTCCACAGCCCATCCTTTTAACTCTGCTATACTACAAAAATAAAAGAATGACTGATTTCATTTTCTGCAGGTTTTGTTTTATTTTTTCCTCATTCTGGTCATCTTTATGTTCTTCTTGAGAATATTTAACAGATTTTTTAAACATTGTTTTCTGTAGTATATCATCTCTAACATGTGTTTCCTCAATAGCAAAATAACATTAGTATGAGCATTCCACAAGACTACTGAAATATCATCCTAATGTTTTATTTTGTGGGATGAGATATTTTTGTTGCAAGAGTCCAAAAGGACAATTCTGTGGTGAGTGACAGGAGTGAAGCCACTGCCCCCACACCTTACCCAGGAATGTGCTGGCTCCAAACAACATGGCCAACCCTCTCCCTTCAACCCCGAGGGCTGGGAGTTATGGGACAATGAAGATGGGAGGGAGGATAGTCCTTTGTCCTTCCCAAACTCTCCAATCACTTGGAGACTTCTGGTTTAACTCAGCAAAGACCAATCCTAAAATGGCCCTTCTCTGAGATGTTAGCTAGTGAGATCAACCAAAGATTATATTATTACTAGCAAGCCGTTATTATGGAGAATGTACCATGCACAAGGCAGTAAATTAAGCACTTTACAAACATCATTCTATTTAATTCTTACATTCCTGTGGGGTAGGCACTATATTCCTATAATTAGAGAAGAGCAAATAAGGCCCAGAGGAGTTAAGTAACTTGCCAAAACTATACAGTTGGACAGTAGCAGAACCAGGATGTGTACTCAGAATGGTCCAACACTAAAGGCCACGTTCTTAGCCACAACACTGTATTTCATTAAGAGACCTACTACCACGTTTGTCCAGTTGTCTTTTGTGTTTCTCAATGTGTCATCTTATTTCCAAACTTGTTGTCATCAAACGTTGTCAGTTTTCTTTAGTTCTGGAGAATAAGCTTATAATCCTGTCAGTACTTTGTCCAATACCTTAAATAATCTATCACGTTAATGAAATTTTCCTCCCATAAATGTCAAACTAAACAACACATTTAAGAAACTAATGGATATTTAAAAACTGGAAACAACCCAAATGGCCATCAACAAGAGATGGATGAATAAATTATGATATACTGATACAATGGGAAGCTTCTTAGCAATAAAAAAGGAACAAACCACTGATACATATAACGTAGGTGAACCAAAAAATATACGTATTGGGGCCAGCCCAGTGACATAGTGGTTAAGTTCGTGCGTTCCGTTTCACCGGTTCACAGATTGGATCCTGGGCACGGACCTACACACCGCTCATCAAGCCATGCTGAGGCAGCGCCCACATAGAGCAACTAGAAGGAAGTACAACTATCTACCAGGGCTTTGGGGAGGAAAAAAGGAGGAAGGTTGGCAACAGATGTTGGCTCAGAGCCAATGTTCCTCAAAAAAAAAAATATATATATATATGTACTAGTTTGGAGGAAAGAAGCCAGACACAAGAGTACACACAGTTATCACTCCATTTATGTGACGTTCAAGAACAGGCAGCACTAATCTAAGGCGACAGAAATCAGAAAGTGGCTGCCTCTTGGTGACTGAGTGGGAAGGAGAAGGGAGCTCTCCAGGGCAATGGAAAGGTTGTACAGTTTGTCTGGGGTGGCAGGACAGGGTGTAATAGCCAGAACTCATCCAACTGAACACTTAAGATCTATGCATCTTATCGCATATAAATTACACCTCAAATTTTTAAAAGCCTGTAAAATGAAAACTTTAGAAGTTTTAGCCTTTTCTTATCGCTTACCAAGAGTTTTCCTTCCTCACTGAAAGGAAATCCCTTCCTTTTAATTTCTCTCAGGTTTAATGAGTTACTTTTTACCTTTCAATCTCCTTTGTTGTTGTTGGCAATTCATTTTCTTTGGCATAAAACATAAATGTGCAATCTCTTAAATAATTATAAATTGAACACCCCTGTAACTACTACCCAGGATGTGTCCCTTCTCAGCCTTATCCTCTTCTTCCTGTCAGAGGAAACAACTGTCCTAATTTTTATAGTATTTCTTTACTTTTCTGTATAGTTAGAACACCTATTATGCATCCCTAACCTAAATAATATCTTTAGCTTTACCTGGTTTTGAACTTTATTTAATGGACTCATACTATACGTATTCTTTTGTGTCCTGCTTCCTTTACTTAACATAAGGTTTGTAGGATTCAAATACGTTATTGTATGTAAGTTTACTCATTCATTGTTGCATTGTATTCCATTGTATGAATATACCACAATCACTTATCCATTCCATGTTAATGGACAGTGGGTCATTTACAATCTTCGAGTAATACAAATAGTATGAACATTCTTGTCTAGGTCTCCTGGTGCACATGTACATTTATTTCTCTACAAAATATTCGTGGGGGTAGAACTGCTGGGCCACAGATCTGTGTTTCTTCTACTTTCGCAGATAACGCCAAACTGTTGTCCAAAGCAGTTGTACCATTAACCATTTGGATCTTTATTTTTAAATGTCTATTAAAGTCTTTTGATCATTTTTCTATTAAGTTGCCTGCTATTTCCTACTGGTTTGTAGGAATTTATTACAAATGCACAATGTATGTCTTTTATAGATTAGATGTATAACAAGTACCATCTATTGTATCACATATTTAATTTCAATATGGTCAAATTCTTTAGAATCAGTGCTTGTTGGTTTTGTGTAAGAAATACCTCCCTACCTGAGGTTACGAAGATAATCTTCTATATTACTTTTTTAAGCTGCATGGCTTTCCTTTCACATCTAGGTCTACTGTGGATACCTGGAGTTTATTTTGTGAATGGCGTGACCGGTAGCTCGCTGTCTCAGAGCTACTATTTAAGAACACTTTCATTCCCCACTGATCAGTCATCTCTGTCATAAACCAAATACAGATCTTTCTACGTTCTCTAATCTGTTTTCCTGGCCCTTCTGTTTATCCTCGTGCCAATTATCACACAGTCTTAATTTCTATAGCTATAAACTGATATCTAATAGGTATCACCTAAGAGTGTTTTGGCAATTCTTGGCCCTTTCAGTTTTCATATAAATTTTAGAATTAGCCTGTCAAATTCCACAAAAATAATCATGTTGGGAGTCTGTGATATTGACTCTACAGATCAGTTTGGGGATAAATGACATCTTTAAATGCTGAGTCTTCTAATCTATGAACATGGTACATCTTGCCACTTAGTCTTCTTTGATGTCTCTCAATGAAGTTTTTTTGTTTTTGTTTTTGAGGAAGATTGGCCCTGAGCTAACATCTGTTGCCAATCTTCCTCTTTTTCTTTTTTCTCCCCAAAGCCCCAGACGTAGTTGCATGTCCTAGCTGTAGGTCCTTCTAGTTTTTCTTTGTGGGATGCTATCCCAGCATGGCTTGACGAGCAGTGAGTAGGTCCGTGCACAGGATCTGAACCAGCAAACCCCAGGCTGCCAAAGCGGAACACACAAACTTAACCACTACGCCACCGGCTCCTCAATGAAGTTTTATATTTTTCCTTGCCAGAGTTCTGCACATTTTTTGTTACATTTATTCCTACATACCTAATTCTTTATACTATTGTAAATATTTTTTATTTTATTTTCTATTTGCTACTGACATACAGAAATATAATTGATTTTTAATCTTGATTTTGCAACCAGCATTCTGTCGAAACTCATTTATATTTGTAATTTATCTGTTGCATGTTTTTATTTTCTATGCAACAGAAATTTCCATGCAGACATATGCAATCATATTATCAGCATATAATGCCAGTGTTGTTTCCCTCTTTCCAAACCTTATACCTTTTATTTATGATTCCTGACTGACTTATCGACTAGGATCTCCAGTATAAAATTGAATAGAATTGGTCATAATGGGCATTCCTGTCTTTTTCTTGATCTCAGTAAGAAAACTTTCAACATTTCACCATTAAATATGGTATTTGCTAAAAGTTTTTTGGTAGATATCCTTAATCAGATTAATGCAGTTCCTTCCATTCTGTTTGCTAATTTTTTGAATGACAAAAGGATACTGAATTTTATCAAATGCATTTTTTTGATCTATTGACATAACCAAATTTAAGTGGCACAAAACTGGATTTTGTCTTCTTATCCAGTCTGACAACTTTTGTCATTTAACTGGAGTATTTAACATAATTACTGATATATTTGCATCTAAACCTACTTCTTGTTCTGTACTATTTGTTCTGCTTATTCAGTATTTCTTTTTCTTTCTTTTTGTGCCTTTTTTTTAGATTTACCGTACATTTTTTATTCCATTTTTTTCCCTTCTATGCACTTAGTGGTTGACCTAGAAAATACTACATGTAAAAGTGTGAATTCAAATGAATCTAAACAATATACTTTCCATGTTTGCTTTTGATATTCTGATTTTACCCTAAACCTACCTGTATCACAGGGGACCACCATTCAGGGACCTGCCTGTAGGACAAGGAGAGCCCAAACAGGCAGACTGTCGGGGCTCTAGTGTGGAGCCTGGTCAGGACCAAAATGGGTCATCACTGCCCTGGGGGAGCTGAGTGGCCCCAACACATCTAGAGCATCACCCAGACCCCAAGCCCCGGGGAGCAAACAAGCTCTGACTTTGTCTTCAAATTATAACATTCAAGATTATTAGTTATAAACACACACAAAATAGGAAGTTCTTATTTACACTAAAGCATTCAGAATTTGATTACATAGTCTACATATTTTTTTTAAATTACAATTTGATTCCATAAGCAGCAAATTTCAATAACATATTTAACACACTAAGGATTTTACATAATTGTTTTACCTAAAATTTTGGTTAACACAGGTGCTATGTGGTATAATAGAAAATGGGAAGGGACTGGGTAAGAGAAAGAATAAATAATATTTCCCAAGATCATCACAGCACCCCTGCAAGTGGTTATCAAAGTGCTAGCACTGTGTCTGAAGCCAGGGCTGTCCGGCCCAAGCCAGGTTTTCTGCCCTCAGAGGCCTTATATATGCTGCTGCTTCTGACTGATCTCTACCCGCTTCACCCAACTATCCCCATGTGGGCTTGAAAACTCAGCTCAGGCCCTCTTCATTTCCTCCAGGAAGCCAGCTTGATCTCCCTGGCAGAGTTCACATGCATTTCCACAGGCTCTCACAGCTCACCAGTACACCTCTGTTATCCCACTTACCCTAGATAATCGCCTCACTTCCTGGAAAGGCTGCAGGCTTCCTGGGGCAGGTCCTAATGCCCAGCTCCTCCGACCTACCACAGTGGTGTTCAGTAAACCTTTGCAGAAGGAATGGATGCTTGCTCTGTGAGGGTCGAGACTGTTTTGTCCACAGCATCTCCCCAGGTCCCAGCACAAAGCAGATGCTCAATTAACTACTTGCCCAGTCAGTGAGTGCTGAACGCCCACGTTCGCATGTCCTTCCCACTATGCCACACCATCTCTGGGACTGAAAGTTAGGAGACCTGACTTGTAGCCTTGTCTTTGTCACTAACCACTGGTGAGAACTGTGGCAAAAGTCCTTTCTCCTTCTGGCTGTCAGGCTCTTCACTTTAAAGATGAAGGCTTGAAAGTTCCTATGTTCTCTCTAATTTCACCATAAAAATGAAAAATGTGGGCCGGCCTGGTGGCGTAGTGGTTAAGTTCATGTGCTCTGCTTTGGAGGCCCGGGGTTCATCAGTTCAGACCCCAGGTGCAGCCCGATGCACCACTCATCAAGTTGTGCTGTGGCGGCGTCCCATACACAAAACAGAGGAGGATGGGCACAAATGTTAGCTCAGGGCCAATCTTCCTCACCAAAAAAAAAAAGAAGAAGAAAGAAAAGAAAAATGCAGTTTTCTCTGTCCACGTTTACCTGGCACATCACCAGGATTTCCTACCATCTGTCTCTAGTTCGTGTCTTTTTTCCTATATATTTCAAACATTTGATTTCAGGCAGATTGATGTAGCAGCTAAGAGCTCTGGCGCCTGGCCACCCCAGTTCAAATCCCAACTCCTCCACTTAGTAGCAGGTGACCTTGAGCAAGTTCCTTAACTTCTCTGCACCTCAGGAACGAGAATATTACCTAGCTCATAGGATGGCTGTGAGGATCGAACAAGTCAATCCATGTCTAGTGCTCACAAGACTGCACTGGGGATATGTTAGCTCTTATCACTATTAAGTGCCACTTTGTGCTGGGTAACTGAACCCTCCTACGGGTTATTTTCCAGGGTTTTTTTAGTTGAGATATAACTGACATACAACATTATATTAGTTTCAGGTGTACAACATAATGATTTGATATTTGCATATATTGCTAAATGATCACCACAATAAGTCTAGTTAACATCCATCACCACACATAGTTACAAACTTCTTTTTCTTGTGATCAGAACTTTTAAGATCTACTCTCTTAGCACCTTTCAAATATGCAATACAGTATTATTAACTATTGTCACCATGCTGTACCTTACATCCCCAGGACTTATTTATTTTATAACTGGAAGGCTGTACCTTTTGGCCACCTTCACTCATTTCGCCCACCATTTACCCCCCCCAGGTTTCCTACATGGATAGCATCAACGCATCTGACACAACTTGATCTCGTCCAGATCCCTTTCCGATCCAACTCAACCCAGTCTGCCCGTTCTTCCTTTCCCCTTGGCATTCAGCCTTCCTTAAGAAGCAGGTGTCTATCATGGCGCCTAGTGCTGGGGCCTTGTAACTCAGGAGCCCCAGTGAGCAGTCTTCAGTCAGACTCCATCCTGCCCCTGGGCACATGCCAAACCAAGCACACAAAAACCGTTCTCCAGTATAACCTGGATCTGGAAGGGCCTGGCCCATAAGGCGGGATCTGGATGGGCATGAGTAGTTGGAAAAAAGGATGAAAGAATTGGAAGGGGGAAGACTTAAGAGGTAGCTGGAATACTCTTAGGTTAGATTTGGCCAGACTGATTCTAAGATGGTAAACTAACCCCTCTAATTCTAAGTTGGAAGGGGCTGGGCTGCGGCACGAAGTGGCTGGAGGGCAGAGAATGGCCGTCACGTCAGCCCCATGGGATGAACAGGAAAGGGGTCTGGACAAGGCAGTTCAGAGACCTGGGACCTGGCGGGGGTTCAGGGTAGGTCTGCTCTGCAGATGCAAACCAGAGTGAATGCTGGCCCGGGAGCAGGAACCTGAGTTCTAATCCTTGGTGTACTACTTTCATTCCCTGTAACTGGCATGAGTTGCTGTATTTCTCCAAGTTTTCGCTTTCTCCTTAGTAAAAGGTAATCATCTCACAGTCCCCTGCGGCTCTGGGTCTATGTATTTGGGGGATTTGCAAGTTTTCCATGAGTGTTTTAAATTAGTGTTTTCACTGAATGATAACCTAAAAAAATATTAAGATAAGCCTATTGTGAGTCACCTTATAAACAATGCTGATACGTGCTTTCAGTTCCTACCACTCAGTGCCAGCATTTGTATTTTGTTAAAAACTTCCTCGACACCAGGCTATACTACGTTCATTGTCTGAGACTAATATGGAAAGAACAGAAATATACTTCATAAACGAGGGATGTTCTAGACCCACAAGGAAGGCCAATTACATCACAGGAAAGTTTCACAGTTCTTCAAACAGGGAAATTTTGGCTGGCAAATCAAGTAACCACTTGAACAGGGTAGAGGGATACCCACATATTGCCAGAGAAGTCTCACAGCCACCTGGAGGTGGGGCTGTAGTTTTAGCAAAAGAAAATCTTGCAATTAATATATTAACTAGAATTGTATTGATTTTGTTTGTACTTAATCTGTAATCTTCTTTTAGTTTCATTGCCTATATATGGTATAAGCAAAAGGTACGCACACTAGTTTTGTGTTTGTATGTAAGGAATATGATAAAGTAATTGAAGTCACACTGTTGGAATATTTTTTCCTTTAAGAAGGATGTGTACATTGTTCAAGTTTGAGAAACACTAAACTAGAGGATTTCCTTAGGTCCCTTGAAGCTCCACCATGCACTTTACAGCTCTGGTTTAAACAAATATCATGTTCTGAAATCTCATCAGTCCTCCTTTCCTGCCCCACTACACTTAGGACAAAATCCCAGATCCTAACATGCCCTTCAGTGCCCTGCAGGATCCGTCCTGGACTCCCTCACTCCTCATCCAGGACGTCTCGGGGTTACCGCATGCCCCACCCTGCAGCCCACCATCACTGCTTGCTGCCCCTCACTTAGCTAACGCCTTCTGAGCCTTCAGGTCTCTGCAAAATTGCTTCGTCAGAGACTCCTTCCCATGCACCATCAGACAAGAGCAGGCCTCCTTGTTACAAAGGTCCATCACATCCTGTACTGTCCTTCACAGGAATGTCACAGCCTGAAACTACATAATTATTAGTGTGATTATTATTTAACCATGCCTATCTGACTCCAAGAAGGCAGGGGCTAGGACTGCCCTCTCCTCTACTGGACATTCCGTGCCTGGCACACAGTGGGCACTCAATCAGTACCCACCATCAGCCCACTGACAGTGGTCCTTATCCCCTCAGCTTCTAAGTACCCACACACGCAGTCAGCTGCTCTCACAGCTCCCGGAACAGAGGACCTGTAGGAAAGTTTTAACCTGGGACCAGAGAAATTTCTCTCAAAGTCCATGACCAGAGTAGGAGCTGAACAAGGCCCCAGGTGAACTCTACAGTACCTGCTCTGTACTTTGGACGAGTTACTTAACCTCTCTGAGACTCAGTGTCACTGTCTGTAAAATGGGGAGAGTAGTACCTACCTGCAGCAAGCTGAATAATGGCCCCCTAAAGATGTCCACGTCCTAACCCCTAGAACCTGTGAATATATTACCTTATATGGAAAAAGGACTTTGTAGATGTGATTAAATTATGGATTTTAAGATGGAGCGATTATCCTGGATTGTCTGGGTGGGCCCAATACAATCACAAGGGTCCTTATAAGAGGGAGATAGTAGTAGTCAGGGAAGACAATGGGACAACAGAAGCAGAAGCTGGGATGATGTGCTTTAAAGATGGAGGAAGGGGCCCCTAAAAGCTGGACAAGACAGGGAAATAAATTCTCTCCTAGCCTCCAAAAGGCATGTGGCCCTGCCAACACCTTGATTTTAGGACTTCTGACCTCCCTAACTGAAAAATAATAAATCTGTGCTGTGTTAAACCACTACAGTAGTCCCCCCTTATCCATGGTTTCGCTTTCTGTGGTTTCAGTTACCCGCAGTCAAAAAAGTGGCCCAAAAATATTACATGGAAAATTCCAGAAATAAACAACTCATAAGTTTTAAATTGCACACCGTTCTCAGTAGTGTGATGAAATCTCGCTCTGTCCCGCTCCTTCCCGTCCGGGAGGTGAATCATCCCTTGGGAAGTGAATCATCCCTTTGTGCAGTGTTTCCACACTGTACACACTACCCGCCCGTTAGTCACTTAGCAGCCATCTAAGTTATCAGATCAACTGTCTGGTATCGCAGTGCTTGTGTTCAAGGAACCCTTATTTTACCTAACAATGGCCCCAAAGTGTAAAAGTAGTGATGCTGGCAGTTCGTACGCCAAACAGAAGCCATAAAGTGCTTCCTTTAAGTGAAAAGGTGAAAGTTCTCGACTTAATAAACAAAGAAAAAAATCGTATGCTGGGGTTGCTAAGATCTATGGTAACTTTTATTACAATATATTGTTATAATTGTTCTATTTTATTATTAGTTATTGTTGTTAATCTCTAATTATGTCTAATTTATAAATTAGACTTTACCATAGGTATGTATGTATGAGAAAAAACATAGTATGTATAGGGTTACAGGGTTCGGTACTATTCGAGGTTTCAGGCATCCACTGGGGGTCTTGGAAAGTATCCCCCACGGATAAGGCAGGATTACTGTACATTTGTGGCAATTTATTACAACAGCAATAGGAACCTAATACACACCTCAGACAGTTTTTGTAAGGATTAAATTTGTTGATATATGGCGCACAGTAAGTGCTCAAAAAGTGTTGGCTGGTATGATTATTACATTTGCAAAATTCCTCACATGGTAGCCAAAGCAACCTTTCTAAAGCACACATCTCATCACAAAATCCCTATTTAAAAGCTTTCAGGGCTCCACATAGTGCACAGTGGAAACCCCCTCAGCCCCTTCCCACCTCCCCAGCCTTCCCCTACTGCTCCCCCCACAACCACCACCTACTCCGCTCATCCAGAACTACAACTTGTCTACCTGCTGTCTGACTTCCCCCACTACAACTTGAGCTCTGTGGGGCAAGGGCTGTCTTACTGACCTCTGCAGTCTCAGCACCCAGAACAGGTCCCAGAACACATTGGGCCCTTGGTACACAGTTGTCTAACACACGAATGAGTTCCACCCTTCATTAGGCTGAGCACACTCCACCTGTCTTCTCCGATCTTTCAGGATTAGAGTCCCTACCCTCTCAGACATCGCCCTGAGTGCCCATTGATCTGACAGCATCATCCCTCTGCTGAAAACCCTCCAACAGCTCCCTACAGTCTCTAGGACAAAGGTCAAGCTTTGAGACCTCCAGGATCCTTCTGCATCTCCATCCTCATTCTAACTACTCTAAAATTCTCTTGGTGCCTGGAAGGTCAGGCCTCCCTGCTTCTGGACCCTTACATATGCTGCTGCCTCTGCCTGAAATACCCTCCCTCACCCTCTTCACCTGGCTAATACCTCCTCATCCCTCAGGTCTCTTCTTGAAGCTCCTTGAAGGTATGAATTATTGTTTATCTCATGTTCTGCAGTATCTCATTAGACCCATATGCGCTTCCTGGCACCCAGCTCACTGACCTTGAATCCTGGCTTAGCCCAGACCTAGGGGTTCTGCCTTTGTGCTCTTGGCCTTGACCCCAGCCCATCTTCCTGATCTGTACCTCTGCCAGGCCCATGGTTATTAGTCGTGACTTGATCCATGGTGCCTCCCTTACCTTGACCCCAGTCCCCAGAATGCCCAGCACTTACATTAGCTGTCCCAAATCAGGACGTGGCACTGCTGCCAGTGAAAATGGGGAAAAGCATTGTTGTGGACCACTGTTAAACAAATAAGGTGACAGAAGTTATAGGGTTATCCCTCTGGCAAGCTACCATAGTGTGCAAACACACACACTGATGACATTCCCCTCATCTGAACTTTGTCAAAATGTATATGGAACTGTAATCAACTTTTGATATTTCCTAAGAAAGCCATTAAAACAAACAAACTAACTAAACAGGGTACGGAGACCAGCCATCAGGGGTTCTTGCAGTGCCTCCTTTTCAAAACACTCAGCTTCCTACCAGCTAAGCAGTGTTCTTCAAACTGTGGGTCTGAACCATATATTAGTAGGTGATGAGATAAATTGGTGTTTCACATCCTGTGCAATTTTTAATATAAAGCAATAAAAAACAACAGAAAATGCCGAAGCACAATAGACATTTTCACAGAACAACTTTTTCAACTGATACATATATATGGGTGTTCTGGGTCACGATGGAAAAAATATTTTCTACTATAGGCTAAGTTCAAAAATTTTGAAAAGTCCTGAGCTGGCTAATCCTTCCTATACCAAACAATTCTCCATGTTAGTCTTGCCCTGTAAGTTGCTCCTTACTTTATTTACAGCCACTGGAACTCTAGGCATTAGGATGCCAAGAGAGTGATCCAGAATAAGCCAGTTGGCTAGGGCCAGAGGCCTCCCCCCAAAGCTATACAATACATGGCGCCAGCTTACAAAGTCAGTGACCGACTTGGGGAGATCTTAAGGCTCCATGTCCCTGACCAGGTCTTGGGTCCCTGCACCTCTAACCTGAGTATGCCAAGCTCCAGGGGACCTGGGCGTTACCCACACCTGTGCTTCTTAAACGGGCATAGGCCACACCACACTGGCATAGAGGATGTATGGCCTCAGTCCTTCAGAAGTGGGGGGCTGGCTCGAGCACACCATGTAACCCCAGTCCTCACACTTCCTGTTTACATTTTTTCTTCTCCCATCTCAGGCCCCCTGAGCCGGCCTTGAAGAAGGCAGCCTCAGCAGGTGACCAAGGTCAGAGAGGTGGGGTCCTGAGAAGGCACCAGCAAGCTGGCAGCAGGAAGAGGGGCGGGGCTGGGCGCACTCAGCTTTGGAAGGTGGGAGCGGCGGGGTCGGGGGTGCTGGGTCCAGTCCTGCCTTGGCCACCACTTGCAGGCTCGGCCACCTCGCGTACAGTGCCGCTCTTACCCGAAAGTCGTGAGCAGTGTCCTTCACTGGCTGGACGCGGTGGCTCTGGTGCCGGGGGTCGGCCTGGCACGAGCAGCACAGCAGCTCCTTGTCGTCGAGGCAGAAGAGGTTGAACGGGCCGCGGTGCAGGCGGCAGACGCGCTGGGAGCGGTGGCCGGTGCAGCGCGCACCCTCGGCCTCCTCGCGCAGCAGCTTCTCCACCAGGTTGTTGAGGGTGTGGTTGGTGCGCAGGTCAGCGGGGGCCGCACGGTCCTTGCACACCGGGCAGGTGGCCGCCACCTGCACCTCCCAGCAGCGGGTCACGCAGCTGCGGCAGAAGTTGTGGCCACAGCGCAGAGTCACGGCGTCGCGGAAGAGGTCGTAGCAGACGGCACAGAGCAGCTCCTCCTTGAAGGAGCGGGAAGGCCCGGGGGACACCGCAGGGCCTGGCTCCATTGCCCCGGCCACCAGCTCCCTCACGCGTAACTTTCGCCCCGGCTCCGCCCACCCACCTAGCGGCTCCCGTACCTAGCGGGGAGCGGCGCCCAGCCCCTTCCCCCTCGGAGCGCTGAGCGACAGCGGCGCTGGCCAATCGCACGGGGCGCGCTCGGGAGGCTCCGCCCCAGTTCCGGTCGGCGCTGGAAAGCCCGGAAGACCGGGGCGGGCCCGTGTGCTCTACGGTCTCCGCCAGTAGCCGGCGGGTCGGCCGGGTTTAGAGAGGAAGCAAGTCCCCAGCCCTGCGTGGGGCTTCCTTTCACTAGATACCTACTTCCGGTTTGATATGGGAAATGAAGTCTAGAAGCCCCCTCCTTAACCAGTCCTCGGAAATCTCAGGGCGCGAGATATGAGAAGAGAGCTCTCCCTTCCTGGTTCCGAAGCAGAGGCGGGTCTTACATCGCGTTTAGCGCCCTCACCACTTAGGATTTATAGTGCACCTCCAAAGATCCGCCCCAACTCTTACATTAGTGGTTTACTAATTTTGGCCAGTCTTAGTCCTGCCCCCCCGGGGTAAGGAGGAAACGGGTGAGGGAAAGGGGTAGTGGGAAGACATCTGAGAAGACCCATTTCTTGTCCCTTGGAGAGTAAGTAGGCAAGTCACAATCTTTCAAAATCTATTTCCTCGTGAGTGAAGTGGCCATAATATTTCTTGTCTCCATGAAATGTGAGGAATAAAGTGAAAGAAGTATGGAAAGTGCTTATGATAGAAGGCAGGTCTTCATTAAAACAGATTAAGGACTTCTGCAAAGTTAACCATGAGAACTGGAATCCGGGCTGGATTCCTGACTGGTGTAGCAGGCCTGAATCTCCCCAGCTGCCCGTACCTGCCTCAGTTTGAGCACTTGACAGCCTTCAGATGTAGGATTCCTTTAACCTTGACACACTTCCATTCCTGGTTTCTGTTGGAAGATAATTCTCCATGTGCCTCATGTTTCTATATGCGAGCAGAGGCACTGACTGCCTTTTCTGGAATATCTCTTCAAGAATGTTTCTATGGTGAATAGCCTTGGAAGATAGAAATAGTCTTCCTCCAGGCAAAGATCTGGCAGATTTAATCTCCATTATAAAAGATTCAGGATCCCTAAGCTCTGAGTTACTCTCATATAATGCAGCCTACTGTGGCCCTCATCACTTAGGCTTGTGGGAATTGGGGCTCAGGAAACTGGTCCAAATGATGATTCTCTGACTACTGTTACCACTGTTGGTAATAAACTGTCCTTTGTCTCTGACCCGGGAGTTTCATCTACTGGCATTCATGAAGCTCTGGCAGGCTAAAATCTCAGACCTTTATAGTTCTTGACAATTTCCTTCCAAACTTTTCCTCAAAATAGTCCTTTCCCCACAATGCCAAGGGGATGAATACCACTGTATCTTACTGCCTTCTGCAGTGTTTCTCAGACATGGTTCCTGGTCCACCTGCAGTCATCTGGGGAGCTTTCTAAAAGCACAGTTCTTGGACCCACTTCAATCTACTCGCCTCTCTGGGAGAAAGGCCCAGGAATCTGCATTTTCACCCGCTCTTCAGGTGATTCTCAGGCACAGTAAAGTTTGAGACCCACTATTCTAGATCTACTTACCCAACAAGTAGTCAGGTCCTGAGAGATGGTTACTGGGTCAAAAATTAACCGTAGAGGCAATGTCTGAAAAGGCCACAAGATGGGGCTAATAACCCCATGCTCCAGGCACCTCCTTGGAAAATCTTGTCTTCCAATCTCGTTTTCTTTCACAGCATTCTCTTATCTATGTGTGGCAGTTGCTCTCTGAATCTATCCGTTTTGCTATCTATGTGTTTCATTCTGTTCTCATAAGATTTTCCTTGTTTGCTTTGTTGTTGCTTTTCTCAGACTGAGTGGGACTACAAATCAAAACAAGGATAAGGAGTAGAAATTAAATGTATCTTTTCTTCTTTAGGTAGACTACAAAGGTTAACATTAAACCAATAAAGTTTTCTAGTCTTTCTGGAAATCCAGAAAGGAGTTGGTATTATTCTAAGCTCCCCCACTAGCCAGCGGCATGATGTGGGGCATATTATTTCACTTTTCTGACTTCCTTTTCCTCAACTATAAAAGGAAATGTTGAACTAAATGCTCCAAGTTCTCACCAGCTCAGACACTCTGAACTTTTTTTATTCTTTGCATAATTTCAGTAAAGAGGGTGACTAAGACTTACCCTAAGACCAGACCCGGAAAGAGAAATCTTGGTGACTATAACTAATCTGTTGCCAACTTCTGTTTCTTCTTTCAGAAGGAAGGACCTTCTTCAGAGGACCCTGAAGTTAGGTCGTCTGAATAAACTACTGCAGAAGTCTACTGGCAGTTCTGTCTCTAACTTGCCCCATCCCATACCCCATACCCCAGGCATCTTTGCCAGGCCCTGCCACATTTCCACATCCTGCTATCACCAGGTAAATTTATGTCAGGAATGACAGACAACTATTTTTTAAATGTTGTGTTAGGAAAAAACACTTTCTAGGTGCAGAAAAAGGAAGAGTTTCTTTTTTTTCTTTTTTCTTTTTAAAGCAGTTGACTAGAAAGTGACTAGTGCAAATAAAAGGCAGAGATTGTTAGATTAGATAAAAAACCAAGACCTAACTATATGCTGCCTTAAAGGAACCTACTGTAAATATAAGCATAGAAATAAGTTAAAAAAAAAAGGATAGAGGGGCCAGCCCAGGGGCATAGTGGTTAAGTTCACGCACTCTGCTTCAACAGCCCAGGGTTCGTGGGTTCAGATCCCTGGCATGGACCTACACATCACTCATCAAGCCAAGCTGTGGTGGCATCCCAGACACAAAATAGAGGAAGATTGGCACAGATGTTAGCTCAGGGCCAATCTTCCTCACCAAAAAAATTAATAAATAAAAGGAAGAGATATACCATGCTAACACAAATCAGAGAAAGCTGGAGTGGCTATGTTAATATCAGACAAAGCAGATTTCATATCAAAGAATGTTATAGGGATAAGGAGGATGGCTGCTGAATGTGATAGTTGCAGAGCTGGCAGTAGCAAGAACAATTTCCAATAGGAAATAGGCAATCAGAGACGCAGGCATAATTGAGTTTGTTAACAGAGTTACCAAAGAAACCTTAGAGGAAATAGCTATAGTCTGATGCTTGATGTGGGCCTCGGTGATGGCTTGGGCCTTCTCTGTGGCCTAAACCACTGAAAAGAGTAGGGTGGAGGCTCTGATTTGGTTTGAATAATGCAGGGAGAACTTCCATAAGAAATGATGGTAGGGGCCGGCTTGGTGGTGCAGCGGTTTAGTTTGTGCATTGACAGCCCGGGGTTCGTGGGTCGGATCCCGGGCGCCTGTAAACACACTGCTTGTCAGCCATGCTGTGGTGGCGTCCCATATAAACTAGAGGAAGATGGGCACGGATGTTAGCCCAGGGCCAGTCTTCCTCAGCAAAAAAGAGGAGGATTGACAACAGATGTTAGCTCAGGGCTGGTCTTCCTCAAAAAAATAAATAAATAAATAAAAATTAAAAAAAGAAATGATGTTAATGCAAGTGACTAGGGAAACAGTAGTAAATCACCAGCCTCTGGGTCAGACTTGGCTGCGGACTTCTTTTACTTGATCCAAAGACTTTTTTTTCTCTATATCATTTATGATCTTCTAAACTGCAACTTTTAAAATGCAACTCAAAATGAATCAACAATAAGGGGGTGGATTTTCTCACATAACAGAAAGTCTGGAGGCAAGAAGCCTACGTCCAACCCAACAACATTGAGACCCCAGACTCTTTCCATATTTTTGGTCTGCCTGTGGCTGCCTCTTGGCTGGAAAATTACTGCAGCAGCACCAGGCATCTTATCCTGATATGAACCAATGTCCAGAAATGGATTAGGGCCATTTCTCCCCAGTATGTCTCATTTTTAGGGCCAAGAAACCTCTCCTAAAACCCTCCAGGATACTTCCTCTCACACCTTATTAGTCAGAACTGGGTCACATGCCCACCTCTAAATTCATGGCTGGCCAGGGGAATAAGACTACTATGACTGACTCCAACCAATAAGGATTTACCTGAGTCAGGTGGTAGAGGGGTGGTCACTGACATACATTTGGGGCTTGGCTATTTATTATGAAAGAGAGGGAAATCGCCATTAGATAGGCAACTACAGGTTCAGGACAGTTGCCAACATTTGAAAATTGGGAGATTGCACATAAAAAATCAGATTTCCACTTTGCTTTTTTCTTTCATTTAAAAATTTTTTAAATTGTGCTAAAATAAACATAAAATTTACCATCCTAAGCATTTTTAAATGTACAGTTCGGGAGTGTTAAGTGTATTCCCATTGTTGTGCAACCAATCCCCAGAACTTTTCATCTTGCAAAACTAAAACTCTGTACCCATTTAAAAAATCCCCTTCCTCTCCTCCTCCCAGCCCCTGGCAACCACTATTCTACATTCTGTCTCTATGAATTTGACTACTCTAGATACATCATATAATGGAATCATACAGTATTTGTCTTTTTGTGACTGACATTTCATTTAGCGTAATGTCCTCAAAGTTCATCCTTGTTGTAGCATGTGTTAGAGTTTCCTTCCTTTTTGTAAAGCTGAATAATATTCCATTGTATGTAGACACCACATTTTGTTTATCCATTCATCTGTCAGTGGACACTTGGGTGGCTCCCACCTCTTGGCTATCATGAATAATGCTGCTATGAACATGGGTGTACAAATATCTCTTTGGGACCCTGCTTTCAATTCTTTTGGATATATACCCAGAAGTGGGATCTCTGGATCATATGATAATTCTATTTTTTCTTTTTTGAGGAAGCACCATACTGTTTTGTATAGTAGCTGCACCATTTTACATTCCCACCAACAGTGCACAAGTGTTCCAATTTCTCCACATCCTCACCACCACTTGTTATTTTCTTTTTTTTTTTTTTATAGTAGGCATCCTGATAGGTGTGAGGTGATATCTCCTCCTGGTTTTGATTTGCATTTCCCTAAAGATTAGTGATGTTGAACATTTTTTCATATGCTTGTTGGCCACTTGGATATTCTCTTTGGAAAAATGTCTATTCAAGTCCCTTGCTCATTTTTTAAGCAGGTTATTTTTTGTCATTGTTATTGTTGAGTTGTGTGAGTTCTTTCTATGTTATGGATATTAGTCCCTTATCAGATATATGATTTGCAAATATTTTCTCCCTTTCTGTAAGTTGCCTCTTCACTCTGTTGATTTTGGTGCACAGACATTTTATTTTGATGTAATCCAATTTATCTATTTTTACTTTTTTTTTTTTTTTTTTTTGGTGAGAAAGATTAGCCCTGAGCTAACATCTGTGCCAATCCTCCTCTTTTTACTGAGGAAGATTGGCCCTGGGCTAACATCCGTGCCCATCTTCCTCTACTTTATATGTGGGATGCCTGCCACAGCATGGCTTGATAAGCAGTGTGTAGGTCCACACACGGGATCCAAACCTTTGAACCCCAGGCCTCCAAAGCAGAGCACACGAACTTAAGCACTACACCACCAGGCTGGCCCCTATCTATTTTTACTTTTGTTGCCTGTGCTTTTGATGCCATATCCAAGAAATCATTGCCAAGTCCAATGTCATGAAGCTTTTCCCCTATGTTTTCTTCTAAGAGTTTTACAGTTAGGTCTCATGTGTAGGTCTTTGGTCCATTTTGAATGAATTTTTATAGATGGTGTAAGGGAAGGGTCCAACTTCATTCTTTTGCCTGTGGATATCCAGTTTCCCCAGCACCATTTGTTGAAGAGACTGTCCTTTTCTCACTGAGTGGTCTTGGCATCCTTGTTGAAGATCATTTGACTATATACACAAGAGTTTATTTCTGGGCTTTCTATTCTATTCCATTGGTCCATATGTCTGTCTCTATGCCAGTACCACACTGTTTTGATTACTGTAGCTTTGTGATAAGTTTGTGAATCAAGAAGCATAAGACTCCAACTTTGTTCTTTTTAAAGATTATTTTGACCATCGGGGTCCCTTAAGATTCTTATGAATTTTAGGATGGATTTTTTTTATTTCTGTATTAAACACTTTGGGATTTTGATAGGGATTGCATTAAATCTGTATATCACTTTGGGTATTATTGACATCTTAACAATGTTGTCTTCCAATCCATGAACACGGGATATCTTTCCATTTATTTGTGTCCCATAGTTTCTTTCAGCAATGTTGTATAGTTTTAAGTGTATAAGTCTTTCTCCTACTTGGTTAAGTTCATTCCGAAGTATTTTATTCTTTTTGATACTATTGTAAATGGAATTCTTTTCATAAGTTCCTTTTTGGATAGTTCATTTTCTGCCTTTGCTTAGAACAAAAGAAAGATCTGGCTACATCGCTACATTAAGCTTCCTCTCCTGCATGGCAGTAGACTTTTGAGCTGAATAGCAGCTGCTCCGTGTAGGAGGGACATTTGTTCTCCAGTTTGCCACAATCCCTATCCAGTCAGCTTCCCTCACATTCCCTGCCTTGCTTCTGTAGGCATTTGGGCTTTCCACCCCTTGTTTGGAGGTCCCAGTGAAGGTTACACACTACTGCTCTTCATTATGAAGGAGCCAGGGTGGTAAATACTCTGGTACAGACAGGCAACTTGGCGACTTGACAAAATGAAATCTAAGCTGATTTTTCATGTTCCTGAAGTTTATCTTGAAGCACCCAATTATTTTATTGCAAACATTTTGAATAGAAATTTTTCTGAAATATATTGTGTGCTTTTTTCCTCTAAAATATAGGATGCAGAACATAATTAAAATTTTCTTAATGTTTTACCAAAATAGACAATAATTACTGTGCCATGCTGGGTAATAAAGGGATGCTCTTTGGAGTTAATGAAGTGTGTAGGCTGGTTTGTCTCTGTCCCGTAAATGGCCACAGATGCCTGTGTTTTGAGGGTTCTTGCATTTGCTAGGCATTTTTTGTTTCTTTCTTTTTAAGAGGTTCTTCTTGCTTCTAACAATGAATCTGCCTGTAGCAACCAACCTGCTGTCATTTCCCGCTTGATGCTTTCATCACAGTGTGGGCTGGGAGCAGACAGCCACATTTGTTAGAACTGCAAACATCGACAATGGCAAGGCAAGGTTCATACAGTCACTCTGTTTCTTCAGAGCTTATTCATGGGCTGAGGGGGACCCAGTGAGCTCACTCGCAGGTGGGGGGGTAAAGGACTGAGAGTCAAGAAGGCCAAAGTCGCAGAAGTCGTGGAGCTGACACAGGGTGTGCAGGGCAGCCGGGCAGGCTCCACTTCCCTGCAGGAACTCTCAGGAGCATCTGCAGCTCTACGGCTGCAGCCCACTGAACTGCAGCCACACTGGGAAGCTGAGGAAGGCCTGACAGCAGTGCCCAGGGCTGTGGAAACTGCCTGGCCTCCGTGGCACTGAGGATCTTCCCGTTGCTGTTCTTTAACGGAAAAATAAGAACACTCTCCTGCCTTCCCCATCTGCCCTCCCTCTTGAATACCCAAATTAATTTTTCAAAGGATTTAATATGGTTTTATTTTTCCCAAGGAGATTCACTTTGGATTATGTCCAGGAATCCATTTTTTTCCTCTTCGAAAAGATTTTATTTGTTTTAACTTTTTCACTATGAACATTTTCAAACACCATATTAGAGAGAACAGTATAATTAGCCCCCACATACCCATCATTCAGCTTATGTCAGTTGTCAACTTTGCTATTTTTGTTTCACCTCTCCCTTTCACATTTGGGGGGGGGGGAAGTCATGGAGTATTTTAAAGCAACCATTATTTTTATTTCAGAAACACATTTTTAAAAGTTACAACAGCATATAATACCTTCCATTTTTTGTCCGCTGTGAGCCTTAGCACGAGCAAGGAAATTTACATGTATTATTTCTAGTCCCTCCAACAACCCTTAGGGTAAATTATTCCCATTTTATAGATGAGAAAATTGATGTTCTACCTTAATTTGTATATAAAAGAAAATAGGCTAAATGATAATATATTAGGAAGCCAAAACCCTCAAGGGCAGTAACCTAATATATTTAAGTGTCTCTTTCTCTCTAGTGTAAAAGTTCAACTAGGTCCAGACCATGTCTAGGGCTAGCTTGGTGACTTGATGGCATAAGGGACTGAGGCTTCATCTCTCATGTTGTTCAGCTATTCTCAGCACCACAGACCAAGATGGCAGCTCCAGCTTCCATCATCAGGTGGAAGTGGAAAAGGGAATAGTGGAGGGCATGCCCATTCCCTTGAAAGGCATGATCCTGAAGCTGCACACATAACTTCTACCCACCAACCATTGCTTAGAACTTAATCACATGGTCACACCTGCAAAGGAGACTGGGAAATGTAGTCTTTATCTTGGGCAGCCTATGATCAGCTAAAAATCAGAGATTCTGTTATAAGGGGAGAAACAGGGACAACCAGCAGTGCTTTCATGGATGGAATAAAGGTTCTTTTGAAGTCAAGGGCATGGTTTTGAGTTCTTTATTTTGGCCTCAACTGTGGTCCATTTAGTAAATCTAGTAGTACCTGGTTTAATTAGATAGATGTACTTTGGTGATGAAGGACCTCAATTATTTAGTCCTTGTGCCCACAAGTTTTTTCTTTGTTCAGAATACTTATAACCATACTATTCTTTTTTAAAATGAAATTCATTCTAGTAGTAAATTTATATTATATGATTTAATTCCATTATCCATAATGGAGAGACCCCATTGCATACCATCACAGCCCTGCCAATGATGGGTTTGGACTCAGCTCTGCTCTTTATCACCTGGGCAGCTGTGGACAAATTATTTACCTTCTTCAAGCTTCCTTTTCCTTTTTACAAAGTAGGACTACTACTATCAACCTCACCGAATTGTTGTGAAGACTGAAGATTAGTTAGATGATGGATGAAGGTTCTTGGCACACAGGGAATACTTGACGAATTGTATCTACATAACAGATATATATGTAATATCTCCTTACTAATCCTACCCTATTTAATTCCTAGCATTTCTAAAAATAATAACTATAGCATTCTATAGCATTTTCATACCTATCACTTAATGTGGGCATCACAATACCCTGGGAAATGGGTAGAGCAGGTAGTACTTACTCTTCTACTCTCCTAGATTAGGCAATACAAGCTCAGAGAGCTTGCCCAAGGTCATGTATTCCCTCTTGACTGGATTCTCCCCACATGCATTTAAACCTGCTGCACTAGCTACCATCTTAAACATAGGACAAAGTTGCCTCTTTCAACACACAACCCCTCCTTAACCCCCCGTCTGTCGATTCCCCTTTCAGCCAAGCTTTCAAGAGTTATGGGCGCCTGCTGCCTCCATGGCTTCACTGCCAATTCACTCATCAGCCCACCCCATCTGACTTTTGCCTTTTCACTAAATTTGCTCCTGGCAAGAGCCTGACATCAAGGTCTCTGCTCCCTCTTACTCCCGCCCCGACAATCTCATCCATTCCTGTGGTTTCAGGTGCCAACCTGGAAGTTCATCAGCAGCCCAGACCACTTTTCTGAGTTCTGGTCCCAACTCCTCTCGGGGTGGGACTGGGGGACAGTTAGGAGCACCCTTTTCACAAGAGTCCATGCATAAGACAAAGAGAACATGAACCAGAGTGGAGGCGATAGGACTAGAAAGAAAATGATGAATAGGAAAGACGCTTTGAAGGATTGCCAGACTTAGAGATTGAATGACTACGGGGCAAGGAAGGAGAAGGGGGAGTCAAAGGTGACACCAAAAGTTTAACACTTGGTGCCCCGGGTACTGTTGACACTAATGGGGAAGAGTGGAAGGGAATCTGCTTGGGGAGCAATAGGATGCATGGGCTGAAGACCTGAGCCTGGGGTAAGGGTGGAACATCTAAATGGAAACTTTTTTCCTTACAGTTTTCTCCTCCTGCTAAACCAGCTGCACATTCCTTCCCCAGCTCCATCCAGGGCCTCTCACAATGGCACTGTCTCCACTTGAGACTCAGAGACAGAAGGGAAATAATTTGCTTCTCCACTGGGGTAGGTCACTATCCCAACCCACAATGAACCATGGGTAGAACTTTTTTAGAGCATTTATATAAAATTCTAGGCTTCTGGAAGCGTTTCTGATAGCTTTTTGAAAAGGCAGGTCACAGGCAGACATGTGTGACCCTGTCACCTTAGTTCCCACACTGGACAGAACATAAGAAGCCCTGAAGGCGAAGTCGGCCACCTCAGGGAGTTTCTCAAGGTCTCTTTCGTGAATACAACCTATGACTCTACAATTCTGGGAGCGAGGTTTTGGAGCTTCCAAAAAAAAAAAAAACACCGCTGAGGAATTCAACAACCTCTGACATTTTTGAATTATCTGAAAACTTTTCTTCCCCTGAATTAGGGACTGGTGAGATTGTAGTTCGTGAATTTGGCCACATAGGGGCAACATACACAAACTCACCTTTCTTCAAACCAGTCTGGATTTGCTTTGCTCTTTAGTTGCCACTGCCAGCACAGACCCTCAACAACTCACGCAGGTAGCTAACCTTCACACCAGTCGCCTTTCCTTACCTCATTCCAGCGTGCGGCAATACGGAGGGGCCACCACTTTCTGAAGCCCTCCGGAGCTTCCTCTCAGTGTGGTCAGTTAGCTTCCTCATCTTCCCCCACACTTTCCCTGCCAACACCAGGTTACCTGTCCGACTTGCCTTGTCGCCCCAAGCCCTGGCCAAGGCCTCCCTCGGCACCTACTTGGTTGTCTTCTGACTGTTTTGCAGGTGAGAGCATTACCTCTAAGATTTCAAGTGAGTCCTAGGAACAGGGCGAATTGGTGCCTGGGATGAACAGGGGAGCTCCAGCAGCCGCGGCTGTGAGCGCCTAGACGGGTTATAAGTTGCCATGTTTGAGTGGGGGGGCCCCAGGCTCAGAGATTCTGATTTCAGTAGACCTGGAGTGGCTTCCAGCTATCTACATTTTAAAAGCTACAGGTAGTCCACTGGCCATACTTTGAGAAACATTGGCTTTTTGACCTTGGACATGTTAATTAATCTAAGTCTTGCTTTTCTTTTCAGAAAATGGAGAGAAATAAATGAAATCAGGTAAGCTGAATGCTTCTTTAGCACGGGGGTTGGCATTGAGACATGCTCACCAAATGCTGGCTTTTCCTGTTGTCCTCCTGGGGCGGGGGATCCACTGAGTTCAGAGGTGGGGGTGAGAGAGTGCCATGGGGGCTGTCGCGTATGCCAGGCTGTCACATGCAGCTGCACAACTCCAGAGGGCACCATCCTGAGAGATGACCTTGTGAATAGCATCTTCTAGAACTGTGGGAGATCCCAACCCTTCACAGGATACAGAATGAAGAAATTTGGGGTAAGGGCACTGGAGACGAACTTTGAGGATGTGGGGGACGCTGAGCACACACCAGCTTTTCAACCTTATCCTAAGTCCAGTTCACCTCTTCCTGCTCAAGAGAAAGTCTGGAATCTTTCTAGTGCTAGGGAAAAGGGTTGCTAAGTGCCCTTGAGTCACTGCCACAAGTCTCACTGCCCTGCTTGCCTGAGTAAAGAGGTGGACCAACCTCTTTGGGCAGTGAAGTGGGCTGATGTGGAGATGAGTTGCGAAAAGGCTGCCCAGCTTCTAGGACTATTCTTGTGCCACACTCTAGTCTTGCCCTATCCCAGCGCAGGGACCCGTCTTGCTGTTCAGGCCCCTGGACCAGTTCCGCCAAAGCCCCTGGGGCCTGGAAAAGGGGCTGGGGCCCCTTTAGGACATGGAGAGACCGGAAGGGACATAGATGCTGCGAGTTTGGGAGGCAAGTACAGTCTTCCGCTCTGAAACATACCTGGAGGCTGGTGAGGAAAAACACCAGCCAGTAAGTGTGGCCTCCAGAAGTCTGCGGAGTAGAGTGGGAGGAGGAGGGAGGGGTGGCTGGAATTGAGCGGTCAGCTGCCCACAGGGGGCACACAACAGCAGAAGACCCCTTTTGGGGTGGGGGATGGCAGAAATGGCCCCCCAGGTGGGCACGTGCAGCTCAGGGAATTGGCGGGCGGCGTCTATTTCAGAGTTTATGGTAAGAGGCTGGAGCAGGCACACACTCAGCACCACAGACAACACACCCCACCCTTTAAGGAAGTGGGGAGGAGAGCAGCAGGGGTGTGGTTAAGGAGGAGGAGGAGAGGGGAAAACACAAACCTGTCAGCCCTCTTACTCATTGGAGGCCTCCGGAGCGGCCGAGAACCCCTCACCTGCCGCAGCCCCCGCTCACCTGTACCTGCCGCAACCCCCGCCTCACCTGCCGAGCCGAGGAGCCGCCGCCGGAGTTGGCGCTTCTCTCCGTGTGAGTCTCCTCCCGCGATCGCGATCCGGGCTGAGCGCCAGCCAGAAGTTGGAGGCTGGACGAGGTGGAGGGGTTGGAGGGGGTGATTCCGAGGTTGTGGATACCTGGACGGGACCGGAAGTTCCTGGAAAGGGAGCCACGGACCCAGAAGTCGTAGCTGCGGGTGCGGTGCACGCCCGGGGCTTGCTAGCCTTCCGCAGGGGGTGAGGGATTCTATTTTTGGAGTTAATTTAAGACTAAAGGGTTTTCTCCCTCTTTGTCCTCCTAACATATTCAGACTGGGAAGACTGGGGGCGATGATGAGAAGGCCCAGAAAGGCCGCCTCCCTCTAAAGGTCAGATCAGAGAGCAACAAACCGAGGCTCTCGGAACCCAACTTCAGCTCCTGCCTTAGAGCCTGTCCCCGCGTCCTGCTCTCTCCCTCTCCCCATGCCCTTCAGCACCGCCACCCTGGTCATACTCCCATGCACACCCCACTGCCCCAGCATTGGCTTTTTGCTGAGATGGCATTTTCTGAATCAAGTCCTGACTGGAAGCAAGCAGAGCTCTGCAGGGGGGATAGAGGCAGAACTCTGGTGTGTGTGAGTGAATGTGTGTGTGTGTTGTGGGGACTAAAGTTAACACTTGCTACCACACTGGTTCTTTGTGAAACTACCTTCTGAATGCCACTAAAGGGTTAAGTTCTGTGCTGCCTTCTCTTGCTGTCAGGCTGTGCGTGGGCAAAGCCTTGGGTGGGTGAACAGGGAACATATGGGTGATGTTCTGAGCCCACCGAGCCCCACCACCTGCCCTAACCCTCAGCCATCTGACACTGGCGTCTCCCCACACCCCAAACTTGGAGCTCAGTTCAATTAGGCTCCTTTAAAGGGGCCACGGGGAGAAGGAGAGCAGAAGTTTGGACACAGAGGAGGCATTTCCCAGAATGCCAGAGGAGGAAGAGCTTTCTGTTGACCTGTAGCTAGATGTGACCAACAGGTGCAGTTGGTGTGGCACAATCAGGTAAGGGGTTGAGGAGGAGGCCCCTCCATGCCATGGCTGCTCTCTCCTCGCCTGAGTCCAGGCCAAGAAATGCTGTGGTGGGCCTAAGCCCAGAATTTCACGACTCTTCTCAGGGGAGGGAGAACAGGAGGCAGAGATGGAAAAGCAAGTAAAGATGGAAGGGAGAAAGGAAGTAGTCACATTCAAGAGACCCAGCTCTGGCAGGACGTTCTGCATTCATTCATTCATCCAATAAGCATTTACTGACTTCCTACCTGAGGCCAGGTGCTGGTGCTGAGTGTGGGAAGACACCAGTGCCTGTGACCGGCCCCGGTTCTCCAGAGCAGTATGGTGAGTGGTGGGTGCTGCAGCGGGAAGCTGCAGTGCTGGAGGGCTGTGGGAGGACACCATCGGGGGTGTCTGGGAAGGCTTCCTGGCAGAAGTGACTCTAAACAGACATCTGAAGTGTCAATAAGAATTAGCCAGGGAGGGGAGGAGGGGAATAAGAACAGCACAGAGCCCAGCAAGTGCTGAGACCCGAGGCCCGAAGCGGCATGATGCAGCCAGGAAACTGAAAGTGGCTCAGCATGTTCAGAGCATGGAGAGCGCAGGGGCGAAGTGGAGCTGGAGAGGTAAGTAGAGACAGCTCCAGAAGGGCCTGCTCAGGCTGCCATGGCAACTCCTGTGGGAGCAGCACTTGGGGCCTGTAGCCAGGCATGAGACTTCCCAGCATGCCTCTGACTCCAGGGTAGGGTTGCCAGATTTAGCAAATGAAAATACAGGACACTCAGATTTGAATTTCAGATAAGCAATGACTATTTCTCAAGTATAAGTATGCCCCGTGCAATATTTGGGACATACGTATACTAAGACGTTATTCACTGTGTATCTGAAATCGAAAGTTAACTGGGTGTCTGGTATTTCACCCGGCAACCCTCCTCTAGGAGAAGCTAAGGGTGCTACTATGCTGGGAAGTGAAGGGTGGGGGGTGCCTGAGCACCACGAGAACAGTCTCAGGACATATTTATCTTGTAGCCAGTCCTCCTGGACTCTACTTTTGGGCTCCTTCACTGATTGACCATGTTATTTCAAAAAAAAGAAATCAATTCCTTGGTCGCTTGTTCATCTATGCAGCTCAAGGAGGATGGCACCTCAGAAAGAAACTGGGCTTCAGAGGCTAATAGACCTGAATTCAAATCCCAGCATGGCCACTTGCCCGCTTGTGAGGCCTCTCAGGGACCCAAAATCCGCTTTCTGAAATGAGGACAGGAACATCTGTTTGTCCAGGTTGTTGAGAGGATCCGTGATAATGTATGTAAATCACCTAGGAGTGCTAAAGAAAAAGTGGTACCTATTAATTTTTGTGACACCTTCACAGCGGTGACCAGAGCAGGCTCCACAAAGTGCTCGGGGCTCATTTATTTCTGCTTTTATTTATTGAGACTCAGAGGTCCCAGGGGAAGTACGTGGTGGGGTTCCGCTCCTGGTGAGAGAGGGGTTAGCTCCTGAGCAGAGAGCTGAATCACTCCCTCAGCTCAGCCATCCCTTCCCAGGTGACCTGCTTCAGGGCAGGCAATGCCCAGTCTCCTCTTGGAGGACAGTGGGGGTTGGGGTGAGAGAAGTAGCTCAAAGAAGAATTAACTGAAGGGAAATGTGAATGTATTAAAAGAAAGAATCCACGTAAAACGCTTAGCACAGTGCCTGACACAGACAAATGCGCCATAAAATTTGGCTGTCATTATTCCCATTTTTATAATGAGAAGCTTATTAGAGAAATAGAGCTCGGGGGTAGAGATGAAGGAAGGGTGCCTTGTGAACCGTGTTTTGACTTTACTGGGAGCATTTGTGAGAGCAAATTAGGGGCCTCCTAAAAGGGAACCAGGAGGGAGTTAAGAATTTGTTATGAGAAAGAGGAAATGGAAAGTGTGTTTCCCTTGTGGGAACGGCTGGGTTAAAAATGGTCCCTCTTTCCAGTGGCTGAATCTCCCCATCCCCCTGCCCAGTGATAAGCATTTTGTCACCGGCTCTTTAGAGCAGCGTTTGTCCAACAGTGTTCAGAGAAACTCTCTGCCATGAGACAGTTATAGGTGTTCTCGTGGTGAAACGTTCAAATGAGCTGCTCTTGGAGATTTGTTATGCGTTTTTGCAGGGTCAAGGTTGTGATAGTCCTGCAGAAAAGACATCTGTATTGCTAGGCTTCACAGCATTCCCTAAATTTGACTATAGAACCCTTGCAGGAGCATGGGGGAGTACCTGTTACCATCTCAAGGTGGCTGTTGATGTGGGTGCAGTTCTGGGACCAAGCAAGTCTTTCAGGGGACAGTATTCATCCCATAACTCTAGCCAGAATGGTTCTAATTTATCCTAGACTCGGCGGCGTCCAACTTACAGAAGATCTTCAGGGACTGAGTGTGACTGTCCCAGCATCACATACCCCTCATGGACACAAACTCCTACCCATGTCAGCCTAGATCTCCCTACCACAGCTTATGCCCATTTCCCATTGTTCAGAGGACCCTGGGAAAAGTGGAAATCTCTTAGCACGCAGCCCTGCATGGTGATGGCAGTAGCTCCATGTGTCCTGAATACTGCTGAGACAAGTACAATCGATGGTGGGGGGGGGGGGGCGGAGGGAGCCCACCCTGGGGTGGACCCTGTGTGGTAGGTCTCCTGGCCCCTAGTTTTCCCCTGCCCAGGAGTCATGGGCTTGGGACCATGTGGCCCTAGCCTCCCAGATGACTGGGGTGCTGAGGGGGTCACACCAGGGTGGCTGGAGTAGAAATGCACAAATACTGAGGTGCTTGGGGCTGAATGGGGGGTAATTAGCAGAAGTTCCTGCTGACCTGATGATCAAGACTTCCTCTTAGACTCTGGGCCAGTTCTAGGGTAAAGGGGGAGGAGCAGGGATAGTGGTGACAGATTCTGCACCAGTAACCTGGTTGGTGGTCTGATGGTCAAGCACCCAGCCTCGGTCAGACGGCCTGGGTCCCAACTCCAGCTCTGGGACTCTCAGGCAAGTCATTCAGCCCTCTCTTCCTCATCTGTAAGATGGAGATGACAACAGGGCTTTTCATGAGTGTGAGGGTAAACCAGGAGTAATATTGCAAATATTAACAGCTGCTAAAGCAGGGGTAGGGATCTAGCAGAACCGACACTAGCCATTGCCCTGAGCAGAGTCAGTGCGACCCCGTGCTGTGTGCCGGGGTCCTGGGGAATCTAGGGGGTGGACAAGGCAGACATTTCAGGGTGGGGTAGCGAATATTTGCCAATTCGTATGGACTAATCAATATTTTAACATCCCAGATGCCCTTATGCACCAGCTTAATAATAGCCTCGACTGTACATAAAACATTTGGTCCTTTAACAGGCACACAGCAGGCACTGAATAAGTGCTAGCTCTCCTTATCATTGTGTTTTTACACTCATGGTTAATCTGAGCTGGTGGGGAAATATGATTTTTTTTTCCTGAGGAAAGAAGCCATCTCCTGAGGGGCAGAAGTCTTCTTGCGTGTGAGATCTCATTGACACGCATCAGGTATTCAACAGTATTTGCTTCTTGCCCCACCCTCCCACCCCCAATTCAGTGTGTTTGATGAACAGCCAGGCCCAGTTAGCTCTTAGCCAGCAAACAGACTTTCTACTACTGCCCAGACACTGGAGTCCGAGTGGTTATTTAAGGTGTTGAGAGAGCTGACAGGCAGGAGAAAATGGGCCTTCGCTTCCAAAGCTCTGAGCTGTTTGAGGGGGTGGCAGAGGGGGAGGGGATGGCTTTTTGAGTCACTCTGCTATTTCCCAAGGTATAATTATTACTCATGATGACAGTTTGATTAAGAGAGCCAACTGGAGACTGCGTATTCCAATGCACTTTTTACCTAGACACGACGGTGGATTGATAGGAGGGTAGGATTTTGTTTCCAAGGGACCCTCCAGGTAAGCTATGGGTGGGCTGCAGGAAGGGACATGCCCCTGGTTGTCCGGGTCCCCCACCTTTTACCTTTTCCCAGCACTAAGAGAACTGCTGCTTTTATGAAGCAGCCAGTCAATGTGATGAGAACTAAGATCAACCACTGCCAACACCCCTGGAAGGGTGAGCCTTCCCCTTTTCTATCTCGGCGACCGTTCACTAACATTTTCCTCCTCTCCAGTTCCCTCTTCCCTTTAATGTCCTGAGATCCACCCACAGGGAATCTGGCCACCTCACTCACTAGACGGGGGCCTCAAAGGAATGCACCAGGCCCAGTGGTAGTGGATTCAATTCTTGTCTTGTGAGCTAGTCTTCCTTTCAGTTAGGCCAATTCTCCTAACAACTTTGAGGGCACCAGGACTGCTGTCCCCCTTTTTCATAACCCTTTTTTCTCAGAGAGTCTTCCATCTGGCTCTCAGCTCCCCCAGCTTTTGCAGTCCCACTGGGACACATGCAGGCCCGGAGTTGGGCCTTGCTCTTGGTGGGGGGCAGGGGGCGGGAGAGTTCCCTTTCCCACCTGTGGGTGAACAGTCCCTCCTCTGCCCCTGGCCACTTAGAGCATCACGTCTTTGTCTGGTTTCTAAATTAATGTAGCTTGTCTCACCCTCCTACTTCCTACCTAACCCAAGCACATCTCTTTGTTCTCCAGGAGCATTTGGAGCTAGAAACCAGCTCCTCTCCCTTCAGCTCAGGTTTACGCTCTCCCCACCCCCAGTTCCTGCTACAGGCAGGTTAGAAGAGATCTGATACTCTGGCACCTTTGAAGGCCCTCTTATCAGCATCCTCTTATCAGCATCCGGTTAGGGTCCTTCTGCTATTTGCACAGACGTTCGGCTGAAATACAGTGATGTCAATTCAGGCAGTTGTAAGTGGCTGTCCCAAGCCCCCAGCCTGACACAGGGAACAGTCCCTCGCTCAGGGCTTTTATCACTAAGTGGAAAGACAGTCAGGGGTCAGGAGACCTGCTCTAGTTGAAGTTCTTCCACTTGCTACGGGGTGACTTTGAGTAAGTGTCTTCACTCTTCCAAGCCTCACTTTTCTCATTTGAAAATGAAGAAATAGTACCGCATCCCTGATAGAGTTGTTGAGAGAAATACTTGACTTGTGTGAAAATGCCCCATAGAACACCGCCAGACTCTATCCCTGAAAAGATGAAGAGTTTTGGTTCAGAAAGATGTGGGGTTGTGTCTTGACTCTGTCGCTTTTCACCTGGTGACATTGCCAAGTTTTGTAACCCCTCGCAGCCTTAGTTTCCTCATATGTAACTCATGCTAGGCGTTTGTTTAATATTTCTCCCCTTCTTAACCCTCATCACTCTCAGGGTATAGTGTTCTTTCCCCATGTTTGAAGGACTGTTTACTTTCTGGTAAGGGAGATGATACATAAAGATCAGTGACTGTAAGACAAGATGGGGACTTACGGTGCCATAAAAGAGGCACCGATAAAGAGCTATGAGGTCAGAGGATGGAGAGATTACTTCTGTCTGGGGAGTCTGGGAATGCTTCCTGGAGGAAGTGGCATTTGGAAGAGCTCTGAAAGGATGAGTAAGGTATGGCCATGGAAACTTGGGATAGTGGTTGTGGTCAAAGAAGAGTATAAATAAAAGCAGGGTGATGGGAAGGTGTGGTTTGAATGACTCATTTGGGGTGGAGCTAAGGATGCCAAAGGGCAACAAAGATGAGGGCCAAGGCTTGAACACAGTGGCTGAAGAGTTTGGACATTATTCTGAAGGCTGCAGGGAGCTGTTGAGATGTCAGTTTGAGTGAAGGGGACGTGATCAGGTTTGGGCAGCAACATGTGAAGTGGACCAGAGAGAAGAGAGCTTGACATTGAGGAAGAGCGTGTGGGAGACTGTTATAATAGTTCATGTTTTAAGAGTCTGGATAAATTATGTAATTGATGATTTGGGGACCTGGATAGTATCTGCTGGTTAATTGGAAGCTTCTATGTTCTGAGTTGAAGTTGGTTCTTAGATGAATTTAAAAGATGTAGGGTTTATGGGAGCATCAAATTGTTTAGGTTATATGAGTAATTTACCATTCCCCTTAATCCTCTCCTTCTTCCGTGTTTGGGGTTCACAGATAAGCCCTTTCCCATAGACCTCATCTTTGCTAGGTACGCACTAAACATCAGCCTGTCCAGAAGTCTAGGGGCAGCCTCTGAATGGCAGGCTCCTTGAGAACTGAGGTGCAACATGCGCTTAGATCTGCTGCCCCCATCCACTCTGGTCAGTTAGGGCTCCACCTCCAGGCTGGCCCTCCTCCCTTTCTTCAGCCCTCCACTTCTAAGAGTCCATAAGATGTTTCCACTCTAGTAACTCATCTTAAATGCTACATGTGGGAAACTAAGCTCATCATTTTCTCACACCAAACTATCTCCTGCTTCAGGCATCGCTCCTGTTTGTGCAGTGGTCCTTCTTCTAGACACTCAGGTCAGAAACCTTGGAGTTCAATTCCCTCTGTCCTCTTCTCTGCTTTTCTGCACCCATATCTTACTCATCACTAATCCTGCAGATTCTTTCTTCGTGCCTCTCATTCCTTCCTTCCCTTTACTCTGGCCCAACTCTAGCCTGAGCCATATTATCTAATATCATCTGACATTATCTAAGAGCCTTTCCCCTTCCTAACTTTGGTTTCCTCCACAGCTCCTGTGCCTGCAGGAAATCCAGATCCCTTATTTTACTATTCAGTGCCCTCCATAATGCAACCTTCGTCTACGCTTCTAACCTAATTTCCCCATACTTTCCAAACAAACCCTTCACCCCAGCTATCCTGGTCTGCTCACTGGTCCCCTTCAAAACTTGACTCAAGTCCTGTGTCCTGCCTGGAGCTCCAGCCCCTTTCACCTCCCGCAATCTGACTCCTCCCTCCAGGCTCAGTTCAAGACCCACCCACTGGGAAACCTGTGCTCCCCACTGCAGCCTCAGGGCTTCTTTGCATCCTGTGATCTCCCAAAATTTATCAGTTCTACCTGGTGTGAAATTCCTCTGGAGCAGGGAGGTGCTTTTCCATTTAATCTCCTTCCTAATTCCCTCAAATTCCAGGGAGGAGAGATTCCATTTCCCTCCTTCTCTATGTACTCACTGGCTCACCGGAACCAGAGGCGAAGCCAGTTGAGATGGAGCGGGGACCGCGTTCTCCCCCAGGGGTCAGGCTGCCCTCCTTGCATCTCCAGAAAGCGGAAGTTTGCTGGAGCCCAGAGAGAGGAGCGAGGATTTAGATCAGGAGCTGTATAACCCTTTACTAAACTACTCCTGCGTCTCTCCAATCCATGGGATCCGTGCCTTTCCCTCTTTCCCAATCCGCCTGCTTATTGAGCCTGTCTAGGCCAGGCTGAGTGACAGGAGAAAGATAGGAAGTAGGAAAAAAGGCAGGGAGCCTTGGTAGAGGGTGACATTGCTTTGGGAAAACAGGAGAGAGATTCGCAAGGCAGAGGTTGGCAGTTTTTAGTGACTTGGACTCCGCCTACCTGGGCACAGGCATAGGCTTGCCATGGTAACTGCACTCGGAGCTTTCTGGCTCCTGTGGTCCAAGATCTGAAAACACTTAGTCTACATTGGCACCTTTATCTCCAGAGGGTGGCCCTCCATTGTCCCCAGTGTGCCTCTGAGCCTTCTCCCTCTTTCTTCACCTGACTGGCCATGTAGAAAAACCCTTCCTGCACCTGTCTGCTAAATCCTTAGCTGCCAACAGCCCCAGGGGGAGGTGAAGGACAGAGAGAGCACTGTGCTGGGACAGGGAGCCCTAGGGCTGGTCCCTAGGGCTGGTCGCTCACTGGCTCCCTGCTGTCACTGCCCGCCTGGCCACATGCTCTGGGGTGAGTCACCTGGGTAAGCCTCTTCAAGCCTCAGGGTTTTTATTTGTACATACAATAAAGGGGTTGGGGACGTGTTAACAAGTGGAAAGCTTTCCTCAAAATGGATCTTAGGCAAAAACCCAGTATGTAAAAGTGGACCCTCCCAGGGTTGAAGTGGGGAGGGCGGGTGCCTGCCAGGCCCTGGACCTCCTTCCACAGTTGTCCCTGGACCCTCCCTGCACCTCCTGGGGCCCAGATCATCTTGGATCCCTTCCAGGCTCCGGTTCTGAGGTCCTCATTGTTCATATGTGATGGGGGCTGGAGAATGGGTCCAGATTCAAATGGAGTCAATAAAAAATTATTGCAAAGTAAGGAATCCAACCTGGGGTATGGCATGTGTATGTGCTGGGGACAGGGGAGTTTGGTATACAGGAAAGTCTTGAGAGAAGATGCATAATTTCCACCTCTGAGCAAATGCACATGTTTATGGGAAGAAAGTCCAGAGATTTCATCTGAGCTCCCAGGAACGTATGGCCCCCTAAATATTAAGAAGGACCCACAAGATTTTGTAATCAGTTTTACAAACTTTTCACAGAAATGACCTCAAACTTGAACTCCGTTTTAATTCAGACAAACTAGGCTGTAAGGTCTGTTGAGGTCAGAACCATCTCTGTACTGAGAGTCGTTATTATATCCTGAGGACACAGCTCGTGCCTAACACGTAGTCAGCATTCAATATATACAATGTGTGCTTGAACATATGTGTGCCTCCCAATAAGGAGCGTTGTTTAAAAAAAGGTAATGTGAATATGTCAATGTTTTAGGATAATATTTAATGGATTATTTTTAGTGACACGTGTTTTAAATCACATACTATATAAAATAATGCATTAAATGAAAAATACAGCTTTTCCTCAACTCTCCCTTTTTACAAAACATTCAACACTTCACTCACATCTTGACATCAGTGTCCTTCTCATCACTAGAACCATTTTTGGAATCAGCTATCTGTGTTCTGGACTATATCATCTTCCCTACAGTCTAAAGAGAGTTGGCTATCTCTTATTAGTCCAGACAGTGTTTATTCATTTTTTTAATAACAGATTTTTTTGAGATATAATTCACATACCATAAAATTCACCCTTTAAAAATGTACCGTCCAGGGGGCTGCCTGGTGGCGCAGCGGTTTGGTTCACGCTTGGCAGCCGGGGGTTGGCGAGTTCGGATTCCGGGCACCTGCCAACGCACTGCTTGTCAGCCATGCCATGGCGGCGTCCCATATAAAGTGGAGGAAGATGGGCACGGATGTTAGCCCAGGGCCAGTCTTCCTCAGCAAAAAGGGGAGGATTGGCAACAGATGGTAGCTCAGGGCTGGTCTTCCCCACAAAAAATAAATGAATAAATAAAAATGTACCATCCAGGCCGGCTCTGTGGTGTAGTGGTTAAGTTTGGTGCGCTCCACTTCGGCAGCCCAGGTTCACGGGTTTGGATCCCAGGCTCGGACCTATACCACTTGTCAGCCACACTGTGGCAGCAACCCACATACAAAATAGAGGAAGATTGGCATGGATGTTAGCTTAGGGCAAATCATCCTCAGCAAAAAAGAAAGAAAAATGTATGGTTTGGTGAATTTTAGTGTCTTCACCGAGTTGTGCGACCATCTATCTCCACTATCTAATTGCAGAACATTTTCATCACCCCTGAAGGAAACCCATACCATTAGCACTCACTCCTTATTTTCCCCTCTCCCCAGCCCCTGGCAACTACTAATCTACTTTCTGTTTTTATGGATTTGCCTATTCTGGATATTTCATGTAACTGGAATCATGCAATACTGTGTTCTTCTGTAACTGGCTTATTTCACTTAGTATAATGTCTTCATAATGTCTACAACATCCATGTTGTAGCAAGTGTCAGAATTTCCTTCCTTTTTTATTGCCAAATAATATTCCATTGTGTGGATATACCACATTTGTTTATCCATTCGTTAGTTGATGAACATTTGAGTTGTTTCTACTTTTTGACCATTATAAATAATGCTGCTATGAACATTCATGTATGAGTTTTTGTATGGACATATATTTCCATTTCTCTTACTTGTATACCTAGGAAGGGAGTTGCTGGATCATGTGCTAACTTTGTTTATGTTTTGAGTAATGGCCAAACTTCTTTTCACAGCAGCTGCACCATTTTTCATTCTCCTTAGCAATGTGTACTGGTTCCAATTTCTCCCCTTTCTTGTCAGCACTTGTTATTGTCTGTAATTTTGATGTTAGCTATCCTAGTGGGCAGGAAGTAGTACCTCGCTGTGGTTTTCACTTGCATTTCCCTAATGGCTAATGATGTTGAGGATCTTTTCATGTATCTATTGGCCATTTGTGTGTCTTCTTTGAAGAAATGTTTAATTAAATCCTTTAGAAGGTATTTCTTTTTGATGTTCACAATATAACCACTTAGTGTATTGCTTTTAAAGAATTATCTTTTAAATGTTTGTTTACAACAAAATTCAGCACTTGTAATTGTGAGGCTATATCCCTACAATTTACTGAACCTATATTACAGTACCTTGCTTCCTTTTTAAAAAAAACAATTTTATCAGGTGACCTTTGTAAGCAGCATCCAAAACTAGCATTGATTGAAGTGGTGTCAGGCTAATATTTTTTCCCAAACAGCATATTTTTGCTCAAAATAGGGTAATTGAGACAGCAGCCAAAATATGAAAGATTCTGTAAGAGCTAGAATATAAACTTCCTCTTTTTGTGTGTGTGTGAGGAAGACTGGCCCTAGCTAACATCTCTTGCCAATCCTCCTCTTTTTTGCTGAGGAAGACTGGCACTGAGCTAACATCTGTGCCCATCTTCCTCCATTTTGTACATGGGACATTGCCACAGCATGGCTTGATGAGTGGTGCATCGGTCTGCACCCAGGATTCGAAACTGCGAATCCCAGGCTGCTGAAGCAGAGCACATGAACTTAACCATTATGCCACCAGGCCGGCCCCTAAACTTCCTCTTTAATGACAGATAATTTGGAGAGGGGAAGAACTTCACCTTATATTCAAGCATATATGATATTGAAAAATAGATGGATGGATGGATAGATGGACGAATGACTTTAGGAATGAATGAATGAACAAAAGAATGAATGCAAGCTAGTGAGCCAGTCAATCAAGCAACCACGCCAATCTGTCCTTCGTTATTTCTTCTCAATTCCCACCGAGAAAACCAGCGCTGGTCTTTAATTTACAATATACAGAACCATATATAAATTGTTTAAAAAACAGTTTGCAGTTATAAGTTGGAAACAAGTGTTTTCTGTTGTCTGGAATATCTTTATCATCTTCCTTTAAAATGGGAGAACCTGAGTCTTCCCAGTTTCCTGGAGGTGGTTGAGAAACCCAAAGGTCACATGACATGACAGCAGGATTTGATTCCGGCTTATACGGCACTGGAGCAGGACCTTTAGGGACGTGATTTGACACAGGGGTTTTCTTGGGGTTTGTCCTGTTCGGGCCCTGAGTCCTCCACTGTCCTTCCCACCAGCGTGAGGACCATGGTTGCTGGTGCCTCGTGCATGGGCCTGGCACAAGAGGCCTTTCCTTCTCCCTTCTCTGGGGTGGGACAGTCTGATCTACCCCACAAACCACGCTCACTAGTGATTCACCAGCAAATTCCTCTGAGAGAGACTGTCCCTTCCAGTCTTCCTCTTTGGTCTTCTCTTCAGAAGTTACACGTGACCTGGAGAATAGTACTCTGGAGTTTGGGGTAGGAGTGAGGAAAGACGAGGAAGAATAGCAGGCAAGAGGACAAGATGGAGGCTGTGGGCAGACTTACAAAGAAGTGACAGAGACACGAGGGAAAATTAGAGAGGTGGCTTTTAAAGGCTCAGACCCTGGAGGGAGAATAAGTGACAGACGATATTGCTCTTTCAAAAGACCTTCATGGCAGCCACAGAAGGGCATGTTCCTGTGAGGTTTACTCTGGAGTGTGTGTGGTTGGAGTTGGGGTCAGGGAGCAAGGGACAGGGGAAGGAAATGGTGCCATGGCCTGGAGTCCTTCCTTTCCTGATGGTGGTCCATAAGGGAAGTTAGGGGTTCAGGTCTGAGTATATCAGAGAAGCATTTGAGTCCCTCCCACAGCATTTGAGTCCATTCCTAGACAGAATCCCAGCATTCTCCAGTGACAGCAACAGCCAGTCCTTCCTCCTGTACCAGGACAGGACTGAGTCTAAGCTGTCCCCCCAGGTGGGTGTTTCCCTTGGTTTTAAACCTCCACAAGGAATGAGAGTCTATATTCTTCCTCCTTGAAGTCGTGTTTCCTTTTTTTAGGTCGTGGGATCAGTGGCTTTGACATGGTGAATCTGAAGCCCAGCTCCACATTACTTAGCACCTACTGTGGGCCGGGCGCTGGGGATACAGAGGTGAACAAGAGACCATCCTCAAGGTGAAAGAGCAGCTCCCACAGTCACAGTAAAGCCAGATGTGCAGCAAGAGGAGGGTCAAATGCCACAGAGACGCAAAGGCCAGAGCTACCAACTTTACCAAGGGGAGGCTAAAAAGTCTTCACAAGCCAGGTGATGCTAGGGCAGATTATGAAGAATGGATGGGAGTGTACCAGGCAGGGAAAAGGCATGAGGTGCTCTTCCAGGCAGAGAACACAGCATATTTAAAGATAAGAAGGCACCGAAGAGTGTGGCCTGTTTGGAAAGCTGTGAACAGCTCAGGGAGGGGATCCAGTGGGATGTTAGTGGGAATAAAGCTGGAAGGATACAGAGAAGCCCTTTATCGCAGTTGCTTGGCATTGGACATTATTCTCTAGCAACAGAGAACTATAGGATATATAAGATAGCATATATATATATGGAATATATAGCAATAGGAGTTTTTAAGCAGGGAAGAGAGTCAGATTTTTGTTTTGGAAAAGAGTACTCTGGCCCCAGGTCAGGGCAGCTCTCGTGCCAAGCACAGAGAAGGTTTTGGCTCGGAGACCTGCAGACAGGCATTTCTGGGGTGTGGCCAAGGGCTGTCAACAGGGCTGTGCCAATGGCCTAGAGTTCCTGCTGTTGGCTTGAGTGTCCCAGCTAACCACACTGCCGCTGGCCAGAGAGGGTGGTGGCTAGGGCTGGCCCAGAGAGCTGGCCCCAAGGAAGAGCCCACTTCCTGCCTTCTTCCTGTATGTCTATGTACAGTGGAGAATGGGGCAGAGAGAACAGAGAGGGGCTTGGCCAGATGAGCAAGAATCAGCCTGCCTTCAGTGGGGGAAGTGAGGAGGGTAAGATGGTGCTCAGTCTGCAGGAACAGGGGATCTATGGAGAGGACACCTCCCTGGAAAGCAAGGGGGCAATGAGGCATCTATTTTTGCCCCAACAGTAGGAATAGGGTATTCCACAGGAATTATGGAGCATATACAGTATTCAGGCCTAGAAGACTCTGGTGGAGGGAAAGGGATTGGGCACAGGACAGAAACTCACATTCCACCTTCCCTGGGTGCCCCTCCTCCCAGATCTCTTGGCTGTATCATTCATTTATGCCAGGCACACATTATCTGGAGATAAAATTATTTTTCACAAGTACATGCATTGCTAAATGGAATGGTGGGAGGCAGGGACCTTGTCTCATGCCCCTTTTCCTCCCAATCACCTTCCAGCAAATGTCAGGATGTGAAACTTGTACTCAGTAAACATTTGTTCAGATCTGAGGAGGTTTTCGGGAAGAGATCTGAGGAAAAAATGCTAATCTCTAGATGGTCTCCAGTACCCATGAGATACCAAATCTCATCAGCTGCTGAAACAGATGAGTGGGAAGAGAACTTCCTGATTCCAGGATGAACACACTTTGGAGAACATTCCAGGAGCAACCTAGGTCCTCCATTGTAGCACAGAGTAGTGCTTCTCGAATGTCAGTGCTGTCTGAATCACCTGGGGGGCTTTTGAAAACATAGATTACCTGGCTCTAACTCCAAGGCTTCTGAAGCATCGTGTCTGGGTGGGGCCTGAGAATTTGCATTTCTGACAGTTTTACAGATGACGTTAATGCTGCTGGCCCCAGGACCATACTTTGAGAACCACTGGTGTGGAGCCACTTCTGTCACTTAGGGGTGTATATTAGATCCCTCTGTTTGTGGTCAGACCCAGGCAGCCATTTCTTCCTTTTTTGGTTTTGCTTTGCTTTGTTCTTAATAGTTCAGAAATGGTTTTGATGCCCACCCTTGTTGAAACACCTACTGTGTCTCCATGGCCTCCACCGTCCGGTCCCACCTTTCATCTGCCCAAGGCCCCCTGAGGGCTTGGTGGACTTTCCCAGCCTCTGGCCTTTGTCCATGGTGTGCTCTCAGTCAGGACTGCCTCACCCAGGCTTCCTAAACTCCCACCTCTCCGACCCCTTCAGGCCCTAACCCAAAGACCACCTCTGCCATGCCCTTCTCCCCAGCACCCCCGGTCTGGTTTCGTCTCACCATCCTCTCTGTTCCCACAACCCTCTTCCTGACTCTGATAGGACTTTCCTTCTGCCTTATTTTATTGTTGATTATGTGTGTGCCCTCTGTCTTAGCACAGATGCCATAACAAAATACCATAGACTAGGTGGCTTAAACAACAGACATTTATTTTCTCTCAGTTCTGGAGGCTGAAGATCTGAGATCAAGGTGTCAATATGGTCAGTTTCTGGTGAGGGCCATCTTCCTGGCTTGTCGATGGCCACCTTCTTGCTGTGTGTGTGGGAGGAGAGGGAGAGAGGGAGACCTCGGTCTTTCTTCCTTTTCTTATAAGGACAGTAAACCTGTGGAATCAAGGCCCACCCGAAGGACCTCATTTAACCTTAATTACTTCCATGAAGGCCTTATCTGCAGATACAGTCACATTAGGAGTTAGGGCTTCCACATATGGATTTGCAGGGACATGAACATTCAGTCCATGACATCGTCTTTCCCAGTTAGGCTATAAATCTTGGAGGTCACAGTCATCGCGCCTGTGTCCCCCCCCCAGTGGATTGTGAGGGAGCTGTTCAATCAGTGTCTGCTGAATCACAGTGAAGGTCTGAAAAACAAACCAAAACAAACCAAGGCCTGTTTACTTTGGCCCTCACCAGCCCCTTGTTCTTGAAACGTGTCCCCAAAGTCTGAGGAGATGAAGAAGAGAAGGCGTTTGCTGAACCCCGTCCATGGGATGGGATGGCTGGGTGCCAGAGTTGTCAGTGGGCTCGTCAGCCTTGAGAATAATTTGATTACTAATCTGTATCACTCAGGGAAGTACCACCCTCAGAGCTGTATTAAGAATGTTTTCCTCAGGCAAAAAATGTGCCGACTTTGGCATCCAAGTCAGCCTCAGGAATTTCATTTTATGATTGATCCTTCTTTTTTTTTTTTTGCACCTTCCTGTACTTCTTCCAGATCTGCTCCTTCCAGATCTCTCAGTGGACATGCAGCCAAGCCCTCACTCTGCCCTCTTCAACACCCAAAAAACTTCCAGACAGAGTTCCTCTCCCCCAAGACTGTCTTGTAGTTCTTGCTGTTTCACCTCATTCCTCTCCAATGAAGCCACTGAGGCTCACCAGGCTGATGATATCCCCCAACCTGAGGACCCTACGTGAATCACAGAAGCTCTGGGTGACCCAGATCCATCTCTGGGAACCACTGCCCTTTGCTGTTTATTTGCAGCTGTTTAATGATGGGGTCACCCTAAGGAGACCAACAGCTCGCAGAATGTGCCTTGAACAGGTTGTAGCTTATCTTCTCCACGGAGGCACTCTTGGTAATCCCCTCTCCAGCCTCTACCTTATTCATTAACCTTGTCACCTGCCTTCTGGCCTTTCTCCTTTTCTTCTGTTCCTCTGAGTGCTGTGACTAAAGGAAAATGTCATAAGCTTGAAGAAAGGACTCCTAGACTCAGTTCTTGACCTCATCTTCCACTTTTCAGAAAAATGGCCAGTATGTCAGCTCACTTCTCTGTGTGCCACCCGCCTCGATACCCTCCCCTCCCTGCCTCCGCCCCCCCCGCCCCCCCACCACCTCCTCCCCTTCCAGGACAGACTTGGGCCTGATATTATTGCTCCTTTAAATATGAAGCAGTTGAGTCTCCGGAGGAGGCGCATGAACGTTGGCTTGCACACAAACAGTTCACAGTCTTTCAGGGGGCAGTGTTCATAATGGTCAGGAGCAAGTGCTCAAACTCAAGGTGCGGCTCCTTACTTCCCGGTCGTGTGGCCTCTAGCACATTCTTAACCTTCTAATCCTCAGCTTTTATACCCGCCAAAGGGTGATGGTAGCAGTGCTTTGCTTAAAGAGATATTGCGAAGATTAAAAAGAGATAGTACATTTACACGTAGAAAGCACTCAGCATTGGTGCATTGCACGTAATAAGTACTCAACACATTTAGCAATTATTCTTATCAATGGCATACACTATTAGAAGACAGAAATATGTGTAACTGAAACGTGCCCTGGGGCCCCTGCCCCTGTCTGTCTGATCACACTTGGCAGAAACCCTAGCTCCACAGCCAATGGCAGCCAACGTCCTGCTGCAGGACCTTGCGTTTCTCACCACCTCTGTGCTGTCACATCTTACTCAGTCACATCCCCCCAAGCCTCAGAACTCAGCCCCTTCACCAGTTACCCCAAGAAGTCCAACCACACAAACCGTTTATAATTTTGTGGGATTTACTGAAGAATTGGGAGGAGGAAGAACAGTGTTATGGAGAGGGTCAGAGCCTGTCACATTCTGCTCTTTCCCTGTCTCCTCCCCCTCCTCCTTTCTTTCCTTTCCCCCTCCTTTTCCAGAGCAATGAGAAAATTTCACGTGCCCAGGCTCCTTGAGCCTCATCTTCTAAGTGCAGTGATTTAGTGGAGTATTATCTTAGTCTGCTCGGGCTGCTATAACAGATACATACACTGGGGGGCTTGTAAACAACAGACATTTATTTCTCACAGTTCTGGAGGCTGGAAGTCCAAGATCAAGGCACCGGCAGATTGCGTGTCTGGTGAGGGCTGCTTCCTGGTTCAAACAGACTGTCTTTTTGCTGTACCCTCACATGGTGGGAGGGGCGAGGGAGCTCTCTGGGGCCTCTATTATAAGGGCACTAATCCCATTCATGAGGGCTCCACTTTCATGACCTAATCACCTCCTAATACTGCCACCTGGGGGGTTAGGATTTCAACATATGAATTTTGGGGGGAAACAACCATTCGGACCATAGCAGGCATATTTCTAAACAAATACAGTTTTCTTACTGGAGGAATTCTGTTACCATCTCCTAAGGAACTAGAAACCTCATCATCTTTTACATGTGTTTAAACCAAGATGCTGTGTCCTGGGGCAGAACTGCCCATGTTGACATGTGGGTAAACCTCAGTGGTGAAGGTGGGGAGCTGCCCACCTCTGGGGACAGAGCAGCTGCTCTGTGTGAGGGTTTCAGTGGCTTGGAGAACAGGGTCTATGGGAATAGACGCCCATTCCCCTGCAAAGGCAAACTGAGCCAGGGTGGGGTTTTTTGCTGCTCGTGGAGGGAGGCAGTTGCTTTCCCCAGGCTGCAGACCTGACATCCTGACAATGGGACTTGGTAACCACTACACTGACTTTCTGATCAAACAAGTTTACAAGAGGTAGACAAATTCTATTACATACGGCTGATTCAGGCATGAAAAACAAACAAAATTTATGACAGAGTTGACACATGCATGGGAATATGAGTCAAGTAAAATGTATATAAAGCTGCTGTGGAGGAGACCAGGAGCTCCTGACCCTGGAGGCCACAGTGAGGGCTCTGGGCTGTGGTGGGGAACTTGGAGAAGCAGGAGAGGCTCATGTCATTGGCTACAAAGTGACTGAACCTGCCTGACACACTGTACCAAGGTGTCCAAACTCCTCGGTCCCCAAAGTGGTATTTATTTTTCACACCTTTGCCAGAAGAGCTGTTTCTTCTACCCAAATCCTCCTCGTTCCCTCTTGCTTCCTTGCTCTTCTTATTCACCCTTTGAAATCCTCTTTAGCTTTCAACTGCACCTGTGGGGCCTTCCTGGTCTCCTCTGGTGTGTAGTCAGAATGAGTGGCCCTGTTCTTGCTGGTCTCCCAGCACATGGCCTTGGGTGACAATGGGAACCCTCCTCCTTTAGACTCTCAGTGAGCCCTATAAGATATCTTACCTATTCTTAAATCCACTCTCAGCCATGTCTGTGACTTAGGCAATGTCTGGCACATGATAAGTTCTCCACATATCTTTTAAAAATCCATTCACTGTGATTCCAAAGTTAGTTAGTCTCCAAAGTTAGGAGAACCTGATTCAGCTGCAAGTCTGGTTGCTCAAGACCATGGTATATATTATAGGTAGTTTTCCCATTTGCAGATGGGGAGGAAAGAGTTCAAGAAAGAGGTTCTGTGGATCCTTTTTTCACTCTCTTCTCATAGAATACTTGCTTTCTGTTCACCACGCTGCTATGAGTAATGGGGAAAGTGATGGAGAGTCTCCTCTGACCACAGAAAAGTGGAACATCCCAAAGGACCAGAAATGCCCTCATTGAACAAATAATTATTTGGGGAAGGAGTGGGTAGATTGTTGAAGTCATCTAGTCCAAACCCCTTCTCATGGAGAAAGGTCTTTTCCTTGAGCACCTTTGAAAAATATCTCATCCAGAGAACTCATCATTGTTGGAAAACTCTCATTGCTAGAAGGTTCTTCCTTTCACTGAGCTGAACTCTCTCTGAAAATCACCCACTGGTGTTAGAACTGCCCTCTGCAACAGCCCAGAGGAATGACTGTTTTTCAATATGACAGCCTTCAAAGGTAGAGACCACCCACCTCTCTCTGTTGCTTGTTTAACATGAAGAGCTGTTTCCCTTCTTCCTTGCATGAGATGGTTTTCAGATGCCTTCCCTTTCTGGCTCTCCACTTCTGCATAAATTATTTTGTCATCCTCTTAAAATGTCACGGCAGCAGTAGACATAACACTCTACAAGAAACAAGACCTCCTAGCTGGTGGTTCCCACCCTCTTCGTCACTGTGGGCTCCTGTCTTTCCCCTCTCCAAATGGACCTTTTGTTTAGAAATATTCTGCTAATTAAACTCACCAAGCAAAACCCATCTACAAATCCCTTTAAGTTTGAATTCCTCCACCTGGCTGTCCTGGTCCCAGGACTCCTCTGCATTTTGTCTCTGGTCTGCTCTGCCAGCCTTGCTTCTCATCATTCTTGTGTTAGTCAGCTCAGGCTGCCATAACAAATACCACCAACTGCGTGGCTTAGACAACAGACATTTATTTCCTCACAGTTCTGGAGGCTGAAAGTCCAAAAATCAAGGTGTCCACAGGGTTGGTTTCTCCTGAGGGCTCTCTCTTTGGCCTGTAGATGGTCATCTTCTCCCAGTGTCCTCACTTGGCCTTCCCTCTGTTCATGTCCTTGTCCTAATTTCCTCTTCTTATAGAGACACCAGTCATATTGGATTAAGACCCACTCTAATGACCTTATTTTACCTTAATTACGTCATTAAAGGTAAAAACCCTATAAATAGCAGCGGAGCATTGGCTGATATAGTGCCAGAAGGCGAGAGGACAGCACAAAAAGACTGGGCAGTGTTCTGCTCTGACGTACACAGGGTCGCTAGGAGTCGGAATCAACTCAATGGCACTAACACCAACAACCTCGTTAAAGGCCCTATCTCCAAATATAGTCATGTTCTGAGGTACTGGGCGTTAGGACTTCAACAGATGAATTTGTGGGGGGCACAATTCAGCCCCTAACATTCCACCTTCATCTTGTTACACTAGTTTTACCTAGTCTTCTCAAAACACACCCTTTTTTTCATCTCTCATGCCTTGCTCCTGCTGCCTCTTGCCCTGCCTCCCCCACTTCTCTTTCAAGGTCACTCTTCCAAGAAGCTCTCATGCCAAGTGGTTGTCCAGTCTGTTTAGACATCCACAGAGGTGGATAATTCCCTTTCTTGTGAACCAGCCCATTCTGTTTGGTTCAACAGCATTCTACCCTAGCACTGTGGACCGAGAAAGGCCTCAAGTTTCACAATCCAAAGGTGCTTCTCCTCCCAGTTCAGATAAAATGATTTCCAGATAAATAAAATTACCTCTAGATAGAATAAGAACTGAGTAACAAATGGAAAAAAAACCCTGAAATATCCCAGAAGTTGAAAACTAATGAAACTAGATGCCCAAGACCTGTCTCCTCTGAGGTACTGTCATTGGAGAACAGTTTTAAACAGAACTTGATCCTCTTCTTATGTTGTGAACACTCAGATATTTCTTTATTTGCTCCCCATAATTCAGGAGTATTGCAGTCTCCTCCATGTTCACTCTGCAAGTCTGGGATCTCCTAAACTTCACCTGCCAAGATCCCTCGGTCAAAGCAAAGTCAACAGAACCTACTTTTCTTTCCACTCCACTCTGCAGCTCTTCCCCAGCATGCACACACTCCAACACACACACCTCCTAGAGCATCAGGCTTGCACATCGTCTTAATGCTGTCGCTTAGCAACCAGTAAGGGGAGTGTGAGCGCACTTCCCGGCACCATCCATGGAACACTACAGACAATACAAACAGTTCCCTGATTTCTCTCTGCGACTAAGAAGAAGGTAACTGTCAGAGGTGGCCAGCATTATGCTCCAGAGATATTGGCTCATCATCTGGGGGCTCAAATTGGTTGCTGCTTAGCTTTTACTTGGCATTGGGTAATGTCTTCGTGGGGGCGGCTGGGTAGGTGGTTCTTGAAGGGCCGGATCTCTCTGCTTGCATTTGTTCTCAGGATGCCTGTGATGCAGGCAGGGCAGCTTGCAGAATCCTCTCTGCTCCCACGCATCCTTGCCCTCCACCAAGCCTGTGTCCCCCCACAGCCACCGCATTCCCCACAGTCTCTTCCATTTGGAGGCTGTTCTTCAATGTTCTGGCCCTGCCCTGTTCCCCTCACTCTCCCCTTGTAACCCTCTTGTTCTTCCAGTCCTTGGTCCCTCTGCCTTTCAGACGCTCCTCCATGCTGCTGGACAGCCCCCAACTCCTCAGATCAGCCGTGTCCCTCCCTCATCCCTATCCCTTACATCCCAGCCTCAGACCACAGGGCCAGAAGCCACACAAGTGGGCTGAGGCCCACCTCCTGCTCTCTATTGGTGTCCTCATCAAAGACTGGATCCTGTGACTTGGAATTCCCAGGTGTCATATAGCGTGAAGCAGTAGAGAAGACGAGAGTCTGGAGTCTAGAGACATATATTCCAGTTTCAGATCCTTTTTTTGTGTGTGTTGACTATGTGATTCAGGTCAAGTTTCTTCAACTTCTCTAAGTCTTTGTTTTCTAAGGGAATTAGAATATTTGTGTCCCTGGGCTATTATGACAATTATATGAAGTAACAAATAGAAAGAACCCAGAAAAATACATAGCATGCAGTTGGCAAACTCTACGTATTCTCTTCATCTCCTTCCATCTCTACTTCTTTATTCTTCCTTTGGAACCTGCTCTTCCTCAAGTGAAAACCAGCTTTCTGGTTGGATTCCCAAGAGGCAGTGCCATGCAATCACAAGAATGCTGGGCTGGGGGCTGGAGGGTCAGCTTTAAGTCTACCACTTGGTATGTCTGATCTTGGGTCCTGCCCTCAACAGCCCTCAGGTTCCTTTGGTTCACCTGTAAAATGGTGCTAAGAACACCTGACTTGTCTAATGCACAGAGTTGCTGTAAAGCTCAAAGCAGATAATAGGTGTCAATATCCTTTACACATTTCAAGGTGTTTTACAAATTTTAGAGATAAAAATTATCTTGGACAAAGCTTATCTCATTTTCTCCCCTGTAAAATGAAGGAATTATATTCTAAAACGTTTAAAGCCCCCTTAAGTCCTAAAATTATAGCAAACTGAGATGAGAGTCATTTCCCTCCAAAGGCCTCAGTGGACAGAACTGAACCCTTCTTCATGGGCAATATTTGTCTTGTGGCTGTAAGAATAGATTGCAGCAATACTTCCACTCCCTAATCCCTGAGGCCCCATGACCAAGATGACTGGTTATCACCTAGTCAAAACCCCAGCCCAGGAATGTTCCAGAGGCTTCTAGTTCTGGCTTGGGAATGTATATAGCTCTGTCCTTTCAATAAGGAAAACAAATGAGTCAGAGCATGCCCCGGGCGTGATAGAGGTATTAGGGAAGCAATTACTAGTGTAGATGTTTGAAGTTTATGTCATGGATACTTCCATGGTGGTTATGTGTTTAGTAGTGGCCTGAAAAAGAACTGAATTTGCAAATGGAGGATACCTGAAGCAAGAGATATTAAAGTGTGTAACATCAGTAATTTAAAATCTTGACAATTGAAAGTCTGGCCAAGGATGAACAAACATTCCAGAGACACTTGAATTCTCTTCAGTGAGACTTCCCCCATGCAATTATAGGCTCTCCTTATGAAGAGGATCCCAACAGGAAAGACGGGTGATGCCAGCAGCTCTCAAAGCTCTGGCTTTGCTCGGACAATCTATTTCCAAGCCCTTTGGGGAGAGGGGTGCAACTTCTCTCATGGACTTGACTGCTACCCATCCTCCAATCCCGTGACTTCATGGGAAAGATGAATAGAGCCTTCTATTAAAAAGTTAGGCCCCAGCCCCAGTGGCCTAATGGTTAAGTTCAGCACGCTCCACTTTGGCAGCCCGGATTTGGTTCCTGGGCATGGACCTACACAATTTGTCTGTCAGTGGCCGTGCTGTGATGGTGGCTCACATACAAAACAGAGGAAGACTGGCAACAGATGTTAGCTCAGGGCCAATCTTCCTCAGCAAAAAAAAAAAAAAAAACAAGTTGGGAACTGTTGCTTCATTATAACGTTGCAAGAGGTCGGATATAGCACAAGTGTCAATGGTTAACCACAGTACCACTAGCTTTTAAAAAATATAGGTATCTGGTGGAAGAACAGTGTGGAGACAGATTTGATCTATGTTATGACTGGACCCATGGAATAGTTAGTCATAGAACCCGAGAATGTTAAGCTGGAAGGGACCTTGACAATCACCCAGTCCAACCATTTATTAACAAATGAGAAAATAGCCTCTAACATGTTAACAGTAGTTAATTTGGGATTGTGGAAATGTGAGTGATTGTTATTTTCTCCATTATTTCTTTTACTTTTCAAATAAAGATACAAAAATAAGAAAACAGGAAAATGACTGTACAGACAGAACTTGCCTAGCGCCCAAATCTGTTGACTTTTGTCCCTCTGCTTGTCCCAGGGAGATTCCGTCTGAGGCCAGAACTGGGTTTCCAAAAAGATATTTTGTAATGAGAATGTAGTCATGCCGCCAATTAGTCTTCCCAGTTTAAAACTCAAATTTAAATTATCAGCATTTTACAATTTCCAGGGTAATTTCACAAGCATTCTGTTTGAAAAAAACATAGACTTACTCTGTGGGGACTATTAAAAATAAAATGTCAGCTGTAAGCACATCTCTCAAAACACACCTGGTTCTACAGAGTTACAACCACCCTCAGAAGGATAATGTGAAAATGGAACCCGTATTTGATTTTCTTAGCCCACGTCCCACGCAGCCCGTCCACTTGAGGAAAGAGAAACACTGCTAATGGGGTGGTAGGAGCAGCGTGAATGCCATCCCCCGCATAGGCTCCTGTCCACAGCTCTTGTTCCCGTGGTCTCTTCAATAAATATGACTCAATCTGCTGTTTGGGCTCCACTTCCCCTGGGCAGGGAGCTGACAGCAGCGCTCCGCTGTGCCCATCATGGGTGACTGAGGGGACACGCTCAGGGGCCCCACTGCTTGGGTGCCCTCTTCTCTCCCCAGCTGACCAAGCTCCCTTCTGCTCTTCTGAGCATTGAGATCCTCGACCCTTCCCAGCCTCCCAAGTGCTCACCAATTAATATGGTGGTGTCTCCTTAACCCCCCCCCATTTTTTAAAAAAGTGCTGTACACTTATTTTGACAAACTGCTAAAGTGCTTTTCTCATCCACCTACTCATCTATAGAATTTGTAGCCTCTAGCATATGCATGATACACAGAAGGCCAAGTCAAGGTCAAAAGTGTTCCTGTCAACAATGAAAACAAAAGACAGGAAAAGCCTCCCTGCCATCTCTCTTCTTCTAAATGCTTGTCAGAGCAAGAATATGATATACTTAACGTGCATAGGGAATGGGTCATCTGGGCCAGCCCACACTTGTGAACTTATTTTGGCTGTAAGAGTCAGCCGAGCTGAAGCTTTAACTTATTTGGATGCACATTATTCTGAAGTCAAGGGGATAGTAACATTCCCAGGACTTTCTATAACAAGAACAACAAAAAAGCAATGAGTAGAAGCATGGGGTCTCCTTCCCCTAAGCCAGCTGAGGCCACAGGCACCTCAAGGAGACGGAGAAGTAGAGAACTGCATGCTTGTAGGACTGCTGATCTAGTCTCAGGATTACAGGGGATTTAATTCCAAAAAGATTTATTTAGAACCCACTACAAAAGAGGCCTGGAAGGTCTATAGCACAAATTTGCCATGAGCTACACATCCATGGGGCTGTTAATATTGGAGGCTGTGTTCTGTCAGATGCACAAGAGAAAGACAATGGAGCGGATCGAGAGCCGCCATGTCAAGCCAGGACATCACCCTTAGTTTTGGGGATGGCATGCCCTGTCCAAGAAAATGCTGTTGTTTGCCAGGATATCTTGAATGCATTGCCCATTGCTTGCCAAGCTGCTGGAGGATTTTTCTCCCTCCTTCTCCTTTCTTCTAATGGAATAGGAAGGGCCCAGTTCGGCCTAATTGTACAGGTCGACCTCTGAGTATAAGTTAGCTGAGCCTCTAACGCATTTGCTCACACGTGCTCACCCTCTCTCTCTCTCTCATACACACACACAGACACACTCACACTTTGGTCACCATAGCACATCCCCATATCCACCCCGTAATGGCAGATCAGACCAAGACCAGCACTGGAACAGTGGGCACTTTGGTGGTAGGGTTGTTCTAAGGGGATGCTGCTTTGGGGGTGTGATTTCCCTCTGTTCAGCTGCCTGAGGATGAACAGCTTGTGAGTTCCAACTCCTTAAACCTTAACAGTCACTTAGATCTGACCAAGGGCAGCCTTGGCAGATGTTTCCCAAGAGCAGAAGAGATACAGCATCAGCAGAAAAGGGCCTACTACTGAGGAAGAAGTGAGAAAAGGAAGGTACCACCCAGCTGGTATTGTCAGAGTCAGCACTCTCGTAGCTGTAGATGACAGAAACCCTAAAGGGGATTCACTGGCTCACATAGCCAAACTAAGGGAAGATTCGGGAAGCAGCTGAACTCAGAGACGACTGGAGCTGGGGACTTGGATGTGGCCAAGTGTCTCTGGGTCTGCCCCTCTGGCTCTCGCTGCATGCTGGCTTCATTCTTTTAGAACAACTTCTGCAAAAGGGAGGGGGCATAGCTGCTAATTGCATCCAAGCTGTCATCCACGGCCTTCTCACCCACAGGACAAAGTTTCCTTCCCTAAGCCAAAGTTTAAAAAATGCCAAAGAAGAGCTCTGATTGATTTGGCTAAGATCATGGGTGCATTTCTGGACCGATCCCCCCGGCCAGGAGGGTGGGGTGCCATGTCCGCCAGAGCTTGGGTAACGCACCCCATCCTGTGATCCATACCAGGGGGAGCAGGTAGAAGAGATGGTCTACTGTGACGGGCAGCCTCCACTGGAACTACCCAGTTGCCGTGGAAGGAGGAATAGTTCCCTGCAAAGAGAGCAAGTGAAATTCTCTGAAGAAGGGGGAGGAGGCATTGCAGACAGACAAAGCAATTGAGGTCCCCTGCAATAAATCTGCAAGCTATGGTCACATAGCAGTTTGTGATCTGTGGCTAGCAGGTTTGCATATCTGTTGGGAGGAGCATTAAACTTGAGAAATGGAAGGAAATGGTGACATCTAAAGTGCTTGGGAATTGGCAATGTATAATTACGTAATAGCTGAGAACTAAATAAAACTTTGCAGAAAGAGCAGGCAGCCAGGTCATGAATTAAATGTCAATAAATCGTCTACATACTGCTGGGCTGTTTGACAACAGTTATTATATGCAAGAGATAACTGAGCTGGACTTCCTGGTCATGTTGGCCTGCTTGTAATATTTAACAGACCAACTCACGTGTCTATTGGTTGTTCTTTCTTTCCTGTGCTTGAAGACGTCGGTATTAGTGACCATCTTCCCCCAGAATTAGCCCTGATTTTCAAGAATGATATTTTTATTGTACTGCATATGTCTGAAATTGAAAAACCACCTTGCCCTTCGATCTTAAGTGAAGGGTGTTCTCAGAGTAAATGGCTATTTTTGATTTTGCCTCTTAACTCTCCAGACTATACTTTGCCCTTGTTCAAAAGGAGCCTTAATGCTTTAATATTTGGCTGGTGGATGCATAATAATGACCTCCCAAAGATGTCCATGTTTTAATCTGAAAACCTGTGAATATGTTAACTTTCATGGCAAAAGAGACTTTGCAGATGTGATTAAGTTAAGGGTTTTGAGATGGGGAGATTATCCTGGATTGTCTGGGGGGGCCTAATGTTATCACAAGAGGAAGATAGGAGGGTCAGAGTCAGACAAGGTGATGTGACAACAGAAGCAAAAGTCAGAGAAAGAGACAGTAGAAGATGCTATTCTGCTGGCTTTGAAGATGGAGGAAGGGACCATGAGCCAGTGAATGCAAGCAGCTTCTAGAAGCTAGAAAACACAAGGAAAAGGATTCTCCCCTAGAGCCTCCAGAAGGGACACGACCCTGCTGACACCTTAATTTTAGGACTTCTGACCTTCTGAACTGTAAGATAAATTTGTGTTGTTCTAAGCTGCTAAGTTTGTGGTAATTTGTTACAGCAAAAGTAGAAAACTAACACAACTACCTTTCTGGAAGGCAACTTGGCAACATTACTCAGAGATATAAGAGTTTCTGCCTCTGACTCAGTCATTCTACTTCTCTGATCGTTTCATTAGGAGAGAGTCCTAGAAGACTCTCTCCTAATGAAACGATCAGATATGCAGAAATGTACTGATATATTAAGATGTTCATTACAGTAAATTATCTGTAATAGCAAAACCATGGAACTGCCTGAGGACCCTATTGGGGGTCTCATCTCTATCACAGTTGCAACCTTGTTCAAGTAAGAAAACATGACTCACTGGAATGACGGCCATCCTCCTTTAAAATGTTGCTTCAAGAATGTGTTGTAATCACGGGTGGGGATGGCCTGGCTTAGAAAATGACTGTGATGACAGCATTGCTGTCAATCTACTAACTTAACAAAAGCTCATTGAGCGTGCTGGGTCCTGGGCCAGAGGTAGAGGCACAGAGACAAAGGACGCATGTGGGATGATGGAGAGCTGCAGGAGCCAGAAAGATGGATGTGAACACACGACTTCTCAGAAGAGATGATGTTCCGCTTAAAACTTGAAGGATCACTAGGAATGAGCTGCAGCTGAAAAGCCAGTTGATGGAGAGAAGTCCTGTCCCCATTCTATGCGCACATAGTAACTGAGAGTAGAGGTAGGTCCTGGCTGCTCACCAGGAAGTCTGAGGACTCTGCAGCCTGAAGCAGGACTAGCCCTCTTGTTAAAGAGCTATGATCAATAGCAAAAAAAAAGACAGAAGCCACCCAGATGTCCTTCAGTGGATGACTGATATATCCATACAATAAAATACTACTCAGCAGTAAAAAGGAATGGACGATTGATACATGCAATAACTGGGGTGGATCTCAAGGGAATTATGCATAGTGAAAAAGACTCATTCTCGAAAGGTTTCCTACTATATGATTCCATTAATGTAACATTCCTAAAAAGACAAAACTGTGGAGATGGAGAACAGATTAGTCATTGCAGAGATGGAGAGTGAGTGTGACTATGAAGGGGTAACACAAGGGATAGTTTTCTCATGGTGATGGAAGAGTTCTGTATCTTGATTGTGGAGGTAGTTACACAATCATATGCGTGGGATTAGATTATATAGAACCACACACACACACACCCCCCACGAATCCATTAAAACATGGTGAACTGGATCAAGTATTATACCAAGTCAGTCCCTGGTTTTGACATTATACTAAAGATCTCACCATTAGGGGAAGATGGGTCAAGATTCTGCAGGACTCTGGGTGTTATTTTTGCAATTTCCTGTGAGTCTATAATTATTTCAAAATAAAAAGTTAAAAAAATAGCTACAGACTTAATTTCCTCTGGCTGATGACACTTCTTCTGTCCCAAGAATTTTCTCACCACTCAAATAGTTCCAGGTCCATTTCAGTTGGTGTTTAAATACATCATGGTTCCCCCATCACTTCATGGCCATGTAGGATAGGGAGGTGATGCTAGCAACTAACAGCAGAGGAGAAGGGAAAACTCATTTCCTCCAAATCTCCAGTGCATCGGACCACCCTGTGCCCTCTCCCTCAACGGCTGTTGGGAGCATCATTCCCAACCAGCAGCCTGTAGAGAGAGTGGCTGTGTTTGTGAGACCCCCAGACTTGTTGTGAGAGCCTGGTTTCTTCTCTCTCCTTTGCCAACTCTGGATGAGGGAGGGGAAATGGCAGGTAAACAGACTGGAGAGAGAAGCCTTTGTTGGAGGGGAGATTTGGGTAGAGTGAAGAGACAGCTAAGATCAAGAGACATAGCAGAGTCAGTGCTCTGGCATAATAGAAAAGGCTTGGGTTTGGAGTATTGTCTGAATTCATTCATTTGCTCAGCATGTGTCTTTGTCTGTTCAGGCTGCTGTAACAAAAATACCACAGACTGGGTGGCTTAACCAACAAACATTTATTTCTCACAGTTCTGGAGGCTGGAAATCCAAGACCAAGGCACCAGCAGATTCGGTGTCTGGTGAGAGCCTGCTTCCTGGTTCTCAGCTGTATTCCCTCTGTATCCTCACCTGATGGAAGGGGCGAGGGAGCTCTCTGGGATCTCTTTTATAAGGACACTAATCCCATTCATGAGGACTCCACCCTCAGGACCTAATCGCCTCCCAAGGAGCCAGCTCCTAATACCATCGCCTTGGGGGTTGGGATTTAACATATGAATTTTGGGGGGAAACAAACATTCAGTCTAGAGCAGCAGGTATTTATCAAGTGCCTGTTCTGTGATAGGCCTAGTGCTACATACTGGGGATACAGGGTAAAAATGGTCCCTGGCCTCGTGGAGATTATATCAGATGGTCTGAATTCAAGCTCTATTGCTTACCAGTCTTGTGACTTCTGAAAAGTGACAATATCTTTGAATTTCAGTTTCTTCTCTGCAAATTGGGGTTACTAACCCAACCTCATTGGATTTCTGTGAGGTTTCCTGAGATGGTGCGTTAAATGCTTAGCACAATATCTTAAAAGTGGTAGGTGTTCAGTGTTTTCATTAGTTCTTACCATCCCCTCTCTTTGCTCCCCTTTTATATGGACTGCTTGTGACCATCTGAATTCCACCAGGCAGCACACAGCTCAGTACTGTAGGTTCGGTAGAACTGAATGCCAGGGTGTCTGCACAGTTCTGTAGAACTCAGGCCACGTGAAGTTGGGGAGGAGAAAATGCTTTTAGTATTTCTGTTAATTTTTGCTGTATATTTTTAATTTTTTGTGTTTTCGTGTGTTTATTATTGTATCATCTTGGTGAATTTTTCCTTTTTAAAATCACTCTTCCTCATAATCATATTCTTAATTTTTTTCTTCAAATCTAGATTTTTTTTTTTTTTTTTTTTTTTTTTGCTGAGAAAGATTTGCCCTGAGCTGACGTCTGTTGCCAATCTTCCTCTCTTTTTGCTTGAGGAAGAGTAACCCTGAGCTAACATCTGCTGTCAATCTTCCTCTTTTTTTGCTTGAGGAAGATTAGCCCTGAGCTAACATCCATGCCAATCTTCCTCGGTTTTGTATGTGGGTCGCCACCACAGCATGGCTGATGAATGGTGTAGGTCCCCACCCAGAATCTGAATCCATGAACCCAGGCCACCAAGGGGAGCACACCTAACTTAACCACTGTGCCACAGGGCCAGCCCCTAAATTGTCTATTTCATATATTGATATCAACTTTCTTTCATTTAGTAATCATTTGGTTTCTTTTTTTTATCCCATTATTTTCAACTTTTCTATGTCTTAATCTTTTAGGTTTGTTTCTTATAAACTACATATAGCTGGATTTTTTAAAAATTGAGTCTGAAGGTCATTGTCTTAACAGGCAATTTAACCTTCTTTTATTTATTAAGACTTCTAATATATTTAGTACATTTCTACTATATTATTTTCTATTTGCCATGCTTTATTTTTGCCTTTCTCCCACCTTGTTGCCTTTCATTGGATTGATTGCGTTTCTTTTATTTCCTCCTTTTTCACCCTCCTGGTTTAGAAATTTATCTTACAATTCTATTACTTTAATGGTTTTGCTCATTTTTAACACATGACTACTTGAACCGAGAGTCTGCCCTTAGTCCATGTCATTACCCTCCTCCCCATGTGGAAGGACTTCACACGCTGACTCTGACCTTCCTCCTCCCATCTTCCAAGCTATTACAGACGAGTATTTTAATATTACCTTCTTTTCAAAATTCTCCCTCCCAAATTTAGCCAGTAGGATTATTATCTTGGACTTCTCATACCTTTTTCTTTCTCTATTTAAATATTTCAAACATGTCTTTTATGTAAAGTCCTGAATTATTCTATTAACTTCACTTCTCAATTTTCTAGTCTATAATTTGCATTGGCTGAGCCTTCCACAAGTCTGGTTGTTTGCCTGTGTGGTTTGTAATTTTGAATCGTGTGTCTGTGTTTGTGGGGAGGGGAAATTCCCATGTATTTCTGATTGTGGAAACGTCCTATGGAAGTTTGCTTTTTCCTCTGCCTGAATCACTTGTCACCATTTCTGGATTTGTCTTTATTTTATTACTTGGATTAGAATTCCCACTGCACATAAGCAGAATGGCATAGGCTTTGGTTTGTAATTTCTTTCTTTTTTTTTTAACTGCGTCCCAGGTAGAAGTCAAACTTCCTCACCTCTGCGGGCTGGTGAGCCATGTTTCCGGTACCCATCTTACAGTCAGGACAGCCATTTATTCTCTGTGCTCAGGCCCTGCCTTGAAGGGATCTGAAGCCGGATGACACGGCGTGGACATAACCCGCAGGTCTCCACCAAGTTAGCTCCCAATCACTGCTCTGGATGTGAGCCCCTCTAATCCCGATACCTGAGAATTTCCTCTTTCCAGCTTGGGTGTGATTAAGACTTATTTGTTACATTTTGTCCAGCATTTCTACACATTTGGAGAGGGACAGGCCCAGTCTGCATTAGGTCAGTCTCTCACAATGACTGTGAATCATACGATCTCTTCTTATACTGGCGGAAGCTCCCCTTCATTTTTTCAGTCAGCAAATGTCACTGAGTCAACTAGATTCTCAGGCTACGGTGCAGAGTGAAGAGACTCCATCTGCCCTGCCCACTCAGAATGTAACATCCAACGAGGGAGACAGACTTGAATCAGGTGTCTAAAGGATAAACATAAATTTGCCACTCTGGCAAATGTGGCTAAGGAAAGGCACATTGTTCTATGGCAGTGGGTGCTCTAAGTGGGGTCTGACTCAGCCAATGGCCAGGAAAGGAGAAGCAAGATGTCACAAAGGCCCCAGGACAGCCTAAGGGGGATTTAATTGTAAGGGGCAGGGTTGTCACCAGGGACCTTCCTCCCCCCCCCCCCTTCACTGTGTGACCCCGGTCTGATTTGGGAGCTTAACTTTCTGCCTGACCAGGTAGCAGGAGCCATCGTGATGAAACCCTATGGGGTGGGGGTAGATGTGTGGGTGGATGGCCGGGGGGGGGGCAGGATTTCCCCTGGCACGATGCCCTAGCTGTGAACTACCCCAAAATGATGCCATATATGCTGTGAACTAAAAAAACAAAAAAGGATGTGAAAGACTTGTCCACAGAATGTTGCACCTGGTGTATTTTGCCTAGCAGAAATGGAGGAGGGGGCAAAAACTGTATTTTTCTTGCCCTCTGGGTCTAGAGTTGAGGATTTCTTCTCCTTCTAGGTGACAACCAGGAAAAAGCACCCTCAATTATTCTCTAAATAAAACATTTTGGTCATTCAAATACCCAGTGGGTTGATGAAGGGAAGGGTGGGGAGGATTGAGCTTTTTGAAGGACAGAGCCCTGAGTGGGCAGAGCCATGGCCCAGCTCTCCCTCCGAGTTCCTGATGGGACCATGGGTAAGGGGTGCATGGAAGCTAGGCCCCCTCTCTGTCACATTAGGAGTTGCACTAAGGGAGCTAGAAGGACCCTTCTGTCTCTGGGAGCCCAGACAGTCTCCCTAGGGAGGTGGGTGCTGCTGAGGCCCAGCTGCCCTTTGTTTCCAGGTCTCCAGTGAGGTACAGCCCCTTGGGTCTCTATACCCAGAGTCACCTCACTCACCTCCCCACCCCCACTTCCTGTATCTAATGACCCCAGTGATCCAATACCCTCCCTCAGGAATGTTTCTCATCCTCAAATCTATCTTTGCAGCCAGCTCTGCCCAGTTGTGCCAAGAAAATGCAACCTCTGCGTCATGAAATGGTCATGAAATGAGGAGCTGTGTGTGCGCCTATTTGATGTTGACTAACCTGCCCTGGTTGGGGTGGTAGGAAAGGGAGGCCCTGTTCTCCCTTTGGATCTTCCTTTTATGGACACAGATTGCTGACTGACCCTGGCAGGCTTCTTCTACTCCAGGTCTGGCGCGAGCCTCCTATCATTCTGCTGACCCAGTTCATAACCCTGGAGGCAGGGTTGAAAACTGAAGCCTGTGGCAGTGCCAGAACCCTGTGCCTCCCAGGGCGTTGTCTCCTCCCCCGTCCCGCCCTCCTCCAGGCCAACCTGTTCTCCCCTTTCCACTTCCTGGGCGTGATTCACCCAGCCAGAGGTTCCCTCTCAGCATGGCAGGTATGTGTCATTTCCTTCTGCTGGTAAGACCCAGGCTTTCAGTGTCCCCCCACCCCGCCCCTGTGACTGGGCTAGTCTGACTGAAAAGGGTTGAGGAGTTGGATCCTCAAGCCTGCAGCAATATCTGGGTAGAGATTTATTGTTGGAGTGAATTTTTCACCTGTGGGAGGCTTTCTGTGTTTTCCCTGAGAGGTGTTTGAGATAAACAGGGGACTGGGATAGTCTGTTTCATCCTGTTCTCTTCCATTCAGTCACTACCCATCCCGCCTTCCCTGACATCTTTGGCAAACCAGCACCCCACCCGTGCCACCATCTCCAGAACTGTTCCAGTTTCCCCTCACCTTCTCCCCAAAAAGTGCTTCCCTGGGACTCTTTGACCTTGCAGGCGACCCCTTTGTAGCAGCCCACCCCTCACTGGGGAGACTAGTGGAATGATCATAAGCCCTGTGGTTGGCAGGGGGGACCCAGCCTCGCAAGCCCATCACTGGCCATCTTAGTGCTTCTCTCTCAGAGGAGCTCTGTCAGAGCAAGATGGGAGTCAGCATGCAGGCAAAGAGCTATTCCTGGGTGAAACCTAGAACCACTGGATGGGAATGAGGCTTAATAAGTGCTGGCATGTCACAGCTCTGCCAGCATTGTCCCACTTCTTTGTGACAAGGGCTACACACAATGCCCATGTGGCCAGAGTCAGCTGGGAATTTTTGTGATATCAGCTCTGGAGTTAGGTCTTCCAAGGCCAGCAGCCACTCCTGCTCTCCTCAACGGTGGAAAATGGGTAAAAGCACAGGGTGTCCCACTGACCCTGGGAGAATCTCCTATTGGGGTAAGGACTAGGATACAGGCCAGCTCACTCTGTCAGGCCTTGGTGTTTCTGTGGTCTTAGACCAAGTCCTGAGGGCCCCATCTTGAACTAGCGGGAAAGACCTTGCTGGAAGCATCTAGGGAGATGAAGGATCTGAAGATCAAGTCTTGTGAGGACTGTTAAAGGACTTGAAGCAGTTTAGACTGGAGAAAACCTGGAGGTGCAGATGAGCTGTTTTCAAATGTGGAAAGGTCATTAGGTGAATGTGAGATGTGTTTTGCTGTGTGTATGTCCAGAAGGCAGACCCAGGAAGTTACAGAAAAGTGTATTTGGGCTGAATGTAAAAGAAGACTTTCTTATAATTTACAGCTCTGAACAATGGAACAGGCAGCTAAAATTTTGAGGTAGTGAGTTCCTTATCACTTGAAGAATTCAAGCAGAAGGTGGCCAAGAGGGAACTCCTGCACTGAGCTGAAGTTTGGACTGCACCATCTCTGACAGCTCTTCCCCCTATAAGCCTCGGGGAGTCTGATTCAGGTCTAGCTCTGCCCTTTCTTCCAACTCCACAATGCTCCCTCCCATAGCGTCTCTCCATCTGTCTCATCACAGACCTCCCCGAGCAGGACAGAGGTGCACCGTCTGGCCTGCGCCTGTGCCTGGGGTAGGCTGTGTTGACGGCTCTTGGCAGGAGCCCCAGAAAGGTCAGCCACGTGCTGAGCTGGTACAGTCACTGAGCATTTCTGTTACATGTTTCTGTGAATTCTTACTGGTCATCTCACCCACCCCCAGTCCTGTGGGTCAAGATTACTCTCCCTCATGCTGCAGATGAGGAAGTAAGGAAATACCCAGGCTACTGCAGGGCTAAGATTAGACCCAGAGCCCGCCCTCCTGTCCCTGATGCCACCCGTGGAGAGCCTGTGTGCCAGCCTCCATGCTGTGCACACGCCCTACACACAGCCTTGAGTTGAATCCTTATGGCAACAGCTGAAACAGCTGTGTTATCGTCCCATTTTACAGAGGAGGAAGCCAAGGCTCAGAATAGTTGGAACTGTGTCTGCAACACAATTAGTAAGGGACAGAGCTATGCTGCTGGCTCCTCCACCAGGAGCTGCAAGGGGATCCCACGGGTGTGCGAGGAGCGGGCCCCACACAGCTGCAGAACATATACCCCAGGGGATGGGGCCTGGGCCATTCAATCCCATACTCCTGGGTGAACGATGGTCTACTCCATGTATTCCAGGTCTGTGCGAAATGCAACTGAGGGAAAAGGTGTAGAAGATACTATTCCCCGCTAGCGAGAAACCCGTGGTCCAAAAGAGTGAGCATCGCATGTTCACAATAAGCAAGATGTGCCAAATAGGGAACAAAAGCTCATCTTATTGATGGACGGGAAGGAAAGCTTCACGACAGAGATGGAACTTGAAGTGGGCTTTGTGAAAAGGAGCCTTAGACAGGCAGACAAACTGGGGCATGAGGATGGGAGACATTGCATTCAGAGCCACAGGGACCAAACAGAATCAGGCCCATGAATTCTTGAGCTATTGTTAAGCAAGCGTGATTGACCCTCCCATTTTCTCTACCCACCCGTGGATGACCCCAGCTCCAAACAGAACTTTCCAGCCCAACCTTCTCATCCTCTGACTTGATGAAGAGCCTTACCATGCTCCCATTGACTGGAGAAGGTTGTGAGTGACATCGGCTCCTCCTTCAGTCAGCTACTAGTTCCTGAGGATTCCACCTCGGACATCTCCCTTTATCCGTCCCTTATTGTTACCTCCCATCCAGGGTGAGACTAATTCTCTTTCCTAAGTCAATGCATCAGCCACCAAATTGCTGCCCCCAGGGTGTTTCATTGAAGATCTATCTCACACATAGCTGTCAGGTAGAGTCACCTTACACACCTTGACACTTTGAATCCTAAGGAGGCCTTCACTTTCCCTCTGTCTTGCCCACATTCATTCCACATTTTGCTGACAACCTTCCCGGCCCACCTCCTTTGTTTACAAACCTATCCTTCCTTGAAGGCCCAGCTCGGATGCTGCCCTTCCCAATCAGGTGAAGTTAACTCCTTTCTCGTTCGTTGCTCCCGCTGTATAATTTGATCTGTAGCTCTTTCCACACTCTGCCCGGTGGAATTAATTTGTGGGCACATCTGTCTGCGCAACCTGGTTGTAAGTTCCTGCATCATACCTCGCCTTTGTGTTCTCTCCTCTGTCCTCCCACTTGGGGGGTACTCAGTGATGTTTGTTGAGTTGTTTTTAATCACAGTCCCTGGAGTCCAGCCCTCGGCCGAGGAGGGCAGAAGGACCTGGGAAAACAGCTGCGCACATAACTTAACCTTGGTACAGCGTGACACACCTTTCCTACGGGAAAAGAAACAACTTAGCAAGAACAGGGGTCTGCCAGAGCCCTGGCTGCTTTCCTCCACAATGTGACAATGTCCTGTATGTTTCCTTGAGAGATGGTGTGGTAGAAATAAAGAAGTAAGAGATAGGTCTGCTATTTCCTAGTTCTGTGACATTGGGAGAGTTACTTTAACCGCACTATGCCTCAGCTTCCCCACATGTAACATGGCAGGAGAATTATAGTACCACCCTCTTTGCTTTGTCTTGAGAATTAGTATTTGTAACTGACACATTAAAAATACCCAATATTTGTCTATTAATCTATAATTATTATTACTAAAACCTATGCCTCCTCCTAGAATGCAAGAGGCACACATCTTAAAACTAGGGAGTCAGGAGATGCCCCTAGTGAGGGAGACTGTTGGAAATTGACCTTCTTGTCAAAGGCCTCAAAGTGGACCCTCAGAGGGTTCAGATATAGGATAGGTTTCTGAAGGACTGCAGACTTAGCAGTCCTGAGAGAAGAATTCCAAACACCAAACATACCTTAGATTTTTATAGTGTTTCCCATTGGCACTGCCCCAGAAACACAAGCCCTCTGGCTGTCAGCCCTGGAACCACCCTCCTCATCTCTTCGTTACTCTGCCACAGTCGAGATGTTCCAACAAAACTTCTCAGTTTTTTTTTCAAATAGGACAGGGACCCACCTGATATTCCACTTCCTGTGATCGACAGGAAATGTGAACCCAAAGAGGCAGTCATGGCTAGAAACTTGAGTCTTAGGGTGACACAAGTCACAGTCTAGACAACCTCAGGGGACTCCATCCCATCTAGATCCTAGAATTAGTTCAACCTCCCTAAGGACAGACGCCCCCTCAAGGCCTCCCACCTCCTCAATCTCTGCTGCTGTGTTCTGAATGTATCCCCCCACAAATTCATATGTTGAAACGTAGCCCCCAAGGTGGTAGTATTAGGAGGTGGGGCCTCTGGGAGGTGATTAGGACATAAGGGTGGAGCCCTCATGAATGGATCGGTACTCTGATAAAAGAGACCCCAGAGAGCTCCCTTGCCCCTTCCACCATGTGAGGTTACAATGAGAAATCTGCCACCTGGAAGAGGGCCCTCACCAACCCTGCTGGCTCCCTGATCTCAGACTTACCAGTTCCAGAACTGTGAGACATGGATATCTGTCATTTATAAGCCACTCAGTCTATACTGTTTTGTTACAGCTGCCCAAACGGACCAAGACACCATCCCAGGTGTTTGCTAGTGCACCTCCCCTTCCCCCCGAGGAGGTGGCTGGCAACTTCTTCTAGGGCTTCAGACTAATCCCCACCCCCCTACTTCCCAGCTCCATAGGTTTTATGCTAACCTAGTTTGTTTCACATGTAAACAGCACAGTCTTTCCAGGAAACATCCAGCTTCTAGACTTGGGCAACCAAGGTCTTGCAGTGGTAGGCCAGCCTTGGCCTAGTGAAATTTAGCAAGTCTTTCAGCTGGCCAGATCGGGGTCTGCCAAAAGTCCTACAGAGCCCCTTCCAGGCCAAGATCAGAGCAGGCATCCAGGAATGGCAGAGACTTCTAGCCTCCTACCTTCGCCCTCACTAGCTAACCTCCCACTCCTGGGGAGACAGTTCCTGAGCAGGGTTCCTGTGCAGGTCAGGCTTGGCAGGTATGCAAATTGCTTGTGACTGAGCCTGTATCCCCAAGGGAGGCAGGAAGTCCCGTTTGAAACTTCTGAGCACGTAGAACAGAGGCCGGGAAAGGAGCCTCTCGGCTCCCGGCTCCAGTTCAAGTAGTCAAGTTTGTGTCTGTGGGTCTATGTGTGTAGAGAGGAGAGGGAGCTGCAGGGTGGTGGTGGAGAGGGAGACTGTGCAGAGGGAAGTGGTGGGAAGCAGCCTGAGAAATGACACTGGGTAGAGAGGAGAGGAAAGAGGGGCAGGAGGAGGCTGGATTCTGGCTTAAATCCTCAGTTTGAAGAGGTAGACGCTCCCTGAAAACAAAGTCTCTAAAGTTCTAGAGAGATCTGGGCCTCTTCCATTTTTAGAGACTCTCTGCATTAAGGAAGAACAAGAAATATGAAAATAGGGCAACAAATATCATGATGTGTTTTAAATGTTTACTTTCACCAATTAACAATTTTAAACACACACACACAGTGACTGCATGAATGGGCTCACTTGGAAATAGTGCCAAGGGCCCTTTGTCCTGTGAAGCCCAACCGAGTGGCCCTCTAGGGGGCATAGGGAGGCAGCTGGAGGGCCTGGTATTCTGGGCAGTTAAACAAGAAATCCAGAACGTGAGTCCTGGAAGGGGCCTGGATCCCCTTGGTTTTGCTGAGGTTGGTGAGAGACTGAACAAAGCAGGCAGGCAGGTCTCCGGGCTTGTCCAGGTATCCTTTCTCAGCCAGATATCCACCCAGGCAGAAGGCAGCCTGTGGCCCCCAGGGAAGATCTTCTCTCACCCTTGGTCACCCTATATCTGTCCCCTGCAAGTGCAGTAGGTGTTGATTGGGGGAACTCCTGTCAGGATCTCCTTGACTCCTCATCCACACCTGGGAGACAAAGAAGGCCCCATGAACTAGGATGCAGTGGAGTCAGGCCCAGGCTGGGCCTGCTTTGGGGATGGGACTGGCCCTCCATGCATCCAGACCACACCGCCCTTGTTACCAGTTCCAGGTAGCTGAGGACCATCCTTTCCCTTTGCCGTGGGGTGAGTGGATGACGGTCTGGTGCTCGTATCAGAGCTGATGCTCATGTTGGGTTATTTCCGAGGAAGGTAAGGGAGCAGAACAGCTCTTTGCCCAAACTACTGATCTCTCTGCTTCCCTTCCAGTAACAAGGACTCTTTCCTTGACCAAACTTTAGTCAGGCTCCTCTGAGCCCTCTTCTCAACTAGGCCTCATCCTTGGCCTGTCAAGAATCCCCCACCCTTGACAGCTAACCAAGTTTCTCTAGTAATTTTCCATCCACTGACTCCCTCACCCTGCCCGTGGGCTATCAACCCCCAGCTGCCCTTGTTGTGTCTGGAGATGAGTTCAGTCTCTCTCCCCTGTAGCAGTAGTCTTAAATAAAGCCTTCCTTGCCTCTTTACCTCCATCTGGTGCATTTATTTTGTGTCTGCACATGCACACACGCAAACTATTTGCACAGCACACTTAAACCCTCTGGTTCTATCCGGTTGTCTCATTATCTCTCCTGCACTCAGAAAAGCTGCTTGGAAAGGATATTCAGGTCTGGGGAGAAGAGAGCCATCTGTCACACCTGGCTGGGCGACCCCCTGTCAGAGAGGAGCTGACCACTCTCATGGGGGCCTGTGAGCAACTGCAGGGCCATGTTCTGCTCTGTCATTGGTCAGCTTTGTGCCCTGGAGACTCTGGAAAGAACCACTACTGCCTTCTGCTGGGGGGGGAGGGGGAGTCTGGCACAGTGAGAGTGCAAAGAGCACCCAGGAGTGTCTCCCTTCCAGGCTCTTCTCTGCTCCCAGCCCCTGGAAAGAGCTGTTCTAACCTTGGTTCCCGCAGAAGCATTCTCTGTCATTAGAGGCATTTCTTAGCATATCTATTTTGGAGCTGCAGCTGGTTGCTTCTCAGAATAAACAGAGCTGTGATACTGGGATAAAAGAAGAAAAGAATATCATCTCTTCTTTATGCCCTCCCTCTCCCCAGTGTTTTCAGGCCTCCACTTCCCTCTTCTAAAAGGCCTTGCCTAGGACCCCTTCCACCTCACTCCCTGCCCCGTAGCTCTCCTTCTGCCATCTTATGCAGGATCTCCTCCCAGGCATGTATGGGCCCCTGCTATGGCCAGGCCCTGTGCTAGGCTTGGATGCTCCAGGGCCTGCAAAGAACTCATGTCAAGTGGCACAGGAGTTCATATATTAAGGACTTAAGCCATAGAATGTAAGAGCTGCTCCAGCCCCTCGTGCTTAGATGAAGCAACTGAGGTCCCACTGGGGCTGTGCCGTGCTCAGGGTCTCGGAGCTCCAGGGAGTTAAGTAGGAGCTGTAACACCTTGACTGCAGTTTTCCTCATAACTTACTTTGTCATCATCAGAATGACTGCATTGTATTGAAATCATTGAAATGGGAGCTTGATGCTACAGGGGCAGAAAGAGAAATCAGACTATTATTTATTTTAGACAAAGCAGAAGTGGGGTACCCAGTGTATTTGTGGACTGAAGTGGCTTCCATGAGGGAGCAAGGCAGTCAGGGGTCTTTCTAGTTACCTGGAGGTGGGATGGTTGGTCAGTAAGGAGCAGATGAAGACCAAGTTATTAATCATCCCTTGTTGTGCCTTCTCCTCGAAGAGGTGCATCCATGATTGTGCAAGCCTCTCCCCTCTGGGTCTATCTGGAGCCCTTCCTTCACTGCCCTTGATCTTTGCCCTCTCCTACCCCTCTCCTGTGCTTGCTGTGTTTCCTCCATTGTGAGCTTTACCTAACTCCACTCACCACCCGTTCTTTATCTGCCGGCCTGCTGTGCGGCTTGACCCACGTGGGGCTACAGAGGCAGAATGTAAGGAGGTGGTAGTTTCTAGAAATGGTGCACATTTCCTCAAAACCCTCTTCCTACCCGAGGTTGAGAGCAGTCAGCTTCCCCTCAGTCGCTCTATGGTCTGGCCACTCAGCCTGAACGTCAGTCCAGCTGGTCTTCTCTGGTACCCGAAGCAACTCTGAGAAAACAGGGTGAGCCAAGACCCCATCAGTGGGTTTCCTCTCTTGCTTTTGTCTTATTTTTAAAGGTGAAACTGTGGTTAGACTCTCAAACTGGTCTTTAGAAACCTCTGTGGACAGCTTGGTAGCAGAGTTGTCAGGGTGGAGTGGGTGAGGGGTGCTGAGCTGGGAAGGGGCCACACTGGCCGTTCCCACTGATGGAGAGAGTCGTAGGTGTGAACGTCGAGGCTGGGCCCTGGAGACAGGCCTGCCTTCCATGTGCACTGGGACTGGGCAGAGCATCGGGAATGCGGGTTTTGAACTGAAAACAACTTGGGGGTGTGTCTTAGCCCTATGACCTTGGGCTGGTTATTTAGTGTCTCTGAGATTCCATTTCCTCTTCTGTTATATGAGGATATTAACAGTCTCTATTTTAAAAAACAGTTCATTCCTTAATTCAATGTGTAATTTATTAAGTGCCTCGTTCTTGCCAAGCACTGGTCCAGGCACAAGCATACAGTGGTGGGAAGAACTGATCCGGCCCCTGTCCTCCTCCTGATACTCACGTGTTCCAATAAAGGGCCAGGGTGTTAAATAAGGTGTGTGTGTGTGTGTTACTTAATGCCATGACCAACATACAAAAAGTGCTTGGTAAGTGGTAGTTGTTATTGTTATTATATTTATTCAACACTAGAAATACAGTATGAATGGTCAGGGAGAGAACCAGAAAAGGTATTTTCATTGGATAAAACATATAGCTTCTTCCTTAGATTGACAGCTCTCTCTTGGTTTAGGAGAGTGTATTAGTCAGGGTTTCCCAGAGAAACAGAAACAATAGGAGATACACACACACACACACACACACACACACACACACACACACACACATATACACACGCATATATATGCTATAAATATGCATATATATATCCTATATATATGATGCATTTATATATGTGTGTGCATATATATATATGTATAATGAGATTTATTATAAGAAACTGGCTCACATGATTATGGAATTTGACAAGTCCCAAGATCTGTAATGGCAAGCCGGGGACCAAGGAAAGCCAATGGTGTAGTTCTAGTACAAAAGCCAGCAGGCTGAAGACTCAGGAAGAGCCAACGTTTCAGTTGAGTTCAAAAGCCAATGCCCCACTTCAAAGTCTGTCAGGCAAGAAGAACTATCTTGTATTCAGGGGAAGGTCAGCCTTCTGTTCTAGTAGGCCTTCACCTGATTGGATGAGGCCCACCCAGATTAGGAAGGGCAATCTGCTTTACTCAATCTACTGATGTAAATGTTAATCTGATCCAAAAACACCCTTACAGAAACACCCAGAATAATCTTTGACCAAAGAACTGAGCACCCCGTGGCCCAGTCAAGTTGACACATAAAATTAATGAGCACAGAGAGCCATGGCTGGAGGATGCTATAGCTGAGAAGGCCCTTGGGGAAGAGCTGAGAGACCATCCTGTCCTGAAGGGGAAGGTAACCCCAGCTGGAGTTGGGACAGGATGCAAACTAGTTGTCCCAGGGATCGGTCCATTCCACAGACATGTTTTTGTTAGTTTACATTATGTTTTGTAAATTTATGCCAGCATTTAAAAATTGAAGAGTTCACATTAAAAATCTGAATTTCCAGCTTCTCATGAAAAACTAGAAGTAGGCATGTGGAGGTCAAGCATCCATTCTTGCAGGGCAACCAGGAGCTGAGGGGCTGTGTAGGGGCATCTCTATCCCCTCCTCCAGCTAGGGGGTGGCCAAGCCATCCGGGGGGAGCTGGCCTCGGGCAGTGGCTGGGAGAGGACCAGCAGCTCCATGTAGCTACCAGGTTTTGTTAAGTTTGTACCAACATGGAAAAATTCGAGATTTCACATTCAAAATCTCATGAAAAACGAGAAGTAGTTACATGAAGTTCAGGCATCTTTTTAGGTCAGAGTGTCTTTTCCTTCAGGCTTGACCCTCAGAGATGGGCCCTGGGATGGAATCTTCTAGAGCCACAGAATCGTGAAAAACATGACTCTCGACTTCTGAGGCACAGTGAAGGAACTGAGGGTGTTTCGATGGGAGAAGAAATGCCACTAGGGGAACCGAGAGCTACTTTTAAGTAGCTGAAGGGATGTCACACTGACGTGGGATTAAACCAATTCTGAATGTCCCCAGAGTGCAGGAGTCCAACCAGGGACCAACGGCTGTGAGAAGGCAGGTTTGTGGTGAGCATAATGCAGATTTTTCCAGCCATGAGAGCTCTTTAGAAGTAGAAAGGCCTGGGGCACACTCCAGGAAGGCCCCGTGCCTGAGGGGGCAGCGGGGCTACAGAGAGGATTCGATTGCTAGACTGGAGGTTGACTGGGTCAGGGGTTCCAAACCTTTTTCATGGGTGGTACATGTAGACAGTGAAAATATTTGTACGGCGCACAGGAGGTAGACTGGAAGAGATTTGAACCCCAAAAGTCGTTGCACACAGGCCCAGAGGTTTGGGCCATGGCAGGCCTGTTTTGAGGGGACCCAGGATTTGTTTTAAGCAGGTGTGGCAAGACACACAGATGTGGAGATGACTCATGAAGACGGAAGTTTATACTCACAGGTCCCCAGAAAAGGAGGCAGCACAGCCACACAGGAGGGCCCCACAGGGAAGCCCCAGCGTGGGTCAGGAGTAGAGGGAGAGGGGAAAGATGTGGGCAAGAGCCCTGACAGTAGTTTCCGTGGGAAGGAATGGGTGAGGCAAGGTGAGCAGGTTTAGGATTGGCTAGTCTGAATAATTTGGGTGCGCTCTGGGGCACAGAGCCCTAGTTGTCTGGTACCTGGCCCTGGGGTGATTAGGGCAGGTGGATAGTGGCCCAGAGTGTGAGACTCCAATAATCTAGATGACTAGGGGTGGGGCTCTGGGTTGGTTGGTTTGCATAAGACAGGCTAGCTCTCAAGAATTGGCTTGCACAGGAGGAGCCATCCCTCTAGGATCAACAAGGCCCCAGAGGTCAAAGCACCAAATACAGAAACTAGAAAACACAGTTATCGCAAGGCCCTGCCCACCTGCCTCCAGGGGATCAGTCTGTCCAGGTGCACCAGGAAGAGCACACCAGACAAGCTGATGTATGTATGTTCTTCCTGCCCTGAGGTGCTGTCATCAGATAGCACATCCGAGCCATAAGTGACCCGAGAGTCCAGCCGTACTCTCTCTCTGTAGAGAGGACCCAGGCCTACAGAGGGGAACTGACTTGGTCAAAGTCTCAGGGTTAGTTGCAGAGCAGGGCCTGGAACCCAGTGCTCTTCTGGCATTTCGTGTGGTTGGAAGGGGCTGGAGGAAGCAGGCCTTGGAGTCTTCATCCATGAGAGTCCATGATAGGATCACATGGACCAGGAAATGCCTCTAGCCTGCAGTATCTGTGGTTCCTAGGACAGTAGGAAGACGTGGGGTCAGAAGTGCAGTCCTTGCCAGAACAGTGAGGCTCCTGACGCCCCCTGCTCTGCCCTGGATGCACGAGGAAGACCTAGAGCCCAGGTCTTAGAGCTGAATGCAGCCTGGACACACTTCGTCCCGTGCCAAGTGTCTGACTTGGGCAGCTTATTTCCCTCCCTGGCATCAGGTTTATCAACTGTGATCCAGTCATTCCCAACCTGCTGTATATCATCCTTCCTGTTAAAATGAAGATTCCTATTCCTTTGCCCTACCCACTCATTCTGACCACCTATACTATAAATCTATAGTAGGCCATCTGTGTTTGCAACAGTCTCCCCCTGAGGAGCATCCAGGTTTTAGAAACCACCAGACTGAGTGATCTCCAAGACTCCCTCTGACTCTAAATCCTGCAATGTTCTGATCATCTGGGCTGGTCCATGTGGGTAAATTGTTAGCACCATACCGCAGAGGCAGTGGAAGACTCGAGAGCTGAAATGACTTCTTAAGCTCACAGCTACAGGTAGGGAAAGGATGGAACCACAACCCAGATCTCCTGCCTGGATTAGTCTGCTCAAGCTGCCATAATAAGACACCACAGACTGGGAGGCTTAAATAGCACACATTTATTTCTCACAGTTCTGGAGGCTGGAAGTCCAAGATCAAGGTGTCAGCAGGGTTGGTTTCTCCTGAGGCCTCTTTTTTGGCTCGCAGATGGCTGCCTTCTTGCTGTGTCCTCACGTGGTCTTTTCTCTGCATGCAGATAGTGTCTCTTTGTATGTCCAAATTTCCTCTTCTTATAAGGACATCAGTCAGATTGGACTGTGATGCACCCTAACAGCCTCATTTTACTTTAGTCATCTCTTTAAAGGCTCTGTCTCCAAATGTAGTCACATTCTGAGGTCCGGGGGTAAGGGCTTCAACATAGAAACCCTGCCTCCTGGGGCTGTTCTTTCCTCTGCTCTGCATGCCTCTCCCATAGAGGGCCTCTTCTCTGCACCAGCCTCCCAGTTGTGCACTTAGCCCTGCTCCCCACCTTTGCAGAGCCCAGCGGTATATAATAAGTGCACCCTGTCCATCCACGCCTGGTTCAGTATTCTGCCCATACAACCTGTTTGTTCCGGGAAGGGCCATGGGCCACAGCAGCATGCAGAGCAGCCTATGTTCTGGGTTCTTTATTCCCCTCACCTGGCACACAGCCATGTGCAATTAGGCACTTGACAAATGATGGCAATGGTGATGGTGATGTTGACAGCCAAGAATAGAACCCATGAGTAGGAGGTGAGTTTCTTAGCCGGTGCTATGGGGACAAACAGGGGTGTGATTGCCAACTCAGCTCAAGGATGAGCAGGGACCAGAGTTCAGAGTGGACTGAGTGTCCAACAGGAGCCACATCCATGACTGCAAAGCTTCAGGAGAAGGTTGGGGGATGTGTGAGCTTCAAAGCCCATGTGTGGCTCTAAAATCCCAAGAACCTAAGACTAGACCCAGAGAGCTGGGAGCTTCAGGGCAGGTTCAGACCAGGCAAGTCTAGGTAGGTGCTGGGAGGCTTGACCGCCCTCCCAGGACCCCTGCTGGGAGGCTGAGTGGCCTCTGGAGGACTGGTCGCCATCACTGGTGTCAGCATGGCTCCTCCAAACTGATTTCTATGGGCTTCTGGAGATGAGCATGAAAAATGTGTGTGAGCAGCAAGTGGTCCTGGTATGGAATGATCTGTGAACACCCCCAAAACCCTCATGTTTCTAGTTCTGTGTTTAGAACCAGGACTGGCTCTGCAAAGCAGGGGTGAGGAGGGCTCAGTTCATGCCTGGCAGATCCCGAGGCACCTGCTGGTAGATGTTGTAGGAAAACCTCCTGTAACACATCATAGGGTAAACCTCTCTGGAATTGAAAATGGTTCAAAAATGGAACGAATGAGTTGCCTTTGACAAGAATAAGTCCCTGTCATTGAAGTGTTTGTGTAGACACTTGAAGGAACCAGAGGATCAGGGATGATTTGAGATCATGACCAACGCTTGACATTGGGGATGTGGCATTTAACAAGTGTTTTTATATACGTTGTTTTCGTTAATCTTCACACCAATTCTAGGGAAGATAGTGTTAACATACCCAAATTTTGTGGGTGAGCACCCTGAGGTTCAGGGAGGTTACAGGATTTGTCCCAGATGAGTTGCCTGCGCCAGGACAGACCTCCAATGGTGGGCCTTTTCCATGCCCAGTGGGATAGAAACTTTCCTCTCCTGGCAGGCCTCCTTTGCCCCCTACCCCCTTTCTGCTTCCTGCTGAATGTGGGCCTTAACACTTTCTGAACCAGTGCTCCAGCCCCTGTAAGGGGCCAGCACCACCTCCAGAGACAGGAGGAAGGAGAAAGGGCAAATGCTTTGTGAACTGTCACTTGCTACTGCATGTGTTTCTACTTTAGGAGAATGTTTCTACTTTAGGCTGCTGTGAAAATGTAGACTCCCTTTCTGAGCAGGCAAGCTCATTGGCTCAGGCTAGAAGCCTCTCCCAGTGGGCAGGGAGAGGTAAAGACCAGAGAGGTGTTGGATGCAGGTGCAGAAGGTTCTAGAAGACAGAGGCCTCCTCCTGCTCCTCTGTTTAACTCTGTACCTGGCTGGCATCATCTGCATAGTCACTCCGTAAGGGGTCACCTGGACTCTAGCACCCACCAGGCGATTTACTTTGGGTAAGATGGGCCTCTTGACAAAGACTTGGATCCTTCAGTCCTGTGATTGTGCCCCAACAAAGGGTCCCTGCTCTGTTCCTCGCAATCAAGATTTCAGCTTTCCGTCTTTGGAAAAGTCACTTGACACCTCTGACCTCAGTTTCCTCATCTGTGAAACGAAGGAGGTGAAAACAGGTCTTTTATAAGTCCCTTCAGCTCTGGTTCTCACCACCAGTGAGTTTATAATCTTAGTTGTCAACATTTTCTCCCTTATCTGTATCCCACATCATTCTTTTTCTTTCTTCCTCACTACTTTCCTGGCCCTCACATTTTTTCTCAGCGTTCTCATTTCTCTCTCAATGACCCAGGGTCTCTCTTTGTGGCTAATGATTTTAGCTCCCAGAATTTTAGATCCAAGAGGGCACTTTGGGAAGCATCCAATGTTGTCCAGTGGCTTTAACGTGGGATTCAGAGCCCCTGAAAGGTGTTTTGGGAGGTTCTGCAAACAATGAAGCATTTTCAGCCAAACAAGGAAGAATTAGACCACCTCAGGAACAGGCTATCACTTTTAACAGTTTGAAATATTCACACTCAGAACTGTTGGAAACACATTCCTCTTACTTAATCCCCTCATTTTATATATATATAAAATAAATATATACATTTTATGTATATATTTTTGTGTGTGCGTGTGTGTGAGAGAGGAAGATTAACCCTGAGCTAACATTTGTTGCCAATCCTCCTCTTTTTGCGGAGGAAGATTGGCACTGAGCTAACATGTGTACCCATCTTCCTCTATTTTTATGTGGGACGCCACCTCAGCATGGCTTGATAAACCGTGCGTAGGTCCGCACCCAGGATCTGAACCTGCGAACCCCTGGCTGCCAAAGCGGAGTGCGAGCACTTAACCACTACACCACCAGGCCGGCCCCCACCTCATTGTTTAGATGAGAAAACTAAGGTCCCGACAGGTGAGGTTACTTGGCCAAGTTATCTAAGTATCTTTCTGGCAGTTAAATGTGATTCAAAAGAATTTAAATGCTATAGCTTTTCTATGTGTACATAAGGTAACCAGAAAATTCTCAGTCAACAGAAAGAGAGAATAACCCTGGGTTCTCCTGAGAACTCTTGAAGACCTGGATGTGGACGTAACCCCCACACTGCCCTCCCACCCATTCCTGCTTGCTCCCACCTCCGCCCTGTGGTGTGAGGGAGGACCCACCAGCACAGGGTTCCCTTAGCCTCTCCTCTGTCACAGGGCACTTCTGGCTCTCTCCCTCCTGCCTCGTGTCTGAGGCGAAGCTGTGGAGAAGTGGGTTGCTGTTCTTTTTTCTGACTTCCTGTGTGCTTTGGAAACCTCAATGAAAGAAGAGCTAAAGGAAGAAAGGGCCAAGGACCGTTATGCCAAACATAGACTTATATCTGACACAGGGGAAGCTGGACTAGTGATCTCTATAAAACCAGAGCCCGGGATTCTGACTCCCCTGTTCCCTACTTGGTTGGTAGGGAATATAAGTGCTTGGGGTTGGAAGTAGGTAGTGGGGTCCTCATTATTTTCAGGCTTGGATCAAATGTATCTAGAGAGGTAGCCGAAGTGACTCTTGAGAAGTGTTTATCATTGAAAGCAAACCCATTAAAGGGAAAACTTAATCACCTCTCTACTACAACGGTTTTAATTTCTCTACATCTCCTTCTCTTCTGCTTACAACCCAGCTGTAACCATGGAATCATATTTGTATAGTGAATATGCATATAATCTTTGGAGTTCTTCTCTCACTTTAATTGCATATGCCTAAGTAGTCTCCTTATCAGATAGGAATTAATCTGTGAGTGAAGCTCTATACTTCCGTGAGAAGGACAGAACTATGGGAAACATCATGCTTTCTCTTTTTTCTTTCTTTTTTTTTTTTTTTTGATGGCACATTGCTGAGCTTCCTGCCCATAAACTCCCATTCTCAGGGCCTCCCACTCAAATTGTGACCCAAAGGGGACCTTAAGGGTCAGTTCTTTCCTGGCCTGGCCTGGCCACCTGGCTCTGAGTTTGTCCATCTGACTTTGGGTCCATGAGACCTTTTTCTTCCATGGCTCTTTTAAAAGGGTAACAGTAATTTTGCTACCTCTCAGGCTCAGGAAACTTTGGGTTGGGTTTTTCCTTTGTATTTTATTTTGTTTCATTGTGAGTAGTGGTTGGGAAGATTGTGAGAGAAAAGCTATAAGCTGGGGAATTTCGTGCCACTGAACTCAGGGTTTCCCTACCTTGGAACTACCGTGGCTGGAGTTCCAAAAGACAAGAGTTCCCCCAAATTTTCTGAGCTGTGAATAACTGAAACCAGCTGGTTCTTCTCTTTCTGTCCTTTTCACAATAACGGGTTGGGTAACGAGAAATTAAAACAGAAACCACTACTGTGCTCTGAAATAAGAGGCTCAGAGACAGCCAGGAAGGTCCCGCATTTAAGAATCGTAGCTCACTGAGACCCGTCGCCACACCACATATTTGTTGAACACCGCCTGGTAGTGGGAAGCCTGCATCCTGGGAATTGGGAGACCTGGGTTCCCACCAAGAGTCCTCACATTTTTGTCTCTCTGAAACTCAGTTCTCACCAGTGAGACAAGGGCTCCATCCTCACTGGGTATGTATCAGGATCACCAGGGATGTTATTAAAAAATACAGATGGCTGAGCCCCAGCCCCAGAGGTCTCTATTCATTAGGGTGGGACCAAGGCTTGGGATATTTACATACACATGTACATATGTATATATTGTTAAAGAAAAATTATTCAGACACTTGTTAACGAACAATAAGGCAGACTTTATTCAGGGGGACTACTACAATGGGATTTTGGAGTAGGGGAAAGAAATTGAAATAAAACGAGGGAAAGTGGGGATTTATAGCCAAGGAGCAGGGTAGAGGTCAATGGATGGAGGGTAGGGTAATTTTTTAAAGTTGACCTAACGGGGTTCTTGCTGAAGGCAGGCCAGAGTGATTGGGATGGGGTGGTGGGTAGGGGGGGTGTGAGAAATTTGATCAGATATCAGGGGAATCAGCTATAGAAGGTGGGGAATTCTGGCTAAACCCACTGAGCAGGATTCTTGCTAAAGCTGGACTCTACATGGACAGAAACGAAAGTTCAGGCCTCAGTGAGCAGAGGCCTCAGAGGAGCCTGACCGAAATTTGGTCAGGGAGAGAATCTCTGTCAATATACATATTGGCACATGTACATACATATATGCATACAGCCAGGCTGAAGAAGCCACAGGACCAAGTGCTGTTTGAGGTTGTGTTTCAGATTCAACAGTCCACTCTTCTCACCATTAGAAATCAGAGCCCCAAAGGACATTACCCTGAGGGTGTCCATGGGCTGAGGCCTTTACGGGCAGTCCCAGACTCTAGATTACTGCAGGCTGTGGTGGTAAGGAGCCCACACCTGCAGACCTTCCAGACTCCATCACAGTTCTGCTCTCTACTTGCTGTGTGATCCTCAGGAAGTCACTTTGCTCAGCATCTGTTGCATGAGATGGGTGATAACAGTACCTACCTTTTAGGTTTATTGTTAGGACTGCAATAGGCTCATCATGCATGTGAAGTGCTGACCTAGGGTTTCTTGGGGGAAGTGCTCTGTGTTAACTACTGTTAGTTCTCGGAAGTGAGCCCTTTGGCGGGCGAGCAGGGGTGGAGGAAGGAAGAGGACACACACTCGAGGTCTCAGGCTGGAGAGGGAATCAGGGTCCCAGTGTGGCAAAGCTCCTGAGGTGGTGTTGGACACTCTGGTCTCTCGCAGGACTGTCTGGACTTGCAGAGACATTTCTGTAGTCCCAGGGTTCTCTTGGCAGGTTTAATTGAGATTTATCTCCACCCTACTCACCCCCAATCTTGATTTTGGATAGAATCCAGAAACCTCAATTTCAGGGGCCTATTTGCTCTAAGGTCTAGCTTTGGGGTGAGAGATTGGCCACTTTCTAGGCCACATGGAGAATACAAAAGTAAGGCTGTGTCAGAGGAGGAGCTTGAGGTAGATTATAGACAGAGGGCCGACTCCTATCCTTGTGGAAGCCACTTATTTTTTTTATGTATTTAACCAATATAACAGTAAAAGAACTTAAAATCTTTTAACTATATGGAATTCTAAATGTTGATGAATTTTTATGTAGTTATAATCAGTAGGTAAACTCCATTCCCTGTCACTTAACATTTTTTATGCAAATATTTTGATATATTACCACTGCTCATATTTTTATCATAGAGTTTATTATTATTAATATTGCTTAGAATGCCCACTAAGCATTTGCCTGAGCATTTTGTTCTGATTTTACTTTCTCACCCTTATAAATAGTACAGCTACAAACATCTTCATGCAAGTGACCCATGCCTCCCCTTTTAGATATGTGGGGTGCATCTCCCAAAGTTGAGTGACCAGGTCAACACGTGTGAGTTGTTTTGTATTTAACAAAAGTTCTGAATCAGTTGTGCCAGTTTCATTTCAAGCCCATGAACGTAAGATTTTATTATTTTTCTCTAGGTATCTTGGCTTATTTAATAGGCTTGTAGTGATACCTCAAAGTTGTTCTTATTAGCATTTTTGACTGCGGAGGACTTTTCCATCTATTTTTAATTTTCCCAAGTCTTTTCATACACAAGTGGCATCCTGTTCGCTTGACGGGGCATCTAAATTGCTGTTTTGTCCAATTCGCATTAAAATAAAAGCTGATTGCTGCAGTGTACAGATGGGGGGCATCGTCATGTTAATGGTTTTGATATCTGTTTACATAAAGCAGATTCATAGTGTATACTGGATTTGCAAAGAGTAGCAGATGGGGGCTTGGCAGGTGGAGAAGCCTGTTCAAGAGGATATTCTAGTCGTTTTCAAGTGGTGATTGATGAGGGGGACAACACCTTACTGTTAGACCTGGGTTTGTACTTTCTGGTTGAAAAAATCAGAGTTTTCTCTTTATTGTCAATTTTTTTCTGTTTATTAAATGTATCTTAAAAAATAAAAATAAAATTCTCTTTTGCCATCATTATTATACATATTAACATATCAGAAGGCCGGTATTCCTTTTAGTGCTGCGTGGCTGGAAAATGATAAGCTTATGTGTAAGTTTTTGTTTGAGCAGAATTCTGGGGGCCACATCAGAAAAGCAGTGTCCATCTGAGCTGTCCTCACTGGCACAGAGATCACCTTGATGTGTGGAGACAAAGCCCAGAGCGGTGGGCTCACTGATGGGACTTGGGCTGGAAGCTGTGTTTGCTGAGTTAAGATGGGAAATCTGAGTTCTGGTCCTGCCTCCGCCATTTAGCAAAGGTGATGCTGGGCAAGCTGCTCAGTCACTTTTCCTCATCCTCCAAATGGGAGTGAAATCTGCCTTGGGAGATACCAGCAAGATAGCAAGGCTGGAAACGCTCTAGAAAGGCATGCACAGAGTGTGGCCTGCAAATGCAAGGACCGTCTTCCCTTCTGTCTGTCTGCTGACCTTTTTTTTACCCTTGACTTGGATGAAGGAATTAGGTCCATCTTTCGCACGGCAGCCCTCCAACCATTTGAAACCAGCAATCCCATCCTCGCTTCCCAGGAGTCCTCTCTCCCTTTAGTTTTTGCGGCTTGTGTCATGTGGCAGAGCCCCCAAGCTCCCAAGTCTTCACCCTAGAACACAGCCTCTCAAACCGTGGGGCCCCTGGGCCAGCAGTGCCATAGAGATGGCCACATCTATGCAGAGCCCTGGAGAAAATCACCATCCTTATTTTAGGGAACCCCAAATTAAGTGTAACCCCAGCATTGCATTAACTTTTTTAGCACTCGTATCATAGTGACTAATAGTGAGTTCACAGTTAGCTTAAACCCCATTTTTTTTAATCCATGCTGTTGCTAAACCACATCTTCCTCATCCCAGACTCGGGGAGACTTTTTTCTAAATCTATGTGAAGAACCTCATGTTTATCCCATTTCACCAGTTGCATTTTGTTACACTTGGCACGTCTTGCCAGCCTGTGTGGATTTCGAGGGTCCTTGATGATCTGCAATTAAAGTCACAGTCTCCCCCAATCCCATGCTCAGCCTGGTGCTTCTTGTCTGATAACCACAAACTCCTTAATGCTAAATTAAAGGGTGTGAACAAAGGCCAATTAAAACAGCAATTGCTCCTCAGGTTAATATGGACACTTGATCAGCAGTCATTGGGAGAAAGCATTTGACCAACTAAGAATCTACCTGCTTGTCATCTGGCCCCCTCATTAACCTCTCAAGAAAATGGGGAATAACTCAGATACTCAACTAAAGCACTGATTCATCACGGTACCATAGTTCCCTGCTCAACCACCAACTCTGTAATGCACTCAGAGAGGGAAATGAGATTTGCTGGAGTTGAAGGCTGGGAGAGAAGGAAAAGGCTGAGGCCATGACTCAAAGTGGAGAAGTTAGAAAAGAATTTAGTTTGGGGTTAAAGATCATAAAGAGCGTGGTTTTGAAAATTACAACTTTTTGGAGATTGGAGAGTAACAGAAGCTCCTTGGAGGAAGGAGCACATCTTAGAATTTTGTGCTTCTGTGCACCTTGTAGATGGCTGTCTTGAAGTGCTGAGTGGTGATAGCACTTCCAGGACCAGGTGACATCAAGGGTCAGAGGTAGGCTTGAGGCAAGTGACCCTGAAATCTGCCATCTTCCCACCCGATCTCTCCCAGTTCAGGCAGCGGTGGGCTGCTTTCACAAGCCAGTGGCACCCATTTCTCCCCAAGTCCGCTTGCAGTGAGGTCACGTTGGTGACTCGAAATCAGGCATGATGGAAGCATTTACACCAGAGAAGTTGCCAGATGCTACAAATCAAGTCATCTTTGCCCTGGATTGCCAGTTGTGGAACATGGACCAGGGCCTTATTCGAACTGCTGCTGCTGCCTCCTAGCTCAGGCCTGTGCTTCATCCTATAGGCAGAATTTTACTTCTAAAATGGAAATCTCTGTCTCCACAGGGTGAAGTTCAAATTTCTTAACATGTTGCCCCGATCTCATCTCATTTCCCAACAATCCCTCACCACCCTCCTCACCAGCCCTACAATATGTCGTATGGTTTCCCAATCTCACTGTGTTACCTTTTCCTGAGATCCTGGGGCCCAGTAGGCAAGTCCTTTTCTGTGCTCCTCTTGCACCAAGCTTAGACCACTGTTAGATCCCAAATCATGCTGTGGCTGTTCTGTTTTCATCTTTTTCCTCTTTACTGGATTATGAGTCTCTGTTGGACAGGGACCTTCTTCCCTCTTCTGTTTATCTTCACATCTCCAGAGTCTTGCATGCCTCCCAAAGCATAGAAAGGCAGAAAGAGAGAGGGAGGGAGGGAGGAAGGTGGAAAGAGGGGGAGGGGAGAAGAGGAGAAGGAAGGAAAGAATGGAGGGAGGGAAGGGGAGGGGGGGAAAGGGAGGAAGGAAGGAGGAAAACAGGCCTGCCGAAATCACTCATGAACTGGCAAATAAGGAGCAAGGTGAGTGATTTTTTTTTGAAGTGTGGAGAAGCAGTGGAGCCCAGAGGACACGTAGGAGGTAAGAAAAACCTGCCCAGCTGCAGGGATCAAAGTCCTTGAACTAGTGAGGAGAACGAGGGTCTGTTAACAAGGAATGACAGGAAGGACAGGGTAATGTGTCCTGGTTGCTCCCCTCCTGCCACCCTGAGAGCCAGCCCCAAGTCAGCTGGCCTCTGGGTTGGCAGGTGCTGGCAACAGAATGATCCTGAGTGGTTAATGCATGTGGAGGTGGGAAACTGAAAATATGGTAAAGTCTCAATAAAGGTTTTTGAATTACATTGAATTATAGCTGGAGATAATCACAACCTTTCTGGTTCCTTCCTTTGCAAGGTGGTGGGGAGAGAGGCTTGGAGAGAAGGGGAAGGGCTTAACCAAATGATGGATTGGGCGGCTCTGGAGCAGACAGAACACTGGCCCTGCGGGAACTGGGGGCTGAAAGGCTTGGGCTGGGGAGGGGGCGCTGCATGGAGCCAATAGGGCCCAGCTTGCCCAGAAACGTAGGCCTGGCTCCCTGAGACTGCCAGGTCATTGCCAATTAGCTAAGTGGCTGCTCTCAGCGGGCCCTGCAGAGGAAAGGCATGTGTTCTCCATTTTGTTGATGTGGAAACGGCCAGAGGAAGTGACTCAGAGACGGAGTGGAAATAGAGTGTGTGTCTCGTGACATTCTGGCTTCTGCTCCATCCCAAGGGCTGGCGTTTTGACTGTCCCATGGGAGGCTCCCTTCCATGCTTCTGTGGGGTTCTCAGGACAGACGATGTCCTGTGTGTGAGCAAAGAGTAGGTGGTGGGGGGATCTTTCAGGTGGGCTGGTGGATGGAGAGGGGTGGATGTTGGTGGAAAGGCAGCCTCAGAGCACTGGAGACAGAAGGGGCTGCCACGACCACCCGCTCCTGGGCTAATAGGCCTGTTTAATTATTTTATAAGTGGGGACTGGTAATGGGTTTTTATTCTTTCTTCTGCCAAGTCACAGGCATTTAAAAAATACATGTGCCAGGGAGTTTGCGTAAATAATCTCTGATTCTCCAGAAAATTCCACAGGATAGGTAAGAGCTTTCAGTAGGATAGGGAAGGCAGAACTTTCAGTCCTCAAGACAATGTGTTTTACTCTTGGGACTTCCAGCGTTTGCTCTCATGTCTGGTTCCCCTAGAGGCCAAGCTTCGGTGTCAATTGCCAAAGACTATCACTGTCATTTCATAAACGAACGAGCGTTGGAAAACCAAACAAAAAGGTGGGAAGATACAACGTTGAGTGAAAGGCTGCCCTTCAAATGGAATACATTGAGCTTTATGATGAACTCTCTGTAGTGTCATTATTTTTCCCATGGACATGGGAAAACATCATCAAAGGCCATCATCTACCCACCAACTGCTGTTTGGCAACTCTGATGCAACCGGCCTGATGTCTCAAGGCATCTGAGCCAGTTGGTGGCAGAGCTGGGCACTAACTCCTAAGCACAGTGGCAGGACATGACACCAGCCCTCTAGTCTTTGAAAGTTCTGCCCATGATTTGAGGGAGCATGGAAAGAGCACCATCAGTCACAAAGGCACCATGATGTCAGGGAGAAGGTGCGCACATCTGACTCATACAAACCTGGAATTAAAACTCGTGTCCTCAGGGCTGCCACGCCACACAGTTCTGAGGTGTTACTCACGATGGACTTAAGGCACATGGGTATCACAACTGGTATGTGTATCACACACGTATCGGTTGTGTGATCTGGACGAGTTCACCTCGCTTGACCTCAGTTTCCTCTCTTGGGGTATGAGGCTAACATTACCTATCCTCCAGAATTTTTCTAGAGAATTAGAGATTACTTATGTAAACTCCCTGGCACAAAGCATGTATTCAGTAAGACGTAACATTACCCTACAATGTCTTCAAGTGAAAGATTGTATTTTTCTGTGATATTGACCCCTGCAACACTGACATCTTCCCTATGCCAGGAACACAGCCCTGGGTACAGTGACAACCCAGAGGATCTGAAGGGACTTAAATCCTGCTTCAGGCAGGTGAATGTCTTGCCATTCAGGAAGAGTGTCATTTATTTTCTTCCTGAAGACTTCAGGGACTCAGAGATTGTACAGTCTCCCTTAGTATCCTTTGCAGGTTTGGGCCAAGATGTTCTTATAGCCAATCAAAACTTTTCCTGTTTTAATTTGAGCCCATTTCCTTGTGTTTGTTATTCTTTGACTCTGACTGGGGCAGTTCTGGGGGTTGAGAGGCAAGCTGGAGCCCACGATGACTCAGAGCCAGGGTTTTCGCTAGTAGGGCGGGATGTTCTCTCCTCTGACACTGCTCAGAGGGCCTGGGGCAGGCCAGGATGCAGGCAGGAGGGATAGCCAGGCTGGGGTCCTGGTCTGGACTGGAGAAAGGGGCAGGGCTTTTAGCTCACAAGTTGAGAGTCAGAGGATTTTGTGAACATCAAAAGCCAGAGACAAGCTATTGATGAGAAATTCAAGTAATCAAACAAAATCTGGAGGAATAGGCAAGTTCTGTTGTCAGAAACCATAGCTAGAGTCAGTGGATTGTTCTCATCTCCTCCACGGAAATCAGCCGTGGTGGGAATATTCACACCATGGAAATTGGTAAATGCTGCAAATCAGAATTTTTTTTCCTGGAGAGCCACTGGCAGGAGGAAGAAGATATGGGGAATACAGATAATCAGACAAGATTTTGGAAAATAGGCAAGTAATCACCATGAGGATGAAGACTTTCATTTGTGTCCTGCTTTATTGCTAGTAATGAACTTTCACTTATGTTTTCGCACTTCATCCTCACAGTCCTTCTCTAAGGAAAACACGGCAGGTGGCATTATCCCCATTTCATAGGTGAGGAAATGAGGCCAGGAGAGGTGAAGTAACTCACCCAAGGTTTTAGAGCTAGTCAGAGAATGAGCTGGCCGAGTGACTGTGAGAGAAGACTGGGTGTGAGGTTGGGGGCCATGTTCTCCAAGACCCTGAAGACGGGGGCTGAGGCCTTCCTTATGTCACACCTTTCAGTTACTCTGCTTCAGAGAGTTTTGAGGGATCCCTCGGCAGTTCATTGTAGATCTGTACTGACAGATGGGAGTTTGGGGTGCCCTTGAGGAGGTTGCCATGTGTCAGTAGAGATGTAGGCGCTACCTTTCTGGGCCGGGGTCTTTTGACCAAACCCGAGTCTCTTCAGGACTACTCACAACCAAGTCCTAGCCTGGAAGGGGTAATGCTCTCTGAGCCAGGAGAGCCTCAGGATTCTCCGTGGACTGGGGATAGTCAGTGCTGGGTTGACACATTTCTTCTTGCATGGAGTTTGTACCAACCTCCCTAGTATCAGGAGATACTACCTTCTTTTTTTGCGTGTGAGGAAGATTAGCCCTGAGCTAACATCCGTTGCCAATCCTCCTCTTTTTCTGCTGAGGAAGATTCGCCCTGGGCTAATATCTATGCCCATCTTCCTCTACTTTTTATGGGATGCCGCTGCAGCATGGCTTGACAAGCGGTGTGTCTGTCTGCGCCCGGGATCCGAACCTGCAAACCCCGGGCCACCGAAGCGGAGCGTGCAAACTTAACCGCTACGCCACTGGGCCGGCCCCAAGATACTACCTTCTTAAAAGGCAGATGGGAAAAGTGAGAAAATTTTTGAACTTGTATTCAAATCTGCTTTGCGATCCAAGTTTGCTACTGAACAGGCATGAATCCTTGACCAGATGGCTTAAACTTTCTGGAGTATGTTTTCTCATCCGTAAAATGGGAATAATCATCCCTGCCCATCTCCCAGGATTGTTGTGCAAAGCACTTATATTTCTTTTAAAGTTTTTAAAATGTAATTATTTTTGGAATAAATAGCTCGAGGTTACTGCTGCAAAGGACTAAAGGTGAACCTGAGGGATTTGCATCAGGCTGAAGGTAAAGGTAGATACTGGGTGACTGAAGTGACTTTCCTAAAGTATGTCAACTAGAGCCATGCTAACCACTATGAATGATGGCTTCTGAACCAAGGGCCAGGAAAAACTGATGGAGATAAGTAACCCCCAGGCATGTTAGTGATGGCCAACACATCACTCTGGATGGGCTGAGCTCTGTCAGATGTAGAATATGAATATTTCTCTCTGGTCAGGGCAGAGGTGGGGGCTGGCTCCTGAGTGGGCTAGACACTGCCCAGTCAGGCTGGCTAAGGGGGGTCAACTATCAGGCTGTGGTTTCTCATCATTATGTTTTTTTTCTTAATAGGCTTTATTTTTTAGAACTGTTTTAGGCTCACAGCAAAATTGAGGGAAAGGTACAGAGATTTCCCATATACGCCCTGCCCCCACACATGCACAGTCTCCCCTGCTATCAACATCCCTCACCAGAGTGGTACATTTGTTACAACTGATGAACCGACATTGACGCATCATCAACAACCAAAGTCTGTAGTTTACATTAGGGTTCAGTCTTGGTGTTCTACATTCCATGAGTTTGGACAAATGTATAATGACATGTATCCACCATTATAATCTCATACAGAGTATTTTCACTGCCCTAAAAATCCTCTATGTTCCCCCTATTCATCTCTCCTTTCCCCTAATCCCTGGCAACCACTGGTCTTTTTACTGTCTCTATAGTTTTTCCTTTTCCAGAATGTCATATAGTTGGAATCATACAGTATGTAGCCTTTTCAGATTAGCTTCTTTCACTTAGTTTTATGAATTTAATGTTCCTCCATATCTTTTCATGGCTTGATAGAGTATATCATTTTAGCACTGAATAATAATCCACTTTCTGGGTGCACCACAGTTTATTTATCCATTCACCTACTGAAGGACATCTTGGTTGCTTCTAAGTTTTGGTAATTATGAATAAAGCTGCTGTAAACATCCATGTACAGGTTTTTGTGCTGACATAAGTTTTCAGCTCCTTTGGGTAAATACCAAGGAGCACAATTGCTGGATCATATGGTAAGAGTATGTTTAGTTTTGAAAGAAACCACCCAACTGTCTTCCAAAGTTTGCACCAGCAATGAATGAGAGTTCCTGTTGCTCCCCATCCCCATTACCTGTTTATATGCACTTGGCTCCTCAAGTTTAAAAGCACCACATTTCATTGTACCATTGACTGTAGCTACAATCCCCGTCCCCCTGCCAGACTTTGCCCTAGTCTCTGTCCCAGGCAAAGGTTTCTAACTTGCCAGCTCTATCTCTGCTCCTGTGTTCCACCTTTCAGAGAGGGCTTGTCTCCTTTACTTTTCTCTTCAGCCAATGACACACGTAACATGTGAAAATGGAGGCTCCCAGATCACACCAACCAGATCTCTTGAATTCTGCTGACATATTATTTCTACTTAACTATTGCCTCTCAAACCCTTCTCCAGTACTTCAGGGAGCCCCTGGAGGTGTCTCCCATGTGCTTACTGGCACTAGCACCCTTTGGGTGAGAATGCTGCCTGGGCCAGGGGGGCCTCTCCTGAATGACACCCCGTCCCCTTAAATGTGGATACCCAGAAGCCACGTGATGTAACCCATAGATGTGGGTATAATGCCCTCTTCTCAGCCCCGAGTCCACATTCCCACCGGCCAGCATGACCACACTGATTGTGCCCCTGGTTTCCAATGGCTTTTGGAATGTGGGTCCTTTGGCTTCCATTGGTAGGAACTAGCCCCTGGGGACAGACACCATATTCCACTCCATTTCCTTCCCCAGACACTTGTTTCACAAAACTATCTCATGAAGCCCCTGCCTGAAAATTAGTCTATACAAACAGATGCCCAGGGGTCACGGGGCCCCTGGCTCAATAGACACAGCAGATCCTGAGTCTGGGCCCAGTCATGTGTGTGTTATTTACTTACCTGTATATATATCTGCCTGTGTGTCTCTACAACTACAGTGTATGCTCTTTAGGGGCAAGACAGCCTTCCCTCATCTCCATGTCCTATTGCAGATTTGTCATGGTTCCCTCTGATATCCCCTGGGCCTTGCCATTTCAGTATTCTCCTGCTTACATCTACTGCCAGCATCAGCATCTTTGTGCCTGAGGACTTTCTCTGGCTTCTGAGTTCACTCTACCCTTGTGCAGAACTGGCTAGAAATGCTGGGAACAGTGACTGTCAGAGGTGGTGTATAAATACCCCAGATTCCCCTCCCTGGGGGAGGAGCTCCACAGCACGTGTTCTGTCCTGGCTCCCAGAGTCCCCTGCAGGACTGCACCACAGGTGCCCAAGTGATAACTTGGCTGATAACCCTCCTGTGGCTCTCTTCCTCTCCCTATCATGCATTTCCCACTCCCCTGTGGGTTTCCTGGGGTTGCCTGTCAAGATACTTCCTCTGGATTCCTTATTGAGGATCTGGGGAAACAGATAGTTGCCTGGTACAGAGCAGAGCATTGGCACACAGAACTGTTCAGTAGATATTTATTGAAAAATGGCATGGGTGCTTCTAGAATATACATATTAGTCTCTAAAATAAAGCAGACTGGATATTCTTTTCTCCATCTATCTTGTCCCAAATTCTGGCTGCCCTTGTGGACTCAGGCTGGCACTCTGCCCATTGTCTGCCTGTCCCTGATGGAAGGGACATGTCCTGCTCCTTCTCTTGTCCTCACAGCATCTCCTTCATGTCCTCATAATACACACGTTGGCTTTTGAAAAGGAATGACTCCTTGAAGCTAATGACTGTCTACATCTTCCTTTCTAGGGCCCAGCACAGTGTGAATGAATGAACATAGACTTTGATTCCACTTCTAAAATATATCACTCCAGGGGCTGGCCCGGTAGCGCAGCGGTTAGGTTCGCACTTGGCAGCCCAGGGTTCGCGGGTTCAGATCCCGGGCGCCTGCCGACGCACTGCTTGTCAGCCATGCTGTGGCGGCGTTCCATATAAAGTAGAGGAGGATGGGCACAGATGTTAGCCCAGGGCCGGTCTTCCTCAGCAAAAAGAGGAAGATTAGCAACGGATGTTAGCTCAGGGCTGGTCTTCCTCACAAAAATAAATAAATAAATAAAATATATCACTCCACATTTGTATTTTAACATTGCCAACACCATCCTTTTGCCCCTAATTCCTGGTCTAAGAATGTCCCCCTAAGGTGACAGTATCTTGTTAGAAGGGAGATATTTTCTGTAAGAATGGGTTCAGAATGAGAGCTAAGCTTAGTCTAGAACAATAGTTCTCAACCCAGACTGAATGTTAGAAAAATCTTTGGAAATTTAAAAACATCAATACCAGGCCTCCCCACAGACCAACTCAGTGGGGATCTCTGAGCATAGGGCCTGGATTTGGGCTTTCTTGAAAACTTCCCAAGGGATCCAAGTGTGGAGCCAAAGCTGACACCACCAGTCTGGAGACAGAACTTCCACTGCTTCTTTTGGGTACCCCTGCTTTAGACCAGTGGGGAGTAAACCCTACAGAGTTGTGTTGGATCAAGAGGCCAGGACCAATTTTGCTGAGATTCAGTGTGAACTAAAGATTCCTAGGATTCTTATAATCTATGTAAGTGTCAACCAAATGGTCATCAGAACCGGCCTGGGTCTTCTAGGGGACCAGCCCAGCCCCCTTCCACCTGGCAGAAGACCTCCCAAATTGGGCTTCTGGAGTGCTGATCCTCTCAAATTCTCCTGTATGCAATGAATGATGTGCTATATGATGAATTCCTGTGGGACTGAGGCCTCCTGTACAGAAAGTTTGGTTGGGGACTGTGGGTGGGGGCAGATAAAGCTGTCAGCTGAGAGCCTGGCCCCCACCTGGGCCCTTTCCTGCCTTCTCCTTTCCACTGCCCTCCAGGCCACCCATTCTCCAATTCTGTTTCTTCTCCGCTTTTTCCCCTTGTCCCTGTTTCTCTCCTGCTATTTTCTACTGTCTCGCTCTTCACTTTTTCTGCTCAGCTGTGCCTTGGAACCATGCTGCGGCCGCCTCCTCTCACAGCTGCGTTTGCAAAGTGTGGGCCCCTTGCCTAGGAGCCAGTGTGGGAAGATAAATGTGATGGAGAGAGGAGGCTTCTAGAAGAGAGAGCTCAGCCTGGGAGCTCAAGTTTCGGGGGGTTTTATACCCGAATGTTAATGCAAACTGCTCCTTTGTGCTTCAGCTTCCCCCAGTCAAGAAAGCCCGATGCCTTTAAGGGGAGTTATCGAGAATAGGAGAATTTGTGGTTTGCGTGGGTCTCAGAGCTTGCTGGGTGCTGTCCCTGGGGGATGAGGCATGTGGGCCTGCAGAGACTCATTTCAGGGCTGTCCCTCTGCTGTCTCCGCAGGACTGCGATGTGCCGGTCCTAGCTGCCATCTGAGAGAATGTCTGGGGTGTCCGAGCCCCTGAGCCGAGTGAAGGTGGGCACATTACGTCGGCCAGAAGGCCCCCCAGAGCCCATGGTGGTGGTGCCAGCAGATGTGGAAAAGGAAGATGTACGGATCCTCAAGGTCTGCTTCTATAGCAACAGCTTCAACCCTGGGAAGAACTTCAAACTGGTTAAATGCACGGTGCAGACCGAGATCAGGGTGAGTGTGGTGGGCAGTGCCTGCCCTGTCCATTTGTCTGTCTCTCCCTTGCCTTCCTGGGCAGCTGAGCAGCCCTCTTTCAGCCTAGCAGGCCCTCCTATATCCATCCCCTGGGCTGGGGGGACCAGGAGAGATGTTCTTAGCCTACAGGGCCTGGCCTCCTCTCCAGGGGTCTGCAGCCCACTTCGTGAGTAGCCTGGGCGACCCATTTTATAGCCTGTTTGAACCGCAGATCATTTGCTTGGTCTTTGATTCAATTCATTTCAACTCATTAAATATTTATGACATTTGAGGCTCTGCAAGGGATGTAAGAGCCCCCACTCTCAAAGAGTTTACACTCTGATAGAATTGGAATTAGAGAAATCCACAAGTGATTGCATTGAAAATAGAATAAAAATGTATAAGACATGAGCTGGGAGCTTAGAGAAGGGAGCTGGGAGGGAACTTAGAGGATGATAATGAACTAGAGATGCCCCAGACCAGGTGGATGGGTGCCAGACCATTTCTGAGACAATATTTCAATTGGCTCATTCTCATCCCAGGTCACGGAACCTGGTTTGCAGGTCTAGGGGCCCACTGTCATCAGGGCACCTAAACAGCAAGAAGGCAGTTCACCTTGACCAAATGGATAAGAACTTGTCATCAGAAGCAGAGTTACATCACACTGATTGATTTTAAACACCTATATTTATTGAACAATGACTATGTCTCAATCCCTCTACATACATAAACTCATTGACCCCTCCCAACAACCCCTTGAGGTAAATACAATGAGGATATCCCTTTCCACTGCCCAGAATATTCCTTTCTGGTGGTGCAAAAGAAGGCCAAATCAGTTCTCAAAAGGTTGCTTGGTGGGTTTGTAATTTGCACAAAGGAAGCAAGGGACTTTTGGGAAAGCTAACCAGGTCTGAGAAAGCTGGGTGAACTATCTCCAATCCTCTCACCACCTTCCCCTGTCTAAAAGTCAGTATCCCCCAAACTCAGTGAGTGTCACTTCTGGTCGGGGCTGGAAGCAGCCTCTCCATGTCTGTCCCCTTGGCTGCCTTCCATCTGTTACAGCACATGCTGTGCTTCAATACGCCAGAGCAGGATGGAATGGATTAGGTCACTGCCTTGGCCAGTTATCACAATTGACTATGGTTTGCTTACCCGCTCTGTTTCCTGTAATTGATTTGATCAGGGCCTCATTTGCTCATCTTCTGGTTCCAGATACGTAGGTACAATTGTGTCCTGAGAGTAAGCTCTGTGTACCTTCTTCCAGGAGGGTACAAGCTTCATTTCTCCTTAACTATCTCCTTCTTGAGTCTTCCTTTGGGTGTATCATCTTTCCAGGTAGCTGATGCCCTCCACTGTGGTTTTACTAGTTTAATTTTCAGAAGTTAACCTGATTCCAGGTTTGAGGGCACCTCTTTGCCCCTTTGTGCTGAAACTCAGAGGGAATCTTGTTGGTCCAGATTAGGAGGTATTCTGTGGAGTGATGGTGGAAAGGGACCCTGAAGGACAGGTAGATTTGAAGTGGCAGCTGAGGAGAGCAGGGGGCTTTCCAAGAGGAGGGAACAGCAAGAACAAAGGCAGGGAGGCTGCTAAATAGTGAGTGGTTCGCTTTGGCTGGAGCGTGGGTTATATTTAGAAAAGTGTCTAAAGTCAAGATCAGAAGGAAAGTTGATGGTTGATAAGGGAGGGCCTGGGATATCAGGCTGAGAGATTGGACTTAGACAGGCACCGGGGAGAAACATGCCTTTTTAATCAGGGGAGAGGCTTCCCTGGAGCTGTCTGATGTCTTGCTGGGTGCTTACAAGGAAAAGTTACAATGGGCCTACAGAAAGGGCAATGGGGCCCAAGCTTAAGAAGAAAGGCTAGCATCTGAGGCATTATCTGAAGGGGTGTGATAACAGGGGTGGAGAAGAACAAAGAAAGAAGTGATGGCCTTCTAGGAATTTATGTCCAAGCCTTCTGATTTTTCCTGTTTCCAATCTGTCCTGCAGGCAAAATGTCACCTGCTTATTGCAAACAGCCATGACTTAAAAGCCACCTAGACCTTGAGCCAGATACTGCTCCACCCTTATTGGCTATATGGCCCGACACCCAACACTTAACCAACCTGGCTTCAGTCTCCTCCCTTAGGGATTGTGTCCACCTGCAGCCTTGTTGTAAGGGTTAGAGATGATAGATGAGAAGCACCAAGCATATAGTAGGAGCTCAATCATTGGAAGCTATTGGTTGTGTGGATATTAGGTCATTACCCTGCTCAGGAATCTCCAAGAGTTTCTAATTGCCCATAGAATATAGTTCAAGCTATCTTCTTTTAGTATTTATCCACTTATCTTCATATCTTCAAATAGAGATGTAAGATGATCAAATTTGTGTTTTGAATCAGTACATAGTGTCCTGCAAGATGTTAAGAAGTGTGTCTTAAAGAAGGGGTTTTATGGTCAAAGAAGTTTGGGAAATGCTGGTTAAACAATTCTAAACAAATTCCTTTGCAACAGGATTTCTCAGAACCTAAATATGCTGATATGCATGGTGGATCACTAAGAAAGGGCCACAGAGATGATGATTTCTTAAGTAAGCCATTTTTTATTTGCCTAAGAAATCCTTCTTTTAAAAGTTAGAACCACTAGTTCTCTGGAAAATCATTTAGGAATCTGTTTTCCCTAAACTCTGACAGCAATGCGGAAAGGGCAGGAGAGAAGAAAGGCTGGGAAAGGGAGATGGATGAGGAAGCTGCGGCCGTGGTGCAGGCAGAAGCTAACAAGGGCTGAACTAGAGGAGTGGCACTGGGGACAGCTCTGAGAGAGTCTGAGGAGGCAGCGTCAACAGAACTTGATGATTAACTAGATGTAGGAGGGAGAGAAAGGAAGGAGACAAGGATGACTCAAGCTTTTGCTTGGGCAACTGAATGGGTGTAAGTACCATTCATCAGATCCCAGCAGAGAAGGGAAGGGTGTTCTGAGATTTCAGCTTTACAGGTGTTGTGTTTGAAGTGTGCATGAAACACCCCATAGAGGAACATGAGTCTGGAGATCAGAAGGCAGAAGGGACCTAGGGATGAGAATTTGGGAGTCATGATGCAGTGGCTACTATGCAAATGGATAGGATCACCCACAGAGAATGAGTAGAGCGGGAGAAAGAGTTCCAGTTAGGAAGGCCTGGGAAATCAGCTTCTAAGGGGCTGATAGACAAAGAGGGGCAAGTGAAAGAAAAAAAAGAATCAGCCAGAGAAAGATGAAAAGAGCCAAGAGCACAGCAGGGGAGAAAAAGACAGAGGAAACAGGGAAGAGTGGTTAGCAGTGTCAGACACTCAGAAAGATCAAGTCAGATAAGGCTAAAAATAGGTTCACTGGCTTCAGCAACAGGTGCCATGATGACCTTTTGCTGGGAAGTTTCAGTGGAGAGATGGGGGCAGAAGCCAGTGTACAGTTGGCTGGAGAGTGGAGACAGTGAGTATAACCAACATTTCAGAGACGTTTTGATCATGAAGGGAAGGAAAGAAGAGAAGGCGAGAGGAACAGTATATGTGAAGGTCCTGAAGTGGGATGGCACATGGCCGATTTGAGGCTAAAGGATGCCCAAGGTTGGCTATTTAAACAATGTTAATGATTTGGGATTTTACCCCATCTCTTGTGGGAAGCCACTGATATAGTTTAAGCATATGAATGACATGAAATGTGTTTTTAAAAGATCACTTGGGTTACATAGTGAAAAACAGATTGGAGGAAGGGAAGAATAGATGTGGGGAGATGTTAGGTAGCTATTGCAGTGATCCAGATGAGAGATGATGGTAGCTTAAATTAGGATTGTAGCCATGGAGATGATGATGATGGTCATGATGCTGATGATGATGTTGATGGTCATGATGCTGCTGGTAGTGATATTGATGATAACGGTGATGATGGTGGTGGTGGTGATGATGAGGGTGGTGGTGATAGTGATGATAGTGGTGAATGATGGTGGTGATGGTGATACTGCTGCTGATGGGGGTGGTGGTGGTAGTAGTGATGATAGCAGCTAGCACTTTTGAAAGCACATTGTATGCATTATCTTATTGACTTCTCAAAAGAACCCTATGAAGCACATACTATTATTATCACCATTTTATATATAAGGAAACAAGGTGCAGAGGAGTTAAGCAAATTGTTAATAAGTGGTAGAGCCTGTTTTCAAACCCAGTCAACCCACCTCCACAGCCTGTGCTCTCCCACCGTGGTCTATGGAGAGAAGTGATCATAATCCAGAGAATTTAGAGACGGAAATGAAAGGTTTTGCTGATGGACAGGAGACGTAGGAATAAAGAAGAGGGAGGTGTCAAGAATGTCAGCCCTGGTTCAAGTGAACAGGGCCCCACTCCCTTAGATGAAGAGCACTTGAGGAGAACCAGCTGGGGAGTGGGAAGTTCATGAGCTCGGTTTTGGACCTGTCAAGTGCCATTGAGACGCTCTGCCATTGAGACGCTCTAACATTTTCACGTGAAAATGTTGAGTAGACTGTTTGATACATGATTCTGGAGGACAGAACTGGGCTGGAGATAGGCATCTGAGTGTTGTCAGCCTCTGGGTGGTGGCTGAAGCCATGTGGGTGAGATCATTAATGAGAGTCCTGAATAATTTCGTCATCCACCCACAAATATTGGTTGCATGCCCCCATGTACTTGGCACCATGCTGGTTGTGGCCTGTTGGTATCATCATACCCCAAAACACAGAAGTGCTCCCCGCTTTCATGAGGCTTCCAAGCCAAGACTGAGCCTAACATTGACTAACACTAATGAATGAACCTTTACAAATGGAGGCAAGTGCTCTGACAGGAAGAAAGAGGTTCTGTGAGAGCACAGAATTCAAGAGAGCTCGGTTCAAACATCAAGGAACAGCTTTGCTATTCAGGGCCTGTTTGTGGATGCTGTGTCCACTCGTGTAGTTCCAGACCCAGCTCCCCTGCCTGAGAACCTCCTGGAGTGGCCCCTCCCACCTTCTGCTTCCTGACCTCTTCTTGCATTCTCCTTCCCTAGCTGGGCTTCATCCTTTGACGGATTTTTCTACTTCCAGCTCCGTATCTTCTTTCACCATCCTCTCGGTGCCTCAAGTGCTGCCAGTCCTTTCAAACTTGTGAAGCACTTGTCCTTCCATAAGAACAATCCTGAAATTCTGACGCCCCTGTGTAGCTGTGTCTGGTCAAATAGAAGCAATTGAGAATCCCCCTGGCACAGTCCAGGCGGTAGCACATTTCCAAAGCACAGTTACTCCAGGCATACTTGCTGATCTCGTGTTTCCTCTTTATTCTCAACTTCTTTCTATGCGAATGTAATAGCCTTATGTTGCTTTCTCTGTGCTGCCGAAAGCTGTGTGAATAAGCTCTGGCCCTTGTGCCTAGGACCCAACAGAAATTAGACAGATGTTGAAGAGAATTGAGCAACATGCCAAATGAGAAATGTATTTTGCTCTTTTTGATTTTCCATTTCCCTTTTGTTTGGTATTCACAGTAAGTTGTGTTTGTTTGGGAGCTCTGAACCTCTGTAGCAAGCAGAGGCTTATATCATTATATATTTCTCTAACATGCTAATTTGCTTGTCTGGGAAAGAGGTTAAGATAACACTTTGTAAACAACTAGCAGAGTGCCACCCAGATGTGCCCGCACAGGGCGTCTCTCTGACTCTCACAGCCTCTCCTCCATTCCCACTCTCTCTCGCTGTCCTGCTCTCTCCCTCCCTTCTCCTTTCTCCTTCTCCTCTTTCACTCTCTTCTGGGTAGGTTGACCACATGCCCTGTGGTCTCAGACAGTCCTAGTTTACACACACTGTCCAGGGATGACTATTAACAGTACCCCTGCCAATCTCAAGAGCATCATGATTCAGAGGGTAAATTACACAGTCACCTACTTCTAAGTGTCGTATTCTCTCCTTTCTCTGCCTGGCATGCTGACTTGCTGGCTCATGGTGTTTTCTCTCTCTGGCTGCCCCTAGATGACCCACTCTCTGCATGGGCCCATCTTTGTCCATCATCGGACCATCTGTGTCTCACACGGGAGGGCCTTAAGCAGAAAAGTAGGCACTTGTCTATGATACGGTATGGCTCCAAGGGGCTGGCAGGGCCCCCACATCCAAACCCTCTCCCTCAATCATGCTGAAAAGCTATGTTCAAAATTCATCTTTGTTTTGCCCCGAAGCATTGCCCCACTTAGAATCCACATTTACATCCCCAGGAGGGACAGAGACTGAACCATCCTGCACCCTTCCCACCCCATCCTGCTGCTTCCCTTCCCTCACAGCTGTGCCACTTACCTGGTGCCTAAGGGGGGCAGAGTCCAGTCCCAATATATTCAATACGAATAATACTTTCCAGAATATTCCCAGAGAGGCAGATTTCAGATGTTGTAACCCATTGTCCCTGCCCTATACTCATCAGACATTCATCCCAGTTAGTTTTGAGTTTAAAGCTATCACTTATCCAGACACAGGGTGCTATGGACTGAATGTTTGTGTCCCCCCAAATTCATGTGTTGAAGCCCTAACCCCCAATGTGATGGTATTAGGAGGTGGGGCCTTTGGGAGGTGATTAGATTTAGCTGAGATCATGAGAGTGGGGCTCCCATGATGGGATTAGTGTCCTTATAAAAAGAGAAAGAGACCAGAGCTCTCTCCCTTACCATGTGAGGACACAGCGGGAAGACAGCTGTCTGCAAACCAGGAAGAGAGTCCTCACCAAGAACCAAATCTGCCCGCCCCTTGATCTTGGACTTCTCAGTCCCTAGAACTGTGAGAAATAAATGATTGTTGTCTAGGCCACCCAGTCAGTGGTATTCTGTCATAGCAGCCTGAGCTGACTGAGACATGGGGCCAGCAGCTCCTCGTGGTCAAACGAGCAGTCTCCAGCTGACAGTTCATTGGCTCAGGTTGTTTCCAGAGAAATCCCTGCTGCACTCCTTCATATGTCTCTAGGGGCAAGACCACAAGGTTGAGGTGCAAGAGGAAGGGAAGGCATGATTACCTGTCCTGGGAAATTGCTGTTTCTAAAAGAAAGATTACCCTAAAGAAAATAAATGAAGCTACACAAGGCCAGCCCCCCATACATGAGAATAGTCCCCAAAAACCCGAGAGAAAAGGTTTCAGCCAGGAAGCCACAAGCCAATACCACAGAGACACTCACAGTGATATAAAAAGAGGGACATTCACAGGGACCTCCTCCTTTCCACACCCCTCCCCATTTCCTGTGTGTGCTCACCAGGCCAGCGCACCCACCCCCAGACACCTGCAGAGGCAGACACTAGGCAGGCATGCCGCATTCTGGGCCTCTGTTTATTTATCTGCATGCCTAGATTCATTACCTCGACAAATTAGCAGTCAGGTGCCTGTGCTTACATTTCTATTTTTAATCTGGCAGTTGCATTGCTGAATGTCCTTGTTAGATAGAAGCTTTTATCACACCAAAATGAATGCTTTCAGAGTGACATTATGCTAACTTTTATTATTTTATTCTTCAATCACTTTTTAAAAATTTTCCCGTAGGTGTGTTGAGAACTCAGAACCTGTCTCGCTATTATATTTGTTTCCTGGGGCGGCAGTAACAAATTGCCACCAACCTGGTGGCTGAAAACAACAGAAATGTATTCTCTCGCGGTTCTGGAGGCCGGAAGTCCCATATCAAGGGGTTGGCAGGACTGCGCTCCCTCCAAAGGCTCTAGGGCAGAACCTTCCCCCCACTTCCAGCTTCTGGTGGCTCTAGGCTTCCTTGGCTTAGGGCTGCACTGTTCCAGTCTCTTCCTCTGTCTCCACATCCCCTTCTCCTCTTTGTGTGACTCTCCTCTGTGTGTCTTTTATAAGGACACTTGTCATTGGATTTAGGAGCCGCCCAGATAGTCCAGAATGATCTCATCTTCAGGTCTTTAACTTAATTATATCTGTAAAGACCCCTTTTCCAGATGAGGTCACATTCACAGGATCTGGGGTTAACGCACGGACCTGTCTTTTTGGCACTACCATTCAACTCACTACAGCTGTCAGTTAGGATCACGGTGTCTGTCGCTGGTACTCCCATTCGGGTGTGCACAGACCCATGTATACAGAACGCAGGCGAGTGTGAGCACTTTGCACGCATATGCACACCCACACTGAAGCAAGGCTAAGTGTCAGGAAATGACCACGGAGCCCAGGCTGACGAAAGTCTACCACTTTTCCCCACTGCTGCCTGGGATTCTCAGTTGCCGGGCAGCCTGTGGCCTGCCTGTACCCTGGCATGATGTTTCCCGTGATGCTGTCAGGCTATGTGTCACCATAAGTTGGTCCCTTGTCACTCCTCAGGTGATCTCATCCAGTCACATAGCTTGAAATTCTGATTTTAACCAGTGGTGCCCAAATTTGTAATGCTGGCTCCGATCTCCTCCCACAACTCTGGTTCACATATCTGCCTGCCTGCTCACCATCTCCACTGGATGTCCAGCTTCCATGTGAAGAATCAAATTTGTAATCCTCTCCTAAAACCCTGCGTCTCCTCCAGTCTTCCCCGGCTCCATTAATTGCAGCTCTGCTCCGTCAGTTAATTGTGTCTCAGGCTATAAACCTCGGAGTCATTCCTGAATTCTTTCCTTTTCTCACACTCTGTATTCCATCCATCAGGAAATCTTGTCAGCCCTGCTATCAGAACATATTGGATTCTGACCACTTCCTTCTCACCACCTCCACTGCCTCTTCCCTGGTCCAGGCCGTCAGCATCTCTGACCTGGAATAATGCATTCACCTCCTAAATGCTTCTGCCCTTATCCCTCTGTGGTCCATTCTACAGGAAGCGGCCATGGTGAATTTTCAAAACATAGGTCAGCTAGAGGGATATATTTGAGGTACAGCTTCCATCATACCCCTGCTCTACTTTAAACTCTCCAATGGTTACCTGTCTCACTCAAAATAAAATCCGAAGTCCTTAGTTTGGCCTACAACAGGAGTTGGCAAGCAATGGCCCCCAAGCCAAATATGGCCCACCATTCATTTTGTAAATAAAGTTTTATGGGAACATATCCACATTCACTTGTTTAGGTATTGTCTATGGCTGCTTTTAGCTACAACAGCAGAGTTGAGTAGTTGTGACAGAAGCCATATGGTCTGCAAAGTCTAAAATATTTACTACCTGGCCGTTTACAGAAAAAGTTTGCCGAGTCCTGGCCTCTTCTCCCATCACTTTTTTCCATGTCTTCTCCACCTCAGCCCCGCTGGCCTCTTCACAGTCACTCAAATGCACCAAGCACACCGGGGCCTCGCAAATGTCCACCTTGGGGCCTCTGTGCAGTCTGGTCCCTTTGCCTGGAAGGCTGTGCCCCCATAAGGCCACCCCTCTCTCCCTTACTTGCTCCAGGGATCTATTCAAATGCCCCCTTATCAGGGGGCATTTGCTGGCTGCTCCATGTGATATAGCAGCCCCCTGTCATTCTGGTGCCCTTACCCGCTTTGTTTGTCTTAGCGCTTGTCAGGACCTGAGATACTATTGTGCTTATTTGTTTATTGTTTACCCCTCCAATAGAAAATAAGCTCCATGAGAGAGGGACTTTGCTTTTGTTTCCCCAGTTTGCTGAATAAATTAATGAGTAGTTATTTAATGATGGGTGAGTGGATGGATGGACGGATGGATGGATTCTAATTATGAAGCCAACAGAGACTGGTTAGAGTTCCATGTCTCAATCCCAAATTCCAGCGGGGAGAGAGAGTTTCTGATTGAGCTGGTGTGTACAGGGGTGGTGTCCTGGGTCTGTGACAGTAAATGCCCAAGTGGTGCTACAAATAGGGCAGGCAGATTGGTTCACATAATCCCTACATCAGTCTTCTCAGATGAGGCAGATGATCCGAGTTGCCGGGAATTTTTAAAATGCCAGCTTACCAAGTCCAATCCCAAATTCACTGAATCACAATCTCAGGGGTGCTGGGACCAGTCCCTGCCCTTCAGGACCCAACTCTGTCTGCAGGATACCCACCTGGCTCGCACTCTGTGGGGAAGGATTATTAGCAATCACCTGGATGGTGGGGAGACCCAGGGTATGAGGTCATGTTTAGAGTCTGAGAACTCACAAGATACTCAGAGCCTGTGAGAGTCTATGAAAGGGTGACAGGAGAAGGCTGGATAGGGCAGAAAGGAAGAGGAAGTCTGTAGACAGGCAGCAGGTGATTGGAGGTGGCACCATAGCGCTCCCATTTCCCCCATCCCAGCACTCGACAGGCTGTGTAGTAACTGCCTCTCGTCAGTCTCTAAGCAGAGGTGGCCTCCTGGAGAGCGGGGGCTCTGTCTTGTTCACCATTATATCCCCAGTGCCTACAGAGAGCCTAACACAAAGTTGGCACTCAATAGATGTTTCTAGAATGAATGAATGAACTGGTGCCTAGAGAGTACTCAAATGAGACTAGTAATCTCCTAGATCATTTGATATAAAGACCAAATAGGAAGTTGATGGAAGGAAGATTGGCATTCATAAATGATGAAGTGTAGGAGTGTAATAGAATTGCAGGTGGTCTAAAACAGAATTCCCTGTATATCCTTGGGAAAGTCACTCAACCTCCCTGGGTCTCAGTTTCTTTATTTAAAAACAGGGTCAAATTAAGTGATCTCTGAATTTACTTAAAGCTCTAAAATTCTGGTCTAAGTTTTATGAGCTTAATAAACATTTGAACATTTGAGTATCTGTAGAATTGTACATTTTATTTTTGTGGCTACATCTTTCACATATGAACTTCTAGGATCTAGAAGGCAAGGTATCTGTTCAACTTTCATCAAGACCTGAGTGAATTTTGGCCATTCTTTTCTCTCTGGTCCTGACTATCTAGTCAGGATTTTAACTGTAGAGTTTTATATTTTGCAGAGAGTTTATTCATCTCTTAAAAGCTGAGTCTATAAGTAGGGTATGAAGTGTCCTCTCAGTAGCACATGAGCCGAGCACATAGGCATAAGCTATGGCATTTGTCTCAAGTTGGAAGATGATGTCTGCTCCTGTCATTTAACTATGAATTTTTTAGGCCTAATCTGCAAAACCAAGTCTATCATAATAGCTAAACTTAAACATTTATTTTTGAAAAGATTTTTTACAATTTTAAACTGAGTATATGAAAGACATACTTGAAAGGAAAACCACAGACCAATATCTCTCAGGAACATAGATGCAAAAACCCTCAACGGAATATTAGCAAATCAAATCCAACAACATATAAAACGAGTACATGTTCATTCAATAATAATAATAGCATTTATTTAGAACTACTGTGCACAAGGCAGTATGCTAACCTCTTTACTTGTATTATCTCATTTAATCCTCACAAGAACCCTATGACATAGGAATAGATTTACATTTCACAAATGGGGAAACCAAAGCAGAGAAGTTAATTTGCCCAAAGTCACAAAGCCAATCAGAGATGAAACAGTTTCTGACTCCTGCGGCCATTCTTAACTACTACATCATATACAAAAGTTCAAACACAGGAAACCCGGAAGAATAAAAACATACATGTGTATAATTGTACTACCCCAAGAGAATACTGTGAACATTTTCATATATTTCATTCTGGATTTGTTTCTTTCTGCTTCCATCTCTGTCGTATTTAATAAAGATCATATATCCCATGCCTCCCATTTATTATAATAGAAGCATTTTCCGAAAGTTATTTCAAGCTTTTTGTACAATTTTAAACACTAGCATGTAAACTCTGTGTGATGCTCCCATCATTTTCATGGCCCTTTTCCAGCTATTTGGATTGATTGCTTGTTGTGGGGATTTTGCTATTTTAAAAATTGCTACAGTGGGTTTCTTTGTACACAGGATATTTCTGTATTTTGAATCATTTCTTCCATTTATGCTTTGTCCTAGTCAGCTTGGGCTGCCATAACAAAATACCACAGACAGGTGGCTTAAACAACAGAAATTTATTTCTCACAGTTCTGGAGGCTGAACGTCTGAGATCAGGGGGCCAGCACAGTTGAGTTCTAGTGAGGGCCCTCTTCCTGTTTTGCAGACAGCCACTTTCTTGCTGTGTCCTCACCTGGCAGAGAGAGAGCTTATCGCTCTCTTGTCTCTTCTTATAAAAGGGCACTAATCCCATTCATGAGGGCTCCACCCTCAATGACCTAATTACCTCTCAAAGGCCACCTCCAGATACCATCACATTGAGGATTAGGGCTTTAATGTATAAATTTGGGGGTGACACAAACATTCAGTCCATAGCATGCTTCCAGGCATAGAACTAAGTCAAAGATTTGAATACTTTCAGGTTCTTGATATAACACATGTATTCCTTTGGTATCTGCCTTTGCACTAGCAAGGGAGCTCCCCAGGGCAGGGACTTGGTCTCGTGTGCTGTGTCTACATCACCTAGAATGGGGCCTGATACGAGGGATGCTCAGTCTGTAATTATTGAATACATGGAGAGGAATCACTGAGAGGTTTTCTCGTGTAACTTTTGGTATATGCAGAAGAAAATAGGTACTGAATAGATGAGTCAGCGTTTCTCCCTGGAGGCTGTTCCACTCCTCCTGGAAGGTGGCATTTGGAAATGTGTCGGGGCCTCCTTTTTGGCTGTCACGTTGTCATCATTGACAGGATAACTGGAGCATGGGGCAAGGCATTCAGTGTGCTGCAGCCATGGGTGTTGAATGCTCCCACACAACAAAGAATTGTCCAGCCCCAAATGCCGACAGTGCCTGTTGAGACTCACTGATCTGAGTTATGGTGCATTACAGTGAAATGAAGGCCCCTAAGCCATCACCACACGTGAGAAATAAAACTTCACCAGTCATGTTGAACTGACTCGCATGACCCTCCCCTCCCTCCCTGAGGCTGACACCACCTTCCACACAAATAAGTCAGAAAGTCATTACCTTAAGAGGTATTTCAGTAGGGGGACTTTTTCAAGGAAGCACATGAAGTCCACCTGGTACTTTCCTAACTGATCTGTAATGTTCTTCTTTCCTCCTAAATCTCAGCTTGGCATCCTTGTGGTTTATTAAAAATCCAAACAGTTGACAGAATAGTCTTATTTTTAACAGAATAGTTTTATTTTTCAGAGACACATCTTATGCTCTGTTCAAGTCATTTAAAGAGAAGGCCTCTTGTTGCCTTTGCAACCTGTGTTTGCACTTTCTCAGAGCTTTATTTCCTGTCTCTACATGTAGCAGAAGGGAAGAGGAAGGAGCCTGCTGTGGTGAGCTTTTGCCCTGGGAACACGAAACCCTTCATGGCTTTCTTGCTCCAAGCAGAAGGAAGTCATTTTTCTGTGCATTATTTCTTCCCAGCCAACTTCATGGCCACAACCTGACATCCCACAAGGCTCGTTTATCACACTTCACCAGCCTGCTGCTGTTAGGCCTGTCTTCAGCTTGGAAACAGTCTCGGATCCCTTTTCCAGAGACTGCTTTCTTCCACCACCTGTACTCCTACAGAGTTAAATGACTGTTGGAAGTTACTGGCAACCATGGCTCTTTCCTCTTCCCTTAGCCACTACTTGGCCAGTTACTCCATGGGTGGGTCTCCCACAGGGCCAGTTCCTACTCCGGCAGGGAGAATCTGAGGAGCCTCTGGCCCAGGGACCCTTGGACTCCATTTCAGGGTCTCAAATTTATGTCTCAATTATAGATTTCTTGAGTTAATTAATCCAACTCGCTGGGTTGACTTGACCCTTGAGCCATGCTTATCCCTTCTCCCTTGCCTGCCCATCATGATAATGGCCACCATTTATTGAGCACCTACTCTGTGCCAACTATTGTGCTAAGCTCTTTAGGTATCTGTAACCCACATAAAGTTGGCCAGCTTGCTTTTTCCTTGAAGCCAGTCTCAGTAGTGTCACATTCCAAAAAATATTAGTCTGTCATCTAAAAAGAATTGAAAATCAATTTAAATCTTTACTGTAATCTCTTTGGGGTGAAAACAAACATCACTGGGGGATCACTTTCAAGACAACAAAATTTCTTAAAATGCTCATATCCATTTCTTAATATCAAGTTGGGCTGACTGCTGTCTGGAAATATCTTCACTTGCATTTTCAAAAATTCTTGAAATGCAGCCCATGAAGGCTCTTATCTTTCTCCTCCTCCATTGCTCATTTCAAGATTCATTCTTTTTCTTCCCTCGGTCACTCTTTGCTTCTTAAGGGTAAGTCAAATCCAACTGGATCAAGACCTTTGCACTTCATCCTCCCGCATTACCAAGTTCATGCTACAGAGATTCAAAAGTTGAGTGACACACAGAGAAACTTCCTTAGAAGATGGAGTGGGACAGTGCTGTGTGCTTGTAATTTAATATCTATTCTTTTTATTTACACTACATGTTATCTTATCTAATTCCACCAAAAATCCCATAATGGAAGAGGTATTTTCCCCCGTTTTGCAGATGAGGAAATGGTGGTTAGGTGACCTTCCCAACACCACATAGCCATGGCCAGATCCAGTAGACTCCAAAGCCTCTATCATTAATCACCACACTCCTGATCTCTTGAACATTTTTGACTCCAGGTCACCATCCTTCATAATCCTGACTTGTCATCCAGAGAGCTGGTGCCTATTCGTTTACTCATTCATTCATTCCTCAAATATTTGAGGACCCACTCTATGCTAGGCACTGGGCTAGGAATCAGGGATGATATTATAGTATGTAAGGTTTGGCTTCTGACCTTGGACTAGAAAAGTTAAAAAGACAAACATGGAAGGGCTGGCCCTGTGACATAGTGATTAAGTTTGGTGTGCTCTGCTTTGGTGGCCTGGGTTCGCAGGTTCAGATCCCAGGTGCGGACCTACACCACTCGTCAGCCATGTTGTGGCGGCATCCCACATACAAAATAGAGGAAGATTGGCACAGATGTTAGCTCAGGGCTAATTTTCCTCAAGAATAAAAAGAGGAAGACTGGCAACAGATGTTAGCTTAGTGAATCTTCTTCAGCAAAAAAAAAGACAAACATGGACAGTTATTTTAGTTCTAATTGGTAAATGTCTGTACTAATTTCCTAGGGCTGACATAACAAAGTACCACAAATAAGGTGGCTCAAAACAACAGAAATTCATTGTCACATAGTTCTGAAGGCTAGAAGTTTGAGATCAAGGTGTTAGCAGAGCCATGCTCCTTCTGACGCCTGCAGGAGAAGGATACTTCCTTGCTTCTTTCCGGCTTCTGGTGGTTTGCTGGCAATCTTTGGTGTTCCTTGGCTCATAGATGTATCACTCAGATCCTCCTTCTTCACACGGCATTCTCCCATGTACATGTCTCCCTCTGTGTCCAAATTTCCCCTTTTTGTAAGGACACCGGTCATATTGGATTAGGGCCCATCCTAATGAGCTCATTTTAACTTGATTAGTCTGTAAAGACCCTATTTCCAAATAAGGTCACATTCTAGGTACTGGCAGTTAGGATTTCAACATATCATTTGGGTGGGGGGGGCACAGTTCAACCCATAACAGTATCTTACTAGGAGGAAACAAGCCCTGTCAAGGCAAGTCAGGGAGGGCTTCCCAGAGGCCCTCACAGTGCTGCCTGGGCCTTAGAGGATAACTGGCAGCTCACCAGCAGGGGAGGGAGAAGGGAGGGAGCACCAGGCATCCTCCAGGCAGGAAGAGCATGCTGTGCTCTAAGAAGAAAGAGAGGAATTCTGGGAGGCTGGCGCTTAGTGCACATCCCTTGAGAGTGGGAGAGGAGGTTGGAAAGAACCCATGGGGGAAAATTCCTGAGGGCCTTTTATGCTTCATGCTAGGGAGTTTGGCTCTTATCCTAGCTTATAGAAAATGAGGAACCAATGAGGGTTTTCAATAAAAATCACCTATTTGAATTTGCCCTCAATCTCAAAATGACACCTTTTTAAATAGAATTTAGGCAAGACTTTTCTGAATTAAGGCTTTAATTTATTAAAATTTTAAATTCAATCATCTTTTAAATGAGGAGCATTTTGTCTTCACAGAGCAAAGAGTAAGGAGAGTGAGTTAAATCAAGCTTGGAAAGCAACTTGAGGGCCAGAGCCTCCGGTGGAGGTTTGCAGGCAGGAAGTATGTGGGTGAACTGCTCATGAAACTCGCCTGGGGGTGTGATGGAGGCAGGACTGGGCAGAGGGAGAGGCTGAGCCGTGATACCGCCTCGCTGCAGGAGCTCTGGAGCTGGGATGGCCTGGCAGAGCTGTCTGAAATTGGGATGAAAGGACAGGGCCTTTAAACCCCTAAAGTGACCAGTCACTGGGTGGAGGCTGCCCCCGGAAAGGGGTATGACCTTATGCAAGATGTGGGCAATTCTGATGGAGTGGTGCGGCACTTGGCTGTCATGATGTTAAAGACCCAGCCACTAACATGATCTATGGTTAATAAGCTCAAGAAAAAACTGAAAAGATTAGGTGTTTTATAAAAAAAAAAAAAAAAAAAATCAGTGTGCCTGAGAAAATCCTGAGACTACAGAGATAACTAAAGAAGTTATAAAACGTGACTGAGGTACCAGGATAGCCTATTAGAACAAAGGAACAGACACAGACAAGAAACAGCCCAATATAGTCACCTAATATTGGATATCCTCATGAAAACAAACTAATTTTAAGCCATACCTCACACTATATACAAAAATCAATTTCAGATGGAAAAAAAAATGTGCCTGAGTACCAATAAAGGAGAGAGAAAGTGGACTGAGTAATTAATTGCTTGGGTGACCTTTTTCTTTCTAGAAATAAATTATCCTGGGCGTGGGACAAGCATCAAGTCCTGCCCCTTCTTTGTTTCTGACCTGTAAGAGGAAACACCCGAGAATAGGCAGAGAGGCAAAGGCAGTTTGGGGTCTTCACACTCTGTGAGAAAGTAAATAAATCAGTGTGAGCCAAGCAGGAGGAAAAGCCATAGAAATTGCAAGAAAGCCTCAGAAACTGAGAGCCATGGGCAGTCTGAGGGCCTGCTTTTCAGTAGCCCTCATGTGGGCAGAAGGAAAGTTTTTCCTGTAGCCAAAAAGAATCCTGGGCTTATCTAGATAGCAACTGGGAAAATTAAGACAGCTTTTTTTTTCTGTTATGTTACATATGGCAATTTAGTGAGTACAGCTTATACTGTTGTTTTTAAAAAGTGACTTATTAATAGAGAGAGAAATATTGACTCACCAATGACAATGCATGAGCAGTGGGCAGAGGGCTGATTTTGCTGCTCCCACCATTTGCTTGAGAAGCTGTGTGATTATTAGTGAAAAGACAGCAAAGGGTGAGGGAGGCAGGGCTGACACGAAAGTCTTCACAGGGAGACCTTGTCAAACCTCAAAGTTTTTTCCTCTTTTAAACTGATTCCCCACCCCACTCTGGGTCCCCCTCAATTTAAGGCCCTTTCTCCCTCCCACCGACTAAATAGAAGCTCCTTGAGTGAGGGCTGTGTGCGCACCGGGGCTCCTAACTGTGCTCTGCAGAGTGGGTGTGTCCTAGATAGTTGCTGATGGTTCCAGTGAAGGAACCGTTGTGCAGCTGCATAGGACAGGGGTACAGACAGCAGGAAGGGGACAGTGGCTTCGGGAGCTTGTCATCCTGATAGAAATTATATGTCAGAACTGGCTTTGTGTGACTCCAAAGTTTCTATGTCACCTGTGGTTGTCAACCTTGTTTCTCCTCAGGTCCGCCTGAAGGGTTGGCACACTTTGCAATGCAGTTCAGACACAATGCAATTCTGGAGCTAACACAGACTTCACAGATCGAGGGCACCGTCCCCCACAAGACACCCCTCCTCAGAACCCAGTCACGAGCTCCGGGGTTCCCAGGCCACCCACACTTCTGACCAACTGGCTATAAATTTAGGGGTTCCGGCTACCCGCTCAGGTTCGATAATTTGCTAGAACAACTCAGAACTCAGGAAAGTGCTGTACTGATGATTACAGTTTTATTGTAAAGGATGCAAATCAGAACCAGCCAGATGAAGAGTCACATACGGCGAGCTCTGGGAGGGTCCCAAACATGAAGTTTCTGTGTCCTTAGAACATGTCACCCTCCAGCCACAATGATGTGCATCACCAACCAGGAAGCTCACCCAAGCTTCTGTGTCTAGAGTGTTTCTTGGGGTTTCGTTATATAGGCGTGATTGGTTGATTGATTAAGTCATTAGCCACGTAATTTGACTCCATCTCCAGCCCTCCTTCTCTCCCTGGAGACCAAGCTGATATGTGGCTCAAAGCTCCAAACCTCTAGTCACATGGTTGGTCTTCTTTCTGGCATGGCCAGGCCCCATCCTGGAACTATTCAGGGGCTGCCTTGAGTCACCTCATTAACATAAACTCAGGTGTGGTCAGAGGAGCCCACCACGAATAACAAAGACACTCCTATCATTCAGGAAATCCCAAGGGTTCAGAGGCTCCCTCCCCAGAAGTAAGGACAAAGACCAGATGAATTCTTTATTGTACAACATTCTTCCATCAGTAACCAGCAGGGTGATGGTGGAAGTGGGTGGAGCTGCCATTTGGTAAAGCTCTCTCTCCCCAGGATCTTTAGGTTTGCCCCTCCAGGAAGAATGCCCCCCCTGGTAAAAATCTGCTCAGCACCAGGCAGCCTCCCAAATAGTGCATTTCATGCTTAGAAAACCCCCAAGTTCTTCCTTACCTGAAGCTGAAATCAATCTCCCTCTGAAAATCTGTTGGACGAAAAGTCTCTTAATGAATTTCCACCCCGAGGATCTAGAGTTAACTGTACCTCACCATCCCTACAACAGAAATCAGTTGCTTTTTAGAAGGAAACCTAGAAAAATTTTTAGACAAGCTGTGCCCTAGAGGATTTCACCAACCACGGAGCAAACAGCTGGTTTCAGTCTGGCCCCTTTCAGAGACTCTGAATGGAAGGGAAGCTGCAAGGCCCTGCCTGGCCTGCCAAAAATCTTATTTGTCCACTTGATATGGTGCCTTTACTTCTTGTATGGCTGGGAATCTCCCTCATCAGAGTCCTTCCTTTTTATTTTGAAATTATTTCAAACTTATAAAAAAGTTGAAAGAACAGTACAAAGAACTCCCATATCACCTTCACCCAGATTCCCCAATTGTTCAAATGGATCATTTGACACATTTAGTAGCTCTATCTCTTCATAAACAGACATACACACACACACACACAATATGCCCATTGTCATTATTCTTTTTCTGAATTATTTGAAAACAAGTTGCTGCAATACTGCTCCATCACCAAAAATACTCCAGTGTTTATTTCCCCCACACAAAGACCCTCTCCTACAGAACTGTACTGTGACCATCTAAATCCTGAAGTCAACACTGCTACTACACTACCATCCAAACCATAGAGACCATTAAGATTTCACCAACTGTCCCTACAATGCCTCTTTTTCCTATCTGGTCCAGGAACACACATCACATTTAGTTGTCATGTCTTGTTGGTCTCCTCCAATCTGGAAGAGCTCCTCAATCTGGAAGAGTACAGGCCTTTTATTCCATCTGTCTCTGAGGAGACCCCTCACTGTGGCTCTCATGACTAGACTCAGCCATGAACTCTTGGCAGGAATATCTCAGAAATGAAGCTGTGCTCTTCTCGGTGCATCAAGGTGGGAGGCACGCTGTGTTTACCTGTTCTACCACTGGTGACCCCGATGACCTGGTCATTTGTGTCTGCCAGATTTTCTTTTGTACTTGATTAGTATCTGAGGGGAGACACACTGAGACCATGTCAATATCCTATTCATCATCAGACCTCCACCCTCCAGCTTTATCATCCATTGATGAATCATGCCTGAACCAACGAACACTGAGTTTGTTGCCAAATGGTGATTTTCTATTTCTATACTTTCTTCTACATTTACTAGTTGGCATTCTACTCTAAGAAAGAGCATTCCCATTTTTTCCATTTATTTATTTATCTATCTATCTAAGATTTTATTCAGTAGAATGTAATCCATTTCTATCATTATATATTTTAATGCTTAGATTGTCCCAGATTTGGGCCACACCAGCCCCTTAAAGCTGACCTTGTTTCCTTGTTATATATCCCCAACATTCTCTAAATACTTTCTTTTTTTCTGACACAAAAAGAAATTCCGGGTTCATCTTGTACTTTCTTTGCCCCAGCCCTGGAATCATCCATTTCTCCAAAGAACCCTGGATCCTTTTGTTGAGAAAGGTATTTGAAAACTAACTTGGAGCTTGGTATACAAATGGCTATCAGAGTGTCATTGATCCTAGGCTCTTTCAGTAAACAAAGAGCTCTCTCTCTCTCTCTCTCTCACCATGAGTTCTCACCAATACTTCCAATTCCAATGCCTCACCTAAGTGTCCTCTCTAGTCTTCTCCTCTCCATATTTCAAGTACTTTCTCCAACAATATGAAACCCATTTCCCATTATCCTCAATATATTTACTCCTTTGCTCAATCCTCCTGTGTGTAACCAATCTCCTAACCACTCCAGACATCTCTGCCCCTGGCCCCACCTCCTCCTTTGCTCTGTTCCTGGCTCTGCAGCCACTGCCAACATCTCAGCTTCATTACTTTGACCCCTGGCCAAACCACCACCTCCAAGGGATGGAAAAAGAAAAGGAGATAAAAAGGTAGAAGAAGAGGAAAACAGAGTTTTGTTTTGTTTTTCCAATCTTTGTTCATTTTTACAAAACACCAGAATCTACAAGAGATTGCTGTGTTAAAATAATGCAAACATTTTTTGAGTATTTACTTTGTGCCGTGTTCTGTCCTAAGGAGTTTTATCTAATTTAATCCTCCTAAAACCATTCAAAATAGATACTGTTATTTTCTCTATGTTATAGATGAGAAGACTGAATCCAGAGAGATTACATGTGTTGTCTAAGGATATTTGCTAAGCAGTGGTGGGTGGATGGAACACTATAGAAGTCTGAAACCAGTGCTTATACTTCTGGCTATTGCTGTGCTGCACTATGGCTGTCGGTGTCTTAAAGGGAGCTGTTTGCCACCCAACCATCTCCCATTTGCAGAGAATACATATTTGTTCATTAAAAATAGCACAGAAATTTCAAAAATGGTGGAATAGCTTGGCTGGACTAATCTTCCTGCAGACAACAATAAAATCTAGACAAAATAAAAAAGCAAATTATCTTGAAAGCCCTGCAGAGTGACCATAGCAAGCAGAAACTAGAGAGAAATCTGTTCTTGTGAGCTGAACTGCAGCTACTGAGATTTGTAAATTTGAGGCTTTTTGCCTGAGGGCACTTTCCAATCTGAGAGGGGCTGGGGGAGAAGAAAGCTGCAGCCTTACTGACATGAGGTGTCAGAGGATAGAACTTGGGGGTAGCAGAGCAGCCAGAAGATTGAGGATAATCCTGGAAAGAAGGGAGCTACAGGGGGGTAGCCCCAAAATAGAAAGGTAATTTTTTTCAATCTTAATTTACAAAACATCAAAATACATAAACTACTTAGGAATAAATTTAACAAAATATCTGCCAAACCCATACATTCTAAACTATAAAACACTGTTGAAAGAAATTAAAGAAGAGCAAAATAAATAGAGATATACCATGTTTGAGGATTGGAAGACTCAATGCTGTCAAGATGTCAATTCTCCCTCACTAAGCTATAGATTTAACACAGCCTCAATCATAATTCAGCAGACTTTTAAAATAGAAAATGACAAGCTGATTCAAAAATGTATGTGGAAATGCAAAGATCTAGAAAAGCACAATAATCCTGGGAGGGAAATGGTAGAGGGCTTATGCTGTTTGACTTCAAGATCATCTCTAAAGCTACAGAAATGCAGACAGTGTGGTATTGGTACAGTGCGGACAAAGATCAATAGAACAGAAATGAGAGTCCAGAAATAGACCTAACTTATATGGCCAATTGATTTTTGACAAAGGCAGCAAAACAATTCGATTGGGAAAGGAAAGTCAACAATGAATGCTGAGCAACTATAGATCTATATGAGAAAAAAAATTAATCTTGATCCCTACCTCACACCATACACAGAAATTAATTCAAGATGGATCACAGACCTAAAAGTAAAAGTTAAAACTACAAAGCTTATAAGAGAAACAGGACAATGTCTTCATGACTTGGAGGCAGGCAAAGATTTCTTAGATAGGATGTAGAAAACACTAACCATTAAAGAAAATTTTGATAAACTAGACTTTATCAAAAGAGCTGATAAGGAAATGAATAATAGGCACAATAGAGACCTGGGGAAAATATTCATAAAAAATATACAAAGTACTTTTATCTAGAATATATAAAGATCCCCTACAATTCAATAATAAAAAGACAACACAAGGGGCCGGCCCAGAGGCACAGCGGTTTAGTCTGCGCTTGGCAGCCTGGGGTTCGCGGGTTCGGATCCCAGGCACCCGCCAATGCACTGCCTGTCAGCCATGCCATGGCGGCATCCCATATAAAGTAGAGGAAGATGGGCACAGATGTTAGCCCAGGGCCAGTCTTCCTCAGCAAAAAGAGGAAGATTAGCAACAGATGTTAGCTCAGGGCTGGTCTTCCTCACCAAAAAAAAAAAAAAAAAAAGACAACACAAAAAAATGGGCAAAAGGTTTGAACAAACACTTCACAAAGGAAGATATATGAATGATCAATAGGCAGGTGAAAACATGCTCAATATTGCTAGTCATTGGGGAGATGGAAATTAAAAGCACAATGAGATACTATTCATACCCACAAAAATGGCTAATATTAAAAAGACATAACACCAAATGTTGGTGAAGATGTGGTGTAAAGACATCTCATATATCACAGTGGAAATATAAAGTGGAATAGTCTTGGCAGTTTCTTATAAAGTTAAACATACATCTACCTTTGAGCCAGTAATTCCACTCGTAGATATTTACCCAAAGGAAATGACAACATATGTACACAAAAAGACCTGTTACTATGAACTAATGTTCATAGTAATTTTACTCACAATAGCCAAAAATGAAAAATAGCCCAGGTATCTAGCACCAGGGGAATGAATGAACATATTGTGGTTTATTTAGAAAGTAGAATATTACTCATTAATAAAAAAGAACAAGTTACTGATATATATACATATATACATATGCAACAACATAGATGAATCCCAGACATTATGTTGAATGAAAAAGCCAGATACAAAAGAATATATACTAACTGATTCCATTTATATGAAATTCTAGAATAGGAAAAACTAATTTAAATTGAGAGGAAAAAATGGTTGCCTGGAATTCAGGGTGGGAATTCAGGGCCATGAGGGTTGACTGAGAAAGGATATGAGGGAACTTTCTGGGAGTCTGGAAAAATTCTATGTCTTAATTGGTACGTGGGTTACACTGTTGTATTCATGCGTCAAAACTGTATAGCTGAAATTTGTGCATTTTAATGTATGTAAATTTTACCTTAAAAGAACTGTAAAAATTGATAATAGTTCAGAGGTGGTTGGGAATAAGTGGTGGTATAGATGAAGCAAGAATGGCAGAATTGGTAAATTATTGAAGCTGGGTGTATACACAGGGATTTACTTTACTATTCTATTGACTTCTGTTTACTTCTATATGTGTGAAATTTTCAATAATGTCAGGGGTCCCAGCCCTGAGGAAATTAGACATAGGCCAGGTAAGTTTCACTGGGGTCAGGGAAGGCTCTGAGTTTAAAAACACCAGAGGCTGTGACTCCAGTGGAGCTCAGGAGTGACATGAGGGTTCTGGATAATACAACAGGGTGACTGAGTGGCCAGAGGAGTACAGAGGGTCGGTGGCAGGAGACATGGATGGGAATAATGACAAAATGGTCAACTTCACGGCCTTGAACTCTTCTTCTTGTTTGTGTCCCTCTCACTGTCGGTACCATTGATCACAGCATTCTCCCTCATCCCAGGATGGATCGCAGTTCTGATTCCTGTGCTGATGTGTTAATGTGTGCATTCTGTGCCTCTGTTTCCCCGTCTATCTCACAGAGCAGTAGTTGACTGCTCAGATGGGCATCTGCTTTCCTAATGGGGATGGGATTTTTTGGACTTAAGGTCTTTTAGCATCACAACTCCATGGAGTTGAAGAGGGTTGGCAGGAGGCAGAGCTGGCCCAGGCAGATGAATAATTTGGTGTTCCCTCAAAACAGTACTATTTAAATATTAGTTTGACATTTTATTTGTGAAAATAAGAAGAAACAGATTTTCTTCTAAGAAAAATGGTATACCTCTTTCTTTTTGTTCCAATTTAGGAATTGATCACATTGATTTACTAAATTAGACAGTTTCTGAGGAGGCATGTTTCATTTGGATCAGGGAAGGTGACCAGTGTCACCCTTCTTCCTGGTCAGACAGCAACCCACCATGCATTGTTCAGTCTTTAGGCTGGTTGTATGTAGGCTTGGTGGCATGCACATTATAAAGATATTCAACAGAGACTGGTCAATGCCTGCAAGCTTTTTAGTATGCCTTTGAAGGTACTCTCTGCTCCATCAGGAGTGGGCTCGATTCACCAATTATATATGGAACCACATGAGAAACCTGAGTTAAGCTGGAACCAATGTGATTCAGAACGAGGCAGGGCCTTATAAACGGGCTTCTAGGCAGCTGCCCAATGGCCTCCTCTTAATCCAGCTCTGGCTCTAAGCCAGGAAGCATGGCATCAGGCTGTGGGGCAGGCTGACTTCTGGTCAACAAGAAAGCAGGCATAAGGAGGACACCTAATTTCTTGTCAAGACTCTATTTCCTGTGGCCATGTTTCTTACGTGGGAACTGTGCCACTTAATCCATTAATTCTGTCCTTCTGTCTTGCCCAGCTCCACCATCCCACGAAGCAGCTTGGCCTGGTAAAAATCCTCAGAGTCCACCACCCCAGAGTTCAAAATCCCAGCTTAATTCCATGAACTGTGTAACCTACATTAGCTTCCTCATCAGCCAAATGGGGATATAACACCTACTCCCCTGTGTGTAGATTCAATGAAACAATGCATGCAAAGTGCCTACTACAGACCCTCAGTAATGTTGGCTGAACTGGAAAGAATTCAGAGGGTGCTTTTTACATGACAGATGCTCAGTAATTATTAATTGGTTTGGTGGGAATGAAATGCAGAAGCACAGAATTCATGCTCTTTGCCTCACTGCATTTTCTCCTTCACTTCTGCTCTCCCCTCTCTGTTCCTCTGTCTGTCTCATTTTGCCAATTTGTTAGTTCATCAGATAGAGTCCACTGTGTACTAAGCCTTGCACTAAGTGCCAGAGAATCAGAGATAAATAAAACATTAAGATGGATTCCCACCCTAGAGAATCATGCTTTTGGGAGCTGCATGAGGACTGTGGGAACCTGGAAGGGGGCACCTCTGAGTCAAATCTCTCTCTTCTCCTCCATAGGAGGTCATTGACTCCATCCTGCTGAGCGGGCGGATCGGGCCTAACATCCAGCTGGCTGAGTGCTATGGGCTGAGGCTGAAGCACATGAAGTCAGATGAGATCCACTGGCTACACCCACAGATGACAGTGGGTGAGGTGCAGGACAAGTATGAGTGTCTACACATGGAAGCTGAGTGGAGGTAGGAGAGGAGCCCTGGCCTCTAAAATGGGGGGAGATGAGTGTGGAGTGGGGAAGCCCTGGGAGGTACTTCCTTGGAACACTTCCTAACCTCTGAGAATATTCTAGAAAATCTGATTGGCATTTTAGGTTTAGTCCTCCTGCAGCATCCAATGCATGTATTTGCCAAGGCCTAACATGGGCTCACAGCACACCCTCATCCCAGGGCAGATATCAAGGAACATCCCCAGTTAGGATGCTGTTGGTGCTATGGAGAAGAAGCAACAGAAGGGCGGGAAGATGGAGACCCAGGCCAAAGGCTGGTCTGTGAACCTAAGGAAAATATTTGCCATGAGAGGGAAGAGATGGAGAGTTAGGACTAGCACTGATCACCTCCTGTTGGCCACCCCTCTGTCCTCCATGATCTTCCACCTAACCACAGAGGAGGGAGAGAAGGAGCTAGTCCTGAATGGGTGGCCAGGAGCCCCATAGGCAGGCCTTTGCATGACCAGCTTCCCTCTGTCAACCAGAGAGTCTGAATTTCCTGTCCCAGGTATGACCTTCAAATCCGCTACTTGCCAGAGGACTTCATGGAGAGCCTGAAAGAAGATAGGACCACACTGCTTTATTTTTACCAACAGGTAAAAGTACTTTATCTTCCTGTCCCCAGGGTCATATTACACATCCTCTCCTTGGGAAATGGAAAGACAAAGCCCAGATTTTAGAGATCCCAGTCCAGGAAACTTCTCTTGGGGACATTCTTTGGTCCCTGGTCAGCTTCCAGCCCTACTTCTCTCACAGATAATTAAGTGCTGGCTAACCCCAGCCTGTATGCACAGCTCCTCTTAGACTTTCCTGGTGGCTATTTACTGCCCAGGAGGCCTGGCTGCTGAAGCAGGCAGAGCAGGTCCAAAGAGAAGATGGTGGTCTTAGCACACGGGCTCTGCTGTCTGACACACCTGGTTTCCAGCCCAGCTCTGCCACTTACTAACCTGGTATCCCCCAGGGACTTAATTTACCTGCATGAAGCTGTTTCCTCTTCTATAAAATGGGGATGATAATAATAATACCTACTTTATAGGGTTGCTGTGAGGACAGTATGATATCAGTAGTAGTGTGCTGGTAAACCGGCTCTCTGAAGAAAAATTCCCTGATTTGTAGCACTTGCCAATTTCCATGATGTGAATATTCCCACCATGGCCTATTTCAAACTAACAAAATGACATCAATCAGCTCACAAAATTTCGGAAAAGTTCATAACTGGCACTTATGAGCTGTTTCGATCTGCTCCAACGCACCACTGGCTACAATGCATGTAGAGTGCCCAGGACCTGGCCCAGAGGGAGTGCCGACTCAGTGTGAGCCGCCATCATTATTTCTGTCTGGTCTTAGCTCCCTCCTGTATCTCCCTCCTGGTTTGCTGGAGACCAAGCCAAACTTTTCTTGTACAATGGATGACATCTGTCACTACTTACCAACAAGGCTTTGCATAAATTCCTCACCCCTCCCCAAAATCTCCGTTTCCTAATATCTGAAGTGAGGCATGGGGGAGGGGATTCTGAACTTCCTGCCTCATGGAGCCATGAGAGAACATGTCTGAAAGCACCTCAAAAACCCAAATGCCATGGCCTGTGGGGGCAAGATCGGCACTGCCCAGGGTTCTGGAGGGAGGCAGAGGCAGAACGGAGGGTGAGCCTCCACCTTCTGCTCTTCGTCTCCTGCATTTGAGCACAGTGGGGTGCATGAAAGAGACAGCTCAGGGTGGCAGGATTGTGTCCGAGGCACACACCATCTCCGGGGGCCTCTGCTCAGGGAGGTGGGCAATGAGGGGTGAATCTGAACCTTGGCCTTCCTCCCCACCAGCTTCGGAATGACTACATGCAACGCTACGCCAGCAAAGTCAGCGAGGGCATGGCCCTGCAGCTGGGCTGCCTGGAGCTCAGGTACGTGGTCTTGAGGCCTCCCCTTCTGTGCTGGGCTCGTGGGGAGCTCCTACTTTCCTCCAGGGTGGGAAGCAAGAGTGCGTGTGTGAGAGCCGGAAGGGGACAAGTGGTGGCCGACAGAGGGGAAGGCGCTGATCAGAGAAGTGCCAGCTCCCTCTCTGGTTGGTGTCCCCTGCCTTCCTGTGGCTGCCAGACTCTTGTCTCCAGGCTGCCTGCTTCCTCCATCTCTCTGCCATTCAAGCGATTTAGTAAACGTTTCTTTGAGCACTAGGTGAGGTTCTGGAAGACATTCGAATGTTGAGATTTCCATCTGTGTTGTTCACTGCTGTGTCCCCACCTCCAGTAGGCACTAATAAATATGTACAGAATTAGTAAATCATCCAGAGATGCCCTCAAACTTAACAGTGTTTGGGAAGTGACAAGTGTGTCTACAACTGATCATAATACAAGGCAGAATGAAAATGTGCCAAACAGACATACATATAGGAGCCATTAATCCTGCCTGCGAGCCTCAGGAAAAGGGAATTTGAACTGCTCCAGGAAGGAGAAAAATTTCCATCCATAGATAATGGGGGGTTGCAGGCAGAGGAGTGTGCATTCTGGGATCAGGACCCAGTGGAAGGAAAAGAACAGACTGGAGGATGGTGGGAGATGAGCTTGGGGAGGTAATTTGGAACTGATGTTGGGAGACTATGAGTGAGAGTCTAAGAAATAGGCCATATTCTTGGGAGCATTTGGGGTAGAGGAGGGTGATGTTAAACCTGTGCTCTAGCACTCTCTTGACCAAAACAGCACCATTCAGTTTTGCCCTCCCTCAACATCAATCAGCCCATTGCACCTTCCCATCACCTTTTCTGTACCCCTTCTGTGTCTTAGAACAGTGGTTCCAAAATCTGGTTGCAAATCATAATCACCTGGGAGTTTATGAAACTAGAGATCCCCCAGCCCCTCCCTTGGAAACTGGGTTAGTAGATCTGGCGGGACTTTAGGATCTGCATTTTTGACAAGCCCGCCAGGTGATTTGGATGCAGGTAGCTTCACATGAGTCGATGGAAGGACTTTCAGGACCACTGTCAGGGAAACCTTTGGGAAGGGTTACTTCTAGTTTTCTGGAAGGGTGGTTCCAGGGTGAGTCCTGACCCTGTCTGTGACCTTAAAGTTATGGACAGTCGACCTCTGCTGTTGTTCTGCAGAGTTGGAGGCCACTGAGGAGTTCTGGGTCCCAGAACCCCCGGGTCCCAGAAAGAGTGCTGGGCATCCCGAGGGACGGCCATGGGATGGGAAAGGGAGGTCCCACTTTTATCTCATTTGTGACAGAATAGGTCAAGGACTGCCTTGGAGGGCCCCTCATTGCTTTTCCATGTGGTGACTCTGTCTCAGCAAGGGAACTCTAGGGTCCTCTGTGCAGAGGACGTCTGCAGCCCGTGATGCAGCTGGAGGACAGACCACCTCACCGCAGCCTTTGGTGGTCCTGGGAGTTCCATGCTGGTGGATCAGGGGCTGTCTGTGAAGTTTATTTGATTACACATGTCCTTTTATGCTTTCCAAGACCACCGCAGCTCCTATAATCTGCATCGCATCTCACACAGTCTCATCCTCCCTCTGAAGTTAGACTATTTGAAAAGCTTCCCTTTACCTCTTTACTCGTGGATCTCAGATCTAGGACTCTAGTATCACTTTGAAACTCCGATCACATAAGTCACCTGTCAAAATACCATCACTTAGTAGTAAAAGAGTAGCATAGAGAAGACCCATTAGCATTCTATTTCATGTTCTTATTTCCTTGAATCATTCCCAAACTATTATTGGTCATAATAATAACAACTACTGTTATTTAGCACCAGGCACCGTGCTAAATGCGCTGGAGGACCCAATGGGCCATCGGATGTGACTCTATTTATAGTCTTGACAGGAGCACAGTCTGTGGTACTGCTGTCTTATCAACTCGGGATTATTCCAAAACCCATGTTTGTTTTATGACGGAGACATGTCGTTCCACGTCTCCCGAGTCTGCAGAACAGAGTCAGATAAATAGTCCTTTCTTTAGGGGTTGACCTTTCAGGTACAGGTTACATGACATTAGGGAGAGGATGTGGAAAACAAATATTTTGTAAGCTTAATAGAAGATTTTTCAAGCCTATAATTTTTAAAGTTGAATACAAAGCTACACATTATCATGGACTATTTTAAAGTCAAGTTATGACTATTTCTCAGCAAAAGAGACAGACACATTTCTGAAAATCAAGCCATAATGCACAGTTTTCCAGGGCTGTGACTTTCCTGAAAAGGTTCCAGAGTGCAGTTTACCTACAGATCATTGGCAAAAGTCCATGTCCTATTTACATCATTGACTGTGTCACCTGCCTACAGATATATGGTGTCTCCAGAAAAAGAAATATTCTTTCCTGGCTAAAAAAGAAGTATGATATATGCACAAGATATGAAGTTAGCAAGATGAATCCTCAATGGACTCAATTCATATGCGGGAGCAATTGGGCATAACAGTGAACAGCAAAAGGTCTGACTGGGCTGCCTGGAGCTACATCCGGGTCTTCCATTTACTGGGCAAGGCACTTAACCTCTCTGTGCCTCAATGCCTTCATCTATACAATGGGAATGATAGTAATAATAGTAACTTAAAGGATTGTTATGAGGAATAAATGAGTGAATGTATTTAAAGTACTTAGAAAAAATGATAAGGACAGAACTATTCAGTAGTTCTTCATTAATTGTACTAATTATTTTTTCCCTATACCTTTATTTAGTATTTTTATTTATTTATTTTTAATAGACTTTATTTTCTAGAGCAGTTTTAGGGTCATAGCAAAATTGAGTGGAAGGTACAGAGATTTCCCATAGACCCCCTGCCCCCACACTTGCACAGCCTCCCCCACTATCAACATCTTTACCAGAGTGGTACTTTTGTTACAACTGATGAACCTGCATTGACACATTGTTATCACCCAGAGTCCATGGTTTACTGTGGGATTCACTGGTGTTGGTGTTGTACATTCTGTGGGTTTTGATAAGTATATAATGTCATGTATCCACCATTACAGTATCATCCAGAATAGTTTCATGGCCCAAAATAATCCTCTGTGCTCCCCCATTCATCCCTCCCTCCCCCAACCCCTGGCAACCACTGATCTTTTTCATGGTCTTCATAGTTTTGACTTTTCCAGAATGTCATATTGTTGCAATCATACCTAATTAATTTTTACTGATTTATTGGAGGGGCTTTATAAATGCCAAATATATCATTTTATCTGCATGTCCCTCTATAAGTTAAAAATGTGAAATTCATGGCCCACGTGCTAGAAATTAGTACCTGCCCAGTTTGAGGGACCAAATAGCCTCCCCTTCACCTGAGACATCCAGGACCCTTGCCCACCCCCAGCAGAGCCCCAGAACACTCTGACTTAAAAACTCAGAGTGAATGTGTAAGCCCATAGTAGTTAAGTAGTAACTGATAATAAGTAACGATTAAAGAAAGAGCACTCAGCTTGCTTCAAATGGCATTTTGTCTCATAGTTAATTTATAAATGTTGGTGGTGAGTTATTTCTATTGATTTTTAGAAGAAAAACACAACCAACTGGATTTTGCAAAGGTGTTTCTTTGCTGTCTGCTGTCCTTTCCTGGGTGTCAGTCATGGGCCTGTGCCTGACCATAGGCCCCCCTGTCCACCTGGTGCCAGCCAGTCAGCATGGCAGTCCTGGGCTGGGGAGAACCAGCCAGGCACTGGAGGGAGCTCCCAGCAGATACAGCCTCATTCAGTGATGGCAGTTGGGGCAGGCTGAGTATCACCCGGGGCTGGTTGACAGCAGTGAGATGGGGCTCGGCACAGAAGGTTGTGAAGCTCAATCTCTGGGGAGAGCAGTGCGTCTGACCAGTGGTGGTGACTGGTTCTCCCGACATCCCAATATGTTCAGCTGCTCCAAACGTCAGAAACACACAGATCATGACACACTTGAGTGTAGTCACCTGTGTCAAAAGTAACACAATAACTGATCTTCCGTGCATGAGAGAAGGGCAATCAGCGATTTAGGGAGTGCGTTGGGCGAGCTGGATTTCAAGAGACTGGGCTGACCTAGGTATATTACCTGAGTTTCCTTTTTCCTAATAAAACATTTTTCCATTCACCACCTCTTTAATCATTCTAAAATTGCTATTATTTTTCATGTATTTTAATTTCTCAGTGTTCATTTCAAAATTTGTTTACCCTTCCATTTAGCCAACCCCCATTTTTTTTTTTTTACTAAGGCTTATTTAAATAACCCAGTCCTCAGAATTCTTTCATCCGTCCCTAGTCTCAAAGCTCATTCATTCAACAATTATCATAAACCAGGAGTGACATTAAGAAATTGCTGTTGTCTGAGGCTGGGAAGCAGGTCTCACCCCTTCAGTGGGTAATGCATCCCCTCTGTCTGGCACACTCTTCTCGTTCCCCTTTTCAGTCTAGGAAACTCTTCTTTATTCTGGCTGCTTTAGAAAGTTTACCGAGCCCGTGTTGTCTGCTCACCCTCTGCATTCATAGAAAACCTCAGAGCACACCTGTCAAGTGTTGATAATAAGCAGTATGGCCATAGGCTCTTCCTGCAGAACCAACTCAAGGGTCTCTCCATCCTGAAGCTTTCCCTTCCCTATGCCCACCCCACCTGCCCTGCCCCACACGAATCCGCTGTACTGATGCATCACTCTGTCCGGCAGTGATTGGCTCACAGGCACTGGATTCTGAAATCCTATCAAATCCTTAAAGTTGGGACTGGTGCTGCCTTCGCCTGGCACATACTGAGAGCCTAGTACATACTTAGATGAACAGATAACCCTGAAAGATCTAAAATCCTCTTCCCTGGTGGACATTTGCCAACATTTATTCTGTTGGAAGGAAATAATTGCATACAGCAAGCCAATTTGTTCAGTCACCTAGGAGTACATTTTGAAGCTCACTCAACCTAGCAGAAATCGTAGATGGCCACGCTGCCTGTAATCGACACTGCACAGGCGTGCTCAGAGGCTTTCTATGAATGGAAAGGCATGCAGGTAACACTGGCTCGGTAAACTTTCTAAAGCTGCCATGACTGACCATATGGAAATTCTGGATCTTCACTGCAAGCACCCTTCAGGTGGAAGTAGGAAGAGGAAGATCTTCCATTCAGGGGAGAATCCTGGATAGGCTTCTCATGTCCTATAACTGAATGTCATCCCTGCTTACCTGTTCTCTGGTTTCCAAGGTGCAGATCTGTCCTTAATCAGCCAGAATACTCCTTCTCAGATAGCTTCTGAGGTCCCGCTCTGTCACACCTCCAGTAAGGAGAAGTGGGGTTAGGGAGAGCCACACTTCCTAGTTTCCTAAGTTCTCTCCTTGGATCAAGCTCCCAGGGGTTCTCAACCTCAGCAATAGGGACATTTGGGGCTGGATAATTCTTTGTTGTAGGGGGCCATCCTGTGCATTGTAGGATGTTTAGCAGCATCCCTGGCCCTGACTTCCACACACTAGATGCTGGTAGGACCACTCCTCCTCCCGACCAGATGTGACCACCAAAAGATCTCCAGACATTGCCAGATGTTTCCAGGCTGGGCAGAGGATGCAAAATTGCCTCTGGTTGAAAACCACTGAATTAGACCATTAGAAGGCCATCTACTCCAACTGGATTTAGGTAGGCCCTCCAACAGTCACATTTACTGATTTGTGCTTTAACATTATACCGTTGGTATCTACCAAAATTGCAACAGAAGAAAGAAAACCATATAAAATTGGCTTCTCATTTTTTTTGGCAAAATGAATATTGCAAATATTAGTTTTCTTTTAATCATTGGTTTTCAAACTTTTTAATTTAAGAAATGAAATCCCTATGTTATGGTAAATGTTTTCTCTTGATGAATTATGCACTTAATGAGGTCTTCTACCCTGACTGCCAGGACAACCAAACCCCAAACCACAGGTTTGGCATATTCTTTATCTCATTGCCTGATTTCTTTCTAGCCCTACTTTATTTAAACGTGTTTTAAAACTTCATGTCTTTGCATCTTTTCTTGGAAGGAAATATGCTAGAAATACATTTCAATACTGTAAAATATAACTCAACAATATTTACTGAGCCATCATTAAATATTATTAGTCCTTAATACTCATTTTAATGTGCTCATTGTTGATTCTATAAGAGACTTTTTATGTTTTGCTTTCCCTCCATTCCAACCACTGGCATTTGAAACAACTCAACTTGCCCCAGCTAGAAAGAACCACCTGTCTTATTGTGCCCCTCTCACCACATAGCTCTTCTTTTCTTTCTCATTCTGACTTCGCATCACTTTTTCTCATCTGAGTGAAGCAGTTGAAGTGCCTGTAATTGAGGATGATGAGCTGATGTGCGTGTGTGTGTGTGGGCTGTTGAGAGGAGAGGGGACTACAATGAAAATAGAAGTGATAAAATAATTGCCTTCAAATATATGACATCTAAGAAAGGGACTAAACTCAGTCTCCACAGCTCCAGGAGCCCAGTGAGAGGAAGGGAAAGGAAAGACGAACTTGCTACCAGGGAAATGTGTAGCTATGGAGGGGCCACCTCAGCAGGTAGAGAGCCCAGAAAACTTCTACATTACAATGATTTGACTAACCTCACTGCCTTAAATTTTTTCATGTAAAAAGGGTAATAATACCTGTTCAATGTGGAATATTTGGAACATGTAGGAAAGGGAAAAAATGACTGAAATCACTTGGAATTCCATTAACCACAGGTAACCTCTATTAACAAGGGAGATCCAGTCTGATTTTTTCCAATGTATTTTTTTCTAAAATTGAGACCATAATTATTAAAAGAGAACTACTTATATTGCTTGACGATATATTCAAAAACACCACTTAGTAAAACTCATTGAGGATATAACATCACATGTTTTAAGTTTTTATAGGGGATTTCTTCTATGATTTCATGCTTTAGATGTTCTTTCCAATTCCATGATTTGGGAATATTTCCATAGATTTTCTTCTAGTTTTAAAATGGTTTTATTGTTTACATTTATCCCTTTAATCCATCTAGAATAAATATTTAAAATAAAGTGTGAAATGAGGACCTAATCTTACTATTTTCTCATCACAGTGAATTGTCTAAATTCGTTGCTTTTGAGTCATAAGCTACTCGCCTCTCTGCCTGTAGTATCAGTAGCACAAAACTGTTCCTGGGTGTGTTTAAGGATACCTGGGCTAAAGAGACACTGAGTTACTCTAATGTGAGATCATGAGTGGGACAATGTCTGCAACAGTCAAAGAAATTACTAGACACAGTGATCCAGGCAGGGAAGGGAGGAAGACACAAGTGGGGACATTGGCTATTTGGTCTCTACTTAAACAATGATTGTTATAAATAAATAATACATGAAAATCTCCATCAAGGCACACATTTTAAGGAGAAATGGGACTTAAAGAATATGTATTAAGGGGCTGGCCCAGTGGCGCAGCGGTTTAGTTCGCGCTTGGCAGCCCAGGGTTCACGAGTTCGGATCCCGGGAGCCCGCGGACACACTGCTGGTCAGCCATGCCGTGGCGGCGTCCCATATAAAGCAGAGGAAGATGGGCACGATGTTAGCCCAGGGCCAGTCTTCCTTGGCAAAAAGGGGAGGATTAGCAACGGATGTTAGCTCAGGGCTGGTCTTCCTCACAAAAAAAAAAAAAGAATATGTATTAAAAAATTAACAGATGTTACAACTGGTGGTAGGATTATGGATTATTTTTATTTTCTTCTTCTGTTCCATAAGTTCTAAAGATTTCATATGTACTACATTTAACAATTATTTAAGTGAACACACCAACATACACACATATAACATTTCAGAGACAGCAAATGAGGGAACAGGAAGTCACAGAGGGAACGCAGAGCCTGAAGGCGCAGGTGGGTGTTCTTAAGCTGGTAGCTTGAGTGTTGGCTGTGTTGGGTCGTTTGTGTTTAGATGCCACAGATAGAGCCTCCAGCTCCTCCTCTGCCCAAGTCCCAGAGCTGGGCCTCCCAGAGCACAGGGCTGGGGTCTTTTCTAGGAATGAAATTTGTGGGTTTTCCTTTTCTTCATGGTTTTCTAAACATCGAATTTTTTGACTCTCCTAACTTTCCCCCTCCCCATGGTTCCCACGTCTGGCAGAGGAAGGGGGCTTCTAGGAAAACGTGTGGGCAGTGGGTGATCCGGCTCTGATGGCCTCGTTCTCCAGCCATCAGCCTCTCCATGACTTCTCTCTCTCCAGGCGGTTCTTCAAGGACATGCCCCACAACGCACTTGACAAAAAGTCCAACTTTGAGCTCCTGGAGTAAGTCCTGGGACCACCCTGCCTCTCCTCCCTGCTTCTCCTGCTGCCTGGCTTTTCCCACCTACCCCAGACCAGAGCCCGGCAGGACCCATCTCCTGGTCCTCAGTCCCTCTAGCCTCTTCCTGATGGGCCAGGAGTCCTGGGTTGGGGGTGAGGGAGTCAAACACTGCTTTTTTTCTCCTTCTTTCAGGAAGGAGGTGGGGCTGGACCTGTTTTTCCCCAAGCAGATGCAGGAGAACTTAAAGGTGAGAAAACCAGTGGGAAAGGGGCCCAGAAAGACCCCCTTTGTGCTGGTCCCCAGGACTGGAACTAAAGGGATTGGGCTGGGAGTACTCGGGGAAGCCAGGGTGTCTGTGCTGCCTTGGGCCATCTGGACATAGGACCATTAAATGCATCCAGTGGGCCCTTCCTGTGCCTGGGAGTCAGGGAACCTGGCTCTGGTTCCACATCAGAGGCCAATTAGCTTTGTGGCCTGAGCACTGGGGGTGTCTCTCCCCTGCCTCCCTCCTAGGGCTATGGGGAGCCTCCCTTGAGACCACATTGCAGCTTTAAGTAACAGATTGTCGCTGCCCTCGTGGCAGAGGCCTGGGGACCCTCCTACAGCAGTGGGCAGGCTTTCGGTGAGATCCGAAGGGAAGGCATCAGAGCTCAGAGGAGCAGGGCCCCGCTCATCACCGACGTCTCCCTGCCCGCAGCCCAAACAGTTCCGGAAGATGATCCAGCAGACGTTCCAGCAGTACGCCTCGCTCAGGGAAGAGGAGTGCGTCATGAAGTTCTTCAACACCCTCGCGGGCTTTGCCAGCATCGACCAGGAGACCTACCGCTGTGAACTCATTGTAATGACGGCCCTCTTTGGTCTTCCCCTGACCTGAAGTCCTGGCCTCTCGGGAAAGGAGGCCAAGCGGCCTCCTTGGGGGGCCGGGAAGGGACTTTGCTTGCTTGTAGGTTCTCAAGCAGCATGGCCTCACTGCTGTGCCCTAAAATGCAACTAACGTTAACCTACTGGCCAGAGGAAGGGAACTGAAATCTTGGCTCCAACTCTGGGAGGGGGGCAGAGTGGGCAGGGTGTTGGGCAGGGAGTAATCTGTATGGCAGGGGTTAAGGATAGAAGAAGCTGGAGGGCCCAGGAGACAGTGGCCTGTGTCTAACTTGGTGAGGTTTTATTCAAATTTCTGAAATATGGGGAGGGCAGAGCTGGGGCCACAGTCCCCTCTCTCCTTTTATTCCAGCAAGGTTGGAACATTACTGTGGACCTGGTCATCGGCCCTAAAGGCATCCGCCAGCTGACAAGCCAGGATGCAAAGGTAGAGAGACTGGGAGCAGGCCCAGCCCGGCCCCAGGCAGAGCGGTCTTCTCTCTCCTGCCTCCCACCAGGGCCTGCCCCAGCAGTTCCTCCTGCCCCACAGCTGAGAGCAGAGGCCCTTGGGATGAAGAGCTGTAGAGAGTGTTTGGGATAACAGTGTGGGGGCAGATGGTTCTTTACTACTTTGTGACTATCTTCTGTGTGAAGGCTGGGGGGCGGGGCTTGTTTGGAGGGAGGGGGTGGTTTGGGGGGAGAAGAAGAAGGAAGGACACTACTATTGTTCTTCTGGCTTCTGGCTCAGATAAAAGAGTTGCACTTTCAATGGCAAAATGGGGTGATCATTGCCCTGGGAGTCAGAAGACCTGGGTCCAGTCCTGGCTCTACCACCAACTCGGCATATGGCCTTGGGCAAGTCCTGGCTCTCTCCAGACTCATTTTCTTTTCTGCAAAGTGAGGGACTTGGACTAAATGATCCTTCTAGCCTTAATAGTCTTTGATTCTCTCTTCATCCCCTTGAGAGACTCCCAGTTCCCAGTTCCTCCTTACACCTCCCATACTGACCAATCTGCATGGCCTGATCCCAGGAGTGGGATGGTCTGAAGGGCCCCCCTCCTTTCCCACAGCCCACCTGCCTGGCCGAGTTCAAGCAGATCAAGTCCATCAGGTGCCTGCCCCTGGAGGAGGGCCAGGCGGTACTGCAGTTGGGCATTGAAGGTGCCCCCCAGGTGAGCATCTCTGGGTGCCTGAAGCTCTGAAACCAGGGGGTGCAACTGCAGGTTGGGAGTTCTTGCTCAGGCCAGCCTGGCCAGGGTGGGCAGGAGGCCAGGGGTTCCCTGGCTTCTGGGATCTTGTTAAGAAAACTGTACCTAGTTCTTAGACAAGGTACCCAGGTGGTGATAAATTATAAAGAAAATAAGTCAGGAAGCAAAGCTATTTTTAAAAATATGTTAAGAAAGAAGTTCTTGGGAGAGATTCTTGGAGGGGTTAAGGTGACCAGAAATCAAAGTACAAATCAGAAGCCTAACTTTGAACAAGTGAATAAGGACTCAGAATCAAGACCTCAGGGACCCAGGGCTTTTTATGGGTAGAAGAATCAGAGGGACCTCAGACTGCAAACAGATTGTCTCTCTCTCCTTTCATCCATCTGTTCCCTGCCTCTCTCCCTCTCTCTTCCCTTTTCTCAGTTTCTGCCCTTACGTATTGCGCACCTACTAGGTACAAGGCATTGTGCGATGTATGCACTCAGTGACCAAAATAAGTCAGACCTGGAACTGGCCTTCCTAGAGTTTAGGGCCGCCCGTGGGAGGGATGACAAGCGCGCCCCCTGGTGGCTATGGAGAATGCAAGCCGAGCCCCAGCAGAAGGGCCGATGGATTCCAGGCAGGGGGTGGATGGCAGAGTCCGGCTCCTCCCGAACATGCAGTGTCTTCTCCAGTCCTTTGGGGTAGACTCTAGCCAGGGCTCTGGGGTCTCATCCTTGGCCGGTCTCTTCTCTGCAGTCCTTGTCCATCAAAACCTCCTCTCTGGCAGAGGCCGAGAACATGGCTGACCTCGTAGACGGTTACTGCCGCCTGCAGGGGGAGCACAAAGGCTCTCTCATCATCCATCCCAAGAAAGGTGCGTTTCCGCTCGAAGGCAAAATGGCCTGATGGGCAGGTGGCGGCACAGCTGAGCCATGCCCCCGAGGCAGAGCCTGAGAAGCTAAGCCATTAACCAATATATGCATGAAGAGGCTTTGGAAGCGTGGGGAGGTACTCACCCAGCCCTGCCTGACACTACGCTCCCTGTGGTCCCATCCTGGGTCCTCAGCTCTAGGCCTTGGGCCTGTCTGTCCACCCCGGCCCTGCTGGCCAAGGGTGCCATGGGTGCCAGCCCCTGGAGGAAAGGTGTTTGTAGCCCCGGGAAGATCAGAGCCGCTGCTAGACTGTGGCTGGCCCCTCCTGTGTGGGTGTGTCTGTTTGGGGATGGGGTCAGAAGGGAGGGAGCTTCCGGGAATAAGGTTCCAGAGGGCTGGAACGTGTGGGTGTGGCAGGAGGAAGCCGAAGAATTTCTTCTACAGAGAGGATTCCAATTCAGGCCAAAGCCCACCCAGCTCCACTCCGACTGTCAGCGAGCACAGAATGGCGGGGAGGGGGCTCCCTTGTGTTGGCTCATAGGAGCAGTGAGGTCAGCTGGCCGTCCAGGACCCTGTGTCCCAGCTCCCCCTCATCCTCCCCTCTCCCCAGATGGTGAGAAGCGGAACAGCCTGCCCCAGATCCCTGTGCTGTGAGTACAACCAGAAGGTGGGGAACAGGCCCTGCGTTCAGGCTGTGTCTGCCCCGGAGAAGGCAGAACAAACAGGGAGCCTCCACCCCCAGGGTTTCTGGTTTCCAGTCCCCAGGGGAGAATGCTGGAACTCCAGCATTTCACAAGTGAGGGTTTTTCAGTGGTAAATTTCTCCCAGTAAATTCTTGCAGAGGATTTGTGCCATTGGCATCATCTTAGGGGGGATTGCTGCTGTCCCCTCCCTCCTGCCCCCTGGCAGCCTGGGCCATGCTTCCACCTTATTGCCATCAGGACAGGCTGCTTCTCCAGGCAGGCAGGGGGCGCAGCACAGCTGGCCCTCCAGGCAGGGTGGCTGGGAGAGGGTGGGCCGAGGCTGCCCTGGGGGATCATTGCCAGGCTCTGAGCTCACTTGGCTCCTGCCCTCCCATCTCCTCCTACAGAAACCTGGAGACTCGGCGGTCCCACCTCTCAGAAAGCTGTAGCATAGGTAAGCCTGCCCATCTGCCATCTTCTCCCCGCACCCAGAGCCTCTCATCCTCCTGCTCTTGTGACATCGTCAAGGATTCCCTCAAAGTTACAGAAAAATGAACTTTCCCTGTGACTTCTCAATGAAGGCTTAAAATGTCATGAATTATAATAGCTGACATGTATTGAGCAGTTAGCACGTGACACCATGTTTGTCTTAGTCTGCTTGGGCTGCCGTAACAAACCACCACAGGCTGGATGACTTAAACCACAGATATTTATTTCTCACAGTTGTGGAGAATGAAAATCTAAGATCAAGGTGCCAGCATGATCAGGTCCTGGCGAGGACCCTCTTCCTGGCTTGCAGATGGCCACCTTCTCTATGTCCTCACCTGATGGAAAGATGGAGAGCTCTGGTCTCTCTTCTTATAGGCACACTAATCCCATCATGGGGGCCCCACCCGCGTGATCTCATCTAAACCTTATCACCTCCCAAAGGCCCATCTCCAAATACCATCACACTTGGGGGGTCAGGGTTTCAACATATGAATTTGGGGGGGACTCAAGCGTTCAGTCCATCACAGTGTTAAATACATAACAGGTATTATTTTATTCGATCTTTATGACATTCTCCAGAAACATTCATTTCACAGAAAGGGAAACTGAGATTAAGGGAGACTAACCAACTTGCCCTAAATAACACAACTGGGCAGTAGTGAGCATGGACTCAAGCCGAGGTGCCCTAGGCTCTGTGGCCACTCTGAGACCTGGGAGGAGCCCTGATTCTCACCTGGCTGCCCCCCTCTCCCCTCCCAGTGATGTCAGCCTTCGTTCCACTGGCCTGCACTTGGGACACATATGAGGGCATCTTGCCCATGGGATGTCCTCTTTCTGTCATTACAGAATCAGACATCTACGCAGAGATTCCCGATGAGACCCTGCGAAGGCCAGGAGGTAGATCCTTGACCCCACCATGTTGGTCACAGTCAGGACCCTGTGAAGTGATATCGTGTGGATGCATGAGACACCACAGGGAGACTTTCTTTCCTTCCTTCTTCTTCTCCCATGTGTGCCTGATACAGGGACAAACTTGAGTGAGGCTCCTTTGATATGAAAGCCGAGATCATTCTTTGTGTGCACACACTGTTGACCTTTCATGTGTCTGTGGGGTGTGTGTGGATCTTAAGATCATGGGCATGGACCCAGCCTTCAGAGGGAACAGGACAATGGCTCTTCCCTGGGTCTGAGACAATGGAAACTTCTAGACCCCCTTTCCCAGCCCAGCCCCTGGATCTTGGCTAAGGTGTTGTTGGGGGGTCTGGTAATGCCTGGGCAGGAGGGGAACAGAGCCTGGCAGGGCCTGCAGACACTCAGATTCCGGGGGGCGGGGGTGCCAGCCCGTTTCAGCGCACTAGGACTGATTGCTTTCTCCTGTGCAGGCCCACAGTATGGCGTTGCCCGGGAAGATGTGGTTCTAAATCGTATTCTTGGTGAAGGCTTTTTTGGGGAGGTCTACGAAGGTGTCTACACGAATCACGTGAGTTCCAGACGCTTTCCTGACACTCCCCTTCTCCTTCTCTGTAGGATGACAGAGGAGCTTGAATTTTCTAGGGGTGGAGGCAGCCACCATGATGTGTAGATCTTCATCCACTCGGCATTTGCAGTATTTATGAAATACCAAGGGAGTAATAGAAATGGGAGTCATTTCCAAGAAGGAGAGCCATACCAGGGGTCAAAATAGAGGCGGCACCTGGAGAGGGGTGACTGACTCTTGGTGGGAGAATGCAGTTCTGAGACAAGGAAGCTGGGGATCTGAGGCCAGAGTTAGTCTTGAGGCTGCCGATGGGGCGGGACAAGGTTTGTCTCTGTGGTTGTGCTTCTACCAGGCCTGGGGAGAAGGCAGAGCCGAAGGAGGGGGCAGCAAAAATGTAAAAACCAGCTGCAAAGAGAGACCTGGAGCTGCGTCTGATGATGGCCCTGCACATGCTCTACACAAGCCTGCTAACGGGCAGCTCACGTGGCCCTCAACCTTGGTGTCCTCATCTGGACAGCCAGGGGCTTGAGTTATCCAATCTCGAAAGTCCTTTCCAGTCCTAACACACCCTGGTCAAGAAGAAAGGGAGTGGGGAAGGGAAAGGGGGGAGAAATGGGGAGAAAGAGGAAAGAGGAAGAAAGGGGGAAGAATGTACTGTGCAGAGACCAAAGGCCCAGATGTCACCTGTCTTCCCTCTGCTGGCAGCCAACCTGTGGGAAGACCATGGTGATGCCGGGAAGGGGACACTCTCTTTTGAGCACTGGGCTGGACCCAGGGGCCCTGAACACACTCTTGTTGCAGAAAGGGGAGAAAATCAATGTGGCTGTAAAGACCTGCAAGAAGGACTGCACTCTTGACAACAAGGAGAAGTTCATGAGTGAGGCAGGTGGGTGTCCTCTGAGGAGGGACACGGCACTGGGAGCTGGAAAAGACACCTGAGACTCACAGACCTCCAAGACAGGAGGGGGCCTGGGACCTGGGAAGGGAGGGTGTGTGGAGTGCTGGGACCCACATCTAGAGGAGGGGTTTCACTTCCCATTTCTCCCAGTTGGGACAGCACAGCGTCTTTCCCGTTTTGGACCTTAGAACCCGCCACCCATCCCTCTTGCACCCAATTTCAGTGATCATGAAGAATCTCGACCACCCGCATATTGTGAAGCTGATCGGCATCATTGAAGAGGAACCCACCTGGATCATCATGGAATTGTATCCCTTCGGGGAGGTGAGTTGAGGTGACAGAAGAGGAACCCTGTGATGACAGCTGGGCCACAGTTGAGCAGGGCCTCTGGGTGGGAAGCATTTAGAGCGGAGGGGTGCTTAACTGCCAGCTTCCTGACTTCTGTATTCAGCTGAAACAACCCAGAGACCATTTGTAGAGGAAATTGCTGGAACATCTGGCCAGCCTGGGTTTGCCCTTCCACCTCTGCCCCCCGGGGAACGGCCGGTGGCTGCCTGTGGCCTGGCCCGCTGGCTCATGCTGAGGCCAAGCCGGGTCCTGATGGCACCTTCCCCCTTCCCGCAGCTGGGCCACTACCTGGAGCGAAACAAGAACTCCCTGAAGGTGCTCACTCTCGTCCTGTACTCGCTGCAGATTGGCAAGGCCATGGCCTACCTGGAGAGCATCAACTGTGTCCACAGGTGGGCTGGGAAGGGAGCCGGGCCCCTCAATCTGATCCAGGAGAGGTTGCAGGTAAAGTGGGGCTTTGGAGCCACACAGGCCAATGTTGAAACCCTGGCTTGGATCCTGCCTAATGTGACAACTTGAGCACCTTCTGTGAACCGTTTCCTCATCTGAGAAGTGGAAAGAGTGATGTGTGCCTCACAGGATTGTTATTAAGAGCGAATCTCAAGTCCTAGCTGTCTGATTGTAACTCAATGCATTCTATCTAGCCTGCTTCCCTGTGGGTTCCAGGAGACCACTTCCCTGGTTGCTCTGAGCTTACTCTCCCCCGACTCACTCATTTTTTGGCATAGGCTCAGGCAGGAGGGATTGGGCTAAGGCTGTGCTGGGAAGATCCTGGAGTCCGGGCCCTTCCAGCTCGAACAGCTGGCACTGCCCTGGTCCCCAGCACCCGCGGCTGCCAAGTCCAATCCTCCCTTTGGTTGTGGAGCTGGCCCCTTCTTCACCTGGCTTTGTTCCAAAGGAGGTCCCTGCCATGGGGATGTGGTCCCCTGGAGGAGAGAGAGGGCGCACTCTCAGAGCACTGGGGTGAGCGGGTGAATTCTTAACCAACACCACTGACATCCGATATGTGGCCTTGTGGATGACACTATGCAAAGCAATGTTGGGGAATATAAACATATATTCATTCATTCATTCACTCATTCGACAAATATTATGGAACTCCTACCCTGCGCCTCCAGGCGCTGTCCTGGGATCTGGGAGAAAGTCACAATCAAAACAGGCGAAACTCCCTTTCCTGTGGAGCTTCCCACCTAGCAGGAGGGTGAAATGCAAGAAGTAAATAGTCTTGGGCCGAAGGTGGTGGGACAATAGATTTGTTTCCTCTGTTTGTTTGTGTGAAGTTGTCCTGCTCTGAAGTCATCTTTTCAGTAATAAAGACAAATGACAGGGTGTGGAGCCTGCCTGTGAGAAGCAAGCAGGAGAACCACTTGGGGTTAGAAGCAAGGCCAGGAACATGGGGTAAACTGAGTCAGCGCGTGCTCCCTGGGAGGGTGAGAGCTCAGCTCTGGAGTTAGGCTGCCTGGGCTGACCCCTTTCCCACCAGTAACCTGGTGGGCAGGTTCCTTCAGCTCTCTGTGCCCCGGGCTCCTCTTCTGAACCAGGGGGTCTGGGGGTTTCTGTGTCACGACTCAGGGTGTATAAAGCAGGTGAGGCTCCCGGCTATCCAGTGCTCCAGGGAAGTTAGCTAGAGCTGCTGCTGCTGTCGCCACCACAAAAGCCTGCACAGTCCTATGGACTTGCGGATGGGAGAGAAAGCTCAGCATGAGCTGGAAGGTGACAAAGGGCCTCGTCTCTGGTGGGGGTTGGAGGGCCAGCCTGGGCTCCCACCTGAGCTGGACTGCAGCAAGACCACTTGCTTGGTCAGGGAACCGCTGACTGATGGAAGCCAACCAACTCTGCTCCGGAGTCTGGATCCCTGGCCAGCACTCTTCTCCTTCATCTCTCTGTCCGTCTGTCTGTCTGTCTGTCTGTCTGTCTGTCTGAAGCATTCTGAACCGCCTCACCCTCGTCTTTGCATCCTTCTTCCAGGGACATCGCCGTCCGAAACATCCTGGTAGCCTCCGCTAACTGTGTGAAGCTGGGGGACTTTGGCCTCTCCCGGTACATTGAGGATGAGGAGTATTACAAAGGTGAGGGGGGCCAGTGTTCTGGTATTTGCCTTGCCCCTGGAGGGGTCGCTGAAGCCCAAATCCCAGAAAAAACCTTCTGGTCAAGGGTCTGTAAGTCCTTCGGTCTCTAGAGAATAGACTATATTTCTGGATAATTCTGGATCTTTCTACCCTAAATATCTCTTTGTCCCACCCAAAGCCTCTGTGACTCGGCTCCCCATCAAATGGATGTCCCCTGAGTCCATTAACTTCCGCCGTTTCACGACGGCCAGCGACGTCTGGATGTTTGGTGAGTGGAGTTTTGAGAGGGCGTGGAGAAGGGTTCCAATTCTAGCCTCCGTGACCAGGCTCAGAGGGGGTGCAGGGAGCAGGGGTCTGGACCCCCACCCCAGGTTGCAAGGGTTCAGTTTGCTGCACACAGAGAAGTCCCGCAGTGGGGAGGCCAGGGGTGGGTTGGAGGTGATACGGGCTAAGGGCTAGCCTGGGCAGTCTTGGTTAATCTTCCTGGAAAGGCTCTTGAGGCAAACGTGTCCTCCAGCAACCAGCCCCAGGGACTGTGTGAGGATACCCGGGAGGGGACCCTCCAAGGAGATGCTGAGGTTTGCTCTGAGATGGAGGTGCGGGGACGGGTGAGAAGAAAACCGAGGGAGAGACAGACAGCCCCTGACGGGACACACAACCGTGTGGATTATCTCTCTCAGTTCTCCAGGCTACCCCAGTCAAATCATGTTATTATTACTCCCATTTTCCAGATAAGGAAACTGAGGCTCAGGCGAGTCAGGGGCTCACCTGTGATAACGCAGGCAGTAAGCATTGGTGCTGGGCTTCCAACCCAGCCTCTCGATAGGGGCTTCACTCCCTCCTCAGAAGGCACCAGTGATCCCAACGACGTGCCTTTGACTGTCCCCTCCTCATCCCACAGATAGCTCCATGTGGAGGGGTCTGGGGAGGGGGGGCCTTAGTTCACCTATAGGTGTAGATGATTGGTCCCTTGGTGGACCACCATGGTGGGCAAGACCCCAGGGATGCAGAGGGGGAGGCGGGGAACACATGAGCTCCTCCCAGCAGGGACTGGGTGCAGACTGGCTTGGGGTTGCTCCTGGGGAGGGCAGACGGGCCTCTCCAGGCACGAGCCCCCTGGTGCGGGTCCTGACCCCCTCCTGCCCTCAGCCGTGTGCATGTGGGAGATCCTTTGCTTTGGGAAGCAGCCCTTCTTCTGGCTGGAAAACAAGGATGTCATCGGGGTGCTCGAGAAGGGGGACCGGCTGCCCAAGCCTGACCTCTGCCCACCTGTCCTCTACACCCTCATGACCCGCTGCTGGGACTACGACCCCAGCGAGCGGCCCCGCTTCACGGAGCTCGTGTGCAGCCTCAGGTGAGCGGGGGTGGGGGCTGCAGCACAGGGCCCTCAAGAGCAAGGCTCCTCTGCAGGCGCCTAGAGGTTTACAACGTACTTCCCTAGACAAGGTGCCTTTGTTTCCACCTCGCGGGTGAGAGAATTCAGGTTCAGAGCCGGCAACTCGCTCGAGGCGGTGACGGGTGGGGCTGGGACTTGCCCTGGGACCTGCCCTCTGACCCACTCGGAGCCCCGTGTGCAAGTAGAGTCCCCGGTCCTCCTAGCAGAAGCACGTGCCACAGAGGACAGAAGCTGGAAACTGAGTTCACTATCAGATGTGAACTCAGAGATACGGCGAGCCTGGGTGCATCTCGCTCATCTGGGCGACCCTCAACCCCAAGCACAGTGCCTCGCTTCTAGAATGTGCTCAGAAAATATGTTTTAGGTTTGAACAGAAATACTGAACACGCCTGTCACTGAAGTGCTGTGCTCTTTGCAGACTGTGGGGAGCACCTTACAGGCACCCGGCCTGGGGCACGCGACCGGCTGTCCCAGCAGTACCCTTTTGCCTCTCCTGCCACCTTTGGTCATTCTTCTCAGATAGCAGGGAAGGGAGTGATTTTTGACTGTTAAGACAATGACCCAGGGTTACCTCTCCCTTCTGAATGGAGCATCGGTGGCCTGAGAGTCTGATCCCTCTCAGGTGCCCAAGAGCCATTATTCCCTGGGGACTGAGAGATCCCAGGTGACGGGTGCTGTCCAAGTATGTTTTGGAGGGTCCCCCTGTTTCCTTGGTGGCCTGCCTGCCATCAGCTCCTCCTTGGGTGGTCTGGCTTCTTTGGGCGTCCTTTAGGGCAGGGGTCAGCAAACTTTCTGTAAAGGGCCAGATAGTAAATATTTTGGGCTTTGCAGGCCGCACGGTCTCTGTTAAGACCATTCAGCTCGGCTGCTGGAACTCAAAAGCAGCCACAGACGATGCATAAATGAGTGGGTGGAGCTGGGTTTCGATAAACCTTTATTTGTGGACACTGGAATTTGAATTTCATCTAATTTTCACATCATAAAATATTTTCTTCTTTTTATTCTTTTCGGTTGTTAAAACATGTAAAAACCGGTTTTAGTTTGGGGCCATGCGAAAACAGGTGGGGGCTGATTTGGCCCGTGGGCTGTAAGTTGCTGATCCCTGCTCTAGGAAATCTAGTGCTCAGTTAATGTGAAATACGGCATCTTTAAACACTGCAGTCAACATGTTGGCCTTTTTTTTTTTCTGGTTGTTTTTGTTTTTGTTTTATGAGAAAGATTAGCCCTGAGCTGACATCCGTTGCCAATCCTCCTCTTTTTGCTGAGGAAGACTGGCCCTGGGCTAACATCCGTGCCCATCTTCCTCTACCTTATATGGGACACTGCCACAGAATGACTGACAAGCAGTGCATCAGTCCGCCCCCGGGATCCAAACCCGCAAACCCTGGGCTGCCAGAAGCAGAGTGCGTGAACTTAACTGCTATGCCACCGGGCCGGTCAACGTGTTGGCTTCTTTTCAGGGGAAGAAAATAGCCCCTGAAAACTGCCTTGGGGGTGGCCCCCCAGGGGGAATGCTGGGAAGGCCCACTCTGAGACAGAGGGAAGGACACTGCATTTATTTATAGGGGCAGGGGCACCAGCACAGTCTGCAAGACCTCCAGCTTGAAGGGCCTCTCTGTTCCTGTCTGTCCCTTCTCTGACACTCCCGATTGATTCTAGACTCATCTGTTGGTCCCTTATAAGAGAAATATGATAAACCAACAGGTTCCAGGAGAAAAGTATTTGAAAGATATAACTTGAGAGGGCAAAAGCTCTGGGTGATGAGGGTGGGGGTCTTAATTCACTCTGGGGTTGAGAACCATGGGAGCTGTGATGGGCGGCCTCTCCCAGAGCTGAGAGACATGCCACCTTAGAGGCACCAGGCGCACCCCTCACATGGATGGAGTTAGGAGCAGGCTTTTCTGGTGTGATCTGAAGGACCCAAAGACCCCGGTGACCCCAGGACCCCTCCCTCAAGCCAAAGCCCAACAGTCCTCCATTGGAGTTAAGAAAGGAGTTGATGAGTGTTTCTCAATCTTTTGGGGGAAAGAAGGGCCCCTTTCATGTCAAATTTTGAGAGTTCCTTCATGTAACAATAGTTATACTTTTAGAATCTATTGATTGACAAAACGTAGTAAGCTGTATAATGAATTTTTATTACACACAATATAATGCATATACACCATTCAGTAGTACTGTTAGAAATAATTAAAGAAGACAATTTAGGTGATACAAACAAACTATATTTAACAATTCATGGAGCAAGCAGTCTCCATTCCCAAGGGTCCAGAGAACTGCAAAATGGAGTAGAAGGCAGGAAGCTCTTATAGGATAAAGAATAAGGAACAAGGAAGAGAAAAAGAGAAAGTAAATAAGGAACAAGGAAGTAAGTATAGAGTCCAGAGTGGGCTTGGCATTGGGGATTGGCTGACTGGACAGACTGTGTTTCGGGTCAAGCAGAGCCTTTAGAGGGACACGAAAGTTCTCTAAGTTTCAGTTTGCTGACGTGGCACCCGGGCAGGAGCAGCTCCATCTTGGGCCTAGAAATTTGTTTCCACAGTATGTAATACTTGGTCTACAGACAACGCTTGGTGCACGTATGAACATGTGGACTCGTGGACCCCCTGCAGTCATTCCAGAGTCCTCTGGGGTCTGTGATTCCCAGGTTGGGAACCACTGGATTGGGTGAGAGGCAAGAAGCATGGCCGCAGCTGACCTGGGAGTGAATCTCAGCCCTTTCCCATGAGCACACACCAGGAATGCATCAGTGGGATACTTAGTGAAAAACAGGAGATGTAGAACACAGGCCTTGGTCGTGAGGTTGTCTGGGACATCAGAAATCTACATGAGGGATCAGTGCCAATAGGAGGCACAGGGGCACAAGAGGCGTCGGGAGGTGAGCTGGAGACACGCTAGCACTGCCCTTTTGGGCTGGGACTGGCTCTCCAAGGACTTTCCCATTGTGGATCCCCTCCTGTAGTCCTCCCAGCGTCAGTGCAGGGGCGGCCTCAGGGTCCATATCCCAGCCTATCTCAGACGGGTCTCCCAGTCCACTCTCAGAGGAGATGAAATGAGACTCGGCAGGCCTCCTCCGGGCCTCTCAGGGCTTTGGTGAAATGCAGAGAGGAGCCCCCAGGAGTATTTTTGACCTTGTTTCTCTCTCTTTATCGGACCTGACTCCTTGGCAGTGACATTTATCAGATGGAGAAAGATATCGATGCAGAGCAGGAGAGGAATGCTCGCTACCGACCTCCCAAAATCTTGGAGCCCACAGCCTTCCAGGAACCTCCACCCAAGGTAAGCCAAGCCCTAGCCTCATCAGTCCTATGCATCACAGCAGAGCTGGGTCCCCATCTGGCTCACTCCTGGCCTGACGATGTAACTCCCTGCTCGTCTCTAGGCAGGATGTGCCCCCACAGTCCTCTCAGCCCTTCAACCCAACCGCCCATCAGTATTGAATTCAGCCCTACTACATTAGTGCCCCGGCAGGTAGAATCTGAGACAGCAAGATAGCAGATACCTTGTGGGCTGGCTGGGGCAGGGAATCACCCTGGAAAGACTTCCCTCAAGAGCCTGGAGCACTTTTCTTTCTGGTGTTTTTGGGGACAAATGAGATCCCCCTGAGGGCACATGAATGGGGAGTATCCTTGGGCCCTTAGGTCCAATCTCTGTGTCCTTACCCTCCATGGCATCTCTGGGCTCAGGAGCCAATGCCCCGCCTCCACCACACCATTAGGTGGGTGGGTTTTGAGGGACCCTGCCTGTTCTAGTCAGCTCAGGCTGCCATAACAAAACACCATAGATTGGGTGGCTTAAACCACAGACAGTCATGGAGGCTGGGAAGCTCAAGATCAAGGTGCCAGCAGATGCAGTGTCTGGTGAGGACCCTCTTCCTGGCTTGCAGATGGCCGCCTTCTTGCTGTGTCCTTACATGGCAGAGAGAGTGAGAGCTCTGGCATCTCTTCTTTTTATAAGGACGCTAATCCCATCATAGGGGCCCCACCTTCATGATCTCATCCAACCCTAATTGCCTCCCAAAAGCCCTGCCTGCAAATACCATCACACCGGGGTTCAAGCTTCAACGTTTGAATTTGGAGGGACACACATTCAGTCCATAACAAGGCCCTATCTGGCCCAGGGCCTTTTCTCAGGGTCCCCTGGCCCAGCATGCCCTGCTCCTTGCCTCACTCAGGGCCCAGCTCAGTCTTCATCTCCTGCATGAGGTGCTGTGAGTGCCTGAGCCCTCAGTGACCTCCTGTCTCTAGGTGTCCGTGGCTCTCGACTGCTACCTTGGCAGGTGCTCCCACATCTGGGGAGGTTACACACACTGGGATTGGTAACCCCTCCAGTTAGTGATGCCCCCAGGAGGCCGGCCTCTTTGTACCTTCCCGTCATTCAGCGTATAATGGGTGTTTGTAATGGGATGCAAATAATTTTAATGATAACTCTGCCCCTCATCTCTCCTTCATTCTGACCAAGCCTGACCTGTCTCTGACCTGATATTCCCCTGGTGAGCTATGCTCCCTCAAGGAGACAGACGTGGCCTGACTCATCTGTGTTCTCTCTCCAGCCCAGCCGGCCCAAGTATAGACCCCCTCCACAAACCAACCTTCTGGCTCCCACACTGCAATTCCAGGTAAACATGTAACCAGAGGGCTGGGAAAGTTTGGGGCCGTTCCTCATCTAGGTCCTTCCTGAAATTCCATTCTTGTGCCTTTGAGGAGCAGCAATCACCTGCTCAGGTAATGGAGATGACCTGTTTTGGCTCTTCTTTGGTATCCGGAAAAGAACTTGAACTCAGAGTGCCCCGAGATCAAAAGAATCAAAATGCAGTTCTACCAGGCTGTCCTCAGCTGTGACGTGCCTTAAGTCCAGTCCATCTGTCCACAGTGTTTGCTGCTCCATGTGCCTGCCTACAGCTACCTCTTCATGTCCAAGGCCTCCTTGGCCTCCTGTCCTGAGCGGAGCCTTCTGAGAAGGAATCCCAGGCAGTTGGGGACAGTTGATATTCCCCAGAGAATGGAGTTGCTCCCTGGGGCTCCCCGCAGGAGAACCTGGTGGCCAGTGAAGAGAGAGCAGGGTTCTGTCTGAGCTTTCCTCTTGCCTCCATCATTACCAGCCTTGGGAACTTCCAAGGTTTGGGTCCCTGTCTCAGATTGTCTCTGTCCTGTGTTGCTTTCTTGCGTCTCAGTCATAGTGAGCCCAGGTTGCTCTCTTTTCTTCTCTTGCATCGCTCAGCTCAGAGTTGCTGCTCAGTAATGGATCACCTCAACCAATAGAAACAATGTCCGTTTATCTGGTGCTCTTACAGAAAGGTGGTGTCCCATGGTCATATATTTCTCAAGGAAACACCCCAGTAACAAAACAAGCCCAAATAAGAACTAACAGATAATTCCTCTTCATGTGAAGAAAAACCCTTGATGCAGAAGATAAAAGCTATGTCCCCAAAAAGAAACATACCCTCTTGTGATGTTTAAAATACTGATTTAAAAATATACACGCATATCTGTAGGTCAATCATATGTGTCAGTTTGTAACATAACTATGAAATGTAACTCTTTTCTGAAGAGTCCTGAGGGAGGAGACATGTTCTCAGTAGATCTGTGACATGTGTGGACCCATCGTATGCAGAGCGTCATGGGGAGGGCTGTTAGATGAATAAGAGTCCACAGTGACTGCACTGACTCCGAGCTAAGAGCCGTTTATGTTGCTCCACCGTGTCTCTCAAACAAGGCCAATGAAATGCTCACACCATGTTCTTTACTAGCTCCTGGAGAGCAGGTCCTGTTTCTCCTATGGTGCTCATGTATTGTTTCTTTGTGTTCACGTTTGTAGCTGCTAATTGTCCACCTTTTTGCCTTGTCCCTGTGCCTGGTGCTTCTGTGCTTCTCCTGAATAGGTCCCCGAGGGTCTGTGTGCCAGCTCACCTACGCTCACCAGCCCTATGGAGTATCCATCTCCCGTAAACTCGCTGCACACCCCACCTCTCCACCGGCACAATGTCTTCAAGCGCCACAGCATGCGGGTAAGAGGGCTCTGCATGCTGGGTCCCAGCCCGGACTGAGGAGGCTGATGGAGGGAGGTGCCTGGGACACGTCCTTGGGCTCAGGAGGTGCCCTCCATGTTTCCATGCACCAGTCAGGCCACTGAGCGGCTCTCTGACTCCCTCTCCTTTGCAAACACATCAGAGGCTGGGGGCCAAGCCAGGCTCTCTCCTGAGGACACCAGCTGGATCCAGACCTGCCCCTGTCCATACTTTGGTGCTGTGGCAAATGATGTAAAATCTCCTCCTTTCTTGAGCCCTGGGGGTAGTGTAGAGGCTTGTGGGCAGAGGGCAGCCAAGCCTAGTGGTGCCAGAGAATAACAGATCCTGGACATTCTGCCCTGCTCTGCCCTTCCTGCCTAATTGCTTTGGTTGGTAAATCTCTCTTCAGTCAAGCGAAAGGCTTCCTTGTGGCTGCCACTCCTGCTGCTTTTGTAAAAGTTGCTACTGTACAAGAAGGAGCTTGGGGGCTAGTGTGGGGCTAAGCCACCCTCCTCAGTCACCTCTTTGTTGTCAATAGCTGATGAGACCCTGAGTACTTCACGGACTACCTTCTGATTGTCAAGTCTGGTTGAAAAAAAATAATAAGCGCCTTTGCTTGCCCACTTGTCACTTGTCGCCACCCATTTCTCCTTCAATGTAAATAGCCCGTGTGGTCAGTTGCCATGAACACTTGCTATGTTTTACTAAACTGAGTCTTGATACGTGACAAAACAGACTAAAACCCTTGTTATTTTGGCTTTAACTCTGTATTCATGTGAGATATTTCGGGTTCAGTATACACGACTAAAAATTTTTGGAAAAACTATGTTTGTTACAATAGATTTAGACAATCTAGGAAAGTATGTTGATATATTCTGTATCATTATTCTTAATTTAGTAAAATTTTGAAATGGGTTAGGTAACTTACAATTCTAGGCAGCAAGATCTATTATGGAATAAATTTCTCCCTGAACTACCTCATTTTTCTCTTTTACGTTAATTTAACCAATTTATATCTTAGCGTATACTTAACAATAAGAAAACTGCATTTTTAAGCATGGACTATAATTTAGGCAGTGTTCAGTTCCTCCACCCTTCTTCCCTTAACTCTGTATTCATAATTAATTGAGTTTTAGTGAGTTTTGCTTTAAAATGTGTCCCTTTAGAAAGAAGCTATTTTGCACGTTTGAAGGGTGGTGTTGCCTGTGTCTGACCCCTGCGTCACCATAAGGACTTTGTTTGGTTCCCTAAGGACAGACTGTGCAGCAAGAAAAAAGACCTTCTCTGTCAGGGGTTTAGAAGTACTTGCCATAAGGAAAGTCTGCCTAAAAGAACATAATGAGTATTTCTTTAAATAAACAAAAAAAAAGTTAAAAATACAAACTCCATTTTATGGTGTACATCAGAAACACTGAGAAAGCCTCTTCGAGGTAGAATGCTGAGAATGTATAATAGGCTGCCTGCAAAGCATTTGAAAGCATTGAACAAAAATCAGAGATGGTTGTCTCAGAAAAAGTTTTTCTACTGACTGAGTCTCTTGCCTGACTCATCTGGGAATCTGTGAGATTCCACACCAGAGTCAGGATGGTAGCAATCTCCCTCTTGAAGACCTCACAAATGAGGTTTAAAAGCAGGGACACTCTGCCGGGCGCTGTCCTCGGTGCTGAGGGGAGAACACGGCAGTTCTGCCTTCAGTGAGCTTACAGGTGGCCGGAAGGAACAGACCAGGTGCACACTTACCTGCAGCGCAAGCCAGAAAGCTGTGAGTGGCACGGAGAGATACAGCGAAAGTGCAGTGAGAGTTCAGAGAGGAGAACAACTCTTTCCAGCTTCTTTTTTTCCACTGGGCCTCGAAGGATGGGGAAGATTTGGACAGGAAGAAACTGGGATGTGGGGGGTGAAAGAGGAAGAGTCATCAGTAGGAGCCAAGACTGAGTGATGGGAAACCACAGGGCAGGTGCGGGAGCTGTTTGGCTAGAATGAGGAAGGGTGCATGTGCAGGTAGAAATAAGGCTGGCAGGATGGGGGGGTAGACAAATTATGGAAGGTGTCACAGCTTGTGAGAATCATTTTAAAACACCACTAAGGCCTGATTCCTTTTAAGAGTGACCAGCAATGTAAGTGTCCTTACCTGATAAGAATATCTGAGGTACATTTCAGACAAGGAAGCCTTAAAGTCATTCAATTTTTTTAATCTCATTTTCTCCTTGAGATTTATCATGAAATTGGAAAACATAGGAACAAATCTTCCAATATGTGTTGAAATATTTGGTAAGGTGGTGATCAGACCTGGGACATACTAAACGTTTGGGTGGTGGGAATTTTCTTTCAGCACTTACAAAGCTACGTGGTGTTTTCTTGAGTCTGATCACTCCTCCCACCAGTATTTACTCTAGTCTTCCTTAGTCCATACATTTTTCTTATACCCAGAGGTCCCTAACTTGCTATTCAGAATGTTTGATGATAGCTTCTGTCAGTCACTATTTGTCAAGAGCCTGGGATGGCTGTGCCATTGTGTTTGCAGGTGTTGGCATTTAACTGGGGATATTTACAGCCTTAAAATGCCCTCATTTTGGAGCATCAGCCTCTGTGAAATAAATCTTATTTATTTTTTATCAATTCTATGATTATAAAATACTCTTACATTATGAAATTTGTTTTCTTAAAATAAGGTCTAACTCAGTAGCTCTCAACTGAGGTGATTTTGCCTCCAAGGGGGCATTTGGAGGTGACTGGAGGCATTTTTGTTATAACTGGGGAGGTGCTATAGGCATCTAGTGGGTGGAGTTGCTTCTAAGCATCCTACAACGCACGGGAAACCTTCCCCCAATAAAGAATTATCTGGCCCCAAGTGTTAATAGTGCTGAGGTTGAGAAAACCCAGTCTAGCTATTGTTTACTTAGCTCCATTAAAATGGAGACATTGCATACTTTACCGTCACTGCCCTCCCAGCACCCAGCCTATGCCTGCCACATAGTAGTTTCTTAATAAATAGCTGTTGAACAGATTAACGAGCAAAGAATATTTCAGCAAGAAATCTAACTTGTGGAAAGAAGTGTAGTTAGAAATTGGGAGGGGTAATTGAAGCTCAGTAAGCACTAGGAAAAACATCCCAATATAACTATTTTTAAACAGTGCTGTTATATTCAAGTGTGTTTTGGAGAGTTTAGTGGGGAAAATCTTTTAGAGACTTGGCAGAGATTATGTCTTGTTAAAGTAGATAGAGAGTAATTTTTACCCTTTTATGCAAGTGACTTGTATGTAAACTGGCCACTTCAAAGGAAAGGATCTGAGGGGCCTGCTGGGCTGAAGTCACAGGAAGGTCCTGCCCCTGGCCAAGCCACCAATGTGATTATGCAATCCAAAAAATGTCAGTAACATTCATGAGTCCAGCCGGCCAAGGTGATGTGTGCAGCAGAAAAGAGGAAAACAGTTTGAAGGGACTGAGTAGGAAATTAAATAAATGAACCCTGGGGAAGATTGAGGGGAAAAAAGGAATAAGAAAACATGCAATGCCTTTAAGAAATAACAGGTAAGACTTTGAATAAGTCCAAAGCCCCACAGATGAGTTAAAACAAGGGTTAGATGAATAAAGCGAGGGGGAGGAAGCATTTATTGTGTATATATAGATCTATATTTTTTGAAATTTTTTACTTCACTTTATCTCTTAGCTCATGCATTTCTTTTAACCTTTGGCTAAATAATCCAAGCTCCTATCGTAATAAGGAGTATGCTTTAATAAAAAGGTACGATCAGATGGATGCATGATACCACTCTTCTCTCAGGCTCTGTCCCACATGGACAGCTTTGCAGGATTGCACACCGCTGGGCTAGAGGCAGCACCACTGCTTCTCAAAGCTTCGAGACCTGCTGCCATGGTGCTTGGGTGGAAATGAGTGCCCCAGGCTTTCCAGAGGGCTGGCTTTGCATTTCTAAATTTATTAAGTGACAGCAACCATGACAAATGCCAACTGAGAAAATAACATTAGGGCAGTAATTTGAAAATAAAATTGTGTTAACAGATTGTGTAATCGTTTGAATACAGTGCACAGTAAACAATGTGTTCTCAGGTCTGGCATTACACTGCAACACAGGCGTGTGCTTGGGGCTGACGGGCCCCATAGTAACTGTCTGCATATATGGCTGTGGATTGAAGAACAACTGTACAAGAAGAAAAGCAGCTGGCGAGGCCAAAGGCTTGTGGCTCTTCAGAGGACTGTGCCTCCTGAACCTGGGGCTGGGCTCATCGTGTCCTCTCCTCTCTCCCCGCTGTCCTCTCAGGAGGGGGACTTCATCCGACCCAGCAGCAAAGAAGAAGCCCAGCAGCTATGGGAGGCCGAGAGGGTCAAGATGCGGCAGATCCTGGACAAGCAGCAGAAACAGATGGTGGAAGATTACCGGTGGCTGAGGCAGGAGGAGAAGTCCCTGGTGAGCAGCCGCTGAGCCCTGGGTGGGAAGGGACACCATTCTCTGCAGCGCTGCTGGACACATTTGATAAAAGTGCTTGACGGGAGAGCGGTCCATGCTGTCGTGTCCACTTGTGTCCTCTTCCGCCTCCCCAGCCGACTAGAGTGAATGCTCCCCATCATTCTGGGGTTTTAGTTCTAGAATCCTAAGTCCTGTGCTTTGGTTTCTCCCCTCCAGGACCCCATGGTTTACATGAACGATAAGTCCCCGTTGGTAAGTCCCTGGGAGAGGTCTCTGCCTTAGAGTGCAGGCCGGGGAACCCCAGCTCCAGCACCCGGGGCCTGCCGTTCCCTTCCTTCCTGCCGCTCACCTTGGGAGCCCGTCTTTCCCATTACTCTGATCCCCACGAGGCTCTTTCCTGAGCTCTCACCTGATCAACAGCCTCAGCACAGCCTCCCTCTGCCACGGGGCCCCTCAGCGTCTTGGGAAGGAGGGGCCCGGCCCTGAGTCCCTTTTGGTCGGGAGCTCCCCAGAGCCCCCTGCGCCTATGACCTCTAAACCTCTCCATGCACAGTTGAGGGGTGGGGAACAGTCAAGGGGGAAGTGGGTTGTCCCCACAGCCACAGTGGTAACATGTTCTCTTTCCTTCCTTCCAGACCCCAGAGAAGGAGGCCGGCTACAGTAAGTGTTCATGCCCTTCCTTTTGGCAGGAGTTTCTTCTTGACATCTTGTGTCGAGCTGCTTGCTCACCACCCATTGCAGAGAGCAGCAGAGTCTGTCTGCAATTTTAGGAAATGTCTGCCTTGTTCTAATTCAGAGTGTGAGGAGAGGTTCCGTTCTGGAGTTGCTATCTACCCTTCCACTCCATCTGTCGCCCCCACCCTCTCCCTTTTCTCATCTCTCTCTGTCCTCAGTCCTCTTCCCAGTTTATCTCCTTCTTGCATTTATTTGGAAGAGTCGGTGATTCTTTCTTCCTTCCTATCTCCCACTCACTCTGTTGGAGGCTTTGTGGAGAAAAATAAAGTAGCTCCACCCACCTCTCCCAATTGATGCTCATCCTCCCTAGGCCCGAGGGAGGGAAGAGAGAAGGAGGGGCAGCTGAGCCCACAGGATCTTTCCAGAAGCCTCAACTGAAGCAGGGGAGGGATGAGCCAGCAGTGAGCCAGGCTCATCATCATCATCCTGGAGGGCTGGGGCTGATGGTGGTGACAGTGATGGTGATGATGACAGCAACCAATGACAATGACAACAGTCACAGAGAACTTAACACAAGCCAAGCATGGGCCCAAGTTGCTCACAAATGTCAACTCACTTAACCTCACAGCAGCTCTATGAGATGGGTACAATTTATTATTATGCCCATTTTACAAAGGACATGAAACCAAGGCACAGGAAGGTTAAGTAACTTATCCAAAGTCAAACAGCTACTAATTAGCAGGGCTCAGATTTGAGCCCAGGCAGGCTGGCTCCAGGTCCCTTCTGAGCTAACCCTCTTATTTGATAGATGAAAAGTAAGGCCCAGGGAGTGTAAGTGAGCTGCCCCGGGTCACACAGCTCTTTGGAGGTAGAGATGAGGGTAGAACCAGGTCTCCTCATTCCCCGGAGTAAGCTCCAGGGCTCCCCCTCCCAGCAGCTCCACAAAGCTTGTGAGTGTCTTTGCTTACCCAAGTGGGGAGTGAATAGTGTGGTTCTTTCTGCTGTTTCACTCCCTTGATCCCCAAATGCTCAAAGTTAACCCTGGGGGAATCCTCGCAAATCTACCCCATTCATTGCTGCTGCACCGGAGCGGGGGCTGCACAGCACCTGCTGCCTTTCCAGAGTGAAGTTCTTCCTCGTGGACTGTCGAGGCCCAAGCGTGTGCTGTCCTCGGGGCCCGGCGTGCGCCAGGGCAGAGAGCACAGGCCTGCAGGGGCTGGGACACCACCGTAGTCACTGCGTCTCCCTGCGACTCTGGCTTTTTCTTTCCATATGATGGACAGCAGTGCTCGTCCCTGACAATGGGAGGACCAGCAAGACCAGAGCTTATTTTCCCGGCCTTCCTGGGATTGGGGTTTATTTCCCTGGGTCTCCTGGCAGTAGAGGAGACGGGGTTGTCTTGGTTATGAGCAGGTACAAAGGGAAGGGCCAGGGTGCTGAGAACTTCCCCCACTCACTCTCCCTCCCCCTTGCAGCGGAGTTCACGGGCCCCCCACAGAAGCCACCGCGGCTGGGCGCTCAGGTATGTGTTGGCTGTGCCGAAGCCAGTGATGAATTGGAATCAGGGCTCCACAAGACTAGAGACTGAGGACTGCAAAGATTTCAGAGGCCCTCAGAAATAATCCAGTCCAGTATCCTCATTATATGGCTGAGGCCCAGAGAGGTGAAGTGCCTTGTCTCAGGCCACACAGCTAATCCATGAAAAAGCAAGGGGAAGACCAGTCTCCCGTCTCTCGTGCCCCCCCCTCAACCTGGAGGAAAGCTTGTTGGTCCAGCCCTAGGAGCAGGAGGAGTGGGCCCCTTCCTCTCTCGAGCTGCCTGCTTGGCTTCCAGCAGCCACCCGGTTCCTCTGGTAGCCTGAGCCGGGTCTGGTTCTCCTCACTCTGGAGCAGTGGTTCTCAGCCTTGACTGTCCAATAGAATAATCTGAGGAGCTTTCAAAACCACCGGCCCCCGTGCCTGGGTGACGCTTCAGCTGGTCTGATGTGAAGCCGCCACCAGTCTTCTTTAAGGCTCCCTAATGTGAGAAGCACTGCCCTGGAGCAGAAGGGAGGGACGCACGCCCAGGACAGGGCACTGGTACTGAGAGGAGAGTCTTTTCAAATTGGGCTGGGCGCTGAGCTGGCACCGAGTGCCTGCCCGGGAAAGAATGGTAGTGTCCCCCTGACACAAGCCTCCGCTCCGGCCATCTGCTTCTCCCCTCAGTCCATCCAGCCCACAGCCAACCTGGACCGGACCGACGACCTGGTGTACCTCAATGTCATGGAGCTGGTGCGGGCTGTGCTGGACCTCAAGAATGAGCTCTGTCAGCTGCCTCCCGAGGGCTACGTGGTGGTGGTAAAGGTGAGAGCCGGGGCAGGAGGGCATCCCTGCCCTGGAAGGAAGGGGGGAGCTTCCTTGTCTGCCCAGTGGGTGCCTTTCCCAGAAGACCCCGTTTATAGCAAGGCGGTCAAAGGGAATTTAGTGCCAGGTAGCCTCAGAAAGCAAGTACCGTCCCAGGAGGGCACTCTCCAAGGGAAATAGGACTTTCTCAAAGAAAAAAAAAGGTGACAGTCACCCTGCCCCTTTCCCAGAACGTGGGCCTGACCCTGCGGAAGCTCATCGGGAGTGTGGACGACCTCCTGCCCTCCTTGCCGTCATCTTCACGGACAGAGGTGAGTGTCCTCGTCCCAGACGGTGCCGTTGGCTGTCACTTCTGCCCTTGACCTCCACCTGCCCCAGCTGCGTTCCACACAGGAGGCTCACGAGGACCACTGGGCAGCCTCATTTCTGCCTGCTGGGTGTGCAGCACCTCGCTCTGCCAGCATATCTGAGCGGGTACCACAAGGGGCCGATTAGGCGCCCAGGGACCCAGCCAGCTTCCCGGGGCGACTGTCCTAGTTTAGTGACTTCTCACTAGTGACTTCTCGATACATGAGGAGGACACACCTGCCCCTCCCCCTCCTGTGCTCCTTTATCTAGTCATCCTCCATCCTTAGGTTAAGGTGAGTGTGTCATCGAAAGACTGTTAAGGTTTCTTTAATTGATCATTTGATCTCATTTTCTTTGTTTAAGTGAGAAACGAACTATCACTGAAAACCAAAATAGGAGTCTTGGTGCCCTATATGGAGATGGTGCCTGTGGTGGGCAGAATAATGTCCCCCGCAACATGCCCACATCCTAGTCCCCAGAACCTGTGACTGTGTTACCTTACATGGCAGAGGGGACTTTGTAGATGTGATTAAGTTAAGGATCTTGAGATGGGGAGATTATACTGGATTATCCAAGTCAGTCACAAGGGCCCTTCTAAGAGGGAGGCAGAGGCAGAGGTCTTATATGAGTCAGAGAAGGAGATGTGACGGCAGAAGCAGAGGTTGGAACGATGCCGTTGCCAGAAGGACCCACAGGCCAAGGAAGGCAGCAGCCTTTAGAAGCTGGAAAAGGCGGGGAACAGAGTCTCCCCTAGAGCCTGCAGAAGGCATGCAGCCCAGCTGTCCCTTGACTTTAGCCCCACAGGACCCCTCTGACCTCCAGAACAGTAAGAGAATAAATCTGTGTTGTATTAAGCCACCACGTGTGTGGTAATTTGTTACCGCAGCAATATGAAACTGACATGGTGCCTCTGCACATTTGTTGGTTGTCCATCTGGAAACCAGCCGTAGAGCCTAGCAGAACCCCACAACCCCCACCAGGCTGTAGTTTGATCCACCATCTCCCAGTGGCCAGCAACGTGGTACGGGTGACCACTGCACCCCCACACTGCCCCCACTGTCTCTGACTGCTTAAGACAGGACAATGCAGGAGGGTCTGGGCATTTCCTGGCCTCCCTCTGGGTGGCAGCAGCAGCCCACAGAGGAGCCCACATCCTGTCTGACGTGACAGCCCCTTGCCCCTGGCGTGATGGCGCAGTCATTCACTTCCCCTGAGCTCAGAGTATGTGCTGAGCTGTGTGCTGGGCCTGAGGATACAGCAGTAAACAGAACCCTGCGGTTCTACCCTACAGCTCAAACCACCGTCCCCACCTCCTGATTTGACAGTTGACAGTGAATAAACATACTGGACCCCTGACCATCCACTCGCATGCGGGGCCAGTGCAAGGGGGTGTCGCAGTGAATGGAGGAGAGTCTGTGGGGCTGGATCAGACGGAGCTGGCATGGGGTGGGCTGGGGTCCGAAACGTCTGCAAGGTCTGTCCTTGTTGACCTGGCTCCAGCTCGCGCGGGGCCTTGGACTCAGCCCAGGCCTAGGTCTGACTTGCCCCCCAGAGAACCTCTGACTGCTTTGGCCAATGCCCAGGTGGACACTTTCATGGCTTCCTCATCCTCCGGGCCTAGACTTTGTATCCCCTCAGGCTCCCAGCCTCTCCTGTGCACTCTTTCTGCAGATTGAGGGGACCCAGAAACTGCTCAACAAGGACCTGGCCGAGCTCATCAATAAGATGCGACTGGCCCAGCAAAACGCCGTGACCTCCCTGAGCGAGGAGTGCAAGCGACAGATGCTCACAGCCTCCCACACCCTGGCCGTGGACGCCAAGAACCTGCTCGACGCCGTGGACCAGGCCAAGGTTCTGGCCAACCTGGCCCACCCGCCTGCAGAGTGATGGAGGATGGACACCACCCGCCCGCATCTTCCGCCCCGCCTGCCGTGTACCTCCCCTCCCCCGGCCCCTGCCTTGCCTTCGGTCATGTGGGTCTTCTCAGGGGGAAGGCCGAGGGGAGTCCTTCTTCCCTTGCCACTTTGCACGACCCCCTCTCCCCACCCGACCCCCAGACCGTGCTGCTCAGGCTGCAGCTGGACAGAGGGGACTCAGGCCTGTAGACACCAGGGGGTGACAAAGAGGGCTCAGAGGGGGCGCTGCTGCCGCCCAGCCACTCCCTCACACCTGCCTGGACTGTTGGGGGGGTCACACTGGCAACCCTAGTGGCCACGATGGCTTTATGCTTGGACATGGCAGGCCCATTTGGGAACTAAGCCATTCCTTCTTCCTCTTCCGCCCACAGAGGTCCTCCCCGTGCACAGAGGGACTGGGGAGGGGCTTTCTTTTGGGGTCAGGTGGCTGGTGAGATGAGGGATGGACATGGCTTTCTTGTACAGTGTATATTGGAATTTATTTAATGTGAGTTTGGTCTGGACTGACAACCATGTGCCCCCCTGAGGGGGGACCTAGGACATAGTCCAGGAACAAACCATTGGGAGTCCCAGCACAGGACGCTCTGTGGTCAACATGCCCAGCGTCAGGGAGAAGGGGAGAGATGAGGCCAAAACAGGACTTGGACCACAATCCTCTCTCTCCCTCGCCCCTCTTCTCTTTCTTCCCTTACTTGCCCCATCGTCCTTCTTTCTCTCCCTTTTCTAACTCCTCCTTTTCTCTCCTCCTTTCTCATCCCCTCCCTCCCTCTCTCTCTCACGTTTGTGCAGAACACTCTTTTATGTTCTTTCTATTTGACTTGTGGATGAATTAAAATCGTACCATTTGCTTTGTGGTTTGATTGTTTTGTTGGTTTGACCTGCTCATTGGGGAACGTTGACCTCAAGCCACAGCCCTGGAAGAAATTGGTTGTGCTCCCGTTGGGTGCAAATCAAGGGCGACACTGGGGCTCAACCCCAGGGCTGCATGTGTGACACCAGGCCGCGGGGTCAGTGTGTGCTCTGGCCCTTTGCCCTGGCACCTGACTGAAGAGCGACTTTCCAGTGGGGACCAGGGCAGCCCCGTCCACAGCCACATGAGGAATTCCAATGGTGCTCTCCTGGCTGGCTCCAAACAACTGGGCTCTGGGGGGCTTGGGTGGTCCTGGGGACGCTGAGGAGGGGCCCCACAGCTGAACGAGCAGCAGCTTCAGCTTTATTTCATCTCTTTACTCACATGAAAGATGGGTGGGAGATGGAATAACATGAGTAAACATCACCACACCAGGAGATCAAGGCCGGGAGAGCCAAGAGGGAGGAGAGGGCAGGCCGGGAGGCTGCTTCGTGGGAGCAGAGAGGAGCCAGAAACCAGAATGGGCCACTGAGTGGGGGTCTTGGGAGAGAACTGAGGAGTGGAGGCTTGGGCTGAGGTGTCTCGGGTTTCTTGGGGGTCTGTCAGGGAGAGATGAGCCGGGGGTTGGAAGGAAGGAAGCCCAAAGGCCAAAGGGAAACTAGAAGCTCACCCCACTCAACTTCCTGTCCACGGTCTCCATTCTGTCCCAAGAACCCAGTGCCTGTATCTGCTAGCTGCTGAGGTCCCGCCCTCCAGGGGGCTAGACAGGGCTCAGGAGGGGCCTGAAGGCGGGGTGTGGGGTGGCAGCTCCTCTAGGCTCCCGCGAGTGGCTGACAGCCTTGGATTGCTGAATTCCAGGGCATGAGAACAGGCTGCACAGAGCGGTCAGAAGACATGGCGGGGCTTTGGGGAGGACAGAGAGGGCAGGCTGGGAAGGAAGGACGCCCCGCAGCGTTTGCATGGTCACAGCAGTCTCAGGGTCCAGAGCGATCCAGCTCACTCCTCTTGGTCACTCAGGAGAAACATCCTGAGTGCTGACCACCACTCGCCCTGTGGAGGGAGGGTGGCAGCAAGGTGCAAGGTTGAGGTGAGTCAAGAATGGCCCGGGATGTCTCTCTGGCTTGTCCATGTGCATTGAAGGACAGATGGTACCCCTGCAGACAGGGACTGTCAGCGCTGCTAAACCTCTTGGGGCCCCTGGTGCTGGGCCAGTTTGCAGCAGGGAAGGGTGAGGGGCTAAAGGGAAGGGGAAGCCAGGGGTTCGCAAAAGCTTCCAGGTGGGTGGGATGGCCCAGCAACCAACCACGCATCCCTCCTCCGCCCCACCTGCGGCCCCACCTCCCCCTTCCCCTGTCTGGAAGAGCCTCTACCACTCCACTGTTACACCAGACAGGTCATACTCTGAATCCTTTCTCCACCTGGTTTAAAGACACCCCAACCTGCCTTTCCAACCTCCTCCCACTGCCACCCGCCTCGAGCCCCATCTCAGCCTGGCTGTTCTCTCTGACACTTTGGGCTCATTCCTGAATCCAAAATGTTGTTCACAGCCCTTCCACCCCCTTAGCACCCGTGCCCATCTCCCCCACTCTCCCCTCCTTTGAGGTCTATGCCTCTTCACCTGGCCCCATCCCCACCTTCAGCTCCCCCTCCTTGGTCCTCCTGTCACTCAGGGTCTGCATCGTTCCTCCCTGTGAGAATCATACGGCTTCACATTGTCATCACCATATCATAACCTTCTGCAGAGCAAGTTCCTTCTTTTCCTAGTTCCTCGTGTCCAGAACAGGTCTCTGTGCCCGGCAGAGTCTGGGCACAGACTACACTCGTGTCAAGTGAATTGTTCCAGGAAGTCTTGGATGAGTGGGCCAGTGTAGGGACTCCATGGAGAGACACCTGTGGTCAGATGGTGTTGATCCCAAAGGCGTACTCTACAGGCAGCAGCAGTTAAAGATGGTCAGCAGTGCCACCTTTGGGCCAAAGCAAAGATGTGAAATCAGATCATTCCAGCCAGGAATGGAGGAAGAAAGAGTCCGAGGGTCCCCAGGAAGCAGACGATGATAAACAACCAGAGGAATATCCTATCAACGACCATGGCCACGTACTTCCAGTCTTCCTTCACCTGCAGGTGGAAATGGGCTCAGTGACAGAGGTCAGGCCTTGGAAAAGGGGAAGTGTGCCACCCATGCACAGCCCCTGTAAGGATAGCACTGGGGGCAGCCGTGGCCCCACTGAGACCTTGGGAAGCTAAGGTAGAAGGTGGGGAAGAGGGTTGTCCTAAAACTCAAACAACCCTCTCCTAATGATTCCCATCCTATCCCACCCCTTTGACACAACCAGAGCCTTTCTGCAGGCTCTCAAGTGCCAGGAAAGGGAGGTTAGAGGGACACAAGGAGATTCCAGAACCACCCAGAGGCATGGGCCCTCCCAGCGGGCCTGCAGTGATTTAAATGCAACACCCGGCAGTTACAAATGGTGAGGACTTTGCTGGCCCCATGTTGCCTCCCTGCCCACTCCCCCACCCACTGCAGGAGGTGGAGAGGGGGTAGGCAAGGCCCAGGGACGGTCGGGGGGATTGGGTTATGGAATTTGGGTTCGCAGAGCAGGCAAGTGGCCCTGGACTCCTAGCTGCTCCCAGATTAGCTAATGATTAATTTTTCTTATCTACTCAACCTCCGGCCTTTCATCCTTCCCAAGGTTGATAAGATGAATTCCGTGATCCTGGGAAGGGGCCTGCTGGACACGACTGGGGCCAGGGAGAAGAGCCCACCTGGTACAACCAAGATTCCTCAGGAGTCATGAGTGAACAGTGACGTTCACAAAATGCCCAGAGCCCACAAACAAGGAGGAGGAGGAGGAGACCATCAGGTGGAAGGAGGAAGGCTGACAATGCAGCCTGATTTATTTGTTCTCTCCTGGTGATACTCCCTCCACCTCCTTCTGCCCCTCCCCCACCACCTAGAGGCTAATGGTGAGAAACGCTTCTTCCGAGTCTAAGATTCCCCTCTCTGACCTGCTCTCCCAGTTAGGCTTAGCTGGGGCTTTCTTGTCTGCTATTCTGCCTCCTGCCAATAAACGTTTTAAGAGCTGACAGCTAGACGTTCTCCCTCACACTTTATTCCACACTCCCAAGGGCCAGGACTGAGGGAGATGAGCCCTCACAGAGGAGACTGGGTTGGCCCAAGCTAACAGCCTGGGGTGAGATGGTTCCCTGCTAGGCTGGTAGAGTCACCCAGGGGAGGGGCCCCTCACCCAGCCCCAACTCACCGAAGAGTCAGCATCCTCGGACCGCAGGTGATCAGCAATATAGTGCACACCTTCCAGTGCCTTCTGTATGCGAGGTGACAGCAGAAGCCCACCCTCCTGCAACTGGGCTTCCACTTTAGGACCTGAAGCCCCTTGGTGCAGACCACCATGGCTGTAGAGGACACCCACGGAGGGGGATGAATGACCTGCACACACCCATCTGTCTTCCTCTTCCTCTTCCTCCTCCCTCTCCTCTGCATCCATGTTGGTCTCCAGCCAGTGATAAGAGGGGCTGAGCTTCAGATCAGGGGGGTCATGGAGCTTCAAGGATGGCAGGGGCCGGTTCATCAGAAGCCACCGAGGCACACAGCCCAGAAAGGCCACCCGCACCCAGTGGGGCATATTGTGGGTGCTGGGGGAGCGGTGGTGGACATTGAGGACAAAGACTGTGATGATGATGGAGAGGGTGACAAAGATCATGGTGAAGAGCAGGTATTCTCCAATGAGCGGGATGACCAGGGAGGTGGAGGGGATGATCTCGGTGATGAGCAGCAGGAAGACGGTGAGCGAGAGCAGCACCGAAATGCACAGGGTAATCTTCTCCCCACAGTCGGAAGGCAGGTAGAAGACTAGCACGGTGAGGCAGGAGATGAGCAGGCAGGGGATGATGAGGTTGATGGTATAGAAGAGGGGCAGGCGCCGGATGACAAAGTAGTAGGTGACGTCAGGGTAGATCTCAGCACAGCAGTCATACTTCTTGCTGTTGTAGGTGCCCGTGGCATTGATGATGGCCCACTCGCCACTCTCCCAGTAGTCCTTCAGGTCCACCGTCTGCTCCATCTGCTCCAGGTCGATCTTGGCCTTGTCATACGACCAGGAGCCGAACTTCATTTTGCAGTTCTGCTGGTCGAAGGGGAAGAAGGTGACGTCGATGCTGCAGGAGCTCTTGTAGATGGCTGGGGGCACCCAGTGCACGGTGCCCGTGGAGAAGAGGTGAGCCTTGGTCATGTGGGTCACCACAAACTCCCCATCTGCACTGGGGAGAGGAGAGGAGTTGTGGGACCCTGCACACCCCACCTGCCCAAACCAAGTGGCTCCAGACAACCAGCAGTAACCAAGCCAGACCCAGCCAAGTTGTTGGGTTTTATGCAAGTGTGTAAGACTCTCCTAGCGCACAGTCATTGATAGCCACCTGAGTTGTCTTTTCAGACGCCATCTTTTTAATTACAAAAGTAGGAATTTTGAAAAATATAGGAATGTACCAAGAATTTAAAAAATAACCACTACTCACATTTTGATGTTATACATATATCTCACATATATTTGATTGTCATATAGATCATATATGTAACACTTTCACATATTTGTGATCATGGGGTATACGTAGTTTGGTTGTCTGTTGGAATTCACTTAATATTTTAGGGGATTATGTATGAGCACATTTTCTCCTCCTAGCAGATGGTGACTAAGACCCTTAGCTGGGGTCATGTCTTGTCCACCTGGGATATTTAGTTTCTTGCTCAGAAGAGACCTAACATCTCTGCTGGGGAAGGAAGACCCTTCTCAACCGCGTCCAGTTAGCACGCATGTCTGAGCCAGCGGCAACCACCCGGGCCACTATAGGAGCTGTGAGCGGAGGGAAGGAGTCATGCCTGCCATTTAGGAACCATGAGGAAATGAGACGCAGCCCGGAAACCCTAGAAGCAAGGGAGGCAGTCTGGCAACAGCACTATGAGGACGGTCTGAGTACTCCCCAAGAACCATGGAGGTACTCCCTTCTGGCTGGAGTGGGCAAGGTCACCATGAATGTTTCCCTTTGAGCAAGGCCTTGACCCAACGGTAGGATTTGGTGAAGAGCTGGGGTGGAGGCGTACCCCCAGAGCGTCAGCAGGAACAAGGAACAGGGAAGTGTAAGGACAAAGCTCACAGAGTGCGCGCGGGCTGGGGAGCCGGGGAGCTGGGGGGGAGGGTAGTGGGGGGGTAGTGGGGGGGGCGCGAGGGGGCGGGGTGAGGGGCGGGGAATGAGGGGCGGGGCGCAGGGGAGCGAGGTGTGAGTGAGGGCTAGTGGGAGATGAGGCTAGCAGCGTCGTGGGACCTAAGCATCTAAGGGCCCATAAGGGCGCTGGGGACACTGGAACAGCGGTGACCAGTTAGGAGCGGCTTCCTGGGAGCCCGAATCCCAGATTCCTCCTGGGAGGTGGCACAGTGGGCTCAGCGCCCTTACCGTCCCTCCGCCTCCAGCTCCCACGGTCAATCCTAAAGGCAGGGAACCAGAAGAATACACGGGAAGGGAGACTTCTTTCCCGTGGAGAAGTTCCAGGCTAGCGATAGAGGCAGGTTGGAAACGGAAACTTTGAGAGTAACAAACAGGTCGGGTCAAAAGGTTAAATTTTTTTTAAAGGCATTTTTGTCATCACAGACAATCACCACCAGATGGCAGCATGCGCCCCATTTGAGGAAGGACGGCTACACTTTCCCGGATCTTCCTATTAACTTGAAGTGGGGGGTCTGGGTGGAGCAGACTCCTTTTTAAATGTCCGCAAGAATTTGGTTTGGACTTTCGTCCTATCAAAAGAATTTTCTGTTATAATCAAGTAATACTGCCAAAGCCTTACTGTCAATCCGAAAAACTCCAGGTCATATCTGATGCTAGGATTTTGCTCCTGAACTCTGCCAGATGCACAGGAAGCGGACACTAGAAGGATCCTGCGTGCCGGCTCTGGGCAGAGAGATATGGGGTGAGGGGTCTGTGAGTCCAGCGGCAGCAGCAAACACTAGACCCCCTGCGGCGTCTGACCTTCCCGGTAATCCGTGCTGAATGTGTGTTTGCAACGGCTCGGAGGCGAGGGCTTTGGGCCTGACCAGGACTGGCCAGTGAGAAGGAATCATTGTGTTTCCTCTGATCCATCTGGAAACACCAAAACTCCAGAAGTGGATCTTTGCCCCTTTATTTTATGGCTTAAAAATAGCTTTTCCAAACTTGGGTCAAATGACTTGGGAAGTCCTGGGCTAAATGGGTTTCTTGGCTGCACAACTTCTGACAACATTTAAAATGCTATTGTGTCCTGACATTCTCCAAAGGACTGGGGCTGGGAGGGAGGAGGATGACATACAAGGTCCAAAATCCTTTGACCACAGGACCGTTTTTCATAGCTATTCACATCTCCAGGAACTAGTGCTGCTCAGATCCCCACTTTAGAAACAGTTTTAGAAGACTGTGATGCCAAACACCTTTCAAGTTCTTGAGTTCTAAATGAAGAATTACCTGATGCCAAACATACAAATGGAATTATAGTTCTCTATATCTTCTATCAAAAACCACAACTTTTTTTTGTCCACTGGGGCTCTCTTTAGACTCCCTGCCTTTTATTAGCTTCTAGTCATTATGCTCAAAGACTGGTCCTTTTCGGTCTCAAATACAAGGCAACTATAATTAATACGACTCTTTTCAAAGACCCATACCAAGTGAGTTTGCTCCCTTCAAAGGTGTTCCCCAGGATGCTGCTTACCTGTTCCAACAATACTGCCATCCTGCAAAACTCCAGCCCTTGGACACTGCTTTCAGAGCCTGCACCAACCACATTTTTCAAATAGTACTCAGTGTTGGTAACTCTGTGTCCCACTAGCATGGTGCCAGGCACTGATATATAGTAGATGCTCAATAAATTATGGTGTATAAGTGAGAGAATAAAGTGAAAGAAAGAAAGGAATCAAGAGAAAAGGTGAAGGGGGGAGGATTAGCAGAGCAGGAGCTGAGAGGGAGGCAACCAAGGTGAGACACAGGGGGGCGACCTCCCAAGTCCAACCCAGCCCAGCCTCACTTTACCGGCCCCTCGCAGGGACCCTCCCAGAGGCCTCTAGGATCCCAGCCTACTTGTTATAGAGGACAATGTCAGGGATCCAGATCATCTCCGAAGGGACCCGGAGGGATGTGATGTTGCTGAAATCAGCGGGGTTCCAGCGCAGCTTGTAGTCGCTCCACTCCTGTGCATCAGAAGGGGAGTCATGTCAGGGCCCTGCCTGGGGAGGGGGCCTCAGGGCAAACCTAGCGCAGCCCAGGGACACCCCACCAGCCAGACTCAGGAGCACCCAGAGCTCCTCACCCAGCCCCACAGAATAGAAGGGAATTGGGAGTCCAGTCTAAGATGACCAACCTCCAGTACTCAAAGTCCCGGGCACACCTGGATGACAGGTCACTCTAGTCCTACCTCTAGTTCTCATCCTGCCACTCCTAGCTGGTCAACCCTAGTGAGCCACCTCAAAACAATATTTTTTCAGGCATCACAGTTTACAAAGTTTTCTTACACCCTTTGTCTAGGAAGACCCTCAATGGGAGAGCCGGGTAGGGAATGCCAAGCAGGTGGCATTTAACAGATAAGGAAACTGAGGACCAGGGAGCTAAAACAACCCTCCAAAGTTATACAGCTGAGAAAAGCGAGTCAGCCAGTGATTGTCAAACTGTGCTCCAGAGCGCCCCCTAGGAGTCCCAGCAGGGAGGGGATGCTCTGGGCCCAGCCCGGCTTCCACCAGCACATCCAAGAGAATCTGTTTTCTCCCCAAAACCAGGTGAGTATAATTCTCTGAAGTTTTCCTCTATGGATTATCACAAGTGGTGATTCCATGTGGATTTGCATATTTGCCTATTTAATGCCTCTGTAAGTTCCCTGAAGCAAGGGGCAACATCTGTTCACTGTGCATCCCTAGCACCCCCCTTGTAAATGCTCAATATGAAATGTGTATCCAATGAAAAAATAGCTCCTCCCTCCCATAAAGTTGTATGGTCCTATTTCCGGGAGGGTTTCCCATGTCTCTTCTGGACCTAAAAGGAAAACCTACCCCCAACAGATAATGACTGCTGTCGACACAGAGGCTGTCCTTTGCCTCACAGGGGCAATAATTAAAATAATAATAATAATTAAAATAATAGCCACTACCATTTATAAAGCCATCTTTGTTGCCAGCCCTTTAGGTCATTCCTTCTAATCTTCACAACAGTCTTACAGGTTAGGGTGAGGAAGTGAGGCTCGCAGGGTATGCTGCCAGTAAGTGGCAGCACAGGGGTTTGAACCCCGGCCTCCCACACTCCAAGCCTGCCTGAATTCCAGGGGCCATTTTCCTTTTGTGCAAAAGGCTCCATGCGTGATGCCTTTCCCCCTTTAAGGATAGTCGTGTAACATTTGCACAAACGTATCCACCCGGTGAGGGATCCAGGAAGGAGTGAGGGGAAACGGGAGCATTTCCAGGAAGCAGGCACAGGAGAGGAAAAGCATTGGTCCATCTCAGTGTTCACCAACAGCAAGCACTCAAGTTCCAATATGTGTGCACCACCTCTATTATCATTTACTTATTTTTCTTTAAATTGGATCACTATTTTTAAACTTACATACATTTTTAAATTTTATATCACTGATATTACTGGAAAACTAATAGCATTTGAAAACATCCACTAAAATATAAATATGTGACTATTACAAAATGGTTTATGAGCCAACCAAAATCATCTCACAAAACTGCCATCAGTACCCAAACCACGCTCGGGAAGATGCGGGCCCAGCAGGGCTGTTGGCTGCTCCTCTGTAGGGGAAGCCTTAGGTGGACAGGGGAGCCAGGCTTGCAAAATGTATCATAGAATACATAGATAAAAGTATTCATAGAATTATCAGGATTTCTTAGAACATTGAGAAATAATTTTGAAAGGGGTTGGTCTACATAAATGTATCCTCTTCCCGCAGTCCATCATCTGTCAAGTTTTCAGGTTCAGCCAACATTTGGGGAGCATCTCCACCAAGTTGAGTTATATTACTTGGCAATACGTTGCCAGTGTGGGCAATAGATTGTAGTACCCCATTTTCCAGATGAGGAAAGTGAGGCTCTGAGAGGTTAAGTGATCTGCACAGCATCACAGGCTAGTCAGAGGCGGTGCTGGTTGGCCTGCCTCCTGCTCCAGCGCTCCTTCCTCTCCTCCCCACACTAGCCCCTGAAGCTGAGGTGACTGGCCCATGGGGACAGGTTCTAGGTCTGGCCCCACGCTGCAGGACTGTGTGGCTTTCCAAGTCCCTTCACTGCTCTGGGCCTCAGTTTGCACGTCTGTAAAGATGGGCCCTGTGGGTCCAGGGTGAACAGCGTCAGAGAGGTCTGCTCCGTGCCTTTGGCCTGAGCATCCAATTAAAAAACTGAATGGCCAGCATACAGCCCAACACCCTCTAGGGCCTATGGGGGCAGGAATGACACACCTGGGCACTTGCAGAAAGTAAGGCATTCATTCAAAAAACTCAAGATAGAGATGTCAGTCAACATTCTGATTGTGTGGTATTCTGTGTGCCAATCTCTGAGACAGAGGACAGTCAGGTTGCCAGGGGGCCGGGGAGAGGAAGTAGTGGAAGGAAAGTAGGTGGAGGGCTAGGTCCTCTTTCTCATATTCTCCCACCACCTCCACTTTGGGGCCTGAGGAAAGGGCTGGGCTGAGCGTGAGGGGGTGAAGAGGGAGAGAGAATATATTCAGGCTCTAGTGAAGACTGTGCCCCACATTCTGGCCCCAAGAGAGGCACATCAAAGAGGGCCACACATTCTTTGCCATGATTGGTGCTGGGCGAGTTTCCAAGCCTTGAGAGACCAGAAGCTTCATTTTCTGTCTCTTAGGACCCTTGCTCTGGAGTCCCTGAGCCTCCAGGTGAGGAGTTCGACTCCCCTGCTGGAGAGGACACACAGAGAGACCCTGAGAGTGCCTGGAGCAGAAGGGCCCAGCTGGGTTTGGCTTCCAGACCCTTCCAGAGCCTTCCAGACAGCCCTGCTGAGGGACAGACATGACTGAAGCCATCTTAGACCCTCCAGAGCAGACCAGCCACCACTAAATACCACCAAGTAACCCCCATAATTGCCATGCAAAGCAGAAGAAATCACCTAAACTCCTGGCCGTAAAACTATGAGATATAATCAACTGTTGCTTTAAGCTGGTAGGTTTGGGGGTAATTTTTTAGGCAGCGTGGACATGGAACACTCAGTCTCCTTCTCAAGGAGACTGGGGTTCCAAGTCGGGCACACCTAGACCCCCTTTTCTAGCAGAGCTGCAGTCTGCTTCTCGCTTTCCTCAGCTGTAAAACGGGCAGAATGAAACCTCCCATGGGTTTTCAGTGACGACTCTGTGAGCTGATCTGCAGTGGTAGCAGGGACGTAGGAAGTGCCCACTACCAGAAAGGGGACCACTTGGCTCCTGCAGGTAACGTTCTCGGGTGCTGGATTTGGAGACTGTCCACATGAGAGCTCAGCCCCTTACGAGAAGCAGTCTGCACCCAGCTAGCTTTGGGAACGTCCCAAGTGGCAACTCTTAGGTAAACTGTGAATTCAGACTCCTGCGTCAGTGAGAGTCCTGGGAGGGTCTGGGGTCAGAAGTCTTCCCGTCCTCGCTCTTGCCTCGGCTGGGGGAAGAGCCCTCACCTGCTTTAGCCAGACATTGATGGTCATCATTTGATTCTTCTCATCCTGGCGAGTAGCGGGAGAGAGAGGAAGAACGGTAGAGTGGTGGAACCAGCCCCAGAAAACAGGGTGGAATAGGATGGGCTGACTCTGGCCCCCCACTCACCAGAATAACCTCTTACATGGTACTGCAAGCTCAGCCCACCCAATACCCTTTCCTGACACTGCCCCCTTAACTCAGATTCTTCAGGATCACACAGGCCACTTGGGTCCTCTGGATTACATCAAGTGGAACAAGCAGGGTCTAGAAGACCCACTGCTGCCAATCAATGCCTTCTCAGGAGGGGGCTCCAGGGCTGAGAGAGTGGGAGGGAGGTGTGGCACCCCTGGCCTCCAAGGGATGATGCTGTAATGAGGTGGGCTGGGGGCCTGGAGGGAGAAGGACTGGCGGTGGGGAGGGAAGGAGCATCCCAGGAAAGGGGCCTGCAGTCTGGGGGCTGATCCCGAGGGGGCAGAGGATCGCAGGACAGGCGCACCACATCGATGAGCTGGGCAATGGACAGCCCGAAGCGTATGATCACCACATCTGAGGTGTTGGGCACTGGCCGCGCCCAGCGGTTGTAGCCCCTGAAGAGGTGTTTGAAGAGGCGGTCCTCAGCTTGGGTATGGGAGCCTCGCTGCGCCGACACTGTGGGACAGAAGGGAAGAGTGAGGTCTCCAGGAGTGCATTGTGGTGGGTGCTGGGCCCCCTCTCCCTTCAAATCAGAGCCACTCAACCTCACTGAGTCTCAGTTTCCTTATCTGTAAAATGGGGACACTAATCCAGAATCTATCTCAAACACTGTTGAGAATTAAATATAATAATGTATGTTAGAGCTTAACAAAGCAACCAGCACATGGTTGGAGCTCAAGACGTGTCAGTGACTCTGTGACTATCAGGAGAGAAGGTGTGGAAATAAGTGCTGGAGAGGGTGCAGAGGCACAGGAGTGGGGAAGAAGTCAGACCTGGAGACAAGATTCTGCCTTGAATTGAGGAGCCCCAAGAGGGACAGCAAGATGGGGGAGACACCTGGACCCTGCGGGGTGAGCTGCAGGGAGAAGGGCTTCACGCATTACGACACCCTTCCACTCCCACCCACTTGTCAGCGAACCACTAGCTAACCACGAAATGCTCTGCCACTTCAGGCGTCTCCCCTATTTTTTCTTAAACCACTGGCATTTGCTCCTTCTTATCAGCTAGGCAGTGTCCCAAAATTGTCTGATGGAATCACTCATGTCCGTTTTCACCATGTTCTGCAAACAGCTTCACCTCTTCAGGGTTCTGCCTGAGCAAGTTGAGAACCACTCCTCTAAATCCAGAAAAGTGCATCAGTAACTATAGTTGCCATGTATTGAGTGCCTACTGTATCCCCAGTGCCACTATATCCCACAAACTGTCATTCATGTGATCCCCACAATAGCCCTGGGGGTTTGCAGTACCATTGGTGTCTTGCAGTGAGGAACACTGAGCTAGGGAGGTTCAAGGTGACCAACTGCCAGTGTCCGAGCTGTGAGGGCCCCTCCACCTTCTCGCAGTGGAACGAGTCCCCTGCAGCCTGGGCAGTTGCCCTGAGCCCCCCTGCAGGAGTTTCCTCCACACGGCAGTGAGTTTAGCAGGTGATGTGATGTCCTAGTGATTGCACCCACTCACCTGCTGGAATCAGAAGGAGCCACCACAGGCCGAGCTTCGTCATGGACAGGTGTGCAGACTGGGAGAGGCCCATGGCTTCAGAAGAGGGGTCTGGCTGCCCCTGGACATCAGAAAGAGGGCAGGCCAGGGCTCTGCTGTGGGTTGAACCTTGGACTGCTTCCCCAGCAGGGCCTCAAGGAGCTGGTATGGCAGAGCTCCCGCTGGAATCCTAGTGGCTCCCTCTCACCGTTGAACCTGAGCAAGCCCAGGAAAGGGTTTTTAGGGTCTTGCATCCTTGACACGATGTCCCTTTATTCCTCACACACCACAGAGATATGAAAGGTGAGCAAATAGGCCTCCCAGGAGTTGAGGACTCTTGGGCGTTCCCTGGCTTAATTGAGGAACCAGCATCTACCTCTTTCTCCAGGGCCAACCAGCTACTCCACCCTAACATAAGCCCTGCCTGCTAGACAGAGGAGGGCAAAGGACGAGACTGAAGTCCCCATTGCTTTGACCTCAGTGTCTCATCTATAAAATGGGGATAAATGTACCACAAAGGGTGGTCAATAAAAGAATATGGGTACAAGTCACAATTGCCAAAAGGTGGAAGCACCCAAATGCCAATCAACTGGTAAACAGATAAACAAAAGATGGTATGTCCATACAATGGAATACTATGCAGCCATGAAAAGGAATTAAGTGCTGATACATTCTGTAATATGGATGAGCCTTGAAAACGTTATGCAAAGTGAGAGATGTGACACAAAAAACTACATACTATATGATTCTCTATATATGAAATATCCACAATAGGTAAATCTTTGGAGACAGAAAGCAGATTAGTGGTTTGAGAGGTCTGGGGAGGAAAGGAGAAGAGGCAGTGACTGCTAATGGTATGGGTTTCTTTTGGGGGTGATGAAAATATTCTGCGACTAGATAGAGGGGGATAATTAATTAGTGATGATGGTTGCACAACTCTGAAGATAATAAAATTCACCAAACTGTACATTTTAAAAAGGTGAATTTTGTGGTATGTGAATTATATCTCAAAAAAGCTTATTAAAAAATAAACACCTTCTGGATTAATAAGAATTAGCCAACTCTCTTTAGACTATAAGGGCAATGATAATGATATAGGCCAGACGTGGATAGCTGATTCCAAATGCTTCTAGTGATGAGAAGGACACTGATGTCAAGATGTGAGTGAAGTGTTGAATGTTTCATAAACAGGAAAGATTAGGAAGAAGCCATATTTTTAAGTTAATGTATTAATATATATAGAAAGTGTTGTGAAATGTGTGTCACTTGAATAATATATTAAATATTACCCTGAAAAGTTTACTCACATTAGCTTTTTGGGTTTTTGACAACCCTCCTCACTGGGAGAGTGGGAGGTCCATGTTCAGGCACACAGTGTTTTGTCAAATGCCGACCGCGTGTTAGACACTGGCCGTGTCCTCGGGACATAACACTGACTCTCAGTACAGAGATGGGGCGTGGGGCATCCACGTGGGATGATGAAAATGTCCTGGAACTAGACAGTGGTGATGCTTGCACAACATTGTGAATATACTAAATGTTTCTAATGGTAAATTTTATGTTATGTATATTTTATCACAGTTTAAGAAGAAAAAAGAACATGGGTGAAAGTGCTCTAAAAATGTCACCACCAATCCCCCGGGGGAATCACTATTATTACTGATGGAGTCACAACACCTCTTCTCTCTGGTTCGTTCTCATCCCTCCAGGCCGCTCTGTCCCAACTCCTCCAGCAGCGATTCCATCACTGGTGCTCCACATCTCCTCAGACTGTCACACCACCACCTCCTGCCCTCCTTGGCAGGAGAGGAGCTTGTGAACGTGGCTTCGAGTCCTGGCCCCACGACTTACTGAGCAACCTTGTGCAGGGCACTCAGCCCTGCTGGGACTTTGTCTCATCTATAGGATAAGGACGGCTCACTCTGCTCCACCCTCATCTCAGGACGGGGGCAAGGAGCAGAGGGGATCATGCCCATGAAAGCTCCTGAGAACTGCAGACGGTTGGGCAAGGGAACCGGTTGCTGCTACGGTTATCTGGGCACCAAGACGCCGTGGCAACCCACGTTGATGGTTTGTGCCAACTGGAGGAAGAGCAGGTGTGGGAGGGGTTTGATGTGAATTTCAATGTGTTGGAAGTTCTGGAACAATTTATTATAACAGGCTTTTCCAGAGTGTGTTTGAGGGAAGAAGCTCCTTCTGCATCAGTTTTCTCAGAAGGTTTCAACTCAAAGACTCATTAGCGATTGACAATTACATTCCTCTCCTGTTCCCTCAGGAGAATATGGCCCCTGACTGCCAGCCGCCCTCACCGTGGATGCCACACCACACCTCACCCCTGCCCCAGGTTTCCTCACGTAGCAGTCCTAGCTCTGAGAGAGGGGATCTGGATTCCTTCCTGGCACCCCAAAACCCTAGACAGCAAGTAGAAAAGGCCAGTGGTCCACAGAGGTGGCTGCTTTGGAACATCTAGTGAGCACCAAGACAGAACAGCCCACAGCTTCCCCAGAAGTCATCCCCGGTGGTCTCAGGGGGTGGAGCAGGGGATCCTAGCAGTGGGAAACTTCCTCCATAGGAAGCACCCTGTACACAAACCCCTTCTGGAGCTGCTTCTGTGCAAATGACAAATGCTGAAGCACTGCTGGCAGGAGCTCTCAAATGGGAGTGCAGCTTTACATGTACGTGAACTAACATCTCCCTGCACATCATGAATAATGTTTGTGCGGCATCTGCCCCAGCCTGGGCCTTGACACCTCCTGAGGCACAGATGAGATGCAGAGGCCAGGTCTCGGGGCTCCGGTCCTCACAGGTACAGGGGCCTGGCTCCTGGGGGCTTCCCTAAAGCAGACTTATTACAGCAGAAACAAGCACAGCTAATCTATTTCCAGAGACAGCTATTATTATGAATGCTATAGACTGAATGTTTGTGTCCCCCCCAACCTAAATTCATGTCTTGAAGCCCTTTCCCCCAGTGCGATGGTATTAGGAGGTGGGACTGTTGGGAGGTAATTAGGTCATGAGGGTGAAGCCCCCATGAATGGGATTAGTGCTCTTATAACAGAGACCCCAGAGAGCTCCCTCGTCCCTTCTACCATCTGAGGACACAGCGAGAAGGTGCTGGCTCAGAACCGGGAAGAGGGGCCTCACCAGGTGTTGAATCTGCCAGCACCTTGATCTTGGACTTCCCGGACTGTGAGAAATAAATTTCTGTTGTTTGTAAGTGACCCAGTCTATGGTAGTTTTGTTATAGCAGCCCATGAACTGAATCAGCCATCTTACTCTTTTCTAATCTTTTTTCTTTATACATATAAATCACCTGGGTTATCTCTGGGTGCAGGAATTAGAGGCAATTCTTACTTCTTTTTGACACTTTTCTATATTTTACACACTTCCTATCATAAGTATGTATTAGCTACTAAATATTAGAAAGTATTTTTAATTGGGTGGTCACATGTGCTGTGTTTTACGTGCCCTCCCCCATCTCATGATGGAGGGGCCCCCCCTCCCCTAAAATGCATGTAGATCTAAGACTCCATTCCTCCATCTGAATGGAGTGCAAGTAACCAAAGTCAACTGTGTAAAAGGTGGATGCAACCCAAATGTACATAGATGGAAGAATGGATATACAAATGTGGTATATGCATACAATGGAATATTATTCTGCCTTAAAAAGGAAGGGAATTCTGACATATCTATGGACATAGATGAACCTTGAAGACAATATGCTAAGTGCAATAAGCCAGACACCAAAGGACAAATATTGTATGATTCACTTATTTGAGTACCTAGAGTAGTCAAATTCATAGAGCCAGAAAGTTGCATAGTTGTTGCCTGGGGCTGGGGGAAGCGGGGAGTGGAGAGTTATTGTGTAAAGGGGACAGAGTTTCAGTTGGGGAAGATGCAAAGCTCTGAAGATGGATGGTGCTGATGGCAGCACAACAAAGTGAATGTACTTAGTGCCACTGAACTGTACGCCTAAAAATGGTCAAAACAGTAAATTTTGTATATTTTAACATGTTAAAAAATACTTGGAAAAAAACCCAGGTAATAAGTACTCAAAAATCATCCCCCCCCCGAAAGTCAGCTGTGTTCATAAGGAATCACCTTAGGGCTGAGGCAAAAATGAGGCCAGGAAATAGGACCCCAGGACTGAACTCCTCATGTGGGCACCCAAGTTGGGGCAAAGGTTGACAGGGGCTTTTGGAGAAAAGCAGAAGTTCCTTTTGTCAGGTCCCTGATGTGGGGACTGTGTCTTATTCACCTTTCATCTCCAGTCCCAAGCACAGCTCCTCGGACTTAGCAAGGGTTCACTTTGTGGGTTCCAGGTATGTAGGGACACCTGTGAAAGGTGACCAGGGGAGGAAGAGGGCTCCAGAAGAGTCTGAAGGATATCAAGGCTTATGGCTTAGTTTAGAGAGCAAGACTGTCGAACATTTGTTCCCATAATCCAGTTGTTTATTCTTTTCTTTATTCATTCATCTTTCCACTTCCTCATCTGCTATGGAGCCAACAATGTGCCAGGCATCAGGGACAGAGAATTGAGCGTGTGTGGTCCTGAGGGGCACACAGTAGAGAGGAATGGAAGGAAGCAAAATTCTAGACTTTCACCTGCTCATTCACCCCTGCTATGAGGCATGACTCTATTCATTCAGTCCCATTGGTTTTAAAGCCACGTAGAGAGGCCCCAAGCTCCCAAAGGGTCCCTTCTAAGCTTTTTACAACTCCTCACACTGGGAAGTCCTTCCGTGAGTCTGATTCTGTGTAAGCATCTGAGAGATGCTTGAGTTGAGGTAAGTGATTTGAACTGAGATCCTGGTGTTGCCACCAAAGTCTAAACTTCATTAAAAACCAGGGGAAACTGCAAAGCAGGTGGAGATTTTTTTCTCTGTCTCTGCACTCACTCAAAACCTGACAATCACAGGGCTACCTTTCTGGTTCCTTTTCTCTCTTTCATCCTCTGCCCTGGAGGACTTAGGATTCTCATGTGTCCCATGCCCTCCTAATTTACCTGGGGATGTCAGTGACTTAAATATTACCTGACCTCCACTACCACCCCCACCTAGAAGTTTTGTTTGCTTGTTAAAATGAAGAGGAGGTAGCCTCTGCCAGCACATATGCCTGAAGATTCACTGCTTTGTTTTCAGTTGGCTGAGAGAAAACAGGGCCAGGCAAGTTCAGAGAAAGAGGATTCCAGGGACTCTTTGGTGATAACGCCTAGAAGATCTTCTGAAGAGCAATTTGCATTTGTGTCATTTTAAGGTTTACAAGGCACTTTTGCACCTTTGACCTCTTTTGGGCCTCACATCACCCCTAGGAGAGTATGGGGAAGAGATATTATTAATGCTTTTATGTAATTAAAAAAAATACTGATGTTCAGAAAAGTTAACTGATTTGCTCAAGACCACATAGCTGAAAAGTGATAAAGTTGGGATTCAAGCTCAGGTCTTGTATAACGTCGTAAAGTGCTACCCAGTGGTACCAGCTAGGCGGGCAATTTGTAGAGCCAACTCGGCCAGTGCTTGCGTGTGTTCTACAGATCCCAGCACTATGACCGTCCTTGCTAAGCCACTATCAGAACTGAGGCCCATGGTGGATGGGTGGTGAAAAGGGAAACGTGCCCCACCCCAAAGCCAGGCTCACCTAGATTCAAGGTTCTAGGAGGTTCTCCTATGCGCAGATTCACTCACTCCTTCCAGCCAATATTATGGCAAATCCCAGGGCCATATGATCTGTTTCACCTTCCAACCAAGTGTATTAAATAAAAGAAAGATTTTTTTCCCCATTAGTGACAATAGGAGAAAAGAAATAGAAATCCAGACATGATGAAATTGCATCCTATAGAGATCTAATGAGAGAATCCAGGACCCTCTGCAAGAATGTGCAAATGAGATTCAGCCAACTCTAGAGGACATATTCCTGCAAAATGCCTCAAATTTGCATCCCTTGTAATTAGCCCACTACAATAATTTCATTAATTTGTCACTGGAAACCAAAGGAGAAATTGTTCCAGGTAATTGTCAGTAATTAGCGTAACCTTCCACCTCTCATTAGAAAGACAATAAAAGAGAAAGAGCCCTGACCCCTTTGATCCTCTAAGTGGCTGAGTCGGCAGGTTTGGGGGAGGGGGTGGCTGTGGGTTGATGTCCCTGTTTGTAAAGTGGGTCTGGGGCAATGGGGTACACAGAGAAACCTATACAAAAAATATTGCCTATGTGAAAGGTTCAGACACCAACATCCCCACTGAGCTTGTATCACTTTGATGTACGAGGATGTCCAGACCACCCTCCCACCCCAACCCTTCTCAGCTTCACTCACCCACCTACTGAATCCTGATCTCATTGAAGGCAAGATAATCTGGGCTCGCTTCTTTGCTCATTTCCCTACTGCAGCTGGTTCTCAACTTCTCACCTACCAGGCCACATTCTACTCTTTCCACACAATCACCACCTTCTCCAGAAAGCCTGCTTAGATCCCACCTGCCCCTCTCTGCCATCTGGCACCCGACTCCCAAGCATGGGAGTCCCAGCTCTCCCACAACTGTTGATGACCCAAAGAAAGCCCCTTGATTAGAGGAAATTATAAGTTTTTTTCTTCCAAATAATTTCATTAGAGGTGCTTAGGGGAGAGAGAGCATATTTCAGCTTGTATATCTGCTCTGCTCAATAAATTGATCAATTGCAGAAGCTTAACATCTCAAGGTTGGGTGGCATCTTAAAGGTCATCTGGATTGCCACACCAGCTGATATAAGAATCCTCTCCACAAATTTCAGCCTCAGAGAAGCCCCAGCGATGAGGAACTTGCTACTTTCCAAGTCAGTGAATACCATTGATGTGTGTTAGTCTTTATGAAAGGATATAGAATATTTACTAATGAGTAAATAAATGACAAAAGAGTCATAATAGTAATAAATACATAGAAGCAGATTCAATATAGTAAAGCCGGTAACTCCTGAAACTGAGCTACCCTCTCCAGCGGGAGGGGTTGACTGTCATTGGGCTCTGAACAGCCCCAGCAGGGAGAACCAGAAGACAAAAATTTTTCTAGGAGCAGATGACTTCCAACATTCTGACATACCCCCCTCCAAGTACCCAGAAACTGTTAATCTGCTAGTACCCCTTTGACCTCACCCTCACAATGTCCCACACCCTCCAAAGTCCCCAACACCTGCCTTGGGGGCACATTTCTCTTACCTGTGGCCACAGAAGAAGATGGGCCATTCAAAAAATGCAGAGAACCAACTTGGCCTGGAGGTCCTGAGCAGCTGATAAAAGGTCCCCTGAAACAGAGAGGCAGGTGCAGAGCAGAGCTGGGTGACTTCATTTCATGGTCAAACAGATGCTGGGGCAGGACACACCTTGGCAGATGAGGGAGAACTGCCTCTGAGAGTCAGGTTGGCTTCCTGGGGAGGCTGGACAGGTTCTGCAGGCAGGTCGGTTTGCCTGGGCTCCCAGCTCTGCCAGCCAGACAGGCTTCATGCAGGTGCTACTGAGGAGGGCATCAGGGAGAGCCTGGCACAGAGGCTTCTGCAGGTAAAAGCCAAGCCAGTCCACAGGAGGGACCGCTGGCTTGGCAAGCACACAGACTCACGCTCTCGTTCTCTCTCACACACACACACACACACACCCTCTCTGGAAGGGAGGAGGAGGAGCCTGTGACTAACCAGTCTGTGTCCAGTGCGGACAGACAACAGACTTCTTTTCCTCCGTCCAGTTGCTAAGATGATTTGCTCTTTGCTCTGAAGGACCCTGTGCTTCAGGATCCCTGCCTGAGCCCCCTGATCTTGCCCAGAGGTGGGGAATCTCCTGGGCCCTGGGTCTGTCTGTTGATAAAGCAGTATAGTTTTAAATAAAATAGGACCAAGGGCATAGCCGCTGGACAGCCAGCCTATAGTTCTCTCTTTCCCCTTCTTCCCTGGAGGAGCTTCCTCTCCCCCAGCCAGCCTCCAGCAGGGACACCGGGTCACTCATGCCGCCCCCTGGTTTGGCTGCAGCTTGCCTCTCACCTCCTCAGCCTCCTTGCTGCTGACCTTGCCTTCAATCTCCCAGAGAAGAAGGTCATCCTCCTCTGAACCACAGACCGATGCCTCGCCTCCTGCTCTCTAATATCAGGCCAGGAGTCCTGTTCCTCCTCCCACGCGGTGAAGCGTGGCCCTGCGCTCCTGACAGCATCCCCTCTACTCAATGTCCCCAGGCTTTCTCACATCTTCACCTCTCCCTCCGGCTCGTTCCTTCCCCTCAGCCCGTGAATAAACTCATCCTCCACCCTAAAAACACCCTTTGGGTGCTGCCTCCCTCTCAAGCTACTTGCTATCTCATCCCTTATTTTGTTAAAAGCAAAAGGCTCTGGACGCGACTGCCAGGATTTGATTTCTGGCTCTGTTCCTCAAAAGCTGCCAATTTGGGGCAGTTCTCTTAAACTCTCTGTGCCTCGGTTTCCTCATAAATAAAAGGAGGATGTGAATAATGGTTCCTACTTCATAGGTTTGTTATGAGGAGTAAATGAATTAGCATAAATAGAGGTTAGAACAGTGGAATAGTACTCTCTCTATATATATATACACACACACAAATATATTTACACGTGTCTGTGATAGCTAATATTATCTTTTGAGAAAATTAGAAGACATAAAACAAAAAAATCAGAAAATGCCATATTCCTAATTAACAAATGTTAATATTTCACCATATTTATGTTCACATTAATATATATTTATGTGTATGTATACATGTATATACATCTCTCTATATATACGTGTGTGTGTGTATGTGTGTGTGTGTTTAGCTATATAAATATTAAATGTGTACATCCTTCCAACAGAAAGACAGGAAGACAGAAGGGAGGAACGGAGGGAGGGAGGGAGGAAGAAAGAGAAAAAAATAATGAGGAAAGAAACAAAGAGAATAATCATAGATTGTATCAATCAGGGTTCTTGGTTGCAAGCAATAAAAACCTATTGATTAATTTTTAAGCAGAAAATTATTTTATTAAAGGACAATGGATAGTTCACAGAAGCACTTAGAAAGCTGGAGAACCCGCATGGGGCTCAGGTGAGAACAAGGGAAACATCAGCCAGACTGAGGCAAAATTACAACCCATCACCTGCATGGTGGGCCCTGCTGCTGTGGAACTGGGTGAAAAACCTTGCCTGTCTGTCACTGGTACTGCTGTCACTGCTGTCCCTGAAAACCAGCCACTCCTGCTGCTGCTGCCACTACTGCCAGAATCAATTCTCCTCTATCCCTGCTTCTTTGTGTCACTAGCTCCTGAGACAAAGGTCAGAACAGACGCATCTGACTAACCATGTGTCCATGAACTAGATAAAAGGGAGGTTGAGGAAGCAGGAATGTGGTGTTTTAAACTTCTACGTGGAAGGTGGGCTCTGCCACCCTCAAGGTGGGAACATTCCCAAAATACTTGAAATGAGTGTAAATGCTGGAAAGCTCCTCCAAATCTAGTTCTTTGGCTCCTAACATCAATGCACACCCAACTGTCTTTAATTATACCCTGAAAAAAAATGCTTACATCTAACTGTTCTAAAATTTGTATCTGGAATTTGTTTTAATCAGGTATGGTAAGACATGCAGACATGGGAATGATTGTTGTGATGGAAAAAGTTTATATTCACAGATCCCTAGAATTGAGAGTCATGATCTCCCATGCAGGGCCACATGGGGAAGCACCAGAGCCAGCCAGGGGGCAGAAAGGGCAAAGGAGAAAGCATGGCCCAGAGCATTTATTAGAGTTTCTGTAGGAAAGACAAGACAAGACGGGGTAAGCAGCTTAGGATTGGATGATTTGAATAGTTTTGGCGGGCTGTAGGTATAGGGGTGGGCTCTAGCTGTCTGGTACCCAGCCCTGGGGTGACTTAGTGCAGGGAGAATATTGGCTTGGTGTGTGAGAGAGAGATAAAGAAGGTGGTTGGGGGTCTTGACTTGGGATTGGCTGGAGGGTTTGCAATATGATTTTTATATGCCCATGAAAGCTGGATCACAGGGGATTAGTTTGACCCAGTGAGTAATGGATGCCAACTAGACAAATACAGAATTTAAGAAAACACAGAATGGTAACACAAGGCAATCATTCCTCACAGAAATAAAAGTGCTTATCCTAACCCTAAAGGGACAAAGCCCTAAGTCTCTTCAGTTACTCTATCCAGCTCCAAGTTTAGCCTCTCTGGGCAATGCCCATTCTTGCTCTAATCCTTTGCATCTAATTCTAATGACAATGTCATCTTGAAATTCTATTTCCTATGGAGTAAATCATAATGTTCATCAAAAGCACACTGCATGTAAAGTAATGGGATGGGCAAAAAATAAAATAAATTGACAAAGTAAGGAAGAAAGTATAGGCAGGCACAGCCCTCATTGTTGTAAAAGACCATTAGGTTAGAGTTGGTATTTATAGTTTTCCCCTCCACCTATTCTCCAGAAGAAGCATCTATTCTATAAAAGAAAAATTGCTACATCCTCCATCATGGAAGAGTTCTAATGTAGTCAGCTTGCCACTAGGTGAATAATTTGAGCCTCTGGGCTCAGGCACCCTATCTGGAGCTCAAGGTTTGTCACTGCTGCTGGGGAGCTGGGCATTTGGCAGTGGTAGCAGTAGGGATCACATTGGGAACAGCATCTGTAATTGGAGTCACCTCATTAAGTTTATAACAATCCATTGACATTCTACAAGATCCATCCATCTTAGGTAGAGTTTGGTAATAATCAAAATTACCATTCCTGCATTGTTCTGGTCTTTAATCATGGTCCTAATAGTATTGATTTTATTATGGAGGCTTCCCCTTGATTCTTCCTCCCAAGACTGATGATGATGTGTCATGTACTGAGACATTTTCTCAACTCAAATCTTGGCACCCAAGGTCCAAACCACTTCCCACACACTCCTGTAATCAAGATGATAGTACTCCCACACCAATGTATTTCTCAAGGCCTTGGAGAAGGGAATGACTCATGAGCTTTCTCATATTAGGATGAAGGTAGCAGGTCATACACAAAAAATCCATTCCAACATTCCTATTTCCCCAAGTCTTCCATTCTACTGTACTAATTTCTGGTATCTCTAGTTACTTTGCATGCACTAGCAACTGAACAAACTGTTAGTACCACCCTGTGATGGTTAATTTTAGGTGTCAACTTGACTGGGCTAAAGGATGCCCAGATAGTTGGTGAAACATTCTTTCTGGGTGTGTCTTTGAAGGATTCTCTGGAAGAGATTAGCATTTGATTCGGTAGACTGAGTAAAGAAGATCACCCTCACCAGTGTGAGTGGGCACCATCCAATCAGTTCAGGGCCTGAATAGAACAGAAAGGTAGAGGATGGACAAATCCACTCTCTCTGCTTGAGCTGGGACCTCCACTTTCTCCTGCCTTTGGACATCAGCGCTCCTGCTTCTTGGGCTTTCAGACTCAGATTAAGACTTACACCATTGGCTGCACCCCCAATTTTCAGACCTCGGACTCTCAACTCTGAATGAATTACACCACTAGCTTTCCTAGTTCTCCAGCTTGCACACAGCAGATTGTGGGACTTCTCAGCCTCCATAACCATCTGAGCCAATACCTATAATAAATCTCTTCTTACATATATAGCTATATATCTCCTATTGCTTCTGTTTCTTTGGAGAACCCTCACTAATACACATTCCCAGCTGTTCACACTTGTAGATGAAACCAAAATTTCTAGAAAATGCACCCCCATCAGTCAGCCAAATCTTATATCAACTTTCTATCCTTGGTCTAGTACCTCGAGAATCCATTTCTATGCATATTCACCAGACTGTGGACATGAGCAGAATCTTGCAGGTTTGAGGTGTGATTGTGTCTCCTCCCAAGTTTGTCCCTGAAGCCTGCCTGCTGGGGCATGTAGGGACCGGACCCTGGTTCATGTCTAGAGGCAGTGAGGGGTGGTTAGGGTGGGGCATGAAGAACTTTTGGCTTGCCTGGTATGTGATAAGTCTCACTCTTCCTCATCAGTGTTGGGAATTAAACTGATGAAATAATTGGGCAAATTACAGAATCAAAATTTGAGCTTGGGTTTTAGCCATCTGGTCAGATATCCATGCATTGCCTTTTATCTCCGAATGTAACTTCAATGTATGTTTCTTTAAGCATTTCTCCTTTAAAGAGTGCACAATGTTGAATTTTCTCAGCAGAGAGCACTGGAGGGACATTGCAGGAAGATGAGTGAGAGGTTTCCTGCAATTTCTGGCACAGGCCAGGAGACCTTGCAGTCTTGGCCTGGTAATCACTTTTCTGCAGCCCTTTTGACATGAAAACCAGAGCCTCATGTGGTCTGCACACAGCCACCTGCCCAGACTCCCTTAGTGAGCCCCCTCATGGCCTGCATGCAGCTGACTGTGGCCAGAGGGTCACATGTGAAAAAGACTGCAGGAGAAATAGTTTAGGGAAGAGAAGACAGGCTGAGACAACCAAGAAAGTGATTGTAGATAAAGAAAAGAAGAGGCCCAAGGACTGACTTTAATTTAGAGTCAGGAAATGAGGAGGAACCAGCAAAGGAAACCAAGCAGGAGCACCCAATGGGAGATCAGGCAAACCAAGCAAGAGGGGGTCCCAGAAGCTGAGAACAGAATGTGTCTTAAGGAAGAGGAATGAGCAACTGGACCAAATGCTGCTAAGTCAGGTACAGTGAGGACTTAGAATGACCTATGGATTTAGCAATGTAGAGGTTTTTCATGATGTTGGCAAGAGGATTTTCGGCAAGAAAGTAAAGACAAAAGCATGATTCAAAAGAGTTCAAGGGAGAATGGGCCAAGAGGGCTTAGAGACAATGAATATAAACAATTCTTTGACAGACTTTGCTTTAAAAGGGGGAAATGAGATGGTAGCTGGGGGGAAATGTGGGCTTAATACATATATTTATTTTTTTTAATGAGTGGAGTTACAGACTGTTGGTGTCCTAGTCAGCTTGAGCCATAATAAAATACCACAGACTGGGTGGCTTAAACAACAGACATTTATTTCTCACAGTTCTGGTGTCTGGGGAGTCCGAGATCAAGGTGCCAGCAAGGTAGGTTTCATTCTGAGGCCTCTTCTCTTGGCTTCTATGTGACCACCATCTTGCTGTGTGCCCACATGACCTTTTTTTTTTTTTTTTGTGAGGAGGATTGGCCCTGAGCTAACATCTGTGCCAATCTTCCTCTATTTTGTATATGGGACGCTGCCACAGCATGGCTTGATGACCGGTGTGTAGGTCTGTGCCAGGGATGCGAACCCACAAACCCTGGGCCTCTGAAGCGGAGCATGGGAACTTAACCGCTATGCCACTGGGCCGGCCCCAACATGACTTCTTTGTGCATGTGTAGAGTAAGAGAACAAGCTCTCTGGTGTCTCATCTTATAAGGATAATAATCCCATCGTGGGGGCCCCACCCTCATGACGTCATTTAACCCTAATCACCTCCCAAAGGCCCATCTCCAAATATCATCACACTAGGGATTAGGGCTTCAACATATGAATTTGGGGGGGCACAAACATTCAGTCCATAACAATTGGCGTGTGAATGGGATGATCCAGTAGAGGAGATAACTGTTGATGAAGGAGGGGGTATTGTCCTTGTGCCTACAAGGGTACCAAATCTAATGCCTCACTGGAAAAGTTGGCCTTAGACAGGAGCAGAGGCAGCTGATCAGTGTAGCTGGAGAGAAGGTGGAGTAGAAATAGCTGCAGGCACGAGTAGGTGGGTGAATGGAGAGGTGGGAGTTGGTGGCAGTTTTCTGAATGCTCCAATTTTTTCAGTGAAATAAGAAGGAAAGACACTGGCTGAGAGTGAGGATGGGGGAGAAGGCACTGGAGACTGAGGAGAGAAAGGAGTTTGTCGTACAGTCTGGGAGATGAGAAGAGACAGCAGACTAGAGAAGAGTAGTAGAGTTGTTGGGTGGCGAGTGGTACAGTCTGGTGGTGGCGAGTGGTACAGTCTGGTGAGGCGACGTTACTGTTGTGAGTCTGCAGGGAGGATCTGGGAGCAGCGATGAGAACTAAAAAGGACATCTACCCCACTCCCCCGCCCAGGGATACAAGGGGAGGAGAGGAGACAAGCAGAAGCAGATACCTGAGGGGAGAGCCAGACTTCAAACAGAGTAAGAAGGAGAAGAGAATAGAAAAGAGGTTGGGGAAACAGTGGATTTTGCTGATGATGAAGCCAAAGTTCCAGAGGGCATAGTGAGTTCCAGAAAGTTCCGGAAGGCACACTAGAAGGGTTTTGGCAATTGGTGAGGAGTGAGAGGTGCCTATGCTGGCTGATTTAAACAGAGAATATAGCTAATTACAGGATATTGGTGAGGCCCCTTGGGAGCTTGGAGAACCAAGCTTGGAAAACAAGCAGTAGTGAAGGTGAACACCAAAATCACACCACTGAACCAGACTGGTGAGGACACCGCTGATGCTACCACTGAATGCTGTGGGCCACAGGGCCTGCACCATCCTCGCCAGCTGGGGACCCCTGAAACTGCTGACCAAAACCCTTCTCCTCTGTCCCTGTTGCCCTCACCACCTCCTGTAGTAAAGTCTGGGCTGGATGCATCTGATTTGCTGAGTCTAGCTCACAGGCCTTCACCCTAGATTCAAGGTGGGCTGGGAAAGTCAGCACATGGCATTTTCAGATTCTATAGTCAAAGTGGCTCTTCCTTCTACTCACATTCATAAGGAGGATATGTCTTACAGGGTTCTTATTTGCAACCACGGAACATCCTCTCAGTTAAAGAAGCAGAAAGAGGCTTATTATAGGATATTGATAGGTCACAGAATCTCAGGGAGGACCAGAGAAGCAGGCTTGGAGACTACACAGCCAAGAGCAATGCAGTGACAGCAATCCACGCCTTGGTACAATTTTAACACAGCCACCACTATGACACCCCATCCCACACCAAGTACACCTGGGACTAGACTGGAGAAGCTCCATCTCAGCCTCCCCAGAAAAACTAGATGCTTTTGCTCCTTCCATCACTGGAAGAAAGTTCCAGCTCACACAGCTGTTGCTTCAGGCTGCTCATTCCCATACTCAAATCTCAGGCAAGAATGTGGTTGGCAGAGCCCACATCATGTGACCAGCATTAAGGGAGCCTGGGAAATGTGGTTTCTGTGAAGTCTACCTTGAGAAGGTAGAACTCAAAATGTGAGACCCACCAAAGCAGAAAGATGTTTGAAGGATGCTGTGCATCCCTGAATGACAGATGCCCACTGCAGGGCAGAACTTTACAAATGTAGGAAGAGATTATAGATGTTGGGCAGCCAAAAGAATGACAAGAAAACTGACAAGTAGCCACTACAAATATTCCCAGTCTCATTCCTCTCATGGCCCCAGAAGCAACTGGCAACTCCTTAAATTCATCATTCCACTAAAACAGAAACTTCTTGGTAGTCCTTATTTTTGTCTATTTTATTTACCAATGAATCCCAAGTGCCTAGAAAGTGCTTGGCACATAACAGGTGCTAAATATAAATTTGTTGAATGAATTGTTTGAATGTTCTTCATTTGTTGAATGAAGAAACTTACTTGTTGCATTAAAGAAAGTCAAAGCTTCAAATGGAATGTGGATTTAGAAAACTGCCAGAGACAACTTTAAGCTTGATTCAAACACCTACAGCGGGAGAAGCAGCGGTGTGAACTCCTTTCTTAACCACTAGGAATTAAACAGAGATTTAAAATGGGGTTGGAAAACCAAGATCTAGCAGAAGGTGAGAAAGAGGTGGCAGTGGCAAGAAATCCAAAACGAATGAGTTCACTGTAAGTTCATTACAAATTTAGTGATTGCTATCAGGTGTAATTTCCGAATTTTCACTAGTACATTAGCCACGTTTTATGATTCCATGCTATCATCTGGAACATATTTTATAAATATTAAAATTAGCAGACATAAGGGTTAGGATTTACATTTCAAAAAGATATCCAGTTTCTACAGCCCACCTCACTGAGCTCTTATCTTCCTGTAGCTTGGGTGGCAGAAAACACGAGGGAAGTGTGACCCAGGAAAAAGAGGAGAGCACAGTAAAATGCAATTGAGATCTCTGATCTTTGAGCAATTCAGCCAAGTTCTGTAACTCACAAGGTATTATAAAATATTCCAGATCAGATCAATCTACTAGTTTACTGCCCCTGAATAAACAAAGGTTCATGTGATAGCTTCAAATTTCCACTTAACCAAAGATGATTCCTATCTTGAAGTGGAGTCTCATATTCTACGTTTCTTATTTTCCTTCTCAAAAGGGGGATTTGTAAAATCCAGTTCTGTGTCCCTGCTCTCCGCATCGCTACTTTCACAAACATACGTGTATATTCACAAACAACACTGCATTAGTCAGGCAACAGAAATCACTCTAGTTATTTTAAAAAGAGATTTAATACAGGAAATGAGGCGCCTACAAAATCTTTGAAAGGAATAGAGGTGTGAGCTCCAGGTTGGGCCTTTAAGAAAGACTCCCAGAAAACACCACTGACCCAGAAGCTGCCACCTCTGCCCCAGTCAGCTGGCCACCACTGGACTGAGTTCAAGAATACACAGCTTAACTGGAAACAAGGGATTTGGAAGCAGCCCCAAGTTCTTTGGACTGAGCAACTGAGTGAATGCGGACGCCATTTAGTAAAATGGGGCACATAGTGGAAGAACAGGCTGGGGAGGTGGGAATGCAGCAAGAGTTCTCTTTTAGTCATAAGTTGGAGATACCTATCAGGCGTTCAAGAGGAGATGCTGAATAAGAAGCTGGACATGCAAGTGTGGGGACCAAAGGAAAGTCTAAGCTGGAGATTTAAATTTAAGAGGTTTCATACTATACAAGTAATGCTGCAATTTGCTTTCCTTTTATAGACTCATTTTACTTTTGTGATCACCAACTTCTTGAGAGACTGCTGTATTCACATCTTGCCCTCTCAGTCTTCAAACCCAGGGTAATCTAGCTTCTGGCTCCAAAAACTCCACTGCAAGTGTTCTGAAACAGGTCACCCAGTGCCATCCAAGTCCAAAATTGAATGGCTTTTTTCGGTTCTCTGTGCAACACTTGGCATTGTTGACTACTTCCTGCTTCTTAAGAATGGATCTCAGAAAACACTAACAACTCTCTCAGGCACGATCCTAGAAGAGGTTATGAAGCCAGAGAAGTAAACACGGTCATCATTCACCAGAATAAAACTCCCCAAAGCAGACTCATTTCTCTTGTTTATCAGATTAGTGATTGGTGGATGCAAGAATGTTGTAGATCAGGTACCTCTTGATTTCAGTAAGGTATCTGACCACGTCTTACATCATTCTTCTAGGGAAATGGGGGGAGGGGGATATCTTGGATCAATTCACAGATGACACATTTAAGAGGGAGGTCGCCAGTGTCTGTGCCCTCAGCCGTGCTCTTGGCAATTTGGAACACCAGGCCAAAAGCATGTTTTAACTCACCGAGCTCCACTCCAATGGCGTGAGGATCCCAACAACCCCTACGCAAGCACAGCTCAGACACTCCTAAGCAGACAAAGTCTTAGAAACACAAACGAACCAGTAGTGTGGAATCTGTGATTTAAAATAAAGCTCGCACATTTTTAGGCATCATTAGTACAAGTTGAAGGTATAAAGGGGAAATAAATAGTCCAGATTTATTTCTTCTAAGCATCATTTCACAAGAGATTGGAATGGAAGTATTCTGGGTTGGCATACCATACCTGGAGCATGATATTTTATTCGAGAAATACATTTTGCCTTGACTAAGAGTGTGACAAAGCATGGTCAGGATAGTGAGGGACCTGTAAATATATGTACCAAATCTATACAAGAGGGGCCCGCAAAGCTGTTAGTTTACTGGATACGCCAACCAAAACGAATATGGAAGGATCCAATACTGAAGGAAGCTTTGGGCAAAACACACACACCCCTTGAAGAGTCTATGGACCCCGGCTTTTTCTCAGGCCTCCCTCTGTCCAGGCCTGCTCAGGACTGGTGGAGGTCTGACAAGTTCCCGGTAAGCGGTCAGCCGGTCCGGGAGGTACTCTGGACTTCCATTTTAAGCGATGCAAGGCGCTTCATCCAGAGGTGGGATTCCAGCCCGGGTCTAAGTGCCCGGGCGGAGGCGGAGGCGGAGGCCGTGGAGGGGGCGCGACCAGAACCCGCAGCGTGGCCCAGGACACGGCCCGGGCTGTGTGGCCAGGGTCAGACAGAGGGCGGAGTGGAGGCCGAGAAGGGGGCGGGACCAGGGAGAGGCGCTAGGCAGGGAGCGTGGGGGGGGGGCAGGGGCAGGGGCAGGGGTAGGACAGGGGGCGGGGCGGAGGCCGAGGCCGAGGCGGGGGCGTGGGCGTGGCCAAGCGGAGGACTGGGGGTCGCGGGAGGCGGGGGCCGGGCAGGGGCGGGGCGGGGCTCCACTTGGGAGGTCCCGGCGCCGCTGCTCCAGTCCCGCAGGCTCGGTGCGTGGGGGAGAGGCTGAGGCCAGGCCGCCATGGCGCTGCGTGCGGCCGTGTTCGACCTGAACGGGGTCCTGGCCCTGCCGTCCGTCCTCCGCGCCTTCGCTCGCACCGAGGAGGAGCTGGCGCTGCCCGGGTAAGGGGACCCGGCGCCGCCTGCGCGGGTGGTCGGTGCCGAGGGCGCGGAATCCCCGCCGAGAAGTTGCCTCTCGGGACTTGGGGCCCCGGTTTCAGATAGCTGGAGGGCGAGAGACCTGCGAAAAGTTAAAACGCTTACCAAGCCCTAAAATACCAGTGTATGTAAGGAGATCCATTTTCTTTCTCATTGCTAAGAAATTAAACCTCTCTCAGGACTCCAAAACTGCCATGTTGAAAGCTTTTCCTAAAGTGAGAGGAGTTAGTCGCTGAGCTATCCCCTCCCCGCTTAATTCTGTAATGGATTGAGTCTTAAAGACGTGGGCTGAAGTTTAGAAGAGAAAAAAGTTCCGTATGCTGCAGGTTTTACTTATTGTTAGAACAAACTAGATGAACAGCCCCAAAACCTAATCACGGGGCAGTAGTAAACTAGGAAGCATCACCAGTAAACGTGATGTTCGAGAGATTTCAGTGACTTCAGAAAATATCTATTTTAATAAGTGAAGAAAACAACCCCGTCAGAATGTAAAACTTTATACTACATGGTTTCAGCTATGGAAAAAAGCTACATGTAGAAAAATGCCTGGAAGAAATATACAAAAATATCCCTGGGATTATTAATCCCAAATGGGATTATGAATGATTTTCTTTTCTACTTTGTATTTTCCACTTTTTCTACTTATGAACATGTGTTACTCCTGCAGTCAGAAGGAAGGAAAGCATGCTTATTTAAAAAGTGTAAGAAGAAAGATCACCCTGGCAACACCCAGGGAAGAATGAATTCTGAAGGACTGGCAAGAATAAGGAGCAGGGTGGAAGCTTTGAGGGTTCTGCCCCATGTAAGGAATTCTAGAGTTCTTGTGATACCGAAGGCCAGCAGGGCTTTTTAACCTGTTATACTAGATAAATTAGAAAAGACTGGTGTCTGCAAGCATGCAAAGCCCAAAGGGGGTTCAAAATCTAGAGCAACCCTCATTTTACAGATGTGGAAACTGAGGTGTAGCAAGGGGATTAACTTGATCACATAATAATTAGACTTTGGGGCCTATGGAACCAATTTTTCTGGCTCCTGGTCTACGATTCTTTCCTCTCTGGTTCCTTATGACTTCCCACCTCCCTTGGCGGTTGTTTTGGGAAAGATGTCAGTCTGGGGGGGTGGTGAGTAAATACATCAATAATGTATACTTGTGGGGCCAGCCCAGTGGCGTAGTGGTTAAGTTCACGCACTCCACTTCAGTGGCTCAGGGTTCATGGATTTGGATCCCAGGTGTAGACCTACATGCCGCTCATCAGGTCATGCTGTGGTGGCGTCCCATATACACAATAGAGGAAGATTGGCACAGATGTTAGCTCAGGGACAATCTTCCTCAAGCAAAAAAAAAGAGAGCAAGATTGGTAACATGTTAGCTCAGGGCCACTCTTCCTCACCAAAAAAAAAAAAAAAACAATGTATACTTGTGAGGATGCAGGTGAATATACTTGAGAGTGTGTTTGTAAGTATACAAGTCACACATGCGCAAGTTTACAAATGTGGGGTAATTAAAAAAGCACTGGTCTCGGGGGTCGCCCGGTGGCGCAGCGGTTTAGTCCGCGCTTGGCAGCCTGGGGTTCACGGGTTTGGATCCCGGGCACCCGAGGATGCACTGCCTGTCAGCCACGCCGTGGTGGTGTCCCATATAAAGTAGAGGAAGATGGGCACGATGTTAGCCCAGGGCCAGTCTTCCTCAGCAAAAAGAGGAGGACTGGCGACGGATGTTAGCTCAGGGCTGGTCTTCCTCACAAAAAAAAAAATAAAAAAGCACTGGTCTCAGAGTGAGACCCAAATTAAAAATCTCAGTTCGTAACACTTAGTGCTGGGTGACCTTGCATAACCTGTCTTAGTCAACTCATCTAAGACTTTGGTCTTAATCTTAAAGTAAGAAAATACCTTCCCCTTGTAGGGGAGGAAGAACTGTTCTTCTGCCCTCTAGATTCTTCTCACTGGTCTAAGAATTAAATTTATATGAGACAGAATAATAGGAGAAAAGCAAGCAAATTTAATAACATGTATACATGGGAGAAACCCAGGAAATCTGAGTAACTTGCCAAAATGGCCGAAGACACCACCTTAAATACCAAATAAATACCACCAAATACCTTTAGGGGACTAAAGACAAAGGAGGATGTTGGGGTAGTGGTTTGGGACTTCAAAGGGGAGGAAGGCAATTCACATGGAGATGGAGAAGTAAATGTTTAATAAACAGATGTTTGCTGGGCCATCTATAGACAATGAGAGAGAACTTTGATAAAAAATGGGCCTTGCTAGGTGCCTTCCTGTCTGACATATCTAGAGTTATCTATGGTGATAGCTCCTTTCTGGGACAGGCCTTCTATCTTAAATTCTTTTAGGCAGTTGGGGGAAGGTCAAAGTTTCTTTCTGAGTCTTTTGTTCTTAAAAATAATCAAACCAGAGAGACACATTTTGGGGTGGCAAACTCTGATTCCCCACACCCTAGAAATTTTTGTGCGAGTTAAGTGAGATAACATGTAAGGTGGATGGGCACCTGTGTTCCTGATACATTTCTTTATTTACAAAAGTCTCATGCATATGCAAAGTGATGCCTTGGGCATACTCTGTTTATCTCGTGTGGCACTGACTCACACGCTCCCACTGTTAGGACTGTTCCCAGCAGCCATAAAACAGGTCATAGCAAAGCCAGCTGACCCCAGGAGGTCAGAGTCCATGACCCTGACCTTGTTAGCTTACCGAGTCTGTGAACCAACCATGAAGGTGTTCATTCAGAAGGTTAGCCTGAAGGGCCTGACTAGCACTGGGCATTTTCAACATGCTTGGCATCTGGTATGAAAGCTCAGTCATCTACAGATAGCCAAAGTTCAAGATGAAGGCAGTGCCATAAGAGGTGCAAAGTTCTTAGGTGGTTCAAAGGAGGGAGAGATTAGGTGAGGAAAGCCTTAATGGAGGCAGACCCTGAGAAGATTGGTAGGAGGTTGGTGGGGAGAGATGTGAAGAGGGAATTTTCCAGGTGAAGGGAACAGTATGAGCAAAGGCTGGGAGGTGGAAAGCATGGCCTCTGCACAAAAATATTCCAGTCTAGCCAGACAGGAAGCGAGTCTTGAGAGAAATGGGGAAGTTGATTGGGCCTGCATTGTAATGTGACATGAAAGTCAGACTGAGTGTGTACCTACTTTGATAGCCAGTGACTCTCTGAGGGGTTTTGAGATGAGGTGTAGAGGGAGTAAAATAATTGGTGCTCTAAATCAAAGTAGCTGATCACTGGGGTGATGGGCCAAGTACATTGATAAGAGGAAAGGCAGACGCTCATGGTAAGATCTGAGAGTTTGACAACCTGGAGGTGGAGCAGTGTGGAGTGATGGTGAAGCCTGGCACAGGTTGGAACTGAAATGAACAAGACCTTCTTTGAGCTGGGAGTTTGCAGGGTCATTGGCATGAAAAATGAAGAATCTAGGCTGCAGGGCCCAGTGGAGGAAAAAGGAAACCCATGAGCTTAGTGCTACAGCTGTGAGGGCAGGAGGGGGTGAGGGTCCTGGACTCTGTAAATGCCTGTCTGAGGACAAGGTGATGGGGGCCCAAGTGGCTGTCATGAACTCCAGAATTGGAGAGTTGGTTGAATACCTGGGGTAAAACTGGGAGATGCAGGTTCTTCCAGCATCATACAGTGGAAGGAGGGAAAGGGAAGCTCTGCTCTCACTTGTGGTCATCCAGACCAGGGTCCATTGAGAATTAGGGGGCTGGAGATGGTGGTTACCTTGGCAACTGAGGCTGACAGGATGGTTCCCAGAGATCCAGATCTGATGTGTAGACACTCGTTGTGTGCTTCGTTTAATACCTTCTCACACAGCTTCATTGTGGAGGGTCTGCCCAGTGCCACTGGACTGAACAGTAGGGATGGTTAAAGTGTCAATTTCATTTAGAAATGTGTACTTTAGAACCTGAGGTGCTTGCCATGTGCAATGCTCAGTAAATATTTTTTGAGCAAGAGAAACAAGTGATCAGCAAATGCAGAAAGAGTATTTGAGAACCGGGACTTCTTATTCGTATCCTGTGTACTATTTCAGGATATATTTATTGAATGCTCCGGGAACTTCTGGGGCAGTTCCCAGAATCTTGGTTGCTTTTCCCATCTCTGGGCTTTTATGAATTCTCTGAAATATCTTTCCTCTTTTTAAATTTCATGTATGGGTCTTAATTACATAACAAATGTATGAATACATTCTTACTATGAAAATATTCAAATACACAGAATAAGTAAAGCAGAAAATGTAAGTCCTTCTTTACCTTTCCCTGTTCCTCTCCCCATTCCAGACATAGTCATGGTTGACACATAGTTCATTTATCCAGAACCAGCATGTGTTTCATTTTTTCATAATTCTTTGGCAGCAAAACCTGACCTGACTTCATTTGACCGCAGAATCTGACCTGACCTCATTTGATAGCCAACCTGAGCTGAACAAGGCTGTTTATCATCATTATCTATCCTACTACTGTAAATAGTCACACATCTCTTCATAGAAATATTATTGAGTTTGATTAAAAGGGCTGCCCCCAAGATACCTAAGACATCTCCCTAAGGTGTTACTTAATATGTGGTATATCCCCCCATTTTACCTTTGCAATCTGAAAAATTCTGACTTTTGAAACTCATCTGGTTCTGAGGTTTCAGATAAAAGATTGTCAGCTTGTCACTTGTTTATATGAATTTGCAGACACATTTATGCATAGATTGGTAGGTAGGTAGATTAGTAGTAGATAGGTTGAAAAAACAAACAAACAATGAGATCATAGTACACATAGTGTTCTAGGTCTTAATTTTTTTTTTGCTACATTTACTTAATTTTAGTTATTTTACTTCACTTAACAGTTGAACATCTTTCTGTATCTGTTTACATAATATATATACTTTCCCTTTTGTAACCAGTCCATAGTATTCCACAGTGTAGAAGTGCCATAATTTATTTAAACATTTTCCTTGTTGTTGAACATTTAGTTATTTCTGAGTTGTCACTGTTACAGTGTCACTGCAATATTTCTGTAGGGTAGTTTTCTAAAGGTAGTTTTAAACACCAGCTAAAAGTGTATTTACATGTCAAATATTGATAGATCCTGACAAACTCTTCTCCAAAAAAGTTGTACCTGTCCTCATAGTGTGCAAGAAGGCCAGCCCTAGACCCTCCCTACAGTGGAGATGACCCTTTTAAACTTTTGCCAGTTAGATCTGTGAAAAATATTGTTTTATTGTGTCAGTTTGCATTTTCCTCTTTACTATTCTTTTTTTTTTTTTTTTGTGGGGAAGACCAGCCCTGAGCTAACATCTGTTGCCACTCCTCCCCTTTTTTTTTTGCCAAGGAAGAGTGGCCCTGGGCTAACATCTGTGCCCGTCTTCCTCTACTTTATATGGGACGCCACCACGGCATGGCTGACAGGCAGTGCGTTGGCAGGCGCCCGGGATCCGAACTCGCAAACCCCTGGCTGCCAAGCGCGGACTAAACCGCTGCGCCACCGGGCGGCCCCTTTACTATTCATTTTTAATGGTATTTCTTCCTTTGGTATTTACCTATTTATACCATTTGCCCATTTTTGTATTGGATTGTCACTTTCTTCTTAATTTCTAGGAACTCGTGATTTCTACCATGGTGTTTTATGTTTTCTACTTACCATCTCTTCTGCTTTTTCTTCTTTTTTGCCCCTTCTTTTTCCTGTCTTGAGTTGAGTTGATCAAGTTTTCTTTTTTTTTCCAGTTTCCTGTGGTGAAACTTTTTGTTTCTAGTCTTATTACTGATAGATTTTGTTTATGGACTCCTTAAGATTGCCTGTGATTTTTTAATGTACATATATGGTAACATACTATTAACATAATCTTTTTGTCAGCATGCATGTTTATTGCTATCTATATTTGTTGTATAATGAAGAATTTTTCTGGTGTTTGTCCTGGGTTCCTAGTACAGAGCTAAAAACCCTTAGAATTTCCTGAGTGATCAGTGTCTTTGTTATGCTAATGAGGCAACTCATTTGGGGGTCCCACAAAGCTTCCTGATGGGGGCTGGTCCCCAAAAAGGCCAACAGAGTGATTAGAGGGTTGAACTCTGGACCAGCCAGCCCTCGAGGAGAGGAGGCTGGGGATTGAGTTCAGTCAGATGGCCAATGATTTACTCACTCATGCCTATATAATGAAGCCCCGATAAACTCTCTGGACACTGAAGCTCAGTGGAGCTTCCTGGTTGGTGAACACGTCGATTTGCTGGGAGGGTGATGTGCCCTGATTTCACAGGGAGAGGGCACAGATGCTCTGCGTGTCCTCCTAGACCTCATCTTATGTGTATTCTTTAAAATAAAACTTTTATAGTAAGAATAATAGTTTTCAGAGTTCTGTAAGTTGTTTGAGTGAATTATCAAACCTACAGGGTTGTGGGAACCCGCACATTTGTAGCCAGTCAGTCAGAAGTATGGGTGGCCTGGAGACCCCCTGAGACTCCAGCTGGTGTCTGAAGTGAGGGCAGTTTGTGGAGAATTTGACCTTAACCTCTGGCGTCTGTGCTCACTCTGGGCAGTTATTGTCAGAACTGAATTGCAGTCCACCCACCTGCTGTTGGCCAGTTAGAGTGGAAACAACAATATTCTGCCCCATACTGCCACACCCAAGTCAGCTTAGCTATCCGTTGTTCCAGCCTCTCGTGCTCACTCACACTAGAACTTTCCCCAGGCAGGTAGATTACTTTGCCTTCAGTTTTATCAAAGGACAAATCTGCTGCTTCCAGCTGCTCTACCTAATACATCATTAGCTGTGAATGTATGTATTTGGTATGTGAAGAATCCCTTTGGGGGACAATTAATGAATTCTTGATATAATGGTAAGTTTCAAGAGTTCAGTTGTGTAAAAATCACTAACAGATTACAGTAGTTAACAGTGTAAGATGAAATTTCATATACAGTTAATGTTCTGTGGAAGATTGAAGGAGGTTACAAAATGTATGCAATATAATCTGATTTAAAGTGATTGCTGGGAGGGGGAATGGAGAATTACTGTTTAATGGGTACAGAGTTTTAGATTGCAAAGATGGGAAGATGAAAAAGTTCTGGAGATGGATGGTGGTGATGGTTGCACATCACTGTGGACATACTTAAAGGTACTGATCTGTACATTTACGAGTGGTTAGAATGGTCAATTTTATGCTGTGTACATTTTACTACAACAAAAAAATGATTGCTGAATTTCTAGTTTTGTTCAAAATGGGAATCAGTATTTTATTTTTCTTGCGATGAGGACTTTTAAGATTTACTCTCTTAGCAACTTTCAAATATACAGTACTGTATTATTAACTATAGTCACCATGCTGTACATTACATCCCCAGGACTTATTTATTTTATAATTGGAAGTTCGTATGTTTTGACCCCCTTCAGCTATTTTGCCCACATTGCCCCCCCCCCCCCACCACTGGCAACCACCAATCTCTTCTCTGTATCTGTGAGTTTGGTTTTGTTTGTTTGCTTGTTTGCTTTAGATTCCAGGGAATCAGTATTTTAAATTTAAATTGTATGTAAGTACACTAATAGGGTTCTGAGTCACCTGCAGTCTCCATGCAGTTGAATATTTATGTCTAGAATTGGAATTTATATCTAGTATTTAAATGCCCTCTCCACAAATAGCTATGTGACTTTGGGAAAGCCAGGTAACCTTTCTGGGCCCCATCTGTGAAAATAAAGGGATTGGAGCAAATGTGTTTTAGTTGTTAATTAAGGTAGATGACTTTTTACCTCTGACATCATATATTCCAAAGATGACCACAAGCAATGTCTCCCACCCCACGTGCACTTCTTGCATCTGGTTTTGACAGTTTTCCCATTAAGAGGTGGACTCTATGCTCCCTCTGCTAGAAGCTAGTTGGACTTTTATGGCCAATGGAATATGGTGGAAATGACACTCTGTGACTTTGAGTTTAGATTATAAGGTGTTCGTGCTTTCTCTTTGTTCACTGGAATACTCACTCTGTGGAAGCCTTTAGCCACTGGGCAAGCAGTCTGACTGCCCTGAGGCATCTATGCTGGGGGAGTCCCAAACTAGCCACCTGGAGAGACCACATGGAGAAGCCCTGAGACCAAGTGGAGAGAGGTGCCTGGTCAGCCCCCTGCTTCTTGAGCTCTCCCCTTCCCCATCCAGCTCTAGCCGCCAGCCGATTGCAGACACGTGGAAGCTCCTGAGCCAGAACCGCCCAACTGAGCCCTTCCCTAGTTCCTGACCCACAGATCCTTGAGAGATGATAACATGACTCTGGGTGTTTTAAGGCTCTAGATTGTGGGTTGATGTTTTATGTGGCAATAATAATAGAACACTACCTGTCCCCATTACAAGTTTGTTTTTCTCGATATCACTATCATACTATATAATTTATTGGTTTATCCTCTTTCTCCCCTCACTAGAATATGAGCTCCTGAAGACAGACGTTTTTGTCCATTTTGTTCACTCCTTTTTCCACATTGCCTACAACAGTGCCAGGCACATAGAAGTGCTCAGTAGATTTGTTAATGAATAAATGAAGGGGTAAAGGGGAGGGGAGAGACTGGCTCAGCTGTTCCAAACTTGGTCCCTGATTTCTTTATCCTGAAGCCTCTCAAGTCCACTTTCTACCATGGAGTTTCCTGACAGTGACTTTGAACCTTCTCTGGGCCTTTGTGGGGAAGAACAATGGTGGACTTCTTTTCACATGTTTGGGCTCTTGTTTTCCTCCTCTCTCCTTTTGTTTTTTTAATCAATATCTTCCAATCTACCTTCCAGGATTTTCTCAGACTTTTTAGTCTGATAGTTTATATATTCTTGGTTTTCTAAACGATTACAGTTGTTTTTTTAAAAAAAATCTTTTAAGGATATCTTTGGTATAATCTCAGTGAGATTTTAGGCAGAAAGAGAAGTCGATACTTCTCTTTTCAGCACACTGCTCAGTGTGCTGTCTTGATACAATTCCCACTCTCTTAGTTTTGCATGTTTTGAATGTTTGTGCCCTTTGTCAATACAAAAGTGCTTAGTAGGGACTGCTATTTTCTAAAGTGGCAAAGAGTCAAATTAGACTCTTACCAGGAATATCAGAGAGTTCCAGTTTTTCCACTTTGTCATTAGTACTTGATGTTGTTGGTCTGTTTAATTTACCCATTCTGGTGGGTATATAGTGGTATCTCATTGTGTTTTTTATTTGTGTTTCCCTGATGAATAATCATGTTGAGCTTCTTTTTATATGCTTATTGGCCATTTGATAATTCTTTTGAGTGAAATTTTTGTTTAAGTCATTTGCCCATTTTTCAATAGGGTTGTCTTACTGTTATTGATATTTAGGAGTTCTTTATATATTCTTGATAGAAGTCCTTTGTCATATTTTTATACATGTATATAGCAAATAAATATATATTGCAAACATCTCCATGTATATGGCTTATATGTTCACTTTCTTAATGATGACTTTGATGAACTTGAATTAAGAAGAATGTCTTGGGGCCTGCCCGGTGTCGCAGCGGTTTAGTTCACACTTTGGCAGCCCGGAGTTTGCAGGTTCGGATCTCGGGTGCCTGCCAACACATTGCTTGTCAGCCATGCTGTGACAGCATCCCATATAAAGTAGAGGAAGATGGGCATGGGTGTTAGCCCAGGGCCAGTCTTCCTCAGCAAAAAAGGAGTAGGATTGGCAATGGATGTTAGCTCAGGGCTGGTCCTCCTCACAAAAAAATAAAAAATAAAAAAAAAAGAAGGTCTTAATTTTAATGATGTCTCATTTACCCTTTTTTCTTTTACAATTAGTGCTTTTTGTATCCTTTTAAGAAATCTTTGCTTACCTAAAGGTCGTGATGATATTCTGCTTTCTTTTAGAAGCTGAATTGTTTCAGCTTTCACATTTAGGTCTATGATCCACTTCAAAATAATTTTTGTATTTGGTGTGAGGTAGGGGATGAGGTTCCTCCTCCCCGCTTCTAGATATCCAGTTGTTCTAACATCATTTATTGAAAAAAAATCGTTTCCATGTTAAATTTTGGTAGCTCTTTTGTTGAAAAATCAAGTGACCATAGATGTGGAGGTCTATTCCTGCACTCCCTCTATGTTCAGTTGATGTATGTGTCTATCTGGCAGTAATACCACTGTCTTAATTATTCTAGCTTTGTAATAAATCTTAAAATCTCGTAATATAAATTCTTCCTATTTGTTCTTCTTCAAGAATGGTTTGGTTATTCTGTGTCCTTTGTGTTTCCAGATAAATTTATAATCAATGTGTCAATTTCTACACATATATATAAAACCTGCTAAGATTTTGATTGGGAGTGAATTGAATCTTAAGTCAGTTTGGTGAGAATTTTTGTCTTAATAGTACTAAGTCTTCCAATCCATGAACTTGATATATATCTCTCCATATGTTGAGGTCTTTAATTTCTCTTAGTTTTGTAGTTTTCAGTGTAGAGAGCTTAAACCTCTTTCATTAGATTTATTTCTGTTTTTTTTCCCCTGTGACAAATGGTACTTTAAAAAAAACTTTTTTAAGTATTTTTTAAAAATTTAATGGTATTAAAATTTTTTAATTTAATGGTATTTAAAAAAATTTTATTTCCAACCGGTAGTTGTCATTTCTTTTCTTTTTTTTTTTTGGTGCAGAAGATTAGCCCTGAGCTAACATCTGTTGCCAATCCTCCTCTTTTTGTTGAGGAAGATTGGCCCTGGGCTAACATCCGTGCCCATCTTCCTCTGCTTTTTTATATGTGGGACACCTGCCACAGCATGGCTTGATAAGCAAGCAGTGTGTAGGTCTGCGCCTGGGATCTGAACCCGTGAACCACAGGCTGCCGAAGTGGAGCGTGGGAACTTAACCACTATGCCACCAGGCTGGCCCCTGTTGTCGTTTCTTTTAAACCATATCTTTCCTGTCTCAAGTTTTTTATTTTGATCTATCTTAAAGTTTACTGGAAATCTTTCTTGAATTTCTTTTTCAGGAAAGGCGTGTGATGGTAAACTATTAGTTTTACATGTCTGAGACTCTGTTGCCTTCACATATGTAAAATAAGTTGTCTGGGGATAGCATTTTTTGGCAATTGTTTCTTTTTATCTCAATATCTAGTGGGTATTGCTCCACAATCTCCTGACATTTGAAGTTGCAGAATAGAAGGCTAATGTCAGTCTGAATTGTTTCTCTTTTGTGTATAATCTGTTTTCCTTTGAAACACAAAAGGTTGTTTGTTATACTTTTTTACCCTAGGAATGGAAACATTTCTCCAGCATGTGTCTGCTGTGGTTCTCTTTTCATTAATTTTGCCTGGTACTTGGTGAACACTTAATCTAAGGACTTATATCTTTCTTAAGTCCAGAGAAATTTTTTCCCATTATTCCTTTGACTGTTGCTTCTCTGATCTATCCTCTGGAATTCTTATTGTTTGTTTATTGAAGGAATTTGTCCTCCCTAGGTCTTATCTTTTTGCTAATTAATTTTAATTATTTCATCATTTTACTGTTTGTTCTTAGAAAATTTATTGTCTTTTGATTCACTGATTTTATTTTGTGTAATAGCCATTTCACTGTTCACTGTCTTTATTAAGCACCCTTAAAATTTGAAACTCATGTTTTCCTGTCCAACAATGTTCTTATCTCAAAGTGTTTCTTTATTATTATTACTGCCTGCTTTTGTTTTATAGATACATTGGTATCTCCTTTCTCTATAGTTATATTCTTCCCTCAGTTCCTCTTTTATTAGACTCCATTCTCCAGCAGAAAAAATAATTTTTCCCTTGCTTTTTCATCTCACTTATTTTGTGTGTTATGGTTATTTGTTTATAGGTTGCCTCCCTTGTTTGCCTGTGAGCTCCCTAAGAATAGAAGCATATTTTTCCATTTTTATATCCCACCATTTAGCACAATGCCTTGCACACCTTAGGTGCTCAATGAAAGATTGTTGAGTTGAATTGTGTATTGCTTCTTAAAACTGGGTGGCAGGTGTGGAAGGGCATGAGGGATTTTTTTGAGGTGATAAAAATGTTCTAAAACTGGAATGTGGTGATGTTTGCATGACTTCATAAATTTGCTACATACATTTAAATCATACATTTAAAATATGTGAATTTTTATGTAATTGTAATGGAATTATAATTTAATAAAGCTGTTTTTGAAAAAAGACCACAGGGCTGGCCCTGTGGCATAGTGGTTAAGTTCAGCACGTTCTGCTTCGGTGGCCCACATTCACAGGTTGGGATCCTGGGCATGGACCTACATCACTCATCAGCCATGCTGTGATGGCAACCCACATATAAAGGAGAGGAAGATGGGCACAGATGTTAGCTCAGGGCTAATCGTCCTCAGCAAAAAAATAAATAAATAAATAAAAATGAAAAAATTTTTTAAAAGACCATTAATGGCAAAGGTGTAGCAAAGCCATTGCTGTTACTGGAAAATTGAGCAAGGCTCCAAATAGTAGGAATATATCTTTTCATATTTTGTCCAAAGTTGATAATTGTTACTTGCAATAGGGTTAGTCAGATAAAAGGTAGTTGACTGTTATCAGAACTGAAACTCCCAGATTGGAGATATTTGTCCTCTTGTTACTGAGTCGGGGCTCAGTGCCATAGATGCATAGAAGCCGATACTGTGGCACTGGCTTTTGAGAAAAGAAAAGCTTTATTGCAAGGTCAGCCAGCGAGGAAACAGGAGGCAAGCTTCCCAAAAATGTCTCTCTGATCCAGGGTTCAGGGTGAATTTTAAGGTGTTAGGGTAAGAAGCTGATTGACTAGTCAGTCCATATATGGTAAGCAAACTACTTGTGCTGCTGTAAGCCAGATTTTCCTTATTGAAGGACTTCTCACTTCATAAAGGACTCTGGTGGCAACATTTCTTAAGCTTCTTGGTTCTGGGGTCCTTCTGGGGCTATGGGTTTCCACCTGGCATATGTGCATTGCTGTCTCTGCTGTTGAGCACCAGGTATGATTAATCAACAACCGGTTTTAAGGAAGCAAAACTAGTTTAAGCTGGTCAGTGTTTTATGTCCTATTTCAGTTCCCCCTTTTTCTCTGTACATTCCTCAATCTTGAGGGAAATAGGGCAATGACCGCTCTAGCTACTTTGTGGAACAGGCCTTCTATCTTAAATTCTTTTAGATGGTTAGGGGGAAAAGTCAAAGTTTCTTTCTGAACCTTTTGTTCTTAAAAATAATCAAGCCAGGGGCCGGCCCGGTGGCGCAGCGGTTTAGTCCACGCTTGGCAGCCTGGGGTTCGCTGGTTCAGATCCCGGGCGCCCGCCGACGCACTGCCTGTCAGCCATGCCGTGGCGGCGTCCCGTATAAAGTGGAGGAAGATGGGCACGGATGTTAGCCCAGGGCCAGTCTTCCTCAGCAAAAAGAGGAGTATTAGCAACAGATGTTAGCTCAGGGCTGGTCTTCCTCACAAAAAAAAAAAAAAATAATAATAATCAAGCCAGGGGCTGGCCCAGTGGCATAGCAGTTAAGTTCACGTACTCCACTTCAGTGGCCCAGGGTTTCACAGATTTGTATCCTGGGCATGGACAGACTCACTGTTTGTCAAGCTATGCTGTGGCAGCATCCTATATAAAGTAGAGGAAGATGGGCATGGATGTTAGCCCAGGGCCAGTCTTCCTCAGGAAAAAAAAAGAGGAGGATTGGCAACGAATATTAGCTTAAGGCTAGTCTTCCTCACAAAAATAAAAAATAAGCCAAAGAGACACATTTTTGGGTGGCAAATTCTGATCCCCCACATTCCCACCTTTGAAACTTCAAGAAAGTTTCACAGTCCAGAAGCTGATTTGGTAGATTGTTCCATCTCATTGAGCTGGTCTCAGTCCTGATGATAGGTCAGTCCAGTTAAATTCATTTCAGGAGGCGGTGATGCAGGTGGGCTCCCAAAGTTAGGCCTATATTGTGTAAGCAAGCAAGCAGGTGTTTATTAAGGCACATTTCTCTGGAAACAAAAAGAAAAAACAAAGTTAATAGTTGGAGCCAATTATAAACCAGTTTCTGAGCCCAGGGGACAGCCAGTCAAGAAGATTTCTAGATGTCAGTATTGAAGCATCTTTTGCAGTTTGAAATGTCTCTGATGATGTCATTAAGTGTTCATGTATTTTTTTGAGTGGTTTACACAGCAACAGGCACAAAGATTGTGTAAACATGGGCTGTGGTGGTGATCTCTCTTAAGTTTATATCAAATTGTTCAGTTTCAGTTTGCAGGGCATCAGGAAAAAAAGTGGTTTTAGTTTTCACTGATTCCAAATGAAAGGATGGAGTTTGGAGATTTGTAGCCAAGTATTTCAGGAAACTAGAAGAATTCAGGATCCAGTCTCATTTACAGGTAGAAAACAAAAACCTCAAAGACAATTAACAGAGCTAGAATCTAACATTCACAAGTGTGTATTATGGTTTCTACTGAAACATATTTTTTCTCTCTAAAATCACTCTCATTTTTACCAAAGATAACCAAATTAAGACTTATTGGTTTGCGAAATAAGTCTAACCTCCATAAACTTAGCCCAATTATTTACATAAGTACAGCAAGAATAACAGTTGATCATCCAGGCTCTTTTAAATCTGCTTTGCTGGAACTTTTCATAAGGAATCTCAGATTGAACTTTAAAGGCCTCTTGAGGCTAGGAAAGCCAAGCCAAGGACTTGTCATCAGACTCTGCCTGCAATACCTATAGATTTGGGTGAATTCCTCTCTTCTTGAGGTTCCCCAAAAATATCCTGAGGTTCCTGCACCTGCCAGGAAGTGACCTTATTTACTCACCTGGTAACGTTGCTGGGAACCCTGTAAGCAAGCTACCAGGCCAATATTTCCAAGTGACTTTATTTGTTCAATAAAGTCAACCTTTGTTCCTTAAAGCTGTCTGGTCATATCCTAGTTTATGTGTGTCTCTCTCAAATGTGACATTCCAGTCAAAGCTTAGGTAATATAACCAATGTTTCCAATTTTGTCCTGTTATAAGAGAACAGATTCTTATTGAACTTCTGCAAATAACTGTATTGCCATGAAAATAAGAATAGTGTCTGACAGTTTCTGAATTCTGGAGGGATCAGGTAGGGAGAAAAATGATAAATGTTTCAATTCTGCTTACAAAAGTATAATTTACAAAATTGCTATAAGTCATAGTTAGCTTAAGAGAAAAGAGAAAAGATTTCCTTAAATCTGAAGAAAGAAAACATTTTAAAAATCAGCAATATTTCAAACAAAAGTCATAAAAATTATAATCATTCTCATCAGTTCATTCAGTCCCATATAATCAACTCTTGATCTTGATCTTTTGTTAGCAGTTTTATGAAGCCATCAGTTTCTCTGCTAGAGTTCTGTAATTTCTTACCCAGTTCAGTTTTATGATCTGAAAGTTTATCAGAAACCTGTATTCTAGAGTAAGTGTCTGAGTCCTTTCCATGAATCTCTCTGAAGATGAAATACATCTGCAAAAGCAGAGTAAAACAGCAACTATCTGCAAATGACAAAAGACTCAACAAGGTCAACTGACAAAGAAACTTGGCTGTTTCTGTGACATACAAGACTTCAAGATAATAACTAGAATTATGGCTGACAACCAGGACAGATCAGAATTTTAGGAATGTTATATAATTTTCTAAAACATTTATATCAATAACATTTACCCACATAATATCATAGGTCCCTGTGAAACAATGCTTAGTTATCCATTTATCCATGATGACAATTAAAGATTTGTAGGCCAATGCAGAAAATTAAATAGCTGTAAGAAAAACCTTAACACTTGTGATTAAAGACCTGATAAAAACAATACAGGAAATTTATTTTGATAAAATATAAAATCCCTACCCTCTGGTAGGCTAGAAAAGAAAAAAACCTTTCATAATCTTTTTATAAAGATAAGACTAAAAGTTCAAGAAAATTATCCTTTTAAGAGAGAGAAAACCAAATTCTGATTTTGTACCAGCTTACTTTTGACACTAAAACTTGTTTACTTAATTAGATTTACTTCGATCTTAGCCAACTTGACCATGCACAACTCTTTGCTCAGGGTTCCTCCTCCACAAACCTTCTGTAACTTTCTTTTTACATTCAGAATTTGTCCCATGCCTTCATTTTTTTTCCCCCTTCTAGTCCTTTGGGGCAAATTTATCTTTCTTAACAAAACAAAAATATTTCCATCCTTTATACCTTTTTTACTGAAAACATACATCTTTCCTTGAATACAAAGATGTCTCCTGTATTAATTTTAGTAGCTTTAATTACATATATTAATTGGAATTTTTAACCCTTAAGACCTTAGTGAAAACTAAAACGTAAGCAATTATGAACTTTTATATTAGCATTCTAAACACTTTTCATAATTTCTAGAAACATGCTACTTCATAGTACAATTTTTAATAAAATACAAGACATGTTTACTAATAGACCCAAACATCTTTTAGTTTCTTTGTAGTAAGAAGTCAAAAGTAAAAAAACTTAGACATGTTGAGTGATAATGTTTCAGTATGTTATCTTGTTTGAAAATGATCCAAATAGTCAATGAATTTTTTTTATCATTTAATTTCACCTAGCAAAACTTCAGTTTCAAGTTACCAGAGAGATTTTGGAAGTTATCTTCAATACACATGCCGTTACACATAAAACGTTCACCAAACACTTTTATCTTTTTTGCATCTATTTAGTTTACTTGTTCCCAATAATTATTTAGATTGCCTACAAAACTTCATGAAACATTAGACAAAATTAGCTATCATTTTAAGTTATCATTTTTGCTAACCAGTTTTGTAATAGAGATATCAGCTTATTTGGCCAATAAATGTAGAATAAAAGGCTGTATGTCTGCATCATATCCAATGCTGATAACTCTGAGAACATGTCCATTTTAATCAAACCAACAATCTTAAATAAGCTTTCATTTACCAAAGATTAATGTGTATCATGTTAACTTGAAAGGCATTTGGGTTAGTTGCTATTACGTTTAGAAATAATTTATGTAAGTACTTACTTTAAGCCAATTGAATAGAAGTCTTTAGAAGTTATACTGTCTACAGGTAAAATATAACACATATATAACATACATATAGACACACATACGCAGAGACTCCACAGCTGATGTTTTAAAATTACTGCCATGAATCAGGTACAGTAATATAAAGCTCCCTAGTTAGGAATCCAAATTTTGTTTTAAGCCTCTTTACTAATATTTGTGGAGAAGACACTCAAGATGCTAGATTTTTGACATGGGTGTTCTTCTGGCCATTTTTCTTTCCTTTTTTCATTTTTTTTCCTTCAGTCTTAGGAATTGGTGATGGGCTAGATATTTCCCAGAGAATTTGCAAGCTCTTTGACGTAAAGGAAATGGGTAGAATTTGAACTGCCTCTACAGCTGCATTCCCAGTCTTGCAAGGATAAAAGAGGTTGACCCACCCTTTCAGCTACATTTTTTCAATTTAGAAATTTTTCCAATTTACGGATCCATCCTTTGACCTTTGATGAGTAGGATCTTAGTAGCGACTCAAACCAATAAGCATTTATGGCTTAACTATGGATGCAAGAGGTGTCCCCAAAAGGGAGTGCAAAAGAAGCAGCCTTCATAAGATCCAAAAAGTTCGCTCCTAAAACTAGTCCAAAAAAGCAAGGGCTTCCACTGCATAGGCAGTAGTGCACTAACAAGCAGTGAAGGTTGAAACAACAAATTCCCCCAATGGACTGGGACCCCTCATGACAGACTCCCCCGAGAGCTGGTACAGCTGGACGAAGAGAACACATCTCGGAAGCCCAGTATACTTGAGTGACCACCAAGATGCATGCCGGTACGTGCGTCCTCCAGATGACAGAGACCAAAGAGATCACAAAGCCAAGTTGTCAAGACATAGAACAGGACAAAAGAAAACCTCATCTTATATGCACATTAACACCTTTAGCTAAGCCTTGGGCGTCTCAGAGCTAAATTTATACCTAGAAGGAAGGTGCTGCAGGGTTGGGGATCGTGTGTGCTCTACAGAGTACCTCGTTGCACAGACATTTTCTTGAGGTTGGTGGGGCCTTGTCATCTACCCCGTTCCATGACAAACTTATCCTATCCCAGGAGTCTTCTTGTGGTGAGCACCCTAATGGCTCTTAATTGCTCAACCTGTGCCCACCAGTTTTGCTGCCTTTTTTGGCTTCCAAGATGTCCCTTAGCAACAGCTTCCACCTTATGTGCATACTCCATAGGTGAGCCCTACAGTGAAGTTTACTGCAGGCCTGCCTAGACAACAGGCTTATGGAGATGCATGCGTCTTGCCCTATGGTTTTTTATCCTTTTTATGACAAATGACAGACAAAAAAACAAGACAAGGGAAAATAGTGACCATCTCTGGGAGGAAAAGGCTCAATAAACCAATGAGTACTCAGTAGCTAGTACTTCATGCTCATAGCTAAAAGTTGCTCAGTTCAGTAGAATGCAGCCTAAGGTGCTACAGGTGAGGATCAAATTAGCATTCCCCATTGTTTCAGAATTTAGACATGGCTGGTCAAAAGTATATTTATGCTGCAGCTAGAACCAGATCGTGGAAATTTTGATGTCCCTGAAACCACGACCTTCACAATGAAGGCCAAACCCAGGCTTCCTTCTAACGGCCAATGTAATTCCCCTGAGGCTGACAGCAGTGTGGTAAGACACTTAGCCACAAATGGGAGTGCAGCCTGCATTTCTACCCAACCATCTCTGACCGCAAAATGGAGTGCAACCGCATTTTTGTCCCACCATAGTTTTGTCACCCCTCCCCGCCCGCAACCTGACGATTATCAAGCCAAGCCCTCAGGACATAAAACAAGCTTGGTAAAATTCTGCAGTTCTTTGCAAACATTTACAGTTTTTGGAAACTTTAGGTTGAAAGGTGGAGCCCTTGACTCTTTAAAGATTTCTTTGTTTCTCTGTTTGAATGCTCAAAAGGAGCCCAAAGTGGCCACTGTAATTTTAAATTATCCTGGGTCATTTTGCCAGCTGTTTATAGTTATCGCCACTTTTGGGGGCTTTTCCCAAGGTGGCTGCAACAAACAAGGTAATTTCTAAAGAGAATTTGTTACAATCACTGAGAAACTCAGTCCCCAAACAGCCAATTTTAACAAATAAAACAGTCAGGCAGACAAACATGGACAGACACCAAAAACCAATACTCTGGGACTCTAACCTAGAGCTCGGGACTCTTAACCTGATCCTTTTGAGTGCCCCAGCAGCTGTAACCCTTTTGTATTGTCTCCCTTAAACCCATAATCCTAGCCTTGGGACTTTAACCCAGCAAAAATCTCACCAGTGGAGCCTCTAACCCACGATCCTGACGAGATATTAGACAATTTTAGGCACAAGTGTGTTTTAACAAGGTTGCTCACCCAAAAGATGTCTGATCCTGGATGTGTTTTCTTCTCCCAAAGGAAAAAAAATGCCTTGGGACCTGGAGTGCATCAGGGAAACGGGAATCCAATCAGTCAAGCCTCTAGACAAAATTATCTAGGTGGCTGCTTAGGGTAGATGAAAAGACCCTACACCCCGCCAGGGGTTCCAGAGCCTCGGGCAGGTAGTCACAGGACCTCCTCCCTTTGTGGTCACCAGTTGTTACTGCACAAAATTGGGGTTCACTTGCCCGATGTGCATAAACAAGCCAATTAATTACAGCATCAGCCTTTGGGAAAAGAGATCAGCTTTATTCTGTGAGATCAATCTGCAGGGAGAACAGGGGGCGTGTGCCCTCAGATCTGTCTCCCTGATTCAGGATTTGGGGTGAAATTGAAGAGCTTAGGGAGAACATGCTGGCATGAGGAAATGCTGCTGGGACAGATTCTGATTGGTGGGCTTCAAGCATTTATGGTAAGGTTTTAAACATTTCTGACAGGGTTCTAAACATTTCTGATGAGGTTATAAACTTTTATGATAGGGTTCTAAACATTTTTGATGAGGTGGGGAAGGAATTTTAACACCAGGTGTTCCTGAATGAGGGATCCCTTGCTTCTAATAAGAGTATGACTTTCAAGTTCTGGTCATGTCCCCATCCTTGAGTTCCGTGGGAAGGAGGATCTTTGGTTCCGCAGTCATTTCAGGTCAAGATTTCTTCTTTTGTGCATGCCCTGGCTATGTGACCTTGCAGATTTTCTGAAAGGCAATTTTTGGTTTTTTTGGTGAGGAAGATGGGCCCTGAGCTAACATCTGTTGCCAATCTTCCTCTTTTTGCTTAAAGAAGATCGTCCCTAAGCTAATATCTATGCCAGTCATCCTCTATTTTGTATGTGGGTTGCTGCCACAGCATGGCTTGATGAGCAGTGTATAGGTCCACACTCGGGATCTGAACCTGCAAACCCTGGGCCGCCGAAGTAGTGCACATGAAGTTAACCACTACACTACCGGCTGGCCCCATGAAAGGCAATTCTTAATCACTCTGTGATAAGAGATGGGGTCAGTTGAACTGGTTCTGGAGGGCCCACGGTTACAATCAGTTAAGTCAGATGGTGGCCTCCATCTTATTTTCTGCCTTTTTATCTCTTCACTAATCTCAGGAGGTAATACATTTTCAAAAACTTTTGTAAACCCAGGGATCCTCCCTGGGTTTAAGAAATTCAGCTATGGCCCTTGGTTTGAAGTGTACTTCTTAAATGACCTTATTTAATTCAAAGTTCCTCATAATTGGCATTGTTCTAGTTTCTGTTCCTTATCCAAATTTTGTTTTAAGCTTTTCTCCCAATAATTGTGGAGAGGACACTCAAGATGCTAGATTTTGGGCAAGGGTACTTCTATAGCCATTTTTCTTTCCTTTTACAGAATAGGTCTAATTGCAAGATGGTATTATAAGTTAAAGATCTGTTCTCAGGACACACATCAGGCCACAGTGAGTATTGGGACCAGTCCATATTACAAGAGAAAATATATCATTTACATTTCCCATTTTAGAGGGCTTTTTCAAGGTGACTACAACAAACAAGGTCTTTCTAGGGGTGGTGTTTAGGGTCTGATGGTGTGGTGCTTGCGGGAACAGCTCCCTCCGCCAAGAATGAGCAGGGGGTCATTTGTTTCCCATGCGTGTTCTGACATCAACAGAGTTCAGGTGAGTAGGCCCCAGACGAGCTGCCGCTGCCGACTGCTTTGCTGTGAACAGTGAAGCTTCAGTAAGGTATGTTCTTCAGGTGGGGTCCCTGTGAGGCTGTTGCACGTCAAGGGGAGATGCCCTGACACCTCCTTAAAATGCCCAGTCACCTGTGAATGTCCTAAAGGACCAGAGGGAGCAGTGCCTCTTCTTCAGAGTCAGAAGACCCTCACAGAGTTAACTTCTAAAGGGAGTTTGTTACAGCCAGTGAGAAACTCAGTCCAAAATTCACTTTAGACAAACAACATTAATACACAATAATACACAATGCAGTTCTACATATAACATAGATTATAATGCTAGCCAGACTACCAGGAGTACTCAGGACCAGACTACCAGGAGTAACTCACGAATGAACCTTTTATCCTGTCTCTAACTATCTTGGGTGGTTCAGGCCCAAGATTCGGGACTCAGCCCATCAGGATTCCCCAGTATACAAGTCAAACTTATATTTCCAGGGAATCAAACCAGAGAGATGAGCGAAGGGACAGTCACTTTATTAAGGTTGCTCAACCAGAGCCCAGAAACATGTTGATCCAGAAGCAGTTTCTTCTTGCAAAACTGAAAGAAGTGCTTAGGAGCCTGTAGCGCCATGGTGGGAAATAGGAGTCAAGTCAGCTGAGTCTCTAGACAAAGTAGTCTAGGCGGCAGCTTAGGGTCAGCAGTGAGAGCCTGCATCCCCCTGGGGGCTGCAGAGTGTTGGGCAGGTGGTCACAGGACAATGGTCCCTTTGTGGTCATCAGAAATTGTTTCCGAGCAAGGGCTCGTTGCCGGATGAGTATAGAAAGCCAATAGTGTGGCACCAGCTTTTGAGAAGAGAAAAGCTTTATTGCAAGGTTGACTGGCAAGGAGACAGAAGGCAAGGCTCTCAAATCTGTCTCCTTGAACCAGGATTTGGGACGAAATTTAAGAAGTTAGGGGCAGAAGCTGACTGGCTCGTCTCGAATCAGTCCATGTATGGTAATCAAGCTACTTGGGCTGCTGGAAGTTGGATTTTCCTTATTGAAGGACTTCTGTCTTCATAAAGGACTCTGGTGGCAACACTTCTTAAGATTCTTAGTTCCGGGGTCATCCTGGGCTATGGGTTTCCACCTGGCACGTGCACAGTGCTGTTTCTGCTATTGAGCACCAGGCTTTATTAATTAAGAAAATGTTTTAAGGAAGCAAAACTAGGTTCAGCTGGTCAATGTTTCATGTGCTGTTGCCCTCTTACTTGGGAATGGTAAGTAGTTTTAACTGGTTTGTGAATTCCAGTCCATTTTAATTCAAGTGCTTGGAGCGCTGTATTAAGAAGGATTATAAATCAGTGTCAGGACTCAGTGGAATAGGGTGTGGTGATAGGTTATCAAAGTTGGCCAGAGTGCAGGGGAGTGTGTGTGTGCCACATATGTGCCATCCTTTAGCTGTCTGATGTCACCCAGCCAGCCATGTGAGTGTAGCTGATCCACTATTGGGGATGGGAAATTATCAAGAAAGTGGAATGGAATCTTTTATTTGTAACATAGGGAAGTGAGTGGGTAATTAGCTGGTCTTTCTTCCTCTGTGTCTGCTACTCCTTGGGGCCATATATAAGGGATGAATATGCACCAAGGTATGTTAGTTTGCTAGGGCTGCCAGAACAAAGCACCACAGACCAAGTGGCTTCAACAACAGTTCCAGAGGCTAGAAGTCCAAGATCAAGGTGTCAGCAGGGTTGGTTTCTTCTGAGGCCTCTTTCCTTGGCTTGCAGATGGCTATCTTCTCCCTGTGTCTTTACATGGTCTTCTCTCTGTTCACGTCTGTGTCCTGATCTCCTCTTCAGGACACCAGTCATATTCTATAAGGGCCCACCTTAATGAGCGTATACTAACTGAATTTCCTCTTTAAAGGCCCTGTGTCCAAATACAGTCACATTCTGAAGTACTGGGAATTAGGACATCAACATACGAATTTGGGGGGCATAACTCAGCTCATAACAGGAGAAAGCTTTTTAAAAATTAGATGAGGTTAAGATAATATAGAAACTATATGTGCAGAACCAAAACTAGAAGAAAATATTTATTTCCTTTTGAAGAAATGAACTAATAAAGCAGTCCTTTGGAGCAATACCTTATGCAAATGAGCTGGAAACAGTAATGACCGCATGTCCAGTCTTGATTTTGTCTCTTAAGCGGCAAAGCTGGAAGCACCTGCAGTTGAAGACTTTCTGCTGGGTGGTCCCCCATGAGCTGCTTCACCTGTGAGCCTACTTAATCATCTAGTTTATGGTCTCATGTCCCCAGCTGGATTGCTCCTCGTGGGCAGAGATCCCAACTTGAACTTAGCATTTCCTCATCCATGGCAGAATGCCTTTCTAACAGCAGTTTGTTTTTGGATGTAAATAGTGTCTGTTCCCTGCATGCCACCATGATGAAGTCATCACACAGTTCGTGAGGTTGTTTCTTTGTGTCTTCCAGAGGCTTTCTGAATGAAACTCTGAGTATGGAAGCCCCGGATGGTTCTACTGCCCGCCTCATGAGAGGAGAGATCACATTTTCCCAGGTAAGGGGACATCTCATAGACCCCCTTGAGAAGGCATTCTGTGCCTACATGCCCATCTCCTGTACTGACCATGAGCTCTCTGAGGGCAGAGCCAGGTCTGCGTCACCTGTTTACCCTTTCTGCACTTAACTCTAGAGCACTTAAAGACTGGTTTGTTGTCTCTTTGGTCCAACCAGAGAGACATACTTTAATGACTGGGAAACTTCCAATCCCTTGAAGATCTATGCCAGGGAATTACAACAGCCAGAGTAGCTTTTTTCCTCTTAAATTGTGGTAAAATACCTATAACATAAAATTTACTATCTTGATCATTTCTAAGTATACAATTCCATAGTGTTAAGTATATTCACATTGTGTAACCATCACCACCATCCATCTCCAGAACTCTTTTCATCTTGCAAAACTGAAACTCTATATCCGTTAAACAACAACTCCCCTTCCTCCTTTCCCTCAGCCCTTGGCAACCACCGTTGACCTTTCTGTCTCTGTGTATTTAGTTACACTAGTTAACTTATATAAGTGGAATCATACAGTATTTGTCCTTTTGTGAATGAATTATTACACTTAGCATACTGTCCTCAAGGCTTATCCATGTTGTAGCATGTGACAGGATTTCCTTTTTAAGGCTGAATAATATTCTGTTGTATGGATATACCACATTTTGTTTATCCATTCATCTATCCATGGACACTTGGATTGCTTCCGTCTTTTGGTTATTGTGAATAATGCTGTGATGAACGTGGGAGTGCATGTATCTCTTCGAGATAATGATTTCATTTCCTTTTGATATGTACCCAGAAGTGGGATTCCTGGATCATATGGTAGTTCTGTTTTTAGGTTTTTGAGGAACCACCATACTGTTTTCCATAGCGGCTGCATTCATTTACATTCCCACCAACAGTGCACAAGGGTTCCAATTTTCCCACATCCTCACCAACTCTTGTTATTTTGTGTTATTTTGATAGTAGTCGTCCTTAGAGTAGCTGTTTTCAGACAGGGCCACTGGGGGAGTGGAGTTGTTAATTAATAACTATATAATGGGTGGACTTTGGAGTCAAAGATCAGGATTTGAATCGTAGCTCCCACTTACAGACTGTGTGACCACAGCAAGTTGCTTAACCTCACAAAGTGTCAACTTTGCCACCTGTAAAATGAGAGTGATAATACTGTCTATTTCATAGGTTGTTATGAAGCTTGAAAAGTGCTTAGCACAGTGCCTGGTCCACAGTAAGTGCTCAATAAAGAGTAGTTAGGATTGTTACTACAACCTCACATATTTCCTAACAAAGTAATCAGGATCTAAAACACTTGAATTCTCCATTAGCGCCTCAAAGAAGAAAGGCTACTGAGAATCTACTCTATAAGCACACAAATAAAACAGTCTATATTTTAAAAATTTTTTATGAATTACAGCCCACTACAATAGAAAGCAAAAGCCCGCCTTCTCTGTGAAGGCAATGTGGTCTTAGTGTGGGGAGTGTAATGAATTGCAGTCACTTTGAAGCGTGCTTTCTCTCTCTCTCTCTCTCTCTCTCTGTCTCTGTCTGTCTCTCTTTCTCTCTCATACGCGCGCGTGCGCGCGCACACACACACACACACACACACACCCATTGTAGCAACTGGTGAATGAAAACTGTAATGATACTTTTGGGAATAAATGTTACTGAAGCTTGAATCAATAAAAAAGCTGCAGTAATATTTTTGGAAGGTAAGGAAGGAGGGAACTGCTATATATTTTCAATGAACATGAGAATTATAGAGAGACTTTCTAGGAATTGCTATGAAAACCCTGTGCCCATTCAGACTTCTTTAGTCTGTGTATAACTTCTAGGAAACTCAAATTGTAGAGAAAGAGGCCAGAGAAACCAAATTATACTATGATAAAGGCAACTTAGGTTCAATTTGTCTTTTAAAAAGCTGTCTTGGGAATGAGTGTCCTCTTTTAACTTTTCGTTTATGTGTACTATACAAACAAAACTACACAAAGTGTACAGCTTGATGAATTTTCACAAACTGAATACAGTCATGCACTGCATAATGACATTTCAGTCAACAATGGACCACATATACAATGGTGATCCCATAAGATTAGTACCATACAGCCTAGGTGTTTAGTAGGCTATCCCATCTAGGTTTGTGTAAGTACACTCTATGATGTTCGCACAACGATGAAATCACCTAACACATCTCTCAGAACGTGTCCCCGTCGTTGAGATGCATGACTATACACCCATGTCACCAGCACCCAGGTCAAGAAATAAAACATTATCAACACCGTAGGCACTCTACCTATGCCCCTTCTAGACACCACCCTACAAGAGTAACTGCCATCCTGACTTCTAACCTTGTAGATCACTTTGCTTAGTTTGTACTTTATGTAAATGGAATCAGGCAGGTGAACTCTTTTGGATCTGGTGTCTTTTCCTCAACATGATGTTTGTGAGAATCATAGATGTTATTGTATGCAGTTGTAGATAATTTCATTCTCATTGCTGCATGATATTCCATTGTGTGAATATACTCCAATCTGTTTATCCATTCTGCTTTTTTTTTTTCACCCTGAGTGAGGTGGAAAGGCATTGGGAGATTTTGAGCAGTGACATTATCTGACTTACATTTTTAAAACCTCACTCTGGCTGCTGTATGAATAGATCAAGAGGGCAAGGATCATTGTAGAGAGACTACTTAAGGAAGCTACTGGAAAATCCAGGTGAGAAAGGATAGTGGCTTACTAAGTTAATATCGGTGAAAGTGGTAAAAAGTGGTCAAATTCTGGGGATATTTTGATGATGGATCCAACAGGTTTTCCTGATGGATTGAGTGTGAGGCATGAGAGAGGAGTTGGGTTCTGACCAGAGCAAAATGGAAGTATGAGTTGCTGTTAATTGGAATAGGGGTGTCTTCTCAGGGAGTTAGGAAATCAAGTGCTCAATTAGGATATTTTAATTTGAAATGCTTATTGATATCCAAATAGAGTGTATTTGGAATACATCATTTACAAGAGGCAGCTGGGCATACAAACCCAGAGTTCAAGGAAGAGGTCCAGGCTGAATAAATACATATATTCACAGCATATGGATGGTGTTTTTAACATCGTTGGACTCAATATGATCATGGAGAAAGACAGTATAAATAGAGAAGAGAAGAGGCCATAGTCCCAGGTACTCTAATGTTAAAAGTCAGGTTGACGAGGAGGACCCAGTCGTGGAAGATGGATTTCCTCCATTGATTAGAGGAAAATCAGGAGAGTGGAGTCCTAAAAGCCAAGAAGTTACCAAGTTTCAGATGAAGAGAGTGATCAGCTGTGCCAAATGCAGCTGATAGGTCAAGTAAGAGGAAGACTGGCGAGTGCCCATTAGATAGACCAACACAACGTGGAGGTCACTGGTAACTTGACAAGAGAACTCGCTGTGAAACGTGGAGGTGAAACCCTGATCAGAGTACATTCAAGAAAGAATGGGAGGAGAGGCTTTGAAGACTATGTGAAGTTTTGATGCAAAGTGGGGCAGTAGTGGGAGGGAATGAGGTCAAGAAAGAGGTTTATCTTTATGATAACAGCATACTTGTATGCTGATGGCAATAATCCAGAAGGGAGGAAAATTGCTGATGGAGGAATAAAGAGGGGAGACTGGCTAGAGCCATGACCTTGAAGGCAGAAAGGAATGGAATCTAGTGCACAAGTGGAAGGGCTGAGGCAACAGAAGGGAAGATGGAGTTCTTGGCCTCAGATGCTGGTACATGGATATTTGTGATAATGGGAGCTTGTGAAAATTCTCTTCTAATCATTCTCCCTTCCTCCAGTCCAATCAGTGTCCCTCACTGTTTCTAGGATGATCCTCCTAAAATGCAAACCTAGTTGTGTGACTCTCCCACTTAACTTTTTTTTACTTGTATAACAGTCTGGGGCTGGAAGATTTTTATTATTTTTATGGAAAAGTGAATTCTTTTTTAATTTTTCTCATTTCATTAATGGTTTTAGTCTATTCATATTTTATATTTCATCTTGCATCAATTTTGGCATTTGTCTACTTTTTTTTCCTTTTACCTTTGGTCCCTTCACCCATTTCTCCCACCTCCCCACCTACCTCTGGCAACCACCAATCTGTTTTCTCTATCTATGAGCTTGTTTTTTAATTTAGATTCCACATATAAGAGAGATCATACAGTATTTGTCTTTCTGTGTCTGTCTTATTTCACTTAGCATAATGCCCTTGAGATTCATCCATGTTGTTGGAACTGGGAAGATTTCTTTTTTATGGCTGAATAATATTCCACTGTGTATATATACCACATTTTCTTTCTCCATCCATCAATTGATGGACACTTATGTTGTTTCCATATCTTGGCTATTATAAATAATGCTGCAGTGATCATGGGGGTGCAGGTATCTTTTCAAGTTAGTGTTTTCGTTTTCTTCGGATAAATACCCAGAAGTAGAATTGCTGAATCATTATGGTAGTTCTGTTTCTAATTTTTTGAGGAACCTCATACTGTTTTCCATAGTGGCTGTACCCATTTACATTCCCACCAACAGTGCACAAGGGTTCCCTTTTCTCTACATCCTCGCCAACACTTGCTATTTCTTGCCTTTTTGATAACAGCCATTCTAACAGATGTAAGGTGATATGTCATTGTGGTTTTGATTTGCATTTCCCTGATGACTGGTGATGTTGAGCATCTTTTCATATACCTGTTGGCCATCTGTATGTCTTCTTTGGAAAACTGTCTATTCAGATCTTCTGTCCATTTTTAAATCAGATTGTTTGCTTTTTTGCTATTGAGCTGTATGAGTTCTTTATCTATTTTGGATATTAACACTTAATCAGATATATGATTTGCGAATATTTTCTCCTCTTCAGTAGGTTGCCTTTTTCATTTTGTTGATGGTTTCCTTTGCTGTGCAGAAACTTTTCAGTTTGATGCAGTCCCACTTGTTTACTTTTGCTTTTGTTACTTTTGCTTTTGGTGTCAGCTTCAAAAAATCATCACCAAGACTGATGGCAAGGAGCTTACCACCTATGTGTGCTTCCAGGAGTTTTATGGTTTCAGGTCTTATGTTCAAGTTTTTAATCCATTTTGAGTTAATTTTTGTGTATGGTGTAAGATAGTGGTCGAGTTTCATTCTTTTGCATGTGGCTGTCCAGTTTTCCTAACTGGACATTTATAAAGAGACTGTTCTTTCCTCATTGTATATTTTTGGCCCCTTTGTTGTAAATTAATTGGCCACACCTGTGTGGGGTTATTTCTGGGCTCTCTATCATTCTGTTGTTGATGGATATTTGTGTAGTTTTCAGTTTGGGACTATTACAAATAGTGCAGCTATGATAATGTGTAAATATACCACAATCCATTCTGCTATTAGTGAGTGTATTAGTCTGCTAGGGCTGCCATAACAAAATACCACAGACTGGGTGGCTCAAACAACAGAAATTTATTTTCTCACACCTCTGAAGGCTGGAAGCCCAAGATCAGGGTCTTGGCAGGGTTGTTATCTTCCGAGGCCTGTCTCCTTGGCTTGTAGATGGCCATCTTCTCCCTGCGTCCTCACAGTCTTTCTTCTGTATGTGTCTGTGTCCTAGTCTCCTGTTCTTGTAAGGACACCAGTTAGATTAGACTAAGGCCCACTCATGACCTCATTTTACCTTAACTACCTCTTTAAAGACCATATCTCCAAGGACAGTCACATTCTGAGGTCCTGGGGGTTAGAACTTCAACATGAATTTGGGGGGAACACAGTTCAGCCCATAACGGGCATTTGAGGAGCTTCCAGTTTGAGGCTCTTAGCAGTAGTGCTGCTGTGTCTTTCACATGTCTTTTGGTGAACATATGGAGACACTTCCATTGGGTATGTGTCCACGAGCAGAATTGCTGGACCACAGAGAATGCATGTGTTCAGATTTAGTAAATGCTGTCAAAAGCTTTTCCAAGTGGTTGTACCAACTGACAGACCCTCATCAATTCACTTTTACAGTGGGTGCCATTCATTGAAGAAGACTGCAGGAAACGCTCTAAGAACTCTGGAATCCACCTCCCTGAGAAGTTTTCTATAAATCAGATCTTTGCCAAGGTGATCTCAGCAAAAAACATCAACCACCCCATGCTTCAAGCTGCTCTCACTCTCAGGAAGAAGGGTAAGGATCCAATGCTGGCCATTCTCTGACCCAACCACACTTGGGAGGGTTAGGTCAGACTACATGTAAATGTGTTTTAAGATCACAGATCTTCTGGGCCTTGATGGAAAGCCATTCTTAAAACATGGCCCCAAAGTTTTCTTAAATGGCAAAAAACAACACTATCAGAATAGCTGGAAAAATGAAATAATTTTATTTAATAAAGCAATTTATGCCAGAGACTTCCTCATGAGCAAAGTTCTCTCTCTCCAGTGGCACTAATAATGACCTGAATGACCCAACCTATTGTCACAGTGATTAAAAATCAAGTCCTTTTAAGCAACCGATTTTTTTGTGTGTGTGAGGAAGACCAGCCCTGAGCTAACATCCATTGCCAATCCTCCTCTTTTTGCTGAGGAAGACTGGCCCTGGGCTAACATCCGTGCCCATCTTGCTCTACTTTTTTTATGTGGGACACCACCACGGCATGGCTGACAAGCAGTGCGTCAGTCACCAGGCGCCCGGGATCCAAACCCACGAACCCTGGGCTGCCAAAGCGTGAACGAAACTGCTGCGCCACTGGGCCAGCCTCAAGCAACTGATTTTTTTAACCTCTGGGGTCACAGTGGCTGCGCTGTGAACTGGCTGACATGGATTTGGGTGGTGTCAGAAGGCCTAGGAGATGAAATCATATTTATCCATAGGCATTTATTCAGTGTCAGGGCCCAGCTCTTCTTCACAGGCGTATTTGAATCATTCCAGGTTGTGGCCCGGCCGTCCCATATCCGCATTTCTCACTCATTATGTGGAAAGGGTCTCACCATCGACTCATTCATGTCTCTTTTCCAGCATCTCCTGGTTCTTGATCTCTCTAGTTAGGCAGAAAAAGCCAGGGGATAGTGCTATCTCTATTTACATTTCTCCAGTTTTGAGATGGAAATGCAGTCTCTGACAGCCAAGCCAGGTATTCTGAAATACATTCAAGCAGAGTTTGCAGTAACATGGACTGGAAGGAGTTTTGGAATGGCAGTCGAAGGCAGGATTCTGGGCCTGGTTTAGCTCTGCCTTCACTGTGTGGCTCTGGGCAGCTCATAATTTGTCTGAGCTTCTGTTGGCTCATCTGTAAAAGTGGGATAGTGAGATCTGCCCTGCCTACCCTAAAGGTGGTGAGTGTCAGATGGGCTGATGAATGTCAAAACACTTTTATCAAATAAGCTGACAAAGGTCACAACCTTTTGCTCTACAATTGCAAGGAATTAAGGGAATTAGTGTCTCCATCCAGGCTTCTGAAAGCCCTTAATGTACACAGTTAGCTCACTCTCATGTCTCTGTGTCAGAAGTCCTTATGGGTTAAGATGATTCTTTTCCAACTTGTCAATTTAAAAGCTGGGCTTCAGGAGATTGATATGAATTGAACCCCACTTGGCCCCATCTTTGGGGCCCCATGTGGGGCACCTAAAGCTTTCTCAGAGCAAAGTTCTGTAGCTGGTCCATTCACTTGTGACTTCTTGCTCAGGATTTACAACCTGCATCCTCACTAACAACTGGCTGGACGACAGCCCCCAGAGAGGCAGCCAGGCCCAGCTGTTGAGTGAGCTGAGGCCTCACTTTGACTTCCTGATAGAGTCATGTAGGATCGGAATGGCCAAACCTGAGCCTCAGATCTACAAGTACGTGCTGGACACCCTGAAGGCCAGCCCCAATGAGGTACGTAGACGCTTCCTTTCAGTGGAGAAGAAAATTCTAGAGATATTGCAATCAAGAAAAATTGAGGGAGAGTGAGCAGGTGGGGGATATCTGGGCCCGGGAAGGACAGTTCTAGGTCCAGTGGCAGGTTCCACTTCTCTCAGGCTACAACTTCTAAAGGACATTTACCCATCCCTTCAGTCTAGAAAGTTCTACCAGAGGTGGACATCTGGCCCCTCTCTGTGGCTCTTAAAGAACCTTGGTCAAAACAGGTATTGTCGAAAGCTGCTAGACCATCTGCCTCAGTTTACTTATAAAGAAACATAGACCCTAGGAGACTTTGCCAGGACCACAAGGCTAGCCACTAGGGTCACCTCACCAAAGGGTCACCTCACCACTAGGGCTCCAGTGTGGCAGCAGTCTCCTTCCAGGCACACCATGCCCCCAAATTCTGTCTTCATAGTGTCCCTAGATTATCTGTTCTGAAACACTGTTCTTGTGTTTTCCTTCTCTAGTCTCTAAAAAGGTGTTTGGACCAAGATTAAATTCCTTTCCCTGACGTTTCTGACCTGTTCTTGTTGGCCCCACCTCACCCACAAGCTGATCAGATGGAAGCCTGAACTCCGTCGTTGGGAATCTTAGCAGGCTCAATCCCTGAACCCTTCCTTGCTCCTGTTCCACTTTGCTTTGCTCTTCTCAACCCCTGGATTAAGCGTTATAGCAGCACTCTGAATCTGGAAGTCCAGGCCTGCCCTAATCCAAGATTATAAATAAATGCCCCCAGACTTTCTTCTATAACTTTAAGGATCTTTTCTTTCTTTTAAAATTTAAATCTTTGATCCATTCAGAATTTATTTTGGGGCAAGATGTGAAGGATCTACTTTTGCCCCTGAACAGTTAATTAAATAATCTTTTAAATAATCTTTTTCCTCACCAATTGGACATGGCATTTTTATTAGAAACTAAATTGTCATTTGTTTTTGGGTCTATTCCTTGATTCTCTTCTATTTCACTGATATATCTATTTCTTTTCTAGTTCAAGACTCTTTTTTTACCTTTTGTAGCTTCATAATTTGTTTTATTGTCTGCCCTTATTACAGTTCTTTTCCATGCATTTTTTTTCTGTCTATTCATACATGTTAATTTTCCTAGATGAATTTTAATGTCATACTGATAAGCTTATATGCTTCCTTAATCTTTTTACAGTTTCAGAATTCAGGCTGAAACCAATGTATATGTGGGAACATGTATATCTATCTGTGTGTTTATATGTGTGCTTATGTAATGAAATGTTTTTAATTTTAAGAGTAAACAGTTACATGGAGAAAAAGTAATTCTTCATCTCATCATCGTAAAATGACCCCTGTTCACATTTAAATGTGTTTCTTTCTGGTGTCGTCCCTCTTGTGTAAGTTTGCTTTGGTCAAAGTGATGCTAGTGTCCACACTATTTGGATTCAGGTAGTTTTCCTGGATGACGTCGGGGCTTTTCTGAAGCCAGCCCGTGACTTGGGAATGGTCACCATCCTCGTCCATGACACTGACGCAGCCCTGAGAGAGCTGGAGAAAGTAACGGGGCTGCAGGTAACTGTACATCTGCGCTGAGTGGATTTCCTGTCAGTCGTCTATGTTTAGGTACATAAGAGACAAAGCAAGGGGCAGGAGAACCCGGTGTTCGGGGAGTTCATTGCTCCTGGTGTGGTTCCCAGGCGTGGACCTCTTGGGTGGGAATCCATTATCCCGTGTGCAATCGGCATGATGTTCTTGAGGAACTTCTTGTTTCTTTTCTCTGCAGTCAGTGAACAGGGAAATGATGCTCTGGGAGCAAGAATCTACTACTCAGAGCTGGGGGGACCAAGACAAGAGTGAGGCTTTCCAAGCCACCCGACTTTACTTTTTGGAGTAAATATTGAGAACTTAGCTGCCAGGTCTGCCCCAGTACGGGTAGGGAGCGCCGTCCTCACCTGGTCTGCCTGGGCATGCTGCCAGCACTCAGGTGTAGTTGTTTAGTTCCACCCGGTTCACACCCTCTTGGCAGTCAGAGGGGAAGCTCCTAAGTAAAACCTGTGGCTCACATAGGAGGCTGGAACACCCTGAACAGTGCCCCTGGGGGCTGCTTAGGGACTAGCCTGCTCTGCTAAAGCCCCTTTCTTTTGAGCTTTCCTAAGATCACCGATCCCACTGAGTCCGGGAGTGACAGTTACACAAGCCTTTTTGAGTGATGCAATGCTTTGCTTGTGTCAGCATAGTGGGAGCGGAGGGAGGCGGGGGCCCACACACTTGACTGAGCTAACTGGATGTCAGAGGCGTCACAATCATTTTCTCAAAAGGGACTGTATTAGCTTTTAGCTTCCTAGGTCTGCCACAAAGTAGCACAGACTGGGTAGCTGAGAGAACAGTCTTGCTGGGAGGCTGGGAGTCCAAGATCAAGGTGTAGGCAGAATTGGCTGAGACCCCTCTCCTTGGCTTGTAGATGGCCATCTTCTCACCGTGTCCTCACATGGTCTTCCCTGTGTGTGTCCTAATCTTCTCTTCTGATAAGGACACAAGTCAGATTGGATTCTGACTCCAGTGGGCCCACTCCAAAGACCTCATTTAATCTTAATTACCTCTTTAAAGACCTTATCTCCAAATACAGTCACATTCTAAGGTCCTGGGGGTTAGGATTTCAACAGATGAATTTGGGAGACACAATTTAGCCCGCTTAACAAGAACAATTGACTTTTCATTTTTAACACATGAATGAAAATGTATATCTAATGACTTCACAACCTTAAAGCCCACACTTGATTTGTCCTTCTGCAAGCCTGGAAGTCTCATGCAGCAGAGAAGGCCCCCCAGACTTGGAATCGGAGCATCCACCTGCTTGTTCCACTTACTAGGTTTGTCCCCTTGTCACATCTGAGCCAGACACCTGTCCTGTAAAATTGGGAAAGTAAGCCATGTCTCCCCTATTTTCTCCTCAGGGATGTGGGGAAGGTATAAGGAAAAATGAGAATCAGTCCTTTTTAACCAGAGAAGATGTGCCTCTTCTCTCTGAGGCAGGCTGCGGGACTCAGCACGCACGGGCCTTGTAAATTGTACAGACACACGGGAGAACTATTAGAATAGACAACCCCACCGTCCCTGCTCCTGGAAGCAGTGGGACATCCCTGGTGTGTGACCTAGGAAGCCAGGGATATATCAGAAGATGGGCCCTGAGGGACACTGGCCCTTGGCCAGTGTCTTAGCTGTCTCTGGCCAGATGAGGCTCATGGCCATCAGAGGGCACCAAGCTGCCCATCCCTACTGCCACACCCTGGGTCCTCTCCAGACCCCACAGAGGTGGAGGGGCTCGCCTTCTGTTTCTCTCTCTGGGGACACCCAAGCAGACTCTCCCATGTGTAAAAGGGAGGTGAATTTCGTAGTTAACTTCCCCCATTTTAGAGGTCAGGAAACTGGGTAGCTGAGGAGAGCTACTGCTTCCTTAGGTCACACCTTTGAGACTAAAGATGAGAAATCTGGCAGTAGGAGTCACTAACATGATGCTCTTCATGAATACATTCACTTACACGTACTCGGCGTCCTGTCCTTGGTCATTTCTGTCTCAAGGAAACTGACACCAAAAAGTTACAGAAGCCTCCTAAGGATGCTACATTTAGGAGTTTTCCTGTTTACCTAGATGTCATACAAAGATGGGTTATGTGAGCCTCTAGGGCACCAGAGGACAGAACTGGGGCCTGCAGGCAGAAGGCTGTTATCAGCTGAATTGTGTGCCCCCTCCCCCCGACCAAATTCATATGTTGAAGCCCGAAGCCCCAAGACCTCAGGATGTGACTGTATTTGGAGATAGGGTCTTTAAAGAGGTGATTAAGGTAAAATGAGGTCATTGGGGTAGGCCCTAATCTGATATGACTTGTGTCCCTATAAGAAGAGGAGATTAGGACACAGACACACACAGAGGGAAGACCATGTGAGGACACAGGGAGAAGATGGTCATCTGTAAGCCAAGGAGAGAGGCCTCAGGAGAAACCAACCTTTGATCTCAGACATCCAGCCTCCAGAACTGTGAGAGAATAAATGTCTGTTGTTGAAGCCGCCCAGCTTGTGGGACTTTGTTATGGCAGCTCTAGAAACTAGTACAAAGTCACTGAGTTTGATTTTGGCCAGCTTGAAGGAGAAACCCTTCAAGAGAGCCCTATGATGATGGGATGGCCACTTTGTGAACTTTGCGTTTCTGGCTGTATCCAATTTGAGCCTGGCTGACCATTGCAGAACTGCCATAGAGAAGAATTATATTAACTGAAGTCCAAAATCTCAGTGTTTTAGAGCAAGTGGTGTTTATTTCTTGCTTGTGTAAAGTTCAGTTGATAGTGGCCAGGAGCTTTGCTTCACGCAGCCATTCAAGGACCCAGGTTGACAGAGGGCCCGCCATCTTCCACCTGTGGTTTCCGAGGTCACACCAGACGCTCAGCTGGAAGATGGGGACAGAGAGTATAGAGAATTCTGTGGGGATTTTAACAGGCTAGACAGACAGGCCACACTCTTCTGTCTGTATTCTGTTGGCCAGAATTCAGTCACAGGACTCCCCTGAACTGGGGGAGTCTAGGTGAGGAGATGAAGTCTAGCTGCGTGCCCGGGAGGAGAGGGAGATGGGTTAGTCAGTCTGTGATGGGACTCAGGAGGCTGTGGCAAAGGTGATGTGTGAGCTGTCTTCTGGGGCCAGTGCTGTGGCATTCTGTAAGCTGCCTCTGAGAAGTTCCCATGGAAGGAAGCTGCAGCTGTCTCTTCACCGTGCCTCTCACTTTCAGCTTCTCGAGACTGCAGCCCCTCTGCCAACCCCATGCAATCCAAACGACGTGAGCCATGGGTACGTGCCCATAAAGGTGAGTAAGCTCTCCCTCAGCAGCTGAGTGCTCCCAGCCAGGTCACCCACATGACTTGCAGAGATATTTATTAAGTGTCAGGGTAGTTAAACATCCACCATTTGTGGGGAAATAGTATTTCCCACAAATATCTTTCCTCAAAAATCAATAGAAGACGTGGATCGTGCCTCAGGATATGCAAAGCAGTGTGACCAATGTGTCAGACTCCCACAAAACAGCAGGCTACATGGGGCCTTGGGTGGCCCGGGTTCTAAAGTTGTTGTGTGTCTGACTTGTGTTCTGGGGGACCATTTTCTCATCCATTGGGTATCTATCGAGCACCTGTTTTGTGTCAGGCACGGGCCAGGTACAGGGGATGCAGTGAGGAACAAGACAGACCTGTCCTCAAGGAACCCGCGGCAAGGGTAAAGAGAGGGGAACGGTCATTAAAATGCCCAGTGGTCAGGGCTATGGAAAGGCCAAGGCCACGTGCAGAGGGGCCCCGACTCCTGACCCGGCCGGCATACGGAGCAGGGCTTTAGGACATCGTCACGGATTCACTTTGGGATCTTTCTTCATTCGTTCTGGCCACATTTAAATGGGAGTGGACCTAAAGCTATGGGTTAGCTCACAAGCAAAACGAGGCCCGACAGTTGCTTTGGAGCCAGGTGGAACCATCTGAATCCTGGCTTTGGCACTTACTACATTTGCAAATTTGGGTACATTTCCTATCACTCTGACTCTCTGTGCACACAGCTTTATAACGAGGTGATGATAATACTTCCTCTTGATGTTCTCATAAGGTTTACCGCCTGTAGGCCACAGGGCGTAGTACCTGACACCTCCGTGCCCCATAAACGGTAGCTGACAGAGAGCTGGCGGCCTGAGCTGTGCAGGTCCCTGCTGCTCTGGAGGATAACCCTACAGAAACTATTGAGTATTTGCTATTTGCTGGGCACAGAGAAATACCAAGAAGAGCAGAGTGTCTTCCATGACCTCAGGGATTTTACGGTCCACTAAGATAAACATTCATTCGCAGCCCTTGCAGTTACATCACAGGATGAGGACAGTGCAGAATAGTGGAGCCCCAAATGGGCTCTGAGGGTGGAGGCAGCACCCGTAGATGCCGGCAGTGAGGCCCAGCAGACATGGTGAAGTGGGCATCAGAGGGTGAGCGGGGTTTGGATAGCAAGAAAGGGCTTTCCTGGTGCTGAAAGCCACTGGCCAGTGTCAGTGCAGCCCTCCTGTAACCCTGCGTGTTCCTGAAGGGGGCGACGTTTCCTAAGCTCCCTTCAGACCTCTTCTATGGTGGTGGTGAGAAGGGAGGGGCTCTTTGCCTCGGACTCTAGTCTGGGCTGTAACCTTGTGTCTTCAACCCCTTGGACAGTGTTTTTCTCGTAGTCCTCTTGATGCTTGCATATCCAGCCAGTTTCAATAGATTCCTCATGTGACTTTGAAGGAGGGTGATCAGAGCTGCTTTACCACCCTGTCTACCTCCACGTCAAATTAAAGAGCAGGGGAAGTGACCTGGGGAGCCCCAGCTGAGCCCAGGCTCAGGGCGCTGTTCCATCAGTTTCCACTGAATGCCCAGCGCAACTCAAACTGGGTCAATAAGAGGTCTTTTCCCATTTTCTGGCTTTACGGCAATTTTGTTAACATATCATTTAAAGGATGGGAAAGTACATGCTTTTGCTGAGCTGCTCCACTGAGTCAAATATGAAGCAGCAAAGCAAGCCTTTTAGTTGGGACAGAGGTGGTTAGGATCATTGGATTGGGCATCAGCACTGTGACATTTTTTTCAATATAAAGGAGTATAGAATTTAAATTCCCTCCCTTTGCCAAGTATTAAAGGGAAGACTATGGAATATATTCTGATAAAAAGATTGTAGTCCATGAAAGTGTTTGTGAAATGTCACCCTGATGTTTTCCTGAGCAGAATAGCTCATTGGGGATCATGAATGAAGCTTCCAGTCTGGAAACTTAGCTTGGAGTAGTCTGAGATGCAGCTGAATAGAATTGTTCCAAGTGAATTTCTATAACATGACCCTTATTTTTCTCATTCATTTCCATTAGAAAGTTGAAGATATGTACTTTTGGAGAAAACAGGGCACTTAGACTATATGTTGCTTTAGTTCGTTTGCTTAGACCCCCTGCCCCCCACCAACACACACTGTAATGGTCAGGGTAGGCTCAGTGCTATAACAAAGAATCCCAACTTTCAGTGGTTTAACAGCAAGTTTGTTTCTTGCGTGCAGCACAGTCCAGTGTGGGTTAGAAGCAGGCTCTCTCCACACAGTCATTCAAGCGCCCAGGTCCTTCTCTCTGCTGGCTCCACCCTCCTCAGAGCCAGTCCGTTTAGATGCAGATAGGAAAAGAGGGAGGACCAAGCATGGGAGGTTTCTATGGGCCCCAGCTGTAGCACACATTTCTTCTGTTCATATGCTGTTGGCCAGAGCTCAGTCACGTAGCCACACCCACTGCAAGGAAGTGAGGGGAGGTCTGAAAAATGCCACCCTGTGCCAGGGAGAAGGGACGAACACAGATACTGAGCCCTAGCAGTCTCTGCCACACCCATGTAGCCCAGAAGGGACTAGAAGTATAGCAAAGCTTGAAAAAAATTTCATATTCAAGAGATAAACAGCTTTTAGTGAAATAATCATGATATTCTGCACATTAACATGAGTCGTATGCTCTGTACAACATCATCTCCCAGTTTAAAATATTGAAACATGTCAAACAGCACCAGAAACTCTGACAGTCTGAGAATCTTTTAGGGAGGAAAGCAAAGTTGTTCTGTTTGGAGTTTTTCCCAACATCATATCTTCTCTTCAGGCTTCTTATGTTACAGTGAAAGCTGCCTGTTTTTTTACTAAGGTTTGTCCAGTTGTCTCTTCTCAGGCATCTTCTTCTAGTGCTGGGGTCTCTGGCTGGGACAGCTGGGTCAGGTGAGATCTGGCAATGTACTGAAAGGGCCCGAGCTGTCTGCAGAAGAGGTGCCTGTTCTGCCCAGCCTGGTGCTGTGATCACTTCCTGCTTACTCTCTCTTCTGCAGCCTGGGGTGCGTCTGCATTTCGTGGAGCTGGGCTCCGGCCCCGCCGTGTGCCTCTGCCATGGATTTCCTGAGAGCTGGTTCTCCTGGAGGTACCAGGTAAGGGAAACTGGGGGAAGGTACGCCCCAATCGGGGGAGGGGAGGGGAAAGTCTGCATGGTGGTGCACAGCCTGGGATGTCATTAAGAAACTCAAACCTTCCAGTGGAACATTGTCTCCAAAATGTGACCAGTATACCTCAGAAATGTTGGGCCCTGAGATCCCTCCAGACCTCAGAGCTGTGCTAGCCCATATGCCACATAAGTGGATTAGAAAAAGTCAGACTTCTCCAAGACACGCTATGCTACCTGCTGGGAAATCTTTAATAAATATAGAAATCTGCAAGGTCTTTGCTAGGAAAGGTGCTCTCTTGGATGTGGCATTAGGTGCAGTGCACAAACCCCATCACTGGCCCTGGCAGCCCTATCCAGGTGTGCTTGTTCCAGCCCCATGTTGTGGATACCAGATGGTGCCATGTGACAGTTTGGGTTGAGCCATTTGCAAGAACAGAGGGATAGAAGAAGCAAAGAGGGGGTGTCAGCAAAAGACAAATGAGACCACATTGGAGTGTGCCTGAATTGTTTGTTTTCTAGATCCCTGCTCTGGCCCAGGCGGGTTTCCGGGTACTAGCTGTGGACATGAAAGGCTATGGAGAGTCATCTGCTCCTCCTGGTGGGTTAGCTCTCTTACAGCTGTCCTGTGTTGGTCATGCCTTCTGACTGTCTCAGCTCTCCAACCGCACTGTCTTCCCCTGGTGCCAGGTCAGAGCAGGCAACCCACAAAGATTCCTCTCCTGCAGTGTCCTATGTTTATGCACTTTGGGCCCCCGATGTTTCTGCTCCCCATACTCTGAATGAATACAAGCAACTCCATGGCCCGTGCCTTGAGGGAGTCTCCTGCTGGTCAGTGGGGATATAGGATGTACCATCCCTCTCCAGAACTTTTTCATCTTCCCCAACTGAAACTGTACCTGTTAAACAACAGCTCTCCATTCTGCCTCCTTCCCCTGCTCCCTGGCAATCTCCATTCCACTTTCTGTCTCTGTGAATTTGACTACTCTAGGTACCTCATGTAAGTGTATCATACAGTATTTGTCCTTTTGTGACTGGCTTATTTCATTTAGCATAATGTCTTGAAGTTCTTCCATGTTGTAATATGTGTCAGAATTCCTTTCCTTTTTAGGACTGAATAATTTTCCATTGTGTGAATATACCACATTGTTTATGCATTCATCCATCGATGGGCACTTGGATTGCCTCCACCTTTTGGCTATTGTGAATAATGCTGCTGTGAACATGGATGTACAAATATTTGTTTGAGTCCCTCCTTTCAATTCTTTGGAGTATGTACCCAGACATGGAATTGCTGGATCATATGGTAGTTTGACGGCCAGATTCTTAACCCAACATCTATGGATCCCAGTGGGAGTCTGTCTAAGGATGGGTGTTGGGGGCCAAACATCCAGGAAAGGCATCTAAGAGGATGTTTTTTAATTTAATTATTAAAATGTTTATTTTTATTCACCTATAATGCAATCTTCCCTGAATCCCCTAGGCATAACTTAGTAATATAATGTATCATTCAAACTAGAACACAATTAAAAGTAGAAGAGACACTGTTAATAGTAACACACATAAACTGAAACTGTCCTGGACAAACTGGGACTTATGGTCATACCCTAATTGCAACTTTTTTTTAATAAAAACATAATTTACATGTTAACTATTGTTGAAAGATTATCCATAATATGAATTCTAAAGCCATATGTAATGATTTGGAGTACATACACATACATTTCAGATCATTTGTGTATAAATTTCATGTCATTTGGCGATAGATTTTAGGTAACAATTAATTTTCCCTTAAAATTTTGAAGGCTTTGTCCCACTATTTTCTAGCTTCCCTTGTTGCTGTTGAGAAGTCCCATGCTGTTTTGATCCACAAGCCTTTCTATGTGACTGGTTTTTTTCCCTTACCCTTGACACTTTTAGGATCTTTTCTTTATCTGTTGTGTTTTAAAATTTTATGATACTGTGGTATGATATGGGTCTTTTTTTATCTACTTTGCTGGGTACATTTATTTTTCAATTCTTGGAAATTTTCTGAAATTATTTCTTTAATAATTTTTCTTCTGTTTTCTCTGTTATTTTTTTTCTTTTTTCTTTCTGGAATTGCTATTATTGTTAAAATGTCCATACTACCCAAAGCGATCTACAGATTCAATACAATTCCTATCCAAATCCCAATGGCATTTTTTACAGAAAGAGGAAAAACAATTTTACAATGCATATGTATCCACAAAAGACCACAAATAGTCAAATCAATCTTGAGAAAGAACAAAGCTGGAGGACTCATATTTCCTGATTTCAAAATATATTACAAAGGTACAGTAATCGAAACAGTATGGTACTGGCATAAAGTCAGACATATAGACCATGGAATAGAATTGAGAGTCCAGAAATAAGTCCACACCTCTACAGTCAACTGATATTCGACAAGGGTGCCAAGAACATACGATAAGGAAGGGATAGTCTCTTCAACAGTGTTGGGAAAACTGGGTGTCCATATGTAAAAGAATGAAATTGGACCCTTATCTTACACCATACACGAAAAGCAACTCAAAATGAATTAAAGACTTAAATGTGAGACGTGAAATTAAAACTCCTAGAAGAAAACATAGGGGAAAAGCTTCATGACATTGGTCTTGGCAATAATTTCATGGATCTGACACCAAAAGCATGGGCAACAAAAACAAAAATAAACAAGTGGACTACATCAATCTAAGAATTTAATAAGATATTTTTTTTGGCAAAGGGGCCCTTTTAGTTTGTTGGATATTTTTAATCATGTGAATTAAATATATTTCTTTTATTTTCAATCACAGAAATAGAAGAGTATTCCATGGAAGTGTTATGTAAGGTAAGAAGGCTCTTTGGGTAACATCTGTAACATCTTTTCCATGCTGGTGTTTTCAGTGATATGAGCCAGAAATGCAGGTGTCCATTTAAATCCTAGGAAAGCAGCATTTCAGAGCATTTGGGTATAAATTCTTACTGAAGTTGAGATGATTTTTCAAAATGATAGTATGTCAAGTGGTGCGCTAAGTATTTGACAGAAGAGGACACTGAGTCACAGGAGGTACAGTTATTGCCTGAGGTCAGCGGCTAGTCGAGCCAGCTTTGAACCCTGCGGTAGCTCCCATGTCCCTCCTCTTAGCTCCTCCACCATATTGCCTCTCCATCCTGGGAATTTTAAAAGTCACTTTATTTTGGTAAAGCTGTTGGTAGCCAAACCTAGGGAGTTAGTGTGTGGATTGGTGACTGCAGTGGCGTTCCTATTCTAAGACAGGCATGAACACCACCATCAGGGAGGGGGCCTCTCATCTCAGAGCTCGCAGGGGGAGGTGGAGGCTGAGGTGAGGAGACTGTGACCCAGACCCCCATCGGCCTTGGAGCAAAAGCACAGGCTGTGGAGGGGGCGAGAGGAAGAAAAGGCCTCCTAGGTGGCCAGGAGACTGGTGATGCCACTGATGACACTAAAATTACAAAAAGCCTCCATTTTGGAGTCACACTGTCTGGAGCTCCCCCCATCTGGCCCCACATGCAGGCTCTGGCATCTCATAAGGAGAACAGGGGTAAAAGCTGAGTCTCCAGCTGGGGTTGTTCTGCCTTCTTCTGTTTCCCAGGTTTTGCATCCCCACTCTACCAGTTCTGATCTTGCTCTTATCTCCCCCCAAATCCTGCCAAGTTCTCACCAGCCTGTATTTTCTTTAAATATAGGTTTACAGAAAACGGAATGAAGATCCTTATTACTGCTTACCCTTAAGTGCCCACAAAAACTTCTTTTCTCAATGACATACCCCCCAGATGTATTGAAAATCCTTTTTCTCAACCGCAACTCCCCAGATTTGTGTGCCAGTTCATCTAATGACTGTTACGTTTTAGAATGGGTACCTTTAAGGGACCATAACCCTATTCTCTGTGTGTTTGTAGTCTTAGGATTCCCAGTTAGGAATGTTGGAACGCAGCATAGCAATGATGATGTGTTCTAAAGTTCATTAACAGTGGGAGGCTTGTCCACACCCAGTTGTCCCTTTTGTTGTGTGTGGCCTTGGGTGGGTCATTAACCTTTCTAGATCATGCTGTCAGGTGTGAAATGCAGTGAATGGATGGGTTCCATGCTCTCCAAGGCTCCTTCAGACCTGAGCGTGCTTCTCAGTTTGTGGGATATGGAAATAATGCTGAATTAGTTTCCAGCCACACTGTGGTTAATTGGAAAGTGAAAAGAAGTGGCTGCCGGCAGCCAAGCAGGGTTGTTTCATCTATGGTGTACAGACCCTCAAGGGTCCATGAACCCCTGGTGATGGATGCAGAATTTGAAGCAGAGGTGCCCATATGCATTTTCCTGGTACAGGACCCATGGTTTCCATCAGATTCTTGGAGATGTCTGAGGAGACAGAGGAACCTACAGTTTGGGGAAGGGGGTGGGAGGTATTATAACATATTCTGTCCTCTGTCTTCTCCCTCTCCCTTTTTTTTTGGAGGAAGATTGGCCCTGCGCTAACATCTATTGCCAATCTTCCTCTTTTTTTTTCTTTTTTCTCCCCAAAGCTCAGGTACGTAGTTGAGTATCATAGTTGCAGAGTTGTAGCTCTTCTATATGGGACACTGCCTCAGTGTGGCTTGATGAGCGGTGAGTAGGTCTGCACCCAGGATCCGAACTAGCGAACCCCGGGCTGCCGAAGTGGAATGTCTGAACTTAACTGCTGTGCCACTGGACTGGCCCCTCCCACTCTCTGTTTTTTATTTGATGTCTTAATAGTTTATAACATTGTGAAATTTTATTTGTATGTTATTGTTTGTCAGTCACCATATAAATACCTCCCTTCACCCCTTGTGCCCACCCCCACCCCCCTTGCCCCGGTAACCACCAAACAGTTCTCTCTGTCCGTGTGTTAGCTTATCTTCCACATATGAGTGAAATCATGTGGTGTTTGTCTTTCTCTCTCTGGCTTATTTTGCTTAACATAATACCCTCCAGGTCCATCCATGTTGTTGCAAATGTGACAATTTTGTCTTTTTTTATGGCTAAGTAGTATTCCATTGTGTATATATATATACCACATCTTTTTTATCCAACCATCAGTTGAGGGACACTTGGGTTGCTTCTACTTCTTGGCTACATTGAATAATGCTGCAGTGAACACAGGGGTGCATAAGCCTCTTTGGATTGTTGATTTCAGATTTGTTGGATAGATACCTAGTAGTGGGATAGCTGGATCATATGGTATTTCTATTTTTAAGTTTTTGAAGAATCTCCATACTTTTTTCCATAGAGGCTGCACCAGTTTGCATTCCCACCAGTAAATTAGGGTTCCAGTTTCTCCACAACCTCTCCAACATTTGTTGTTTTTTGTCTTGGTGATTATAGCCATTCTAATAGGTGTAAGGTGATATCTTCGTGTAGTTTTGATTTGCATTTCCCCGATGATTAGTTGAACATCTTTTCAGGTGCCTATTGGCCATCTGTATATCCTCCTTGGGAAAGTATCTGTTTATATCCTCTGCCCATTTTTTGATCGGGTTGTTTGTTTTTTTGTTGTTCAGTTGTGTGAGTTCTTTATATATCATGGAGATTAACCCCTTGTCAGATATATGATTTGCAAATATTTTCTCCCAGCTGGTGCGTTGTCTATTCATTTTGATCCTGGTTTCATTTGCCTTGTAGAAGCTCTTTAATCTGATGAAGTCCCACTTGTTTATTTTTTCTTTTGTTTCCCTTGCCCGAGTAGACATGGAATTCGAAAAGATCCCTTTATGACCAATGTCTAATAGTGTACTGCCTATATTTTCTTCCAGGAGTTTTATAGTTTCAGGTCTCACCTTCAGGTCTTTGATCCATTTTGAGTTAATTTTTGTGTATGGTGAAAGAAGATGGTCTACTTGCATTCTTTTTGCTGTGGCTATCCAGTTTTCCCAGCACCATTTCCCTTTCTTCCACTGGGCTTTCAGTTCTGTTCCATTGATCTGTGTGTCCGTTTTTGTAGCAGTACCATGCTGTTTGATTACTATGGCTTTGTAGCATATTTTGAAGTCAGGGATTGTGATGTCTCCAGCTTTGTTCTTTTTTCTCAGGATTGCTTTAGCTATTCTGGGTCTTTTGTTGCCCCATGTCAATTTTAGTATTCTTTGTTCTATTTCCATGAAGAATGTCGTTGGGATTCTGATTAGGATTGCATTGAATCTGTAGATTGCTTTAGGTAATATGGACATTTTAACTATGTTGATTCTTCCAATCCATGTGCCTGGGATGTTTTTCCATTTCTTTATGTCATCATCGATTTCTTTCAAAAATGTCTTATAGTTTTCATTGTATAGGTCTTTCACTTCCTTAGTTAAATTTATTCCTAGATATTTTATTCTTTTTGTTGCAATTGTAAGTGGGATTATCTTTTTGAGTTATCTTTCTGTTAGTTCGTTATTAGCATACAGAAATGCAACTGATTTTTGTAAGTTGAATTTGTACTCTGCAACTTTGCTGCAGTTGTTGATTATTTCTAGTAGTTTTCCAAAGGATTCTTTAGGGTTTTCTATATATAAAATCATGTTGTCTGCAAACAGTGAGAGTTTCACTTTTTCATTGCCTATTTGGAGTCCTTTTATTCCTTTCTCTTGCCTAAAAGCTCTGGCCAAAACCTCCAGTACTATGTTGAATAAGAGTGATGACAGTGGGCACCCTTGTCTTGCTTCTGTTCTCAGAGGAATGGCTTTCAGTTTTCCCCCATTGAGTACGATGTTGGCTGTGGATTTGTCATATATATGGCCTTTATTATGTTGAGGTACTTTCCTTCTAAACCCATTTTGTTGAGAGTTTTTATCGTAAATGGATGTTGGATCTTGTCAGATGCCTTCTCTGCATCTATTGAGATGATTTTGTGGTTTTTATTCTTCGTTTTGTTAATGCAGTGTATCACATTGATTGATTTGGGGATGTTGAACTATTCTTGTGTCCCTGGTATAAATCCCACTTGATCATGGTATATGATCTTTTTAATGTATTGCTGTATTCGGTTTGCCAATATTTTGTTGAGGGTTTTTGCATCTGTGTTCATCAGTGATATTGGCCTGTAGTTTTCCTTCTTTGTATTCCCCTTGTCTGGCTTTGGTATCAGGGTGATGTTGGCCTCGTAGAATGTGTTAGGAAGTGTTCCATCTTCCTCTATTTTTCGGAATAGTTTGAGAAGGATAGGTATTAAATCTTCTTTGAATGTTTGGTAAAATTCTCTGTAGAAGCCATCTGGTTCTGGACTTTTTATTTTGGGGGAGGTTTTTGATGATTGCTTGAATCTCTTTACTTGTGATTGGTCTATTCAGATTCTCTATTTCTTCTTGATTCAGTTTTGGGAGGTTATGTGAGTCTAAGAATTTATCCATTTTTTCTAGATTGTCCAATTTGTTGGCCTATAGTTTTTCATAGTATTCTCTTATAATCCCTTGTATTTCTGTGATATCCATTGTAATTTCTTCTCTTCCATTTCTAATTTTATTTGAGGCTTCTCTCTTTTTTTCTTAGTGAGTGGGTTTGGGCTAAGTGGCTAGTGGCTAAGAGTTTGTCAATTTTGTTTATCTTCTCAAAGAACCAACTCTTTGTTTCATTGGTCCTTTCTACTGTTTTTTTGGTTTCAATTTCATTTATTTCTGCTCTAATTTTTATTATTTCTCTCCTGTTAACTTTGGGCTCTGTTTGTCCCTCTTTTCCTAGTTCTGTTAGGTGTATTTTAAGATTGCTTATTTGGGATTTTTCTTGTTTGTTAAAGTGGACCTGTATTTCTATGAGCTTCCCTCTCAGGACAGCTTTTGCTGCATCCCATATGACTTGGTATGGTATATTTTCATTTTCATTTGTCTCCAGATGTTTTCATTTTTCCTTTAATTTCATCAGTGATCCATTGGTTGTTCAGTAACATGTTGTTTAGTCTCCACATCTTTGTCACTTTCCCAGTTTTTTTCTTGTAGTTGATTTCTAGTTTCATGGCCTTATGGTAAGAAAAGATGCTTGTTATGATTTCAGTCTTCTTAAATTTATAGAGGTTTGCTTTGTTTCCCTACATGTGGTCTATCCTTGAGAGTGTTCCATGTGCACTTGAGAAGAATGTGTAAACTGCTGTTTTTGGGTGGATTGCTCTGTATATATCTATTAAGTCCATCTCATCTAGCTTTTCATTCAAGTCCACTATTTCCTTATTGACTTTTTGTCTGGATGATCTATCCATTGATGTGAATGGGGTGTTAAGGTCCCCTACTCTTATTGTGCTGTTGTTAATATCTCCTTTTAGGTTTGTTAATAGTTGCTTTATGTACTTTGGTGCTCCTGTGCTGGGTGCATATATATTTATAAGTGATATGTCTTCCTGGTGGAGTGTCCCTTTTATCATTATATATTGCTCCTCTTTGTCTCTCGTTACCCGTTTTATCTTGAAGTCTACTTTGTCTGATATAAATATGGCCACACCTGCTTTTTTTGGTTTGCCATTAGCTTGGAGTATTGCCTTCCATCCTTTTACTCTGAGTCTGTGTTTGTCTTTAGAGCTGAGATGTGTTTCCTGGAAGCAGCATATTGTTGAATCTTGTTTTTTAATCCATCCCACCATTCTGTGTCTTTTGATTGGAGAATTCAGTCCATTTACATTTAGAGTGATTATTGATATATGAGGGCTTAATGTTGCTATTTTTTCGCTCATTTTCCAGTTCTTTTGCATTTCCTTTGTTTCTCATTCTGTGTATTTCAGACTACCAATTTAGTTTGGTAGTTCTGTATGATGATTCTCTTATTTTTCTCCTTATTTATTTTGTGTGACTCTGTTCTGATTATTTGTTTAGTGGTTACCATGAGGTTTGTATAAACAATCTCGTGGATGAGATAGTCCATTATCTGATGACCTCTTATTTCCTTAGACTAAATCAGTTCAATCCCTTTCCTCTTCCTCTTCTAAGTTATCATCACAACTTACTCCATCTTGTGTTTTGATTGTGTGTTTAAAATGATGAGGTTATATTTATTTTTGGTGTTTTCCTTCCCTTAATCTTTGATTTTTATCATTGTTTGCTAACCTATTCTGATAGCTGCAATTTTTTTATTTTGTCTACCTATTTTTCTCCTTGCTCAAAGCTTTGTATCCCCTTTCTCTCTTTTTTTTCAGGCATGAGGGCCTTCTTGAGCATTTGTTGTAGTGGGGTCTTGTGGCAGTGAAGTCCCTTAGGTTTTGTTTATCTGGGAAAGTTATTATTTCTCCATCATGTCTGAAGGATATTTTCACTGGATAGAGTATTCTTGGCTGAAAGTTTTTGTCTTTCAGAATTTTGAATGTATCATTCCAGTCTCTCCTAGCCTGTAAAGTTTCTGTCAACAAATCTGCTGAGAGCCTGGTGGGGATTCCTTTGTACGTTATTTATTTATTTATTTATTTGTCTTGCTGCCCTTAATATTTTTTCTTTGTCATTGACTTTTACCAGCTTTACTACTATATGCCTTGGAGAAGGTCTTTTCATGTTGATATATTTAGGAGACCTATTGACTTCATTCACTGGCATTTCCAGCTCCTTCCCAAGGTTTGGGAAGTTCTCAGCTATTATTTTTTTTTTTTTTGGTGAGGAAGACCAGCCCTGAGCTAACATCCGTTGCTAATCCTCCTCTTTTTGCTGAGGAAGACTGGCCCTGGGCTAACATCGTGCCCATCTTCCTCCACTTTATATGGGACGCCGCCACGGCATGGCTGACAGGCAGTGCGTCACGCGGGCGCCCGGGATCCGAACCCGCGAACCCCGGGCTGCCAAGTGCGGACGAAACCTCTGCGCCACCGGGCCGGCCCCTCAGCTATTATTTTTTTTAACAAGCTCTCTGCTCCTTTTTTCCTCTCTTCTCCCTCAGGAATACCTATAATCCTTATGTTGCATTTCCTAATTGAGTCAGATATTTCTCAGAGAATTTCTTCATTTCTTTTTAGTCTTAGTTCTCTTTCCCCCTCTATATGGAGCATTTCTGCTTTCCTATCCTCAATAATGCTAATTCTTTCCTCCATATTGTCAGCTCTGGTCTTTAAAGATTCCAGATTTTCCTTTATCTCCTCCATTGTGTTTTTTGTCTCTAAGAATTCTGATTGGTTTTTCTTTATGGTTTCAATCTCTTTTGTGAAGAAATTCCTGATTTCATTGAATTGTCTATGTATATTTCCTTGTAATTCGTTGAGCTTTTTTATGATAGCTATTTTGAATTCTCTGTCATTAGGTTATAAATTTCTGTGCCTTCAAGATTGATTTCTGGGTGCTTATCATTTTCCTTCTGGTCTGGAGAGTTAATATATTTTTGCATCATGCCTGTGGATGTTGGCTTATATTTCCTCATCCTAAAAATATCTGGACACAGTTTCCACCTGCCGCCACTGGGTGGGAGTCAAGAGCTGTGTATTCTGAGCCCACTGTGATCTGTGGGTGCCTCTGGTTGACCTGACTGGTTGTGCTGAAATACCAGACGTGTTGGGGGGAGGGGCTCTTTCTCCTGCCCAATCCCGGGGGCTTCTCATTTTTCCCTCACTATCTCCTCTCTTGGGGTGCTCCAATATTGACGGCACCCCCACAACAGTTCAGTCTCCTCCATATGGGAATTTCCCACGGGCTGTGAGCGAACTTGGAGAGTGACAGTTTTCCCGCAGAGGGCTGCCCCTCCCCCCTCTCTCTCTGGGAGCCACGTAGACCAGTCAAATGGGGAGAGGGAGGATATCTCCTTACCTCTCCCTACTTCCTCCAGAGGATTCCAGCACCTCTATCTTCAGATGTAAGGCTACGTGATTCTCTCAGATGTCTTTTGTGTTGTGTGAGTGTCCTTTGTTCATATGCAAATGTACTTTTTGTTGTACCTTGTGGGGGAGAAGTCTAAAGGGGAAAGCTCACTCTGCCATGATGCTGACGTCACTCCCCATCTCTCTTTTTAAATTAAAGTTCCCTGAGATCAGGGAACTTGGCTGTTCCCTGATCATTGCTGTATCCCCGTAGTAGGATACTAAACAGTGTGTGGCCCGTAGTAGGCTCTGAGTGCATTTTAATTGGGAGATAGATGTTTTAAGTGTGGAGCTTATCAGGTTGTCTGTGGTGATGGAGGTGTGTGGGAGGGAAGGAATGGAATTGCAGGTGCTTCTTACCGGCAGGATGAGACTGTGACATGCCCAGGTGTAATTCCACTCCTTTTGTCTGGCCATATACCAAAGTGCACTTGGTGAGTTTCCCAATAGATAGTTATGTGAGTAAGCCCCTGAGAATGTCTGTGGATCCAGGCCCTTCTTTCTGGAAACTATTTCCCCAGAATGAGGGATCTTTCAGGGAGCTGTGAGAATGAGGCTATTTCTTGTTACAAGTGAAATGGCCTCAGGAGCAGGACAAGATTCTGGCTGTCCTGGAATTATTGACTTTGATTCCACTTTGGCCTATAAGCAGCATCTGGAAGTTGCTGAAAAGCAGAATCCCATGCTTTTAAGTTGCTTCCACAGCAGAGGTGAGGGCTCAGCAAGCAGCAGCAGGTGCTCAGGCAAGTCTGAGGAGCCAGTTTGAGAGCCCCAAAGTTAAAGGAATAAAAAAAGAAAGCAGAAAGTGGAGAGATGGTATGAATAAAACCTTAGTGCTGGGGGGGGGGTGTGGTTTTGGACAACAGCTTCAGTTGGGTGCCCTAGAAGGAGAAGGTAAAAGGAGTTCCTGCATTTATTTCATTTCCCACATTCCTCCTTAATTGCTTCTCTTACTGATGGGGGACTCAGGTCCCTGCAGTCATAATTCTGCACCCCCCCACCCCTTAGAGACCCAGAGCCTCCAGTACTCTCTCTTATATGAGACAGTCTGTTGGTTCTTAGGTCCTCTTTGAGAACCTTGTGCATGCTGCCCACTTTGCTAGGCATGTTATGGGGTTTCTGGGAAACTGTCAGCTAAATTCCTCATTAGCACATATGTTAGCTTGGGCTGCCATAACAAAATACCATAGACAGGTGGCTTAAACAACAGAAATGTATTTTCTCATAGTTCTGGAGGCCAGAACTCCAAGATCAATGTGTCAGCATCATCAGGTTCTGGGGAGAGCTCTTTTTCTAGCTTGCAGACCACCGCCTTCTCACTGCATGCTCATGTGGTGGAAAGAGAGAGCGCTCTGGTGTCTCTTCTTATAAGAACATTAATCCTATAGGATCAGGGGCCCACCCTCATGATCTTATTTAACTTTAATTACTTCCGTAAAGACCCTATCCTCAAATATAGTCACACTGGGGATTAGGGCTTCAACACATGAATTTTGAGGGAACATAAACATTCAGTCCATAACAGAAGGCTAAAAAGACCTCATGAAACCATCCAATAATTGCTCCCCCTCTTTGGGGGGCAGATGAAAATAAACAAATGAAGTAATTACACCAATACTGTGTTACTCCATCTTAAAAAAAATAAATTGTGGATATTTTAACTGATGGAACCTGTCCTCATGCTGTCTTTTTCATGTTCTGTTGGGGAGCAGTGAGGGGCTTGCCCACTGCTCCCCACCAAGTGAGGCTGTCATTGTGGCCCTGGCTTTTCAGGACAGGCGTGGGGCGGGGGTAGCGAAAGGAATCAGAACACCTTTGACATCCATTCCCTTTGAAGCAGTCACTGGTTGCAGACAGAACTCTGTGTCTTCCCCTTCCCAATAAAAGCAGTTCCGTATTCGTAGGTTCCCCCAGCAGAGGACTGAGACCAAGGTGGGGAATATCTGAACACTTTTTAATGCTCGTGAGGCAGAGAATACAAGGGCTGTGGGAAAGCCCTTTGTCTTGTCCCTGTCCCTGTTATCCTGAATCTCCCATCTCCTTGCTTAATCTAGAGGACCGAAAAATAGGCCCAGCTCACAGGAGAAAAAAAAATCGCCTTTCATCTTGGAAGCACCTAGAACAGTAGATGACAGAAATATAATCGTGTATATTTTTTACGTCTCCAAACTCTTGCCAGTGCAGTCTCTGCAGCCCCCAATGAGGGTGTTTATCTGGAGAATCAAAAACAACCTGGGATTGCTTCTCAATGGGTACAAAGAGGGGAAGATTCATGGGGCTACAAACTTTTTAAAATAGAGCTGTTGGTCTCCATAGTAAAAAAGGATGGCTTTTAATGTTTTGATTTTGAATTTTTGAAATCAGACCTGGAATCAGTCCCAGTTTTGCCACTACTAGCTGTGTGGTCTTGGCTGCATTAGTTAACCTCTCTGAGCCTCAATTTCCTCATCTGTCGAGTGGAGATAGCAGTTCCTCCCTGCAGCTCCATGTGAGGAGAGGGGAAGTGATGGATGTGGGGGCATTGCCCAGTACCTGTTGCACAGCAAGGGCTCTTACATGCAGCTCTACAGACTTTTTCTTTATTATAACCAGCAGAGGGCCTTCACATTGGCTCAGGTAAATGGGGGGTAGTGGTGACAAGTTAGATGTGAGTCTTTTAGGAGTGGGGCTGGGTAATGGGAAGGCGAGTGTGGCTTTCTTCAGGGGCTGAATGGCCTGTCAGGTCTCTGATTCATTCCCTCCCACATCTGCACTGTTCTCCTCTCCACCTTGCCCCCAGCAGGATTACCCTACTTACACATTTGGCGCATGCCCAGTCCAACGCCCCAGTCCTGATTCTGGCTGACCCTTCATCTCCAACCCCAGAACCTCAGAATGTGACCATATTTGGAGATACTTCTCAGATACCTTTTCAGACTCTGTTGTTGCTGGCCGGTGTGGCCAGGTGTCTGCATCTGTGTTGGGGGACAAGGGGCAGGAGCTTACTATCCTGGGGCAAGGCAAGCAGTCAGACCTCTCCAGACAGTTTTCTTCCCCTTTATCCCTCCAGGGAAGAAGCCGTGATTTCCATCTTGCAATGAATATGGCCCAGTTAGGGATGTGTACCATCATACCCTGAATAATCACTCTGCATGTTTGGGGTCTGCATGGTTACCGAGAGGATGCTGGGAAGGGAAGGAAGATAAACCAGAAGCTTGTGAAATGATGGAATGTCGTGTTAATCTGCTTGGGCTGCCATAACACGTACCATAAACTAAGTGGCTTAAACAACAGAAATTGATTCTCTCACCACTCTGGAGGCTAGAAGTCCAAGACCATGGTATCAGCATGGTTTCATCTGAGGCTTGTAGACGGCTGTCTTCTCCCTGTTTCTTCACGTGGTCTTTCCTGTGTACGTATCGTATCTGTGTCCAAATCTTCTGTTCTTTTAAGGACACCAGTCATATTGGATTAGGGCCCACACTCATGACCTCATTTTAACTTAATCATCTCTTTAATGACCCTATCTCCAAATGCGTCACATTCTGAGGTATTGGGGGTTAGGGCTTCAACATAGGAATTTTGGGGAGATGCAATTCAGCCCATGACAAAGGCAGACACAGTAATTCTAATATTGAAGTAACTGAGAGGGGTGGATATAATTTCTGATTTCTTTATATTTTCTTTCTTAGGAGATGGTCATCTTCCTGGATAAATTGGTAAGTAATTATTTTGAACTGATTTCTTCAGAGAATTCTGTTTGGGCTTGGGCAGTTAAAGAAAAGATGTAACCTTTGAAGGTGTCAGCTGTTGGAGCACTTGAGGGGAGGAGCAAGGGCAGAGACACTTCAGGGCAGTGGGAGGCAGGGTGGTTGGTCAGGAGGAATTGCAAAGACAGATGGTAAGGTGTTTGGAGAACAGTGTAGAGACGAGTTTGTTTTGTTTTTTCTTTCTTGAAAAGCGTCTTCCAGGGAATAGGATACATCTGTTGGCTTTGAGCCAGGGTGAAGAGGCTTGAGTCAAGAAGTTTGAAAAATATCCTATAGGCTAACATTTCACAACTTTTTAAAGCTTACATCCCTTTTTTAATATCTAAATTCGAATGCTTTCATTAACATTGTTTGGAATGTCAAACTCAAAACAAATCAACAATGGTGATCTGAGAATATGCTTTTGCAGAGTGGGCATACAATTCCTGAGACTGCAATTTGGTAACACCCTCCTCCCATCCTCAATTAGGTCACGGTGGCAAAGTGAAAACACTGCAGCATGGACTGAGTGGGAGAAGGGCTAAGCCAGGACAGTGACAGTGGAGGGGCAGCTAAGAGAGAACCTCAGTGCAGCAAGATTTATCACCTGTTAATTGGATGTGAGAGTCGAGAGAAGACTCCAAGATGACTAAGGAGCTCAAGTTCAACAGCAGGCATGGTGCCAGACACTGTAGGAAATGAGGTGAAGATGTCATGGTCCCTGTCCTCTGCAGATCCTCCATCTCATGGAATTGGCTTTGGAATTTTTTGAGTATGATGGGGAATCTAAGAGGACTTGCCTAGTGTGGTCACCTATCTCCTGTCTCTGTGATGACCTTCTGTCTAGAAGATTTCCATCTGGCTGAGAATGTCTCTTATTCTGATTGCTCAAAGAATCTCTGTGGTTGCTGGCCAGCTGGATTAGGTGTCCATCCCTGGCCCAGTCATTACTGGGACACGTAGGAAGGAGGCTGGGCCAACTGCAGATGAGGTGGTCATCCGCCACCTGGAGGTGGTAGTTGAAGTCATTGGAGTAGATGAGTTCCCCGACAACAGACCCAAGGGCTGAGCCGTGAATACTCCTATGTAAGAGGCAGAGGAGGGAGTAGACTCAGTGAAGAAGAAAAGAGTCTGGAAAGCATAGCATCACAGAAGCCAAGAGAAGAACGTGTTAAAGGAAATGTCTGATGCTGCAAAACAGTCAGAAGGGTGAGAACCAAGAGGAAAAAAAATATTATTAGTGGTTAATAGCCTTTAAGAGTGAAGTTTCAGTGGACTCAGGAGTAGCAGGGAAGGAGCCAGGCTGCAGAGACTTAAGAAGGTAGTTAGGGAGGCAGCTGGTGTAGAATATGTTGAGAAGTCGGACAACACAAGGGAGACAGAAGTATGGCAGGGAGCTGAGTCAAGGAACCACTTTTCAAGATGGAAATGAGTCTGGGGAGGATCTCAAAGTCCCTAATGTGGCTGAACGGGGCTAGCAGGGTTGGGTAGAGGAGAGAGCCTGATTTCAGGCTGGGGAGACCTGGGTCTGAATTGTGGCTCCACCATTTACTATCCATGCAGCCTTGGGCAAGTCATCTGACTGCTGTGAGCCTGTCTTCCCATTTGTAGAATGTGTGTTCGAAGGTTATTGGAAGAATTCCAGATAGTGGATGTAAACACTTGGCACAGCGCTTGGGCCATAGTAGGTATTCAGTAAACGGGAGCTGTTGTCATTCATTGTTAGCAGCAGAAGAAAGGAAGGCGCAGGTAGGAAGGGAGAGACTAAAGATGGTTTTGAGCTTTTAGTGGTTAGTTAAGGGAGGGAAGATCCCAAAGGAGTAGGGAGTAGAATCATATCACTCAATGAAAGATGAACTTGGAACACGAAGAGGTAAATCATACCAACTTTAAGATGAAAGAGAGGAAAAGAGGTGAAACAAATTTTGACTTGAGGGAAGGTAGAGAGGGAGAGGGTATTCATGGCCAGGGCCTCAGTTTTCTAAGAAAATGTTAAAGACCGGTCATTTGTGTAGAGGGCATATGGGGCCGGTATGTGTGGCAATGGAGCCTTCAAAAGGGCAGTCGTTTGGAGTAGCTGCTGTGCCATCAGTGGGGGAGTCCCTAGGAAGTGAGCGAAAGGCGGGTCAGCTGGGGATTGGGCCTAAGGGGAGCACGAGGCCTTGGGCTTTCAGCACCCCATCCCAGAGACCTGCCCACATCCGGCTCCCTTCTTCATCCTGCACTAGGGCATCTCTCAGGCGGTGTTCATTGGCCACGACTGGGGAGGCATGCTGGTGTGGAACATGGCTCTCTTCTACCCTGAGAGAGTGAGGTAAGAATGTGGATAAGACTGGACTTGAATGCTCATTGGAATCCTTCCTCTGGTCTTGAACCCCAGAAAACTTCTTGAAAACAAATAGGTTATCTGGGAAGATTAACACCTTAGCTCCTCAGTGCCCATTGACACATTAACAACGAGGGCTTAATAAGCTGATGTCTTAGGAAGCAAGGCCTGCCCAGTTACCAGTAATGGGACAAATAGTTGAGGACCTCAGTAGCCAGTGGGAATGCAGGAGGATGATGGCAGACTTTGAGAGGAGTGGGTGAGACAGCAGGAGTGTTGGATTCGTAGAACTGAGTGCCAGGAGAGACTTCAGCCCCAGACTGGGAGTCAGAAAAAGTGGCTTTCAGTTGTGCCCTAAACTGGCTGTATGACATCACTTCACCCATTAGGCTTTGGTTTCCTCAACTAAAAGTGGTAATGGCAACTCTCCTCTGACTCTACACCCTGCACAGTGCTGTACAGATGTCAGGCTAGAAGGGCGTTTCATGACCACCATCACATCGTTCACAGTTGTTCTTCGGATGGCATTTCAGGGCACCAGCAGGAGCTTTCTCATGATGGGTTTTGAACCCAGAGAGTCAGGTGGCCTTTGTGCCCACACCCCATTTGAGCTGGCAGCTGCAGTTGAAACCTTTCTGACCTCCCATTTCACCCTCGGATCTTAGCAACTTAAACAACCATCCTTAGCAGCTGCTGTATTCCCCTAACTAATCCAGTTACTTTTTATTTGGCTAAGTGTCTAAGAATGGAAACACTGGAGAACTTTGTTCAGCTCAACCTCAGCTCAGATAGTAGGATGATATCCAAGAATGAAAAAAATCAAGTATTTCCTAAAATATTTGTAAAGTTTTCACACTCTTATTCTTCTGATCTCTTTAGCTTCGCTCTCTGTCCTGTCTCTCATTCAAAGTCGAAATAAGAATTCAGTTCTTAAGAATTGGGTTTACCACAGAGTTGCTCTACAGCCTGTATTGATGCTCTTGAAGGCAACAAAGGGAAATAGAGCAACAAGCATATGATCTCTACCTTGAAGGAGGTGAAACCCCTTCTTGTTGTTTTATTAAACGTAATCTCTCTCTCCTGGGAGAATTTAAAGATCTTGAACACGAGCCGAGTGAAGTTGTGCCCAGAATAACATCAGACTGAAGACACGTAAGCGTGCTCTGGTCTCCCTTTCCTCCTTTCGCTCTTCTGTTTCCATCGTGTCTGTCATTAGTTCTGGTCCTCTAGCTGCTTCTACATCTGCTCTCATCAGAGCAGCCCTGATGCTGCGTTCCTGGGAGGGTGGGAGGAAGCCGAGACCCTCCTGCAGGGCTGTCCACGAGGGGACACAGCGTCTCTGAGCCTGGGCAAATCTGTTCTTTAAGAATTTTGTTGACAACGTTGATCTTCACCTTTCTAGCCAGACAATGAGTGAAAGGAAAAACAGCCCACCTTCAGTGAGAAATATTTCCTTGAATCCTTGGTTTTGGCATTCTACTGAGATAAGCTGTGGGGACCTATTCAATATAAGGGTCAACTCACCTGTTTGACCAAGAATACCCTTTTATGTCCTTTCTTTGCCAATCACCTGGAGAGTCTGCTCCCAAAGGCGGCTGTAGTGTAGCTTTTTCTAATCTTCGTGCAGTTGGCAGCAGCGTTTATATGCTATCATCTCATTTAGTGATGATAATATTTTTATATATGGAATAAACTATATGTCAAGGCAATTAAAAAGAAAACCCTATACTGCTCTGAATATTTCGTAACAGCTAGAATTTCTTGATTTGCGATTTAAGTAATGCTTAAAATAGGTTCACTACGGTAACATTAGAAACCTGTGGGCATCAATATCGCCATATCCTAATCTAACCCGCACTGTCCATAGTGGCTATTGAATATTTGAAATGTGGCCAATTCAAATTGAGATTACTATAAGTGGAAAATACTTTCCAGCTTTCAGACTTAGTACTAAAAAAAGAAAGTAAAATATTAGTAATTTTTATATTGATTATTACATGTTGAAATTATTAATATTTTAGATATATTGGGTTAAATATTAAATTAACATTAAATGTTAATTAATATTATGTTTCTGTTGGTTGGCACTGGCTAAACCTCACCACTCCTTTTCCTGATGATTTCATTTGCCCTAATTATCCCATTCCTCCTGTTTTATATCTCCCCCCAAATATTCCCTTCTGTCTATTTCTCTTCCGGGAGGAAGTTTTCCAGGGTGAGAGTGGGATACAGATCCCTTACTGACCAGCCAGACCAACCAGTCCTGGTTGACTTCTGTCAACGCTGCCTGCACGGAGTCTCTTCAGATCATCCCTCTCTTTTATTCCTATTGCTGCCATCCTATTCCCCTAGGGTGACGAATGCAGTAGACTGCTGGCTGATCTCCCTGCTTCTGCTTTCCCTCCCTGCTTCTGCTTTCCCTCTCTGCTTCCATGGATACATCACTGTTTGATATCTTACTTCCTGACTGCAACTTCCATCCACTCTTGCCTCTTCTCCAAGCCCTCATGGTTTTCTTGGGGTTTTTGTGTGTGTGAGGAAGATTTGCCCTTAGCTAACATCCGCTGCCAATACCTCTCTCTCTTTTTTCTTTTTTTTTTTTTTGCTGCGGAAGACTGGCCCTGAGCTAACATCTGTGCCCATCTTCCTCTACTTTACGTGGGATGCCTGCCACAGCATGGCTTGATGAGCAGTACACAGGTCCACGCCTGGGATCCACACCTGCGAACCTCAGGCCACTGCAACAGAGCACGCGAACTTAACCACTATGCCACCGAGCTGGCCCCTTTTCTTGGTTTTCTGCAACATCAAGTCCAGACTCAGGGCCCTTCATGTCCAGGCTCCCACTAGCCTTTCTGGCTTTATTTCCCCAGATGCCCCATTAAATGCTTGTCCTCTGGCCGCATAGACTCCTTGCTCCATTAAACTCAACCACAAGCTTTGCCCTTTCCTAGAATTTGCTCATGCTACCACATTATGTTTCCCTTACAGGTATCATTTCCCGTTCCCAACTCTCCTCCAACTTAAAGCCAAGTTCAAATGTTCTCTTTCCATAAGGTCTTCCATGATGCCCAAATCTAGAAATTCTTTATTTCCTTGAACTCCCTTGGTATTTTGTGCTATTCTTATGGCTCATATCGCAGTCTATCTCATAATATAGTCATGGGTATATTTGTCTAGCCTTCGTTATTAAATTATAATGAGCTCCTTGAGTATTGATTTTATATTTTCTCTCCCCTAGTATATAGCATGGAATTACACTCAACACAGAGGAGACACAGTGAGTGAAGGAAGGAAGGAAAAATGAATGCATTTTTAAAAACTAGGGGAAAATTGTAGTGTCCACATATCCTAATCAAGGTTGACATAGTGCATGTAACCTGTGTGTGTGTGTGTGTGTGTGTGTGTGTGTGTCTTTGTCTAAGGCAAGTAGGTGAGAAATACTGCAGTTTAGTGGGAAAAAAACCACTGGGCTAGTAGTCAAGAAATCTGAGTGCTGATCCCCATCTCCCCCACACTGCTAGTGTGAGATCTTGTGCATATCACTTTCCCGCTCCAAGCTTCGGTTTTGACATGTCAGGTCCTTTCTGGATCTTGCAGGCTGTCTTCTTACAGGTCCTGTGTCTTGGTGGCTCTTCTCTCCACAGGGCAGTGGCCAGTTTGAATACTCCCTTCATGCCGGCAAATCCCAATGTGTCCCCAATGGAGTTCATCAAGGCCAATCCTGTTTTTGATTACCAGCTCTACTTCCAGGAACCAGTAAGTTGGGGGCCCTGAGAGTAATGATCCCCAGGGTTTTTGCTCTTTCTCCTTTCTCTCTCCTTCTCCGCATTGGTTTGATTTATCTCTGTCCCCTTTATTTTCTGTGGCTTCAGTCAGAAGTGATTTTACCAGTGGGCTTGGGTGAAAGTGGCTCCAGAGCTCAGCTGGGCCTTCCCAGGTGATGGCACATTTCTGTGTGTGTGTGTGTGTGTGTGTGTGTGTGTGTGTGTGTGTTTGGAGTGTTGAGGGGAACGGGAGTGTAGGGGTGGCGTGCCAGGTTCTCCTGCTCTGAAATTGTGGAGTGGGGGGCTCAGTGCTAGTTTGGACCGGCTCCCTCTTAGTTTTCTGGCTGAGACACTGGTGAAACCCACCTCTCGTTGGTGATAGCTCCTGGGCTCTTGCCAGGGACCTGCTATCTCTGCTTACTGAGGAGTGTCATCTGTGGTTACAGAGAGCACCAGAGCCTCAAAGCTCTGCACCAGGCCCCCAGTGTGCTCTGAGAGATGTGGAAGGTTTCGAGGTATCTCCCTAGGTGCCACAAAGCCCAAGATGCTTTCAAAGATGCCCCCTGGAGCTTGAGTGATTTGTGTGATGGAGTGTCACTGTCACCTTCCACTGGGATTCACTTGAGAGCAGCATCATGAGTCGGTGTGATCTGGCCTGGGTGCCCCCCTGCAGCTGCCCTCACCCGTTGGGGGGCACCTGCTATTCATCCATTTGTGGGCTCTTGACCCCAGTATCCAGCTACGTCTGGGTAATTCCAGAGAGGATAAAAGATGTTTTCTAATACTCCAAAGAGAGAAGAATGGATCGACTTAATTAATAAAGAGCACGAGAACGTCTCCCCACGTCTATCTCTCGGCTCTTGCCCTTTTGCTGCTCGTAGGAGGTGCCATTTCCAGGAGGGCCGTAAGTGTCCCACTTTTGATTTGGTGACTAACTCTTTAAGAACAATTTTAACTGATAAGATGGTGCCTTGAAAGAGGAACTTTTTGATTCAGGCAATAACCAGACTCATTCAATAAGAACCAGGAGCCTCCAGCAACAGCACGAAAGGATGTTCAATGTATCACATCCTCCAGTGGGGCTGGGGCGCTACCGTGCCGCAGCCTGGCGTGTGGGGAGCGGTGAGCGTCCTTCGGCTTGAATTGAATCAAAATGTCTTTAATTAGTTGAAGCAGTCTTGATCTTGAGTGACGGATATGATTTAGCCAGTGTGTTAGTCAGCTAGGGCTACCATAACAAAGGACTACAAACTGGGTGGCTTAAACAACAAAATTTATATCCTCACTGCTCTAGAGGCTGTAAGTCTGAGATCAAGGTGTCTACACAGTTGGTTTCTTCTAAAGCCTCACTCCTTGGTTTGTGGATGGCTCCTTTCTCGCTGTGTCTTCACATGGCATTTCCTCTGTGCATGTGTCTCTGTGTCCAGATTTCCTCTTTTTGTAAGGACCAGTCGTATTGGATCGGGGCCCACCCTAATGACCTCATTTTACTTTAATTACCTTGTTAAAGACCTTATTTCCAAATAACATTACATTCTGAGGTCCTAGGGGTTAGGACTTCATAGGAATTTGGGGGAGACACAATTCAGCCCCTAACAGATGGGTAAAGGGAAAAAGGGACAGTGAGAGAAACAGCGGGGTGGGGACAGTGAGGGTGAAGGGTGGGAACTGTGAGAAACTTATCTAGTTGGAATGAGACCTGGGCAAGTGGGACAGGAGGTAGGTACCCTGCGCGAGGCCTGGAAAATCAGCCCTGAGTTTGTGGTCAGTGTCAAAAGCAGTGGAGAATCATTGTTGGTTCGTCACCCCATCACAGATGCCTATGAAAATTCTCTCGGCTGGATTCAAGGTTGAGTCCCAGTCTAAGGTGTGATTACTCTTTCCTGGGTGTTTGCTTCACCCACATATGTCTCACACTGGAGAAGTATCTGGCGGCAGTGGCTGGGGGGGCTAGGGGGGGAACAAAGTGTTTCTAGGTTCTTGGGTGGCAGTTGCCTCGGCCTTTGGGAACTGGGGCAGGAACAGAGCCCCATGTGAAACTGGGAAGCTGGTGTTTGGGTCCCTCTCACCTCATATCTGACCCTTCCTCAATCTCTGGCTCTGCTTGGCCCCCACCCCCCAAAACCCAACCCCCTCCCACCACCCTCTGTGCCCTTCCATCGCCTCGAATGCCCCATGTGACATAGTTACTTCTCACCTTTCTACCTCCTTCCCTAATCCAGCCCCCAGGCCCTGTGTATAGGTTACAGCAGGCCCTGTCCCTCGACACTGGCCCCCACCGCTGGGGCCACCATGTGGAGAATCCAGATGGAGAGGGAGGGTGAGGGGGCTCATGCCCACTTCTTTCTCTTCCACTTCTTTTTTCCAATTTCCCTTTCTTGTCCTTTTGAACTGAACATTCGTAAGAAGACTTATATGTGCTGCAAAAAAGAGGTGCCCCTTAATGTGGATCAGGGGTTGAGCGTTACAAATACATTTAAATGTTGGAAATGTTTGACTAGTGCTTCTTGTGAAGAATCAATATTCATTCATCCATCTAGCAAATCCTTATGCACCTTCTATTATGTGCCAGCTTCAGGAGGGAATCTAGAGATGAGTAACAACCTCTAAGGGCTTAAACAATTCTTGAGGAGACAAGCAGGTAACAAATATCTGGAGAGTAAGGCAGCATAAAGGACTGTAATGGAGGTGCAGCTTCCTCAGGAAGCCCACGAAAAACGCAGTTACCAAAGGAGAGAGTGTTTGAACTGGACCAGGACAATGAGCAGGATTTAGTTGGGTGGATATGACAGGGGAGGGTGTTCCAGCCTGAGGGGACAAGTGGCTGAAGTTGCATATAAAACCCTCTTAACCCAGGGATAAAGATCATGGGAGATGAGAGAGTTCCTAGCAAAAGAGTCAGCTGTCCTTAAGGTGAGTTTCAGGATGTCGGAAACATCTTGAAATTGCCCACAGAATTTAATGTATGTATGCATTTTTCCAGGGAAAGAGTTCCTAACTTTCATCAGAACCTCAGTAATTTGATAAAGGCTAAGAGCTGCTGCACTGGGTGCCCTTGGTGTTTCAGGTGAGGTACAGGGAGCAGCAGCATCAGCATCAGCATCACGGGGAGCTCGTTAGAGATGCAGATCACAGGCCCCCTTTGCAGTCTGCCCAAAAGGAATATGTCTTAACAAGGTCCCCCAGGTGACTCACGCACATTAACTGCCTGGGGAGGGCCTCCCAGCTTTGACAGCTCGTGTTCTCTGACTCTCACTCAATTTCTGCGATTCTCTAGCCCACTGATCCTCATACCAGCATACATCAGAATCACCTAGAAGGCTAGTAAAAACACTGACTGCTAGACCCCACCCCCAGAGTTCTGATTCAGTCGGTTTTGTTGGGATCAAAGGATTCGCATTTCTAACAAGTAACGCTGATGCTGCTGGTCCTGGAGCCACACCTTGAGAACCACGCTGTAGCCCCAGGAAAGGGCTAATTCGGCCCTTTTCCAGGTAGTGGTGGGTGGACAGCTGTCCTCAGTGGATTAGAGACCTGGGGCAGCTGGCTCCAGTCAAGGATGCTGGAGCGGGTCATGGGGCACGTTGACTGTCTCGCTAATATGAGTTCCCTTTATTGCAGTGATTCTCAGACTCTCTGGTCCAGGCCCCCTTTACACTCTTAAAAATTATCAAGGACCTCAAAGAGCTTTAGTTAATGTGGGTTATTTCTTTTGATACTTACCATACTAGAAATTGAAATTTTAAAATATTAATGTTCATTTTAAAAATAACAATAATGTGCCCATGTTCATGTAGATAACATTTTTACTTTAAAAAAAAACTTGATTTTCCTTAAAAAATTTAGTGAGAGAGTAGCATTGTTTTACATTTTTCAAGCCCCTTTCATGTCTGGCTTAATAGAGACAGCTGGATTCTCTTATCTGCTTCTGTATACAGTCTATTGTGATAGCACATGTTGTGGAGCTTCTGGAAAACTCCAGTGTACACTTATGAGAGCATGAGAGTGAGAAAGAGAAATAACATGCTAGTATTACTGCAAAAATGGTTTGTTGTGGATCCCCTGAAAGGGTCACAGGGCTTCCCCAAGGTCTCCAGACTAACTTTGAGAAATACTACTTTTGGGGGGTGGGGAGACAGCCTGGTGGTGTAGTGGTTGGGTTCACATGCTCTGCTTTGGCAACCCGGGGCTCGCAGATTCTGATCCTGGGCATGGACCTACGCACCACTCATCAAGCCGTGCTGTGGCAGTGACCCACATACAAAATAGAGGAAGACTGACACAGATGTTAGCTCAGGGCCAATCTTCCTCACCAAAATGAATAAATAGATAAAATAAAAAGATACTACTTTTTTTAAAAAACTTGTATTAATGTAATTATAGGAGACAGAAAAAGGGAAGTAATAGTATCACTATATATTTTATTTTGATCAAACTACATTCAAGAGTATTTATCAACAATATTCAGCTTATTAAAAAATTTTATTATTTCTTAAATTGTAAAATACATGTAACATAAGGTTTACCATCTTAGCCATTTTTAAACGTACAGTTCATTGGCATTAAGTACATTCACACTGTTGTACAACCCTCACCACCGTCCTCCTCTAGAACTCCCTTCATCTTGCAGAACTGAAACTCTGTCCCTATGAAACACTAACGCCCCATTCGCATTTCACCAGCCCCTGGCAACCACCGTTCTACTCTCTGTCTCTATGGATTTGACTACTTAGATCCCTCATAGAACTGAAATCATGCAGTGTTTGTCCTTTTGTGACTGGCTCATTTCACTTAGCATAATGTCCTCAGGGTTCACCCATGTTGTAACATGTGTCAGAATTTCCTTCTTTTTTAAGGCTGAATAATATTCCATTGTGTGTATAGACCACATTTTGTTTATCCGTTTGTCTGTTGATGGACACTTGGGTTGCAACTACTGTTTTTTGAGTGCCCGTGGGCCAGGTTGTTCTATACACAACAGCAGTATGGTGTTCTCGCTCATCTTCTCAGCTGAGCAAGCAGAGGCTCTGGGAGGTTCACTAACTGCCCCAAGACCAGGTACGTGACTGGCTCAGGATGTTGACCTAGCCCTGTTTGACTTCAAAGCCTTCCCCTAAGCCAAGCTGAGAGGGAGCTTGGACTTTATTCTGTGTGCCCTGCACATCCAAACAGAGGGGAGGAGCAAACCAGGATAAACTCAAAGTCCTAATTGAAAAAGTCACCCCAGGAGAAAGATGCTGACTAATTGCAGCTCTAGTAGGGCAAAGTTTTTGGTTTCAAAGGTTGTTACAGTCATTGTGAAAAAATCAGCACCTCTATTGTTTTGTTGTGGCAGCTGGGTTCAAAATCTACAAGAAGAGTTTGGGGGATGGTTTTGTTCTTAAGAACCAAGCCTCTTGGCAGGGAAATGTTATATACTCAAATTAGTGATCTGGCCACTGAAAGGCACCCAGGAACTGGGTTTGGGGCAAATCCAGCTGCTGAGACTGGTCAGGATAGGCAGAGCTGGGGCTGAAGGAGAAAGCATTCACGGGGTCCTGCCAGCGTGTTTACTACCTGCTCAGTAAGGAAACGGACTGACCAAGTCACTTACTATCTCTGGCCCTCAGTTTCATCTGAAAAAAAGATGGTCTAGTGGGATGGTTTTCAGACAGGTAATAGCTTCAAACATAAGCTGAATTCAGGCCAATAAATTACACATAACATGTAGAGCAACTCTTTCATTAGGGGTGGGTCCTGGGAGCCCCTCCTTCCTACCTCTCTCCTCCCCACCTGGTCCCCACCACTTGGCAGCCAGGAGGAGTCATCATGAGCACTCAAGGTCGCTCCAGATTCCTTCAGGCCAAGGAAGGCTCCACTCTGTGCGATGGGTGCACCTGGCCCTCCCACCTCTTGTTTTTGTTTGCTGAGCACTACAGGCTGCGGCTTAGAGAACCTCCAGGGTAAAGTCAGCTCCCCTAGCTCTGTGAACCCTTAGCCAATGTGTTCACTGTCTCGTCCTGTGAATTTGCCAAGTCTGGTGAAAACTAAAATTAAAAGATGTGTTTTTCTTTCCTTCTCAGAGAAGGGATAATTGGCTTTGCATTTGTGTAGTAAGATAGGGGTGAGGAGGAGGCAGCTCTGGGCAGCAAGACAAATAGAATCGGCTGGATAATTTCAGTGTGCCCTGTTCCGTTTTTTAAATCTTAGGATTCTTAACGTCCTAGCTTAGCCTGGGAATATCTCACAGCCCCTTAGCCCCCCAAATCAGAATGTGTCTAGTATATCCTATTAACCCTGTCTTCTTCCACTTCCCAGCACTGGTCCTCTTTACTTCTCCTTAGCAGTATATGTATTTTTATTTCTTTCAGGAAGAGTATATGGTGCGCGCGCGTGTGTGTGTGTGTATGTGTCTGGAACCATATAATAAGCTTTAGGCAGATTTCAAGCACCAAAACCACTTAAAAAATTTTTTTATTGATGTCATAATAGTTTATAACATTGTGAAATTTCAGTTCTACATTATTATTTGTCAGTCACCATATATATGTGCCCATTTACCCCTTATGCCCACCCCCTAATCCCCTTCCCCTCTGGTAACCACTACTCTGTTCTCTTTGTCCATGTATTTTCCAAAACACACTTTTAAGTAGTTAACCAGCTGAGAAACTAGGGAATAGAGAGAAATGTGTTGAAAGGAAATTATAGGTGGTAATCAAGAGAGATGGTTTCACCTGGCAGAAGGGCACCTCGACATCCACAGATGATTTTCTTCTTTCTCCCTCAGAATCTTGAAACTTCCTTAATCCCTAGAACACAGCCTCCTCAGGCTAGAGACAGCTGGTGATTTGTTGCATCATTTATTTTTTAAGTAATTCATGCTTGCTGCTTAAAAAGTAGTACTGAGTTGTGTAAAATAAAAAGTTAAATCCCCCTATACTCATCTAGAACTAGCTACTATGAGTAGCTTGGTGAGTATTTCCCAGACATTTTTTTAAATATGCTTTTAAGCATGTGTGTGTGTGTGAGCATATATATGATCTTTAATATAAATGGAATCTGCTGCTGTTGCACTTAATGGATCGTGGACAGATTTTCCTGTCAGTGCATATAGATTCACCTCATTCTCTTTAATGACTGCTTGCTGCTTCATAATACAGATGGACCATGATTTGTTTAACCAACCCCCTATGGAGGGACATTATTTTGATTGTTTTCCACAGCTGAATAATACATTTTGAAAGAAAGTGACACCGAGGGCTAACTTATTCACCAGTCTTTAACTCTCATGGTTTTAGCTTTTGTGCCTTCCATGGAAGCAACTATCAGCATTTTATTTTTGTTTTCTTAAATGGGTAGTGTTGTGTTATAGTGAAAAGAACCAGATACTGAAGGGTTTGAAGTCCGGAGTCCTTGTTTCCAGCTTGGCCATAATCTGCCTGACTTCGAACGAGGTCGCCTCTCAACCTGAGGGTCTCCGTCTGAAAGATGACCTTCCCATCTCAGTGCTATTGTGAAGGGCCAGTGGCTTCAGAGGGTCTCAGGTCTCACAGTCCCTCTGAGGCCCAGATCATCTCTCTCGTCTGCCTGGCCAAACGGCAGGGGGTAGTAAACAGTTTTCTCTTTTTGCCCACATTTCAGATGCCTCTATCCACTGGCATCTTCGGTCCCAGGGACAATCACCCCAGCCATCTTTTCTAGCCTATTTTGAGAGAGCTCTGCCCCATAGTTTTAGAGGAATTCGAGTAATTATTATCAAGGTAGACAGAACAGGAAGCAGAGTTGCTGGCCCCAACCCATTGATTAGAGGGACGCTCCCGTCTTCTCTCCAAGACAGTGTCTTGCGGTGTTAGCTATAGAGGGATGGAAGCTGCCTGGGCTCGTGCTTTGTGGGAGCTGACATTTGATTTAAGTGGCTGTCTCCACTGTCTTAGCAATGAGACAGTAGACTCAATTAAGTGCATCCTCTGAAGCAGACCTATTCTACATCTTGGGAAGAACTAAAGGGAAGAGTAAAGAGGAGAGGTTCCACTGGGGTGGTGAAGAGAGGATGCCTGTGGGAGGAGGTGTGAGTTGGAGCAGTGGTCTGCTGTGGCCCTCCCAGCTGTAGGGGTCTCCCGGCAAATGAGGTGATTGAGAACTCCACCCTGACAGCCCTCCAGGTGGAAAGTCTAGACAAAACTTGCTCTTCTTTATTGTGTCTTACCTTTCTGGGACTCTGAAAGTGAGTTAAATAAGTACACGAGGAGTAAATTGGGCGGGGGGGGGGTAGGTTAAGAGAAGTCTGGGTGCTTTGGATGCTGGGACCCTCCAGATCCCCCCACCCCATGGTCAGCACACTTGTCATTCTGCTGCTCAGGTAGCGGGTGCATGGCCCCTCTGAACCCGGAGGTTACGTAGACTCTTGTCCCTTTCCCTCCTCACCCAAATCAAGAGACTCTTGAGGCGTTGGATTATATTTCTAGGGCTGCTGTAACAAATTACCACAAACTAGGTGGCTTAAAACAGTAGAAATTTATTCTCTCACAGCTCTGGAGGCTCCAGTCCATCAAGGTGTCAGCAGGTTTGGTTCCTTCTGGGGGCTCTGAGGGAGAATCCATTCCATGCCTCTCTCCTAGCTTCTGGTGGTTGCCAGAAACCCTTGGCGCTCCCTGATCTGTGGCTCCATCTCTCATCTCGAGATCCTAATTTAATCATATCCACAAAGACCCTATATCCAAGTACGGTCACATTCACAGGTACCAGGTGTTAGGTCTCGGACATATCTTTTTGGAGGACACTATTCAACCCACTATGGTGGGGTGTGATGACACTGGGGTGTGAATGAAAAACGTATTTCATGAAAAAGTTGGTTTTTAAAGTTAATTTTAATGATCTCATTGAGGAGTGTGACAAGCTATCCACACAGACGTGTTTGTCAGACGGTTGGAAACATGTCTCAGGAGTAAGAGTGAAGCTGGAGATACCAATCTGGAAGCCATGGAAACCATGGAGAAGAGGGTTAGAGGTTTCCTTCTAGCTATGAGTTTCTGTGACTTCAAGTTTAAAGTGAATGAGGTGGGGAAGAGAGGGGGCTAGTTAGTAAGAGAGGACAAGATATTCTGATGAATTGTCCGAGGTTGATTTCTTATAGACAGTCAGCCCTTTGTATCCACAGGTTCCGCATCCGTGGATATGGAAGGAGGGCCTACTAAGGGACTTGAGCATCTGCGGATTTTGCTATCCTTGGGGGTTCTGGAACCAGTCCCCCACGGATACCAAGGGAGACTGTACTTCAAGTCATTTGTGCCATTTCTAAGTTGATTCTCAGGAAGTCTTTACCCTTAAACAGCCTCAGAGTACTGAGACAAAGCTCCAGGATTCACAGAATTCCAAAGGCTTTGTTCTGGGAGCTTCTTTTAGAACCTAGAGCTGTCTTCAGTTTGCCTGCCCCAGGTGATAGCTTTGGGTAATAGTAGAGCAGATTTGTTCATTTGACTGTTCTGTAGGTTACTGCTCAGCTCCCCTCAAGCTGGAGGTGAATTCCCTTGTTTGGTGCATCTGAGTGTGCAGTGGAGGCAGAAACATAAGAGCCACAATCCATGTGGTCATTTACAGACATCCCACCAAAGTCTTTATCTCATACTCCTTCCTTTTTTTCCTCTCTTCTTCCCATCCATCTAGCCTTTGTGGGGTACTTACTATTACCATGCTAAGGCAGTGGGAATGAAAATATGAATAAGATGCAGTGTGTGTCCCTAAGAAATTCACAGGCTGCGAGGGGACCAGATCCAAAACTAGACAATTCTGATGCAATTTGATAACTTTAATGATGGAGATAATAATAATAATTACCATTTATTGTCATCCCTCCTGTGTGTCAGGCATTGTAAGAAACAAGCATTATCTCATATAATCCTTACAAAACTCCCATTTTATAAATGAGAAAACTGAGGCTGTGGAGGATTAAGTTGCCCAGTTAATAAGTATCAGGCCTGAGGCTTGAAACCATGTTTGTTGAATTCCAAAGTCCATCCTTTAACTCTTGTGTTCAGGAGCCCAGAGGGAGGAGCCCCATCCAGCTGAGCAGACAGGAAACTTGTCATTGGTCTGTGGAATCTTTTATAAATTGCAGAGTCACAGGGTTTCAGCGGGGCACACAACCAGAGTACAAATGTTATCTTCTCTCCTTTCTGGCCTTCACCTTTGTCCTCGTTCTCCCTGTTGACCTGATGTGGGTGACTTTCATGTGGGTGGACAGATTTATTTACCTTTTTGCTCTCTGTTTTTTTATTGACCCTTTTGGCATCCGTTTGCCCTTTTAAGGACCATTTCAGGGCCGAAGCCCTGTCCAGACCGCTGGACCTGTGGAGATTCCTCCACACACTGAGATACATCCCTGAGTTTCTGAACAGCAGCTGTTTCTGGGATGGGGACTGTTCTCAATAAATTAGAATAAATAAGAAAGCCATGGCAACGTGCAGGACTGACCAGGGCCTTCATCGATCACTTAAAACGCACTTTCTTCCGTGGCTATTTCTTGCCTTGGCATTCATCATGTAGCAGAAGGCCACGATTGATTCTCCATCACATGAATCTTACAAATGTGAGGGGACTGTAATTAACACACCGACATTGCTTCCATCAGAAAGTCTCAAATTGCAGATCCAGCACTGCTTGATGATAAATGTCTCCTTTCCTGCAGTGCTGCCCTCCCACAGATCCAGAGCTCTCGTGATGTGTGCATGGACTGAGGGCCGCTGGCCACTAGAATGCCCCTGAGACCTCACTTATGGGACTCTCCTCTCTGGGGACATTCCTAGGGGGAGAGGAATGAACATACCTCAGCCTCTACTCTATCCAGGACCAGTCACCGGCGCTCCCAGGAGTAAGAGGAGTGGATGCTTCCCTGCTCTCAGGGTAGTCCAAGGAGAGCACATTAAAGGCTCTGTGGGTTCCAAGAAGAGTAGAGTTATTTTATTGTGAGGGGGGAAGGTGGGACTTCCTGGAGAAGGCAGTGTTTGGGACAGGCGTTGAAGGCCAAACTGAGGGAAGTGGGTGTTCTTGGTGGAAGTTACAATATGTTAGACCAGCGAGGTGAGAAAGTGGGGCACCCCTTCAGCAAACATCCTGCAACCCAGTCTAGCTGGTGCCGGGTATGTTCAGGTGAGCAATTGGAAGGGAGGAGAAAACAAGTAGATTGGTACTATGCTGTAGACGGAATGTCTGTGTCCCCCCAAATTCGTATGTTGAGATCCTAACCCTGATGTGATGGTATTAGGAAGTGGATCCTTGGGAGGTGATTAGGTCTCGAGGGTGGAGCCCCCATTAATAAGATTAGTGCCCTTGTAAAAGAGACCCCAGAGAGCTCCCTTGCCGCTTCTGCTGTGTGAGGACACAGCAAGAAGACAGTCATCTATGAACCAGGAGGAGGGCTTTCACCACACACTGAATCTGCCGGCACCTTGATCTCAGACTTCCCAGCCTCCAGAGCCGTGAGAAATAAATTCATGTGTTTATGAGCCCCCCAGTCTATGGTATTCTGTTGTAGCAGCCTGAGTGGACTAAGACAAACTGACATACTCTTACTCAGTTCCTTCCTATAGTGCTAGTCCCCTCAGGGACTGTGTTGCGGAAGGATCTTTATTATTTCTGAGCAGTTGCCCCTGGTGAGCCCCTGCCTCAGAGATGGCTATCTTTCTTACACTGTTTCTATAACAGCTTTCAGGTCCAAGGACTTTCAATTTCTGGAAAAGACAGATTGGATTAAAATTTTTCCTTTATGCCCTAAGAAATCATGGACCCAGGAGACCCCAGCCAGTAGAGTAGGATCCACGGAAGGATCTTGAAGCCCTTTGCCACCTGCCCCAAACCCCCCCCCACCCCGTTTTTAGTGTCTGGAAATGCTCCTGGATGAGGGATTTGGGTAAGAAGGAAAGGGGTTGGGGAGATGAGGGATCCAGACCCTGAGTTTCCAGCAAGAATCTCTTCCCCATTCCCTTGGGACCTCTGTTTTGTACGTTAGCATCTCTTAGCCCAGTTTCCCAAAGAAGGGACCCAATATCTGTGGAACTGATGAAGCAAGTTCAGGTCAGAGAACTGTCCGATTGTGCACAAGCCAGAGACCTGGAAATGGCCAAAGAACTGTGTGTAGATTAGGCAATTAAAGGTAACAGTGCTCCCGTGAGGTGGAAAGACCTGGTCATTAGCACAAAGGGTGTGTGTCCCAGCTCTTAAACAAAGGGGACCGTGCTGCCCTGTACTTAGGGAGACCATCCACGGGCAATGTCATGGTCTGTAGTAATTTAGGCCCACAACAAAGGAGTGGGTTTTGAAGTTACCGCAGCAATATGAGATGCACGAATGGAACAGCTTTTGGCTTTTCCATTTGGCTTCTTGGCCTCCTTGGAATCTTTCTCTTCTTGCCACCTTCAGCCCCCAGCTTAGCCCTGTACCAGCCCTCCCCCACTCCCTGAAAGGGATTGTTACAAGTCATACATTCTCATTGTAGGAATTTTGAAAAACATAAAAGGAAAGAAAGCAACATCCATAAACCCACCTCCCAGGGGGGACCACTATTAGCATATTGTATTTTATTTGAAGCTTTATTTTTTTTTTAAACATGTGTTTCAATATGGAAATTCAAATTAATGTGCTTCTAATGAAACTTGGGCTGGGTGGGACAGAGACTGGGGGATTCTTGCTTTTAGTCAGATTGGGGGGAGTATGGTTTCCAAGATTTCTATAGACTCCTTCATTTTCCTTTCTTGATTGTTTTAGGGAGTGGCTGAGGCCGAACTGGAGCAGAACCTGAGTCGGACTTTCAAAAGCATGTTCAGAACAAGTGATGAGGTGAGGGGGGCAAGGGGGCAGGAGGGGTCTGGGTGTGCAGGAATGGGGAGCTGCAGAGGTGAGGTTCTCTGGATAGCTTCCCTGGGAGGGTAGGGGAGAGGACTGGGGTGTCACAGGGTCTGGGGATGAGCAACTTGGCCTTCTTTTCTTTGACTTCTGTAGTCAGGATAAGTAGGGTCCTCACTCTACTGGTCTCCTCATTAATGGGGAAAGGTCACATCCTCACTGTCACACACCAGTGGGGCTTCAAAACTGAGATCAAAGAATGATTATAGTAGCAACAGTTTAGAAATTATATCATCACTACCATTACCATTTTAATATACACAATTGTTTACCCAAGTCCAAAACTGGTTGATATCTCTAACCCTCTTCTTGAACAACCAAAGGAGGTTAGACTGCTCTATCTCCGTAACCCCGCCTCCTGTCATGTGTTAGCTGTCACTGTCACCACTGTGGTTTGTACAGTCAGTGATGCACAGACTTCCCCGGGGTTGCCTCTTCTTTTCCTGATCGCTCCTGGCATCTCACTCCTTTACACTGAGTTCAATTTCTTTCTTCCTGAAGTGCTGTCCTTTGTAGTTCTCTCAACAGGAATCTGGTAGTAGTAAAGTCATAATTTTGTGTTCTGAAAATTTCTTTATTTTGCTTTCAGTCTTGAAGAAGAGTTTATCTGAATATAGAATTGTAGGTTGACAATTATTTTCCTTTAGAAGCTTCTGTCATTGCTTGTGAGAAATAGACCTCAGGTCCACCCTCTTGTGTATTATTTGTCTTTTAGCAGTGTCTGATCTGCAGAGGTCAAACCCATCTTTAAGGTTTTCTTTTTAATTTCAATCAACAGATTTTTTTTTTAATGTATGAAAGTTGTATTTGGTTCTTTTTCAAATAATTCTGATCTCTTTTGATGGAATGTTTTGATGGAATGTCCACTCTTGTTTTTCCATTCCTTCTTTTATGTCTTCAATCATTTTAAGCATATTCATTTTTCATTCTCTTTCTTTCTCTCACTGCAAATTCTGTTATTTGATATTCTTGGAGAGTCTTATTTTACTGTTTGTTATGTTTGCTGTCTCTTGCAGTGGGGCCCTGGGGGGGCGGTGTGTGTGTGTGAGAGAGAGAGAGAGAGAGAGGGAGGGAGGGAGAGTGTGTTTTGTAATTTGGGTTTGTGAGCTCATCTTCAGCAGCACTTAGCCTGCACCAGTCTGCTTCAGTTGGGGTGGAGGCAAGGCCCTCCCGAGTGCTTGAGCAAGTGCTGCTCTGCCAGGCTTCCTGGTGGCATTACCAGCCCAGGCTCACTTTTGCTGTTCTTATTTACTTTGCATCTTGGGGGTTCCAGATCATGCAGATAGTGTAACTTCAAACCCAAACACTTTGAAGGCAGGCTTGTAGCTATGAATTCCTAAGGGAGCTTTTTTTGGTTTCCTCTTAGTACCAAACTGAGTGGACCAACTCCTTTGACATCTCTTTGTTATGACAGCTGGATTTTTTCTAGTCAACCTTTTAACTGAGAACCCCAGATTTACTGGATTTACTGTGGAGGGAGGGGGATTATCTCATTTTTAAATTCCCATCTGCCATAACCCTAAGGTCTCATCCCTTGTTCCCATTGGTGGAAACACCAAAGTCCTTACGTTCCCGAGAACTGCAAGCACCCAGGACAGCCTTGGCCTGGGGCTTTGGTTACCAGCTGCCCCTGCTCTGACCCCTGAGGACTTGCCTAGCTCTCCTGGCATGAGCATGTTTGTGTAATCTGTGGTATTTGTAGGTCTTCTATGGTGATGGGGTGTTCAGCTGACCTGTTTTAGCCTATTTCCTTTACTTCACCCCTAACGTCATTGCTAATTTTTCTCCCTACAGGGTTTTATCCCCACGAGCAGAGTCTGTGAAATGGGTAAGAGACATTCCTAGGAGTGGGGGGAGAGAGGAGGGCCATGGCGGGAACCAGCTGAACATTAACTGAGAGTGCCTCCATCTGACTACTGACTGCTGCCTGCCCTGAACTATGACTTCCTTAACAAGTGCTGGGGAACAGCACTCGCCCTCATCCTGGGCTGACCACACGGCCTCAGGTTCCTTCTCCCCAGGGAGCTTTGGATTCAAGATCTTAAACAGTAAGAGCCTGGAGGGATCTTAGAGCTCATTGGGGCAATCCCACCCTCTACTGACAAGGACCAAGACCCAGGATAAGAACTGACCTCTGCAGGGTCGCCTGGTACACACAGAGCAGGAGTCAGGCTAGTCCCCAGCCTGGGTCTCCTCTGTCATAGTCCCCTGGCCTTTCCTCCATCCCATCTCCACGTTCCGATCATTTCCAGTTCCATCACATGAGACCACCCTCGTGCTCCCTCCTGGGTTGGACATAAGTGAGAGTCAGAGCCGAGAGCAGATTGGAGCTCATCCCCATGGCTCCAGATACAGCACTGCTCCCCCAGAACCTACATTTGCCCCAGCACTGTGGCCTTGCCGTTATTCACTTGTATTTTTATTAATAATGATGATCACTACCGCTTGTTCGAGCACTAACTGTGTGCATCAAATGCCAGCCGAGCCCACTTAGCTATATTATTTATAATCCTCACGAGATCCCTGAAGATCCCATTATTACCTCTCTTCTACAGATGAGGAAATGGGTCTAGAAGAACTAAGGAACTTGCCCAGAGTGGCGAGGCCGGGGTTAGACTCTGCCGACCTTAAAGGCTGTCCCCTCTCCCTGGTCAAGGACACCTCTCCCTGCTCCGTCCCTACCTTTACTCGTCCACACAGTCCCTCGTTCCTGCCTTCACTCCTCTAACATCTTGAGCGCATACTGGGGAGAGGCAGGGGCAGATATCCCAACGCACAAAGCAGAGTCGCTGCCCTCAGGGAGCCCACGGTCTCTTGGGGTGAGGGGACAGACAGCAGTCATATGGGGAGGAGGGCAGGTCGGGGGCTGTCACTGAGGCTCCGAGGCAGCAGTGAGCCAGGCGCACAGCCTCAGGGGGGCTCAGAGTTGCTTCAGCCCGAGGAGGCATCCTCGTCACATGCCCCTTTGATACATCTCATGGAAGTCTGCCTCACCTGGCTCTGTACCTCCAAGGCTTTGAGAGCCTGAAAATGGTGAGCCAGCCCTGTTACAACACCAGCATCGATAGCCCTTGGGGCTGTCCCCTGTGAAATGGCAGTGGTCCCTGAGCTGTCACTTGTCACAAGGTCACCATCCAAGGGGACTGGGGACTGCCAGGACACAGTGTACACCCCTGGAAACAAGACAGGCTTCCCCACCAAGGACACTGTGTGAGGGTCCCTGAGCGTGCAGAAGGCAGTAGCGTGCATGCTCCCCGTCCCAGACAGTCTTCCAGGCTAAAGGAAAAGCGGGGCGTGTGCTTATGAAAATTCTGAGCATCTCAGTGGGGATATCTAAAGAGGGACATGATTAGTTAAGCTGTTTAGCAAAGGTGCAGTCTAGGGGAGAGGCAGCTGGAGGGCTGCAGGGCCTGCAGACAGTAAGGACGGGTGTCCTCCTGGAACTGCGCTGGGAGGTTTTGGAGGAGAGGGCGAGCATGATCTGTCCCAGATTTTGTCCTGGGAGTCAAGGCCTGTGTGTGTGATACCGCTGGCTCCAAAATGACATTGAGAGCACAGACTTGGAGCTTGAGAGGGGATGGGCTCCTCGTGGAAGAGGAGGAGAGAACAAACGGAGGAGCAGAGGCCTGTCTCTGGGAGTTCGGCTAGGACGTGAGCGACAATGAGGTACCTAACCCCGCTGGGAACCCTGGCCGGGGGTAGGAGAGGGAACAAGTGGCTTTCTGCAGGAGGACTCTTGGTGAGAACCCCAGAAGAGCCCAGCCTCAGCCACATCGTCACCGAGGAGGACATCCAGTTCTATGTGCAGCAGTTTAAGAAGTCTGGTTTCAGGTAAAGAGAAAGTGCCCCAAACACAGAAGGGAGGTGGTCGGCAAAGAGGGGCTCTTCTGCTCTCAGGGTGCCATAGCCCTGGTGAATGCTTGGCCAGCCTCTGCTTGAATGCCTCCAGTGTTAGGAGGCTCACCACCTTACAATGCTCTGCCTGCATAGCTCAGTTTGCTTTCCCTTATGCTTGTGGGTCCCCTCAGAGCAGACGTTTTTAACCTTTTTTCAGTCTTAGCCCCTGTGACAATCAGATAACAACTCTGGGTTCTTTCTTCAGAAAAACACAAAACCTCACATAAACTCAAAAATTGCATACATTTTCCAGGGAGCTATAGACCTCTCGGGTCTTTTTTCTTTCTTTGAGAGCAGCTTTGTTGAGCTCTGACTCACATACCATAGAATTCACCCGGTGAAAGTGTCCAGTTCAAGTTTTTAGTCTATTCACGGAGCTGTGCAGTCATCACCACAATCCATTTTAGAACCTTTCATCACCCCACAAAGAAGCTCCGTTCCCCTTAGCAGTCACCCTCCTTCCCCTCGGCCCCTGGTCCTAGGCAGTCTGCAGTCTTCTCTCCATGGGTCTGCCTGTTCCGGGTACTTCACACACGTGGAGAGCAGCCTGCTCCTCTGTGCCTGGCTTCTCTCACTCGGCACGCCGCTCTCGGGCTCACCCATGTTGTCGCAGGCATCAGTACTTATTCCCTTTTTCCGGATCTGTTTTCCAGCTGAGGTTCAGGGCCCCGCTCTGGAATCACTAATCGCTCTGACAGCCCCCTTTCTCCATGTCCCTTCGAATAGTTGAATATTGCAAACTTGGACCTTGGTGGTCTCTTCCAGGGCACGTGACCTGCTGCGGTTAGCCCCTCTCCATCCTCCTTTCCCTTCCGCCTCTCTTCACACCCCATCCTCCACCAGACCCAAGGGCACAGAGCCCAACAGTGGGTCTCGCCTTTGTGGGTCCAGGCCCAGGAGTTTGTGACGCGGCAGCCTGGGGCGCAATCGCCTGTGGCAGCAGCCCTTTAGGCCCAGCGTCTCCCACACCACAACCCACAACTCTTCCCCAAGCTTCTCCTTTTTTTCTTAAAGCAGAGGCAGTTTAGGATCTCAGACTTGGGGACAGATTTTCTCTGGAAGGGAGCGTGGAGAAACCTGATCCCACCTCCTCATACAGGAGGGAAGATGGGAAGTCCCACAAGGGCACGCTGCTTATCCAGGGTATTTCCAGGGCCCTTCTTTTCTCCAAGGGCACCAACCCCAACCCTGCCTGAGGATTGGGAGTGTTCGAGGTACAGCCCCAGAGCCACCCTTACCTGTCCAGAGGAGGCATCTCTGTACCACCTCCCGATGTCCCTGTTCAGTGGGTTCCCTGGGACAGGAAGTGGCCTCTGGATGGTGAGGGTGCTGTACCAATCCCCCCACCCTCTAAGGTGACAGCCCTCAGAGAATGTGGGGAGTCCTGCGTGTTCCAGAAGCCTACCTCAGAGGCCATCAGCCCCTCAGCCAAGCCCTGTGTGCCTGCTGGGAAGGCATGGCAAATGTGCCGGGCGGCGAGGCGTGAATCTGGGCTCTGTTCTCTTCCTCCTGCAGAAACCCCTGCTCTTCCTGGGATGACTGGCTCTGTGGAGAGCTGCTTCCTGGGGAGGCTGCAGCATAGTCATCTACTAAAAGCTTTCCTATTTCTATTCCCTGATCTGCACCCTCCAGAGGTCCCCTAAACTGGTATCGAAACATTGAAAAGAACTGGCAGTGGGGCTGCAAAGGCTCAGGACGCAAGGTGAGTGCTGGTTGAGTGTCGCTCCCCTCCCCCACGAGCCGCCCTGGGGCTTCCTGTAGGCCCAACTGTTGTGCCTTTGGGTCAGAGCTGGGGGTGGACAGACTGACCTGCTGGCTTCCTCCTTTCTATCCTTTCCCTCTGGGCTTTTGGAAGTGTCTCCACTCAAGGGTTTCCTCTTGGAACCTCTTTTCCGATGATTCTCTTAGAATGGTAGCGAGTGGTGTTGGGGGGAGGGCACTGGTCTCTCCAAGTGACTGCAGCATCCGTCCAGAAGGCCCAGGTCTCCTGTTGGTGCCCCAGGTCAAGGCAGAAGATGGTCCAGGGTAACTTCCAAAGGTGACAGGGATCATGGAGCCCCGGGTCCCAGAAGGAGCGTCAGGTGCTCCCAGAGAGACAAGGCTTTAGCCTCTGGCTGGGTCACCTTGGCCAAGTCAGTCTGAGTCTCAGTTTCCTCATTTGTCAAGCGCAAGATGGATTTCCAGTCTCTGCATCTGCACAGGGAGTCATGGGGTCCCTATTACATTCAAAACATTAAAAACCTGAAGGAAAGTTGCATTTTCGCGTTCCTCAGTTCACTTGGAGCCCTAGTTATCTCATGACTCACTTGACTGTGGACACCTCTGTGCCGGGCCCTGTGCTAGACCTTTGGGACACCAGGCCAACAAAACAGATGAGGTCCTCACCTCCTGGGGTTAGGTCTTGAGGCAGTAGGGCAGAGAATATAGTGGTTAAGAGCAGGCTGGGCAGCAAGTTGTCCAGGGATCTAATCCCTGTGTGACCTTGGGCAAGGCCCTTAACCACACTGTTCTCCTTGGCCACTTCTGTAATATGGAAATGGCAAGAAGAGTGCCTACCTCATAGAGCCATGTAAGGATAAAATGGATTAATGCACGTAAAACGCTTAGAACAGTGCCTAGCACCTAGTAATAGTTCAATTAATGCTCGTTATCCTTATTATCACTCTAATCTTGACTGACAGAAGTGACACAACTGCAGTTTGATAGGCAAATCTCTCAAAGCATGGAGGGACAGAATGACAAAGCCTTTGGGCAGGTGAACCCTGATGGTGCCAAAGTTGGGAAACCCCTTCTTCCGCAGTTACCTTCCAGACCTTCCTCCTCTCCCACCTCCTCCCATGCCCCCACCCCCATTTACATTTTGACTTGGAACATTCTAGAGTTTACACAACCCCATAGCAGCCTCAGGATGAGTTTCACCAAGGAAATCACTTTTGCACCTCCACTGATTCTTCATCGTTTGGAGGAGGGCGTGCCCTGCGAAACACATGGTTCTGCGTGTAGGTAAAAAATAGTGCAAGTTCCTTAACCAGGGAAAATTAAAGCTGTTTGAAAATTATAATGGTAGAGTGAGAACAAAGAGGGATAAATGGAGGCTTTCTCAACCTCGCAGTGCCCCATCGGTCAGTAGATAAAAGCAAAGTCATTTTTGCTGCCTCCGATGTCACGTTGATAACAGTGGTGGCTGACCCGTTCACTCTAGAATCTTGGCTGCCCTTTTTAAGCATTAATTTAATTCAAAGAAAATGAATATTGATCTCTGTTCAAGGGCATTTTTCCTCCTTTCTGGTGCCATCAATTCGGTTCCACGAATATCAGTCACGCAGAGTGGGCCAGCATGCATGTTCTTAGTTACACACACAGGCACACAAAACCCAGGTTGGTCACTGCACTGCTAAATCCGTCTATATTGGAAAAACCCAGCCTTTTCCTCCTGTGTGTCTGCTTTACTTTCACACAAAACACTTCACTTCTGACACTGCTGGTCCCCAGATGTATGGAGGTTTTCCCCCACCAAGGAATGCTCTGCGTCACCAGCTGGGTGTCCTAAATTTAACTCAATTATTAACTCAGTATCTACCCAGAGATAGCGTCAGATCCCACAGGTTAAGGGCTCAGTCCCAAAAGACTGCCCTCCCCACCGCCCCCAACTTCAGATGCCAATTGCAAGTCCAGGTTGTCACCTGTGCTTCTGACAATCAGCTATAAATCTGAGATTCCCACAACACCCTCCTCGGGTTCAATTAATTTGTTAGAGCAGCTCACAGAACTCAGGGAAACTCTTACTTAGGTTCACCACTTTATTAAAGGATATGATAGAGGATCCAGATGAAGAGATTCATAGGGTGAGATCTGGGAGGGTGGTCCCCAGTGCAGGAGTTTCTGTCCCCATGGAGTTGGGGTGTGTCACCCTTCTGGCGTGGATGTGTTCACCAACCTGGAAGCTCCCTGAACCTCATACTACTGGGATTTTCTGGATTTTATGGAGGTTTCCCCAGGTAGGCATGATCAATCATTACCTCCATTTCCAGCCCTTCTTCCCTCTCTGGAGGATGAGGGGTGGGGCTGAGAATTCCAAGCTTCTAATCATGCTTGGTCTTTCTGGTGACCAGCCCCCATCCAGGAGCCATCCAGAGTCACCTCAATAGAACAAGAGATGCTCCTAGTGCTCTTAGCACTTAGGAATTTATAAGGGCTTCGGGAGTTCTGTGCCAGGAACCAGGGGCAGAGACCACCATATAGATTTTCCGTTATCTCACAGCATCATTTTAGATCTCCAGTAATAGTGATGCCTCTTTCATGTAAAGCGTGGTGGAAACAAAGCCAGGACTGCAGTGCTGGTGCTGCAGGGAGTCTTGGGTGGAGGGGGAGTTAGTTGTGGAGGAAGCCACGAAGCGAAAAATGGAGTCCACCTCCCTGCCCCAAGGGCAGGAAGGCCTAAGTTCTGGAGAGGTGTAAGGTGCAAGAAAGGAACCGCTCTTCCCTCCTCCTGGGTTCTACTTCCTGGTCTCCATCCCCAGATCCTGATTCCCGCCCTGATGGTAACCGCGGAGAAGGACTTCGTGCTTGTTCCTGAGATGTCCAAGCACATGGAGGACTGGGTAAGGGAATGGTCCTCCTCTGGGGTCATCGGTGCTTCCTGGGAGAGGGCACAGGTGTCCCAGAGGAAAGATGGCAGCCGAGGACACAGAGTGGGGTGTTCAGTTGAAGCACTTGACAAAGGGCTTTGTCAGTTGCATCACTGTCACCTCTTGGGAGCAGCAGTCATGACTGATGCTTCCTTTCCCCTGCGCTGATGTAGTCTCTCATTCATTCATTTATTCACTCACTCATTCATTCATTTCGTGGGCTTTACTATGCACTTACATGACTTAGGACAGTGCTAGATACTGGGAGGTGAAGATGAATAAGATACAGACTCCACCCTATAGGGCCTCACTGTCCAGCAGTTAATCCCATGTGCAGGACAGGTGTGAAGAAAAGGGCACGGTTGGGAGCGAGGACTTCACAGAGGCGCTGACCGTTGCATCTGACCACTGAAGCTTGCCTGGCAGAGAGAGAGAGGGGAGAAGGAGACAGGGTGTTGAGGGGCGAGGAGCATGCAGGGCAGGGCACGCTCAGAGAATGGCAGGAGCTCGATGAGGCTGCGAGGTTTTGCTGAGCCTGCTGGGCCAGGCAGAGCTGCATGGACCCGTGGGCTTGAGACCACTGAAGCCCCGCGGGTTGGAAGCTCACTCTGCTAACAGTGCAGAGTTGGTAGGGACTGGGGAGGCCTGCAGCTGGGGTGCCCGTGGACTGGCTCGTTTATCCTGCGAGATGCTGAGAACCGTTGGTCTGCACTTGGCTGTGGCTTTGTTAGCATCGTCAGGCACAGTGGAGAGAGTGCGTTTAGTGGGATGCTGCCAAGGATGTGCTTCGTGGGCTCTGGAGCCAGCCAAGGAAGGGCTGCAGAGAGCTCTGAGAGCCCGCGGGGACTCCTCTTTGTTCTAACCCTGGGAGGTTTCTGTAGAAGTTCAAGTTCTACAGCTGGCCCTTTCCAGCCCTTGCACCTGCCTGCTAACCTCACTGAGGGTTCTTAGGCTTGGAAGGGGCAGCTCCTGCCTCAGAGTGGAAAGTGCATTTTTCCCAGCATTTTCCACATTCTGTCATGGTTGCCGCCCCTCAAGGCCTGTGTCCAGAGGGAACCCACATGTCCCTAGCTTCACGCTGCTGCTCCCTCTAGGTCCTTGGTGCTTGTTGCTGTGACCCACTGTGGGGTTCAGGTTCCAAAAGGGAGGCCCAACAGCCCTGCCCATAGACCACCAGGGAGGAGGGAGGCAGCCTGGAAAGGGGACACAGTCATGACCGATGGAGTGGTGAGAGCCAAACAATGACCAGGAATTTTCCAGGCAGCAAAGAGCCGAGGGTTAATGATTCTGCAGGGAGGCAGTTTGTTGAGATGAGTACGAAGCAGCCCTGAATTTGCATCTTAGCTCAGCCACTCTGTGTGGCCTTGGGCAGGTTACCTAACTTCTCTGAGCCTTCATATTATGCTATAGGATTGTGGTCAAGATTAATGAAGACAATACCTATAGAGCACCTAGCATGTAGTGGGAGAGCAATAAATGGTCTCTTTTGCTAAATAATGCAGTGTTTTTCTGGGGAGAATGAAATGGCCTCTCGGGAGCAGAGAGGAACGTGTCCCTCACAGGGGTCTCCACTGCTTGTTGCACTAACCTGAAACCAGACCTGTTTACATTCTGCTATTTACTTTTCTGGGGTTTTCTTGCAGATCCCCCACCTGAAAAGGGGCCACATTAAGGATTGTGGACACTGGACACAGATGGAGAAGTAAGGAGATGGGGTGGGGGGTTCCTGGTGGGGGAGATCCCTGTTCTCCTTCAGTAAAGGCTTTCCCGGCTTAGCCATCCACTGCGTCACCTCTGCCTTAGAGTGAGGCGAGGGGATGCAGACAGGTGTGAACTGCCTTTTACTTCCTTTCCAGGCCCACCGAGTTGAACCAGATCCTCACTGAATGGCTGGAAACTGATGCCAGGGACCCACTGGTGGTCTCGAAGCTTTAGGGTGTGACGTGTGCCAGCCCCTGGCAGGCGTTGAGTGCTCTCATCTGCTGGGATGCTGCTCTTGGTGCCCAGATGGGGCCTTACCAGCCTCTCTCACAACCAGCAGCATTGTTCTGAAGCGGTTTGCAACAGAGTGATTTTCTTTAAATGGAGTGAGTCAAATTTGACATGATTTTAGATACAGGAAAAATCATGTGTTATTAATTCTCTGGCTATAAATGCATCACTTTATCTCTAAGAATGATTCGTGTTCTCTGGGGGACAGGTTGGGACAGCCGGGGAGTGATTTCTCTTTGACTAACCAATTGATAGTTTTGCAGCAAAATCAGCAGTTAATTTTGAAGCATTTTAGCAGGGATTGGAACTCCTTTGTTCAATAAAGCTAAGACAACCGTGAACTGCTGTTTGTGTTCTTGGGAGGAAGGCAGAGTCATTGTTCTAAGAACCTGTCACATTTGAATGAGCACATTTCCCGTGGCTCTTGGGTCTATGAGGCACTGTGTGGTCTAGACCAGGGCTGTCCAGCAGAACTTTCTGAGATGCTAGAAATGGTCTGTTCTGTGCTATCAGACAGAGTAGCCACTAGCTGCACGTAGCCACATGCTCTTTCTCCCTGCTGCCTGAGCACAGCATGCTCTCATCCATATGCACACCTCCCTCGCTGCGCTTTCTGCAAGGAAAGCTTGGGGAGGAGGTGTTCTCTTCAAGCTGAATTATGAAATATGACTAATTCAAATTAACCAGGCAAAAAAGGTATGTGTGTCCATGTATCAAAAGCAAGGGGAAGGTTAGAAATGTTAGCAGCTTCATTATTAAGTGCCCCTGTGTGCCTGGAGCCTTACATACACCATCTCTTATCCTTCCCATTTAACAGATGGGGAAACTGAGGTTCAGATAATTTGCCTAAGGTCATTTGGCTGGTTGGGGGCAGAGCCTGGATTCAGACACATGCCTTGGGGTTCCAAAGGCTGAGCTGCTTCTACCAAAAATCTCCTTTCTAAACTGGGGTCAGACTACCTAGGTTAGACTCCTGGTTTGCCACTTACCACTGTGTGACCTCAAGAAAGGGCTTCCTGTGCCTCAGTTTCCTCACCTATAAAGGGGACATTAATAGTACCAAACTCACAGGTGCTTGTGAGTATTAGATGAGTTAATATATTCAGGGCCCTAGGATGGTGTCGGGCTCAGAGGAAGAGCTACAGAAGTGTTAGCTATAAGATTTCCAGTTTATTCTGGGACAAGGCTGTGAGGGCTTTAAATTTCCAGCCACACCACCACCACCTCCTTCCTTTTGGATCTGAGAATTAAAGGGCTCATTTAAAAGGTGAATATATGACCTGGGGAAATGACTACATAAGCCAAATAACATTATTTTACTACCTGAATATGTCCAAGCTCATTTGTATGGAGAGGTTGGAGGAAAGGAAAGAAGAATCTTAGAACATCCTTCATTAGAGGAAGCAGAAGTTGGCCAACCTGCCTGCTCTGGTTGTCTCAGGTTCAGTATTCTATCCAGCAATTCCCATAAACCATCAAAAGTGCCTCTGATGTGTACGGTAATGGATGGTAATTAGACTTTGGCTGGTGAACATGATGTAGTCTACACAGAAGTCAAAACATGATGATGTACACCTGAAATAATGTTATAAACCAGTGTTACCTCAACAACAACAAAAAATGCCTCAGAAATTCTGCTCTTCAGGCAAATAAGGGTCCCATGAATCAAGTCCATAGCATTGCAACAAAAATATAACTAGTCACACAAGATTAAGGGTCATAAAGGAAGCTCGACTGGAAAAGGTCTCTAGGTTTCAAGAAAACACTAGGAATGTCCAGAGCTGTTTCCCGGTCTGCTCTGGGGAGCTTCCGGCCACAGGTCAACTCTGCAGTTGTGGCAGAAAGGGGGTTGACTGTAATAGGACAGGGGTGATCTTCAGATTCCATTTTAAGTACAACTTGCTGGGAGTGTGTGCAAATTGATTTAATTATAAAATGTTATTTTTCTTTCATGACTACAAAAGACATAAATAACAGATGTATTCATCTCTGCCGAGGGAAATAGCCTGTTTCAAGAAGCATGGCAAACTCATGTTCACTCTTACAGCCACGCACCAGTGGGGTCCTGGAGCTCTCCTGAGGGGGCTGAGATTACTCACTCGTTCTGTCCTCACGCTTAGTGTCTGTCGACTAGCAGTGTCCCAAGGTTTCCAGGAGAAATGTCTTCTAAAAGTGAGTCTGTTAGAATAGATGGGACAAAGCTGCTTCTGTCTCTCTTGGGGTGTAATGAATCCATGGTTTCAGGCCTTGAAGTATTGTTTCCATACTGTTCACACCAGCATTACCATGAGCACAAATTAAAAGCAAACAATGGTTAAAATATCTAAGTTGGAAGCTCAAAGATTTTTGCATCAGGAATTGGGTGGGAAATGTCATGCTTCACTGTTCAAAGGAATCCTTTCTGCCACAAATGACAAAATATTTTCTTATCTTAGTTCTTGTAGAAGTTTCTCCCAAGTGTTGGCTACTGCACCCAATTTTTTTTTTCTGAGAAAGATTTACCCTGAGCTAACATCTGTTGCCAGTCTTCCTTTTGTTGCTTGCGGTAGATTTGCTCTGAGCTGATATCTGTGCCAGTCTTCCTCTATTTTGTACATGGGTTGCTGCCACAGCATGGCCACCAATGAATGGTGTAGATCTGTGCCCAGGATCTGAACCCAGGCCTCAGAAGCAGAGCACACCGAACTTAACCACTCGACCATGGGGCCAGCCCCTGCACCCAATTATTAATTTTCTCCCTTAAGCTACAAGGCCCTTGGGATCAGAAGCTCCCTGTCTAGGTGATTCATCCTTGATCCTAATCCAGCACATGCCTGGCATTTTGTAGATGCTCATTAGATGTTTGCTGAATAAATCAGAGAATGTATGCATAAATGAAAGAAGGAAGAAATGAGTTACTTTCAAATTCTTGATTTTGATGTCCTACTGGGTGAGATGATGGCCAATTGCATGACTAGTTTTCACTATTCCAAGGCTTGGTGGATCTCTTATTAAGACTGTTGGCTTATCTGCTGAGAGAAGTAAATTCAGAAGGAGACATCCAGATTGTAGACATCACCAAATCTTCGCCAGGATTCGTTGGATAAACTGCAGCAGTGCATCAGTGGGTTTCTGCTGCGTAAAAGAAATTCAGTAATTATTTTAATAACACAGCTGAGGTAGTTAAGGTTACTGTAGATGTTCACAGCTTTTGTATTATGAGGTATGAGTGGAATCATTTTGTCAGTTTACCTAAATCCGTTTTATCATATTTAAATACAGGGTTTTGAGGCTGGTATCTGCTTTTGAAAGAATATCAATGATGTTTCTACTCCTGTAAGCCCACTTCTCTATTGTGGTAAAATATACATAACATAAAATTTACCATTTTAACTATTTTTAAGTATAGAATTCAGTGGCATTAGTATATTCACATTGTTGTGTAACCATCACCACCATCCATCTCCAAAACCTTTTTGTCTTCCCAAACAGCAGTTCTGTCCCCATTAAACACTAACTCCTCCTTTCCTCTCTCTCTCCAGCCTGCAGCAACCACCATTCTACTTTCTGTCTCTATGAATTTGACTGTTCTAGATACCTCATACAAGTGGAATCATAATGTATTTGTCTTTTGGTGACTGGCTTATTTCACTTAGTATCATGTCCCCAAGGTTCATCCATATTGTAGCATGTGTCAGAATTTCCATCCTTTTTAAGGCTGAATAATATTCCATTGTGTGTATATACCATAGGGTTGCTCCTACCTTTTGGCTATTGAGAGTAATGCTGCTATGAACACGGGTGTACAAATATGTCATCGAGTCCCTCCTTCCAGTTATAAACTGGGTATAAACTCAGAAATGGAGTGGCTGGATCATGTGGTAATTCTATGTTTAATTTTTTGAGGAACCACTATATTTCCATAGTGGCTGCACCATTTTACATTCCCACCAGCAATGTACAAGGGTTCCAGTTTCTCCACATCATCACCAACAGCTGTTATTTTCTGGGTTTCTTGATATTAGCCATTCTAATGGGTGTCCAGTGGTATCTCATTATGATTTTGATTTGCATTTGGCTGATGACTAATTATGGGGAGCATCTTTTCATGTGCTTATTGGCCATTTCTGTATCTTCTTTGTAGAAATGTCTGTTCAAGTTCTTTGCCCATTTAAATCAGGCTGTTTGGTTTTTGGTTGTTGAGTTGCAGGAGTTCTTTATATATTCTGGATAGTAATCGCTTATAACATATATGATTTGCAAATATTTTCTCCCATTCAGTGGGTTGTAAGCTCACTTTTTAATAGATTAAAAATAACTTCCATGTTTAAAAGGCCCTAGGTTGGGACCTAACTTCTGTTTCTTATGCAGTTCATCACTGTTTTCCATGACGCTAGTGCCAAAATGGAAGGGCAGAGTGGTCAGCATTGCCCCCCCACCCCCGCACGACTATTTGTCTTGTATCAGAATTTCAAAGACAGAAACAATTCTTTGTTTATGCAACTCAAAGTAAAATTCCAGAGAAAACCCCAAGGAGTGGTCTTTGTTGCCATTTGAATAGATGGAGAGGATGGGTATTTGGTCATTGCCTCCATCGATTATGCTGGATTCAGATGGAAAAAGACCTCTGAGAGGCAGGGGATGTTTTAGACAGTGCCATCCCACCTTGTCTTATGTGTTGCATGAACTTTATGCCCTACATCGTTTTTTTTTTTTTTTTTTGTGAGGAAGACCAGCCCTGAGCTAACATCCGTTGCTAATCTTCCTCTTTTTGCTGAGGAAGACTGGCCCTGGGCTAACATCCGTGCCCATCTTCCTCCACTTTATATGGGACGCCGCCACGGCGTGGCTGACAAGCAGTGTGTCGGCAGGCGCCCGGGATCCGAACCCGCGAACCCGGGGCTGCCAAGCGCGAACTAAACCGCTGCGCCACCGGGCGGCACCCCTACATCGTATTTTAAAGAGAGTGAGCTGGCTGAGTGGGACAAGGAAGTAATATCTGCAGATCAGAAATCGTTAAACACTCCTCCAAATGTTCAGTGTTTCAGAGAAATGTGTGAAGTTCCCGTGTACAAATTGTATATGGAGGAGCTCATTCTCACCGATTAACAAGTACGGGAGGGGAAAAGGTCAAAAACAAGCTTCAGCAACCGCCGACATGGTAACATTAATTTCCCTTGCCAATAAATGTTTGAAAAAGTTAAGACTCAGCAATTATTGAACAAGCCAAGTCCTTGAGAGAAGAAGAAATAAGTAATAAACCGCTGACCTCAACCACGGGATGGTGGCAACGCAGATTGAATTAACTGATACACACTGTTTTCGCTGATTTTTATATTTCTTTTCATGTCATTTTTTTTTTGGATAAAGGCAGTTTATTCAATTGATGTGACTAGCTTGGGGGGTGCAGAGTAGGAAGCATTCCTTCCAAGGCCGTAGCAGGGGTGAGGAAGGAAAACCTGGTGCAGGACTCCGGGCTCTGGGGAATCTCAGCAGGGGAGGGAAGGGCGCCCTGGGGCGCTTCTGGGGTACAGCCCAGGGCAGCCAACACCCAGATTCCGGAATGTCCCTACTCAGAGTACGTTCACCAAAAGGAGAAAACTTGGTCCAGCTGTAGTTGAAAGGGGCATTGGGGGGAGGGGGGAGCAGGACATACTTTGCCTGAAGTTGTGGGGACAGGGCTTGAGGGCGAGTGGGAAACAAGTTATTTATCTGGGGTGACACCAGGCTGTACCTCTGCACTCCCTTCCCTCCCCACCATGGGCCTCTGACCCCTTCCAGGACTTTGGGACCATGAGTGTGGAGAAGGGACAATAGCCAACCTGATTGTGCTTTCTCCATCCCTCAGCCCCAGAGTCCCCCCACTGACACCCCCCCCCAGCTCTGCCTTTCTCAGGCAGGGAGTCTGAGGTTCTGTGGGCAGGTCCCCTAGCTCTCTTCCGTCGGGCAGTGGAGCTGGCGGCCATGGTGAGCACAGGCCCTGCCTCTTCCGTCAGGGACAGCCCCGGTGAAACAGGTGCAGAGGGAGGAGGCCTGCTCTTCTCACACAGGCCTCAGTGGAGACCCCAGCCTCAGGGTCTTGCAGACCCCATGTCTTAGTCTGCTCAGGCTGCCGTAACACAGTCCCACAGGCCGGGCGGCTTCAACAACAGACATTTATTTCCTCACAGTTCCGGAGGCTGGAAGTCCAAGACCAAGCTGTCGCAGGGTTGGGTTCTCCTGAGGCATCTCTCCTTGGCTTGTAGATGGCCATCTTCTCCCTGTGTCCTATCAACCGAGGAAAAATCACTACAATTTAAACAGCAGATATTTATTTGGGCAATTAGAATTGCAATTTGGAGAGCACAAATTCAGGTAGAAACCCAAAGCATGTCCTGCTAGAGAGTAAAACTCAGGGGCTTTTAAAGGCAAAGAAGGGAGGTTGTGTTACAAAGAGTTTTAATTGGAGTTGGAGCAGAGAGCTAGTCTTGGCTACCCATGGATTGACTGTTGATTCTATCATCAGAAAGTCCACAGTTATTAGTCTTAGTGATCAGGATGTTCATTCTCCTAATTTCTCAAACAGTTGCTTGTAAGACAATTGCTGCCTTGGCCAAGTCCACAGGGTTGGCCCAGTCCAAGGCTCAGGACAGCAAGGCAGTTTCTCTGGAAAGGCAGCTCTGACTCCATTTAAAATGGCCCCACTCTAGGGGCTGGCCCAGTGGCGCACTGGTTGTGTTTGCACTTTGGCAGCCCAGGGTTCGCTGGTTCGGATCCCGGGCGCCTGCCGACGCACTGCTTGTCAGCCCTGCCGTGGCGGCGTCCCATATAAAGCAGAGGAAGATGGGCACAGATGTTAGCCCAGGGCCAGTCTTCCTCAGCAAAAAGAGGAGGATTGGCAACGGATGTTAGCTCAGGGCCGGTCTTCCTCACAAAAAAATTTAAAAAGTAAAATGGCTCCACTCTAGTCAATTTCACAGTCCTCACGTGGTCTTACCTGTGTGTGTGTCTGTGTTCTAAGCTCCTCTTACAGGACATTAGTCATATTGGATCAGGGCCCATCCTAGTGACCTCATTTTTAACTTAATTACCTCTTTAAAGCCCCTGTCTCCTAATATAGTCACATTCTGAGGTACTGGGGGCTAGGACTTCAACACAGCAGTTTGGGGGACACAATTCAACCCCATAACACGTCGGTTGCAGCTCTTCCCGCAAGTTGGCTGTGTTCTGTGATCCGAGCTCCACAGACTACTCGCCTGTCTCTGGGACTCCCCTTTCTGTGACTGAGCTGCTGCTAAGCCATCATAAACGGCAGCACCTCCACTGCTGGGATTTCCCTGTGGTGAGCACGTGGCTGCCACCCTCTCCTCCTGTGTACATTTGCAGTTGGGGGGTGCGATCCTGCACACACATGCACATGTACTCGGCAGCTGGTAGAAATCCTGGTTTGGGGGACACAGTGTGACTCTGACCGCCCAGTTCCGGGACTTCTCATGTGTGTATCTGAGCCCACACTCCACTCTGGCCCGGCCTTTCCTCCTCCCAAACTCCAGAGCTGTTGGTCACACTTCCCACTAGACACCAGCTCTTGGCTTAGAAAGGTCTAATAAGCCGAGATGCTCAGTGACTTATTCGTTTGTTGCACAAACACATCAGGCTCTGGCTCTGTGCCAGGCACTGAGCTAAGGGATGATGATGTGGACACCAGTATCCCAGGGATCCTGACCCGTGAGCTGGTGGCTGATGCAAGAGTTTGCTGTCATTTCAAGCACCGGTTGCATCCCTCGTACAACTACTATAACCTTTATGTTGACCCAGAATTGGGCAAAAGTGCCCCTGCTTCACTGAGGAGAGAATGAGGTTCACGGAGGTTAACTGGCACAGCATGGTGAGGAACCCGGGTCCGCCTGCCCGGGAGCCTGGGGGAAGGAAGAGTTCTGCTAGAAGACTCTGCTTGTCCCCTGGCTACAGCCGCCAGTGTCCTATTCTGTCTCCCTACAGTAGCGGGCAGCTTGGTGTATTCATCCCCCCGGTCTGACAAAACACACGGATGCAGATCTCAGCTGCACAGGCTTGTCACCTGTGCCTTCCTGCAAGCAGGACACCAAGGGAGCCCCTGCATTAAGACCCCTGCAGGCCTCCCCATCACAGCCCCCCTGCCCTACGATATTAAGGACCTGGTTTTGAGGTTGGGGGGGTGGGGGTCCTCTGGCTCCAGAATCCTGAGAGTTGGGGTCAGAGCTGTTGGGGGCCAGGGCAGGCCACCCCAAAATATCCCGCAATAGCATGTTGATTATTTTGAATTGAAGTTACTTGAGAAGCAGAAAGGGCCTCTGGCGCTCCTGTTGCTGCTCCCCTGAAAGCAGGAAGTAATCCTCCCAGTGGAAGGTGCTCCGCCTGCATCCTCATCACCAGAGCTGGAGGGCAGGGCCAAGAAGCCTTGCTCACTCGCCACCTCAAGACTAACCGCCGCCTCAATTCCTCACCAACTGCGTACCTCCAACCTAACTTTCTTTGTCCTATCATTCCTCACAAATTGATTCTTTGCGTAAAAGACACATCTACTGTCTGCTTTGTTCACCCATCATCTTCACGCTCTTGCGTATGCACATAAGTAAATAGAGTTTTTCTCCTGTTAATCTGGTCTGGGGTCAATTTTACTGTTAGTCCAGACACAAGAACACGAGAAGGTAGAAAGGAGATTTTCCCCTGCCCCAACAGAGCTTAAGCAGCTTCCAGAACAGAGCAGCCACCCCTTAAACTCTGCGCTTCCACCTTGCTGCCTGAGCGGCCTGGGGAAGGGGGCAGGCCTGAGCCACTGTTTGTCTGGGTGGAGCCTGTTGCGACACTGTTTACCCACCTTTGCGGGGACCCAAAGCCCCTGGGTGTGCGACAGCTTCAGAGTCAGCCCTGAGCGCCGAGGTGGCTGTGCTGCCTGCTCGGGCCCCTTAGCTGCGCCTCTGCACCCCTCTGCCCAGTGCTCTGTTCCCGGAGGAAGTAGGAGTCAACCAAGGCCACCGACCCACTGCTGGAGCCATGGTAGGGCCACATGGCACGGCCGGTCAGCCCAGCCAGGCTGCATCCAGTCTGGGCCCATGAGCCAAGCATGGGAGGGCAAAATTAGGTCAAGCCTGGGGACAAGGGGAGGCCAAAGGGACCCTCCTGAATTGCACCTGTGGCTCTGAGCAGGGTGTTCGGGAAGGCCTGGGAGAGGAGGCCCGGGGGGGACTGCAGTGTCTTCACTTGGTTGCTGTGTGAGCTTGGGGAAGTTCACCTCTCTCAGACTGAAAATGAGAGTAATATTATCTATTTCGTGGCATTATTGCAAGGTCTAATTAAGATATGATATACAGAGGATCCCAGCACACAGCAGGTGTCCCACAAATGGGAGTCTTTCCCTAGGGCTCTGCGCCATGGCCTAGAGGCCAGAAAGGGCTGTGGAGACTCCTAGATGTGCCCCTTCCCTGGAGGAGAAGCCTGGTAGGAAAGCCGAAGGCCAGTTCTAGGTCCTTCTTGGGCCACCAGGCCAGCTCATGCAGCCCCTCCTCAGTCGCCCTACTCAGCCAAGTACACCTTCTGCCAGGTCCCCCAGGCAGGGGCCCCAAGTCCTGTGCTTTCAGGCTTCACCCCGACCCCTTTTAGCCCCTTCTCCTAAGAATGAGCAGAGTTTTCTGTGTGGTCTGCCCACCTGACCATGAGGGGTCAGGGGAGAGAGCAGCAGGAAGCCCACAAGTAGCTGTGCAGCTTCAGGGCTCCCGCTGTGTTCAATCTTCCCGCCAGCCCTGAGAGATGATTAGGGCAGAGAAGGAGCCCGGGCTTAGCACCATGGCCCCAGCCTCCCTCTCTACAATGTCGGGACAGCAGCACGGAGGTCAGGGCAGCCCCCGGTCACATATCTGTGGAGACGGCTTTTATCCTGTCACAGGTCCATGGGTATAAAGGTGTCAAGTTCCAAAACTGGGCCAGGACCTACGGCTGTTGCCCAGAGATGTACTATCAGCCCACGTCTGTGGAGGAGATCAAAGAGGTGAGTGTCCATCTCAGCACATCTCTGGATGGCCCAGCCCCTGGACCTCCAGCTCCACCCGGGCCCTAGAGACCAGGCCCTCCCAGAGAGGAGGCTGGGGGATGGACTTCCTGGGCCAAGACCACCCCCTCCCAGAACTGCTGGCCAGGCTAGAGCTCCGTGCAGTGGGCTCCTGGCCCTTCTTCCCCTGCTCCTCCTCCACATGGCTGCCACATCACCACCCACTCCCACCAACGACTGCCAGACTTTCATTTCCAGCTTAGACCTCTTCTCTCAGCTACAGACTCACATATGACTTCTCTCCTGTGTGTCTCAACGATGTCACAAACTTACATGCCCAAACCTGTGTTTATGACGTTTTGTTTGTTTGGTTGGTTTCACCTTCAACCTGTGTCTTCCCTCCTCGTGGATTCCCAGGCCTGATCTGAAGTATGTCCCCAATCTTCTCTATCTCAGCTCCTCTTTGTTGCCTTCATTGCATGTTCATAACTTGCAGTTATTTTGTTGACTTGAACGTTCTTGTGCTTTGTCTGTCTCCTGTCTGAGGACATAAGACCATGCTTGTCTTGTTTCCCATCTTATCCAGCACTGTGCCCGGCACACAGGAAACACTTAATAAATATTTATTAAATGAATGAATAAACACCACCCAACGTCTGCCCTTAAAATGCTTGCCCCTAAGACAGGCACACGTACAGCTAACTCCAGAGGGTGCAGATGCTCTTCCACCAGCACTAGTAGAGTACAGAAGAGGGAGAAATTCATCCGGAGTGTGTGTGCAAGTGTGTACACAAGTGTATGTGTGTGTGTGCACAGGTGTGAGGGCGCTTCGAGAGGACAGCAGTACAAACGACATAGTTACCACGATTGATCCTCTAACTCGGCACCACCTGCTTCATATCTACGGTCTCATCAATCCTCGGACCCCGCACGAGGTGGTGATTGTTATCCCCATTTCACAGATGAGCAAACTGAGGCTCAGAGAGGCTTTGTAATTTTCCCATGTAATAAGCATCAGAACAGGGATCCACACGAGGGACTGTCTGAGTTCAAAACCCCCAGCTTCTCATGCAGGAAAAGCTACACAAAGGAAAAGCGGTCATTGAGCTGGGCCCTGGAGGATGAGTAACAGTTCAGCAGGGTGCTGTGAGCAAGAGGAAGGAGGAGAACACCTGGGGCGCCATCAGATACGGCTTGCAGGGAGGCTGAGCAGGTGGAGGGTGGGAGAGGAAGACTGGGACGGCAGAGGGGCTTTGAATGGTTCAGCGGGCCTTGAGCACTGAGGCACCCACTTCGTTGGGAGCCAAGGGAAAAAGGTGGAGGTGTGCCAGGATCGCCATAGGCAGAGGACGCTCCTATGCCATGCCGGGCCCACACAGTTGTGACTAACGGGATGAGGCTATGGCAGGAGAGCGAGCAGAGTCAGGTGAAAATAAAAATAGGTTGTGTGTTCAAGGGGGCTTGAGGAAGACGATGTTAAACAGATTTCTTTGCTGTAGGACCTGTAGCCTTAAGCGTGCTGCATGTGTGGGGGGCGGCGAGGAGGCGGTGGAGACAGGTGCTTCGGGCATTTCCCAGTCTCTCTGCTCACAGGGCCCCTTGTGGTGTAAACTGTACGACTCGTGTTCCAGGGACCAGACGAGAGGGTGTTAGAGCAGGGATGTGAGAGTGAAAGGGAAAGAATGGACTCTCTTCGGTGACATCAGGCATTTATTTCTTCATTCAATGATCACTGGAGACTGCCTACTCCACTAGGCCTGGGGTAGACGTGGGGGGAACAAAGCCAAATTAAGCCACTGTCCCTGCCCCCAGGAGCCTTCCTTCCAGCCCGGGAGGCAGCTGAGGCCCATGTGGGCCACCATGAGGAGGCTGGACCTCACTCTGAGGCACCGGGGAGCCCTGGAGAAGCACGTGCGCAGGTTCGCCGTTAGAAGAGCTCCAGCTGCAGCAGGCACAGCGCACGGGAGCCCCCTTCAGGGTGTTTCCTTGGTTCCCCATCCCGCTCACGTCCCAGCCCTTCACTCTGGCTCTTCCCTACAGCGGCCTGCACAGCAGCCTCCAGCCAGGCAGGGGCCCCAGAGGCCTGGGGTGCATAGGGGTGCGTCCACCCGCTGCAGGCCCTGCATGCCCCCCGGCTGCCTCACAGAGCAGGGCCTGGGCGGGGCTGACTCAGGCGTCGCCTCGGCAGGTGCTGGCCCTGGCCAGGCAGCAGAACAAGCGGGTGAAGGTGGTGGGCGGCGGTCACTCGCCCTCGGACATCGCCTGCACTGATGGCTTCATGATCCACATGGGCAAGATGAACCGGGTCCTCCAGGTACCGGGTGCCCTCGCCTCCCCTCCTCTGCTGGCCCCAAGCCCGGCAGGCTCGGCCTCCATCCGGACCCAGGGCAGAAACTCTTAGCCTTTCTCCTCGGGCCTGATCCACTCCCTGTCCTGAGTACCACAGTGACACCCCAGTTCCTGGCCCACCCACGGTCACCCTCCCCAGAGCCCTCCCTGGGCTTGCTCAGCCCTCTTGTCTGGTCTGCGCCTCCCCTTGTGGCATGGAGAGGATGTCCACCCGCCTCTCCTGCTGGAGCCTCCTCTCCACTTCTCTAGAACAAAAACAGAAAGTCAGGGCCCCAAAGATGGACTCACAATGACAGATCCAGGAGGAGTTACACTTAACACTTTACAGATGGGGAAACTGAAGATCAGACAGGGCGAGTGACTTGCCTAGGGTCACACAGCTGATCAGCAGCAGAGCTGGGCACAGACTCAGGAGTCTGACACCAGCCCTATGCTGGGATACCGTCCATGCAATTCAGCCAGCACTTGGTGAGCACCCCCAGGTGCCTCTCAGGGAGTCAGGGTGCCAGCCAGGTGTGCCGCACGGGAGGAAGACTCCTGGTCTCACTTGACAGGGCCAGCTCCCCTGAGCTGTAATTTTTGCTAGATAACCTCCCCTCCACCCAGCCCTGCTAGCAGAGGTTCTGGATTTCTCTCTACAATTTCCTTATTTGCTCAGGCTGACGGTCTCCGTGTCATAGAAAATGTTCCGGTCAAGACATGAGTCATGGCAGTAATTAACTCTGATTGCTAATTAGTGAGGATTGGGCTCCAGCAATTGATGATGTGCTTGGGGTCAGTGGAACGAGCCTGTGCTTTGGAGTCACACAGATGTGGATTCTCGTCTCCTTTCTGCCATCCATGTTTGTGTGACCTTGGGCAAGTGACTTAAAGTCCCTGAACTCCAGTCTCCTCCCTGTGAAATGGAGAGAAAGTATTCCTCCCTCCCAGGGCTGCCATGAGATCTCAGGACACAGCACCTTCTCACCCCTGGCAGGCACCAAATGTGTGGCCTCCCCCCACCCCTCCCAGTTCTCGGTCAAGTCCTCCCAGGGAGAGAGGAAGTGGAGGATTTGAACTCCATCTAGCAAAGCCAAGGCCCTGCAGGAGTAGGCCCTGCTTAGTTGGTGACTTTGCACAACTCTGCAAGGATCCCCACCTTCCTAGGCTGGGTTGGGTTGGGGGTGGGGAAATGAAGTTGTAGCAGCGAGAAGCCCCATGTTCTAGTCCCAGCTCTGCCAGTGACCTTGGGCAAATCCCTTCTCTGCTCCTTCTTTCCTTCCCCTGTGAAAAGAAGAGGTAACAGAATATTCCCAGAGCTCCAGCACTCTAGGGTTCCGCCCATACACCATCTGGCTGCCTGCAGCAAGAGTGGCTCAAGCTGACCACAGGCTGGGACAGACACGCTCATACTTGTGGGAAGCCTGCCCACAGGGTGAGGGCCAGGCGATGGCCTAGCTCACCCCAGCCTGTGCTGGTGTCTTGCAGGTGGACACAGAGAAGAAGCAGGTGACCGTGGAGGCCGGTATCCTCCTGACTGACCTGCACCCACAGCTGGACAAGCATGGCCTGGCCTTGTCCAAGTAAGAGCCGCCTCCCCATTCCTGGGTGGGCCAGGGCTGCCCACCAGCCCCGCCCTGGCCTCAGCCAGACACTCAAGGATCTGGCAGGAGCCAGAGAGGAGCACTTCCCAGGGTGCACCCCCTTTCCCTGGACCACTGTTCTTCCCTTATAGAGTACCAAGTCTCCACATCTCCCAGGGTTTCAGGGGCTGTTGTGTGAGAATAGAAAGAAACAGGACAGAGATGAGCTGAGCTTTAAATAACAGTCTTGTACAGGGGTGCAAACCATGGATAAGTCTTTCTTAAAACTTGCAACAAACAACTGTAGGGACCTAAACAGAAGGATATGCAAAATAAGTGCTCAGAGGAGCAGAGGAGCGTGCTAATTGAGCTACAGGGCTTCCTGGTGGCTCAGCCATCCAAACATGGGTGTCAGTCATTGCTCAGGTGTAATAGCAGGGCGTTTCCATTGAAATAAGAGTCAAACACAGCCAAAGGAATGAATTTCTAATTGTGGGATTTCAACCATTAGAAACAGGTAACAGAGGTGTTTTGGACATTGGGATAGCAATCTGTTCAGAGCTGGAAATTGTACCCATGGAAGCCTGTGGTTGGACTTTAAGTGTGGGTGGTCCATTCACCCCTGCTTTTTCATCTCAGGCCCTGAGGTATCTCTACACCTTTTTACTCTGGAAACATTCTGTTCCTGCCTCTCCAAGGGTCACGGCAGCTCAAACATGTATGGAGTGCCTACCACATGCAGGCCTTGTTCAGGCCCTGGGGAGACAGAGATGAGTAAGACCCAGACCTCAGTCTCAAGGGGCTCCCAGCAAGGGGGTGGACAGATGCAGAAAGTGACGAGCATAATGCAGGGCAACAGGGTCAATGTCAGAGAAGTGTTCAGGCACCGTGGGGCTCTAAGGGGGCACAGTTTCAGCCTTGGCAGACAGGGGAATGTGTGAGGGGGTGGGAATCAGGGCAGGCTCCCTGTAGGAGGGGCCCCTGGGTTAAGTCCTAACATATGACTAGGTAAGAACCAGGAAAAAGAGAGAAGAGACGGGATTCAGGCAGAGGGAACATAGGAGCGAAAGCCTGGGGGAGAAAGGTGTGGGGCGTGCAGGGGTCTGTAAGCTAATAGTGGGGCAGAGACCGTGACCAATGACAACAGGAGGAGACGTGTCCTGTTAATTACGTGCATTAGCTCTGGGCCCCGAAGCATCTCTGTGCCCTGTGCGTAATGTGTCTCTGTCCTCCCTGGGGACCCCGTCCTCCTCAAGTGGCTGGCTGCGCGAGGCTCAGCTGCCACTCGAAGGGAATTAGGATGTGCATGTCCCAGGGGCCTGGGTCAGCAGCTCCAAGGATGCTGTGGGGCCATCAGGAGTGGCTGTGGCTGGAGGGCTGGAGGGAAGACCAGAGCTGTGTCGGGCCACGTGCTGCCACATGACACGCTCTCATGCCATCATCACACCAGCCTGCAAGGAGGGACTATAACCCCCATTTACGGAAGAAGAGACGGAGGTCTGAAGCAGAGGGGCTTCCCACAGTCACGCAGCTGGGGCTCGGGAGCACTCCACTGTGTGCTGGGCCGCACAAGGCAGGACAAGCGCCGTTCCCAAGAGGCCGGCCGGCGGCGTGGTGACGACCCCAGCTCCAGGAGCGGACAGCCTGGGCGCGATCCTGCTCCCACCTCCCTCTAGCTGTGCGTCAAGTTCCTTGACTGTCTGGACCTCAGAGTTCTCCTCTAGGAAACGGGTCTGTAGAATAGGGGTGCTCAGAGGACGGGGTGAGTTAGAGACGCCCCACGTAGTAAGTGCTCAGGGAATGTGACCTCTTGTCCGTTTTCCTGGCTCTGTCGAGGCCTCGCTCCAGACTCTGGAAGTGACCCTTCCCCTTCGCTTGTTATCTCCACCCTCTCAGGCCAGAGTCTAATCCTTCCTGCGAGCCCCTTCCCCCTGAGGGCCTTGCTTTTATCCAGCTTCTTTCTTTCCACGTGGTCACAAGTCTGTTTGCACGCCGCTCCTTAGTCTCCGAAAACTCCATGGAGAAGAGAAGACACATTGCAATTGGATTAACCGCCCCTTCGTGGGCCCTCAGGGGCTCTCGGTTTTTCACTATTCAGCACGGTGCCGTAGTAAACATCCTCATGCTTTTGCCTTTCCACGTGCTGGAGTATTTCCTCGGGGCAGGGTTTTCTGCTATTTTCAGAAGGGGCGATGCCACCAAGCAACCCAACTAATGGGGACAAAGAGACAAGAGTAGACCCAAGGGGAGGGCGGGTAGGAGGAGGCTGGAAGAGCCTCAGCGTCTCGTCCTGTTCTGCAGGGTGGCCCCCAGGTCTCATTGCCCTCGCAGGAGGGTCTGAGGCTACATTTGCTAATTATTGTCAGCCTGCTGAAAGCAGAGCCGCCGGTGTCCCCCGCTTGCATCTTTGGGAGCCAGGCCTGCCCGCCTCGGGGGCCCTGGGTCTGCGCTGAGGGCCAGGGTCACGCCAGAGCCGTGCCCTCCCGTTCTGTCTGCGAGGCCGTGCACACGCCGCTTCTCCTTGCCGAGCCCGTCTCGAGTGTGAGCTGAGACACTCCTGTGCGGCGTGTGAAGCTCCCATCACCTTGGCTCCAGGGGGCCTTCGGTAAATGTGGGTTTCCTCCTCCTTTATGCTGGGCCAGGGCCTCCTCAGAGACAGCTCCTGAGAAGCACGATTCTTAAAACTCCTGACCCACTCTTTTTTCCTTGACGTCGCGATCTGGGCGCGTCTGTCTAATTCCTGCCCCATAGTGCACGCCTCTGCAGGGGCGCTGCTCCCCTTTAGGAGTCCAGTCCTCTGGTGCTCACAGAATCCTCAGTATTCATCCAGGAACCCCAGGCTGAGGGATGTGGGCTTTATCCTGGGGGCCCCGAGGAGCCCCTGGAGGTTTCTGAGCAGGGGGTGACATGGTCTCTGTCTCCTCCTTCCCTCACGGCTCAGGGAGGCTCCCGCCTCCTCACACCTTCCTGGGACGCCGATGTGTGTGACTGGGACCAGGTCACTCCCACGGGGACTCTGCAGGCTTGGATGGGCTGGGTCTGGACAAGTCTTAGCAGAAGCATTTTGGCCTTTGGTTCGTGGAGAAGACAGTGTTGGCAGATGGAGGACAGAGGAAAGGGATGTTCTCAGCTGCAGACACTCCAGGGTGGGCAGGCAGGCCTCCACTCAGAGCCGAACCTCAGAGCCGACAGCCACTGAGACGAGGAGACCGAGGCTCAGAGAGGAGAAGGGCGGCCTAGTCAGACAAGCTGAGTCATGGTACATTTGGGACGAGAACCCAGGCAGGAGACGAATCAACTGTTCTGCTCTGAGGGGCCTCGCACCGCAGTCTGGGGAACCCCTTGTCCCGGGGAAGCCTAACTGGTCCCTTATGTCCCTCTTGCTGAGCCCAGCCTGGGAGCCGTGTCAGATGTGACAGCAGCTGGCGTCATTGGGTCCGGAACACACAACACGGGGATCAAGCATGGCATCCTGGCCACTCAGGTGAGTCCACCTGCTTTGCTGCACTCTGATGATTGCAAGGGGGAGGGGAGGGTTGGACGGAGCTCCCCTTCACTACGGCTCCTGGGACATCAGGGGCTCCACGGGCAGTGTCAGCTCAGTTCTGTGTGGGCCTCAAACCCACCCGAGGTCCCCCTCTCTGATGGAGACTCAGTGTGCCCTCTAGGAGCATCATCTCCTTCTCTAAACCTCATCCATCCCTGACAGACACATGGTCATGACCAAGGAGCCCTAGCACATGTCAATGCATCCCCACCTCTCAGGAGCCTCCTGGCCACCCTGTGGAAAAGGGCAAGCAGGGCAAGGGGTTTTATCCCCACTGAAAGGTCCAAGTTGGGAGCCAGGCAGGGCCAGGGGCCTTTCAGGTTAGCAAGTCAGGAAGGGGTCAGGATAGGAGCCCAGGCTACCTGAGGCAGAGCCCAGCATGCGGGCCTGGGAGCCACACTGGACCTTCATTGAAAAGCATTTCTGAAACTTCACTGGAATCCGATTTGGGGAACTGGTTACAAGCACAGATTTTGGACTCAGGCATGCTGGGTATGCATGTGTAGGTAGGTTACTTAACTCCTCTGGACATCCCTGTTTTCATCTGTAACATGGAGAGAATAATCCTCCACCCAGGAGGAGTAAACAGTATATATTACATGCATGGCTGACCCAGTGACAGTTTGTGATGCCTGGTCAGGAGTCGCCCTTTGGAGGACAAACTCCTTTAACTTCAGTATTAGGAGAGGCTTCCCAACAAGCCAGGCTGTGCCGCGGTGGAGCGGGCTGCCCATGTGTCCGTCAGGGATGAGAGCCCCGGGCTGGGCTGGCACTCACAGCTGCTGTGTGTCCCCACCTGCAGGACCTCATCTGCACTGTGGGCCATGTAGCCTCTGGCCCCTGGGGCATCACCGCTAAGCACTGGGGCTTGGCTTTCGCCTCCCGGCTCTACCACCATTGTCTGTGACCTGGGGCAAGTCTCTTAGCCTCTGGCTACCTCTGTCTGCTCCCCTGGAAAATAGGATGATCACAACAGCAATGCGTGTGCTTAGAAGAGTGTACACAGTTAGTGCTCAATAAATGTCTATGACAGGCTTTGTGTGTTAAGACAAGGAACTTTCCAGAGCCCACACTCTGTGCTGTCACAGAAATTTCAGCATTGCTGGGGCTTGGACCTCACTGGCCAATTAAGTGTCCCCCAGTCAACTTCCTAAGAGTGTGGCTCTCCCCTGCCCACGGTTCTGAGGAAGACAGACACCTAAGTGTTGTCTGCATGTGACTTTTGGGAGCTGGGGCCCTCGTGCTGCAGTCTCAGAGCAGCACTGAGATCAAAAAAAGCAATTTCTAAGGGATTCACTTTGTTTTGTATTTGTTTTCTCAAACTCCATGAGGGGAAACCTAATTCACAATTACTCTTCCTGAAAACCTCGCTGTGCTTTCTCGTCAGCATCACACACGCTCTGGTTGCTCCTGTCCTTCTCCTCTTCCTTTTCTACCATAAAAACCTCAGAGCTTCACCAGGCAAGAGAGCGACATCACGAGGGGACAGAGCGAGCCAGGGAAGGGGAAGACTGAGGGCAGTCAGTTCCTCCCGTAGGTCAGAGCTGTACAGCACAGCGGGAGAGGTTTCGTAGGACCCGATCCCCAGGTAGCGGGAGCCCTCCGTGGACACGTCATTACCTCTCAAAGCTGGGTTCCCTACCCAAGAGAGCCCAGCGTTAACTGTGGGAAAGGACAGCGCAATAGCCATCCCCCACGATTAGGCCTCAGTCCAGGTCTACTACCCAGGGCTGGTGTCAAGCTGGTTGCCTCAGTTTCTACAAAATGATCAGCAGAGTATGGACAATAATTCTGAGTGGCCACAAATCAAAATGCACATGAAATTTACTGGCCCCTTCTCTTAGGAAGTCCAGCAGAGCAGGACGGGCCCCCGGAGAGCAGTGGGAGAACCCTGCTGTGTTGTTTTACATGTTATGCAATGGCGGGGAGTGAGGGGAGGGCACTGACATCCTGAATATCTGTGTACACCAGGCACTTAACTGATGCTTCACATACTCTTTCTCAGATAGTCACTATCCTCATTTTACAGATGAGGAAACAGAGGTTACGCAACATGCCCAAGGTCACACAGTTAGTAAATTCAGGTCCACCTTTCTTCACTGCTGGACCCTGCTGACATGTTTCCCTAGCCAGCTCTCATTCACGGCTCTGGATCTTAGACAAAATCTGGTTTCTATAAAAATCATTCTGACGCCCTCACTCCCACAGAGGGCCATCGTGCCCCATTTCCGCCAATTTCTCCTCTCTGGTCTTGGTCACTGTTCATCAGAATTGGTTCAGCTTTATCTGTTCTCTCACCCTGAGCACCCGGAGCCAACTACACATGTCAAAAGCAATTCCCATCCAAATTAGCAGGTGGCGGAGTGTAGAGAAGTACTGAAGCAGGCAATGAAAGAGGATTACTCTGGAAATGGGGCCACGGGGAAGATACTGGAGTTCATCATCTGTCTCCAACCAAGCGTCCCACTATGCCGAAACCGAGAGGTTTCCGGTTGGGTGTGGCCAACCGGAACTAGGAGAACCTAGTTTCTGCAGTGAGCGGATCCCCGAATGAGAGGATGGACTCAGCTTGGCTGAGATGGTGCCCAGGAGGAGCAACAGGCAGAGAGAAGCTGCAGGGGACCCTGGCCCCAGGCTGCGTGTTGGGACAGCAGGACCGGCCGTCTCCCAGATGCACGCACATCCTCCCTCTGCCTCGTGAGGCACCACACCCAGGACCTCATGGCTCTCAGTCTCATCTTAGATGTCCTCTGGGCAGAGGAGAGGCTTGATGCATCCCTACAGTGAAGCCCACAGAATGATCCAGGGAGTGGTGGGAGGACAAGCCACCTGGATCCCATGGAACCTCATGTGCTGGATGGGCCCCCTCCCTGCTGAGGGCTGATGCCACCAGACATAGCCTTCCTTTCCCCATTTCCCTTTCCCCCCTCCCCCAAGACTGCAAATCCCTCAGGATGTGACTGCCAGAAAAGTCCCCCTGTGGCCAGATGACAGTGATCTTCTGGAAATAGGTGATACCTGGTCTCACTTCCAAGGATAAACAGGGAAGTGAGGGCTTCACCCGAAGTCTACGGGAAATGCCCCCCGGGGTTCTGAAGTGTGGCTCTTCTCCCACTGCCAGGTGGTGGCACTGACCCTGCTGACGGCCGACGGGACCATTCTTGAGTGCTCCGAGTCCAGCAACGCAGAGGTTTTCCAGGCCGCGCGGGTGCACCTGGGCTGCCTAGGAGTCATCCTCACCATCACCTTACAGTGTGTGCCCCAGTTCCACTTGCAGGAGACCTCCTTCCCCTCAACCCTGAAAGAGGTACTGGTCTATTGCTCGCCACTGCTCAACCTCAGACAATAAATAGGGGACATTGACAAGTGAGCCATGCTCCACTGACAGCCCCCTATGGCTCTGCAAGCCCCCTGAATGGGGGAGTGAGCTGACCTTGCCAGGCTTTCCTCAGCCTTAGGGATACTGCGGTCATAACCCTTTCTGAGCAGGTCAGTAAAGCTCAGAGGAACTGCAGAAGGGTGTCAGAGATACAGGCAAGAAAGGAGGTTGGGTAGAGACTTGCCACAATAGATGTGGTGTCAGCATGAGCTGACTGCTCCTTGGAGGGCATTCACTCTCAACTGTACCAAGCAACAGGATATGCCCAGGATTCCCTTTATAGTGGTTTCTTCACAGCAAAGTGGGTGGACTAACTTTCAGGCTTGCTGGGTGCCTAAGGTCACACGCAAGGAATTTGGATCTGGTTGATGAGGGGCAGAAAGGATCGCTTTCAATTGATAGCAGTGTTTTTTGAATAAATGAAAAACCATACTGGTTAGCTGGATGGATGAATGGATGGATGGATGGATGGATGGATGGATAGATGGATGGATGGATGGGTAAATGACTGGATAAATGACTGGATGGATGACTGGATGGATGGATGGATGGATGGGTGGATGGATGGATGACTGGATGGATGGGTGGATGGATGGATGACTGGATGGATGGATGGATGACTGGATGGATGGGTGGATGGATGACTGGATGGATGGATGGATGGATGGGTGGATGGATGGATGACTGGATGGATGGGTGGATGGATGGATGACTGGATGGATGGATGGATGACTGGATGGATGGATGGATGGATGACTGGATGGATGGATGGATGGATGGGTGGATGGATGGATGACTGGATGGATGGATGGATGACTGGATGGATGGGTGGATGGATGGCTGGCTGGATGGATGGATGGATGGGTGGATGGATGGATGACTGGATGGATGGGTGGATGGATGGATGACTGGATGGATGGATGGATGACTGGATGGATGGATGGATGGATGGGTGGATGGATGGATGACTGGATGGATGGATGGATGACTGGATGGATGGGTGGATGGATGGCTGGCTGGATGGATGGATGGATGGGTGGATGGATGGATGACTGGATGGATGGGTGGATGGATGGATGACTGGACGGATGGATGGATAACATGCAGCAGGCCTGAAATGCCTGGCAGGCCTGGATTTATCCCTGATAATCACCAAGCTAGAGGACTCAAATCTATGGTTCCAAGTTCCTGGGAGTGTGAGTTCCTCCATAGTCACCTTATCATTCAATATGAATAGACCCTCTGCACAGATGGAGTTGTTAGTGATGTGAGCACTACTGACCCAACATGGTTAAGGTAGGATTGGGATCAAATTGATCTGGCCTTGAATGCCGGTGCTGCTGTATCTAAGCTGTGACTTTGAGCCAGTCATTTAGCTTTGCTGAGCCTTAATTTCCCATTTAAAAGAGAGTTAATAATGTCTATCTTAATGTATTGAATCTGAGGATTAAATCAGATAACATGAGAAAAGTGTCTAGTTCAGTGTTAAAACACGCCCCTCATGGCACCTAGTCAATGATAAATGGAAAATAGTGTTATCTAGAACCTGGTCTAAAATTCTTACCATTGGAATTTCTAGTGCATTAAATCTCAAGGCAAAGGCCTTGAATCCAGAAGGCCCGCTACTCGGAGGCATGGTGTTTGGTGGAAATTTATCCCTAGAACTCCCAGTTGGTAGCTGAGAAAATGATTCCACAGCTCTAGGGGATGCAGTGTTGATCCCTAGAGTACCAGTGCTGAGCCTGCATGGGCCAGTATTGGCAAATGAGCTGCCTGATGCCTTGGCCCAAGAAAGTAGGACAAGAACATTTTATGAAATTACTTGGCAGTGACAAGGTGTGGCTAAGCCAGAGAGCCCCATGAGGGTGGGGCTGGTCCATATGACTGCCTGGAGCCGTCCCAGACTCTGAGCTCTCTTGGGCCACCTTGAGCCTGCCTCGACCAGCCACAAATCTAAAGGGCTGATGTAGGCCCCTTGTTTCCTCCAAGCAGGGTTCAAAAAGCATTCTATATTCTGCCCAGTGCCAGGCATGCTGATGGAGGCCTGCTGTGGAGTCAGCATTTGAGACTTATATGATTCCAAGGGCTAACCCCTAGGGCCATGGAACAATGTTCTGAGCTCCCACTGCAAAAATTGAAAAGAGGTTTTCCTTCAGCCCTCATGCCTCTAAGGCATTCTTGGCCTTTCCCTTCTCTACTTGAAGGGGTGACCACTCCATTCTGGCCATGTAGCAGGATGTGGCAGGGACCTCCACTGAGGTACGACCCACACATCCTTCTCAGGTTTGTGCTGGGCAGCCCAGGTGCCCCTTTCTTCTCTTCAACAGACACTGGGATGGCTTACTTCTCTCCCCCTTAGCAGCTGCCACCATTCATCCTCTCTACCCCTCAGGGTTCTCCTGCCCCTGGACCAGCTCCAGGGGAGATAACAGATCCTCCAACTTCCCTCATCTCTGCAGCCTCTGAACCAAGCACTCCAGCCCTTCTCAGCTAAAGGGTCTCTGACAGGGAATTATGGAAATAGCGTGCAGGGGAAGGTTACAAAGACAAACCGTCTTGGTCCCCACTCTGAGGTTAAGCACATATGTGACATGGCTAATGAAGGCACCATAGTCTTGGAGCCAGGCCTCCAGGACAGGCTTGAAACTGAAGACAGCATCCAATGCAGGTGGCCCGACCAGGAGCTAAAGAAATTGTTCATAACAACCACCAGGTCCAAAGAGGGCCTGGCAGAGAGGGCTGTGACCAAAGTCAGCACCATGGGAGGAGGTTTGGAAGAGGATGAGGTAGAGTGGGCATAGCCTGAAGAGGTGCCCGAGGGGCTGAAACACAGAGCCAAATCCACTTTCTTAGAGCAAGAGTGTCAGAGATATTTGAGCTGAGCAATCCACAGGACTTGGCAACTGAATGTTGGGTGGAGTAGGAGGAAGGAGTCAAGGATGGTGGAGCCACCACCGAGGCACAGAATCCAGGAGGCACAGCAGGTGTGGGGAGCAAGATGAGCAGTTTGGTTTGGGAACTTGAGTTCGAGGTGTCTGGGGGCAGCTGGCTTTGCAGGTCAGAAACTCAGGTGGGAGGCGGGGGCTGGAAATACAGATTGAGAGGTTGTATTAGTCAGCTAGGGCTACAGTGACAAATACCACAGATTGGGGACTTCAACAACAGAAATTTATTCCTTCAGTTCTGGATGCTAGAAGTCTGAGATCAACGTGTCAGTAGGTTCAGTTCCTTCTGAGGACTCTCTCCTTGGCTTGTAGATGGCCCCTTCTTGGTGTGTCCTCACATGGTCTTCCATCTGGCCTATATGTGTCCTTATCTCCCCTTCCTATAAGGACACCAGTCATATTGGATTAGAGCCTACCCCAATGACCTCATTAAACCTTAATCACCTCTGTAAAGGCCCTATCTCCAAACATAGTCACATTCTGAGATATAGGGAGTTAGGACTTCATTATATGAATTTGGGGTGGACACAATTCAGCTTAAGCAGGGGTCATCAGACCTCTAGGGGACTGATCATAGAGTGGATGAAATCACCCAGGGAAAGTGGGTGTGGGTGAGAAGAAAAGGGAGCCTTCATGCTTAGACATGAGCACTCAGTGTATGAGAGGATGAAAAGGGTGTCAAAAAGGAGACCAAGGGGACCAAGAGAGGAATGAAGCCAGTGAGGAGAGGGTGGGGCCACAGAGACAATGGGTGCTGGGTGTCCAGGACGAAGCGATCAACAGAGTCCAATGCCATGGGGAACGGGGTCAACACCCAGATCTGGTCATCAGGAGGCCATTGCTGACCCAGGGAGAAAGGTTTCAGTGGAGCATTGGTCAGGTGAAGGGATGGATGAGCATTGCAGGCGAGGAAGGGAGATGGGCCCCAGAGATCACTTTCAACCAGAAAGGGGCTGTAACATGCTTAATTGTTGAATCTCTTTTCCTGCCTCTCACTTAGGTCAGAACTTGTTCATTTTTAAGCTGAGTATTTTGAACCAAAGATAAAGAGATTGCTTCTTTTTGCCAGTAGGATTGGTCCCCAGGCTCTTACTAGGATGTTAGAGCTGAGTGGATGGACGGTGTCCTGACACCTGGTGCATCCTCTTTCTGCTTCTCCTTTGACCTGCCTGTGATTGGCTAAGACTGATTACAGCCAAGTCCTCATTCTAGTAGAGCCTTATCTCGGGTTGTGCCTCCACCCCAACACACTCGAGTGTGCACACACCCACACACCCTGACTGGCCTCTCTGTCTGTCCAGAGCTCAAGGGTTTTTCGCCTCCAGCTCATCTCAACCTGGAGACTTCTGACTTAGACACAACATCCTTGAAAACTTTAAATGACTCTTAGGCAATGGGCTACATTCTTCTCCAGGTTTCCAATTTCTTTGACTTTGAAAGGCTGTGATGACACATGAGAAATAGCGATTGCAATTTCCTCCGTTAAAAGACAAAGTAGACATGCACACAATTACACAGCAGTAAACACTCAACAAGGTGTAATGAAAGGGCTCTGGGGAGAGAGATGGGTCCCCCAAGCCTGGCTGTGCTGCTCACTCTGTGTGACCTCACTCAAACTTTTTGGACCTTGATTTTTTCGTGTTTTAAAAGTGTGGTTGGATTAGATGAACGAGTCTTTTCCAGCTCCAACATTCTGTAAGCCAGTGCAGTGCTTGGATGCAAAACTGTCCCCCCATCTCATTCACCCCCTCAACTCCCGAGACAGAGGGTCATCTCTTGCTTTACCATTTCTCTCCTTTGGGCTTCCGGTGAAGCTCTTGGGCCTTATCCCTGGGGAGGGGCATGGACCCTGTGGGAATGCCCCCACGTTCCCTTGACGACCCCAGCTTATCCGTGAGGGCTCCTGGAGCAGGATTCAGCTCCTCCCCCTCATCTGTGAGTCAGCACATCCTCCATGGCTTCTCTCCCTTCCCCTTGAAGCGCCTGCTGCTGCTATTCCACCCAGGGCCGCAGTCCCAGCATTGGTCTCTGAGAGGCCCATCATCAGCTTCCATCAAACCCCACTGACAGCATTCCCCACCTCCAGTCGCAGGCCATAAACAAGGGCTGCCACAGCGGGTGGGTGGCATTTTCAGCCCTGTGATTTACTCCAAGGGGTATGTGCAATAAATGGCCCCATATATAATTTGCTTTTGCTCTCTCCACTTAGAGCAGCCTTAAAGGGCACCTTCAAGGGGCTGCAAATGCTTGGGAGGAAAAGCTAAGATGGAGATGGAAAGCCACAACACAGGCCTTGCTCCCCTCAAAGAAACCAGAAAATCGTCATTAGAGCAGTTTCTCCTCACTCTTGCTTGGTCTGGGATGTTTTCCCTCTAATCTAAAAGGAACAACAACTGGACCTAAGTCCCAGCAGGCATGGAGCTTCTTGAGAACCAACAGGAAGGCAGAACACCTTCCTGTTCATACTTTGATGTCTGCTCCTGGTTTCTTGCCATTTAGGCTCCTATGAAACTCTCCCACCTCCACTAGGGCTGCGAATTGTGTTGTCCTAAGTGTTGGCCTCTATGTAGGGGCTGCTCCAAGATGCACACAGCCCCCCGCCCTTGTCATCAGGTCATCTCTAGGCGTGGGCCTGCTCTCTGATGGCCGAGCCCCTAGGTTGGCTGGTCCAGGAAGAGCATGCGAGGAGTAGGGGACAGGAGGCCAGGACGAAGGGGTATGACATTTGCTTCTTGCACGTGAAGTTAGGTTTGAAGAGTCAGCTTCTCGGCCATTTTTCCTTCCCTTATATTTCTCCCCTTCCTTTCCTATTCCCTTCCTTCCATCCAGCACGTGTTTATAGAATACCTACCATGGTCTTCCAGCCCTGAATTTTGGAAGAGCCCCAGGAGACCCATTGTGGGGGGTGAGGGGTGTGGAGTAGAGGCTGGAGTCCTTCTCCAAGTCAGAGCCCTGGGTTTGAAGCCCGCTTCTCCACTGATCCTCTGTGACTTTATGCAAGTCCCCCCCACCTCTCTGAGCTTGGATTGCTCACCTGTGTGGTAGGGATAAGAGCATGACTGTCCCCACAGGATTGTTGTCAGGAGTCAAGGAAACACAGCCCGTGAACCCTCTGCCCTGGCTTCCCTTCACAGCCTCAGAGAGAGGAACCCCAACGCCTCCTCTCTCTGGCTCCATTCGAAGGGAATACTACCTGCTGGCCCCTGCTCTGTGGCTGGAGTCTAGACTCTGAGTCAGTACTGCGCTTTCCAGAGAAGAGGTGCTGGCCGCCTTGATGTGCTCATAAGCACTGGCACCACCTCCTGACATTTGCCCTCCCTCTTCCTACTGGGTCATCAGTTTCTGGAGGGCAGGAGTCTTATCTGGGGCCTCCTTTCTCCTTAGGATCCACAAAATACATAGCAGTGCTCAATACAGGTAACTCAAGGTTAGTTGATCAAGAATTTATTAAAAATCCGTCCTTTTCTGGGATTTTCCCCATCTCCTCCCACCCACGCTGTGTGTGGTCTGTCTCAGATGCAGTTCCATGCTTTCCAGTGCTGACTCTCTTAAATACATCTCAACATGATTTTCGAATGCTGCTCAAAGCCATATGAGGAAAGGGGTCATTCCCAGGCCCCAGGGAGAGTTGGAATCAGCACTTCAGGGTGCAGGGGGTGGGGCAAGGAAAGATGGCTAGTTCAGTTTCGTGAAGGTGGAACTGAGAAAGGGGCAGCCTTCAAAGCTTTTTATGACAGAGTCTCAGCATTCCTGACTTCTCTGCAGTCTGGTCAGTATGGAACCACAGCCAGTTAGAAGACATGAGGATTTTAGACATCATATGTCAACAAACCACAATGAGATGTGATGAGTGCAGCTGACTGCCTGCACCACCCCGTCCCCCCATGCTCTGGGAAGCAGGATTGGTCCTGGTGACACAGCAGCCTTGTCAGCAGCATCCAGATGCCCACCACTCTCTTGGGTGACTGTCCACTGATGACTGGGTAACCCTCAGTCCTGGGACATGGAACCCTCTGCTTCTGCTCACAAGCCTGGTAACTAGTTCCCAAAAAGCCAACTCAGTAGTGCCACAAGTCTAAATTTGGGGGGACAGAATCCACTAGAACCCTTCATGCCAATAACATGCCAAGGAGGAGATTCCTCTGGGGCCCCAACTCCTTTGATGGTGCCTCCAGTAAACACAAGTCAGATCAAGGAAATCCCTGATCCCAGGGACCATCTTCCTCCAGAAGGGACTTTTTTGGGCCCTGAAGAGAGAGAGTTTAATTCATAGTGGGACGAGGCCTGGGGTAGTTCCATCGTTCAGCAACCATTTGGTGCCAAGTTAGGGGACACGGAGGGTACAGAGCTGGGTCATGTGTGGTTCAGGCTTCCAGAAGCTTATGATTTAGTGTGAGAAAAAAGATATGCCCTGTTCCTCTAATGCAGGGAGGAAAAGAAATGACAGATGCCAGGAGAGAGACACAAAATATGATGTGGGGGCACATCCGTCACTCTATTCTAGGTGGGAAGCTGGATATGTGTCTCTCAGGCACCAGAGCTGAGAAAAGGGCACCATTACATTTACTGCTAGGATTCTGGGCAATATAGTGGTATGGCCCAGGATGCTAAGACACAAGGAAATGGGGGATTTTCTGCTTTCTAGTGTCCCAGCCACTTCCTCCAGGCCAAGCCTCCAGGCTGCGTTCCCTGCTCTCCCAGGAGAAAATCAGCTCTGCCCAGAGGTTTCAGTGTGAGACGTCTGTCCACTGCCCTGTCAGGGTGGAAGTGATAGTCACAGGGGCCCTGGGCTTTCTTCCTGAACTTTTCCCAGGCCTACAGCACAGCAGGAAAGGCCCCTCTTCAAATAAGGCATCATAGGGTCCTCCAGGGTTTACTGTGTGCGAGGCCCTGTGCCAGCAGCTCTAGGGCAGGAGGGTGGGAAACCAAGCCCACAGGCCAAATCTGACTCACAGCTATTTTTGTAAATAAAGTTTTATTGGCACACAGCTGTGCTCATTGTTGATATATTGTCTATGGCTGCTGTCACACTGGCACGGCAGAATTGAGTAGTTGCAACAGAGACCGTATGGCCTCCAAAGCCTAAAATATTTACTCTCTGGCCCCTTATAGGAAAATGTTGCTGATCTCTGCTCTAGGCAGGAAACCAAAGATGAATGAAGTAGTCTCTGATCTATAAGAGACTGTTGACGAATCTCAAAGACAGATGTATGCTTCAATAACTGCAGTATAATTCTGGGGTGGATGCAATATAAGTAGAAACCCCTTAGAATGGGAGGAGATGGCTTTATGGGGAGCATTTAAATTACAGCACATCTCAATTTGAATCAGTCACTTCTCGGGTGCTCAATGGCCACTTGTGGCCAGTGGCTCCTGTATTGGATAGTGTGTGTCTAATAAGCCCTCTGAATGCTGAACTGAGATATTTGGGCTTTGTTCTCTAGGAAATGGAGAGCTGCTGGGGATTTTTGAGCTGCTTTTCGGGATCCTTCCCTGTAGATGTTGTCTGGAGAGATGAGAAACAGGGAAAATTATGAAGCTGGTGCAAGAGAGCACATGAGAGCTGAGAAGGGCCTGGACTAAGTCACAGCAGCAGGAGTGGACTATAGGAGAAGCCTGGAGACACACTTGCAGAAATACAATAGGGTGACCAACAGATTGGGACGGCGTGGGGTGGAGGAGGCTCAGGACAGCAGCCAGATCACTTGAATGCAACGATTGTCCTCCCATTCCTTGTAACCCCTAGGCCCCATCACACATCCATTAACAAGTCAGGGGTCCTCCCTGACAGCTATGACAAGGATCCAGAATTCTAAATCCACTGCTCTCAGATGTTCCAAACCTAAGTTCTAGATAGGCTCATCTCAGTGGTTCATCTTGGCCTCATCTTCCTTCTTGGTCAGATGTGGAAATGGTCATCCTCCCTCAAGCTCACCAACCTCTTTGGATATTGTAATGATCCACAATTGGATCCAGCCATTTGTCTATGCTGGGTACCAAATTTCCCACGGTACCTTTGATCAGTAAGCTTGTTTTTCTGGTGCTACAATCCTCCCTCACTCACATGTTGAGTTGACAGCTTATAAAGGTCTTTCACATCCATGATCTCCTTGCTCCTCACAACAGCCCTGGAAGGAAGGAAGGAAGTATATTACTGTCTTCACTCTGCAGATGAACAGATGCTACCCGGAGGCCTCCAAGGGCTTTCTGAGAGTCACAGCTAGGAACTTCGGGGGGAATAGGACGGTGCCCTAGACATATGCTAGCATTGCTCAAATTCAGAACCAAAACTGTTCATTGGGCACAAGCCATGTGGCAGTCACTCTACTTAGTAGCTTCAACATAGATTGTCTCATTTCATCTGCATGAGGGCCCACACGTGGCTCCTCCAATGTCATGCAGCTGGTTAGCTGCAGAACCAACACTTGAATCCAGAACTTACTCCAAGACCAGTGCTCTTCCCCAGCCTCCTAGCTGCCTGAAAACCCCAAATCTGTCTCTGCTTTGGCCCAGATTTTGTCCTGCATCAACTTGATGCATTTCAGGGAGATATGATTTACTCTGTGATAGTAAATTCTCGTGTGCAGTGACGAGCCATGTTAAAGCAGGACTCCCCTGTTCATTTTATTGAGGGCCTACGATGTGTTAGGCATTATGGGGATGAGATGATGGTGACAATGATGATGATGATGACGATGACAGTTTGAGTAATAGTAGGAGCAGAAGCAGCTTACACCTACAGTGCTTACCTGACACTATTTTAAGCACTTTCTAGCCATTGGTGCATTTAATCTTCGAAACAGGCCTGACATGAATACTGTTATTAGTCCCATTTTACAGATGAGGAAGCTGAGGCACGGAGATGTTGGGTAACCTGCCTAAACTCGCACAGCTAGTAATTGTTCAAGCCAGGACAAATAAGAAATCATTTCTGTCCTTCCAGCTACTCAGGGGAGTCAACATGTAGGTGGACCATCTTAATGTCCAGAATATTATAAGACACAGTCCATGCCATTTGGCAATGTTAGGACAATTTTAAGTATTTTCTTTTGATTGGGAGAAACTGAGGCACACGTGGGCCCTGACTTCCAGTTCTCCCCACCATTGTCCTGTGACCAACACAGGAAAGATGTGCCCTGTTCCCTTAATGCAGGAATCTTTTCTTTTTCCTTCTGCTGGGGTCAGGTTCTTGACAACCTGGACAGCCATCTGAAGAAATCTGAATACTTCCGCTTCCTCTGGTTCCCACACAGTGAGAACGTGAGCATCATCTACCAGGACCACACCAACAAGGTAGCCGCGGGCGTCATACCCATCCTCACACGCAGCCTGCAGTCCCTACACCCTTCCAGCTCCCAGGGCAGCTGACACTTGTTATCATCCTGATGGTCAGTGAGATGTGAGAGGGAAAGCAAGGATGAGCATCCTTGAGCATGAGGAGAGAAGCAGAAATGGCCAGAGGGTGGAAGGAAGAAAGAAGATGGGCCCAAGGAAGGTCCAATGTGCCATGGGTAGGGGCACGTAGGAGGAGGTCAAGGGACAGCCTAGATGTGGGGGAGGGGAGCAGAGGACAGTCTGGGTAGGACAGGACAGGATAGGCAGGTGGGCAGGACCTCAGAAACCATCAAAGACAGCCCACCTTGCCTCCAACACCCCCATCTTTCCCAACCCCAACTGTGCAGGTGAAGAAACCTTTCATCTCTCCCCCATGTCGTTGCAAACAAGCCTCTTCTCAGCAGAAGGAAACAAAACCACCACTTAGGATGAATGTTGATGGGAAAAGTCAGGCGAAGGCCATGACACCTACTGTGTGTAAGGGGCTGGCGTGGGGTTCATGAAGGGTGATTGCTGGACGCCTGGCTCACAGGCTCTGAAGAGGAGGGATGGATGCACATCTTTGTCTTGTGCAAAATAAATAAATACACACATAGATACATACATAAACATGAAATGAAAGAGGGTAGGACATAGGAACTGGCTATGCCACCAAGAAGAGAGGCTTTCAATTGTCCTCATAGGTGAGGACACACGCACAGCCACTCCTGGAAAACATCTCCCTCTAAGGGGACACTGTGATGCATTGGTCAGAAGGTGGCTCAGCTCTGGGCCTGAACTGGTCATAAATTCTGTTTCCCAGCCCCCGTCCTCTTCAGCCAACTGGTTTTGGGACTATGCCATCGGATTCTATTTACTGGAGTTCCTGCTCTGGATCAGGTAGGAATGCTCGGGGACATTTTTCTGGTGTCTACTGTTGCTGGTGAGGACGTGATCCATCCGAATAACACCCGACCTTCATGCACAGATTGGGTCTGTCTCCTGGGTCTAACCCTGCCTGCACATTCACATCACCTGGGGAACTTTATAAAAAATACCAGGCCCTGCTCTCTGGCCCACAGGTGATGTGAATCTTTTCATATTGTCCTGTTTTCTCCCTCCTTCTCGGCCTAAAATCTGCTCATGCTCGGGCCTCATGTCTGCCACTGGACGTGTAACTGTGAGTGTTGGGGAAGGTTTTATGGGGCCTTGGTCGGTGGCTTTGTATACAGCCAAGACAGCAAATGGCTCATATAAAAATTTTTGAAACATTTCATACATACGAAATAATTTAGACCACATGTATTTAAAGTATAAAGAATAATGTAGGGGGCCACCCGGTGGTGCAGCGGTTTAGTCCGCGCTTGGCAGCCCGGGGTTTGCGAGTTCGGATCCCGGGCGCCCGCCGACGCACTGCCTGTCAGCCATGCCGTGGCGGCGTCCCATATAAAGTGGAGGAAGATGGGCACGGATGTTAGCCCAGGGCCAGTCTTCCTCAGCAAAAAGGGGGGGATTGGCAACAGATGTTAGCTCAGGGCTGGTCTTCCCCACAAAAAAAAAAAAAAAAAAAGAATAATGTAATAAGCACCCATGTCCTCACCACCAGTTTAAGAAACCAAACAACATGAGTCCTCTTTGTGGCACTCTCAGGTCACAGCACCGCCCCCCAAGAGGAGACCGCCACCCTGAACTTCATGCTTATCTTTCTCTCCTTTTATTTACACTGTAGTTTCATGAATCCTGAAATAATAAATTTGGTAGCTCAGGTTTGTTACTGATATTTATCCGTGTTGATATGGATGGCTCTGATTATGCATTTCACAATGCATTTGTCCATACTCTTGATGGATATTCGGGTTGTTTCCAGGATTTTTTGCCATTACAAACAATGTTGCTGTGAGCATCCTCGAACATTGCTCCTGATGCTGTTTTTGTCTCGAGTGTACGCTCATGAGTGGAATTCTTGGGCCATCGAGCATGAACAGCCTCAGCTTTATCAGGTCAAATTGTTCTCCCAAGTACTTACACCAAGTTAACTCCCTGGCACCACAAGGTTCCCTGTGCTCCACAGCTGCCAGAATTGGAATTGTCAGGCTTTTAAATTTCTGTGTGATATGTATTAACGGTATCTCATTGTGGTATCTCAGGTTTTAATTCTTATTTCCCTGATTATGAATAAGGTCCATACAGCTTTTCGATATATTGATCCTTTAGATTTCTCTTCTGTGAAGTGTCTACTTATGTATTTTGCCCTCTTTAAAAATTAGCTAGTTGTTTTTGTCTTACTGTTTTGTAGAGTTTTATTGAACTATATTTTGGGCACTAGCCCTCTGTGGGTTATATGTGTTATAACATCTCTCTGTTTGTATCTTGTCTTTCGCTTTTATGGTGTTTTTTGGTGTGTAGATGTATTTAATTTTCATAGAGTCAAATTTATCCATCTATTCTTTTCTCTTTGGGACTTTGTACTTTATTAAGAAATCCTTCCCTACCGTAGGTCATAAGAGCCCATCAAAGGCAGCGCTGATGACAGGACCTGGGGAACCAGCTGGTGTTCCTGTCAGTTCTGGACATGGCTGAGACCTTTAGCACCCTAGGTCTGAATCCAGGCATCTGGGAAGAGTTGGCGCCTCTCCTTCAGGGTGTCAGCCCCTCCTGAGGGTCGGGGAATGACAGGTGGGCAGTGTTTGGGGCAGACACCAAGCTATGAAGAGGACTAACTGCCTGGAAGGCGTTAGGAGAGGGAAACACAAGACAGCTTCCTGGATCGGGGCAGGGAAGGGTCGAGTTGCTGTGCGTGAGCTCAGCCTGTGGCCGTCACTCCATCAGACTATGGATTGGGGGTGACAGTGGAAAATGCCCCGTCAGGCCTTCTCTCCAGCTTCCATCACAGCAGCTCGGCGGCTGTATGTGCCTGTGTCTATGGAGCCTGAGCCCAGTGAGCATCCAAATAAATTGGGCTCTAAATCACAGCTGCCACATCCCGGCCAGAGCTGGACGCTCCGCGAGAGCTCTGCGGCCTCTGGCTCAGCCCACGTGGCTCTGGCTTAGCGGATTCTGGAAATGCCTCCACCCGGCCTCACCCCTGCAGCTCCGGGCTGAGCTGTGCACCTGAGGGTGCAGGAGTGGAAAGTAAATAACGACTGGGTAATTGGTGGTTTAATGGCTGCTTTGCAGTAAGACCCACTGTCACCCTGTGAGGGCAGGGACCCTGTCTGTCCTGTCACACAATGACTGGCACTAGAGGAGGCTCAGAGATATTTGTGTAAGAAATGTCAGTTGAAAAGCTTGGTCCCTGTCCTTGAAGAGTTCAGGAGCGGTCAACTGTGGGGGTGATGGTGGTGGCCATATCTAACCGGGACAGAGAGGCAGGCTGTCTGTCAGGAACAGGTCCCTGGAGGTTGAGCCAGGGCCAGGACTAAGCTCAGTGCCTGTGGTTAGAACAGCCCTGTGCCCTGGGGCCAGTGGAAGCCCCACTGCGGCCAGGCTGGCCTCTGAGACACCAGAGAGCATTTTCCTTGAGAGAGAACATCCTCTTCCCCACGCACCCCTGCAGCATCTACCCATATCTGAGTCCCAGGAAACCCAGGCAGCTTGGAACCATGGAAGGAGCATGAGCTATGGATTCAAGTGGATCTGGACTCTGATCCTGGCCCCTTTATTCCCCTGCTGTGTGACTCTGGGTAAATGACTCAGCCTCTCTGAGCTGTAGTTTACCCATATATAAATTAGAGCTGGTGGCAACAATCAGGTTGTTGGGAGGATTCAATGTCAAGTCTGCATGAATCACTAGACGTCAATTCCCTCCCTTCTCAGAAAGGCACGAGAAGGCTCCTCGTGTTCCACCCAAGTGGCAGAATGCAAGAATTCACTGATGTTTTCTTTAACCCCACAAGAGGTGCTCTGAGCAGCTGGGATGGATTTATGGCAGACAATGAGATGGCACGAGGGACAGGCCTGTGGGGAGGGAAGGTGGCCGCTGAGCCTCTGGGCAGAGGCCACCTGCAGGGAGGGAGGGGGGTAAACCCAGAGGAAGAGGCCTGTTCCAAGCCCACGGATCTCAAAGCAGGCAATCCATTCGCACTTTAACCAGACCCAGAAAACCCTCGAAGCCAGACTGAGCCTTGTCACCAGGAGTCTCTAGTGACCCCAGGAGAGGCACAAGCTGCCGCTGAGGCGATTAGCGCCAGCTCAGCTTGCGGGGCCCTGTGCCAGCAGGAGCTGAATTCATGAGGGGGTGACCCGACAGGCCTCGTGAGCTGTCCCACAATGAGCCTCCTGACCTGTGTCCCCTCTTGCCCCCGCCAGGACCAGCTCCCCCCCTGCTCCTGCCCCAAAGAGCCCCAGGTTGCACATCTGAGGTCGGCCCTCTCTGAGGCTGCCTCTCAGCCTCTCCATGTACCGCCTGCAGCGCAAGCTCTCTACCCTTAACGTGCAGATTACCACACATGTTCAAGGACACGGTCTCCCTGGGTGATTCCCCTGCTGTCTTTCCCTGTCCCTGTGTCTTGAGTACCTGTAATGTGGTGGGAGAGCACGGGCTTCAGGGAGTCAGGCAGACCTGGCTGGGATCTACGCCATCGTCCACCGGATGCAGATATAAATGTTAGGCGGTGCACACTGCACACAGCACGCAGTGAACAGGCCCGCGGAGCGAGCGCCTGCCCTCTGCAAGAGCTGGCTTCTCCTCCCTCCCCTCCCTTTGGGCAGATACCACAGGCCTTAGGTCTGACATAGCACAGCATGGAGAAGGCTGATTTTGTTTTCTTGGCTTTCCAATATAGCTACAGTGAACATTTATTTTTTTTATAAAGAGACAAGAAGGAACTTAATCTATGTGTGTGTGTAAATATAGATTTTGAAGAATATACTTGGTGAGTGAGTTTCCTAGAGTAAAAAGCAGGTGACAGCTCCTTCTTGGCCCAAGAAACACTGAGCCCTCCCTTTGCAATGCTTTGGGACAGTTATAGCGTCATTTCCAGAGGCAAGAATCTGTAAACTGAGGTCCCATCCTAGGACACTGGCCCCCATTGGCCACTTACAACAATCAAGTCTTCCCAGGATGGACAGGTGTGGACGGAGGGTGAATTATGACAATCCTTATGGAAATTAATCTGGCAGCAACCTGCTGAAATTAAAACTCTACTTGCCCTTTGCCCCAATAATCTGGCAAGGATATAAGTACAAAGACATTTGTTGTCGTGTGCCTGTGCTGGCAACATGCTGAAAACGAAGAACAAGTGTTGGTGAGGATATGGAGAAATTGAACCCTTGTGCACTGTTGGTGGGAATGTAAAATGGTGCAGTCACATGGAAAACAGTATGGAGGTTCCTCAAAAAATTAAAAATAGAACTACCATATGATTCAGCAGTTTCCCTTCCGGATATATACCCAGAAGAATTGAGGCAAAGTCTCAAAGAGATATTTGCACACACGTTCACAGCAGCATTATTCACAATAGCCGAAAGGTGGAAGCAATCCAGGTGTCCATTGATGAATGAATGGATAAACAAACTGTGGTACATATGTACAATGGAATATTATTCAGCCTTAAAAAGGAAGAAAATTCTGACGCTACAACATGGATGAACCTTGAAGACATTATGCTAAGTGAAATAAGCCAGTCACAAAAGGACAAATACTGCATGAATCCAGTTATATGAGGTACCTAGAGTAGTCAGATTCATGGAGACAGAAAGTAGAATGGTGGTTGCCAGGGGCTGGGGGGACGGGGAAAAGAGGAGTTGTTGTTTAGTGGTTGCAGAGTTTCAGTTTTGCAAGTAAATACCTGGAGATTCGTTGCACAAAGACCTGAATATACTTCACATCACTGAACTATACACTTAGGAATGGTTAAGATGGTAAGTTTTAAGTTACATGTTTTTTAGCACAGTTAAGAATGAAAAAAAGGAAACAAACACTTGGAAACAATCTAGTCATTCGTGAGCGAATAGCAGGATAAACGGGGGAGATCCACAACTGGACCGCTGTGCCACCGTCGAGAGAAAAACTTAGAGCGATAGTCACATTCCCTGGAGGGATTTCCAAGCTATAGACAAGCATCGGTGGCAGAGTATGTAGAGAATGCGGCCTGGCACACGGTGAGCACTCACTAAACGCTGGCTGTTACAATTGTTTGTGCCCCCGCTGCCCTCCCCTCCAGCACCTTCCTGCCGGGCCTCGTGGGCTGGATCAACCGCTTCTTCTTCTGGCTCCTGTTCACCGGGAAGAAGGACAACAGCAACCTCAGCCACAAGATCTTCAGCTACGAGTGCCGCTTCAAGCAGCACGTCCAGGACTGGGCCATCCCCAGGTAGGGCTGCGCGGGCAGGGCTGCGGCAGGTCAGTATCAGAGAGGTCCCCTGGGTCCTCGCCACAGCCCTCGCACCTAGATTGCCAACCAGGCCCCCAGGCCTACCCATCATTAGTGGGGGCTCACCAGGGCCCAAGTCCCTTCCAGTGCCTTCCACCAAGCATTCTGCCTCTTGGGGAAACCAGCCACAGAATCCCCTCCACTCTCCCCTCTGCCCGTCTCCAGCCCGGTGACGCAGCCTTGGGCTATGAGCATGGCACTTCCTGCCCAGCTTCTTGTTTTCCTGAAAGACTGTGCCTCGTGTTCAGTCCCTCGGTCGGCAGAACCCACCCAAGCTGGGGGCCGCTACTCTGTGTTTGGAGGGACCCCCGGCAAGGAGCTAGGCTGGGTCTGTGCCCAGCTCACTGCAGAGTTCTCTCTGAATTGTCCCCTCTCTTCGTCTCTCTCCAGGCAAAGGAGGGGATGGCACCCAGGGCTTAGGGGATGCCTCTGTCACAGTGCTTGGGGCCGGGCCCCAGGCTCTCTAGGCGGGAATATTAGAAGAAGCAGAAGTATTAGAGCCAGAGTGACTTGACTGTGAAGAAGAGGAGGCCGGGGGCGTGAGACAGCTGTGGCCAGAGATCCGAGGGGCGCCCCTGATTCGGCGGGGCCCTGGGGGCTGAACCAGGAGCAGTAGGTAGATCTCCAGGGGCACATTCACAGGCTGGCTTCCGTGAGGAAGGTTTTGACAACAGCCATGAGCCCTGAACTGGGAGCCCCTGTCGCTGGGTGTGGCCCAGGGCGGCTGCGGCCCCCTGGGCTAGGAGGCCACACAGAGTCTGCTGTGATGGCTCCCAGAGGTCCCTCCCTGAGGACTGGGTTCTGTCCTCTGGGCCAAGTGCAGAGAGAAGACCAAGGAGGCCCTGCTGGAGCTGAAGGCCATGCTGGAGGCCCACCCCAAGGTGGTGGCCCACTACCCGGTGGAGGTGCGCTTCACCCGAGGGGACGACATCCTGCTGAGCCCCTGCTTCCGGAGGGACAGCTGCTACATGAACATCATCATGTACAGGTGACTGGCTCACTGAGGGGTGAGGGGAGGGGCAGGCCCTCAGCTTCCCCATCTTTCAAGGCCAGTTCAAATGCCATCTTCTACAGGGAGACTTCCCTGATCCTGGCAGCAGAAAATATGTAGTCTCTCTCTCTCTCCCTCAAGTTCCTACAACTACCATTTCTAGCCAGTATTGTATTAATACAATAATTAATATGAATAACAAGTACTGTTAATATGAATAGCTACCATCTGTGAAGCTGATATTACAGAATGACACGTGTGCTGTCTCGTGTGCCTGCTCTGGTCAATGACTCTGAGAGCCCGGAATGCTGTGTTGAGAAGGATTCTGAGGCCAGGTTTAAGTTCAGCAGAAGAGAGGACCACGCTTGATGCGAGGTGCCTGTCTGGAGGCATTCGCCCTCCTGACCGCTCCACTGGGCACTGTGCCAAGACCTTATGCTCCTGACGGCGTTGTCTTATTCCTAGTTAGTTACACAGCCATCTCCAGTACGAGGCTTATGGACATGCATCCTTTAAGAAGCTCATCTTTTCTAAAGTTTCCTGCTTAAGAGGTGTCTTCCTTCTGCGTCCTCTTTACCATCTCTCATTGATAATAGCTCTTCCTGACTTTGCAAGAGAAAAACATACCTCCCACCCAGCCTGCATCTTACTGTGGTGCATTTCTCCAGCATATAAAAACCCTAAACTTACAGGATGCCCACCACAATTCAAGAATGCACTGTTCTAGAGGGGAGTCCCAGAAAGCCAGAAAAGAGAGTTTCTGAAGGACATACTGAATGAGGGGTGGCTTTCTCCACGTAGGGACAAACTTGTGGCAGGGCTCAGAACTCATCTGTCTGTCCATCTGCTGTTCATCTCCCTACGTGTGAGTGCAAATCCAGAAGTGAGAAAGCTGCAACGGAGATGCATCATAACATGTTTATTTGAATTTTAAAAAGTTCTGACGTGGACTTTTTCTGTCAGTGAGTCTGACCTGGCTGAGTTGGCCGTGAGGACTGACCAACTAGGCTGTGTGGCCATGCCTCCTATATGTCAAATGAGGCGATTCTGAAATTCCTAGGCTTTGTCAAAAAGATATCATATATATATATATATTTTTAAAGATTTATGTGTATGTATATATATATATACACAAATCTTTAAAATTATTTAAATTTGTGATAAATTTCAGACGCCAACTGAAAAATATGTGAGAGAATGCAAATTTTTTCCAAGTCCTTCTGAGGATGATCAATGAGCAAAAGCCCTCCCATTGCTGGGTCACTGCTGTCCGTGTCCCGCGAGTGCAGCCCGATCTTGATCTCCATGCCACATGCCAAGTTCAGGGCATGGCTGGGAGAAGGTGCCAGATAACTGTGGGAGGGACAGCACAGAGCAGGGACAGGGCCTCACCTCCTCTGCCCCCTCTGCAGGCCCTACGGCAAGGACGTGCCACGGCTGGACTACTGGCTGGCCTACGAGACCATCATGAAGAAGGTTGGGGGCAGGCCCCACTGGGCCAAGGTAGGAGCTGCCAGTCAGAGCGTCACCCGGGCAAGTCCACCAGGCGGCTGCTGTGAGTCAGGGGTTCCACCAGAGGCTGCCTCTCTTCTCTGTTCCTCAGCCTGCCCAAGGCTGGGATGACTGGAAATGTGGGGCTGAGCAAGTCCTGGGAAGGAGGGCCTCCACCGGCCTCCCCAGACCCAGCTTCCCTCTGCATTCACGTTCCAGTAGCCTAGCGATTGTAATTCCCTCCGAGCTTCCAGAGAAATTCCTCATCTTTCATTTCATTTGATCCTCATAGAAACCCTATGAGCACAATGAGGCAGGAGTCAGTGAGCCCATTTAACAGACGGAAAACTGAGGGTCTCTAGGGGTGATGGGACTGACTTACCAATTAGCAGTAGGATTGGAGCCAGAGCCCTCTCCGCTGTCACACTGCCGGGTGGCAAAGGGAATGGGGAGTTTAATGCCACGTTTTAACACCTTCCTTCTTCACTTTCCAAGAACTTCCTCTGTCCTGTTTGGGTCTCTACATTATGTGTGTACGTGTATGTGCGCATATGTGTGCATGAGTGTGTGTGTGTGCGTGCATACACGTGTGGGTGTGGGCACGTGCATTCATATGCCTGCATGCATGTGTGTGTGTGCGTGCATGTGCTGTGTGTGTGCCTGGGGGTAGGGATGTCATACCTGCAGGCACACAGACTCAAGGGTGCCTGTTTGCAGCCCTGCTGAAATGCCAGCTCCAGGGACTGAGGCCTGTTCTATCTGGTTGCTTCTGCAGGCCCACAACTGCACCCGGAAGGACTTTGAGAAAATGTATCCTGCCTTTCCGAAGTTTTGTGCAATCCGAGAAAAGCTAGACCCCACTGGGATGTTCTTGAATGCGTATCTGGAGAAGGTGTTCTACTGAAGCAGAAACAGAAAATAAGTCGAGCCCACCCCATCCCACCCCCCAGGCCCACCTCCGGTGCAGAGGAAGGCTCAGAGTCCCAGTGAGGGGCCTGGTGGGGAACAGACCTCTCCCCCCAGGGCTGTCTGCTACAGCAACACAGCTGCTCTGCCCCACAGCAATTAGCCTCGATCTGAGTGAACCCCCACCCCTCTCCTTCCTCCTTTATCCTCACAGCAAACCAAGCAAGGAAGAGCACCCAAATCCCCGTTTACATCTTCACATGGCACCCCCTTTTCCTGAGCCTACAATCACCACATCCTGTTTTCCCAGCAGATAGAGAAGCCCCAAAATATTATGTTTGTCTAGGATATTAGGGATTTGGTCATTCACAGGTTCCACCTGCCAGCTGGGGGTCTGCAGCTCCAGGGGTCCCCTCTCCAGCCCTCTTGGGAGGGGCCCAGTGGCATGTGTTTGGGCACAGAAGTTGTGTGTACTGTGCTCTGATTACTTTCACTCTTGAGGGCCTTTCAAATGCTCAGGTGAGTGCCCCGTGCCCTGGGACTGCCCTCTTACCTGTCCATCTGACCTCCCATAGCCTGAACTTCACCATGTCTTTTCCTGGGGATGTTTGGGGGATGGGACTCTCCTTGTCTTCTCTTTAATAAAGGTCAAGAATTGATTCACTTTCTGCTCCCTCTTCTTCTCTGAAGAAGATACACATATGGTCAATAAGCACATGAAAATATGCTCCACATAACCAATCATAAGGGAAATGCAAATGAAACCACAATGAGATACCACTTCACACCCAATAGGATCACTATTATAAAAAAACACACACAAAAAATAACAAGTGTTGTCGAGGACAGGGAGAAATTGGAATACTGGTGCATTGCTGGTGGGAATGTACTAAAATGGTGCAGCCACTGTGGAAAGTGGTATGGCGGTTCCTCAAAAAAATTAAACATTAGAATTACCACATGATCCAGCAATTCCACTTTTGGGTATATACCCAGAAGAACTGAAAGTAGGGACTCGAACAGATATTTGAACCCATGTTCATAGCAGCATTATTCATGATAGCCAAAAGGTAGAAGCAACACAAGTGTCCACTGATGGATGAATGGATAAACAAAATGTGGTCTATACATACGATGGAGTATTACCCTTGAAAAGGAAGGAAATTTTGGGGCCAGCCCGGTGGCGTAGTGGTTAAGTTCCTGTGCTCTGCTTCTGGAGGCCCGGGGTTCGCAGGTTCCGATCCCGGGTGCGGACAGATGCACCGCTTGTCAAGCCATGCTGTGGCGGCGTCCCATGTAAAGTAGAGGAAGATGGGCACGGATCTTAGCTCAGGGCCAATCTTCCTCACAAAAAAAAAGAAAGAAATTTTGATACATGCTACAGCATGGATGAAACTTGAGGACATTCTGCTAAGTGAAATAAGCCAGTCACAAAAGGACAAGTACTGTATGATTCCACTCATATGAGGCACCTAGAGTTGTCAAATTCATAGAGACAGAAAGTAGAATGGTGGTTGGCAGGGGCTGGGGGAGGGAAATGGGGAATCAGTGTTTAATGAGGACAGAGTTTCAGTTTGGGAAGATGAAAATTTCTGGAGATGGATGGCGGTGATGGTTGCACAACAGTGTGAATGTACTTAATGCCACTGAACTGGACACTGAAAAATGGTTAAAATGGTAAATTTTATGTTACGTATTTTTCATCCCAATAAAAATAAGGAAATTTATATTCTCGTTCAGGGAAACAAGACTGATGTGCATAGGCCGTTCAATAGCCATCCCAGGGAGAACGGGATGAAGTGTCAGGGACGTGGCACAGACATGAAGACCTGGCCAGCCCACCTGGACCAGACTTCCTCAGGGAGCCTGGCTCAGCCAGAAGACCCAAGTCCACGGCCGTGAGAGCAAGAACTAACCCTTCAGCAGGACCGGCTATGTAAATCACAGGGCCCAGTGCAAAACAGTTAAGAATTTCAAGAGGGTGACAGCAGAGCATTAAACCAAGCACAGGGTCCTTCTGAGCACCACACAAGTTGTTACCCCATGAAACGGGCCCTGCTCACCCCTCCAGGCATGGCAGTCAGTTTTATGTGTCAGCTCACTAAACTATAGTACTGAGTTATTTCATCAGACACTGATTGAGGTGTTGCTCTGAAGGCATTTTGTAGATGTGATTAACATCTACAATCAGTTGACTTTACATAAAGGAAATTACCCTCAATGTGGGTGGGCCTCATCCAATCAGTTGAAAGGCGTTTAAAGCCAAAATGGAGGTTTCTGGGAGAAGTCTAAATTCTGCCTCAAGAGCTCCTGACTGAGTTTCCAGCCAGTGGGGCTGCTCTACAGATTTCAGGCTTGGGAAATTATGTGAGCCAATTCCTTGAAATAAATCTAATATATCCATTGGTTCTATTTCTCTGGAGGACCCTGACTAATACATAAGGAAAGAGATGGAGTGGTGGAGTTAGTACAAAGAAAAGCACAGCAGGCTAAACCCTGCAGCTTTGGAAATCATGGAGTCCAAATCACTCCCATGTTCTACAGATGAGAAAACCAAGGCTCAGAGAGGTGAAGAAATGTGTCCAATGTCACACAGCCAGTTAGGAAAGGCAGTGCCTTCAAACTTTTCAACCAAAATATGTCTTGCAATGCTATATTTTCTATAGCTTGAATTTAATTTTTAAAATCTATGAATTTTGCATTCTGTTCTTTTAGGTAATGGTGTTTTAAACTTGTGAATATAGTTTTATTCTCCAAATCTGTAAATGACATTTCTGCTCTAGGAAGGAGTTCCGTGCTTGTTCTGTGGTCTTCTGGCACCTCACATCTGCCCCGGTGGGAGAAATACAGACACGAAGGGACACAGCACAATGGCCTAAGTCTGAAACCTTGAGGTTCAGTATAACTTCCATTCCTGGAATGCTGAGGCAAAAGAATGTTCTGGAAATAGACTTTCTAATTACCAGAGAACCTGGGTGCCCTTTCTGGTTCAGGCTTTTGATGAATATAATTTACTCTTCCTTTGATTTGGGATCTTTCGAAGCCTCAAGGTCACCCTTCCCAAAAAATCCTCATTACAGAGTCTTTTTGATATCGAGTGGTGAGTTCTGAGCCTATAAATGGGGCACCTGAGGGCGTCGCTGATAGGGGCCCTCTTTTTCTCTCCTTCCTCGCCTCCTCCTTGCTGTCTGTTCCAGGTTCCCACTGGCTGGCTTCTCTCTCCCAGCGCTGCTCTCTGGAAGCGTGAGCCGGCAAACAGTCTCCTCATCGCAGAAGACTCAGAAAATCCTGGGTGCTGAGGCTTGGAGCCCGGTGCTCTACAACTGGACTTCCAACAGTGGACACTGATTGCCAGCAGCATCTGAGAAGAAATAGGATGGAAAGATGAGGGATGGTGTCTCCCTGGGCCAGTGTGAAACTGAATCATAGCACAGCACCTGGCTGTTGAGCCATGAGCGGCTCCCGAAGTTGAATTTGGGGTGAGAGGTCGCCCTCCAAAAGGAAATGTGCAAATTTCACCGAGTAAGTGAATTGCGGGCAGCTTCTCCCCTCAGTGGGCCACCTGGCCCCTACACTCCACAGGTGCAGAGCCCAGAAAAGGATGGGCCCAGGTGAGCTCTGAGGATCCCAGAAGGATGCACCACCCTGCCTCAAAAGCTCGCCAAATGCAAAGATGTGGGACATTTAAAGGCCCCAGACAGATTCCCCCCACTTCACGTGTACCAGGAGGATAACCCAAAATCAGCCGAGTCAACCTCGCCACCCGCGTGGGTGGGGCCCAGAAGATAGATAAAGGGAGGTGGGTGGGTCAAGCTGACTGGGGGTAGGGGGCAGCGAAGCCCACCATCAGTGGGGCCACAGCAGAATTCTGGTCCTTTTCTCAAGGTCGGCAGCCTCTGTCAGCCTCAGAACAGGGACCCGAGGCGCCCCCTGGTGGCAGCTTGTCCAGACCCAGCCAAGGTACACAGGAAACAGCAGCCTCCTCTGATCTAAACCACGTGTAGCCTGCTAGTCCCAAACTATAAAGTGACCAGAAATGCCACAGAAAAGAGAGGAAACCCTAAGGGAGGCGCTAGGGGCTGCCGAGAGGGAGGAGTTCTACAAAACAGTAGGTTTCAAATTCAGAAGGTGTGTCTCTGGGTCCCCTGCGAGGAAGGTCTTACCTGTAGGTCTCCAGTTACTAAAATGAGGCGAAAGATGGGAACTCTTCCTGGGAAGGGAGAGTGGAAGCTGGAGAAATAGCTACGAGGACCCTAATCCCAAGGTCCCCGAGGAGCCACGAACTAAGGGGAAAAGATACAAGGTGGTTTCTGGGCAAACCTGCACCAGATCCCCACGCCTGGCTCATCTTGGTTTTCACTCTGGTTCTCTTCCCCAAGAGGCAGGACCTTTCAGAGCTCTAGACAGGCCCAGACACTTCCAGAAAATTCCAAAAGAGAATTATCAAAATTTTGGTGGGTTTTAATGTTCAACATCCATAAATGAATGCCTTTACAGAGTGAGATAACGTTGTGCTGTACCCCGGATAACTGCAGGATATTGTTTTAAAGACCAATACCTCCTCGTGCACTCTGGGCAGGTGGGCTGGTGATGGGAGGCAGGTCTCAATTTGGAGAATGAACACCGTCATTCAATGCTGTCAGTGCGTCTCTGTGATTTTGTATAAGTACAGTCATTCGCAACAAGGTCAAAAGTCTCCTTATGAATGTGAGGCTGGAGTAAGTGATCCACCTGTCACCCCACGCCTGAGATGTGCCTTCTTTGGGGTAAGGCTGGATCAGGTGCTAGGTGGTTTTTTTTTATTGGTGAGGAAGATTGGCCCTGAGCTAACATCTGTGCCAATCTTCCTCTATTGGGATGTGGGATGCTGCCACAGCATGGCTTGATGAGCGGTGTGTAGGTCCACACCTGGGATCCAAACCTGTGAACCCTGGGCCACCAAAGCAGAGTGTGCAAACAACCACTACACCACCGGGCCGGTCCCAGCTAGCTTTTATTGAACTGGGCACTGGAGAGGGACTGGAGATCAAGAGGAGGACCTAATGGGATTACATGAAGCAATTGGCTCAGGTGTTAGAGCACTTTGGTTGGCGCAGGGCTGTGTAACCAGTTGCGCAGGCTGCACACTGCACAACTCTGGTGTCATTTCACCTTGTAGTCATCAGAGATTATATCTTATCACAATTTTCTGGCAGAGGGCCAAGTGTCAACACAGGTGCTAACAGCAGAGTTGGTGCCACTCCCACTTGCCAGGTAGCTGCCAAGCCCTCTCTTCTCAGAACATCAAGCCCTGCTCCCTCTTTGCCACAAGAATCCTGGAAACCAGACATCAAGGGCTCATTATTCAGTCCCCCAGGCAGAATCACCCACATCTCATCTCCATACCTTGGTGATCTCCTGTCCTGCCTCAGTCTTTCTAGTGCCTCAGGCTGGAACTTCTGTTGGGGATGGAGGGACATCAAAGGACCCTCACACCAGGCCACTGTGCAAGGGGGGAGAGAGGATGGAGAGAAGGAGGCCCAGCGAACCTCAAGTCAGCTGTAGGCTCAGTCTCTTAGGTTGCCAATCTAGGAGAGTTTCAAGTGGGTTGCGTAAAAAGAAGCAACCACTGGATATAGTCACTGCCAGAATCTAGCAACATGATGGAAAACAGAAAATAAATTTTGGAAATTAATGTGTGACATTAATGTAACATACAGTTTACAATTATGGTCATTTTAGCAAATGCTTTCTGAACCCATAACCCTAATTAATATGTATCTTTAAGTGAATCATCCTAACTTTACTCTGCGTGTCCTTGACGACAATACTGAAATACTAGCTTCTTTGGACATAAGCCAAGCCTTGGAGTCTCGCTTATGGGGTGGAGGGAGACAAGGAACGGTAACCAAGAATATTCTAAGCTTTTAATTACATGTGGACTTTGCTACAAACCTGGGGTGCAGACAGATTTTTTTCCCATGTGAAGTGTATTTGATGAACAGAATTCTATAATTAGAGAATATTCATAAGTGGAAAGGCTTGACGACTTAATGTTGAGATGAGTACCATGGTCAGTTGGGGCCACCTGCTGGCAGCACGGGGTACTGCAGCACAGCTATATTTCTCAGCCCAAGAGGAGGAGAAAGTCCTGTGGTCGAGGGAAAGACGTAAAGGTTGCATGGACTGACCGTGGACAGACAATGCCACAGTCAAGAAGGTGCCACAGGGATTCCAAGCTCTTACAACTAGAAAGAAAATTGCCTCTTTTGTCTTTTGGGGATTATAGTTTCCATAAGGAAAATACCAATTATGTATTAAAATGCCTGATATGCTTTATTATTACCCCTTCTTCACCCTAATTTTCAATGTAATCCTTCAGGAGATCCCCCCACCCCTATCAGAATACATAAACAGTTTTATAAAGGAATGGAAAAGATTCACTTTTCAGAAATCTATTTTAGTAGGTTTTTGGAACACATTGCTCTTCCTAAAAGCAGGAAATCTTTGAATTTGGTCAACTTCATCATCACACTCCTTTTAGTCTCAACTATATGATACGCCCTGTACCACCTTAGCCACTGCTTTTTCTTTTCTACTTCTTTTTTACTTCCATACCAAAACGAAGGTGTGTGGGAGGTAGAAAAACCCAGCATGAAACAAGGACACTCCAGTGCATCCAGATTACAAGGCGGTTTATTGAGTTAGTGGCATGCGGGGGAATTCTTCCCGTGATCAGCAAATGCAGGCACTAGAGGGCGGAATCCAGAGGGAGGAGAGGCGGGGGAGGGGGGCCAGGAGGGCCTCGAGGCCGGGGCCTGGTCACTTGTGACATGCAGAGCTCTCTAGGGGCTTGTAGCTCATCTTGGGGGCAACTGGACTCAGATGCCCCCATATTTGGAAGAGCGACGTTCGCATCTCACTCCTCCCTGAAAGAAAAAGGGGGGAGGGGAAAGTGAGGGCTCGACAGTCACTGAGAGGCAGCAACCAACACTCAAATTCTCATCACCCCAGAAAGAACACTCTCCAAAGGAAAAATAAAATTCCCAGTGATTCCCTGGCTCCCTGCCGGGCTCTGGCTGCGGGAGCCGTCACCCCCAGGCTGGGTACTCAGCTCTTCTGTCGGCTCCCAGGGACCTGCTGGGCCGGAAGGACCTCAGGGAAGGCTTGCGCACTCACCGGTGCTTTTGACGGTATTCCCGCAGAGCTTTCTCTGCCACAGTCTCCATAAATTTAGGATTGTTCCTGGACACTTCTTCTGGAATCGTCACAGTGATGGGGTTGGAATCAAAGAGCTTCACAACCACCTTCGTGAGGCCAGAGGGAACGTCGGAGTCGGAACTGTGGGAAGCCACCTAGAGGGAGAAAAGGTCAGAGAAGGGCTGAAACGTGCATCAAAAGGAACTCATTTTGCACCAAAAGTCAGGCTTAAATCTGGGCAGTTGACCACTTTGATTTTCACTAATCTTGACATCTGTACAACTCAATGAGCAGAAATGCCCTCATTCAGAGACACGTGTTTGTTGGTGTAAACACCATCCCACAACCAGCCCAGGGGACCCCCAGAGAGTAAAATATGGTTTCCAAGCCACTGTGTCTTCTTTGGGCGGCCACTGACCAGGCTGCGGTAGAAAAGGAATCAGAGAAAGAAAATAAGAAGGTTGCCAGTGCTAGAGAGTAGCCTGTTATCACTGGTGGAGAACGATGCATGGATTCACAAGCCATCCTACGAGGCGCAGGGCAGCAGGGCAGGCTCCACGGCCAGGCGGACAGGTTCAATGCCCAGGTGAGTCATCCGTCAGTTACTTGACCTTGGGCAAGCTGTTGGAGCTCTCTACTTTCCTCGTCTGTAAAATGGGGTCAAGATTTTCTACCTCACTAGGTCATGAAGCTTCTGTGCAACAATATCCGTAAAGGTGTTATGTTTCCTGCCACATGACAAATGCTCAGTCAGAAGCATAAGTGCTCCTTTTAATATCTCCATCCCGTTTCAGCCCCAGGGGAGGTTTGCATCACCTCCAGACCGCACCTCGGCCCCCCAGCCTCAGCATGTGGTCGAGACACGACTCACCGTAGTGACCTGCAGATAGTACTGGTCGTCCCCTTGAGTGAGGTTCGCCAGCTGGGACACCCAGCTGAACTGCTCATTCAGCTGCCTCAGCAGGGAGGAGGTGCTGAGCATCTTCTGCTGGTAGGACTGGAGCAGGTCGTCGTACATCCTGGTGAACTTCTCAGCAAGCTGGAGGGAGTTGTTCAGCTCCTGTCGCAGCTGCATCTGCAAGGGGTTGTTGGCCGAACAGTCTGCCCAGAGATGAAACAACAAAAAGGCAGAAGTGTGAAGGGAACGCTAGAAAGGGATGAAAACACGAGTGGAAATCAGTTCACACAGCCAGGACCTAAGGCAGAGCTGCTCCTAGAGCCGGTCCACAAACTGTTTGTCATCGTCCTCAACAAAATAAGGAGCTCACCCCAGGATGGAAGTCAACACGTGGCTTCCTTCATCAAGAAAGTCTTGTTCTGGAAAGCAGTGTCAGCTGACCTGAAGAGTGTGCTTAGTGACATCGTTGATTATCTGTGGGTGCAAGACCCTTCTCTTCCCGGAGACTGGGAATGAACGCACCGACCACATGTTGAGAAGCGTGGGTCTCGGGCTCCGTGTGCTCAGACCTGGAGCTACTCTCACTGCCCTAGGGCCCCACGGGGGGTCACGTCCGAGTGGGGGAATGTTGCCTTCAGCTACCCTCTGTGTGGCACCGACTATGTACCAGACACCACGTAAGTGCTTTGGAAATCCATTATTTCTAACAAGCAGATGTATTCTGACTTAAATACTACCAATAATGAATTTTTTTTTTACCAGTAATGAAACTGAGGCCTGCAGAAGTAAATCACTTGCCTAAAGTCATACAATGAACAATTCGTGGGGCCAGGATTGAACCCAGGGCTTTAACTCCTAAATTCAGGCTCTTCCTACCGTGAGTCTGTGGCTCTGGAAAATTCTCCAGGCTTGTCTTTTGAGCACATCTGCAGAGCTGGAAATTCTGGCCCCGAGAGCCCGTGTAGCAGAAGAGCCAGCCAGGACCCTCAGGCCACAGAGCACAGCAGCCTGGTGGCTGGGGGTCCTAGATTGCCCACCTGCCCACCATGGCTGGTCACCAAGCTCACCAGGGAGCAAGGGGCAGGGGTCACTCCTTTTCGTCCCTGACTGCCCACTGCAGGTTGTCAGATTGATAAGAGCTGGCAACCACCCACTATCTCTTTAAAAACGACTGTTTTTCTCAGACAAACACCACATGATTTCACTCATATGTGGAAGATAAACAAACACATGGATAAAGAGAACAGATTGGTGGTTACCAGAGGGGAAGGGGGTGGGGAGAGGGCAAAAGGGGTAAAGGGGCCCATGTGTATGGTGTTGGATAAAAACTAGACTATATGATGCAGTCTATATGGAAACTGACAGACAATCATATACACCTGAAATTTACACAATGTTATAAACCAATATGACCTCAATAAAAAAGTTTTTTTAAAAACCATTTTTCTTTTCCTAAATTTTTCAAAAATATCCCAAGGAGGGCACATCAGACACAAGCAGTTTGGGGGAAAGGAGACCTTTGCACACTGCAGAGTGGTAATCATTTATATTAAATGATATTAAATCATTCATATTAAAACAAAATAAAATGTTAGGTGGGGTAGAAATAGAATTACTAACAAGAAGCCAGGTTGAAAAAGATATATAATAAATAACCTTAACTCTTTTGCTGGGGAATAACTAAAAAATAGGAAAAGTCACTGAGAACTGAGACTCAGTCTAGAGCAGCGGGTCTCAACTGGGAGCGATGCTGCACCCTGGGGATATTTGGCAAAGTCTGAGAACATTTTCGGTTGTCACAACTCGTGGGGGGGCTACTGGCATCTAGCGGGGAGGGGCCAGGGATGCTGCTAAAGATGCTACAGTGCGCGGGACAGCCCCCACGACAAAGAACGACCCAGTCCGAAATGTCAAGAGTGCCCTAGTTGAGAAGCCCCGGTCTGGAACCCTGGGCAGGGCATCTGTAAGCATCTTAAATAAGAGGTGGTGAGTCTTCCTCACTGTGGAGAAGAAGGCAGCCGTTTGGGGGAGCTGTGATCAGTGACCGGTAAGAGCAGTGCTAAGGGTGCCAATCCGAGCCTGGGCACCTCACGTCTCTTCTTCTGGCCCTGGCGTGACTTTCTTGTGGCAAGGTACTATGTAATTTATGATATTCTAACCGTGATATTTTATGCGAAAAGCCCAAAAGGCTTGGTTATGTACTCATCTTCACTTCTTCATCCACCAGCCTCTTACAGCACTTGTATTTATTTTGCAGTGGCTTCTAGAATTACAGGAATGAGGCTGGGAATATTTAACCAGGCTCTGAAGGCTGCCCTGGCAAACCCAAATGTGTTAAGTAAGAGCAAAGCCGCAAGGTCGATCAGCTGTGTACAAGGGAAACAGTTAACCCTTTCTGAGCAGAGACTGTCACGTGCCAGGAACTATTCTAGGTGCTTGTATAGCTGTCGTCTCAAAGTAGGAAGAGGCTAGTCAATGACCAACCAAAGGGAATGTTGCTGGGAAGCTAAGGTGCCATTTTCAGGGACCCTGTGTTCGGGGGAGAGAAAAAGCAGTGGCTAAGCACACATCCCAACACCTGGCCTCCCACATAGGACTGTCCGTAATCCCAGCAAGTTACCCAACCATCTGTGAGGGAGTCTCCTCCTCTGTAAGACGGGGACAATCATTGTACGCAACTCACGGTCATTCTGAGGACACGAGGAAACGTTTGCAAAGTGTTTAGAACAGTGCCTGGCACAGGGTAAGTGTTGTTAAACAGAATACATACCATCTAAAATTTCATGGTCTGCAGGGGAAAATGAGGATATCTACTACGCTTGGCCCTCGAGAAAAGAATAATGGGAAAATCAAAGGATGACGGCTTTTAAAAAAAGCCCAGCTGCCCCTCGGATTGCCGTTGACCACAGGCTGGATGAAGTGGTAGGCTCTTTATCTACCGTCTCCCGACTTCGGGGACAGCCCTGCATCTTAACACTCGACTGCAGGCGAGGGGCCCAGGCGGACGGAGTGAAGGACCTCCCGCAGAGCCACAGCTAGAAGGCAGCAGCGCTCGACTCTGAACGCCCCTGTGTCTGACCCCATACAGGAGGCCCCAGTGAGGTACCAGGAACCCAAGACTCCCCGACTCACCCACTGACAAGATCTCCTGGCACTTTTCACACTGGTCCTTCATCCTCAGGCACCCCGTGGAGTTGTGACGAATCTCCTTGCACACGGTGCGGTCCTGGTTGTCTTCTGGAGACACACACGGGGGAGTCATGCTGAGGGACCACACAGAGTCACACAGGGATAGGCCACCCCGATCTCTCTGACCCCTTCCACACTACTGTTTGAGATGGTTCTGCAAGCAGAGCAGGTTGGAATTTGGTTGTTTGCCTGCAGACACAGGCCTCTGATCGGGGCTTTTCATGTCCACATGAGACTTCACTCCTTCAAAAACTATTCACTGGGAGCCCATTCTGTACCAGGCCCTAAGGGCACAGCCAGGAACAGCTATCTTCACTGTAATATGGGCTGATTATATAATTTGTCACCAATGTATACATGGCATCCACCTAAAGCCACCTGAACTCCCGAGAGAAAGGGGTCTGGTTCTCTCGAGGCAGCAGTGAATGTCACACCCACCAGTTGCTGGAAGGGACATGGTAGAAAGAACACAGATTCCAAGTCCTGCAGGGCTCGATCTGACCAGGGCCCACTTCAGCAGCTGTGGAACCTTGGACTCACTCCTTTACCTCTGTCAGAGTTTTCTCCTCCTTAAATGGGGATGATACCACCCTCACGGGGAAGCTGGGGGGAAATCGAGGTGACACACACCAGGCCCCCGCATAGTTCTCAGCATCTAACCAGTGTCTCACTAAAGTGTGTGTTCCCACTCCTCCTTAGGAAGAATGAGACATCTTTCTAACCTCCTGAGAATTCCGTCATCGGGAGCTGGTCGGGAAGTCTGTGGAGGTGGACATCCATGGCCTGCTGGGCCTGGCGGATCATGTCAAAGAAGGGCTGGAACATGTCCTGGAAGTTCAGGCGGTGGTACATGGGGAAAGGCATTATGTTCCGGGCGAAGCGGGACTTGGGGTTGAAGAAGAAAGACCTCCTCTGGGACGGGCCGAAGGGCGAGTAGTAGTAAGTATCCTGGGGCTCACGGGCAAAGAATCTGTCCTGGAAAAGTTCATCCATGATGCTGGACGCCCGGTCGAAGCTGTCCTGCATGACGTCCAGCACATGGGTCTGCTGCCGGTCATTCTCCAGCAGGGAGTCGATGCGGTCACCGTTAATCCAGAAGTAGAAGGGAGAGCTCTGGTTCAGGAACTCCTCAAGCTGCGACGGGCAGAGTGGGGACAGTTAGGAGAAGCTCACCACAGTCCCAGCCTCCTGCACCTCCTCCTTGTCGAGATGGGCCAGCCTGGCCCCTCGCTGCACCTCAGCGTGTGACTGAAGGCCCCCCCCGGGACTGACTCCCCAGTTTCTGAACTGTCAGGCAATGCCCTTCCATTCTACTGACACCAGTGGGGAAGAGTTTAGGAAGAACTGTGAAGAAGGCCTGTCACTTCAGACTAGTCTGCTGTCCTCTTCGGCCACCAATGATCCCCCACCCCTGCTCAGCCAAGGGCCAACTGATACACCTTCAGGGAATGGCAAAATTCATGAGTCCCAACTGAGTGAGGCCCACAGGGGAGGATGGGATCAATATCAATGTACTAAAAATTATTAATTCTTTCTGCCTAAGTGGATACAGGGCTCTGCCATACCATGAAGCCATTTTTAATGTTATCCAGCTAATACTTCCTGGATAAGAGTCTTCTAAGAGATGGCAAATACCTGGCACAAGTGCTCTTGATGACTCCATGTTTCTGCATTCATAGCAGACATTACCAACTGATCATGGCACTCTGGGCCCAAATGCAGCCAGAGATAATCAATTGCATCTGGCATGTGAAATAAAGCTGTGATATTGTGATTTATAACAGAAAATAAATATTTGGTCTTTGTCTGGTTCCTGACGCAAAGCTCCTTAAACCCTTGAAATTTCCTGTGATGGCAGCAATAAAGATGTTAGCTAATGAGGTAACTTTTGGAAAGTCCCTAAGGATGGGGCCTGGTTGCCAGGGGAACCAACCGTGATTAGAGGGTTAGAACTTTCAGTCCCACCCCCTGATTTCCAGGGAGGGGAGAGGGACTAGAGGTTGAATCAATCACCAGTTGCCAATGATTTAATCAACCATGCCTATGTAATGAAGCCTCCATAAAAACCCAAAGGGATGGGCTTGGGGAGCTTCTGAATTGGTGAAGATAAGGAGGTGCTGGGAGAGCAACCCACCCAGAGAGAGCATGGAAGCTCCGCACCCTTTCCTCATACCTTGCCCTGTGCATCTTTCCACCTGACTGTTCCTGAGTTCCACCCTTTTAAAATAAACTGATAATCTAGTAAGTAGAATGTTTCTCAGAATTCTGTGAACTGCTCTAGCAAATTAATTGAACCCAAGGAGGAGGTCATGGGAACCGCTAATCTACAGCCAGTCGGTCAGAAGCCAGATGACAACCTGGACTTATGATTGGTGTCTGAAGTGGGGGGCAGTGGGGGGCGGCAGTCTGGTGGGACTGGGCCTGTGGGATCTGATGCTATCTCCAGGCAGATAGTGTCAGAATTGAATTAAACTATAGGACACCCAGTTGGTGTTGGAGAATTGCTTGGTGTGGGGACGCCCCCATACAGTGGAACCGGGTGCATAATAATAGAAGCATATTTCATTTGATTCTCCTTATTCCCCGCTCTGAGCCTAGGCTGCTCTCAAGTAGCACTTCCCCTTTTCACCTGGTGGCCAACCAGCCCCGAGCCACTTCTGCAGACACGTGCGTAGAACTTCATGCAGGTCTGCTTCAGGCAGGGCTTACACTCCTCCCAGAGGGCCGTCATGGTCTCATTGCACACCCCCTGGGACTCCTTCAGCTTCATTTCAGAATCCTTAGTATCAGTTAGGGCATCCTGCAGGAGAATGCAAGGCCAGGTTAGCCACACAGAAACCACAGGCTTCGCTCTTCCCACACAGACACGGTGGTGCCAGGCCCTCCACCGCCCAGGCAGGCCTTCCCACGTCTGGCCACACGGTGAGCTTATTTCCACCCCTGCTCTGGTTCATGCATTCCCTCATGCACCTACCTGGAATGCCCTCCCCACCTAGCTTTAAACATCCTCTCACCTTCAAGATCTAGCTGTTCCTTAGTCTTTCCCAGCCACTAGACCCCGTAGGGACATCTCCTTTTCCCAGCACTGCACTTAAAGTCTTCACCCCAGCATTTACCTCCCACTTACACCTCATCTTCTATGCTCGGCTTCTGATGTTCAAATGCCATCTTCCAGAGCTTCTAGAGGCTCCCTGAATCCCACTTTTTTATTGCAACCAAGTCACAACAACTCCCCAAACTCTCTCACATGCTCCTGTCATTTGACCCAATAATTCCATAAGAATCTATGCCAAGGAATCCCTGCCATAAAGGGAAAATCCATATGCCTAAAGATCTTTGTTACAGTATTCATTTATGGCAAAAAAAAAAAACTGGAATCAACCCAGATGCTCAAAACTAGAGGACAAGTTAAGCAAACTGTGGTCCATACAAAGGGTAGGTAAGCATGACAAGGGATATTTATAATTAGTGTTAAATATTATAACAAGAATTTTTCACATTAAAAACTCATGATTTTGAATATAGCCACTATCAAAAAAGTATAGAGGTGGGCCCGGCCCGGTGGCATAGTGGTTGGGTTCACACACTCTGCTTTGGTGCCCTGGGGTTCGCAGGTTAGGATCCTGGGCGCAGACCTACGCACTACACATCAGGCCACGCTGTGGCGGCGTCCCGTATACAAAACGGAGGAAGATGGGCACGGATGTTAGCTCGGGGCTGATCTTTCTCAGCAAAAAGAGGAGGACTGGCAATGGATGTCAGCTCAGAGCCAATCTTCCTCACACACAAAAAAAGTATAGAGGGAAAAAAACAGTAAGAAATCGATGAGATGTTAACAGTGAATTGTCCATAGGTAAAAGGGTTATGGAAAAGCTTTTCCTCTGCTACTTTTCTATATTAAAGTCTTGATGAATGAGTGTATTACTCTTCAAAGAAGAATTAAGAAGACCAGCCACATCCCAAAGCAAAGCTACACTATGAAGATCTGACCAGGAGGAGTTCGAGTTATGGAGCTTCTGCTCTGATGTCCGCTGCTCCTGTCCCCACTCTGTCCCCTGCTCCTGTCCCCACTCTGTCCCCTGCTCCTGTCCCCTGCTCTGTGCTGGGGAGAGACAGGCTGCCACACCTCCCACTGAGCCAGTTCACAAGGGTCAACTACACTGCTCACTTCCTTCCTCTCAGGTTCACACATTCCTCAGTTGAGAAGTAAAGGAATCTTGTTCGAAACGATGTGCTTCACCATAAAACCTGGATTATCAAATATCAAACTCCAATGACACCCAGAAAAATTCGACAACAAGACATGCCCCTCCTACCATGAGCCATTTGAGGATTCTCACAGAATGGAGAGAACTAATACCAATGCCAAGAAGGGGCATTAAGTTTCAAAGAAAGTTAGAATTGCACCAAGGCCAATATTTCCTTAAGTGGCTTTCATGGAATTGTGCTAAGAGTTATCAGGAAAAAAAAATTCCCTAGTCAATGTGATTTGGAAAACACGGGGTTAAATGAAGTTGCATGTGTTTTTTCACTGCAGAACTTCTCAGAGCCTTTAAAATGCTTTTACTATGCATTATGGATCATGAAGGTGGCAGGTGGCCCATCATAGTATCTCTTTCGTTAGGGGTATGGTGACAATGAGCATTGGTTTTTAGGATACCCTTAAGGAGACTACTGATTTTTTAAGTAAGTTTTTTATCGAATTACAGTGTTTTAGTTTTGTTGCATCATTATGCACAGGATAAACCCACCATGTTCACTGTCAGACTTGGGTGTCTCTGGATGAAGTAGTCCAGAACTCTAGAAAGTCATGGGGCAGTACAGTGTGTGCCTGCCTTAACCCCAAAGGTATCACCCCTCCAGGATAAGCTTCCTGAAGGTAGTGTGCCTCTCCCTCCTAACCCCTGACAGACCTATCCAAAGCCTACCTCAGAATTTGCACACAGCCAGGGTTTAGAAAAATCTACTGAAGTGAATCTGGGCAGCAGGCCCTGGGCTGGGTTTGTAACAAAACCAGATCCAGGATCTCACCCCTGGAAGCTTTCAAAAGCAAATAAACCCTCCCTGTTTCCTAACTAAAGCCCCAGTGTCAGCTGCTCCAGCCGAGGAAGGACCCCGGGTCACCATGGCAACCCAGCAGGGCACCCGAGGAGCGATGACCCCTCCCTCCCCTCCAGCAGGGGTCAAGGTGGGGCGAGGTCACCTGGCTCTCACCTCTTTCTTCTTCTTGGCTTCCTCTAAGGTGCCCAGCAGCGATTTGCGCTCTTCGTTTGTTTGGTCTATTAGGGTTTTTATCTGTTTCACCTCCTTGAGGGCATTTTTAATTTCCTTATTAATGTAGTTACTCCCCTGGGTGGACATTTCTGCAGGAGAAGGCAGGGAGGTAGAATGAGAAGAGAGGAAGAGATAGAGGCGATGGGGACATAAGCCAGCTGGAACGGTCAGCTGGGTCCAGGGGCTGCCAAGGCTGGGAGGCCCCTGGCTGGCAGCCTTTGGGCCCCAGCTTTGCTTCCCATCACAGGGCTCACTGTGGCCCCAGAGCTGAGAATCAGCTACACCCAGCTGCTCCGAAACGCAGACCATTGGAGCAGGCACACCCCGAGGAGGGACAGCAGCACCGTGCCCCTGCAGCTCTGGAGCACGAGCCTGCCCAGATGCAGATTGTCAAGGAAAACAAAATCCCCGGAAGTGTAACCACTTAAGTTTCAAAATACAAAATATTATTATTTTGGATACACGTCTTTTTGGAATTCAATTTAACCAAACATCTGAACTTCTTTGTTCCAGTGCATGGTGCCAGGTGCCAGCGGATGGCAACACAAAGATGAATTAATAGCACTGTTCCTCAAGGACACTGTGATCAAGACACAACACCCTGTGACAAATGCAATGAGACAATGTCACCTAAGTGCTGAAGGAGTGACAGCTAGCGCTTCTGTGGTTCTGATCCTGGGCCAATCGCTGAGCCAGCCACCTCGCGGGCATTTTATTTAACCCTCCAGCAAGGCCATCATCCCCACAGCTCTAATGAGGAAAAGGAAGCGCAGTGAGATCAAGATCCTCGCCCAGGGTTACACAGCCAGGGAGTAGCGGAGTCAGACTCATACCCAGGTCTGATCTCAAAGTGTGGGTTTTGAACTACTACCGCGGAGAACAGGTCAGCAGGACCCTATAGGACAGTAGGACAAGACTGGGGTGGAGGGAGGACAGGTTTCAGGAAAGCCCTGACAGAGGAGAGGACCACCAGCTGGGCTCTGAAAGATAACAAGCCCTCAGAGTGAATGCCATTTGGTTTTCTAGGTGCAAATGGGGAGGATACATGTAGTAAGTGCCATGGAAACTCAGAAAGGGGAGATCCACAGAGGCTCACGTGGTCCAGCCTTCATGGACCTTCACGGAGGAGGCGTGTGTGCCGGGCCAAGCAGACGGGGAAGGGAACAGCCGAATGAGACACAGTAGCCAGAAAGGGCTTGGGAGACACCTGAGAATACCTAGAAGCCAACCTGACCACAGACAGCCAAGGCCAGGTAGCCAGGAAGAGGAGGCTCAGAGAGGGGCCCGGGCAGAGCAAATCCAATCCGATGCACAGGATAAAAATGGTCTTTAACCCGGGGGGCCCTGATGGAAACAGTGTGCTAAGAGGGGCACGCCTGGTCCACTTACCCTGGAGCTCTCTGTCTGAGAGAGCCTTGTCTCCCAGCACCTGTCCATTCTCCCAGGTCAGCAGCAGCCCCACCAACAGCAGGAGAGTCTTCATCTTGCCTCCTTCTCCAATTCTGGAATCCTAGCACGCCTCTGTTTGTAGAGAACAGGAGACTGTCATGGTAACAGCTAGACAGCCTGCTGGTTTCCGGCCCAGCATGCTGCCTGCAGCAGCTTCCCAGGGGCCCTGCAGAGGCCTTGTCCCGGGCTATCCCCTCAGCTGGCATCACCACGTTTTTATCCCCCAGGAAATTGGGAAAAAGATCAGACTTGCCATTGGACACCTTCAAAAGAAAGGAGAGGCAGTGGGTGGGGAAGAACCACAGGACAGCAGCCTGCTACAGAAGAAACAAGAACTCTGCAGTCAGAGCCAGGGCTCAGGTCCCAGCCCTCCTCCTCCTCCTTCCCCATAATAGCTGAATGTGCCTGAGCAAAGGAAAGAGCATCTAGCTGATGATACCTGCTCATCTCAAACAAACCCTGAAAAAAAACCTCTCTTGGATCACTCATCTGGCCTTCTCCAGTCCCCTCCACAGTGGGGACTTCATCCCAGAGCTCAGACAGCCCCCTGCTGTGAGCATCACTAATCCCCCTGCCCACAGCAGGCATGACCAATCAATCACAGCACTTTCCTCCTCTTGGAGCCTCAACACCTAAAACTGCTTTGCAAGAGTCTGAGGCAGTGACAGCCAACCCTTTGGGTCCACAGAGGAAAATAAATCTGTTTGCCATCCCTAGCATGAGACTTGAGCCAGGCTGCATGGATTTGGGGTATAAATAAAGAGTAGAGCAAGGAGAGGTGGACAATTGTCTTCAGGGAGTAGAGAGGAGCAGAGTGAAAGGGTTAACAGTGGGCCCAAGGAGCAGCTGGGCCCTGATATCTCCCCAGGAAAAGTCCCTCCGTCTCCCCAGGAAAAGTCTCTCTGGGAGGGTAAGCCTCTGCTCTGCCAGGTCCCTGTCACATGGCCTGTTCCCTCTAAGCCCACACCAGGGTGCCCTGCCAAGGGGCTCCTGCCACCACCGGGCTGGCTGCCCCGAGCCCTGCTGGCCTGGTCTTACACAACAGACCCTTTCCCAGAAGCTGAAGTTGTTGCATAAAACAGAAACCCCTCCCCCTGCAACCTGCCCTCCCCCCAAATGCTTATCCGAACTCACCCATGTCCATAACAGACCAGGGAGGTGAGGCTCCCCTTTCTGAAACTGTGCACTTCGAAAAACCACTCTCAGCGCAGCAGACCCATCTGGCCACTTGGTAGAGCATTAATAAGGCAAGCCTCTCCTGAAGGGTAATTAGTAAGGCAGCCAAGTCATGGTTCCAGAACCAGCCACACGGAGCGAAGGAGCAGCGTGGGAGAAGAGTGGGTCATCGCCTTCCCCAAAGCCAGGGTGGGCGGCTGAGCCAGGGTGCTAGTTCAGGCCCAGCAGAAGGCCCGGGCTCACGGGTTCTGCCCTAGCTGCCCACTGAGGCCTGAAACACCTCAAGCAGGGACAGATCCTTTGTCACGCCAGAGAGAGAAAGCCAGCAAGGAAACACCTCTCCGGGAGAGGCCCCTGATGGCAATGACTTCTGAGAAATCCAGAAGACAGGGCATTGGGCCCTGAAGAAAGGGGAGGCAGGGCAACCAAAGGCAAGAGCACTGGACGAGGAGTCCAGAAACCCAGCAGCCAGTACAGGGTCTCCCACCAGGAGCCTGGGGTCCATTGGGAGCCATCGAGCTCAGAGCCAGGAAAGAAATCAGTCTCCTGCCCAATCCCTCCACCTCAGAGGGGAGACGGAACCCAGAGACAGGATGGGGCCCCCCTAGGCCCACAGCAAGCTCCTGGCAACCCCAGGAGGAGAACCCATCTCTCCCAACCCTCAATCCAGTGTTCTTTCCTTGACACCAAGTCACTTCTATCTCTGAGCCTCAGCTGCTTCATTAGTGAAATGGACCTAATATGGACCTCAAAGATGTGAACGTGTTCTGTAAACACAAGGGTCTCATATAATCATAGTAAATTCTGACTACTTCAAAAATTGATATAGGATCAGTTGTGGGCATTGGCAACATCTGTCGGGGAAGCAGGAGGAGGTGGCATGTTTGGGGAGGGGCAGAGGAACTGAGACAGGCACACAGAGGCCATTTGTGGTCCCTCCCTGACTGTGTGGCTTTGCCTTAGTGAAATGATTGGCTACTTTAAAGTACCTGTGAATCACCTGGGGGTCTTGTTATAATGCGGATTCTGATTCAGAATCTGCTTTTCTAACAAGCTTGCAGATGATATTGACACTGCTGGTCCAAGGACGGCACTAGAACAGCGGCTGCATGGCAAACTGCCCTCCCTTTGCAGTGACTTGACTCCTCTCTCATCTCATCTCCTGGCCTGGGTGTCTGCCTGCCAACTGCCCCAAATGGATTACACAGAGGCCTCCTTTCCCCCCCACCACCAGGCAGCCTCTTCCCCCAGAGGGAGCCATGGGGAGGACACAGGACACAGAAGCAGTCACACAGCTAGTAAGCTGCAGAGTTTAAAGCTCAAGGCCCAAGCTCCTATCCTACTGCCTCCCCAGATGTAGAAAACTAAACCAAAAGAAAATAATTCCCCTGTAATTCATACCATCCAGAGGCAAATATGAGCACTGTAGCATATTTCCTTCTATTTTCTATGCATTTGTATACAATTGGATCCTTTACATCCACTGTCTTCAAATATTCTCTAAAAGCATACTTTTGTGGCTGTATAATAATCTGTTTCCTGATGTACTCTATTTTGCCATTCCGCAACGTTGGGCATTTAAATTATCTGTAATTTCCCACTATAATTATAATGAACACTCTCACGAGCATCCTTTTACAGTATCCACACTTACTCTTAAATTCCTGATCTCTCTGAAAAAATAAATAAGTAAATAATCAGCTTCCTTTTTACATTAGGTCCAGAAATTCTGGAAGGTCAAGAGGCTTCGGTTCTAATTCCAGTTCTGACACCATTTGCTGTTTATCTTGGGAAACGATCCTAAACCTCTCCAGGCCTCAGATCATCATCTATAAAACAAGATGTTGAATCAGATGTCTGAGGTCTGATGGAGGCAGTGTGACTTCTCTGATGTACCCTGGCACATTAGGAAGCAGAAGGAGTAGGATTTAAGTGGTTGCAACATATACTTAAATCAAAACATCGTACTTATCAACACACTAGCCTGAGAGCCAGAGAATTCAGGAGCAAACAGGATGACTCGCACAGCAAGCGGACAATCACCACTGAGAGCAATACCTTTACAGGAAGATGCTGCTGGGAGGGCCTGTGTGCAGGCCGGCTCTGCCACTCACGAGCCTGGGCCTCCGGCAATAGGCGTCAGTTCTCCAAGTCTCAGTTTCCCCCTCTTTGCAAAGGGAGGATCATTACACCTGCCTTATTTACCCCACAGAATTGTGGCTGGAGCTAATGAGCACGGGGAGTCCTGAATAGCAGCCTGGGTGCCGTCCCCCGCAATTCGGCCACCGACTCGGCTGCCTGGTGACGGGGCTCCGGCCTTCTCCCTTCCCCGGCTCCCCGACTCCATCCAAAGCGCAGCTCTGACAGCCCTGTGACTGCCAGCGACTGTCCTCTCCTCGCCCGGCTGCCGCCCGCGCCCGCCCATCGGTGCCCGTGGGGCTCCGCGCAGGGGTAGGGAAGGTGGAGAATCTCACCGGTCCGCGGCCCTGGCGCGGGTGAGCTCCTGCTGGCGACGCCGCGTGGTGAGCACCGCGAGGCGCCGGGCTTTATAGTGCTCGGTCTCGTATACACCCCCTTGGGGGCTGGCTGTAAACCTGAATGACTCACGCCCAAAGAATGCCGGGGAACGCACCGGGAGCTTTCTGGAAACCGGCGCGGGAGGGGGTGCGGGGATGCGGGGATCCGATGCAGCACCGGGCGGAGGGCGCGGCGTGCGGCGGGGGGATGCACCAGCACCGCGAACGGCCGCGCCGACTCCAGGGAGACAGACCCTGGGATGCCGCCGCGCACCAATCCCGGCTCCCCGGGGGCGCAGAGCCGGGGAACGGCGCCTCCAGGAGGGGGAGAGCCTGAGGTAACGTGCACAGCTCGGCGTCCTGTCCTCGGGGTTCTAGGGGTCCACTGCGCTCCGGCCGTTCCCAGTCCAAATCAAATCTCACACTTCCGCTGCCCTATTGAACGTTAATCTTTCACATTAATCAGGCTCCACTGCTCGTTTCATTTAAGTAGAAAAGTAAAATAATGAAGATGGGATGGAAAAGGACGTTGTGCTAGAGAAGAAAACATGAAAAATGAGATAGCGACCTCCCGAACCATCACAGTACCCGGTGGTCCCTTGGCAGAACTGCTAGCCAGGAAGAAACAGAAACATGTTTCTAGGGATGAACAGAGCATTCATGTGAGGAACCAGAAGGCCTCCCTGGCTCTTTGGTGCTAGGGCCTAAGAAATTATTGTCCCCATCCACTTGGGACCCAGCCAAGCAGGGTGGGTTCATGGGCCTGAGACCCTGCAGCACTTTTCATTTTGCTCCTGGCCTTGCAGATTATGCCACCGGTGCTGTTATGCCAAGGGGGCTCTGCTGACAGGAGGACTTGTTTCTGGACTCCCTTTGGCTGCAGGCTTTGATGTGACAGAGAGGTGGGAGCTGTCACATCACTCCCTGGAAGGGAGGGAACTAAGGTATAGCTTATCCCCTCGGGTATAGCTGCTTCTTGAGGAAGAAGCTAAGCCACCTACTCCGGACCCCTAGGAGGTTTGAGCACCAGGAGAAAAGTCCAGCCCCCGGAAGATGGTTCTCACTCTGGTTGGCGAGGTGGGTGGGCGGGGCAGGTGTGAGCAGCCTGGATTGGGTGGCTGACTTGGAAAACCATGCGAGATGAAAAGGCGTGGAGGAGAGCTGTACGGTCCGGGCTCAGTTTTCCTGTCCATAACTTTCACAGCTTGATGCCCAGTCCCTGGTTGCCCAAGGTCCAGGGGCAACCAGGACCCCACTCCTTTTCAGGAGGAAGCCAGGAGAAAGCTTCCAGGCCTGTGAAGAAGCAGTGGAACCTGAGCTGGGTGCGTGGAATTCTCCCACAGTCTCAGCTCTGCCCCGAGGTGCTGGGTGACCTTGGACCAGTCACTTTGCCCTGTGGGCTTCAGTTCCTTCATTTTGGACAAGGAAGAATCTGGTATGTATCATCCCTAAGGTTCCCTTCAACCTTACCTGAGACAATACTAAGTGTGAGAAGATCATCAGCCCAGAAGAAAAAAAATTCAGCTAAAATTTAAAGCAATATTTCTCTCCCAGGCTTCACTTTATTCTCCTTAAAAAAAAGAAGGCTACTTATCAATAAAAGCTACATGTTCTATGGAAACTGCCTCCTCTTTAGCATATCAATGCCCGAGGTCAGAAGAATTGTTTTTGAGCACGCTTCTTGTAACTTCTCTGTTCTGGGGCTCCCCCAGCATCCAGCACAGGAAGCATAAATCTGTGATAATTTTATTTTTAAAAATCGGACTTTGGAGGAGAGTCAAGGAGATCTGCCTGAGTCAGCTGAAGTAGGGGAAGGGAGGGGAAGAAGAAGGGATTTAGGAGAAAATAACATGATTCACAGCCGCAACTGCGGTCCCCTGGGAATGATTATTTGATTACTCCAGCTACTAAACAAACAAGACTCAGAGGATTTAACTTTAAGAAAAAAAGTGCAAATTTTGAAAGTGCCATAAATGCATCACTGGATTTTGAATATTCTAAGTAAATCATAGAGGTCAACTGGTTCAGACCTCACGTAATACTTGATTCCTAACTTTCCCGCCCCAAACAAATTGCCCACCAGGTGGTCATCCTGCCTTTGTTTGAATGCCCCCAATAACTGGGAGCTCACTACCTCCATGCACGCAGTTCTCCAGTAAAGCTGTTTATAGAGTCAGATTCTTCTTTTGTTGAGTCAAAGTCTGGCTCCTTTGAGTGCTAGCCCCAAGCCCAGTTCTGTCTTCTGGAGTCACACAGAGAAAACCCAGTCCATCTTTCCCCTGCTAGCCCTTCAGACATTTGAAGGTAGCTAATCGGCTTCTCCCAGTGACCCCCAGGCTTGTGGCTGCCTGCCGTCATTGTTGGCAGATTTGTCCCCAGCCCTTTGGCCTCTGTATCTGGTCTCTCTTGAAGCCCTGGGCCCAGGCCCAGGCCTGCTAATGCCAGGGAGGATGACCACAGAGTGGAGCGGGACCACCCCGTGGCTTGCCCAAACACTCTAGATAAGCTTTTATTTAGCTGCTGAGTCACTTTGCTGATTCATATAGAATTCATCATGTTTTTGGCAGTTGCTGCTATTTAATCATTCTTCTCCCATCAGGGACTTACTACAGTCTGGTTTGGGGTTTTTAGCTTGATTTCTTTTCTTGGAGTGGGGGCACCATCTCTTGGAAGGGAGAAGGGGGAAAGTAAAGAGCTTTACATTGATCTATCTCTTTATGCTTTGCCCACCAACTCTCTCCTGCTATAATACCTTGGCTATGTGCCCCTCCCACCACCACCACCATCGTCGGGCTCAGTGCCACCAGCATGACAGCTCAGACGTCACTGATGTAACTGGAACAAGCTAGAAATGGACAGGAGCAGTACCCCGTAGCCTGTAATTAAGAATCACTCTCCAGGCTTTAATTATTTTAATGGGTGTATTCAGTCAATTATAGGCCGATTAAAAACTCATGGATAATAAAATCATGCAATAAAATCAGCCCACAGCTGATGCAGAGACGTCCCAAGAGCTTTTTCATGGCCTCCCTAAAGTCCAAGCATTTACTCCATCGGTTGCATTCTTATCTTCTCCTCTAGGATCTTTCTGGGAAAAAAGGTGAGGCTAGCCTCTCCTGAGCTGCTCATCACAGACCTACAAAAGTGGACAAATATTACTTAAACTATCTTCACCATTAATCATGCTATTGACTGGCTTTGTGGCTTATATTTCACCCCAGAGTCAGTCAACTCTAACCTTTAACACCAATTCTTAGATTAATGGGCATTTTTTTTTTCAGTTGGCCCCCAGATCTGCCTCAGGTCAAATCTACTTTTTCCATAAGCACCTGGAATCCAACCAATAATTATTTTAGATCAGTGGTTCTCAAAGAAACTATACAATGGAATTACCCGGCAGCCTTAAAAATTACCGAGGCCTGAGTCCCGCCTCCAGAGGTTATGAGTGAATTAACCTGGGGATCAGGCAGAGAGAACATCAGGATTTTTTCAACTCTCCAAGTAATTTTAGTGTGCAGCTACAGTTAAGGACAACTGCTTTCAACTTGACAAATTCCTGGCTTACACTTTGTCCCATTTGATCCTCATTGCATCTCTGTGTCATTGTTAGAGTATGTGGTATTATTCTCACTTGATGGACGAGAAGACTGGGAGGTCAAAGGACTCTTAGTTAGCAGGTATTTGCTTACACTGAGGTGAAATCTGCCTCCTTATGTAAGTGAGAGTAAGTGAGACCGTCTCATTACACTAAATGAACCCAGCCCCTCCTCTGTGTGACTACTCCCTGCTCTGCACGTGCTCTAAAAAACTCACATGCTCTCCTGATTTATGGCCTCTGTTTACGTATGTACTCCCCAATACCTTGATAAATTAAAACTTTGTTCTATGAGTTTCTCTCCAGGAACAGGCTGACCACAGTGGGGAAACACACCTACGATGTGATGCCTGGAGCCCGTCACGCCTAGAGACCACCACCCCTGGACCCCCTCCTTACTGCCCATTCTCCCTATATAACTGCCTCAAGATTCTGTAATCTTTGAAGATGGGTTTTTTGAGACATTAGTCATCCTCTTCCAATTTGCCAGCTAATCTAATCTAATTAAACTTCCTTTCTCAACCCTAACTCGTTGTGATTAACTGGCTCAGATCTAGGCAAGCAAAGTGAGCTTATTGTTTGGTAACGCTTATAACTTCTTCTCTGTCCTCTATCTCATTTCTAAAGTGCTGTATGTTAAGTTGCCCCCTCCTCTACAGGACAGTCCTCAAACATTTGAAAACAAATATTGTATCTCAACCTAAATGTATTTTCTTATACAGGTGCTTCACCCTCTTCTTGTAGAGTGAGATTACCAGACACCTCACTCTGCTCATCCCTGTCCCTAGGGTGCTCCATTTTGCCATTGTCCCTGTTGTATGGCTTTAGGAACAAACACAAGACACCAGCTTTGGCTGGCCAAGTGAGAGAGTAGGAAGACACTTAGTACATGTGATTTCATAGGAAGCTCCCTGCACCCCCAAGGGACCTCTGCTTACTTTTACATTATGTTCTAACACACTGTGCTTCTCAGACCAGTGTACACTGACCCTTGGGGCAGGCTGTGCTGTCCCGGGAGTATACAACACAGAAACAACTGGCTGCAGTTTGACTCAAAGGTTTACAGAGAAAAGTTAATATTTAGTGAGTAATCAATTTTCCTTCCTTTTTCTTTCCTTCCTCCATTCCTACCCTCCTTCCTTGCTTCCTCTCTTTCTCTCTCTGTCTCTCTCTCTCTTTCTTGTCTGTCTTTCAATTCCTCTCTAAATCTCATGCTTCTAAAGTGATGGGTATCTATTTATACATACATTTATGTTTATGAATGCATGATACATGTTACATATATAAATTTAAAGAGATTTTGCCTTTTCATTTTAAAAATTAATATAAAATCATATTACACATATTGCTTTGCAACTTGTTCTTTTCCCATGGACAGCCCTCCAAGTCAATAATAGATAGTCTAACCATGCTTTTCAGTAGCTACATACTCCATTCAGCTATTCCCGTTTCAACACTTCTGTCACTATAAGCTGTGCCACAATATACAGGCTGCTGCATGCATCCTAATACGTTGGTGCCTTTATCAGTATAAGGTAGATTCTTAAATTGGGATTGGGGATAAAAGAGAATGTGTAGTTTTAATGTGAATATACACTGTCTCATGATTTTCCTGGAAGGGAGCAGCAGCTTCCACTCTCTCTGAGAATGCCCACTTCCCACGTGATCACCAGGCTGGATGTTGTTGTCCTTTTGAACTTTTGCCAATCTGGTGGGTGAAAATGACATTTTGCTACCTTAATCTCTCCACCTACCTGTTGTTTTCGACTACTCATTTTAAAATAAAGTTTCCTCTTCTGTGACTTGCCTATTCATATTGTTTGCTCATTTTATTGAGTTCATCTTTTTTCCTATCAATTTAGGGGAGCTCTTTAAATAAGTAAAATAATCCTATGTGTGTTGCAAATGTTTTTACCAAGCATCATGTGCCTTTTACGTTTGATTGTGGAGGCTTTTAAAGTTTTTTATTCTGTGAAATTTGTTTATCTTTTCCTTTTTAGTTTCTGCATCTCCTGTCTTGTTTAAGAAGGTCTTCCTCTCACTAAAAGATAGGCAGCTATTCTCCTAACTTTCTTCTAGCTCTCTATTGTGTTAATTTTTATATTTTAAACATTTAATCCAAATGGAGTAAGTGTGTGGGGTGTGGGGGGGTGTGCGGGGGTGTGTATGTGAGTGTGTGTGGTGTGTGTGTGTGTGGTATGTGTGTGGTGTGTGTGTGGTGTGTGTGTGTGGTATGTGGTGTGTGTGTGGTGTGTGTGTGTGGTATGTGTGTGGTGTGTGTGTGTGGTGTGTGTGTGGTGTGTGTGTGTGGAGGAGGGAGGTGAGGCAGAGAGCTAACTTCATTTTCTTCCAGATGTATAGATAATTATGTCACTAAGATTTATCAGATTAACCACCCTGTTCATGCTGAGTTGAAATGCCAGTTTGTCATCTATGAAGTTTCCCAAATAAACTTGGATCTGTTTTAGGACTTTCTAGTTTTTTCCTCTGATTTATTTCTTTATTCATGTGTACCATATTGCTTTCATTACATAGCTTTAAAACAATACTTAATATCGAGAAGGTAATCTTCCTCACTCTTCCTTTACAAATTTTCTTGGCTATTCTTGGACATTAATTCTTCTGCATGAACTTTAAATTAATTTTGTCCAGTTGAAAAAAATGGTAATATAATTATAATTGCGTAAATGTACATATTAGTTTTGGAATAATTCACATTTTTATATTCTTTCTTCCTATTTAGGAGCATAACATGTCTAGAAGTAATTTAAACTATTATCTTTATTTCTAAATGAATTTTTCTTTTGTCAAAGTAAGATATGCATATAACTTTAAAATATCAAATAGTACAAAAAGTACCCATGCAGCGGTCCTCTGCCACATTCCTCCCATTCCTCCAGCCTGCCACCACCCCTACCCCCAATCCAGGAAAACCATTATTTTTATATTAAAACAAATATTGTTTCATTGTGATATGGCATGCAACTTTTATATTATTTTTTCGAATAAAAGGAAAGACTTCAAAGATCTGTTTGCTGCTTCTGTCATTATGGCTGTGGAAACATTAGAGAAATCCTGACTAAGCATATTATACTGAAATTTTTCAGATTATAGTTCAAACGTTTCCCCTCTTTCATTCAGCTTTGTGTTCCCACTCTCTAAGACATGGCCTAGCATGCAGCTGGCGCTTAATAAGTACTTGTTGTATTACCTGAATTAATTTTTCAATTAGCACAATCTAAGATCCTGTTTATTTTTCTACCACTTTCACCCTATTTTTGATTCATATCAAAACTGTAATATCCATGAGGGTGGGGACATATCCCCGGCACTAGCACTGCTCCTGGCTACGAATTTGTTTAATAAATGAATGAAAGCCACGCATGGCCAAATATCAACTAGATCTTTTTGTTTGAATTACTGAACTTCATCCTTTGTTGGTGCAACTGATGGTGAATCTAAATGTAAGGTTTAGATTTATTTCTCTGGAATTTTATCTTATAAGTGCACTGTAGACACCTGTCAAGATTGTCCTGGATTTTGTTCTTCCAGTTTTGAATGAGAAACAAAGAAATAAGCATGCCTTCTGGGTCTCCATCCGCGTATAGACAGAAATGTCCATTAGGACCCTTCTTATCACTTTGAAAGCCCGACTTCTTAAAGGCCTGCTATAAAGAATTCCTATGTACAATCCCTCGGAGAATATCTCCCTCAAAAGCATTCACACCCCGCCAGCTCTGATCTTTCCATTTTAATATGTGTGGTTCCTCAGCACCTGGATACAGGCATTTTTCCAGTCCTATTTGCAGTATTCTAAATTGTGGGATTCCTGCAGGAATCCCTTTCCATTGTCCAGGAGATGACTGGCCTGAAAGAGGATTCTCGTCCCTACAGATCATCAAGGCTCCTTCTTTTTTCATTTACATCCAGCCCCAAATGAAGTCAGCCACTTTCTTCCTGAATTTATAATTGATTTAGATGAACAATCTAAGTAGTTCGTCTTTGCTGAGACTTTATTATATTAACCTGGAAGATTTGGACAAGCTCTGAAGCATCCTTTGTAATTAAACTGCTTTCCTCAGAACTTCACCCTTACAGAGTTCATAAAATAAGGTATTAATTTGACACTAGAAGCCCCCTTTGGAGATTTCTCAGGCTAGAAGAATTCGTATTATATAGCATCACCCACTGGTAAAGAGTGGTATTCCAAGGCCCCTCTTGGCCATTGTATCCTCAAAAATTCCAGTATTGGTAAATGTAAAGCGAGGCAAGAATCCATAGACCTGGGAGAAATCTTAGGTAAATTTCTGGGAGGAAGCAATAAAGATAGGAAACTTAAGAATTGTGAAAATATCACATAGTTCAGAGAATGAGCCAAAAAAGTCCAACTTAACAATACCCTGGACAAAGTCTTCAACTGAGAATGTTGATGGATTTTTTTCCCCAGGGAATTCTATTTCTTACTTTAAATTGAAGCTAATGGTAGATGGAATTTGGATTTTTCCTTTACTGCCAACTTTGCCAGAACCTGGACTGGCCCTCTGTGTCCTTTCAAAAATATTTTGTTCCTGTGCAGCATTGGTGATACAATGGTGAGCATAGCTGCCTTCAAGAAGAGTTTACTCTTTAGCTTCCAAAGGATTGATTATTCAGGTGAAACACTGGCCTTAACAAGGCAGTGACACTGCATGGAGTTTGAGTCCATGGCATTAGAGAGCTTAATGAGGGAGAAAGGGGGAAAACCTTGCAAAGGTCTAGGTTGGAGAGTGGTTTGTTAACGAATGGTAGGGCTCAGCAGCATGCATGTCTCCCCCTTTCCTCCTGGCAACCCAGCTAAGGGATATCTCCCAGCCCCCTTGCCAACCAAGTTGGGGGCACGTGAATGTGGCTGATAGTGATTGTGTGCCTCTTCTAGGCTGTCCCATGGTAATCTCCAATCCACAAGCCTCCAATCTCTCTTCCCCTTCCACAGCAAACTTGGAGGCTACTTATTGAAGATGGTGGCATCACAGGGTGGAATAAGCCTGGATCCCTGAGTCAACATTTGTGAGAGAGCCACCCAACTGGCAATGGACTGTGATATGAATGAGAAATAAGCTATTACTGTACCATCATTAAGATCTTGAGTTCTTTGTTAACGCTAGTGCCACTTACTCTAACTACTACAGAAGTCACTATCTTGAAATGGGATTTTGAGCTCAATGCAATGACTGGATGGGACTTTGAGTTGCCTCCCTGGGGAAGAGTAAATAAGTTTTATGTGTGAAAAGATGGGAGCAAACAGGTATTTGGTGACCAGGAAGGTGGACTGTGTGGAGAATGCCTGTCCTCCCTGATGTGTGCTTCTCCTCTCTGTCCAGGGCACACGGCTAACCCTATTTTCAAGCCCCCTTGCTGTTAGGTGGGCTCTGGCCAGTGGAATACCAGTAGAAGTGCTGCATTCAAATTTCAGCCCAGCCCACAAAACTCTACGCATGATCCTCCATTCTCTCTTCCATTTTGAGGCAACTTAAAGCCACATGTTGAAGATAGCGGTAACACAAGATGGAAGGTCCCTGCGTCCCTGAGTCACCACTTGGAAGAGAACTGCCCAACACACATTGGACTATGATGTGAATGAGAAATAAACTTGTTGCATTAAGATAGTGGGATGTGGGGATTGTTGCCACAGCAGCAACTGTTACTTACACTAACTAATATAAGGGTAAAGAATGCCTATATTTAGAAAATATACCAAATATGAGAAGCCATTAGAGAAAGAGAAGTCAAAGAAGTTTAGAAGGAGAACCAGAGTATGTAAGATCAGACAAACCTGAAGAGGAGAGAGACTCAAGAAGGAACTGCCAATGGTGTTTATGAAGGTTAGGTCACGGTACCCAGATATTTGGTCAAACATTATTCTGGATGCTTCTGTGAAGGCATTTTGTTTGTTTGTTTCTTTTGCTAAGGAAGAGTCACCCTGAGCTAACATTCACTGCCAGTCTTCCTCTCTTTGTACGTGAACTGCCACCACAGCATGGCCACTGACAGATGAGTGGTGTAGGTTTGCGCCCAGGAACTGAACCTGGGCTGCTGAAGCGGAGCACACCAAACTTAACCACTAGGCCACCAAGGGCTGACACTGAAGGTGTTTTTTAGATGAGAGTAACGTTTAAATCAGTAGCCTGAGTCAAGCAAATTACCCTCCATCATGTGATGGGCCCCATCCAATCAGTTGAAGACCTTAATAGAAAAAAGGCTGACCTCCCCCAAGGAAGAGAGAATTCTGCCAATAGACTGCCTTTGGACTTGAGCCGCAACATCAGCTCTTGCCTAGGTCTCCAGCCTGCTGGCTATTGGTCTGTTTCTCTGGAGAACCCTGACTAATACAATGTTAAATCTACAAAATGGTTGAAAAGGATACAGATTTTGAAAAGCTTTTCATATTTGGCAACTAGGAGGAAGGGATCAATTTCAGTCAACATTGAGGGCTGAAGCTATATCCTAAGAAGTAAAAGTGGAAGTAATGTCCTAGTGCTGGATAAGAGCATGGGTGGGGGAGGAAAGGATCAAAGGCAGAGGTGGAGGAATTGAGCTTTAGGAGAAAGAGAGATGTTTTTTCCTGAAGTAGAAAATAGAAAGGAAAGTCTGGGGAGCTCCCTGGGAGGTTTCCTTCTGAGCAAATCACAACACTGCTCAAGAACTGAGGTGGGACTCTCTACCTTCATTAATACACGGAAGGTTCCACCATTAGTGATGCCGTTTTTTCCCTCTAAATGACCTCTGCTTTTTTAGCTATTTCCCTTGACTTTCAACACAAGTGTGGCTCATGTGCTGCAACCAACTGCCCCTCCATCTGACCCCAGCTCACCTTAGAAACAGTAGAAAGCAGTTCTCCCTACCCCATCCTCCCAACCCCACCCTGTCTGTGCCTCTGTACTGAAGTCCCAGCTGAGCCACATCCCAGTAGTCCCATAGTCTGGTCTCTCAGGGGAAGTGTCTCCAGTTGACCCTGGGTCCATCCCTATGGCTGTTGGTAGAAATTGCCCGAAATTGCAGCTGAAAGCTTTCACCCAGAAGCTGGTGTAATCATAGGAAATCCTGTCTCCTCCCTTCTTGATCTGATCTTGACTTGTGCTCATCTCTTACCCTCCTCTTTCTGCCTTCTTTCCTCTCTGGACTATTCCACGCTTTGTCCCCTGATGTCTGCCAGCTCCTCTCCAGTTCTTTCCTGCCGCTCCAAAGGGCTGGGATTCCTCTCCCCAGAGGCCCTTGGAACTGGAGTTCGTCCTCTGAACCTCTTCAGGGCTGGAGTCCAGCTCTGCGCCCCAGGGCCCTTCTGCAAGCAGACACCAGCATATTTCATTTCTTTGCTGATGTGTCTGTATTATCATAGCAACACCACCGGATATGTACATCCTCCAATCCCAAAGGGGCGTGGGGGTGGAAGAGGGTGCTCCCTCACACAGGGTTAGGCCCTTTTTCTCACCAAACGTCTTGGATCTAGCCAACTAAAGAAAGCATGGAGAAAACCAAGGGTCATTTGTTTGTTCTTTCTGTCAACAAATATTTGAGTCCTTCTATGAAAGGCCATGTGTTGTACTGTGGCTAAGCACTCAGGTGTGGGATTCGCCTGCCTGGGTTCAAATCCAAGATTGCCACTTCCTAGCTGTGTGACACTCAGCACCTTGTTTATCCTCTCCACGTCTTAGTTTCCTCCTCTGAAAAATGGGGACTAGAAGAGTGCTTATCTCAGAGGGCTGCTGTGAGGATTCAATAGATTAGTACACAGGTCACTGCCTGGGTAAAGGTTCCTTTGAGGCGAATATCTCCCTGGTGTTTACAAAGGAGCTCTCCCACCTGTGCCACAGTCCCAGGAGACTGAGGCTCATGTGGCAGACTGGGAATCTAGATTCAAGGCCGCAGGAGTACATTGTGACTACTACCAGGTAGGCAACATCCTCTCTGAAGCTCAGTCTCCTCATCTGTAAAATGGGCAGCATGGCTCCTGGCTCCCTTTCTCAAGGTTGTTGTGAGGTTCTGCTGAGAGAATGGACAGAATGCTCTTTGCAAACTGAAACTTACCATTGAGAGTGGAGGAGATTACAGACAGCTGAACATCATCCTTTCTGATTGGCTGGGATTTGTGAACCGGTTGGCTGTCCTCAGCAGCTTCTGGCTCCCGGTTTAGGAAAAAGTTTCTCTGTCCCTTTGGCTTCCCCTACTTCACTTCAAGGGCCAAATGGGAGTGGGCATGGAGATGTGGGGATGTGGGAAAAGGGATGACTGTAGCAATCAAAAGAGACGGGGCCGGGGTGGGGGGGGTGGGGGGGGTCGGCCTGGTGGCTAGTGATTACGTTTGTGCTCTGCGCTTAGGCGGCTTGGGGTTCGCAGGTTCGGATCCCGGGCGTGGACATACACACAGCTCATCAAGCCATGCTATGGGGCGTCCCATATATAAAGCAGAGGAAGATGGGCACAGATATTAACCCAGGGCCAGTCTTCCTCAGCAAAAACAAAAAAAGAAGAGACGGGAGGGTTGTCCCCTGGCCTGTGGCCTCGTCTCTCCCTGCACTGTCCTGTCACAGCCTTCACATACCTCAGGACCATGGCTTGTTTACTTGCTGACTTTCCTCACGAGACGCGGCCTCGTGGAGACAGGGACGGTGTGAAGTGTCCTCATTCCCAGAATTCGGGGAACCTGGCACACGGTAGACGCTCAGTAAATGTCTGTTACCTCAACGAAGAACGACCCGTGGGGATCCCAGAGGAGAGCCTGTGACGAGAGTCACAACTCTTGCTTGAGGTCAGTTTCCCTCAGATGTCACTGTTTACACCAGAGGCCCCTCCATGAACAAAACCACAGAATCTGGGAGAGCTCGGGACCCAGTTCTCTCCGGTAGAAAACCGAGGTTTGGAGACGCGAAGTGGCTGCCCGAAGTCAGGCGCCGCCGAGGGTGGCAGAGCAAGAGTGACCAACCGTCCCGGTCTCCCGGGACTGAGGGACTTCTGGAGATGTGGGACCTTCAGGGCTAAAAGGGGGACAGTCCCAGGCACGCTGGGGCGGTAGGGGCTGGAACCCCCAGGAGCCGTCTTCTCCCAGTCCCTCTAACCCTTAGATGGGCGAGAAAAACGTCCAGAGCTAAGATCTGGGGGCCCCCAGCCACGAGGCGGCCCCACAGCGCAAACGCTGTTCCAGACGAGCCTTCCCCGCGCTCCTCGCGCAGCCGCGTCCGCTGGCGGGGAGTCCGGGTTCGAGACCGGGCGCGGGGGACCGGGGCCGGGGGATGGGGGGCGGGCGAGCCCGGAGGCCTCGGGGACCCGCGGCGGCACAAAGAGGCCCGGCCGCGGCAGTTTTGAAAATACCAAGGAAGTTGATCTGGGCCGGGGCCCAAGAAGTGACGAGGAGGGAGGGAGCGGGGGCGGGGGAGGGCGGCCGGGGGAGGAGGCGCGCGGGCCGGGCGGCCGCAGACCACGCCGGCCTCCAGCGGGACGCGCTCTCGGCGGCATGGGCGGCGGGGCGCGGCGCTAGGTGCCCGGGGGGCGCCCCCGGCTGCGGCCCGCGGACCCTCCCCTCGGCGCGCCGCCTCCGCCGGGCGCCGGAGCATGACTCCTGCCCCAGCCCCACTCCCGCGGGCGGCGCGTAGGGCGGCGATCCGTGCCCGCTGAGGACCCTCCGGCGTCACCCCGCTCACCCCACAGCTCCAGCCGCCTTCAGGGGGGCCTCCCGAGGCCCGGCAGTAGGGACCATGAAAGGTAAGCCCCGCGCGCGCGAGCTCCGACGCGAAACCCTGCGGGACCACCCCACCCCCGCCCGGGGCGCGTGGGGGCTGAGGAGGGCAGGACCCCTCCGGGAAGGAGTTCGGGGTCTTCTCCCCGCCTTTCGGATCCTTCTGCATAAGGTATTGGGAGGACAGGATGGAGGTTGAAGTCAAGAGGAAGGGGAGAGGAGGAGGATGGAGAAAGTTCACACACACTCCCCTTCACAGTCCTGTCCTCGCTGTCCTGTCCGTTGCTCTATCCAGAGCAATGAATTTTAAATTTTAAATTCTTAGAGGTTTCTGATCCCTTTAACCAGTCAGCGCAGAAAGATGCCAGTGTAAATCCCCAGCCAGGGGACCCATCTGGGAGGCTCCTGCAGCCCCCACCTCGCCTCCACCCAGTGCCAGGCCGGGGATTCTCCTCCAGGAGCCTCAACCTCTTCCTGGGGAGAGACCTGCTGTGTCCCTCAACCCAGGCCCTGCCCTTCCCAACCTCTGAACCCTGGTGACCCGCTCTCTGACCTCCTGGGGACCAAGCAGCTGGGGAAGACCAGTGGTCCAGGCCTGTGCTCTGCCCAGGGCAGTGGGTCATCACCACAGCCACCCTTGAAGCCCGTTCTTGGAATGGAAACAAGCCTGGGTCCCAGGTGTTCATCCCTGGGCCTGGCTTTCTTGAGGCCGGGAAAGGGCTTGCCTGGTCTTCGCACTCATTTTCAGGCCAGGGGAGAAGCAGGCTATGGAGCCATCCTGTGGGACAGGGAACCCTTGAGGGTTTTCCCTGGCCATCTCCCACGCCCTTCAAGAATCCTCCCGTAGCCCCCGGGGCAGGTGCTTGTGCTCCCTGCAGTGAGAATCTCACCCCTTCTTTGACTTACTGAATGTGGAAACTGAACAGGACCTTCTAGATCATCTGCAGGTCTTTGAACTATTCTCTCAGATGGTAGAGAGGCAGCAGCTGTCTCTTTTACATATATAAGCTGAGGGTTCCTGTGGAGAAGGGGCTCCACAGACACACCTCTGATTGAATACAGCCTCGACGTTGTATAGTTGAGGAAACTGAGGCCCAAACAGATAGGACCGGCCTCATGGGTATGCAGCCTGTGCATTCCCACAGGGCCCCACGCTTGGAAGGCCTCACGCTAGGTTTAATGCTCTGCTGTTGGTGACTTGAAATTCTTAATAATTTTGTGTGTGTGTGAGGAAGATTAGCCCTGAGCTAACATCCGCTGCCAATCCTCCTCTTTTTGCTGAGGAAGACTGGCCCTGGGCTAACATCCGTGCCCATCTTCCTCTACTTTATACGGGACGCCGCCACAGCATGGCTCGACACAAGCAGTGCGTAGGTCTGAGGGGGGATCCAAACCCGGGAACCCCGGGGCGACCGAAGAAGAGCGTGCGAACTTAACCACTGCGCCACCGGGGCGGCCCCTTGAAATTCTTAATAATTTTTTAATAAGGGGCCCCTGCACTTCCTTATGGGCCCTGCAAAGTATGTTGCTGGTCTTCTGGACAGAAGAAAGGACTTGCTTAAGATTCACAGCTAGTCAGGGGGACTAGAGCCCAGGGCTGCTGACTTCCAGGTGAAAGTGCCTGCTAATATACCCCTGCATCTCTGTCACTTCCTCCCCTCTGGCCTCTGGCCCCTCTGTCTGTGCTTCCTGATGGCCTGTCTGGGACAAGGCAAGCAAGTTATAATCAAGCCCAGGGAGTCTCCCTGGCCACAGAGAGGATCCTCACCCACGAAGCTCCTGCTCTCAGCTACCACATCCGTGGAGCTGTACCCTCCCTAGTCAGCCCGCCTGGGGCAGGTCATTACCCAGAAGCCTCCAGAAAGGTCTTAAACCACATCTCACCACAGGCTTGGAGCCCACTCTGCTCTGGACCTTAATGATGATGGTAAGATGCTGCACATTCTCAGAGTGGTTTGGCTCCAGCAACATTCCAGACAAACACTGTCAGAGAAAATACAGCTAGGGGAAGACTGGCAGGGCTGAAATCCTCTGAAGTGGAGGAGATATCCAGCTCCCCAGGAGGGAGTCAGGAAGGAACACGTGACCCTCCTCTCTGAAACCCAGTGAGGCGACTCCACTCCTGTCTGGAGGAGAAAAGAGCTGGTGTGAATGAGTATTTGGAGGAAGTGCCTGAGGAGTACAGGCTGAAACGTGTCATCAGGTCCCAGAGTCCTCCTGGCCTACTGGCTGGGAGGCTGTGGGCTCTCAGAAAGAAGCTGGAGACCTGTCCCTCTCACCTCCTTTTCCCTGCTCTCCACCAACAGCCTCACCACCATGTGGGGCAGAATTCCTGTCCCCTGAGCCCTTCAGGGCAGCTCTCATGTGTTTTTCCTCCAGTCTCCGGGAAACCCTCCCATGATCTCCCAGAACATTCCAAGGGCCCAGGCTGCAGAGCTGCTGGTGAAGGCGAGGGTTGATTCCCAGGGTATCTCCCCGCAGGGTCTTCCCTCCTCCTCCCCGGAAGCCAGGAAGAGCCACTGCCCCTACCTGGGATGGAAAAGGCAGGGCAGACAGCAAATATTTGGCCTTTGGGATCTGTGGCGTATGAAGAATCAGGACTTTTTTCACCCACGTGGAAAAAGTAAAGTGCCCAGCAGAGCAGGGCGGCCTCTTTCCCTGGGGGGAGGTGGCTTCAAATGCCCCTCCAAAGGCCCCACCGATCTGAGAATTACATCTGTTGGCAAAGATTCACCATTCCCTCTCAAAGCAAAACACGGTGATGTTATGTTTTGTGGGAGAGGGGGCGTTGGTGGGGACAGACGGTACTTAAACAAGAAATCACGTTTGCTGAGGAGCACTGCCACCAGTGGCCAGGTGCCAGGGCCTACTCTTCCAGCCAAGCTCTTTCCACCTCGAGGCCCCTCCTGCCTGCCCACCACTGGCTGGCCGGCCAGGCCTCCCAGGCAGCCGAATCTATTGATGCAAGCCAGCACCAGGCCCCAGGCACACACCGTCTCACACCTGAGGGGCACAGAGCTGCCACCAGCCCCTTGGTGACAGGCCCCCCTTGGAGCTTCCCACTGGATTGTCTGAACCATTAATTGCCACCTGTGGGATTGTTTCCACAGCTCTGGTGAGAGAGTCCTGTCGCGGGAACCCTCTCATCTATATGAGGCCCTCCCCAGAAGCAACCTGGTTCACTGTGAAGATGCCTGATTTGAGAGTCAGATATGGGCTCTGGTCCTGGCCCTGCGTGAAGCTCCGGTCTAAGGGTTCCCCCTCTGGGCCTCGTCCTCCTCCTGGGTGGTCCCTGAGGCCCATCCTGCTCTGAGGGAGTGTGACTCAGCCCAGGAGCTCTGGGTCTGATACCACTTCGGGAGCCGGAAGTGGCTCAGGGGAAAGATGTTGGCAACAGGCCTGCTGCATGGGCCACTTTTTGCCCCGGGAGACTTGTCCTCAGCTGCCACAAACAGAGCAGAGCGACACCCTGATGTTCCTCAAGCCTGGGAGGAACAACCCTCCACACAAATCAGAGAGCAGTGCCCATACCCCATGGGCAAAGAGTGGGCAGGAGAGGAGAGAGCTGCAGAACACAGTAATGTGATCCCAGGAAAATCGACCTCCCACAGCTCGGCAGGGGGAGATTCTATCCACTCGTGAGCAGGCAGACTGGGTCCCCTTTGAAGCCTGACCTTCATCCCCAGACCTTGGGGCGCTGGAAGGAGCCTGAGACTAGAAGAAAAGGAGCTGACGTGGCAAAGGTCCAAAAAGCCACTAAATGGCCCAATTTGGCAGGGAGGGGGGGCCCCAGGGGCTCAGGTGTTGGAGATCAGCTCCCAACACTCAGACACAAACACACACACACACACAGGTCACCTTGCCATCCAGCTGGGGTAATTTTAATAACTGAAGACACACATCCCAAAGCTAATTTGAGAGAGAGGAAAAAAAATTCTGCTTCTCAATAGAGGGTGGATAGCCCAGCAGTTTTCATGAAGGACAGGCAGCTGTGTTGGGTGTTAGACTTGGCAAGTACAGCAGCATGATGGACCATGCCACTCACATATACGCTGCCCGTGTCTGATTATGTTTAATTTAGCGTGTGTGTGTGTGTGTGTGTGTGTGTGTGTGTGTGTGTTGTAAGCACTGACACCCAAGGTTAGGCCTAGCCCTGTCACTGATCAGCTTTATAACTAAGATGGAGTCATTGATACTCCCTGGCCCTCAGTCTCCTCATCTGCAAGTAGACTGGAGGATCTTTGACATTCTTTCCAGCTCTAACATTCTACTCTATTGTTTTACCTTCTGTGAGGATATATATATTTGCATCTATCATCTATCTATCAATATCTGTATCTCCATATGTATAATTTGTCCCTCAGAATAAGACTGTAAAGCCCCCAGGGTGGTATCAGAATGTGAGTTTCATGGGCATGGGGACCCTGTCTGCCTTTGTCTTGTCTCACTCCCCCACAGGGCCTAGCACTTAGGAGTGCCACTACATTTGTTCGGTGAGTACATCTGAGTCCCCCACTGGGGTAAAATCCTTAAAGGCAAGAACCACACCGTGGTATCCCCAGAACCTAGCGCAGGTATTCAGTGAAGGTTCATGTTTCTGTTTCACACACATTTATTGACCAAATACCAAATGCCAGGGCTTGTACATCTGTGTGTGTCTAATGTTCAAGAAAGACGCAAAGAAGAGCTCAGGCACCGTCCTGTTTCTCCAGGAGCTTCCCCTTTGCTAGGACACTTAAGATTTGTGTCCAAATCATTCAAAAAAGACTTAAAGTGGTAAGTGTGATAAGAGAGGTCCCAAGAAGGTAGTTTGGAGTGGTATTGGTTCTTTTCCTGTGTCTCCTCCTTTGCTGCTCTTCTGGATGAGTCTATGGTTTCAGCCATGGACTCCTTGGTTCTTACTGGGCACCCGTTCCTTGAATGGTCTCACCCAGCCTCATAGAATTGACACGTGGGGATAAGCTGATGATACCATATCGACTGCTCTGAGCTCCAGACCCATATTTCTGACAGTGTCCTGACCATCTCTAGACAGAGACCTGCAGACACCTTTCAAGGCTCAGATGAGATACCTTCACATCCACCTGAACCCAGGCTAAAATATTGGTTATTCTGAGATGTTGCCCCACACTTCTCAGTCAGCAAATATGTATCCAGTACCTGCTTTGGGGGAGGAGGCATGCTGGTTTAAAGGTAAGCAAGGATGGTTCCTGCCCTCAGGCAGAGACCAGACACACACACTTAAGAAGAAAACCAAATAATCAAGGGAGATGATGCAGAAGAACAAGTGAGTGGTATATACAGTAGATTCAGTAGGAATACCCGGAGAGAAGGAAATCATTTCAAGTAGGGGCTATTCGGAAAGGCTTTAGGGAGGAGGGGAAAGGTGAGAAAGATTTGGATCAGGTCATTCCAAGGACAGTTAGGAGAGGCAGCAAATAGTATTGGTGAAAGCTGGGCATAATGTCCCTGGGTAAATGTGCTTTGGGGTGATGGGCAGAGAGATTTGCCTGGAGTTGAGAGTTGGCCGAGAGATGCAGGGAGCCACAAGACCAGGAGGCCTTGAGTGCCATGCTACAGACTTCCAGTTGTGTCCTGCTGACATTGGAGAGGCCCTGGAAGGGGTTGTCAGGAGATGGCCTGGCTGCTGCTTCTCCCTGGAGATGTCGGGAAATCTCTACTGTTGGAGAATGGGAGGGAGAAAATGAGCTTGTGAAGGAGTCAGGAGGAGTGGTCAGGGACACTGGCAGAGAACTGTGACGGTAATGTCATGGAAATTGAGAGGAGAATATTCCAAGAAGGAGGAAATGGTCAATGATGTTGACTGTTGATCCACAGGGTTAGCACAGGATTATGTGATTCAGAGAAAGCCTCCCTGCATGGCTGTGAGGGGAATGGGTAGATTTGATGCAAAGGGGCAGGGAGGCCTCGTGTTAGAGAAGTTTCAGAAAAAGGGGACTAAGTAGTTAAAGTAAGCAGTAGGGCCAGGCATGAAGGGTTTTTCCAGGTGAGGCTGGCCTGGGCTCACGTGAAGGTAGAGGAAAAGAAGAGAAGGGGAAATGGGGGCACAGTGATGAAGGAGGCAGGAGTGGGTGAGCTTTGCTGTAGAAAGAAGAAAGTCTCCCTTAATGAGGAACCAAGGGAAGGGAGAAATGACACACAGAGACAGACCTTTTGCATTACTAGTTGCATTTAATCTTTTTATAATATACACTCATTATGAAAAATTTTGAAAAATTCAGAAAAGGAAAAAAATAGCACTCACATGAACTCCTATGCCTCAGAGATAATTGACAAGATTTCTTCCAGAAATCTTTCTGTGTACATTTGCACACAGATTTTTTTCATGTAGGTAAGATTGTACTACCCATGTTATTCTGTATATGTATTTTTAAAATTCAACAATAGAACATAGATATCTTCCCTTGGCAATAAATATAGATCTGCATTATTTTTTAAATGGTTGCTTAATACTCCATAGTACAACTTTAAAATAATTTATTTAACCAACCCCTTATTGATGGGCATTTAAGTTACTTACATCTTTCCTCAGGTTTATCATAGCATGCAGTGATGGTCTTTACACATCTATCCCTGCCCAGTTATATAAGTATCCCCTTAGAAAAAAAATTCCTAGACAGGAGATTGTGAGTCAAAAGGCATGCTCATTTGGAGTTTGGAAATAGAGTGCCAGACTGTGCTCCAAATGCACAAGAGGGCCCCTTTCCACACACCCTCACCTGCACTGGGTTTAGGGAGTCAGAGGGAAGGTGAAGAGCTTAAACGTAATGGTTTTGATCTTCTCATCTTTGGAGAATGAGATGGGCTGAGAAGAGGAGGAGTAGCAAGTGAGGATCTAGATGGCAGGCTTGATAAGGGCCAAATCTACACCACTCTCTGATGTGTTCCCACCGTGCTGGGTTTCCCACCTGACCCTGAGGGTAGGCTGGTCTTGGAGTTCAGAGAAGCTGATGGCCTGGGTAAAGTGGGGAGCATAAAGGTTTAGTGCAGGGGGTGTTAGGAAGAACAGCGGGAGAGGTGGAAAGGAGCTTGAGATCATGCAGATGGAACAGCGGGAAGCTTTACACTCCAGAGGGTAGGCAGGCTGAGCTGCGGCCAATGTGCAGATGAGACCTGTAGATTCCAGGCCAAGGAGCCCTGAGTTCTGGAGGACCAGTGGGCTTTCAACGTAAATGTTGCCTCCATTAAAGTTGATGGCAGAAGACAGGATAAAGAAATAGTCTAATCCAGGTGGGGTACTTATCCAGAACGGTGTTCCCTGAAGTAGGTGCACCTCTGAATACCAGTTCCCTGGGATTTAATAGGTAATTTTTTTTCAAGAATAGCAGCAAGTTCTGCAGTCAAATAAGTTTGAGAAAGAGAATCGAACACAGATTGAAATGGGCCTGTTGTTTTGCAGGACTTTTCAAAATTTTTAGTATGTTAATGTGAGCCTCTAAGATGGGATAGAGTATGCAGCATTTTCCAGACTGACTTTTCCAGACTGACTGATCAAAGAACCTTTTTCACAAAGAATGTTTTGAAACTAGTATTCCGTAGGACATGTTTTGAAAAATGGATTTCTTGAAAGTTGGAAATTGGTCCTGAGAGTGATGGGCATTGGGAAAGGGAGACAAGTGAGAGCAGCAATTCAAGTAGGATAGCAAAATAATCCTGATAAAAATGGCTGTTACTACCATTTATCAAGTATTTACTATGTGCCAGGCACTTTTCATACATCGCCCCATTGAATTTTTATAGCAGCTCTGTGAAGTAGATGATATTCCCACTATTTTTGCACATGAAGCTCAGAGAAGGGAAGGGGAGTCCCCGTGTGAGAGACAGCACGGACCTCAAGTGATGAGAAGCAGAGACAGCGTGGGGTTTGAAGGCCCAGAGGTGACAACTGAGATCAAGAAACTGGTGACTCCCACCCCTCCCCACTGGATCTGTGGGGTTCAGGGGAGTGGAGGAGTTGCTTCTACACAGAGAAGACCAGTGTGTATGTGATGGGGGAGGGTTGGGGTCTGTTGTATTGAGTGAATGGCCTGGGTTCTCTTCTCAACTAGAGGCTATGCCACCCTTGAAGGGGTATTTAGAAATGGGCTGGGCATTTGGAGTTATCACGATGATGGGGGATTGCTGCAGGCATTTAGTGGGCCAGAATGCCAAATGTCTGTGCAGTGTGGGTAAATCCTGTCTGACGAAAAATTGTGCCACCCAAAGGCCAAGAGCACCCTGGTTAGAAACACTGACGGCAAGAAAGGGGAGGAAAGTCATTTAGGATAAAGAAGGCTTAGAATAAAGGGGGAGTTTGCCCACAACCTCTAAGGTTACCAGAAACACAGGTTTTCCTTCATTTTAGGAATGAAGGAGCAGAAAGGAGCTGAGTGTTACAGGGAAGCAGATCGTGACAGCTTGTTGAGCAGGAGAGTCTGAAAGGGAGGGACCAGATTCATTACAGCAGAGAGGGGCAGGCCAATTCCCATCTGAATATAGACTACCCGCAGAGGAAGCCTGCGGGGAGGGGGTAACTGCAGGAGGGTTCTAATGAAAACAATTTTGCGACCTTAATTATAGCATTCTCCAACCTTAAACTATAGCTATTCTGCAACTTTAAATATAGCATTGGCTTCTGAAAAGACTCTGAAATCTTTATTTTCACTGACCCAATTGGCTGTTTTGAAAACCCACTCTGTGAACTCCGTAGAAGATAATTATCAAAATATGTTCCTTAAAGTTCCCAAAGAAAGACCTTTTATTCCATTCCTCGAATCTCTCTCCCTTGCTGACTCTGACGGAAGATTGCAGTCCCAGAAAGGCTAAAAAGTGCATTAACTCCACATTTTTGGTCAACCAAAAGAAAGCTGGAGTCGGCAACCACAGTAGAGTTAGCAGCTGGTTAGCAGGTCCGGGCTATTTTCCACCTCCAGAGGGAGAAGTGAACCAAGCTCAACCCCAAGAGAGTCAGCAGTCACGCCTAGCTTTGTGCCAACAGACGCACCTTCAATCAAACTTTCTACGTGGCTCTGTGGGAGCAGAGGCTTAAAAAAAAGAGTTCCTCTTGCGGCTGTCCTGATATTTGAGTTGATATGATGACCTTAGGTATGAGAGGAACAGAGGCTCTTTCAAATCTCCAGAGGTTGTGAGTGCTGTATGAGTCTGAGCTTGCAATACTGGCCTTCGAAAGCTGTTTGATTTTTTTTTTTTTTTAAGCACACTGCCTGAAATTTGGGTAGAGATCCCTAGATAAAGAGTGGGGCTTGGCTGTGCCTTCGGTAGGTCATTCGTGGGCCTGGCTTCTTTATTACAGGGACCAGGATACTCCCTCATGACAGCTCCAATCCCTTGGGGCCGCTGGAACAAGGGAAGCAGAAACTGGTTCATGGAGTCCCAAAGCAGCATGCTGCCCAAACTTGTCCTGAGAGGGGGCTTTCCCTAAGACTTACAGGTCCAGGCATTACCATAGCTTCTCCAGTGTCCTCTCCTGAGCCTACCCTTCCTGTCACAATAGACTTTATCCTGGAATCAGCGGAATGAAAAAAGGAAGAAAAAAGAGAGAGAGAGAGAGAAGGCAACAGAGGCTATTTCTGCCTTCCTGGAAACTGACGCTCTCTTCAGACATCCATGGCCTATAGAATGGCAACTTCTCCAACCATTCCAGATGCCTGGCATCCTATAATGTTTGACACTCAAGTGCTCCTCAATTTTCAGCCTGTCAAAGTCCTCACTTTCATTGATAATTTATGTATGACCCAGGGAAGAACCAGTGCCTTATTTTAGAGGGTCATAAAAATGCTGGTGGTATTCTGAGGTAGTTAACTGGGACACCAATGGAAAAAAATAACCCTCCCCCCAAAAATAAGAGAGGCCTTTTAGCTTTAGGAGAGGAATATCATACCCCTTGTTCTAGCTCTGACAAAGAGAGGGGAAGCAGATCCTAAATTTTGCTGTACCCCACCCCCCAGTTCATTCCTTTTTAATTCACACATTTCCCTGTGTGTTAACTTGAAGTCTCTGCTGCTTTAAGCCTTTGCATCCTCAACGCATCAGCACTCCCTAACACTCCCTAGCCATGGAGAACACTAAGAATAAACCATATTTAAGCCATATTTTAAGTCATTAATCTTTATTTTTTAATAAAAATGAGCTCTTAATTAAAACAGCAGAAGTTAACAATTAACTAAGGATGCAGGCCTTCTCAAAAGGTCAGTACACCCATCATTTTTGAACACCCACTTTGCGATCAGCCCTGTGCTGTAAGAGGCTGAGGGAAGATTTCCTGACCTCACGGAGATGACAGACTGCTGGGAAGCCAGACGTGTCAACAGATGTCAGGCCTGGATGGAAAAGCCTTGTCCCAGCTCTGTGGCCTGTCTGAGCTGGTCTGTGCAACTGCAAGCATTCTGTATGTGTGTTTGGATCTTGCTTCAGATACCTGGATATTTAGGAACCACTAACTAGCTGTCAGGTCACTTAACCTCTCTGAGCCTTTGTAGCGTGACAGGTGGGCTCTGTGACTTATAAGTTTCCTTCCTTTATAAGCTCCCTATCTCTGAAAAAAACTTTGGAAAGCCGGTGTACCCAACAGATCACCCCAGAAGGCATGGGAATAGGCAAGTTAGGGAGATGGAGAGGAGAAGGAACATTCTTTTCCCATCTCTATCGACCCTGCATGGCCCAGTGCAAGGGGGGGATACAGATTCCTGTCTAATCAATCATCCTCTAATCAATCAGAACCTCTGTGACCCCACGCCAAGCTTTCCTCAATTCCTCATGTCTGTTTCTTCCTCCATCCTCTGACCGGAAAAATCTTGGTGTAATGTGAATATCATGAGCCTGTGCTTGCAAAGGGTTTGGCTTATAAAAACCTCACAAATGCTTTGGATTATGTTCTCATTAAATTGAACAAGGCTACAGTGGAGAGTTGCTGCAGCATTCCAGACACAGGTAAACTAGGGGTCCCCGAGGTCCGTGGCTCAGCGCTGGTGAACAGGAAGTCTAAAGGATTAGACAGAGGAGAACACCTCTTTGGGGACTGGGGAGGGCTGTGAGTTATGGAGCTGAGATGTCAGCAAAGGGAATGTGGCCAAACACTTGTGAATCGCCTCTTCTGGAGAGAGCTGACATCCGCGCTGGCAACCGTTATTTCCCTTCTCGTGGGCTGCTCTGCAGAGTACCGGAACAGGGTCTTTATTAATCCCCGCTTGCTAGTGATTGCCAATTTGAGGGGCTCTCAATGGTAGCGCAAAGTTATGACAAAGCTGTGTGCTTTTTGAGAAAGTGTTTGCTGAAGGTCAATGTCAGCCTCGCTTGATTTAAGTCTTCCCAGATTCCCTGCAAAGGCTATAAACAGTGAAGTGACGAAATTGGCCCTGGAGCCAGAACAGGGAGGAGGCCCGTCACGAGGGAGGGCAGAGAAGCACCATCAAGGGGTGGAGAGAATGAGAAACACAGGCAGGAAGGCCTGGAAGGTGTTTCTGCTCCAATGAGTGGAAGGAGTATCTCCCCAAGGGGGCCTGAGGTGCGGTAAATCTGACAGCCTGCAGCGCATTTCTGGCTGACATGATCGGGGGTGAGAGAGCGTGGCTAGTTAGGGTGAGGTTTTGGTCAGACAGAGCACAGAGGCACCAAGAAATCCTACCCTGCCTTGCCTGAGGCATGAGCTTATGGGAAAGGGATGGTAATCCTGGTAACGTCCCAGGTTCTGAAACTGTCGGCAGATTGATCGTGGGACAGCAGCCTAAGACACAAAGCAGGGCTGAAGAGGTTGATTTCTTAGGATACATATAAAGGGATCAGTCATACCCACCACGTCATCCTTCCTTCTGCCACTGTACCCACCTCCTACAAAGGGTACACACACACACACACACACACACACACACACACACACACACGAGAACACACTGGCTCTATCAGAAAGAAGCTACCTAGAGTCTGTTCTTATCAAGAGGAAAACTCCACCAGGATTCAGGAGGCTTTGCCACCAGCTGGCTCTGTGACTTTAGTTAACCCCAACTCCCCAACTCAGTTTCCTCACCTGTAAAATTGGGAGAATAATTTCTCACCCTGTGTATCTCTCAGGCTAGTTTTAGGGATTAAATAGGATAATGGATGTGAGCTCAGGTCTCCACTTTTCCCCCCAAATTAACTCAGAATCTCTGAGGGTGGGGTGCTGACCTTGGTCTCTTAACCAAGTTCCCAAACGATGTTTGCAGGCATAGACCCTGCAAAATAGAAAGCGCAATACAAAATCATTCATAGATTCATTCAAAATTGTGTTTGTTGAGCATTTCTCTGTGTCAACCACTGTGCTAGGGGCTTTGGATAAAGCAAAGAACAAGACAGACACATTCCCCACCTACAGATCTTAAACACTGGGGAAGAGAGCTGTTGAATAAATAACTAAAGGTATATTGCATTCTATAAAGGGAAAATGCAGAGCATGTGGAAGAATATATAACAAGGGACTTACTCCAGTCTGGGAGCTCAAGAAAGACTGCTGAGCAAGTGACATAGGAGCCTTGACCTGAAGGACAAGCAGAGGGCATTCATGGCGATGATGGTGGCATCTTTAATTAGGGGTCACCCACAGTCCCTCCCCTCCTGAGGGCTGCCTTCACTTACCAAGTGTTCTTGCCCACTCTGCCTCTTGGCTCTGGCATTGATCACAATGGTTACAAAGGCACAGCATTTGGGAAATGAGGTCGCAGGCGCTACTCAGGCTGCTTCTAGGTCATTGCCAGAGCCTCTGAGGCTCCATCACCCACTGGGTCCTGGGCCCAGCCCCCTTTCTGTCTACCCGCTCACCTTATCATTGCAGAAGCAAGGTTTCTTCGCATTTGTAGAACCTTTGCTCATCACGCTGAGGAGGCCGTAAGTATGGTAGAAAAGATTTCTGAGTTCGAGTCTCAGCTTCACCACGTACTCTGTGTGCTGTGAAGGAACATTCTTAACTTCTCTGAACCTCGGTCTTTTTGCCCATAGAAGTGATACTTTAGACTATAAAGTTTATAGGGTTGTTGTGAAGATTGCCTCAGGGCAAGACTCAGCCCTTCATCACGTTAAAAAGGAGAACCAAGGAAAACAATACTTGGAGCTTCTACTTCTGGGGTTACTGGCTTAAAATATTCTTGGACTGTCAAGTCTAGGCACTAAACTACAAGCAAACTGCTAAATGCATAGCTAAAGTGGAAAGAAAATGGGAAATCCCCAAGGACCAAGATTAAAAAAAAAAAATTAAATTAGGAGCTAAAACCCTACCAGTCAACAGAAAGCTGGATGTGAGGAACCTAGAGTCTTAGGTGCAGGTGGAGACAAGGCTGTGAGTGGCACAAGGAGGGGCAGCTGGACCAAAGACCCCCAGCATAAAGCCCCAGGCCCTGTCACCCTGCGTCACCCTGGGACAGCCATTCTGGTTGGTTTTTTGCCCCAGGCTTTTCTGATTGGTAACGGTCTTCTCACTGATCGGTCAGCGCCCATACCTGTGGTTAGAGATTTTGACTCAGCCCAGCTAGTCTGCTCCTTGAATAAAGGGGAGGAGGGACAAGAGGCTGGGGGGAAATCCACCTGCCACAGAGCTGACAAGGAAACTGGGTATCACCAGAGTCCAGGTGAGGGGGAGAGGGCTGTGCTGGGTAATGTAGGCTTGCCCTCGCGTGGGTCTGGGGTCCAGTTTATGTTCCATGTGCACACTTGTGCAGTCCAATCTAAGTAGTCAGACTGCAGTGGTCCCAGTTCTGTAGCTCCCTGGCACCTGGCAAAAGTCAAGGAAATGCCCTCTGGAAGTGAGTCTTGAACCCACACCCCTCAGGATTCTGCTGTTCCATCAGGGGGTCCAATAGGAATGTCCTTCCACCTCTCTCCACCCCTGCCTGCCCACCCCCTGGAGGGCACCCTGGTGGCTCTGGAGCTATGCACACACATGCTTTAGTAATTTTCAGAAATAAATCTATTGAAACATCTGGAAGACACATGGTGAAAGGTTGTGTTCTTATTACCTCACATGAACAGAAAAATCAACAGCTCGACAGAAAAATGGGCAATGGCCTCATGGAGACGATTCATGGAAAGGAATGGCTGTAAGCGCTTAAAACGTTCAGTCTCACTAATAATTTTTAAATGTGCAAAATAAAATATGGGGGCCCGGCCTGGTGGTGCAGCGGTTTAGTTCGCGCTTTGGCATCCCGGGGTTCACGGGTTCAGATCCCGGGCGCCAGCCAACGCACTGCTTGTCAGCCGTGCTGTGGTGGTGTCTCATATAAAGTAGAGGGAAATGGGCATGGATGTTAGCCCAGGGCCAGTCTTCCTCAGCAAAAAAAAAGAGGAGGATTGGCAACAGATGTTAGCTCAGGGCTGGTCTTCCTCACACACACACAAAATAATAAAATAAAATAAAATATGGAGATTCTTTGCATTAAACTCGTAAAGACATTTACTTTTGTGAGACTCATGGCTGGAGGGGCTAGTACATTGGTGTATGTTCATACGCTGTGTGGGGAGAAGTGTAATTTTTATGCCCTTTCTACTCTGCAATTTGTTCATTTGTTCCAGAACATTAAAATGTTCTTACAATCTGATCCAGTGAATTCACTGTTAGGAAACTGTCTTAAGAAAATCCTATATGTGCATAACATTTTTATACGAGAATTTTCACTGCAATACAATTCATACACACACACACACACACATACACATTTGCACAGACATACACACACATAATTTTTTCTGAAACACTTAAGGGTAAGTTACACACATCATGGTCCTTTACTTATAACAGTTGAGTGTGGATTTCCTAAGAATAGGAATATGATCTGAGTACAGTTATGAAGTTCATGAATTTCCTTTAATACTTTATCTAACCTACTGTCCATATTCCAAGGTTGTCAATTGACCAAAATCCTCTATAGATTCCCTCCTCTCTCCAGCACAGGATCCAGTCTAACATTAAGGATCGCATTTAGTTGTCACGTCTCTTTCACCTTTATTGTCACTCATGACTCTAATGTTTTTGAAAAATACAACCCCCCACACACTTTTTTTAATACAGTGATCCTCACTTTGTGTTTTTCTCATGTTTCTTCATGATTCGATTGGGGTTATGCATTCTTGGCCAATAAATCACATAGGTGATGGTGTGTGCTGCTCAGGTTGTCACCTCTGGAGACACACAGTGTCCATCTGGCTCTCAGAGGTGATGTTAATTTTGATCACCTGGTTAAGGTGTTGCCTGATTTCCCTAATATATAATTACTGGAGTTTTTTTTCCTCCCTTGCAACTAATAAGTAGTCTGTAAGGAGACACTTGAAAACCACATATAAATGCTGCTCTTCCTCTAAATTTTCCCTAGAGGTAGCATCCATTGGAGGTTCTCGCCTGATCCAGTCTTTACCGCAATGATAACAAAGTGCCAATTTTCCGCCTCCGGCATGACTGTAAGAAAAAGTCTTCCCTTCTCTCCATCTATCTGTCTGTCTGTCCAACTATCATTGGTATGAATCCATGAATTCCTATTTTTTCAATGACTTGTAATTTCATTATTATGCTTAATTATTTTCGTGCTCAAATTGTTCAGATTTGGCCAGTGGGGACATCTGTTTTCTGTTTCCTTGTGACACGCCCCTATCGTTTGTTTTTTTTTTTTTTGAGCATTCCCTTAATTTCTGAAATAAGATGTTCCAGGTTCATCTTCTACCTACCTTCTGCCTCAACCCTAGAGTCAGCCATTTTTCCAAGGAGCCCTGGTCCTTTTTAGTGGGAAGTGGTAGTAGAGACCAAGATCTGGATTGCTAGTCATGTTCATTCATTGCTATTTCAGTGTCTTTGCTTCCCAGGCCTTTCAGCAAAGTGATACGTACACACATAGCTGTGAATATAGATGTACATATGCACCATATGCACATAAACATGAATATATACATATTTCAGAAATTATAAGTTCATACTGATATCTTCAATTTCCATCCATCCCCAAGGGGTTCTTTCTTGTCTCTCCCATTCCATAGTTCTGTGTCCTGTTTTCTGCAGTGAGAACTCTGGGTCCAAACCACATCAATACGTTTACTCATTTGCTCAGTCTGTAATTAATCTAAAATAATTTCAGAGTTGCTTTACTCATGCTACAACAATACATAAAATTACTTTAAAAGTTCAAGATTTGTTTGCACTTCTTCCCCAGTCATACCCTGTCATATCCCAGACTGAGGTTACATAGTCAAAACTATGCCATAATTTACCTAGATTAGTTCTTCTTTCCTTTTTCCCCTCCGGTGTGCTTACTGTATTCATTCAAAATGCAAGCAAGATTCATCTGGTTCTGGACATTTTCTTTATCAATAAAATTTAATTTTTTGAATATGTAAAATATTAACATGTTTTCAAAAGTCAAAACTATACAAACAATTATACTCAGAGAACTGTCACTCCTTCCTGAGTCCCTTCCACCCCATCCCTTGTAGAGAACAACGTTATTCTCTTTTGCTTTACCCTTCCTGTGTTTCTTCTTTTAATGATAAGCAGATATATGCATGTTTTCTTATTTTCCCTTCTTTCTTACAAAAAAGGTAGCATACTATATATGCTCCTTTGCACTTTGCTGTTTTCATTTACTATCCCCTGGAAATTACTCCATACCACTTAATAGAGATTTCCTTATTCATTTGTATGGCTGTGTAGAGCCCCATTGGATATATATGTACCATAGTATATACATGTACATTTAGATGGTTCCCAGTTTTTGCAATTACAAATAACCCTGCAGTGAATAACCTTGTCATATGTATTTTCAGATTGTTGGAGGTGTATATTCTGGGTAAATTCATAAAAGTGTAATTGCTGGGTCAAAAGGTAAATGCTGTTAAATTCCCCTCCTGGAGGTTTGGGCCATTTTGCGTTCCCACCTGACTCCCCACGGCCTGGCCAGCACAGTACACCGACAAGCTTCTGCGCTCCTGCCAATCCGATGGGTGAGAAATGTTATCACAGTGTAGTTTTAAGCTGCATTTACCTTATGAGTAAAGTTGAACATCTTTTCATTTGTTTAGGGGCCATTTGTATTGTCTCTTTTTATAATTGTCTGTTCAGGTCTTTTGCCCATTTTTCTATAGGATTTTTGGTTCTTTTTTTTTTTTTTTTTTTTTGAGGAAGACCAGCCCTGAGCTAACATCCGTCGCCAATCCTCCTCTTTTTGCTGAGGAAGACTGGCCCTGGGCTAACATCTGTGCTTGTCTTTCCTCTACTTTATATGGGACGCCGCCACGGCGTGGCTGACAGGCAGTGCATCGGCGGGCGGCCGGGATCCGAACCTGCGAACCCCGGGCTGCCAAGCGCGGACTAAACCGCTGCGCCACCGGGCGGCCCCCGGATTTTTGGTTCTTTATTTCCTCAATTTTTAGAAGCTCTTTATAAATCTGGTATCCTAGCCCTTTATCTGTGATATATGTTGTGAATATTTTCTCCCAGTTTGTCATTTGCTTTTTTTGGCCATGCAAAAGTGTTTTTATTTTATTTTCATGTAGTCAAATGTATTGATCTTTTCCTTTATTGCCTCTGGATTTTGAGGCATAGTTTAAAAAATTCCCTCAATAGGCGTCTCCCAAGCAATTTGGTTGTCATCATCAGCTTGCATCCCCCACTTCCCAGAACAAAAGCCCTGGTTAGCTCAGTCCAGACCATCTCACTTCTCCAACATCCACTTGGAGATTTGGCTCACTCTGCCTATCTTGGGCATCTTTCTTCTCATCATTCATAAAAGACCAGGTGTTTTAAGGAGGAGGAGGTATGAGGTGTCTGGGGGGACGAGAGGAATCTTCTGAATGAGGGACCACATCACTTAGGTCTCATTTAGGAAGCACACGATCTGAGGGAACAAGCACCAATCAGCCTTCTGACCTGAAACCTGCTCCTCCCAGTGTCCCTTCCACACCCACAGGTCCTGGACGAATCGGTGGTGTGAGGCAGAGGTCTGTGACCATCCGTACCCTCCTACCTCCTGCTTCCTCCTCTTTGCAGCCCCGACCTGGGCCAGATGCAGAGTCTTGGCGGGGACTGTGCTGGGGCCAGATTCACCTTGTCCCTGGAGAAGAGGAATTCTGCTTCGGTTACCATGCATCAGGGCATGAAAGGATGCTGAGCTGGATCAAGCAACCAGCTCTTGTTTCTTCTTAATCCACCCCAAGGGGTCTGAGCAAGTGCAGACAGTGTAGGCAGCTGAGCCGGCCTGTGTCTTTCCTGGCCTGTTGTAGATCCTGAAATCTCCCTGCCCAGGGGTGTTAGGACATCCCAGTTCCTCAGCTACTTGATTGTTACTTCTGTCCCCTTTCTCTGCTCACAGTCAGGTCACCTGGAGCTCAAGTGGGCTGACTTGGACGCAGGGGAAGGGGTAGGTACAGAGTGTGGGGACTGTGAATGAGTGGGGCAGCTGGAGAGGAGTGGATGTGGCTTGGGGTCCCAGCCCTGGTCTGAGGCACTGGCTCCATCACAGTGAGGTCGGCCGCCGGCGACGGAGATGCATTGTGTGTTACAGAAGAGGAGCTGGCTGGTGACGACGAGGACATGCCAGCCTTCCCGTGCACACAGGAGGGTAAGGGCTCTGGGGGCTGCCCTCTGATCTCCTTACCCCCACCCCAGGCTGGTGACTTGCTGTCTCTCTATATGGCTTCAGAATCCCAGCTGTCCTTTCCCTGCTGCTCCCTGGAGGGTGAAAGGGCCGAGTTGCCCGGGCTCGGGTTCTACCGTATGGATGAAATAAAAGTGTGACACAAGTGACATCTGTCTCTGGGGCTCCTCCTGAGACCTGTCAAGGACCTCTGCCACCTCCCCCAGGGCCTGTCTTCTAGCTGGCCCAGAACTGTCCCCTTCATTGTATCCCGTGCTACCCAGGTGGCCCATCATCCTCAGGTCTGCAGGACCCAGTTTGGCATTTGGTTAATCTGAAAAACCCATGCCACCTGAACTGTTACGGAGTAGGGCTTCTCGGTGGGTTTCAGGATAGATTATAGCACCTGTTCCCAACCTTGGCCCTGCGTTGTAATCAGCCAGGGATGCCTGGGACCAGCCCTCAGAAATTCTGGTTTCTTTTGGTCTGGAGTGTGAACAGGGCATCAGGATTTTTAAACATTCCCAGTACTCATAATGTGCAGCTGAAGGTGAATTCACCTTAGAAATTTCATATTTCTCGGAATGTCACTGCATTCCCGCTGGGCATTGGCCACCTGCCAGAGGAGCCAAGAACACTGGGTTCTCTCCTTCCTCCATACCAGGGACCCAGCTGGTAGACTGGCACCATCCTTTTGGTTTCCAGGAGAACTGCTGGTTACCTGAAACCTTTGGGGACTGGTGACCAACCTTCTGGTTTGTCTGGGACTGAGGGGTTTCCCAGGGTGTGTGGCTTCCAGTTTTAAAACTGAGATGGTCTTGGCAATCCATCCTGGTTTGCCCCACACTGAGGAGTTCCCATGACATGAGACTTGCAGTGCTAAAACCTGGAAAGTCCTGGGCAAACGGGGATGAGTTGCTCACCCATTGATGAAATAATTCATGTTGTGGATCATCAGTAAGGACAATGTATCAGGGAAAGGTATTTTCCCACACCATGGGCTGCATGATGATGGTAGAGGAATGATGGTGGTGATGGGAGTGTTCTTTGAAGACCCTGACTCTGATCTCTTCTAGTCCTAAAAGCTCTAGGACCTTGAGAAAAGGCAGTGGGATGTAGAGATGAGGATCGAGAACAACTCCCTTTCTGAGGCTGGTTCGAAATGTGATGAGACGGATCAGAGCAGGAGCATGAAACTGACCCTTCAGCCGCAGCCTCAGCCACTGGCCTAAGCCACTGCTCTCCTTCTGTCCCCCACAGGCCGGCCAGGGCCCCGCTGCAGCCGCTGTCAGAGAAACCTGTCTTTGCACACGTCCGTGCGGATTCTTTACCTCTTCCTGGCCCTGCTCCTGGTGGCTGTGGCCGTGCTGGCCTCTCTGGGTGAGTGCAGGCTCCCAGCAGCTTCTGGCTGGTCTGGGGCTCCCCTGCCCTGGGCTGCAGGGCAGCTTCTGATTGAGGTCGGCACCAAAACCCCCTACAAAGACAAACACAGACCTCTGTGGCTCGGGGCCCAGAATAGCATTTTTCTGGCTAGAAAATCTTAAGATTCAAACTGCGAAGACTGGATCCTAATTTCTGGTCAGTAATTAGTTGTGTGGCCTGAGCAAGGCATGTCCCCTCTTAGGGCCTCTGTTTTCCTGTTGGTAAGATGAGAGGATAGGACCTAGTCAGTTTCAGCTCCATGTTAGAATCAACGGGGAGCTTTAAAAAATATTGATGCCTGGGCCTCATGCCAGATAATGGAATTAATTCAGTATTTTTAACCTCTCCAGATGATTCTGTTGTGCATCCAGGGTTCAGATCACTAGATTGGGCCATTGCTAAGCCCATTCCATGTCTTTGGGAGTGTTTCTCAAAGTGAGGTTGGATGCCTGCCTGCATCAAGATCACCCCCAAGATTTGTTAAAATGCAAATTCCTGGGTCTCACTCTGACCTACTAAATCTGAGTCCTGCAGGTGAGGCCCAGGGATCAGCAGTTCGGTGGGCCATGTACACACTACAGTTTGCGTGATTGTGGTAGCCGACAGCCAGATTCAGCTAACTTCTGCCTTCTGGGTGTTAACAGTTTTTGGTGAACTGATGAAAACAAATTTGACGGCTTCTCATTACAACCCCATTCCACTCTTAGCTTCAGACTTTGAAAATCCAGACTTCTTTATGAAGGGAAGCCAGCAAGTTTGTTTGTTCACAGCCTAGAGATGAGGCGGGGACTAGGGTGAGACAAGCGAGGCCTGGAGGGTGCCTCACTCCAGGTGCCGACCCTGCACTCGAACGATCCGAGAGTGAGCGCCGCCCTAAGAGGGGGGGCCTGGTCCCCGCCCTGATTGAACATACTCAGTAATTGGCTTGTAGGCAAGAGGCCAGCATATTAATGATTTGAATAGACACTCTCTTCTTCCAGTAATCCCGAAGGCGTTAATTAATGCAGCACAAACCAAACACCTACTGTGTGCCAGGTATTGGGAACACTGAGATGCATCTGGTACACTTCACCATCAAAGGGAGCAGGTCTCAGTCTTTGCATATTAGAACCCCTCGGAGAGCATTTAAAAATATCAGTCCTGGAGCCCCCACTCCAGATGAATGAAAGCATAGTCTCTGGGTGGGACCCAGGCCATAATTGTCTATGAAAGCTCCTCAGGGGATTCCAATGTACAGCCAGGTTTGAGGACCACTGATTTCAAGAGTTTTCCAAGTCAGTCACCATCATTCAGCTCCACTTCTCTGGGCTGAAGCACTTCCCAAGGCTTGGCCTCTCAGAAAGTGGCCAAAATCCTAGGTCAGAGGAGGGGAGGAGCTGCAGCCCCACCTTTCAGAGGCTGCAAACTGGCCGTTGGAGAACTTCAAAAGGTTCCTGGTCAGCCCTTTCAAGGCCTCAGCTCCCAGCACCCATGGGACCATTAATAAAGCTCCAGTAGCCACAAACTTGAGCCCAGGGAAGAGTGTAGGCACCAGAATACCTCAGAGGGGACAGTTATCCCACCATGTACCAGGCACTATCATACATGATAGTGACAATCATCATACATGACTGACAATCATCTCAGCAAGCCCTGAAATGGGAGGTTGGCTCCATTCCACCCACAAGGAAGGTGCAACGATTTGCCCCAAAATCCAGAGTGAATGGGCAGAGGATCATAAGAATTGGGGGTGAGGAGTGTGTTTGGGGAATTGAGGGAGAACTTTAGGGTTTTCTTTTCTTGTTTTCGCCTCCAGCCTGGGTATCCTGAGTCCCTAGAACAGTGCTGTCAGTGTCCTGGCCTGGTTGGTAGGTGCTCAGTAATGTCTGTTGAATAAATGACTAGAGATTTGTGAGGATATATGAATGGTCCTAGTCAATGCTTTACGATTAGGACTGTGGCCAAAGTCCAGAGGGTCGGGCAAAATCAGTCTTCCTCTCAGTGGACAAGGAAAATCCACTACATTCATTTAACTGAGTATTTTTTTTCCATGCATACTATAGGCCAAGAACTGTACTAGATTCTAGGCATAAACTGCCTAATAAAACATAGGCCTTGTCTTCATGGAGCTCATAACTAGAGCAGAGTTTGGTAAACTTTTTCTGTAAAGGGCTAGATAGTAAATATTTTAGGATTTATGGGCCACATATGGTCTCTGTCACAACCACACTATGTCATTGTAGAGCAAAAGCAGCCAGAGAAGATGCGTAAATGAATGGAGTGTCTGTGTTCCAATAAAACAGGCACATTGGGCCAGATTTAGCCTGCAGGACCTAATTTGCCAACCCCTGGTCTAGAGCAGTAATCTATGAACTGTTTTTACTCCTCACCCCATCAGTAAAAAATTGATTTAAAATGCATCAAAAAATTAGATGGATTGATGGATGGATAAAAAGATAAACTAGATGGACAGATGTACAAATCAATAGGCTCACAACCCCAAAATATACCTATTTTATTTATAAATCATACATGTGTACTCTTTACTATATAGTATACACTATAAAACACAATTTTGAGAGGATGAAAAAAATAAAGTCTAAAATGTAAGGAAAACAGCTAAACAAACAAATTAATATATAATTACAAATCATGAAATGTGTAATGAAAAAATGAACAGGGTGAATTATATGAGTGAGCCCTTGGCTGTTGGCTTGGAGGTAGACTTTATAGAGCATCAGAATAGGAATCGAAATCAGCCAGTCTCTCTGTACCTCTGTTCCTCCATCTATACAAGGGATCTTAACTGGTGGGAGGCTCCAACAGAATAATGAATATCATTAACTGTAAAGTGCTAGTCTAATATAACAGCATATAATTGTTCCTAGAAGTTCTTAACATGTCACTGTAACTAATTAAATCTTGACAGCTCTGAGGTGTACAATGTTAACTAAAGTCCAGAGATTCTAAAAAATTTGGAATCATAGAATTTTGGAGTTGATAAGAGACTTAGAAGTCATCTAGCTTCATGCTTTCATTTTACAGAAGATTCAACTGAGCTCCGAAAATATGAATTGACTTGCCTGAAGTCACCCAGCAAATCTGAGTCAAATCTGGACTAGAAGTTGCATTACCCAACTCTCTTGGCGGGGCTAATTCCATCCCCCACACTTGACCTTCATAGGATCTGTGGGAAGCATCTTGCTGGCCCTCCATCCAATCCACGCCCTCTTCTCACTATCAGGCTCAGCCAGGCCCCCACTGGAGAAAGCCAGGAGTCTTGCTGCTGCCTAGATGTGCTCCAGCCACTAGCCAGCACTGACCCCTTAGTAGGGTGCAAGGCTGCCTGTCCCCCTTTTCTAGGGGGCAATTTGGCAACATGTATCAAGGACTTCAAAAATACCCTTTGCCTCAATAATTCTACTCTAGCAATTTATCCTAACAGAATAACCGTATACACACAACCATCATATACAAGGATTATTTCTAGGATCAAGCATTACTCATATTTACACATCAAGTTTCATTTCCAGACTCAGAAGGAGAGGTGACTTAAGTGTCCCCAACAATAGGGAATTTTTATTTAATTGCTGAATTCTTTTTATAGAGTATAATACAGACATTAAAGGTAATGATTTTAAAGGGATTTAAACTTCAATGGGAAAATGTCCATGACATGATACAATAAAGCAAAATAAAAGAGTTGAGATTTCAGAACATTCCCATTTTCTGCTGTTGTTCTCTAAAAATGTGTGTATCTATGTAGCTATGAAATGGTTGTAGAGATAAGATTATAAAGGATAAACAAAGATGTTGATGGCAGTTATCTCTCAGTGGTAGGAATAAGAATAATTTTTATTTCTTTTTATATGTTTTCCTTAATTTTCTCTATTCTATCCTGTGGTCAGGTCCTAATTCTACAATCTGAGGGGAGGGGAATTAGAGATATATATATATATATACATATGTTAATATATACATATGTATAATTATATGTATTATACATTATAATATATAGACATATGTATACAGTCATACATCACTTAATGACAAAGATACATTCTGAAAATGTGTTGTTAGGCGATTTCATTGTTGTGTGAACATCATAGAGTGTACTTACACAAACTTAGATGGTATGGCCCACTACACACCTAAGCTATATGGTACTAATCTTATGGGACCACCGTTGTATATGTGGCCCATCACTGATGGAAATGTTGTGTGGCACATGACTGCACATACATATATACACCTAAGGGAGATATATAAAGAGATACATATCTATGTCTATAGATATATATTTTTGAGGGATGTGTGACAAACTCTGGCTGTAAGAAGCATCTTCCCTTACCACCATTGGGAAGTCCCATAGAAGGGTGAAGGGTTTTGGTTGCAGATAAAAATGGGGCTGATAAAAATGCCTTCTCAACAAACAACTGCTCCTTCTCTGAACTAAGACCCTGCCCACTTCTCATCTGTATGTCCCCTACAGTTTTCAGGAAAGTAGACTCTCTCTCAGAAGATATCTCCCTGGCCCAGGCCATGTATGACAAGAAGCTTGTGTCTATGCAGGAAAATCTCCAAGGACTGGGTAAGTGTCCAGTGTCCAGATGTGCTAACGACTGTGATGGAAGACCAGTATTAACTGGGGCTCCTCCCCATGCCATGGCGCCCCAGAGCAGGGCAGCCTTCGCCAACCTTCTAGGCACAAGGGGAGGACAGCCATGGCTCCCTGCCGCCCTGTCCAGCTGGAGAGCCATCCATTCAAAGAGGGCTGCCATCCTGGGATATACTCGAGGTGGGGCCGGGGTTCTGTGTGTGGTACAGATCTAGCCAGAGCCTACAGGTAGAGAAAGAAGCCGAAGACAGTCCATCCCCAAATATCTTCACATATCTGAAATTATTTTTAAGACCTTCCAAAACCTCTTGACAAGTCAGCCCTTTCCTCATCGCTACCTTAAAGTGTGCAAATTTCATGATGCTCTTTATCTCCCGCTTTAACTAGGGACATTCTCATTCTGAGAATGAGACAGAAGGAGCCATAATAGAAGGGTTTAGCGGTGGTCTGCTCTGATGGAAAGAGAGCCCTGTTCTGCCACTAACTACTTGAGTGATATTTGACAAGTCAGTTCCCTGTGCCTCATTTCTCACCTGTCACAGGGAGAAAAATCCTTACACCATCTTCCCCACAAGTTTGTGAGAGAATCAAATAAGATAACAAATATAAAAACATTTGGAGAAATTTCAAAATAAAATGTAAATGGGAGGTTCTTGGCAACCTCAGAAAAATTATGAAGATATATTCTTGAGAATTTGGTGGCGAGATGGAGAAAATGTCCTAAATCCTACATTTCAGGTCATAGTAAAGACATTTGGTAAAAATAAGATTTCATAGAGATGGCAAGGCTTTTCCAAAAAGGATTTCATAGCAGGACTGAGGAAAGGAAGAGGGATCGGGAAGCCACTTGCCAACTCATTATGCTCTGAAATATTTAATTTAAAGAAGCAACCTTTGTCCCATGATCCTTCAGCAACTCAAAATGTTGTCCCTTTCTCCTAAAGATCTGAAAGCCCCAAACAACTGCTCTTTCTGCCATGAGGCTGGGCAGCTGGGACAAGAGATCAGAAAACTGCAAGAGGAGCTGGAGGGAATTCAGAAGATGCTTCTGGCTCAGGAGGTCCAACTGGACCAGACTTCTCAGACCCATGAACTGCTCTCCACCACCAGCAGTCAAATCTCCCAGGAGATGGGCGGTTGTTCCTTCTCCATCCACCAGGTCAACCAGTCTCTGGGGCTCTTCCTGGCCCAGGTGAGAGGCTGGCAGTCCACCACAGCTGGCCTGGACCTCTCTTTGAAGGACCTCACCCAGGAATGTTACGACGTCAAGGCTGCAGTGCACCAGATCAACTTCACTGTGGGGCAGACCTCAGAGTGGATCCATGGGATCCGGCGGAAGACAGACGAGGAAACCCTGACCCTCCAGAAGATGGTCACTGATTGGCAGAACTACACTCGGCTCTTTAGCAGCCTGCGTGCCACCTCGACCAAGACTGGAGAAGTGGTCAAAAACATCCAGGCCACCCTGGGGACCTCGTCACAGCGCATCAGCCAGAATTCCGAGAGCATGCATGACCTGGTGCTGCAGGTCATGGGCTTGCAGCTGCAGCTGGATAACATCTCCTCCTTCCTGGATGACCACGAGGAGAACATGCATGATCTGCAGTACCACACCCGCTATGCCCAGAACCGCACGGTGGAGAGGTTCGAGACGTTGGAAGGACGCATGGCTTCTCATGAGATCGAGATTGGCACCATCTTCACCAACATCAACGCCACTGACAACCATGTGCACAGCATGCTCAAGTACCTGGACGACGTGCGGCTCTCCTGCACGCTGGGCTTCCACACCCACGCCGAGGAGCTCTACTACCTGAACAAGTCTGTCTCCCTCATGCTGGGCACCACGGACCTACTCCGGGAGCGCTTCAGCCTGCTCAGCGCCCGGCTGGACTTCAACGTCCGCAACCTCTCCATGATTGTGGAGGAGATGAAGGCTGTGGACACACAGCACGGAGAAATCCTTCGCAACGTCACCATCCTACGAGGTGAGAGCCAGATCTGGCTGGGCTACTACGAGGCTCCCAGAGGGCCTGCGTGATCTTGCCAGACACAGAAGTACCTGGTTTTAGGCAAAAATCCTAATGGGCTAATACAATCCTGTAGCAAATGCCTAGGGCAACTGGCAGGTTTAACATACTTGCAAACCTCTTTTGTAAAGGTGTTATGGCTCCCACCCTTGCCTGTCATACAAATGTGGATTTTTACATATAGATTTGTTTAATTGGGTCCACATAGAGAAATAGGCCGACCTTATCTTTTGGAAACTCTGTCTCCTCTTGTTTTCTCCCTTCCCACCCCCTCACTGGTCCTCTCAACCATCTGCCCTCAGATGCCTGCCACTCTGATGCTCTCTTCTCCTCCCATCTCACTCCTGCATTAGTCAGGGATCTCCAGAGAAACAGGACCAATAGGAGAGAGAGAGAGAGTGTAAGGAATTGGCTCATGTGACTATGGAGGCTGGCAAGTCCAAAGTCTGCACAGCTGATGTCCCAGTTCAAACCCAAAGGCTGGAAGCTGCTATCGAACCAGAAAGAGATGAAGTGTCAATTTGAAGGCTCTCAGGCAGAAAAATTCTCTCTTACTTGGGGGAGGGTCAGCCTTTTGTTCTATTCAGGCCTTCAACTGATTGGATGAGGCCCACCCACATTGGCAAGGGCAATCTGCTTTACTCAGTACTGATTTAAATGTTAATCTCATCCATGAACATCCCTACAGACACACCCAAAATGATGTTTGGCCAAATATCTGGGTACTCCATGGCCCAGTCAAGTTGAAAATTAACCATCACAAGTCCACCCCTTGTCAACTTGGCACCCATATGCATCTCCTTAAGTCATACTTAATCCTCAAATGAAGACAATAACAAGGTCATAATTCCACCTAATGTACATGATACAAATATCTTGTGTACAACCAAAAATGGACTAACCCCTCCCCAGAAGATGAGGTAAAGTTCTTGAGTGATGTTTACTTTTCTTGATATCCCATAACTTAAATACTATGATATAAAGTTAATATTTAAATACTGTGATATAAAGTCAATACATTTCATATTTTATGTTACATGATAAGAGGATAAGAGAGTGAAGAAAACAAAGATGAATATATATATATTTGTAACACAATAAGGAGGAAATACTCTTGACAATTACAGTCTTCGTTTCTGTAACTGGTCACATGGTCGTAGCTGGTATTTATAACTACCTTCTTCCACTACTCATCCCATAATCCCTTTGCCCTCAGCAAGCACCTCACATGTGATTCTTTACTTGATAGGGTGATCCAAACCTTTATTCCTGAAGGGCCATTACTAGTCCTGCCTGGATTGGGTTGTTGTAGTTTTCCATTGACTTTAATCTGAGGGCATGGTAATAGTAGGGGTAATCATGATGGTGCCACTCCCATTTCCACCCCTTGATCCCTGGAACCGTGAATCCTGGCTCTCAGAGAAAAAGCACCACATATTGGATGCTGATTCAGAGCATCTGCAGCCCTATAAGGTATTGCCACCTAACTGGTGCTGTAACTAAGACTTCAGAAGGCCATTCCACCCTTCCATCAAGCCAACTGCTTCAAGATGGTGGGGAACATGGTAACACCAGTGAATTCTATGATCATGGGGCCATTGCGGCATTTCATGGGCTGTGAGTGAGTTTCTTGATCAGAAACAATGCTATATGGAATATCATAATGGTGGATAATGCATTCTCTAGGTACATGGATGGTATTTTTGGCAGAAACATTGGGTGCAGGGAAGGCAAATCTGTACCCAGAGTAAGCGTCTATTCCAGTAAGAACAAACCACTGCCCCTTCCCTGATGGAAGCTGTCTTCAGGTGGTGCCTGCACATCGTGCAGAACCAGAACCATCTGTAAACCACGTCTGAGTCTTCTCTTCCTCTGTCAACTGATCCTAGGGAACTCCCCCATGAGATCACAGGTGCAGGCTGGGAGAGAGAAGGCAGTGTAACAGGAGTGGGACCATGGGCATTTGGGCCACTTCTTCATGTAACTTTCTTGTGCCTTCAGGCCTGCTCAGGCCCAATCACCTGTATCCCATTTCCATTTGATGATGGAGTGCGGCTCTGCACACCCAACTTCATGGCTTGGTGGCTCAGATAACACCCAGTTCGTGATGGGCTGCTCAGGTTGCATGCTAACTTGGTGTCCCATGGCTAACAATTCACTCTCTACTGAGGCCCAATAGCAGGTCAAGAGCTATTTCTCAAGGGAGAGTAGTTATCCACAGAGGATGGCAGGGCTTTGCTCAAGATCATAAGGAACCATACTGCAGTTCACTGACAGGGAACCGCCAAAGGCTCCAAACAGCGCCACTACCCGCCACTGACAGAGCAAGCACCATTGGATCTGCTGGGTCATATGGCACAAGTGGCAGAGCAGCTTGCATACTGCCTGGACCTGTTGAAGAGCCTTCTCTTGTTCTGGGCCTCACTCAAAACCGGCAGCATTTCGGGTCACTTGGTAAATGAGGTGGAGAAACACACTCAGATGAGGAATGTGTTGCCTCCAAAATCCAAAGAGGCCCACTAGGTGTGGTACCTCTTTTTTGATTGTAGGAGGGGCCAAATGGAACAGCTTATCCTTCACCTTAAAAGGGATATCTCAACATGCCCCACATCACTGGACCCCTAGGAATTTCACTGAAGTAGAAGACCCCCAAATTTTTGTCAGATTTATTTTTCACCCTCTGACACACAAATGTCTTAACAAATAGTCACAGCTATTACAAACAGTGAGCGACTGCTCGCTTGCTCACTAGGTCTAGTCAATAATGTCATCAGTGTAACAGACCAGTGTGATATCTTGTGGAAGAGAGAGGAGACCAAGTTCCCTGTGAACTAGCTTATGACCTAGAGCTGGAGAGTTGATATTCCTCGGAGGTAGGACAGTGAAGGTGTATTGTTGGCCTTCCCAGCTGAAAGCAAACTGCTTCTGTTGGGCCGTATGGACAGGAATGGACAAAAAAGCATTTGCCAAATTAATAGTTGTGTATCAAGGGATGTGTTAATTTTTTCAAGCAATGAAACCACATCTGGTACAGCAGCTGTAATTGCAGTCACCACCTGGTTAAGCTTATGATGATCTACTGTCATTCTCCAAGATCCACCTGTCTCCTGCACAGGCCAAATGGGCAAACTGAATGGGGATGTGGTGGGAATCACCACCCTACATCTTTCAAGTCCTTGATGGTGGCACTAATCTCTGCAATCCCTCCAGGAATGCAGTATTGCTTTCGGTTTACTATTTTCCTAGGTAGAGACAGTTCTAGCGGCTTTTACCTGGCCTTTCCCACCATGATATCCCTCACTCCACACACCAGGGAACCAATGTTGGGATTCTGACAGCTGCTCAGTATGTCTATTCCAATTATGCATTCCAGAAATAACCACAGGAGGGGTTTGGGGACGCACTGGGCCCACCGTGAGATGGACCTGAGCTAAAACTCCATGGATCACCTGACCTCCATAAGCCCTACTCTATCTGGGGGCCACAGTGATGTCTGAGTCTCCTGCAATCAGTGTCAGTTCAGAGCCAGAGCCCAGTAGCCCCCCAAAGGTCTGATTATTTCCTCTTCCCCAGTGTATAGTTATCCTGGTAAAAGGCGGTAGGTCTCTTTGGGGAAGGCTGAGAGAATGACTAACAGTATAAATTGTTGGCAGTGTACTGGGGTTCTTCCTTGAGGGGACCTGGTCTCCCATTCATTCCAGGGGTTCTGCGTCTATAAATTGGCTCAAGTCTGAGAATTGATTGAGGGCCACAATTCTCTATTCTTATGATTCAAGTTAGACTTTTGTTCACTTGACCTAGAATTTTTCTGCTTGTAGAGAACAAGTAAGAATTTAGTAGGCTTCCTACCTATTTTACTTCTAGGAACACCATGAACTAGCTAACACCATGTGGGTCTGTGCATGTCAGACTGTTCTGATGGCTGCTTTGACTCTGCCGTCCATCATGGTAACCACAACCTCCCTGCCTTTGGCGGTAGACGGTCTCCGCTTGACCCTTGCTATCCCAGGATCCACTTACTCTCACTGTGGTTAGGTTTCCTAATTCAGTGACTACGGTTCCCACTGTAAAGTCTGGCTTACAGAGAAGAGTGATCACAGAGCTCCTTAAGGATGCCAGGGCTCCCCTCACAGATTTATTTCTCACAGTCGTGGTTAAAGGGTCTTCTGGACCCTCCCAGGATGGGTGAGTAGTTCTCAAATGACAGTTCCACTCCACCATTCCAATCTCCCTAAGTCTTTGAATCCCTTCCTTTACGTTAAACCAAGGCAGGTCAGGCATTTCTAACTCACCCACTGTGGGTCTCCTTTTGGCCGATATTTCAGCCAACCAACCAAACCAACTGTTAGAGCCCTTCCTAACTCCCTGAGATGCAACATTAGGTGCAGAATCCCTGCCTAATGAGACCATATCAATAAATTCTGCCTGATCCAATTTTATGTTCCTTCCACCGTTATCCCACACCCTTAATATCCATTCTCACACACGTTGCCCAGATTTCTAGCTGTGTAAATTAGGAAACTCAAGTAGTTCTTTTGGAGTCTAGCACACTTCTTCATGGGTCACACTTTGTACCTCACCTTTAGGGACCTGCTGGGATTTGAGTCTAGTCATAGGTCTGGAAGCAAAAAGAGGGTGGTGGGGGTGGGCCCTGAGGAGAATCAGCATTGTCTCACTTGGCAACTGCCTCAGAGGAGACCATTACCCTTTCCTCGGGCCATGCAGGGTTAATACCCTCAGACAGGGGTTGAGCGGTCAATTTTACTGGGGGTGGAGAGACTGCTTGCACTGGCAAAGAAGATTCATCAGAATTTAGGGGCTCCGTGTCCCCAGCTTCATCAGAGTCTTCCCACACTTCCCCATTCCAACTCTCAGGATCCCATTACTTCCCAATCAATGTCCTCACTTTAACAGTAGACACCCTATAAGGCTGGGAGTTCAACTTGCATTGTAATTCAGCCAGTCACAGGATCAGATCGTGGGCTGGATTTTCAGCAGTCTCAGCCCTGTGGCTATAGGAAATAAGTCTCCTTCAGGGTAGACATAGAAGTTTTCAGGTCATTTATGGCGCACTTGAGCTGGGGATTTGAATCCCTGAGCTCATCCTTTTCTTTCCCTATTTTGTCCAATAACATCAGGAGCAACCAGCCAATCTCATTATACCCATTATTTTGACAAAAATGTTCAAGGGTATCCTATCCATGGTTACCCAGATCCTTGCTTTGTATAAATGGTTGATTAGGAGTCTCCAATATTTTGCACACCTCTGTTGCCAGATGACACCATGGACTGCCAGGCTCTCTTTACTCCTGGACATAGAGTCATTAGCATCCTTAAATCTAATCAGATTAGAGAGCCAATTCCAGAAACCCCAAACCAATTCAGAAAACTTAACTTTAAAATTCTGTTCCTCTAGCATCACTCTTGTACCAAAATCTGTATTTGTCAGGATTCCCAGAGAAACAGAACCAACCAACAGGATATATATATATAACGGACTGCAGGATATATATATATCCATTAGGATCTCTGGAGAGAGAGCTTGATTTATTATATGGAATTGAAAGAACTGGCTCACACTATTATAGAATCCAGCAAGTCCCACGATCTGCAGTGTGAGTCAGCAAGCAGAAGACCCAGGAGAGCTGATGGTTCAATTCCAGTCTGAATCCAAAGGTCTGAGACCCAGGAGAGCCAATGGTGTAGTTGCAGTCTGCAGGCTGGTGGGCTCAAGACCAAGGAAGAGCCAAGGTTTCCATTTGAATCCAAAGGCAGCAAAAAGCTGATGTCTCAGGTTGAAGTGGTCAGGCAGGAGGAGTTCCCACTTTCTCAGCCTTTTTGTTCTATTTAGGCCTTCAACTGATTGGATGAGGCCCACCCACACTGGAGAGGGCAATCTGCTTTACTCAATCTACCCATTCCGATGTTAATCTCATCCAGAAACACCCTCACAGACATACTCAGAATATGGTTGACCCAATATCTGGGCATCCCGTGGCCCAGTCAAGTTGACACATAAAATTAACAGAGGTAACATCTGAACTGAGACCTGAGAGGAGGAGGAGTAAGTCAGGTATAGCAGGGTCAGCATGGATGAGCAGAGGAGTTCCAGGTGGAGGGAGCAATACATGCAAAGGTCCTGAGGAGAGAGAGTGTGGCACACACGTCATCTCCTTTAATTCTCATGATCCCTGAACCTGTGAATCCAAAAGCCTCTGGTGAAGAACTGGGTACCCCGTGAGGTCTCACCAAGCCCACACAGCTAGTGAGGAATGGACCCAGGATTCAAATTCAAGGCAGTTCAGATCCAAAGTTCCAAGCTGCCTTGAGTGGCCTTCTTCTCCAAAGTCACATAAAACCCCGTTTCTCTAAAAGCCCCTGAGCAGATGAGCTGTGCTCCTCGGTGACAGCATGCGCTGCCTAGTGCAGTTACTGCAGTCTACTCCTGTCTACTCCCCACCAATTTCCCCGACGAGAGACTCACCTCTTCCTCCCCTTGGGGCAACTCTGCCCCAACTTACCCTTAGATTCCATATCCAAAGTGGGTTCTCCGGCCCACTCTTTAATTCATTTGGAATGCTCTATGGCTTCTGCTTATGAGTTCTTCCTTCTGAAATAAACACTGTATCGGTCGGCTTGGGCTGCCATAACAAAGCACCACAAACCGGGCGGCTTAAACAACAGACATTCATTTTCTCACAGTTCTGGGTGCCGGGAAGTCTGAGATCAAGGTGCTGCTAGAGTTAGCTCCTTCCGAGGGCTGTGAGGGGAGGATCTGTTCCAGGCCTTGGCTTGTAGGTGGCTGTCTTCTCCCTCTTCATATCATCTTCCCTCTGCGTCCAAATTTCCCCTTTTTATAAGGACGCTAGTCATATTGGATTAGGGGCCACCCTAACGATGCATTTAAACTTATTACCTCTGTTAAGACCCTAGCTCTAAGTAAAGTCATATTCCGAGGTACTGGGGGCTAGGACTTTAGCATATGAATTTTGAGGGGACACAATTCAACCCATAAGAAATACCATTACCTTTTCATTCCACTCCTTTGCAACAGTGTTTCCAACAGTCTTTCTCCTGGAAAAATGGTCCAAAAGACTCCTCATCAGCTTCCTTTATACCAGGAGTTTGGATGGCTATCCCCAGGTTCTCTGGACTCTTCCCAGGAAGTATATGCCTTTGTGGGAAGAATGTTCAACCTCAAAATATAGCAAATCCTGGCTCTAGAGAATAGAATAAGTAGCCATTGAGATCTGGCTGTTCCAGAACCTATAGTCTACATTCACGGAGCCAAACATCTGGGCCTGATCATCCAGGGAGCTCCGGGAGGAAGGAGGGAGGGCCCCACAACCCTAGACAGCTCTGTTCTCTCTGCAGAGCTCAGACTTGGAGCCAACCTCTCTGATTCTCTAGTTAGCTTTAACCATTTAGTTTCAAACTTGTGTTACCTTTATTTTATATCATTGAGCATTTCTACTGCCACCAGAGCTAATTTTTTTCTTTAATCTACATTGATGGTGTCGGGGGCTATAGGGAAGTAGATCCTGTTTGTCCCTTGTCATATTTTTGCAACAAAACCAGGCACCGAGTATTTCCTTGGTAACTGAAACCTTCCCACAGTATTTCATCTAAAATATGTATCTGTATGGCCTCTAGGATGCAACGTTCCAGTGAAGGCACTTGTAGATGGTTCTTATGACCAATCCTCCGGTAATTTTGTATTTTTATTGCATTCAACCTAAGAATACATGAAATGTAAAGCTTCCTGATGACAAAGCCCATCCACAGACTTTGTTTCATTTTAGCCTCACAACAACCTTTGTATAGTGGACAAGGCAGGTGTTGGTGTCTTTATTTTACAGAAAGGTGACCTGAGACTGGGGAAGGTTAAGGAAAGAGCTGAAGGTCACACTGTGATTTAAAATCCTGACCCCTTGCCATGGCTCTGAGATGCACACATCCAGTGCCCAGCCAGAAGGAGAGACACTGAGAGCATGCGCTTGCAGATACCTAAAAGGCACGTCCTGCCAGGTCCTGCTCAGGTGTAGGGTACAGGGCGGAGACTGGAGGAGAAGGGGAAGATGGCACCAAAAGTACTGACAGGGAACTGTTTGAGAACCTTGTTCTAAGTATAACCTGACAACAGTCATGGGAATTTATATTTGCTCCTGTCCTAATAATAGCAGAGTTCTCTTCGAAGGACCTCATCTTAGCTGGAGAACAAGGTGGGACATCTGTTTGAGCTACATCTGACTCTTGGTTCAACCCCTGCACATCTGTTTAAATTGTGTCTATTGGCCAATGTTCCTCTTGGTTGTTAGAGCACCACACATACAATCTGTCACATCTGAAAGAAAATTTCAGAGACAAAATGTACATCCCTTCCTCCAGGAACTTGTCACTCATTCATTCACGCACAGACAGGTGCTGACAGGTCTGGTGCTGGAGCTGGCAATGAGGTCTCCCTCTGGCCGGAGCTGAGCTGCTCTCTAGAATAAAGAGAGCGGGACAGCAATGGCCACAGCCAGTGCAGAAGGTGCCAAGTGCTGACTGAAGGGCTGGGACTCTTAAACTGCAAGAGAAAGGAGCCAGGCTTCTAATTTGCTCTGGGTCTTTAGGCAGAATCACTTAATCTCTCCAGGCCTCTGGGGTTTTTTTTCATCTGTAAATGCAGGGATAAGACCAGCTGTTCTCTGAGACCTCTTCCAGCTCAGTGATTAATTCCGAGCCTCCCTTGGCTCAACAGAAAGCCTGTGGTACTTCCATAGTGTTTGTGCCTCTCATAGGCTATTTCTCCCTTCCTACTCTGGAGGATAACTTCTGTGTCTATCCTAGAAAGTGTCTATGTTGGGACTATTGCTTGGGAATCAGAGGCAGGAAACTATCCATCATCCCTTACTAGCTGAGCGACCTTGGACAAGGTTCTTGGCTACTTTCCACTCAGTTTCCTCATCTGCAAATAGGAATATTAATACCTGCCCTGCCTATATCCCATGGGGTAGTTGTGATCAGTTGTGTAATCAGTATTAACAATGGATGTGAACAAGTTTTTGTAAAATATATAAGGGGCCCTAATGTAAGGGATGATTCTGCATCTAATCTGCTTGATGGTGGGCTCCTTGTCTGACTCATCAAGTACCCAGCAGAGTGCCTGGCCCTTGGGAGGTATTCCAGAAACCTTTGCTCAGTGAATGCTTCCATGAAAGCGTGAACAGAGGGAAAGCTGAGGATGGGCAAGAAAGGCGAGATACAGGAGTGTTAAATTTGCAAACTTGTTCCATCAGCACCACCCTCCATCCTACTCCCACACCCAAAGTGTTCAGGAGTTTACATGTTAAAAAAGAAAAAGGAGAGAATGTCACCTTGATACCAAACCTCTTAATCTCAAGTTGGTGTGCCCGACGCCCAACAAACCAAACACTGAGACATCAGTGCTTGGAGATGGAGAAAGATTTATTCAATTTGGCCAAAACGAGTAGGTGGGAGCCTGGGTTCGCTCAAATCCACCTCCACAAAACAGAAAGCGGGGGGCTTTACAGAGCTTGGCAGGAGGAGCTTCAGGGAAACAGAGGGGTCACTCCTGATAAGCCTCTGGACAGTCTGGCTTCTGGACTTCAACAGCTGCTGAAGGCCGGTCATCAGGTGATCACAACCTGCCCGAAGCCATCTCTTTCTTCTGCAAAACAAGCTCACAAGTCCTCGAGACCCTTGAGTCACCCCTCAAGTTACACAGGAAAAAAGGCAAATTGGTTTAATATCTACAGTCCCCCTCGGGTACCCAGCTTCAACCTTATTCTGTAGTTTAGGGCCCAGAAGCTGGGGAGGGGGCAGGGAGGAGAATGTCTGCAGTGGAGGATTAGATTTGCTTGCTGTTGAGCAGCCAAGTGATTGATGAAAAGGAGTACTATGCAAGCCTCTGTTGGTGCCTGTGGAGACCGTGACCCTGGCCTATTTCTGATGCACTCTTACTTCTAGGGCACCGTTTTTGAGGAGTGTTCAGGGCCCTACCACTCTGTCGGCCTTGAACTCCAATTATTGTCTCCCCAGCGCCACAGATGGAATGAAGGAGGCTGAACGCTCTGCTCAGCTGCTCTGCTCTGTGCTCCTTATAGCAAATGCATACAGATGCCTTTTCTCCTGAATCTCGACCCTGAACCTTGGCAGCCCGAAACTCTAGCCCCAGGGAAACTGCTGAAAGCCCTGCTCTGCGTCTCTGCCGACAGCTGCAGGCTTTTGTTAGGCTTCTCGGCCTCTCTGCCCAAACCAATTACCGGTCAACAAATGCCCGAGAGGAAGAGAGGCCAAGAATGTTGGGCTCACTTCAACGAGTCTCCCAGCTCCCTGGGAATTTGGCCCTTGATCACTCTCCAAAGCCTTCAGAAGGATGTCTTGGGATTTTATCTAATCTTTCTGGTTGTTCTCAGTGGGAGGTTTAGTCTGTTACAAACTAGTCCATTATAGGCAGAAGTGGAAATCCACTGGCATGTTTTCAATGCACCTCAGGTGACAACAGCCAGGACTGAGAGTCCCTCACTCAGGCCAATAATCTCATTGCACAAGGGAGCCTGAGGTCCAAAGAGGGACAGAGACCCAGCCACCCACTTTGTTAACACCGGAGCTGGGACTCAATCCCAAGTCCTCCGAAGTCCAGGCCAGTTGCCTCCCATGGCACCACGCCAGTCTCCCAAGAGGCACCCCTCTGGTTCTGTTTCTTTCCCCTCTTGTAAGCTGCCTGTTGCTTTGGACTGTGAGATGGACTGAGGGCCCCCCCGCCGTGCAGTACCCTTCCCACGGGTGGGCAGTATTGGTGCCCTGAGAGGTTGGTACTTCTCCTCACCCCCACCCCCTGCCCGTTCCCCGTGCAGACCACCTACTTGTCCCAGACATGCAGTCACTTGTGGCTCTACCCTAATGGGCCGAGATGGCTTAATTACAGCCTATGGCTTCCTGCGTAATGATGGGCCTCCCCAGGACTCCAGGGTGCTCCCCTCCGCTCTCCCAACTCGACGCCTCAGCCCCTGCTTCTCGTTTCCTCCTTTGCCTTCAATGTCCCTCCCCGACTCAGAGCAGCACTTAGCCCCCCCACCCTTGCCCTTTAGCCCTGCTGATACCAAGGTCTTATTACGGGCTGTGTCAGGGCACCCTATCCTGGACAGCGCCTTGGTCAGCCTCCAGCCACATTCCTTCCCCCTACACTAACCACCAAACTACTGTTGTTGACTTCCTCCCCGGCCAGACCCAGTGCCGCCAGCTCTCCCCTTTGACCGCATGATTCATGGCTGGCCCAGGAGGGACAGGCGGAGGCTCGGCTCACCTGAGGAAGACAGTCCTTCAGGTTACCCCACCCCCTCCAGGCAGCACCAGGGCAGGAGGCCCTGGCAGTGGGAGGACAGTGGGGCCGGGGTGGGGGGGCGCAGGAGCCCCAGCCATGATGTAATGAGGAGCAGAGGCAGCAGGGTGGGGAGGAACGAGCCTGGGTTTGAATCCTGTCTCTACCCCTTAATGGTTGGTAATCTTGGGCAAGTCGCCACTCTCTGTACCAGGGTTTCCATCTGTAAAATGGGGCAACAGTCTCAATGTACAGGCTGTGGACATATGGAGATTAGACACAGGTTCACTGCACTCACCGCCCTCCCCTCCTCTGAGAGAAGGCAGGTCACAGAGGAGTGAGAGAGCGAGCCGGGGGCTGGATACTGCAGTGCCGTCCAGGTGCACCAGCATGGGACGGGCTCCATCCACCAGCCGTGACCCAGGCAGTGAGGCGGCCAGCGTCTGCAACACAGGCGCCTGTCAGTAGTCCCGAGGAAGCCACCCACTTGATGTCCTCAAGACTACTGCCTGGGACCCCTGTCTGGGTTCTCAGAGATGGGGTCAGGGGTGGCAGCTGTGGCAGGGGGTAAGAAGAGGGAGGTAACCCTTTTCCTCACAGTCCTCTTGCCATGCATGTTGGGAGCTGCAGCTCCCGGGGGAATGAAGTGGACAGTGTGACCCAGGCTTCTGCACAAACCTTCACCCTGGGCATGTGGGTGCCCAGGGAAAGACGCCTGAGAGCTTCCCCAGAAAGAGGAGCCAAGGGGGCTGGTGGGGAGGAGCGAAAGAGAGGGCCTTTACTCTCTGCCTTCCCTCCCTCTCTGTTAGCACAGAAATCCTTAGAAATCCTCACAGCCACAGCCCGCTGCTGTGCCCCTCAGGGGCCAGGGAGAGGGTGCTCATAGAAGATGGTGGCACGAGAAGGAATGGGGTCTTGGGGTGAGAGTGAGGGGGCTCCCACTGGACCTGGGGCCCAGCAGGGTGTCCTTGTCAGGGTGAGACTTTGCAGGCTTTTCCTGAGTTGAGGCTGGAGGTGGAGATTGTGGACCCTCCATCCAGGGAACAAGAGTGGAAGCCGCAGAAGTGGTTGTAAGAGGAGAGAATGAAGAACCAGGGAGCTGGGGGCAAGCCTTGGGGAGCCATGTTCCTAGAGCAGGCAGAGGAGCCCAAAGAAGCAGGCCAAGGAGCAGGGACAGAGGCAGGAGGAGGGGAGGTCGTGGAGCCACAAGGGACCTGAGGAACCAGCAAGTGTGGCTCTCAGCTTTCTAGATGTGGACCGGAGCTCCAGAATGGGCAGGGACTTGCCCAGCGTCACTCCACTGCCCTCCAACTCCTCTCCACTCGCACAGCCTCCAGGGGCCTCTCCACCTCTGAATGGCTCTGATTTTCCCACCCTCAGGTGGCCCAGGTGCCAAGGGCAGAGTTGGGGTAAAGACAGGCACCGTGGTCTTGCCAATTTCCAGCAAGTCCTGCCAGATGGGGGGAGGTGGTTCCTGTGTGGGCATCTCCCTGTGCCTGTGTTGTCGTGTGTTGTTCTGGCTGCTGTGCTCGTGCTTGGAGAGGGGGGGCACACTGTGGATGAAGGGCAGGTCCCTCCTCCTCCGGGCTGCTCCCAGGCCAGGTCGCCGCCACTGCCAGCCAGCCCCGCGTCTGCCCCCAGCCAGCCAGATGACGGAATCCCAGCCTATGTGGCTGGCAGGCCACGTGAGCGGAGCCCACACAGGGCCACATCCTTGCTGTGTGTGGGAGGTGGGCGTGGGCAGGCGGTGGCAGGGAACGGCTGGAAGGTTTTTATTGGCCCTGGCGGGGCTGACTGTCTGCGCTCTGGTGTCCAGTTTAGATGGTAATAGAGGACGGTGTTCACTGACGCTCTGCTCCACTTAGAAACACTCCAGGAAGGAGAAGAGAGCGGGAGCAGCAGGGCTGGGGAGCGTGGGGGAGGTGGGAGTGGGCAGCAGGTAGCATCAGCCAGGATTAACAGCAGTGGTGGCTGCATTAGCCAGGCAAGGGGCCTGACACCAAAGAACCGGATCATGGCAGGGGCCCAGCTCCCAGCAAACCGGATCCCTTTTCTCTGAGAGGCCCACCTGGGTTCCAGTTTCAGCTCCTGGAGATATCACTTCATTTCTCGGGCTTCAGTTGCCTCCTCTGTGAAATGAAGGAATTGGACTAGCTCCCAGCTGGCTCAAAAACTCTAGGATTCTCTTGCAAAGGGGGTGATGTAACAGCAGAGTTCTCAGGGAGAGCTGAGCACGGGCATTAGAATTCATCTCCCAGGCCAGCTCCCGGTCTGCTGCTCCCGCCACCCCTACCCAGTGATCCTGTGACGAGACCACTGAAGAGAGCCAGGGCTTCGCTGTGCCTTGGCCTCATGGGGGCTGAAACTGTTCTCACCAGGCCAGACGGTTCTCTTTCCTCTGTGCTCCTGGGGCATCCTGAGGTGCCTTGGGCAGAGTGATGGCCACACTCTGCTTTGTGTCCTCAGGGCTGGTACAGGTCCGAGAGGTGGTGACTCCCATGCCTGTATGGCTGGAAGGGTATTAAGGTCATCTGACCCCTGGCTTGGGTGCTAGACTGGGCTCTTTAAGGAAGGGCCATGTCTTCACCTTGGCATCTCCCCCAGGCTCTAGGCCAGAGCTGGGTGGGAGCAGGGTGCACAGCTGTGTGGTGAATCACCCTCTTCAAGCATATACTGAGCTTCCCCTGCTGTGTGCCAGGCTTCATGCCCAGGGTGAGGGATATGAGCTTTGGCTGTTTATCTTCCTGGGGCTCTACAGTCTAGTGGAGCCCACCAGATATGCACCAAGGGTTTGCTTTCACTGTACTGTGACTTCTCTTCTCTCCACATGTCAACTAAATGATTCAGAAAGTGGTAACCACAAGAGCTCGGAGAAGAGGCTGGAGTGGTCAGAGTGGGCTTCCTGGAGGAGGTGCTCTTTCTCTGGGCTGTCACTGTGCCCGCTCACTCACCCTGGGAGGCATCTGCTTCTCGTGACTCATTTTCTCCTCCATGTCACCTGACGCCACCTCTGGTCCCAGACCTCTAAGCAGTCATGGGCAAAGCCTGGGGTTGAGATGGGGGGTTGGGGCAGGCAGTGAGTACAGCGGTCAAGGACCATGGGAGGTGTAGAAGACCAGGCCAGCCTCTGGAGTGGGATGGACAATCCTGGACAGCCTTGGCCTTTTCCCAGAGCTGTCCAGCTCTCTCAGTCCCCAACTCGAGTGCACATGTGGAACTGCAGACAAGCCCTGAAGGCAGAGTGAGGGCCCACGTGCACCAAGCCTCATGCCACACACACACATGTAAGACTGCAGGTGAGTGTTCTCATCCTCACTTCACAGATGGTAAAGCCGACTTAGAGGAGGCAAGTAACCAGCCTGAACTCCCAAAGCCAGCACTTGGCAGACCTGGGCTTTGCATGTGTCTAACCCTTGGGGTGTCACTGTGCGCACTGCACACCTGCTTCATGGGAAAGCCTCATGAGACCTGCCCCTCATGGACTGACCTTTCTCCTCTTCTCTCCGCCCCTAGGTGCCCCTGGCCCTCCAGGACCAAAAGGACTCAAGGGAGATGTGGGCGTGAAAGGGCCTGTTGGCGGCAGAGGACCAAAAGGAGACCCCGGCAGCTTGGGCCCCCCAGGACCCCAGGGTCCCCAGGGGCAGCCTGGGGACACCGGACCTGTGGGAGAAAGGGGGCCAGTTGGCCTGCGAGGTTTCCCGGGCCTCAAAGGCTCAAAGGGCAGCTTTGGAACTGGAGGCCCGAGAGGACAGCCAGGCCCCAAAGGGGATGTGGGGCCCCCAGGGCCAGAGGGGCCCCCAGGGTCTCCAGGGCCAGAGGGGCCTCAGGGAAAACCAGGAATTGCTGGGAAGACAGGATCACCAGGCCAGCGGGGGCCCATGGGGCCTAAGGGTGAACCAGGGATCCAGGGTCCCCCTGGCCTCCCGGGGCCCCCAGGCCCCCCAGGAAGCCAGAGTCGCTACTGAGGAAGGCCCCAGTCCCGGACACTGCCACACAGAATGCGGGGAAGGGGGTTCAGAGCAGAGCGAGCCACCCAGAAAGCCACACCTACAGACAGCTGTGGTCCTTTGATCTCGAAGGGGGTTCCCCCAGGCCTGCCCTGCACTTCCAGGCTCCCCAGTAGTGACTGTACCAGAGAAAGCAGCCCCTCACACACACACACACACGCACACACATTTCCCTGCTGGCCAGGGGGGCTGACTGGGTTTCCTGGCTGGGCAGGAGAAGACCCCCCTCTCCCATGACTGAGCCTGCCAGGGCGGTGGCTACCTCCGGAGGAAGGTCTTGAATCCATCTCTGAACTGCTGACCAACTCCAGTCTTTCTGGCATCCTCACATCCATCCAAGCCAGCAGTTCCCTGAGGCTCCCGGTGGTTGAAGACCCAGGAACACCTTTGCAAGGGATGGCGTTCGAACTCTAGGGACAAGGTAGATTTGGCAATCTCAAGACCCTCTCCTTAACCATGGGAACAGAGTCCCAGGAGCTGCCCCTGCCTCACACGGGACAGAGGAACTCCACGGGCCATCATTCTCGGGCCCTGCGCACAGCGTCCCCAGTGAGCTCAGCATTTTTTTCACATCTCTAGACGATGCCTCCCTTCATCCTTGCCTTCACCTCTCAGGAGCGTCCCGGAAGGAATCCGAGCAGGAGCTTCATCTGCACGGGGAGACTATGAAGGCCTTGGAACATTCTGCCAAAGTGGGGCCCAGCAGCCAGAAAGCTGCAAGAGGGGAGGCAGAGGCGAGCGGGAAGGTGCAGCGTGTGAAGCTGACTCCCTTGCTCCGCGGGATGGGCCCCTCTGTGGTGGCTGAAGGAGGACCAACCCCTGATAACAGGGTGGCTCTCCCCTCCTGCACCCTGCTCTCCTCCTGCCCACAGCTGCCCCCTGACCTCACTCCCCATGACCCAGAATGGCTCGAGGCCTCTCTGCACAGGCAGCAAGACCCGAGGAGGAGAGAAGGGCCTGAATCCACAGGAGGCTCACTTTGAAGTCACCCTTGCCCACCTCCAACTTCCTGCACACACTGGCAGAAAGGAGCCCTGGAAAGCTCCCCCATAGGCTAAACTCACTGTAAAGCTGCCCTGCCTTTGTGTTCAAACAGATTCTGCCCATCCCTGGGGTCGGGGGCCTGGAGCTGTCCCCTCCCCAGTCTGACTCAGAGACCAGTCCTTCCCTCTGCTCCCCCTTTCCAAAAGCCTCAATGCCACCTTGTAATAGATGTGCAACTGGTTTGCACTCCCCCACTGCCATGTACTTCTCCTGTCTACATATGATATCATGCAACATAGTATTACTGACTCAGTAAAGAGCTGTTTCTAGGAGGGAGGTGTTTTCTGGTCTTTTCTGCCCAGCAGGGGGTACAACGCCTTCAGAGGTTCTGCCTCACCTGGCCTTTGAAGGGGAATCAGTGGATGAGGGGTCCCCTAGATATTCAGTCCCACTGTAGAGTCTGGCTATAAACCCCTGGCCCCTCACTCCAGAAATGCTGAGCTCTGCCAAGAGTTCACCGTGGTCCTAATGGGGCCAGGGACCAATGGAGTGTGAGGGAATTACCCAGGAGGGGCAGGGACCCAGTGGGCAACAAGGTGAGCTTTATTCATCTTGCAGCAGGGCCCTACACCTTTTTGGCTAAAATGGACTGGCAAAAAGACAGGCCTGGACACCTGGTTGATACCTCGTTTGTCTCTAAGACAAGGAGATAAAACAAAAGGAGGAAGAGACCAAGAGACCAGGCCAGGCCTGCCCCAAAGAGCATGGCTCTCCAGGGTCCACAGGAAACAGAGGGCAGCTGGGTCCCTTGCGAATCAGCTGGGCCGGCTCCAGGACGCAGGAGTGAGGCAGGAGCTCTGGCCTCGGGGATCGGCTTTTAAGGCGTCTGTCTTAGTATGTTCGAGCTGCTATAACAGATACCATAGACTGGGGGGCTTAGAAACGACAGACGTTTATTTCTCACAGTTCTGGAGGCTGGACATCCCAGATCACAGTGCCATGATTCAGCGTCTGGTTAGAGCCCGCTTCCTGGTCCACAGATGGCTTCTCGCTGTGTCCTTACATTGTGGAAGAGTGAGGGATGTTTCTGGGCCTTTTTTATAAGGCACTAATTCCATTTATGAGGGCTCCACTCTCATGACTAATCACCTCCTAAAGGCCCACCTCCTAATACCGTCACATTGGGGGTTAGGTTTTCAACATGCAAATTTTGGGGGGGACACATTCAGTTTATGGCAGCATAGTAACCTCATTCACTAGTAAAACATGGCCTAGTGTAAGTCCTGTGCCCTGTTTTGCCTTTTTATTTTGGGGGGTGGGTTGGGAAAGGGTGGGTATTAGTCAGGGTTCTCTAGAGAAACAGAATCAATAGAATATATATGTATATATATGGAGAGAGAGAGAAAGAGGTGCTGAGAAGTCCCGTCATCTGCCATCTGCAAGCTGTAGACCCAGGAGGGCCAGTGGTGTAGTTCCAGTCTGTGTCCAAAGGCCTGAGAACCAGGAGAGCCAAAAGTGTAAGGCCCGAGGGCAGGAGAAGACCCATGTCCCAGCTCAGCAGTCAGGCAGAGTGAATCCTCCCTTCCTCCACATTTTCCTTCTATTCAGGCCCTCAACAGATTGGACGATGCCAATCTGCTTCAGTGAGGGCGATCTTCTTTACTCTGCCCACTGATTCAAATGCTAATCTTCCAGAAACCCCCTCACAGACACACCTAAAAATAATGTTTAACCAGATTTCTGGGCATCCCGTGACCCAGTCAAGTTGGCACATAAAATTAACCTTCACAGGATGCTTAGTAGAGGAAGTGAGCAGAAAGGTGGAATAATGAGGATGGGGCCAAATGGGGCCACGGCACAAGGCCCTTACCACTTCCTCAACCGCCCATGGTATCTTGGGGTCCCTCCTGCCCACTAACACCTGAGATGTGTTGGGCACTGAGTTAGGTACTGTGGGGGCTACAGGGGTGAAGGAGGCTTTGCCCTGCAGGGCCTCATCTCTAGTAGGGGAGAGGGGCACATAGTAAAAGACAGCTCTCCACCTCGAGCAGTGCATGGGCAGGCCAAGGGCTAGAGAGGAGGGGGTCCCTGGGGGCTGAGCAGGCAGGGAAGGTATCACCCAGGTGGTGACACCGAGATGATGGGCCTCGAAGGAGGCAGTGAAGACATTCCAGTGGTGTCATTACACAGCTTGGGTCCCCAAGAAACCTTCAGGAAACTCAAACTAATTGTCCAGGGTGGGGTGGAGGGCATGCAGGCAGGGGCACCATTGGTGTAGGCCAGCATGAGTGAGAGCTCCCAGAGAACTGGGCCTGGCAAGTAGGAGCAGGAAAAGCCTGAGCACAAGGGCAAGCCCATGTCCTGGAGTCAAAGTCCAGAGAAGTTAGATCTGGGATCAATTCCAGGGATGAGTTGGGGACCAGAATGAGAGACAAGGCCACAAGGATCAAAAACTGAGGTGATTCAAGAACATAAAAGCAAAGATAGAAGAAAACCTCATGGGTCCTGGACAATTGCCACCAACACATCCCTGGCTGTGTGGTTTGGGGGCATCAGCCTGATTCACAGGCACAGGGTGGAGGCAGGCATCTGAGTCCCCCCATGCAGTCGCACCCACCCTAAGGTCCAGACCCCTGGTTTCTCTGGCCACAGGGGTCCTCTCAAGCTCTAGCAAGGAAATAAGGGAGGGACATTCATGACAAGAACACAGCAGGTTAGACCAGAGTGCGGAGACTGAAGAACAGCTGGGCCATAGGTTACTAGACACGGAAAGCTGCCAGCGTCTTGAGCTTCTCTCTTCACTTCAGAACACTGACCCCTCTCCCATCTCTCTGTCTCTCAGGGGCCACTGATCTCTCCTCTCTGCTCCTTTGTCTCCTTTCTCTTGACCAGCATCTTCTGTTTGCATGAGGCCCAACATAGGATGGCTACTGCTCATCACCAAAGGACTCAGTCCTTCCATTTCTAATGGCCAGTTTCTAGGAGAGCAATCTGATTGCCCACCCCTTGGGTCGGGGGTCTACCCCTGTGGGACAGAGGAAGAGGTGGAGGGAGAGGGTTCATGTGGTAAAATTAGAGGCACAAGAGCAAGAGTGACTAAGAGCAGAGCTGGCCGTGAAATCCATGGTTGGCAGTATAGGACTAAGAGAATAACATCAACAATAACCGATAGCAAACACCGATGGAGGAGTTACTGTGCAACAGACCACCACCCTAAGCATTTTCCATATATTATCTCACTTATCCTCACTGCAGTTCATAATGTAGTTATTAATCTATATGTCTGTACTATATATCTATACTGTATCTCTATATTATATCTATATGTACTATTATTATTCCCGCTTTACCGATGGGAAGCTGAGGTTTGGAGAGGTTAATTTCCCAAAGTCACATAGATAATGAGTTTTTAGACATATCTTTATTGAAACTCAGCAATGGGCAAGTTAACTTCTCTATGCTTCTGTTTCCTCCCCTGTAAAATGGGGATTACAATTGTACGTACCCCACGAGGTTGCTGAGGAGATTAAGTGAGATGACGCTCTTGGCCAATTGCCTGGTATTAGTCAGCTCAGTCTGCCATAACAAAATACCACAGGCTGGGTGGTTCAAACAACAGAAATTTATTTTCTCAGCGTTCTGGAAGCTGGAAGTCTGAGATCAGAGTGCCAGTATGGTCGGGTTCCCATGAGGACCCTTCTCCCAGCTTGTCGATGGCTGCCTTCTCGCTGTGTCCTCACATTGTTGGGATAGAGAAAGGTGTGGAGGAGGGAGAGAGCTCTCTTCCTCTTATGAGGCCACAGTCCTATCAGATTAGGGCCCCAACCGTATGACCTCATTTAACTTTAATTACCTCCCAAGACCCCTATCTCCAGATAAGTCACACTGGAGGTTAGGGCTTCAACATATGGATTTTGCGGGGACACAGTTCAGTCCCTAGTACCCAGCAATGGTTCCCATTTCATAAACATCAGCATTATCATTATGGTCCTCATTATACAGATCCAGAGCTTGAAACACAGTGGCACTCGCCATTGTCCTCTGCAGATGAGTGGCCAGGACTGGAGCCCCTGCGCACTCCCACCCCCACATTCCCTGCATTGTTAGAGCCAGGAACGAGCTGGTGAGTCATCAGGCTCAACTCCGCTTTTCGAGTGAGAAACCAAAGGCTGAGAGAGGGTAGGGGTTTGCTGCCCATCTGGGGCTAGAACTCAGGTCTCTCGTTTCCTGGGCAGAGCAATTTCTCCTGCCTCGGGTTATGCCGCCTCTCAGGTTGCTTTCCTGTTTGTTAGGACCGCTGGGCAGCTCCCACTGCTCATTCCCCAGAAAGTGCCCCCTCATCTCTCTCTGTCCCATGTCATCAAATAGCCCGTACACTAATGTGGCCTCTCAGCATATCTGGACCATTTTAGGTACTGATGAAAATCCTAAGAGCTGACCACGGGGCTGGTGGGGCGGGCAGTCAGAACTATAAAGCTTGTAGCAACCACTGTAAATCAATATGTTGTTCTGTGCATAAACTTTGTGAACTGAATCCAACCCACATCCGAGTAGGGTGATTGGATGGGCTCCATGATGGAGTTCCTCCATGGAACCAGGGCAGGTCATGCTTCTGCCCTGTTGGGCCCTTCATTCCTTGTGGGACCCTAGGCCCAGCACTGTCACTCTCTGACCTTCAGTTTTTTTCATCAGGAGACAAAGGAAGTGGCCTGGACTTGACTTCATCTGGGAGTCATCCAGAATGTGCCAGATTCCTCTGTCCTGCAGTTCTAACCAAGTGCTCTTCCTCCTGACCTGCTTCGTTGCTTTTCTGGAACTTGTCGGGGCCAAGGCAATAAAGTCTGAACCCAGGCTGAGAGGTGATAGCCGGCGGGATTTCAGCCACTGGATTAGAATCATGGCCCTCCCTGCTGGGTTGTTTAATCCATACCAGACTTGCAAACCCTTGAAGGAGCTCCTGGGCCTCCTTCTAAGGAGTGCAAGGGGGCTTCCCAGAGACTGTAGGCCTGGGGCACTTCCTTGAGCACCTCTAAAACCCCCAGGCCTGCTCAACATTCCTCCTGGCAGCCTCACTGCCTCTCCAGCCAGGGCGGGACAGGGGGGCTGGGCAGAACCTCCAGGCCTTCCTCCAGTTCCCCTTCCCAGGCCAGGGCTGAGCTGGCAATGTCTGCTGCGCCAGTCCTGGATACACTTGTCAAAACAGAGCCATGGGAGAGGAGAGTGGGGAGCTGACAAACATGGTCTGACCACGCTGTATTTTCCAGCAGGGCTGGGCGGGGCTGGACTGGCAAGCGACTGCCTGGACACACAGGCAGCCAGCACACCGAGCAGTCTGCCCGGGGACTGCCTGACCTGCAGAAGCACCGGTCACTGTTCTCCTCATCTTCACCTATCGGGTCCTTTTGTTTTCTCTTGAACACTTCAAAGTGCAAGGCTCTGTCGTGCTGTGATAGGAGATGTGCAAAGGCTGGTGCAGTGCTCTCAGCAGGGACAGCCACCCAGGAGCCCATAAACATGTAGACTGTGGGCCTCCACCCCAGACCCATTGCTTCAGAATCCCAGAGATGGGGTGGGATAGGAGGAGTGAGGGAAGAATTCCCTGGGGAATTCTGATATCCCATATAAAATTTGAGAACCACAGGTGTAAGAGATAAGGAAAGGAAAATAGTATTATTATTATTTTTAAAGTTGACTTTTTTTTTCCCCTCTCCAAAGCCCCAGTACATAGTTGTATATTCTAGTTATAAGTCCTTCTAGTTCTTCTATGTGAGCTGCCATCACAGCACGGCTACTGACAGACAGGTGGTGTGGTTCTGCACCTGGGAACCGAACCCGGGCCACTGAAGCAGAGGGCAATGAAACCACTAGGCCATCAGGGCTGGCTAGAAAGTATGTTTTGTTGTTGTTTATGTATGGTATCTTATAATCCTCACAAACTAAATGTATTTTCATTTTAGGTCAGAAAACAAGGTTCAGAAAAGTAAAGTAATTCACTTAAGGCCACGTAGATATTACAAGGATTGAACCCAGGATTTATGGAAGCCAGCTATACTGAGCTAGTTCTTACAGAATGGTGGGATGGGGAATTCAATGGGGCCTGTGTTTTGCACCTGAGAAAGCTGAGATCTTTGGGACTTGCTCAAGGTCCCAGAACAAACTAGGGACAAAGCTGTCAAGGCCCCAAATCTCAGGGCTGCCAGGCTTCCTGTCCTGGCTGCCTCGTCACTAATCATGACTGGGGACTAGTGAGAGCAGCACAGGAGACAGACAAGAGCATGCTTCCCGCTGTGAAACCTGGAGGCGTCGAGAAGGAAGCCAGTTGCCGACTCTCAGCCAGGCTCTAACCTCCCTGTGGCCTTCTCCCCAAACCCCGGACTCCAAAATGGGTGCCCAACTATGCCCTCCAGAGTGAGGAACAAACTATTAAATATGAAAATGTCTTTTCATCGTGTTTCACCCATTCGAGGTCATGCTTTGTTTTTACATAATCAGATCTGACATGAAGTCAGCCAAAAAGTTTGACTTGAAAATGAATTTACACTTACTATCCTTAATGATAAACATACCCTAAGTGCAATTACGCCTTGAGACATTAGCCAATAATAGAAAATAATTTATAAATAAATAAATTTACATATATTAGGAGGTCAAAATTTTTTTTACTAATGCAGGGTGTGTGATCAAAATATTTGAACACCACTGCCTTAAGCCAACCCTGTTGCTTCTGACATTCTCCCTTGTGATAAAGCAGAACTCTCCCCTATGGAAAGAGAGAAAGAATCTTCACATGATAATCTTATCCAGATTTGTAATCTGATGTTTCCTTCTTCTTCTGAATGCCCAGAACCTCTAAATGCCCCAGACAAGCCTGACCCCTAAAGTTTACACTCTGGAACTTAACTTGCTCCCCACCATCCATCATTGTCCCTATTTCAGCTTCACAGAGCTCCCTTCCTCCAGATATAGAAACATTTAAAAACTTAAAAGGCAGTGTGGGCATCCTCCTGAATTCATTCACTCATTCAACAAATAGTTACTGAGCTGTAACAAGCTGCCAAACAGTGCACTGAGGACAGGAGAGACAAGCTGCAGATTCACTTCAGCTTCCTGCCCAGGAACACCTTCCAAACCACCTCCCAGAGAAGTGGGGCCCAAACAGAGAGCAGTGGTCTCATTGGGTAGAAAGAACAGAGTTTGGGGCAGCCAAGGCAGCTGGAATTGGGCACCAGACAGGGTACTGGGCAAGAGGGAGCTGTGCAGAGAAGGAGCTCCAGAAATCTGCAGAGATTTCCCCGAATGGCTGGCTTGAATATGCAGGGCAAGGGTCTGTGGGGCTGTGAGCTGACTGTGAGCTGATTCTAGACCCACAGCAATAAAGACTAAAAACAACATCCCTCTCTCAATAATTGAAAGAATAAGTAAACAGAAAAGCAGTAAGGATATAGAAGATTTGAACAATACTATCAACCAATTTGACCTAATGATGTGAGAAGAACTGCACCCAACCGCAGGTGAATATTCCTTCTTTTCAAGGGCAGATAAAACATTTATCAAGACAGAGCATACTGTGGGCCATAAAACAAGTATGAATAAATTCAAAAGAATTCCAACCATACAGAATATATTTTCTGACCACATGAAATCGAATTAGAAATGAACACAGAAAGATATCTGCTAAGTCTCTAAATAAATGGAAACTAAACAATACACTTCTAATTGTCCATGAGTCAAAGACAAAAATCACAAGAGAAATTAGAAAATATTTTGAACTTCATGAAAATAAAAATATAACATCAAAATTTGTGTGATATAGCTAAAGCAGTGCTTGGAAGGAAATTTACATTAAACACTTATATTAGGAAAGAGAAAGCAAATCAATGACTTAAACTTTGACCTTAAGAACTAGAAAGAGAAGGGCAAATTAAATGCAAAGTAAACAAAAGACATAATAGAGATAAGAAATAAAGAAAAAGAAAAATTCATAAAATAAAAAACTGGTTCCTTGAGAAGATCAATAAGTGGATAAGCCTCTAGACCGACTAATCAGAAATAAGAGAGAGAAGACAGAAATTACCAATATCAAGAACAAGAGTGGGGCCATCACTAAAGATCCTACAGACATGAAAAGAATAATAAGGGCATATTATGAACAACTTTAAGCCAATAAGGTCGACAACTTCGATGAAATGGACAAATTTCTTGAAAAACACAGACTACCACAACTCACTCAAGAAGGGATAGATAATAATAAATGTGAATAGCTCCATAAGTATTAAAGAAATGAACTTTTTGGGAAAAATCCTCCCCACAAAGAAAACTCCGCACCCAAATGGGCTCACTGATGAATTCTGCTACACATTTAAGGGAAAAAAATAATATAAATTCTACACAAACTCTTTTAGAAAAAAGAAGAAGAGGGAACACTTGCCAACTCATTCTATGAGTCCAATATTACCTTGATAACAAAACCTGATACATATTACAGGAAAAGAAAACCATTATAAGAAAAGAAAACTACAGATCAATATCCTTAGAACACAGAAGCAAAATTTCTTAACAAAATTTTAGCAAATTGAATCCAACAATATATAAGAAGGATAATATATCATGAATGAGTTTTATCTCAGGAATGCAAAGTTGTTGTTGTGTTTAACATTCAAAATCAATATAATTCACCTCATTAATAGAAAATAAACTAATATGATCATCTCTCTAGATGCAGAAAAAGTATTTGAAAAAATCCAAAATTCATTTATAAAAAAATCTCACAGCACACTAGGAATAGAATAAACTTTTCTCAATCTGATGAAGGACATCTTAAAAAAAAACCCCTACAGTCAACATCAAACTTAATGGTGAAAGACTTAATGTTTTCCCCTAAGATCAGAAAAGAGGCAAGGATGTGTGCTTTTACCACTTTGAGCTAACCATGTATCGGTGATCCTAGCCAATGAAATAAAGCAAGTAAAAGAAAAAAGAAGTTATCCATATTGAAAAGGAAGAAGTAAAATTGTCTTTATTTGAGGACAGCTTGATTGTCTGTGTAAAAAAAATCCCAAGGATTTACAAAAAAGCTACCAGTGGTAATGAGTAAGTAAACAAAGTTGCAGAACACAAGGTCAATATACAAACATCAATTGTATTTCTATATACTAGCAAGGCACAATTGGGCACTAGACACAACAACACAAAAGTATCAAAAATGTGAAATACTTACTAATAAATTTGAAAAAAATATGTGTAAGACCTGAAATTTAGAAAACTGAAAATTATAAAATATTGCTGTGATAAATTAAGGAAGACCTAAATAAACGTAGATATATACAATGTTAATGGATCAGAACACTCAATGTTGTTACAATATGAATTTTCTCCATATTGATAAATAAATTCAATGTAATCCTAATAAAAATCCCATTAGGAATCTTTTTTATAAATTGATAAGCTGATTCTAAAATCTGTTTGAAATGCAAAGGACCTAGAAGAGCAAAAACCATTTTTAAAAAGAAGAACAAATTTGGAAGACTCACTCTACCTGATTTCAAGACTTATAAAGCTATAATAATCAAGATAATGTGGTATTAGTATATAAATAGACTTATGGATCAATGGGACAGGAGAGAAAATTCAGAAATAGATCTACATATATATTGTCTATTGATTTTCGACAAGGGTGCCAAAGCAATCCAAGGGAGAAAGGATAATCTTTACAACAAATGGTGCTGGAACAATAGTATAGTGATACACAAAATATGAACCTTGACCATTATCTCACAATATATATAAAAATTAACTCAAAATGGATTAAAGACCCAAATGTAAAAAGCTAAAACTAGAAAACTTCTAGAAAAAAAATGGAAAAAATCTTAGTGACAGTGAGTTAGGCAAAGCTTTCTTAAATATGATATTAAAAGCACAAATATGGACTATAAAATATATTTCATATAAACAAAACTGAGCAAATTCATCACCAGTAGACCTACACTCAAAAAAAGTATTAAGGGAAGATCTTCAGGCTGAAAGGAAATTATATCGGCTAGAAAACAATTCCACACAACCCCTCCCTTCCATGAAGGATGCCATAAATACTAAGTTTATGCATATAAAATACTTTTTCTCTTCATTTCTTCCTTTCTTTAAAAGAAAATTAATTGTTAAAGGGAAAATTATCACAATGCATTGTGAAGTTATTACATATGCAAAAGTAAAATGAGCAATAATAGTGGCACAATGAAAAGGAGGTAGATAAGTGGAATGTTCTTACACCATATGTGAGTGAAAAAAACATGAATTCAAGGTAGGCTATGATAAATTAAGAATGTATGTTGTAATTCTTATAGCAACCATGGAAAAGGTACAGTTGAAAAGCAAATAGAGGAGATAAAATGAAATACTAAAAATACTCAATTGATCTAAAAAATAGATGGGAAAGGGGCCTAAATGACCAAAAAAATAAGACAAATAAAAAACCAAAAAGAACAACATAGGCTTAAACCAATTATATAAAACTTATGTTAAATGTAAGTGAACTAAACTCTCCAATTAAAAGGCAAAGAATGTCAGACTAGGTAAAAAAGTAAAACTTAATGATATACAGTTTGAAAGAAAATGTACTTTAAGTACAAAAAAAGATAAGCAAATTTTTAAAAAAGTGGAATCAATATACCCTACAAATTCTAATCATAAGAAAGCTAGAATGGCTACATAAATGTTAGACAAAGCAGACTCCAAGACAAAGACAATTACCAAAGATAAAGAAACACATTTTTCATGTTTAAAGCATGAATTCATATAAAAATCCTAAATGCAGAAAAACCTAGTAACAGAGTTTCAAAAAATCTGAAGCAATAACTGACAGAATTAAAGGAAGAAATAGACAAATATTCAACTGTAGGTGGAGGTTTAACATTACTTTCTCGGTAAATGATAGAACAGTAGACAAAAAATCAATAAGTTTATAAAAGATCTGAATTAGGTCAATCAACTTGACATAATTGACATTTACAGAACACTAGAGCCAATAACTTCAGAACATACATTATTTTCAAGAGCACATGGAAGATTCACCAAAATAGACCATATACTGGGCTATAAGTCTCAATAAATTTCAAAAGACTGAAATTATACAGACAATATTCTCCCTCCACAATGTAATTAAATTAAAAACCAACAACAGAAAGATACATATAAAATTCACAAGTTCTTAGAAATTAAAAACACCCCACACTTCTATATAACCATGGGTCTGAGAAAAAAATCACAAGGGAAATTAGAAAATATTTTGAACTGATATTGTAAACACAATATACCAAAATTTGTTGGATACAGATAAAGCAGTGCTTAGAAGGAAATTTAGAGCTTTAAATGACTATGTAAGAAAAGAAGAAAAAATTTTAAATCATTGATATATATTTCTACCTTAAGACACTAGAAAAAGAAAAATTTTAAAACAGAATAAGTTGAAGGAAGACAACAATACAGGTTAAAGCCAAAATAATCAATAAAATATGAAACAAATAATCAGGAAAATCAACATGACCAAAAGTTAGTTCTTTGAAAAACAGAAATAAAATTGACCAACCCCTAGCTAAGTTGATCAAGAAAAACAAAGGGAGTAGCAATAAATTAACAACATTAGGAATGAAAGAGGGGACGTCACTTGGATCCTACAGATAGTGAAGAATAATAAAAGGAATATTGTGAATAAGGTTATACCACCAAATTCAACAGTCTAAATGAAATGGAAAAATTCCTTGAAAGACAAAAATTACAGAAACTAATACAAAATAATTGATAATCTCCACAGTTCTCTATATATTTTAAAAATTGGATTTGTAATTAAAAACTTTCCCTAAAGAAAACTCCAGGCCCAGATGGTTTCATTAGTGATTTATTTCAAACATTTTCAGAATAAATATCAATCGTATATAAACACTTTCAAAAGAGAAGAAGAGACCCAGTAAAGTACAAGAAGATAAAATCATAGACCAGTCATCCTCATGAATATAAATGCAAAATTTCTTAACAAATTTAATTAGGAGTATTAGCAAATCAAATCTAGCCATACATAAAGAGGATTAATTTATGACTAAGTGGGGGTTTATCACAGTAATGCTAGGTTAGTTTAACATTTTGAAAGTCAATATAGTTCATTGTATATAAAAATAAAGGAGAAAAACATTTGATCATCTCAACAGATGCAAAAAAAATTGTTAAAATTCAATAACATTTTATAACTAAAACCTTCAGCATACTAGGAATCAAAAGAAACTTCAAACTTTGATAAAGTTGTCTTATGAAAACCCTTCAGTTAGCATCATACTTAAAGGTGAAAGACCAAATGTCTTTCTAAAATCAGAAATAAGGCCAGGGTATTGACTCACCACCTGCATTCCACATTGTACTGGAGGTCATAGCCAGTGGAATAAGGCAAGCAAAGGAAATATAAAGATTGGAAAAGAAGTAAAATTGTCTCTATTTACAAACAAAACAATTATATATGTAGAAATTCCTAAGGAATCTACAAAATACCTTACTTTTATTGAAAAACAAACTTATCAATGTCACAGGATAAAAGATCAATATATAAAAATCAGTTGTATCTCTATATACTAGCTACAAAAAAATTGAAAAATGAAATTCAAGGAATATCACTTACAACAGCATCAAAGAACATAAAATACTTGAGAACAACTTTAACAAAATTTGTGTAAAATCTCTACTTATAAAAATATAAAATGTTGCTAAGAGAAATTTTTAAAAACTAGAATGGAGAGATATACATATTTGTGGATTGGAAGACTCAATATTGTACATTCTCCTCAAATTGATCGACAGTCAATACAATCCCAAAGTTCCTGCATGGTTTTTTTTTGTAGAAATTGAGAAGGTGATGCTAAAATGTGTATGGAAATATAAATGACATAGAATAGCAAAAAAAGAAAAAAAAATTCTTGGAAAAAGGAACCAATTTGGAGGACTTACATTGCCTGATTTCAGTGGTTACTATAAAGATATAGAAATCAACACAGTATGGTATTGGCACAATGATAGACAGATAAATGGAACAGAAAAGAGTCAGAAATGAGCTCAATATTAAATGGTCAATTGATTTTTTTACAAAGGCATCAAAAGAAATCAATGAGGAAAAAAAGACTCTTCAAAACTGGTACTGGAACAATTGGATATCCATAAGGGAAAAAATTAATCTTGACCCCTACTTCATACTATACACAAAAAGTAATATGGGATAGATCAAGACCTAGATATACAAGCTAAAATTATAGAGCTTCTACGATAAAACACAGGAAAACACCTTCACGATCTTGGGGTGTCAAAGATTTCTCAACTAAAACAAGAAAATCATTAACTGTAAAAGAAAAATTGATAAACTAAATTTCATAAAATTAAAATCTGCACATTAAGAGATCCAGTTAAGTAAATGATAAGGCATCATTATTTTCTCAAATAATTTATAAATAGAATACGTAAATATCTCTTGCAATTCAGTAATAAGAAGATAAAAAACCCATAAAAATGGGTGGTGAAATGCTAGAACAGACACTTCACAAAAGACATTAGTGCATGAAAAGATGGTCAACATCATTAATGATCAGGGAAATACCAATTAAAACCACAATGAGATACCCTTACACACCTACTAGAATAGCTTATTATAAAGACTTACCATGCCCAGTGTTGGCGAGGATCTGAAGCAACTGAAACTCTCATACACTGCTTGTGGGAATGTAAAATGATAACAACCACTTTGGAAAACAGTTTGGTAGTTTCTTAAAAAGTTAAACTTACACCAATCATATTGTTTAGCCATCCCACTCCTAGGAATTTATCCAAGAGAAATAAAAACATATATCCAAAAAATACTTGTACAAGGAATATTCATAGAATATTTATTCATAATAGTCAAAAAGTAAAAATAAACCAAATGTTCATCATCAGGAGAATGAATAAACAAGTTGTGGTACATCCATACAATGGAATATCACTCAGCAATAAAAAAGAAAATGTTAATGTTAGACACAAAAATATGGATGACTCTTAAAATAATTATGCTGACTGAAAGAAGCCACACAAAAAAAGAGTACATAGCATACGATTTCATTTATATGAAATTCTAGAACAGGCAAAACAAATCAAAAGTGGTAGAAATAAGATTAGTGTTTACCTGGGGCAGAAGTGGGGTGTAATTGACCGTAAAGGGGCATGAGGGAATTCCCTGAGGTGATGGAAATGTTCCACGTCTTGATTAGGGATGTTGGTTATACAAGTGTATACATTTGTAAAAACTCACTAAATTATACACTTAAAATGTGTGCATTTTATTGTACGTAAATTACACATCAATGAAATTGATTTATAAAAACAACTAGGATACCACATTTTACTCACGAGAAAAACTAAAATTTAAAAGACTTAAAAAGTCCAGTGTTAGTGAGGATGTTCCTGTGGGAGTGTAAAATGGTAGAACCTCTTGGGAAAACTGTTAGGCAGCTTCTTATAAAGGTAAACATGCACCTACCCTATGACTCAGCACTTCCACTCCTAGCTATTTACCCAAGAGAAATAAAAACATATTCCACAAAAAGACTTGTACGAAAACATTCATAGCAGCTTTCATCATAATTGCCAAAAACCGAAAACAGCCCAAATATCCATCAACAGGGGAATGGAGAAATAAATTGCGGTATTTTCATGTAATGTAATATGAACTACTCAAAAGAAGAAGAAGAAGAAGGGGAGGAGGATGAGGACAAAGAAGAAGAGGAAGAGAGAGAACAACAACAAAAAATATAACCAACATCATAGAAAACACTAAAAGACACTATATTGAAGAAAAGCTAGCCACAAAAGAGCACATACGGTATGACTCCATTTATATTGACTTTTAGAAGAGGCAAAGCTACACTAGACTCTAAAGACAGAATAGCTGCTGCTCTGGGCTGTGCCGGGGAAGAGTAGGGGCTGAGGGAAAGAGCAGAAGGCAAGTTTCTGCTGTCGTGGAAATGGTCTATATATTGATGGATGTGTGATTTATACAGAGGCGTGAATTTGGTAAAACTCATCAAACTATACACATGATCTGTGCATTTCACTGAATGTAAATTAACACTCAATTTTTAAAAAATCATAAAAAGACAGAAATTCACTTCTAAAAGCTCATGAGTCAAAAAAGAAATCATAATAAAAATTAGATTGAAATAGATATAGACAATATTTTAAGGTATTTTATAATGAAAAGACTATAAATTTCAGAGTTGAGGAACGTAGACAAGGCAGTACTTGGAGAGAAAATTAATAGCCTTAAATACTCATATTAGACAAAGAAGAAAAGCTAAAATTAATGAGCTAAGTGTCCAACTGAAAAAGTTTGAAGAGCAGCAGAACACACATATAGAGAGGATGAACAAAGCCAAAAGTTGATTCTTTTGAAAGACTAATAAAATTGATAAACCCTAGGCGATACTGATCAAGAAAAATGAAAGAAGGCATAAATAAAGAATATTAGGAATGAAAAAGGTGACATTAAGAGGAAATATTATGAACATTTAATGTCAGTAAATTTGAAAATTTAGATGGAACAAATAAATTCAAAGGAAAATGAAACTCACCAAAACTGACTCAGGAAGTAGAAAACCTGAATATTCCGAAACCATTAAGGAAATTGAATTGGTTGTTTAAAATATTCCCACAAAGAGAACCCCAGGCCCATGGAGAAAGTCTTACAGGCAAATTCTACCAAAGCATTCAAAGAAGACAGTATTCCAATCCAACACAAATTCTTCCAGAGAACAGAAAAAATAGGGATCATTCCCCAACTTATTTTACAAGGATAGAAAACCTGTTACCAAAACCAGAAGAGAAAATAGATAAATGCAGAAAAAGCATTAAGTTAAGCATCCATTCATGACTTTAAAGAAATCTTCTCAAACTAGGAATAAAAGGGAACTTTTAAACCTAAAATATAATAACTACCACAAAAGTCCACAGCAAACATCTTTCATTAAGGTGAAAAATTGGAATTATTCCCTTTAAGCGAACCAGACATTACATACCTCCTGATCTGATGCAATAGAAAGTACACAGCACCACCTATTAAGTAGACTTGCCAAAAAAAAGAAAGAAAAGAAAATTGACTCTAGTTGTAATCAAGCCTCTAGATCTATCTTCCAGTTTACATGCAACAGCTCCAAAGAGAGAAAGACGTTAACATCACCGTCATGATCTTGAAGTGTTGGCCAGACAAACCCAGAATGACTCAGCGTATTCAACAAAGAAACGGCATGGGAAAAGTAAAGAGGGAATGTTATAGATTAAGAGTTAAAATTAATCTTCAAGTAAAAGTTTACTGAAGAGAGAGACCTAAGAGACATATCAACCAAATGCAATGTGCGGACTCTGTTTGGATTTTAATTCAAATCAACCAACTTATAAAGACATTTTTGAGAAGATTCTAGAAATTTGAACACAGATTTGTTATTAGGCCATATTAAGAAATTATTGTGTGATAATGTATTGTGACTATGTTTTTTTAAGATACATACCTAAAATCTTTAGGGGTAAAATCATTTGATGTCTTGGATTTGCTTTAAAATACTCCATGGGATGAGATAAATAAAACAAGATTGGCAAAACATCAATAATTATAAAACTGGGTGATGGGTACGTGGGGGTTCATTATCTAGTCTCTATCTTTGTGCATGTTGGAAATCTTCTATAATAAAAACTTAAAAGACAGATAATAATGTTGATGATGATAATAACAACAAATGTTATTTAAAAATGAGAAAACAAAGAGGGCAAGAGGCCCTTCTCCCCATTCACCATCATGGGGCCTCCAAGGGAGACCTGGTTGCTAGTTACACTGTCTCCAGCCCACCTCCATGGCCTATACTTGGACCATTTCCTTCTCTCAGAATTCCCTTCCTGCTTGTCTCTCCAACTGAAGTCCTGCCAACCTGAAACCCAGCTGACAAGCTTCCTCCAGCAGATAGCTGTTGTGTTAGTTTACGGAGTGCCCACTCCCTCTTCTTCAGGTAACAACACTTGCATTTTCCTTTGGATAAACACCTTTATCACATCACGTGGTTCAAATGGGGTTGACTTCACCACCCACCCTCCCCTAGAGTGGACCAGCGACTCAGGTCTGACCAGTGAGAACCACACTGCTCTGGCCACACTGATCACAGGAATGGGCATGTTACACAGGTGGGACCATTAGCTGAAGAGCAACAGCCCCAGACTTTTCCTGGAAATATTAGAAAAAGGCACTTTCTCTTTATGGTGTAGCTAGGTCAGAAGACTGAAAGCCTGGAGTGGCTGTGGCCGTTTGCCTAATAATGAGAGGAGACCCTGCCTAAGAAAGAAGGCACCATAAGAAAACAGAGTTGGGGCCGGCTGGTGGTGCAGCGGTAAATTTTGTGCATTCTGCTTCAGCGGCCCAGGGTTCCCCAGTTTGGATCTTGGGCACGGACCTACTCACTGCTCATCAAGCCATGCTGAGGCGGCGTCCCATATAGAAGAGCTACAACTCGACAACTATGATACACAACTATGTAATGGGGCTTTGGGGAGAAAGAGGAAGATTGGCAACAGATGTTAGCGCAGGGCCAATCTTCCTCAAAAAAGAAAAACAGAGATTTAGAGCTTGATGACAATATTATAGTCTCTGAATACCACCATACTTCCTCTCCTCAGACCAGTCTCCTCTCTCAATCTTCCAGTACGTTAATTAATAAAATACCCTTGAGAGAGACAGAGAATATGCACTTTTTAGGATCAAGAACAAGACAAGGGTATCTGCTGCTATCACCAGTCATATTCAACATTGAACTGGAGATCCTATAAATTTCAATAAAGTAAGAAAAAGAAATAAATGATAAAAGGCAGAAGGGGCTGACATATGGTAATAAATGGTAAAAGGCATATGTTGTCTGAGATATTTTTTGCCTCATTTTCTACAGTGATGTGCTACTTCATTTTGCCATTCACCTTTTACCATGAACTTAATAACCTGGCTTCTGTAGGATTACATGCCCACCAGTCAGAGGATTCTTACCCTCCTCTCACAGCCCACCCCCTCCACAATAGCTCTGAGGAGATTTTCTTTGGCCCCTTCTCTTCCCAACTGAACGAGAAGCAGAAAAACAAGGCTGCAGCCTGGCTGGGGCATACAGAAAGCATGTGCCTGGTGCCTGGATTTGAATCTCAGCTCCAACAAGCTGTGCGACTTTATGAGCCTCACTTTCCTCATCTGTAAAGTGTGGGTAACAATAGCTCTCCACAGGGTTGTTGAGAGATTTAAATGAGATGCTATGTGTGAAGGGCCACAGCACACTTCCTGGCACAGTCTGGTCTTTCTGTTTCCATTCTTGTTGCTGTTCTCCTTAGAGCAACCAGAGTTTTTTGTTTTGTTTCAGCATAAATCAGATCTCATCTAGTCCATGCCTAAAACCCATCCAATAGTTTCCCATCACACTTAGAAAAAAATCCAAACTTTTTAACAAGGCTCATGAGGTTCTGCTTGCTCTGCACCCTGCTGATTTCTCTAACTGTCCCTCTGCCCCTCACTCACTTGCCCAGACATAGCGACCTTGATCTTCCTCAAATCGGCCAGGAAGGTTCCAGTCTCAGGGTATGAACACTTGTAGATTTCACTGCCTGGAACTCTCTTCCCCATGACCTTCATATGGCTGACTCCTCTCATCCTTCAGAACTCTACTCAAATGTCACCTCTTCAGGGGGGCCTTCCCTGATCATCCCTTTGAAAGTAAGGGAAGAAATTAGTAGTATGGGGATGGGTGAGCTACAGATAGGGAGCATTTCACACTCACTGCTCTCACTATAATAATAAGTATACATATGTGCTCTCCCACTAGAATGTAAGTCCTGCAGGGCAGGCACCGTGTTTCATATGTTCCTCTCTGCTTCTCCAGAAGTGAGTGCTCAATCCACGTGAGCTGAAGCAGACTATATATAGCCCTAGGCTAGTGGTTCTTAGGTGAGCCAGTCCCGGGTTACCTGTCTAACTGGATTAGTTATTAAGCCACTATGTCTCAGTCCCAAACTCTGAACTCTACTCTATACCTGCTTTATGATGCCAGGACTCCACCAGCCTCATTTCTCTTACCCACCTGGCTCTCTGTTATGCTCTGCCCAGAGGGGGCACTAGATAGAGACTGCAAGACTGAAGGAGGAGAGGCAATCACTCCTTCCTGTCTGCTTCCTACGGGCTTTGGTTCTTGTGAGCATCACCCCAACCTCCCTTCTTCACCTGTAACAGCAACTGAATCCAGTTCAAAGTTTGTCCAACATAGAAACAGCCTTACGTTGCTTCACTCCCTCCCCTGTTAAAGATGCCAGCACCACTCGGCTGGGCCTCCTTCTCAGAGGGCTGGATCCCTTTCTCCGAGTTCAGAGACACCAGCATCAGCTGAGCTGAGCCCCCTCCTCAGATGTTTCAGTTTCAGCTTCATGGGTTCTTCCTCCAAGTTTCCGAATCTTAATAATTCAATCTCGTCTCTTTGTTCCACCAGACCTGGTGGTGGTCGCTGCTTCCTGACGTTGCCACCTCCATGATACCTTAGGGTTCTCTCCTTGCCATTTGTCTAACGGACAACTTCATAGCAGTCAACATCTTCTCTCTGTTTGAACAACTGGTGTGGATTGTGCTTCCTGAGTGGACCGAGGAAGTAAAGAGTGAGAAATCAGACCATTCTGTCAAGTCTGAGGCCTTAGAAAACAAAGACAAGCCAGGAACAACTAGGAATCCACTGGGCTTCTTTAAAATCCAGGTAGGAGAAATCTCTGAGCTGGGACATGGCTGGACAATAGGAACTGGTCCAAGAAACTTTCATTCATTCAAAAATATTTATTGGATGCCTCCTGTACTTTAGGTATTCTAACTAAAATTGATGGACAGAACTGGACTCTGAGACCAATCACTACTGTATTTGTAATTGGTGACATGTATGGTTTGCACTCTGAAATTATTTCCATCTACAGGACTGATGGTCAGTGATGACTTATGATGGGGAAGAAGGGAAGGAGAGATAGGAAGGACATAAGATAAAGGGAAAGAACTGCCAAAGTCCTTTGGCAGTGGCCAAACAACAATAATAAACAAACCCCAAAATACTTTCAAAAAACAGAGAAGGCAAAGGGAAGATTTACCATAAAAAACTACTTCTCCCTGACCTATACATTTTATTTAAGTTTTTTGCCCACTAATACTTCTTCCTAACCCAGCTGGGTGGTGAGCTGGGAGGTAGATGTTGGGAGAGAGCAAAGCTTCAGAGCTTCATAGACCTGGAGAGAAAAGAGCAATATGTATGATTAGATGCCGTGAAAATGGCCAGAGGGGCATTCGGGAAGGACCTTAATTCAGTGTTTTTCAGACTTGCTTAGGAGGAGAAATCTTACCTGAATTTCAACATATAAAATAGATTAGGGAGGGCCACAAATGGGGGCTTCTAGGGCACTGGCAATATTCTATTTCTTGACCTGGTGAAGGTGACATGGGTTTATGATTACTTTTAAACTGTACCTATATGTTTTTGTACTTTTCTGAAAGTATGATATCATTTACAATTTTATTAAGGTGCGGAACTCTCTGGTTAAAGAGGCTCTCCTTCCTTAGCAGCCCCCAAAGCACCTCCTTAGAACCTGGAATTTCATAGGAAATACTCTGAAAATGTTACTGACCAGACCAGTCAATCAGAAAAGGCCTGAAAATCAGAAGCAGGGCCTAAAAGGAGTGTGCCCAGGCAGGTCAAAAGGGTCCTGAGAGAGAAACTGGATAAACCAGTTCTGGAGGTGTCCAGAGGAGTCACTCTCTGGGCTCAGGGGTCTACAGTCCCCCCAGTTCCAACCAAGGGGTTGACTTGGGGGCTCAGTGGGAACAGCTTTTGTTTCCTCAGAATCTGGAAAGCTAAGAGGGAAAGGGCTTTAAGCCAGGCTGGGGGTGGAAGCTCCTGAGGAACGAGGAACAAGGAAGTGAAACAGGAGCTGCTGATCAAAAGCATGATTATTCTGTGGCGGTTCCAAACCACACCAAGGAACCGAGTGCGATGCTAATAAAGCATGACCCACGTCTCATTCATATCTCATAATCTCTCCACACCACAGAGGAGGGATTGGGGTGGTGGGGAGAGCAGGCTTCCCAAGGCCCTGTCTTTGGAACAAAAGTACTGTTGTGTTTAGAGGCTGGTGTGCAGGCACTGAGAAGACAGCTAATGGCTCTAGAATCTGGGGAACCCCATGCCTGAGAGTGGCCTGGCCGGGTCATCTCAGGGCCCCAGGCATGGCAGAACCTGGTGGGATGGGAGCAGGCCCAGGTGTGCTCTCTCACCTCTGCTCAAGCTAAGCCAGACCCCACAGAGGGTCTTGGGCCCATCCCCAAGACCAATGTGGACCAGAAAGCTGATTTCGGTTATTTATCATGAAGGATACATACTTCAAGGATCTCTTCCTTCATGGAAGGAGACCTAATCTCTCTATCCTTTATCCAGGGAGATGCAACTTTTCCCAGTAGCAGGGTACTCAAGAGACTGATCAGAAGTTGCCCAGTTACCTTGGAGTGGCCAGCACCTCACTGAGCCTGACTTTCTTGGACAAAACATAAGAATGACTTGCCTCCATACCTCACAGCATTGTCGGAAGAACTGAGAAAAGAGCATATATAATGGTATCTCTGATCGGTTTCCTCCCATCAGTCAGATAGTTTAGAAGCCAGCTCTACCTATTCACAAATGAGCAGCCAGCAGGCATTTAAAGAAGTAAGACAAGCATTCTCCATATTTTAAAACTCACATCTTCTTGGACTCTGCAACTCCACTCCTATGTTCTCTCTGTCTCCCCCTCTCTCTCTCACACATATACAAAATGATGTATGTTCAAGGATGTTTATTGCCCAGTGTGTAATAGCAAAAGACAGGAAATTAACCTGAATTCCCATTAATATGAGACTAGTTAAATTATGATACATCTATAAGATGGAAAATTATGTGGCTGTTAAAAGTTAATAAGGCAGTTCTCTGCACTGATAAGGAATAATTTCTAAAATATATTTAAAAAGTTAAAATTTGTAAAAAGTAAAGTGCAAAAAAGCATTACACTATGCTATCATTTGTGTGAAAAATATAAATATACACATAGCTGTCTTTAAATGCTGTGAATATCTTTGGAAGGATCCATGACAGCCTGATAATAGGAGTTGCCTCTGGAAAGGAGAACTGGGGAAGTGGGTGACGGAGGTAGGAAGGAGAACTACATTTCCTGTATGTTCTGTTGCACCTTTTAGAGTTTGTGAGTTGTTAAGCAATTGCTTTTATTTTAAAGTATAAAAAAGTAAAGAAGTCAGGCAGCTTTTCCAAAGCAAGGAGTATTTACATTTAATCCAGACTGGGGAGAGATTAGCACTTCATCAGTACTCATCAGAGAGTACAGCTTTCTGGGGATCACAGTTTTGAATCCCCCAGCTCAGTCTCTCTCCCTTGGCCAGAGTGAGAGAATCTCTGAGAGATTCTTACTCCCCTTTACTTTTTTCTTTTTCAAACTCTCCAACTCTTTCCCTTCTTCTTGCACTTGTCATGACATCATGCTTCATTTCAATATACTTTCATAACATGCTAACATTTCCAACTAGACTGCTGGTTTCAACCTGATTATAAATGATGTTGTCACCTCCCTGCTGAGACTAGGGAAGGCTGACTGCACTCACCCAGTTTCTGTCTCCCCACATGTGAGTGGCTTCTGGGAAGGCTCTTGGTCTGCTTCATTAATCCTGCACCCTGTGGATTCCTGTAAGTTTCAGTGCTGAATGACCCTTTGTCACTTGAGGTTTCTATTCCTCCTCCTAACCTCATCCTCAATCCTGCCTCCTCCTAAATCTTGGGACCATTTCCTTGTGAGTCCTAGGATTCCCCTTCTGCAATTTCAATTACTAAAATCTCTGATCCCCTCGGCTAAGTTCTCCCAATGAGTTGTTCTCATTCTTCTGTGCCTGATCACAAACCCTCCCAGATCACTCAGATTCCAGGTGGGAGATTATAATAGAGGACCCCTAAGTTTGACAATTTCCATCAAAGTAATGCTGGACCATGGGTCTACTTCCACAAATATCTTTTTCCCTTGATTCCAACCTCATGAGTCAAGGAACTACGTGACTTTTGATTACAGATGTCTTAATAGATGTCTTTCTCAGAAGAGAATGTTGTGTAGTGGAAAGAGTCCAGAATTGAGCCAGAGAGATGTTGGTTTGAGTTCTTGCTCTGTTGTTTACCAGCTGTGTCTTGGGCAAGTTACTTTACCTCATTGAGCCCCAGATTTCCTTCTGAAAAATAAGTTTAAGAATCTTTACTTCACAGAGTAGTAATGAGGATTAAATGATATTTGTATGTAAACGGTATATTTTAGTGCCTTGACTGAGAGCCAATGCTTAGTAAATATAGTTCTCTTCCCCTGGATGGTCTCCAACCTCACTTTGCCAACTTCATTCCACAGAAACTATGCTACATGCACTCTCACTAACATATGCAGGAACATCCCCCATCAGGTATATATATATAAGTCATATATATGTAAATCAACTTATATGTGTATATATACATATAAATTAATTTACAGAAAGATATATACATATTCATATGACTGAAAAGACAAGAAATTTTTTTAAAAATAGGAAATAAAATAGAGAAAGGAAAAGCATGTATAGAAGAAGAAAGGAATGAGCAGATAGTTGAGGAAATGAACAGCTCAGAAGAAGAAGGTGAGGGAATGTGTGGGAATAAGAAGTAAATGGAGCTCTGATCAATAACAAGCTTACGTCCATGATAGTTTGGTAAGTATAGGTTACCCATGATCTAATTTGTGAACCTGACCCATTCAGGATAATAGAAGACATGGAGGAGGAATGGAAGCTGGCTATGAAAAACAGAGATTTGTATCTGTCTATGAATTGCCAGGAGGTAACTCTGAGCCAAAGGAGTTAAACACATCTGTTTGTCACCCCCAGTCCCAGCAGGATCAAATCACCAGAGGGCAAGACTATAACTGGAAAAAGGGATACAGAAAAAGGAAGGGATGTAAAAGGAGTGGAAAATGTGGTAGAGTTGGGTAAAGTAACCCATCCTCATCAGAGTAGGTCAAGGGTCTCCTGTGTGGTCTCCCTCAATACCTTACCATAGGACACAGACTGAAGTGATTTTGAGACTTTCCTATCTGAAATCCACTGGGTGACTTCCACTTCTGACCGGTTACAGAGTAACCGGTACCCTCCCATAATAATAAGCCCTCCCATCATAAACAACCACAAAACTGGACAAAATAAAGGACACAACTCTTTTCAGACAGTGGATAATAGGCAATGCAAGACTACAATTCCCGAGAGAAAGAAAACCCACAAGGTGAACACCATGATCACCCTGGGGACAATTTTGTAACTGAGGGCAGAGGATTAAAGTCTAATCTAAGAATAGCAGTCTTGCTGAGCTGAAGAGTCAGGGTTCAGAGTTTGGAGCAGCTGAAACAACTGGAATCTGCAGAACAGAACATTGAATAAGAGAGACATGTACATATAAGGGGCCCAAAAATTGTGTTTGGGTCACTCATGAGGTCTTGGATGAGGGCTGTATATGCACAGGTCAAAACTATACAAGATTATCTGTGAGACTGATACATGCTTGAAAATGGAACAGAGATATAAGAGGTCAAGAAGTCCTGGAGATATGGGAAATCCATATCAGCCAGAGTGGAGCAATGTCATTAACACCTTGCTAACATCTGGGCATCAGGCTGAGACATCAGAAAAGCTGTGCATTAGAAGTTAAGGACTACACCCTAGAGTAAGAGATCTAACCTAATAAAACTATAGTCAAGTTCTGAAAAACGTCTAAGAGACAGAGTTTGGAGGTTGAGTCCCATGAAGTTAGAGAACTTGGAAAATAACTTGGGCTTTTTATAGACTTGCCATAACAAAGCATAAAATCAAGTCAAGACAAATTCAAGAGGATCAACCAGTGATTGAACTGTTTGCTAGAACAAAAATCAACTCTCTCAACACTCTTCTGAGGAAAACAACAGATTCTATAGTCTCTAATATGTGTCATCAACAATGTCCAATAAAGAATAAAAATTACTAGATGTACTTCTCCCTAAAAAACATGAACAAAACCAGATAAGTATGACCATTGTCAAGAAAAAAATAGGCAATAGAAACTGACTGGAGGTTACCCAAATGTTAGCAGACAAACACTAAAAGTACAATAAATATGTTCAAAGAACTAAAGGAAAATATGGTCATAATGAGTGACAAAATAGAGAATCTCAACATAGAAGCAGAAGCTATAAAAAAAATGAAAATTTTAAAACTAAAAATTACAATAACTGAAATAAAGTATTCATTGGGTGGAACTGACAGCACATTGACAATGGAAAGAGAAAAAGTCAGTAACCTGGAAAACAAATCAATAGAAATTATCCAAATTGAAGAATAAAGAGAAAAAAATACAGCAGAAAAATGAACAGAACCTTAGGGGCATATGGGAAAATATCAAATAGTCCAACATACATGAAATTGGAGATCCAGAAGAAAAATTGAGGATAAATACAAAGGAAACCACACCTAGGCACCTACTAGTCAAACTGCTAAAAACCAAAGATAAACAGAAAATCTTGAAAACAGCCAGAGAATAAAAGACACATTACATCCAAAGGAACATTGATATGAAATATCACTGACTTCTAATCAGAAGCAAGAGTGACAAGCAACAATGGAATGAAATCTTTGAAGTGCTAAAAGAAAATATTGTCAACATAGAATTTTATATCCATTGAAAATATCCTTCAAAAATGAGAGAAAACCAAAGATATTTTCAGAAAAACGAAAGCTCACAGAATCAGAGCCAACATATCTGCATTATAAGAATTGCTAAAGGATATACTTTATGTTAATAGGAAATATCAGATAGAAACCTAGATCTACAGGAAGAAATGAAGAGCAGCAGAAATGGTAAATGAATGGATAAATATTAAAATTTATGGGATTTTTATCTTTTCTGAATTTTCTTAAAAGACAATTGACTGTTTAAGGTAAATAAGATTGTAAGGCATTTATAATGTATTAAGAAAATATAACAATAACACATTGGACAAGGGGAAGTGTGTGAATGAAATTGTGCTGTTGCAAGGTTATTACATTAGTGAAGTGGGAGTGTTAGGGGTGAAGTGAGAAATAGGAAATGTGAAGTGGAAATTGGGAATTATAAAGTGTTAAGGGGCACAATATTGACTCTAAATAGACTTTTATAAGTTAAAGTGCATATTATTATTATTTAAATTTCTATTGATGTCTTAATAGTTTATAACATTGTGGGGTTTTAGTTGTACACTATTATTTGTCCATCACCATATGAATGCATCCCTTCACCCCTTGTGTCTACCCCCCACCTGCTGTCCCCCTGGTAACCACCAACCAGTTCCGTCTGTGTGTTAGTTTATATTCTACATATGAGTGAAATCATGTGGTATTTGTCCTTCTCTCTCTGGCTTATTTCACTTAACATAATACCCTCTAGGTCCATCTGCGTTGTTGCAAATGGGACAATTCTGTCTTTTTTTATGGCTGAGTAGTATTTCATTATATAAATATACCACATCTTCTTTATCCAGCCATCAGTCGAGGGACACTTGGGTTGCTTTCACTTCTTGCCCATAGTGAATAATGCTAAAGTGCATATTATTAACCCTACAGCAAGCACTAAAATATAATAAGGTGAATAGCTAAGAAGCCAATAGAAAAAAATAAAATGGAACATTAAAAATTATTTAATTAACCATGAGAAGGTAGGTAAGGAATAAGAGAAGAACAGAAAACAGAAGGAACAAATGGAAAACAAATATGAGGTAGACCTATATCCTATCATATCAATAGCTACATTAAATGTTGAAGGACTAAACACTCTAATTGAAATTTAGAGATTGTCAGGCTAGTTTTTTCTTTCTTTTCTTTTTTTTTTGCAGGGTAAGATTTGCCAATCTTCCTCTCTTTTCTTTTTTCCTCTCCAAAGCCCCAGTACATGGTTGTATATCTTAGTGTAAGTTGTTCTAGTTCTCCTATGTAAGCTGCCACCACAGCATGGCAACTGACAGATGGGTGGTGTGGTTCCACGACCAGGAAGAGAACCCGGGCAACTGACGTAGTGAGCGCTGAACTTTAACTGCTAGGCCGTCAGGGCTGGCTCCAGGATAGATTTTTTAAAAAGACCCAACTAGATGCTGTCTACATAAGATATACTTTAAATACAAAGATTGATTCAAAGTAATAGGATGGCAAAAGATATACCAAGCCAACAGTATGCATAAGGAAGGTGGCATGACTATATTAATAACAGATAAAGCAGACTTCAAGACATTATAAGAGATAAAGAAGGATGTGTCAGAATGATAAAATGATAATTCACCAGGAAGACATAACAATGTTACATATGTTTAAATTTAATAACAGAGCTTCAAAATTCACGAAGCAAAAATAACAGAACCAAAGAAAGAAATAGGCAAACTCACAATCATAGCAGAGTATTTTAACACACTCCTCTTTCAGTAATTGACAATATAAGTAGACCAAAAAAATACATCAGTAAGTATACAGAAAATCTGAAACAACTTGAACTAATTGGTAACTATAGAACACTATGCCAAATAACAGCATAGTAAACATTCCTTTCAAGGAAATATTGGCCAACAAAATAGAACATATCTTGGGTCATAAATTAAGCCTTATTAATTTCTTTTTGGGTGTGAGGAAGATTGGCCCTGAGCTAACATCTATTGCCAATCTTCCTCTTTTTGCTTGAGGAAGATTGTCTCTGAGCTAACATCTGTGTCAATCTTCCTCTACTTTTTTTGTATGTGGGACACCACCACAGCATGGCTTGATGAGCAGTGTGTAGGTCCACTCCCAGGATCAAAAACCCACGAACCCTTGGCCACTGAAGCAGAGCACACAAACTTAACTACTATGCCCACCGGGTCAGGCCCTCATTAAATTTTAATAGATGGAAATCTTATGTACTATATTCTCTGAATACAATGAAATTAAATTAGAAATCAATGAAAATAAGATCTCTAGAAAATCCCCAAATACTTGTAAATTAAATATCATACTACTAAATAACACCGGGGTCAAAAAGATATCATAAGGGATAATAGAAAATATTTAGAATAAATAATAATAATAATACAACATATATAAACGTGTAGGATTCAGCTAAAGCAGTTTTTAGAGGGAAATTTATAGTCTTAAATGTCTATATTAGATAAGAAAAATGGTTAAAGTCAACCTTAAGAAACTAGACATAGAAGAGCAAATTAAACCCAAAGTAAGGAGAAGGAAAAAAAATAAATAAAAGTAAGAACAGGAATCAATGAAACAGAAGCCATGTAAACAATAGAGTATGTTAACAAAGCCCAAAATTGATTATTTGAAAAAATAAAACTGATAAATCTCTAGAAAGATTAATAATAAACACAAAAAAACATAAATTCCAATATCGTGAATGAAAAAGGGCTATCACCATAGATCATACAGACATTAAACGGATAATAAGAAAATATTATGAACAATTTTATGCCAATGCATTTGATTACTTAGATGAAATGGACATACTCCTTGACTAGCACAACTTAACAAAAACTAACTCAAGAAGTAATTTAAAAATCTGTATAGTCCTATATGTGTTACAGAAATTGAATTTTTAATTAAAGAAAAGTTCTCACAAAGTGAACACAAGTCTCTGATGGTTGCACAGGTAAATTCTACAAAATATTTAAGGAAGATATAATATCATTCATATGCAAACTCTTTCACGAAATAGAGGAGGAAGGGAATCTTCTCAACTCATTTTATGGGGCCAGTGTTATGGACTGAATAATTTTGTCCCCCCCAAATTTATATATTGAAATCCTAACCTCCAAGGTAACGGTGTTAGGAGGTGGGGCCTTTGGAGGTGACTACGTCATGAGGGAAGAGCCTTCATGAATGGGATTAGTGCCCTTATGAAAGAGACCCCAGAGAGATCCCTTGCCCCTCCCACCATGTGAGGACACAGCAGAATGAAGACTGTCTATGAAACAGAAAGCAGGCCTCACCAGACACTGAATCTGCTGACGCCTTGATCTTGGAATCCCTAGACTCGAGAACTGTGAGAAATAAGTTCCTGTTGTTTATAAGCCGCTCAGTCTCTAGTATCTTGTTATAGCAAAGGACCAAGACAACCAGCATAAATCTGATAACAAAACCTGACAAGGGCATTACAATAAAGAAAATTACAGACAAATAACCTTCATGAAATTCTTAACAAGTACAATTAATAATATTAACAAATTCTTAACAAGTACAATTAACAAAATTAATAAATTAAATCCAACAATAGATAAAAAAAGATAATGCACCATGACCAAGTGGAGTTTATTGCAGGAATGCAAAATTGTCTTAACATTTAAAAACTAATCAATGTTATTTACCACATGAACAGAACAAAGGAGGAAAATTATATAACCTTTTCAAAAGATGCAGAAAAATAATTTGACAAAATTCAACACCCTGTCATGATTTTAAAAAGTAACTCCCAGTAAATTATAAACAGAAAGGAACTTCTCCAACTTGATAAAGGGCATCTATAAAAAAAAAACCCTACAGCTAATAATATATTTAGTGGTGAAAGACTAAATGCTTTCTCTAAAATTAGGAACAAGGCAAAAATCTCATCTCTCACCTTTCTGTTCAATATTGTACAAGAGGTCGCCCCCAGTGAAATAAGGCAAATAAAGACATAAATATTGGGGGAAAAAAATTTAAAGCTGTCTTTATTCATAGACAGCGTGATTGTTTATGTAGAAAATCCTTAGGAACCTACGAGAAAACAATTATTATTAAGTGAATTTATCAATAACATAAAAACATAAAATACCTAGAAATAAATTTATGAAAGATGTACATGACCTCTATATTGAAAACTACAAAACACTGCTAAGAGAAATTCTAAAATAGCTTTATAAATGGAAATATATATCATGTTCATGAATAAGAAGACTCAACATTATTAAGATGTCCATTTTCCCTATATTCATCTATAGATTCTTCACATTCCCAACACAATCCCAGATTTTCTTTTAGAAACTGACAAACTGATCCTAAAAATGTATATGAAAATGCATAGGATCTAGAAAAAGCCAACAGAATTTTGAAGAAGAGTTAAGTTGGAGGGCTTATACTACTAGATTTCAAGACTTACTCTAAAGTAACAGTAATCAAGACAATGTGATAATGGTGTAAAGATAAACATATAGATCAATTGAGCCAAACAGGGAATGCAGAAAGAGACCCGTACATACACAACCAATTGATTTTCCTCCAAAGCAGCAAAAGAATTTCAATAAGGAAAGAAATGTCTTTTCAACAAATGATTTTTTTTTTCATATGGAAAAAGTTAACCTTGACATCACCTCACACCATACATAAAAGTTTATCTGATATGCACCACAGACCTAAATGTAAGACCGAACTACAAATAACTTCTAGAAGGAAACATAAGAGATCATTTCCATGACCTCATGGTAGGTAAAGATTTCTTAGTATACAAAAGTCACAAGCCATAAAAGAAAAATCTTGATAAATTGGATTTTATCAAAATTAAAACTTTCTGTTCTTCAAAATACACCTTTAAGAAAATAAAAAGGCAAACCACAGACTGGGAGAAAATATTTGTGATCCATATATTAGACAACTTGCATTCAGGACATATAAAGAACTCTTATAATTCAATTAAAGAAAGACATACAGCCCAATTTAAAAATGGGTAAAAGACTTCAACAGACATTTTGCAAAAGAAGATATATGAATGACATGTAAGTACATGAAAAGTGTTCAGCTTCATTAATCATCAGGGAAATGCAAATTAAACTATAATGAGATATCACTAGAATAGCTAAAATTTTAAAAACTGACAATTACTGAGTGTTGGTGAGGACGTGGAGCAACTGGAATTCTCATACATTGATAGTGTGATTGTAAAATGGTACAACTACTTTGGAAAAGTTAAGCAATTTCCTAAACATTTGAACATATACTTAACAAATGATCCAATCATTCCACTTCTAGGTATTTACCCAAGAGGTACAAAGACTTGTATTAATATTCATAATAGCAAAAACAAACCCCTGGAAACAACTCAAATGTTCCTCAACAGATAAATGGATAAACAAATTGTGGTACAGCCATACTCCGGAGTAAAACAAAAAGGAACAAACTACTGATACACACATCTTTGATGAATCTCAAAAACATTATGCTAAGCAAAGGAAGTCAGACTTCAAAGAGCACAGACTGTATGATTCCATTTATATGAAGTTCTAGAACGGGTAAAACTATTTATAGCTACAGAAATCAGGTAAGTGGTTACCTGGGATGGGATGTTAGGATGGGACTGACCGCAAAGGAGCAGTAGGGAAGTTTCTGGGGTGATGTAAATTCTGATTGGTGTCACAGTCACATGGATATATACATTTGTCAAAATTCATCGAAGCGCACACTGAAGTGTGTACATCGTATTGTATATAAATTATACCTCAATACAGTTGATTTAAAAAAAAATCCCCACAGGTGTCACCACGGTGAAACTTCCCAGTTCCCCCACCAAGAGCTAGTCTCTGCCTCCACCGAGTCCTATGCCTTTGTATACCCTCTATTAGACCACTCATCGCATGCTATGACACATCTGTCATTGTTTGCAGATCATGAGCTGCTTGACGTCTGGGGCTGATGTGGCCAACTGTCCAGGTTTTCAGTACTAAAACTGGGAGAGTCCCTGGCAAACTGGGGCTACCTGTCACCTATCTGGGACCTTGGTTTAGCACGATATCAGGCGTATGCTCAGTAAATGTCTCCTGAAGGCCTAGAATATATAGGTTAGGAGGGATCTCAGGGTTCTTCTACTTTGGTGTTCTCATGCAAACTGAGGCCCAGAGGTGAAGCCAGTGGCAGCGGCAGATCCAGGCCCAGAGGCCAAGCTCACTGTGTCCTGCCCATGGCTCTGGCCTCTCTACAATGCTGCTGGGTGTTCTGGAAGGCAGATAAACAAGCCCTGTTGAAGTTTTATAGAGCCATGAACCTCTTCCAGAGCCCCATCTCCAGGAAGTTCCCCTCCCGGCTGCCTGCGCCTGCCATTTCCCCACTCCAGTGAAGTCATCTGACCCCGAGTGGCCCCCAGTTTCCTTTCTCCCCACACCTCCCAAACCAGCTCTGCAGTCCCAGCGCTGCCTGCGATTAGTGCTGACCTTTCAGGGAGCAGCTTGCTCAGAAAGTGCCCTTATGTAAACAAAAACAGCCTTCAGGTTTTCCAGAGGCCGGCTTGTTTTCCCCCTCAGGTCCTGGGTAGAAAAATAACCAGTGGGAGGGAGGAGAGAGTGACAGAGGGAGTGACCCTGCCTCCCCAGACCTTGGGCCTCTGTCCTCTCAGGCCCGTCCCTCAGGGCCTCTTTGTCAGAACTTGGTTCTCAGTGGGCAGAGGGTATGGGGGAGGCTGGGGATTTACACAATGCCACTGTGTCTGGCAGCGAGGCAGCAGGGGCTGGATGCCTGACCTGATTAGGCTCAGTGAGCCTGGGGAGAGGCAGGGAGCAAAGGCAGGCTGGAGAAACTGTTTTTCATCCCCACCCAACAGGCTTTTCTCCCCTGGGTATCTGCCAAGGCCTCTTCTTGGGTGGAAAAGGCTGTATTGTCTCATTTCCACAGGGCCATGATGGTCCCTCTTTTCAGCCTGGACACTTTGACCTGCCTGTCCTCCCTCCTTCTTGTCTCTCCCTCCCACCAACCAGCTCCCAAACAGACAGTGTTTTTCACACTCACAGCTCTCCCTCCTCAGGCCCTGCCAGGTCTGAAGCGGGGCCCAGGAGTCCAGCTGGCACCCACATGAAAGCCCTTCCTGTTGAGAGCCCACATGGAACTGAAAGCTGCCCACACCCACAGCCCTGGCCCAAGGTCCCTCAATGCAGGGCCACAAAAACTTGGCCATGATGCTCCAGGGGAAAAAAAGCCGTGAGCCACACAGGAGAGGAGCCTGTGGTGCGCACCTCCAGGCCGGGTACCTCCGTGGAGAAGGGAGCCGGGCCCAGGAACCCTCAGCTGGCTCTCATGCAGCACCTGCGTCTGGCAGATGGCATTTAGGATGTGGGAAACAGCGCTGGGGGCAGCACTCTGCATTTGTTAGTGCAGGTGGAGGGAAAACAGGAGCACGCTGCAGTTTCCAGTGCGTTGGCAGAAAAAGTGAAAGCTGAGCAGTTGGGGTGAGGCCCAAGGGGATGTGAGGGGTGTGTGGCTGGGCTGAGAATCCAGGTCTACTTCTTGAAATGGTGGCAAAGGGCAACAGGCTGGGGCCTCCTTGAGAGAAAAATCTGGTCTCTCATCCTGGGTGTGGTTACCACTGGCGCGGCCAGGCCTGTTTCTGCAATGCAGGTGCAGCCTGGGGAAACTGAGCGCCAGACGGGACGGGGAGGGGCTGCGATTTGCTCAAGGTGGAGCCTCAACTACAAACCCAGGACTCCTGACTTCTAAAGAATCTCCTAGTAGATGTTGAAGGGTTTATTCTTACAAAGAAATCTGGGAGAACATACACCAAAATGTCAACCATGTGATTATTTAATTTTTGTTGTGGTGGGTTTTTGTTTGTTTTTTGCTCACCCGGACTTTCTAATTTTTTTTTACAATGAGCAAAGATTACCTGTGTAAAACATTTGAAGAAAAAAAAGAAATTTTATTAAATGGCACACTACACATAAGGTGTTTAGCAAAATGAGGGGCTGGCATCTAATAATGGATAAATAAATGTTAGATATTATTAGCTTAAGGTGAGAAGGAGATGAGAAGAGGAAGCAGAAGGAAAAAGGAGAAAGAGAAACAGCTGAAATGAAGAAAGAATCAAAGCAAAAGAAAAGCAGTGAAAGAGGGAAGGGAGAAAGAGAAGCGGTACGGACATGAAGAGTTAATGTTCTCACAGATTCCTGGGGCTCCAGGTGGGCCTCTCAGAGTAAAGTGTTAGGGACAGCAAAAGAAATATTAGTCAGCACCCCCTTCGCTTTCCTTAAGGTCAATATTAAAGACCCTGGACTGGGCTGGACTAGAGGGAAGCTTCCGGGACTAGCTGTGGTTCCAGCTGCAGAGACAGTTAATAACAGCATTTACAGAGCCCCCACATGCGGTTTGTTTCATATCTGGGGTTTCTGGGACTCTTTCTTCTCTCTCTCTCTCTCTCTCTCTCACAAACACACACACACACACACACACACACACACACACCCAGAAGACATGGGGACAACTCCCTCAGAAGCATCATTCCTGCTTTGAAATGAGTGCTTTTCTTGTCTCTCTCCTGAGGGAGGACGAGCTGGAGATGGGCTGTCTTTGCTGCCAGCGGCCCACAGGATAATCAAACTATCCTTGGTGACATCATGTTTTCTGAGTGGACGTTTGCTTCAAAAGCTGCAAAATAATCTGAACTTTCAGCCCCGACTTCTCCCCAGAGGACACCATCCTCCGAATTTGGTCAAAACGGAACTCACAGCCCTGCTCATTAAGGAAGCCATTAGTGAAGGCACCAAAAAGCTGCCTTCCTCACACTTTCCACCCTGCATCCCCCATAAAATTCCTCACAGTCTGAGTTTCTCTGGTGCCAGGGGCAAAGAAAATGAATGCTGAGGGGGGTTGAGGAGGGGAGGGGGCAAGGAGGGGCAGGTCCATGGAGCCTGGTAGGGAACAAGGGGTGACCCCCACTGCCTCCCATTGGGGCCAATGTCTTTTATTACAGATACTTGGCTGGCAGGAACCTGCTGCAGGACCTTGGCAGACCCAGGCAGGAGCAGCTGGAGATCAATGCTGACGGGAAAGCCACCCAAGAGGGCCCTGAAAATTCAATCCCCGGGGGGCCAAGATCAAGATCTCTGAGCCAGAGGCCAGGGCCTTAGGAAAGCAAGTGCAGCTCAAAAGACGAAGTGCCCATCACCAAACAGGGGCTTCTGGGGACTTTGGAGCCAGAGAGATCTTGGTGTAGATCCCAGCTGGGCGACCTCGAATAATCTGCTTGGCCTCTCCAAACCTCACTTTCTGCATCTAAATATGGAAATCCAATCATTCATTCATATGTTCACTTGTTCAGCAAGTATTTAAGGATCTACTATGTGCCAGGCACTCGGGGTGCAACAGTAATCAAACTATTGTTCCTGCTCCAGAGAGGCTTGCAGCTTAGTGAGGATAAGCAGTGCTATCCTAGGGATGTACATGGAGCATACACTAGTCTTGGGGCCAGGAAACTCTTTCCCGAGGAGATGACATCTAAGCCGAGGCTGGCAGGACAGGTAGGAGTGCTTGATAAGAAAAAGGAAAGCAAAACCAACATGTGCATAGGACTGGTGGTAAGACAGAGCATGGCTTGACAGAGGAACAGAAATAGTTCAGTGTAGCTAGAGAAGGAGCAGGCGTGGTGGGAAGGAGATCAGGGAGGGGAGAGGCTGAAGAGGGCAGTGCAGGCTGACTATCCATGCTCGAGTTTAGATTTTATCCTAAGTCTACACTTCAATGGGGCCTTTCAGCAGGGGAATGAGATGATCAGATTTGTGTGGCTACAGGGTGCAGAAATGACTGAGAGAGAGAAATACACAAGAGGGTGAAGAGACTGTGAGAAGAAGGCTGTTGGAGTGAACCAGGCAAGAGACTACAGGGGTCTGACTGTGGAGTGGAGTGAAGGCAGAAAAGGGGAAAGCAGGTAAATGTGAGAAGTGATTGAAAGGAAGAATCAATGGACTTGGAGACTGAAGGGATGTTGCAGGAGAAGGGGAGGCTTCGATGACGGGAGTAGTAGTAACTATTTTAGCACTGAGGAGGAGAAATGTGCTAGTTAACAATGGTGTCTATGAGAAAAGAGCCAGGCCATGCCATAGACCCCTGGAGAGGCTCAGAACATGAAGGCGATAGGTAGGGAGGAGGGTGGGTTGAGGCATGGGAAGAAAATGAGGACATAGGTTGGAAACCTATCTACCTTCAGAATGCTAGCAGCCAGATACTTACTCCCTAAGCAGGAAACAGGGTTTATTCTTGGGAGAAAGAAAACAGAAAAGGTTATGGACTTGGGGGCTCCAGGCACCAGTGAGGGTGAGATTCAGGGCTGAAAAGGAGGTATCAATGCAAAGTCTGACTACAGAGCAGGCAGGCCTCTAGCCCCTTCCTCTTGTTCTACTTGCTGATGGGCATCTTTTCCCCAGGTAGGAAAATAGGATTCTTTAGAAAAACTGAATAGTCCCCAAGGAAAAAAATTCCAGATACTAATATTCAGGGAGAGGGGGGCCTTCCTAAGAAACGGCAAAGTCTCACCGCAGTCACTCTAAAGCGAAAAGCAACACAGAGCTTCCACTTAACTTTTGTACTTTCTCATTCTTAAATACGAACAGACAACCAATCTCATATGTTCATAGAAATATGAGAGGCCATAAAACAAGAACAAGGTGCGATGAAAAAGGAAGATTCATTTAAAAAGAAAGAGTTCTTGGAAATTAATAAATAAAATAAAACAGTCAATAGAAGGGTTAGAAGACTGAAGACATTTCTCAGAAAGTAGAACATAGAAATTAGAGAGAAAAGATAAGAAAATTAGAGAATCAATCCAAGAGGTTCAACAACTAACAGAAATTCCAGAAAGAGAGAGAAAATGGAAAAGAAAAAATTATCAAATAAATAATATAGGAAATATTCCCAGAACTAAAGAGTACATGTCACTGGATTAACAAAACTTGCCAAAGGCCCAGAACAAAGAATTTTTAAAAACCTAAGCCTAGGAGTTTGATCCTAAAATTCTGGGACACCAAGCATAAAGCAAAGAACTTAAAAGCTTCCAGAGACAGAAGAAAGAAAAAAATTACACGCAAAGGAATAAGAATGGCATTAGACTTCTCCTGAGCAAATGTACCTTAAAATTATGACAGAAAATTATTTTCAGTCTACATTTCTGTAACCAATTAATCTATCAGCCAAGTGTGAGAGCAAAAGAGAAATATTTTCCAAACATGCAAAGATTCAGGAAATTTAGTTCCCATCCACACTGTCTTAGGAAATTGTGGGAGAATAGGTGCCAGCAAAACAAAAAAGCAAACTCAGATAGAAAAAGTCATAGATTCCAGGAAATGGGGTTGCAATTTAGCGGAATGGTGAAGAGAAGTCTCAGAGGACACTCTAGAGCAGACCTAGGGAGTGACCTGTCCAGAGGGGAGAAAAATGGAGGGCTCTGAAAAAGAGCTCTCTAGAAAAAACACAGACTTGATAACATAAATGATACAGTAGATTACATGATGGAGCTTCTGAAAAGAAGTATGGGAAATTATGCAAGTAAAAAGAAGAGCAATTAACTCCAGGAAAAACAAAAAGCTATACAGGGAAGAGTGCAATCATAGTGTGCTACTTGACTCTGCCACAAACAATATTTATAAAGTCTTAATGATGCATACCCTGATTACTGATATAAAATAAAAGATAGTGATTCAACCATATTGAGAGGATGGGAAGGCAACAGGTGGGAGAGGTAATAAGATAGCTAATACCTCATATACTATCATAACAGATGAGTCGAGAAATATACAATGTCTAAAACTAACATATCAAGAAAAAAGCAGTGTAAGCATATTATTTTTATATTATAGAGATAACTACGAAAAGAAGTGGGTGAAAGTGGTTGTCTGGGGGATGGGAGGGGGGACAGGCTCAGAATGTGGGGAGAAGGAAAACAGACGATTACTATTTTTCATTACAGACTTTAAAAAACACATATGGATGTTCCTTTTACGCAATTTTTGAGTTTAAAAAATTAAACATAAAATAGTAATTCCCATTCCCATCTTCCCCCCTTAGAATGTGAGGAGATCCCCAGCAGAGTAGCCCCTGCATTTCAGAGTCAGGAAAAGGGAAAAAGGCAAGTTGCTGAAAGTACCTCTAGTCTATGACTATCTTCTGGGCAGGGAGCACAGAGATGAATTTAGTAAAGTACATACTACAGAATATCTCCTCAAGAAATGTCAGTTTTCCTTTCTTCCCCCTTTGCATGAGTACTTCCCATATATTTGTTGATTTAATTAAATGACCACAATTCAGAGAAAGGCAAAGAATTAGGCAGGAACAGACTCCAAAAACCAAAGTCAGATTTAGTGACCATCTGGTTGACTGCATGGTTTCTAACCCACGTGATCATCGGAATCACCTGAGGAGATTGTGCAAGAAAAGATTTCTGGGCCCTGCTCAATACCGGGGGTAACTCCGACCCAGGGAGGAGCAGTAAGTGATCGGGCCAGGAAGAAGCAGGACTGGAATAAGGCCCCAGCCTCCTGCCCACGGTGCTGTGGCTTCTGCACCACCTACCTGGGCTTCCGTGCCACCCTGGTTTTCTCGTTGATGTACCCCATTGGGTCCAGGAAGCTTCAACCATGCACCTCTTTGGATAGTGTTGTTGCGATTCAGTGCCGGGCAGGGGAAGGGGTGCGTGTGTGTGTTGGGGGCACTTCAAGTCCCGTGGAAGCCAGCTCAGGCTCACCTGCCCACCCTCAGACTCCCCCGGACCCAGAGGACCCGTGGAGCTCCTTTGCCAGGTGGGCAGCTGCTTGGCTTCCCGAAATGTCCTCCTGTGCCCAGAGGCGTGGGATGCTGGCCTAGGGCTGGAGCCAGAAAATCCAGCTGCATCATTTGCATTGGCCAACCTAGTGCTGATGTTTGGTTCCAGCCAACTCTGATTCATATACTTCATCACTTGGCAAGATCCCATCCACTGTCCCTCCTTCCTTCCCTCCCCCCAGATCTCCCTCCCTGCAGGTGGCTGACGGGCTGGCCCATGCAGCTCTGCCCTGGGACACAGATGCGAGGATCTCCAGGTCAGTCAAGTCAGTGGTATGTGATTGCAGAATCAAAGAGAGACATCTCCTAGACTTGAATAATTCCCCTGTATTTCTTTTTCCTATATTCTTATAGCTTGGGGCCAAGAAAAATCCTCTTCAGGAGAAGGAATTGAAAATAAAAACAATCTCACCTTACGTTTGCATATCATTTTCTATATATGGGCTCTTTCACATACATTATCTCAGATATTTGAGCCTCACAAGCACTCTTTACATTTGTTATGGGAGGCTTTAAGTCCAAAACCCTAACTGCCTGCCCCATCAACCTCTTCTCTTGCTTCTGCTCCTTTATCGTCGGGTGGAGAGAGAAGCAAGGTTTTCTGTCAAAGGTGACACTATTAACACAACATGACAGAGGATCTCCTGCTCCCCTGGGCAGTGGTGGGAGGCAGGCCAAAGAAGAAACCAGAACCAGAACAACCTAGGCAGAAATCAACAGGTACACTGCGTTTAGTGACATTTAGTAATATTTATTATGGACAATTTAAAGCATAACAAACGTAGAGAGCAATGAACTATCATGTACCAATTACCCAGGTTAAAAAAAAATCAACTAATGGCCACACTTCTTTCAATTATATCATTGCTCATTCTACTCCCCATCTCCACAAATGGATTGTTTTGAGGCAAATCCATACTATCATCCAATACTCAGTGTTCAAATTTCCCCCAAATGTAGCATTTGGTTGATATGTCTCTTAAGTCTCTTTGAATCTATAGGTTCCTTCTCCCTGTTTTTCCTTGTAAACTTCATTTGCTGAAGAAACCAGGTCATTTTTCCTATAGAGTTTCCCATATTCTGGAGTATGCTGCTCACATTTAAAAACGTTTCTCTGTCCCAGATTATTTTCTGTAAACTGATAGGTGTATAGATGTGAGGTGTGATTTTGAGCAAGAATACTTCATAGGTGATGTACCATTAGGAGGTACATAAGGTCTACTGGTCTCTCTTTTTGTGATGTTAATAGACATAGATGATCAATATCTACTTCTATTAATTTATAAGGGCTTTGCAGAATGGTGGTTCTAGTGTTGCATCTTACCAGCTGGAATTCTTACAGAAACCTTTTCTCCTAAATAATGATTACCTTAAGGTACAGTTCCTATAGGAAAGGCAGATTGAATTCTTGATTCCCTTTTTTTTTGTTCTCCAGTGTTCAGAATAAGTTGGTTCCTCTACTATATCATCCAAAGATGACCTATGAGTTCTTTTTATTATTTTTATTATTATTATGAACTCATGAGTTTTAACAATTTTGATGTGTTTCAACCTACTGTACTTATTATTCTTATTTGTGCTGAAAGTAGCCCCGTCTTTGGCTTTCTCAAGTCAGTTCCTGAATTCTTCTGACCCAACCTTGGTAGTCTTTGATAGTTTCCTTGCTTTCAGGAATGATAAAATGTTCTTAGCTTATCTTGTATATTTCCTGTCTTAGACCTGTAATTCAACACTCTTTAAAGGAACTGATTCCTTTTGGTGGACGATGGTATTAGAATTCATAATCTGGGCACAGCAGGCACTCATTGCTCCTGGTTGATCACTGTTTCTGTGTCTCTTTAATGGACAGAGCCAGGAAATATATTTTTTGGGGTGCTATCTTTTTTCAGTTTTGAAAAAAAATTTCCAACTTATGAAAAAGTTGCAAGTAAAGTACAAAGAACTTTCCCCTCAAACCATTTGAGAGTAAATTGCTAGCATTAATGTTCCATAACTCCCAAATACTTTAGTTGTGTTTCCAACAAACAAAAACATTTTCCTCCATAAGCACAGTACAACCCCCAAAATGAGGTTGTTTTGTCATGGTCTCAATGTCCTTTATAACAAAAGATCCAATTTATAATCATGCACTGCATTTAGCTGTCATGTTTCTTTAGTCCTTCAATAGTTCTTTAGTCCTAGAACAGTTCTCCGTCTTTCCTAGAAATTCATGCCCTTGACATTTTTGAAGACCACAGGGCAGCCACTTTGTGGAGTGTCCGAGTTTGCGTTTGTCTGATGTTTCCTCAGGATTAGATTCAGGCTGTGCATCTAGGGCAAAATATCACAGAAGTGATATCATTGCATCTTATTAGGTAACACATGATTCAATTTGATAGATTACAAATGATGTTCATTTTGACCACTTGATTAAGGTGGTGTCTGCTAGACTTCTCCATTGCAAAGTAATTCTCTTCCCCTTTGTAACTAATAAGTATTTTGTGGAGAGGTACTCTAAATATGCTTTGTCAAACTTTCAGTTTATTCATTTATATATTTATATCAGTATAGACTCAAGGTTTCCTGTTTTAGTCAATGGGTTATAATCCATCGCAATCATTATTCACTTTGATGCTCAAATTGTGGCAGATACGGCCAGTAGATGCCCCTTCAGACTAATTCTGTTCTCTCTGACTTGTGCCCATTGTGTTTGAGGCTTGTCTTGTACTTTGCCCAGCCCAGCTGTGGAATAAGCCATGTCTCCAAAGAACCCAGTTCTTTTTAGTGTAGAATGGTATTTAGAAACTAAGATCAGGACACTAGATGGGCTTATTGCTTTATGGGGTGTCTGCATTCTCAGGACTTCTCTCAATGGACATAGCTAGGGGAGATAAATATGTTCACACACACACACACACACACACACACATCTATATTTATTCCTATTTCCATATCTATTTATGGGATACCATGAGTTCAATTCCAATCCAACACCACAGGGTCCATTCTGCTTTCTCCCTTTCTATATTTGTAGTACCTTTTTCCAACAGTTAGACAATTGCTCCCATTATCCATAATATATTTACTCATTTGGCCAATCCCACCACAATCTTCCATAGCTGCTGCCACTTCCTTTCCTATGAGGATCCCTCTGCCCACCCTAGTGGGGCACTGATATCCTACTCCAGGCTGCTGCCACTACTGTCCACATGGACACCCTCCTCATCCCACCCATGCTCCAACACCCAGTGTCAGGCTGCTTCTCCACACAAGCACTCTCCTTGTGCCACTTGGCTCTGACTCTGACACTGGCAGGCCAACCTTCCACAGGAACACCCTCTGCACCCCCTGGGCTCCCTTGTCCCAAACCCCCAGCATGGACACCTACCTTACTCCTCACCTGCACCTACTGGCTTTAGCACTGAATTGTTCAAGAAAAGAAGGGGAAATGAAAGGAAAGTGGAGAGTATGAGGAAGAGGAAGCATAGCTACATTTTTTTTTTAAACAAAGAGAAAATACTTTGTGAGTATGTGTAATATTTCTAATTCAAATTTAGGAGTATATAATTTAACTTAATTTCTTTGATTTCATATTTTTATCTTTTTCCTCTTAAGCTAAAAATCTTGATTCCTAACAACATCAAGATTACTACTTATTTACTTTACCTTACTATATATTTAATAGTTTCAGAATAACAAAACCAATACTATTGTAAATAATATAATTGGTGAAAAAAGTTTAAGATCTTTTAGAGTTCTTTTTATCCTTAAGGTATTTCTTGCTAATGGTGTACAGACAAATTACTGCATTTTTAGGTCATTTAAAATAATCCCAGTGTGGTTAAGCCTCCAACTCAAAATGCAGTTATGTTTGTTAGTTCATTTTGCTTTTGTATTTTAGGAATAATTAGAAGGAGAAAAGAGATTTGAGTGTGGTAAGAAATTTTGGCAAAAAGAGCACTCTGAAGGAGGCAAGTTCAGGATGCGTGGAGGATAGAGTGGAGAGGTCCAAAAAGTTAGAAAAGGGTCATAGAAAAGGACTGAAAAGCCACAAAAACCATATAACCTCTTTGGAGAGGAACTTGGCAATATCTACTAACATATATTTGATACTTTACTACCATGTAATATTCTATTACTTACTACAGACTTACCATGAATTCTATATGTAAGTCTATTTACATATAGACTTACCCTTTGACCTGGCAACCCCACTTCTAGGAATCTATTCCAAAGACACAGGCATAAATATGAAAAGACATGTGTTCAAGCCTATTCAATGCAGCGCTATTTGTAATAGTAAAAGATTAGGGATGACATAAATGTCCATCAAGATGTCGAGAGAATCATGAGGACATAGGGCCATGAGGGGTCATGGTAAACCAAAGTTTGAGGAAGCAGAAATTATGGAGAAACAGCATTTCTGAGGGAGAAACACAGAGAGGAGAGAAGAATCAATGAGTCTGGAAGCGCTCTGAGGCAGGTAGGAATCTTCCTCAGTTTCAGTCACTAAAAAATTTCAAACACCTAAAATGGTGCTTGGCATACAGTAGGTGCTCAATGAATATTTACTGATAAATGAATAAGTTAGCAAGGTGGGAAAGAAAGGATGGAGCTGACAGAGAGACACAGTGACCAAAAACCCTGCAGGCCACAAAAAGAAGACAAAGAGAGAGAGAGCAGGTTCCTGTCCTCGTCCACCATGTTCTTAGGATGCTTGATTCAAACTCTCCTGGGATCCAGAGATCTAACTCAGGGGTCGAGACAAGATCTGCCTTTTTATAAATTCTACCCATCTTCTGGAATTATCAGAATCAAAATACATGGTCAAACTTCTAGCTTTTTTCTGTCGAATAGATGAGAAATGATACCTCTGTGTAGTTTAAATTTGCGTTTCTTTTATTATGAGTAGTTGATCCTCTTTTTATATGTTTAATGGCCATTTGTATTTTTCTTTTTCTGTCCCCTTAATGTCCTTCTTGACTTCCTGATTTGGGGAGCTCTACATTGCCTTTGGGAATAAGACAAGCCCGTCATATTTACTTTATGACATAATCTGGTTTTTAATGGTACAAAAGTTAATAGTAGCCAGATCCAATAACGTGAGTGGTAAGTAAAACAGCTTTCGAACAAATTCCATTCTAGGGTTCTGCTCCACCCCCCACAAACACTCCCCAAATCAGCCCAAACCTCTGGAAATAATAGGAAACCTTATTACATTCTTAGCAACATCATCTGGCCAGAAACCTCATTTGCTCTCACCTCCTCCCATGGCCCATCACCTATTCCAACTTGTGACCAAGTTGGTGACAAATATAGTCTTCTCTCCATCCTCACTGGAGCAATTTTAACAACATCCTAACTGGTTTCTCTGCCTCCAGTCTGGCCCTGCTCTGATCCATTCTCCAGTCTTTTCCAATGAGGAAAGCTTTCTAATGATGACTCAAAATCTAGAAGCCATTAAAGAAAAAAATTAATAAACTATACAAAAATGAAAATTTTCTGCATGGAAAATAAACTTTATGCAAAGTCCAAAGGCAAATGGAAAACTGGGAAAAATATTTGCAACTTACATCACAGACTGAAAGCTAATCTCCCTGGTACCAGAGGTCCTACAAATGAAGAAGTCAGGAAGGATGTGAACAAAGAGACAGAAAATGAAATACAAATGGCCTATAAAAGGATGACCAACTCTTAACAAAAGAAATGTTCTCAAAGGGGGCAATTTGGCAAATTTATCCAAATTACAATGCACTTTCCTCTTTAAGCCAGTAATCCCTCTCCTGAGAATTTATCTTAAAAGATTTATCTGCACATGTACAAAAATAACACTAAACAGATTATTCATTTCAACATTCCAACAGATTGGAATCAATCCAAGTGCCTCTCTAAATGGGACTGATTAAATAAACTATGGTACCTCTACAAAATGGAATACTTTGCAGATGCTTTTAAAAAAAGGAATGAGGAAGCTTTTTATGTACTAATAAGAACTCCAGGACATATTAGTGAAAAAAATCAAAGTTCAGTCTCGTGTATACATATGTGTCAGTCACCGGCTAGTTGTTTTCCAAAATGTGTCCTGTTTTCTGCCTGAGTTTCCAGCCTTCTGACTCAAAATTGCAACGTCAACTCTTGCCTGGATTTCCAGCCTGCCAACTTGCCAGCCGATCCTCACAATTGCATGAGTCAATTCCTTAAAAAAAAAAAAAATATATATATATATATATATATATACACACACACACACACATATATATACGTAATTATATATGTGTGTGTGGGTGTCTGTGTACTGGCTGAGATGGCAAGTAATGGTGAGCCACAAGAAAATGGCACTAGAGCACGTGGCAGGGGAACCCCAGTGGTTGATGACATGTACGAGATTGAGCAAATAAGTAAATAAATTGAGGATAATGTGAGTCAGGTTTCTCACTGACAAAGAAAGTAGGTATAAATATGAAAAGGGGGAAAGCAAGGATGAACCCTGTAGTATGGATTGGAATTGGAAGTACCAGTGTGAATTCATAATTTAACAGATAGATAGATAGATGATAGGTAGGTAGGTAGATAGGTAGATAGACAAGTAGATATAAAAATAAATAGAGATGCAAAGGGGTACATGTGTGTATCTCCACTGAGAGCAGCACATCCCAGGAGAAATGAGCACACCTGGCCCTGACATCTTGGCATTTAAATACCACTCTCTACTAACAGAAACCAGGAGTCCATGGAGAAATGACTGATTCCAGAGCTGGGGTAGGGAAAATACAAGGTGAGCCTGGAATTTTTGTGTTTTTTTTTTTTTTGGTACCAGAAAGTAAGGAAATATTCAAAGAATGATGGGGACATATCAAAAGGACATAGAAGCTAGCTTGAAGGGACTCCTGCTTGTCAAATCTGAAATAATTTAAGCATCAAAATAAATGACATTAACAGATTGTAATCCATTAGACAAAATAGGAAATCCACACTGATTTAAGTAGACAAACAGATAAATACATGGAAGAAAAGAAAGCTCTTCCTTATAATAAAATGCCAACTAATAAATATAGAAGGTGTGGGGGATCAGAATTGGCCACCTCAAGAACAAAAGACTCTGAAAGAAACTTTGACCTCCCCTCCCCACTAACTGCCTAAAAGAATTTAAGATAGAAGAAGGCCTGTCCCCAGGACAGGCCATCACCATAGATAACTCTGGGTATGGATAGACTGGAAGGGTCCTTGCTAAGCCCATTCGTGTCAAAGCTCTGAAAACCAAGTAAAAGTAGAAGTTATCCTTTGTAAGAGACATTTACATTTGTAAGGGAAATCTCCATCTGTAAAGGTATCTCCCTCTCTGTACCAGGAAGAGGGGGATGACCTTATCTCTAGAAACTCTTATCAGTGCAGAAGGCAAGGACTTCAATCTGCATATTAACCTTACTCTTGTTTACTGTGCTTTTCTGGTAATCTTCCATACCTGATTCCCCCCACCCACAATATCCTCTTTGTCTTTACCTCAAGATAGTATTTAAGATGAGAACCTCCATCATTTTGTCAAGTTCCCGTTTTTCCTGGGTCTCTCCCACGTATACATGTTATAAAACTTTGTTTGATTTTCTCCTGCTGTTCGGTCTCATGTCAATTTAATTTGTAGCCCAGCCAGAAAGGACCCAGAGTGGGTAGAGGATCGTCTCCCTCCCCTATGAAGAAATGATGAAATTAGAAAAAATACTTTACAGCTGCCATCGTAATAATTAAATCAGGTAAAAAGATCAATGGGGATGGGGGCTGGACCAATGGTGTAGTGGTTAAGTTTGCACTCTCTGCTTTGGCAGCCTGGGGTTTGCAGGTTTGGATCCCAGGCAGGGACCTGTGCACTGCTTATCAAGCCACGCTGTGGCAGGCGTCCCACACAAAAAGTAGAGGAAAAGGGGCACGGGTGTTAGCCCAGGGCTGATCTTTCTCCGCAAAAAAAGAGGAGGATTGGCAACGAATGTTAGCTCAGGGCTAATCTTCCTCACACACACACAAAAAAATCAATGGATGCTAAAACTAGTAGGTGAAAGTGGGATAAGAAATAGAATAATAACAGAGTCTCAAGGATCACCACACCAAATACCTTTATGGTACAAAGTGGGAATTATGTAAATTTACATTGGAGAAACCTGGCAGACACCATCTTAATCAAATGATTAAAACAAACACCATCAGGAATGGAACAAATCAACATCATGTGAAACCTAACAGTGTGCAATAAGAACCACTTCTGTGATATTCCTGTCAAAAAAAATGCATAATCTGGGTTTAATCACAAGGAAATACTGCACGAATCCAAATTGCAGGACCTTCTACAAAGATTGGCCTATAATCCTACAAAAGAAAAAAAAAAAAAAAAAGTGTCCAGGGCCTGAAATTCAAGGAAACCCTGAGGACCTGTTCCAGATTGAAGAAGACCAGAGAGACCTGATGACAGGTGTGACATGTAACACTGGACTGGATTGGATCCTTTGCTAGAATCACTAGGGTAACTGGTGAAATGTAAATGGGGGCTCTGGGTGAAGTTCTTTGTAGTATTCTTGCAACTTTTCTGTAAGGTTGAAATTGCTCCAAAATAAAATCACACAGCTACATACAGATGTAGATGTAGATATAGATATAGGTATAGATATGGATATAGATGTAGATAAATATTAGAATGACACAAAAAGATATAATAAAAGTAATAACCTAGGGCAGCAGGATGTGGGAAAATGAATGGATGGAGTCAGGCATGGGGACAAGACTTCTCAATGTATATCTCTTAATATAATTTTTATTTCAAACCATGCAATAGTCTTTACTCAAAAAATAAACCAAGTTTAAGAAGTATAGAACACAACTCTGACCATGTCCCTCCTCTACCTAAACCTTATCATGGCATTTAGTTCTGTCTGTCTGTCTCAAGCCTTCCTTGCTATTCTCATCTCCGGTGACATCCCCTCAATCCTGCCTCCCCTCTTTAGGTACTATTACTACTGTAAGCATTTGTAGGCACTACTCAAGTTGTGCTAAGCACTCGACACATGCAGTATCTAACTGCATGTACTTCCACCTATGGCTTTGGTTCTATGGCAGACCCTCTGCCAGAATGTTCCTCCACAACCTGTTAAGTTCTGACTGATGCTTTGAAACCTAAACATCAGTCAAACGTTGCCTTCTCTGTGGAAACTTCCCTGATCCAGGACAGTTAATTGCCCCCTCGTCTGGGCTCTCAGGGCACTTTGTCACCTGCTCACTTGTCAGCTGTGGATGTGTCTACCTCCAGCAACTTCAGGAGTGTCTTCAGCAAAAGTGATCTACTTCCCCAAATCCTTAGGCAAGGCCTGAAAGGGCCAGATGTCTAGTGAACGTCTGCGTAATTCATTTGGATTGAGAAAAATGTTCCCCAAAATGTTAGACCAGCAGTGAAAACATTTCCTGGGCAAAGAATGGATTTCAAATGAATTTGGGAGTCTGTGACTCAAAACTTAACAGAACCCTAGAGCTCAGAAGTTTGAAGAACTCTCACCCTAGCTCAATTGTTTTCAAAACTCAAGCCGTACCAATATCATAACTCTAGGTCCCTTGAGGAACGGGGGAGTATTTCTTGGGAAAAGTATTCAGAACAGTGGAATAATTCACTGAGGCCACAGAAGATGCAATACCAGATATGGAAGTGTAGCTCTTCATCAGCTGAAGACAGAAGGACTCCAGGCAGGTGGGAGTGAACGCTCCACCTCTCCCCATTCTCCATCAGGACTAATCAGAAATTCAAAAAAATCTTGTGCCTTTATCTTCTCTCCCCTTCCTTGAAGTGAGTCGTCTGGACTCCTATAACTAACTTCAGAAACACAGAAAATAGTTCCCATGTTCTTCTTTTGAAAGTGAAAGAAGAATCATTTTTCCTCCCTCTAAATCAGCTAACCTCAGACACCCAACAGTCTCAAGACACAAACAAAGGATCCTTATGACTGGGAACGTCATACCTTAGAAAGTATTTTAATGCAAAGAGAAGCTACTTCACCTATAAGAAGAAATGCAGGTTGTTACATTCTGGGAGATTTTAAGGACTTAGAGCTTTTGATGACAAAGTTCTGCTGACAAAGAAACAAGAAAGCTTGATCCTATCCACAAAGGAAGAGAGAAAGGGAGGGATAATGATGATCATTTCTCAGAATGGAGGTAAGGCCTGGGCTGCATGATGCTGAGCAAGCCACTTCACTTCTCAAGGTCTTGGTTTTCTCATCAGTTTAATGTACATAAAAGCAAAGAAGTCTTAAGGACTAAACAACACTATACCTGGGACATAGGAGGTGCTTAGTAAATTCCTGCTGTTTATTCCCCTGTGCTTTTTATGTTTTTGCAATTGGAAAAGCAAATGTAGTCATTGGCAAACATTGTCTCCATTCCCAACTGCCTTTAAATAGCCAACCCTCCTCACTTATTTAGGACCTCTGCCATCAAAATGTCATGGGGTTAAGAGATAAATGACACAAGTTCTCCAAGTTTGGGGCCTGGTGGGTCTGGGAGGTAGATAAGTCACGTATGGATGTGTGTATGGGATGGGAGTAGGGGGTAAGGGTAGACCATTCTGTCTGTGCCCAAGACTGGGTGCATCGCAGTTTTGGGGAGCCTGAAGCTGATACAATTTGGCAGGAGGCCCTCTTTAAGAAAAGCAATATAATGTAACAGATGCAAAATTAGATATAGACCTTGGAAGGGGTCTGTGCAAGTGAGGTGACCCTACAACTTAAGCATCACTGGTTTCATGGTAAGCCTGTCTCTGCTAAGACGCTCACCACCCACATGCTCTACCCACCATGTGTGGGGGCACTGAAGAAAAAGTACTGGCCTAGGAGTCAGGACCCTGGTGTCTGGTCTAGCCTCTGCCACTCTCCGAATGATCAAATGAGGGCACGTCTCTGTTCTGGCTGATCTCTCAGCTCCTTTCCAGCTTCATCCATTCATTCATTCATCATTTCATGAGCAAGTCCATTTAAAAATCATCCAAACCCATTACTTTTTTTGGAAGCCCCATCCCACCCCACATTAAATGTAATAAAATGCATTCATATCACCCACTAAATATATATTTGTATTTGCTGTAAAATTTTGAAGTTTTTTGAAAATTTCATTCATTCAACAAATATTTATTGAGTGTCTACTATGAGCCACGAACTGTTCTAGGTATTGGGGTACAGAGTTAACAAAATCCCTGCCCTTATGGAACTTATGTGGGATTGAGCCAAACAGATACAAAAAATATATAGTATGGCAGATGGTGATAAATGCTATGGAGAAAAATTAAGTAATAAATTAAAAGAAGAAAGCAAGCAAAAATAAATAAATAAAACAAGAATGGGGACAAGGTTGGTTTACTGCCCAAAAAGGCCACGGGGTTTCAGTAGTTAGTTCTGGCCTTTGGCAATGATTGATAAAGGACAACTGAGATTAGCCCCACTGGCCTCCGATGAGATTAAGTCAGGGAGACTGGGAGTCTTGCCAGGAACACTCAGGACTCCGGACTCAACCTTAATTCAGGGATGATTCAGATGTTGTTTGGCTTTGATGAACTCAATAGTCTACAGATGATTACAGTTTCTCAGTCATCAATGCATTGCTAATTTACGCATTGAAAATGGAATGAAATATTTATGAATGCTAAATCTAAACATAAGGATGGCATACTAGTATTCCATTTGTAGACATTAGTTAAATATGTATTAGGTTGTGCTGGTTTCTATTTGAATTTGGGAGCCAATACATGTTTTTAAAGGTCTCATACATTTTTGTATGCCCTGGAAAAGCTCGCAGGTATTGTGCTGGATAAACTGTCCTGTTCATGAACTCCTCCCTCGGGGCAGGTGCTCCTGTGGACACAAAGGTAAGGACTCAGGCAGGCCCTGCTTGCAGAGTGCTCATTGTTTATGTTCATAGAGACTCTGGGCTTCTGCATCTATAAAAGGGAGATCATAATCACCCCATAGGGTGGTTTGAGGCTTCAACAAGACCACTCCCGGCCCTCATCCATATTAGCCACAGACCTCTCCTTGAAAAACCATTCGCCAGCTCCCCTGCTACGTCCTGTAACTCTTCACCTGGCCTCAGCCCCATTCCTGAAAGTCTGACTCCAAGAGCTGCTGTCACAAAGCCCCGACATTCCAGCTTTATCACTGCGAATTTCCATTCACTCTCAACCCCTTTCTCTCCTTTGCCCTTCTCCTTAGTCAAAGTGGCTTTCCCTGTCCTATGGGGACATCTCCCACTGCCATCACATTCTATGGCCATGTAGGAAACTCTGCCTTATTCCCTGCTGCAGCCTCAGACCATGAACCTATCGCCGTCCTCCTGCTCCACCTTTGAAGTTCACGCCATCTGGTTCTGGTACTTTCTCCTTCAACCCTAGTGACTCTGGCACCTAATGTGTGGGCCTGGTGCCCTGTCAGTGGTGCTCACCTACATGGGGATGCCCCACCTGACATCACTCTCTGCTCCGTCTTCAGCAGCATGCAGCACCACTTCCCCGAGCCATACTGTCACCCTATTCTGTGTGTCCATTCACCTAGGCTCACACTTGGTGCCATCCCTTTTTCCTACCGTAACCATAACCTACTCACCTCTTATCAGACCCCCACTCACATAACCTATCCCATTTTTCCCAGTCCATATCTCCTTTTGTTCCATCTGATTTCCTTTCCCTGGGGGCTGGAGCCCCTCAGCCCCTTTGATGCTGCCCTCACAAATGGCCTAAACTCATCTAAATTTACCCCTAAGCTGGTGCACTCTCAGTCCTGGACTATCTTGTCTTCTATCTCCTCTCCTGTTCCTTGGCTGGGCGTTAGTCGGCTGGTGGAGAGTTGTCATTCCATCTAAGTGGATCGACTACAGAATCATCCTAACTCTACCATTTCCTTTTGGTAATTTGATTCATTTCTCGTAATGGCATGCTTTTCATTACTCCAGTGACTATCTCAACCTTGCCCCCTTACCCTCCAATTCTTAATCCCACTCCTACTGCCGATTTCTTAAAATTACTTCATCCACCACTTTCTGGAAGCCAATCATTAAGAGCTTTGTCCTCTTCCCGTCTCTGCACTGAAAATGGCTTCCTTGTCTCAGGGGATTAGTCACCTCTTGTCCTCTCCAAGTCAACTTCCTGGCCCAAATGAAGAACCAGGTTTTGAAGACTCGTGAAGGGAGGTCACTCAAGTGTTATTTGTGAACTTTGAGGAATCATGGAAAGCAATAGATCAGAAAGTGTACTTCTGATATTCCAAAGGTCAAAGGTGATTTCCTATAACTGTAGGCTTGGTGAGCTTGCCATCAATCTCAGAGAAAATCAGAGAAACCAAAGAGCTGCTTTATGTTATTTAGAAAATGCTACAGCAATTACTAGGAGCCAGTGCAAGTTCTCTAAGCCTCGTTTTGACAAGGTTGCTGGAGTGGTAGATCAGGACAATGCCATCAATATGTTTTATCTGGATTTCAAGCAAGTGTTTTTTGATAACCATGTGAGCAAGTAGGAAAATACAGTCTGGATTAAAGTAAAATTAGAAGGATTAGTTACTGGGTGAGTGTGTCCAAAGAGTGCTGAATAAACGATTAATCTCACCCAGAAAGAAAATCTCAGTTTCTGGAAGTTTGCTGAAGGTACTACCCTGAGACCTACCCCATTCAACATTTTTCCAAACTTTCTGGATGACAATATAGAAGGAATGTTTACAAATACATAGATAATATTTGTATAGGGGATTGTGTTCAAGAAAATCATTAAAGCCAGAATTAACTCTATAGACTCTAACAAGATATCTTTAATAGGGGAAATTCATTAACCACATAATATCAAGTGAAAGAAGCAAGTCATAGAAAAAAATTACAGTAAGAATCCACTTATATAAAGTTCAAAACAGGCAGGACCAAACAGTGTATTGTTCTGGGAAATGCATGGAGGGGATGGAAGCCATGAAGAAAAAGCAAGGGAATGATTACCTAGCTTGGGTGATAGAATGCAGGAATTTATATTATTATTATCCTTAAAAATGAATATATCTTTCCATGCACTCTTTTGGTGTTTGTTACATTTTACAGTAAAAAAAAATTAAAATAAAAAAATTAAAATAAATAAATCTAAAATGCTCTGGTCCAGAAAATCCCCCAAAATCTCAACAGTAATCAACATGATGTGTGGACAAGACATAGGGGGAGGTCTTGTTAACTTACTTAGTCAACAGTGTAAGTCAAAGAGTCAGGTGATCTAGGCAACATGCGAAGAAGAATGGTCTCTACTGTGCTCTGTGCAAGACGCTGGCATCTCAGCCAGGGACCAGGAACAGACAGCTGGGGAGCTGCTCTTTCCCTGGGAGTTAGGCAAATGAGAGAGTTAGGGGGACTTGACCTATGTGATGTGAGAAGCCACCTTCTGTCCTCAGAGGCCTGCTTTTCCTGCTAATGGGGTGTTTAGGGGCAGTCATAGGTGGCAGTTGACACTGTCTTCAAACCTTTCAAGGCTGTTACATGGAAGATGAATTCAACTTGCCCCGAGTAGATCCAGAAGACAAAACGATGGGTAGAAGTCACTGTGAGGCTGACTTTGGCTCAATAAAATACCTTTCTAATGGCCAAATGGCTTTAGAAAGTAATGAGCTTCCCGTCTCTGGATGCATTCATGCTGAGACTGAAAGAGTTCTGTTTCAGGATATTGTAAAGGGTACAGAAGAATACAATCAGCTTAGATGAGCTTTAAGGTCCCTTCCAGCCCCCACAGGTTATGATCCTATGAAACCTGTGCATGATGTCTGCGAAGGAAAGCTAGAAGCTGATTCTGAAACAAAAGAGGTTTGTTTTTAAATATAAGGATTGTGTTTTGACAGCTATTTTCTTTTTAAATCAATACATGGTGTTGGTTTAGAAGGTTCAGGTACCTTCTACCATACCTTTCTAAGATTTCAGTGGCAAAGAGCTCTGAGACCCCCGCAGAAGCATAGCTTTTCCAGATGTGCTTTAAGATTCTTGGTGCTGGAGAGGTACCTGAAGTTCTGTGTTCAACCTCTCATCCAACTGCGAGAACACAATATGGACTCACAAGGACAGCCGGAACCACAACTAGACGGAAGCTGAGACCCATGTTATTCTCTCCTGCCACCTGCTGTCCCTTTCCTTCATCTCGACACCGGTTGTGTCCACTCAGGACAATACATTTCCAGGAGGCCTCTGCCACACAAAATTCCTAGCAGGGAGGAATTTCCCTTCTGCTTATAAGGGGAAAAGCTTGGATGACTTTCAGTGGTTCTTCTAAATCTAGGAAAATCATAAATTCCCATACGATGAGGACTTGAAGCGACCTTAGAACTCATTCTAACCCAGAGCCCTCAAACTGACAGCCCCTGGGCACTGTAGAGCCCACATACAGACTTGGTTTGGCCCAGCAGTTTTTAGCTCCATATACAAATTTGGAAATTTGACTTAAAAATCAGATTTGTAATGTAATTTGCTATTGGATAGTCACAAAGTCTTAAAGCTGAGAGCAGTAAGTAGTTGAGTACCAATAACCAGATTACAATAGTGCGGGTCACAAAAGACTCCTACCCTTGGCCCCTATTGAGGAAGATCAAGCAATAACTCTCCTTAAATCTACCTTTCTAGCCTCTGCCCCACTTCTAGAGGAGCCAGGTGTGGGGGAAGAGGGGAGCATCGGGGGGAGCTGGAAGAGGCAGAGTGAAGAATCAGACCTGAACTAGAAGGTGGGCTGAGGTTTTGAACTTTATTTGTGATTAAAGTTTTGATTTAAACTAGACGGGAAATATTATTATCTAAAAGGAAGTTGTAATTTTAAAATGGAACTGTTCCTGTTCCATTGGAAAGTGATCAGACAATCACAGAATCTGATCTATTCAACCAAGATGTTAGCAAAGGGTGGGGAAGAGAAAGGGTGTTGAAGAAAGTGACTGCAAGAAAAAAGCCATTTCTTTTTTCCTGTCCTATCAAGTTCAGCCCTTCAATGAGTCTGTTATTCACTGGCTTCTCTTATAAACCTTTATTTCCCCGTGGCAATTCTTCCCTAGTGCTGAGAAGTGCTGCCCCCTTTAGCAGAGCTAGGAGCTCACACGTGGTGTGCATAAGCAGAGCCCACCTCACCTCACCAGCCCTCATTCCCATTACCTGCCTGACCCCTAGAGCACTGGATTTACTACAATCCTAGCTCTAGTGCTACTCTTTTTCCAATGAGCAAAAGGAGGCCTAGAGGGGACAAGTGACTGTTGTAAGTCACACAGAAAAGCAGCAGTTATAGCCTAAAATCCATACTCCTAATAGGGTGGAAATGGCACACGGCTCCCTTTCCTTCATTATACTGTGCATACCCTCACCACACTGTAGCTTTTCTCCCATCCTTTCTGACACAGTAAGAAGAGGTGCCAGGACCCTGGGTAGCTAAGGTAGCAGACTGGGGGTGGGAGAGAGAATCAAAGGGGAGTTGGGGTGTTGACATCTTGAGTCACGCCTGAGGCCAGTCCTGTTCCCACCACCCCCTTCCCAAATTAAGCACAAACTGAGATGAAAGTAAGTGGCTTTCCTCCCTTTCTTGGCTCATTCTCCACTGAGCTCAGGTTTTCATTGGAATATAGGCAATTACTTAGAGACAAACTGTCCTGTAACTCATGTCTAAGCAGAGGAGGTTTCGTGGGTGGGGACACCAAGGCACTCCTAATCCACTGTTCCTCTCCCTTTGTGAATTTGTGACCTTCCCCTAAACCCCAGCTGCCAGGTGTGATGTCTGGGAAGTGGGCAGGCATTTTCTCTTGTATTAAATGCCACAGGAGGCAAAGGCATAGAGAAGCCCCTCGACCCTCCCTCCTGAGCCAAGCTACTGGTAAGTCCAGGCCAAGAAGCAGGCAGAATCCCAGAGCCCAGCTGAGGCCAGAGCTAGAACTTCTGCCTTTAATAAAAAACTGGTAATACTGGTTGCCTCCAAGAAGGGTGTCAACTTAGAAAAAAGAGGCAACTACAGAACAAAAGGAGAGCATTTATTTGGGGTCTTAGAAACACAATTTAGGGAACACATGTTCCACCAGCAGCCAGAAAAGTGTCCCCCTGAGGAGAAAAAGTTAGGAGTTTTTATTAGCAAAAAGGAGAGCCCAGAACAATTACCTCAGTTGTTTGTTAAGATTTATGATTGGAGGGAAAATTTATGTTACAGTTCACTGGCTTACTCAAGGACATCTTGTTGCTACCAGGAAAAGTATATTTTTGCAGTCCTTCAGAAAGTCCCTTCTCAGCAAATAACTCTCTTTTGGCTAGTCAGCAAGGTCAGCACAATTTCATATTTTTTTAACAAGATGGAGTCCAGGGTACAAGATGGAATCACTGTTGTCAACTCATTTCACAAGGGGAACTGGGAACACATATCACCCTATAGCCTTTTTTTTTTCTTTTAAGTAGACTTTATTTTTTAAAGCAGTTTTAGGTTTGCAGCAAAACTGAGAAGGTACAGACATTTCCCATTTACTCCTTACCCCCACACATACACACAGCCTTCCCCACTATCAACATCCCCACTAGAGCAGTACATTTGTTACAACCGGTGAACCTACACTGACATATCATAATCACCCAGAGTCCATAGTTTACATTAGGGTTCACTCTTGGTGTTGCACACTCTATGGGTGTGGACAAATGCATAATGACATGTGTCCACCATTATGTATCATACAGAATAGTTTCACTGCCCTAAAACTCTGTGCCCTATGCCCTTTTTATATCCTTTGAATTCTGAACCACATGTACCAATTTTTATAAATTAAAACATTTTAAACATTCTTTCCAACTTGGAATTTCAGATCCTGGGGAGGCCACTCCTCCAGTGGAGTTCACAGCCACTTGGAGGCAGGAGTCGGCATGCTCAAGTGAGGGAAGGTTTATGTGTTTCCTTTACCCTCTTTAATTCCTGATAAGTGAGCAGCCATCTGGATAGAGCGAGGGAGAAAAAAAGTCCAGGTCATCAATGTATTGTTCTGTTCACCAAGGTTTCACTATGTTACAAAGCACCAATTGATAACTGGTTTTAAACATGGCAGCATAAGGCTTTCCACTACGGCAGAGGAAGAACCAAGCAGGGAGGGGCTCCACTTTGGGGGCTGGGAGCAGGAACACGGATGGCGTTCTTCCTTCTTGTTGACAAAGGAAAGATTTTCTAACCATAGGCACCAGTAAAGCTTTTTGTGTGACCAAATTTAAGCTCTGTCTACTTCACATCTTCCAGCCCTTTCCAAAGACTCTTAAAGCAATTCTAGTTTTAAAATATGCTATGTAAGACTCATTGATGCTGAGTACATTAACCATAAAATAAAAACCTGAGTTTTGAAGAGATGTAATTTAATGAAGCTAAGGGCTTCAAAACTGAAGATAATTCCACCAAGTCTGAGCTGGATAAAAGGGCACTGCCTCTAATCTTTTTCTCTTTATCTTTTTCAGTCTATAATTTTCACCTGTTGACCTCGGATTTGACCGAAGAGCTAAAAAGGTTCAAGACCAACAGACCAGCATTTAACACCTGAAAGATCCTGTTCCCATAAGCATATCCCAGAAAGCACAAGCAAATGTTCCCTTCTCTGCAAGGCAAGCTGCTGAGGCAGAAACCAAAATACCACAAGAACGCAGGCAGCTAAGGCCTCATCGAGGCAGGATGTGAAATGTCAGGCCATTACTCTTATATTTTACTGCAGCAGTTACAGGATGGGGTTGATGTGGGAATGAAAACCAATACTGACTTTAGAGAATTCCTTTTTTTTTTCAGCCTTAAATATTGACACCCACTCACCAGGTTTGGGAACTAGCAAAAGCTGGCATGGGATTTCTAGGGTGAGCATTCATTTCCCCTGGCCTCCATTCCTTGGCTGTCGACAAAGGCAGAAAATGACAAGGCGGTGCCACTCAGCACATGCCAGCAGCAGAGACCTGTTTCTTATTTCACCTGGGTACAGTGCAGAACTATAATTATGACTACTGAGGTGGAAGGCTCGGAGTTCCTCCGACAAGCGATACAACCATGACATCAGGAAGACAAAATGAAGCAATCAGTGTGAGACAGAAAAACAAAGGTATGTATGTTCTAATGATCAACATGGTTAATATATAGCATTAGATGGGTATCTGTATTTTCAGTGTACTTCTGAGTCCAAGTATACACACAGATCTCTACATTTTCTGTATGAAAATCCTGGTTTCAGCTACATTCCTCATATAGGTTAATTTACTCAAAAACTTAAACCCCAGAATTCTAGTAGCAAAGGCGGTTAAAGCCAAAAGGATGAAGAAGGTATTGCCCTGACTAGTGAGAAATATAACCCAAATGTCTTCTAATAAACATTTAAGAATTCAAATATGCTTTTACAGCTGCGAGAGACACTTGAATGTTTCTGTGGCTTCCTCTACCCCAATTCCTCCCCACAAACAGAGTAACATTAGAATAAGCACTACCACGGAAGGGATGGATCTATAAACAGAATGCTGGCCCAGAGCCACTACATTCATCGATGATACCATTCCAGCAAGTCTTCACATTTGCAGCCTCATCCCGGTCAAAATCTCAGGCAGACCCCTAGGAATTTTGCGGGGTGGGGAATCAAGCTGCAAATTTCAAATACTGTTGCCCCCAGATCATGGCCCTTGAGCTCCAGGTTCTGTAGTTCTCTTCCTGGAATTCTTGGGCAATCTTCTCTTTACTCTAACTTGCTCTTTTCCTCCTATGGAGCAAAACTGACTGTTGGAAGGGCATCGTTTCAGGTAGCCAAGAACCTCCTTCTTTCTACTTGCCTAAAATAAGTACACACATCCCACCAGTGAGACTGAGTCTTGGAGGAGAAAAGTGAAATCCCACACACACACCTGGTTCTATTCAAACTATAAGTTTTTATTATATTTTACATATCATTCATCCAGGACATAAAGAATATGCAGTTGGCATCATCTCATTTGTGAAATGATATAATGCACATAAAAGTCCCTTGTGCCATGCTGGGCCCACATGTACCCGGCAGAGAAGAGCTCTATGCGAAACCTGAACGTGAGCCTGCTTGGGTACCAGTAGCTCTGTTCTCGTTTCTGAGCTGCCACATACTCACTGGAGTTAGATGGATTGAGACTGACATTTAGCTTGGAATTTAAGATTCTAATTTTACACTTCTGATTATAGTTTGATTGTTTTAGAGTCTACTTTAAAATCAAAAGGTGGCCTACTCACTCCTATGATCATTCTGAGTGTGGGATTTGTTATTCACAATGCTGTACTTCAAATCAAACAGAAAAAGCAGGCTTCCAAATCACAGCTCAGGAAAAACTGGAGAAGTGTTCCACTTCTCCATCCTGCTCAGTTTTCCCCATAACCTGTTCCGGCCCAGAAAACAAGAGCTTCCCCTCTCAGCCTGGTGCAAAGGTGGGTCTTAAACTGGAGGCTAGAGCTGAACTCTCCCTCTCTAATCTTGCTGTATGTGTGGCTCACACCTTCCTTCCTGAGTGGAGGAAACCACTGGCACTGAACAGTTAAAAGGCTCACCAAAATCCGTGCTTCAAGAAAGAGTTAAAAACAATACAACAAAACAAACAAAAGATATTGAAGGGGTTCAACTAAAGCCCTATTGCCTATTCTGCTAAGGTCAAAACCTTTCATACTTTGGTAAACTTCCGAACATCTGTTTCAGCACAAACACTGTGACAAACCTCCCCTGCTCAGACATCATGACCCTGGATCAACAAAGGCGGATAAGAAATGAATTCTAAAGCTACAGGAATATAACAGAGCAGAGTTTGTGAAGCAAATTAAATGAAAATGTGAACCTCACCTGCATTCAAATCAAACAGAGTGAGGAAACTGGAGGCAGAGTTGGAAAGAAAAATCTTCAGGACACATGAATTTGATCAAGGGCAAAGCTCATATAAATATCAACAATTTGGAATTTTCCTATAGGAAGTTTGGGAAACATGCCAATAGCAAGAAATGAGATGACTTCAGTGCCGACAATTTGACCTGTTGGCACTGAACCAGTGCCCTTGCTTTCTCTGGGACCATGGGAGCTGGGGGAAAAATTACTCAACATACAGGCAGAGGTAGGGGAAATCAGCACAGAGCAGCTGAAAAGGTTCAAGAGCTAGGAATTCAGCTCAGAGAATTCAGAAGAGAGGTCTTGACATTTTAAGCCAGCATAAGCTGAGTTATGAAATGTTAAAAATTTGGACCCAAGGATCTCTCACACTACAGCAAAAACAGATGCATTCTACATGTTGTAACATGGGGCATGGAGGAGTCCTTCAGAAGCAGTAGAAAGCTGAGGTGACAGGTGATGCTAGTAGCAAAACCTCTCCACTTGAGATGTTTGGAGCAGAGTGTTCAAGTGCCTATGGTAACCAGGCAGGAGGGCCACCTCACTGAAGACGCACAGCTACTAACTTACACTCAATCAAGGGTGTGTCTGGAAGAGATCATTCACTTTTATCCAGTGGGCAGCTCGGGGAGAGACGCATCTATCAGTGAGGGAGGAACATGATACCCCTGTAGAACCTGCCAGATTGAACCTATGATACACGAGGTTTTCTACAGCCAGATCACCCTCAAAACCAGCTTGGGGATGCGGATAACAAGCAAATTCTAAGAATTTATATATCAATGTCCTTCCAGATAAAAAAAAAAGATTCTTTATTATTATATTTTTAAATCACAAAACTCCAGGCTGAGTATCATTAGACATACACACACACAAAATTACTAATTTCTGGAGTTGTCTCCCATACTCTGTCTCAAAATTTGGCCGAGTTATGCCTCCGGGAATTTTCCAGTTCAACCCCATACACCAACTTGGGATACAAAGAAACACTGAAGTCTTTTGGTATTACCCACAGTCCCAAAGTGCTATTATAGAGAGAATCTTTGAGGAGGAGATAATTTTTGCTGGGTTAGAATAGACTTAAGAATAAAAATGCTGCATGTAGACCTCTGGGTGTGGTTAAAATGTGAATTTGTATGCCTCCTGACCTGCAGGCTTTGTTCTGTTTCCCTTTCATTGTTTTATTTTGTCTCTTTCTACAGGGGTTGCCTTACACACTGCAATAAAAATATATCTTCTATTCAGAATCACACTGGAAAGAAGGTGGTTTGAATGAGTAGTACTGTTACATATTAAGTTTTGAGTCTACAATTGAGAAATCTGAACTTTGGGGGTCACAACTCAAAATAAATATTATTTCAAGGTAAATAAACAAATTGCTTGACTGGCTAGTGAAATGCTTAATTCTTTCTAAAATCATAACTGCAGTATGGACTTTTGCTTTATGCTGTATTTCAAGACAAAAACTGGGTAACCTACACATCTTCAAAATGACTCATACAGCATCCCTTCCTCTTTCTCCCCTCAGTGCTGAGAAATGACTCCAGAGCCTGGAAGTTGTAATATATGTGGCTAGGGTTACTTGGTGCTCAGGTAAAAACTGCCACGAGGCCCAACCTTGATTAACACCGGCTATTTCTTTAAGTATGACGGTACCTAGGTGGATGCCCTCACTCAGAGAAAGTAAGGATGTGAGAGTTGAGGACAACTCTCCTAATAGACACAGATGACACAATGGAACGTGAATACTGAAGCCAGCAATCTTCTGAAAATATCACTGTATCTTCACAACCCATATGCTTTTTTTTCTAATCAGGAAATTGGGAGTGAGGGGAACATTCACATATATTGCTCACCAATACATTCTTCTTAACAGAAGTGAGGCTATTTTAAGAACATGAAAAGCTTTTCAAACATCTGTTTTCAAGGACAGATCACAGCAACAGAAATACTTTTCAGAGGTGGTTCGTTCTAAAGTCTATCCCAAGAACAAGGGCAGCCAACTTTCATGAGGTACAAAGACATGTTCCGGCAAAAATATCTTCACTTTCCTAAAGTTATAGGCTGTCTTCAAGTCCAACTATATTATATATATATATATATATTTTTGATCCTTTTCTGTCAGCAAAAAAGGGGAACAACTTTCTTTAAAACTCCAAAGTTGGTAATATTTGTATAGAATGAATGTAGAATTTTGGTTGTTTGTTTTTTATAACTCAGAACATAGATGAAGTCAAAATGTCTGCAACTGTCCCTAAATTCATATCTTTAAAAGGTCCTTTTCTCCATTCACATGAATTCATCTGAATCATTGCCGTCCTGTAGGAAACAAAAAAGTGAAACTATAAAAGCCTTCAAAAAAATTAACTCAATTTTACAAATTTAAAATTAGTGTTAAGTAACAAGCCTCCTTTATGCCTAATTATAGAGTTCAGAAAGTAAAAAGTAAATTAATTAAATTCGCTCGTCACTTCTCTATCTTAAATTGCCAGTTGTTTAGAATAGCTGGTTTAGCAGCCATAATCTGTAAGGTGTCATGATATGGCCTGGATTACACAGCTACAAGTGACCAATGATTTCCAAATTACGAAATAAGGCCCAACTGACCTAGTATAGGATGTAACAAGTGTGACTACAAGAAAATGTGATTGCTCCTTCAACAAATATACCATAATATAAAATCAAACAACTATACTGCCTCAATATCCTTATGCCAACAATGCTACCAGTAGACAAAAATATTTCTGGCCTAAATTCTATTATTTTGAGCCTTAAGGTTGTCACATATTTGTGACTTCACAAGATGGCTTTGATGTTTTTTTCTAACTAGGAAAAGTCATCAGGACGCCATAGGTTAGTTACCAAGTTAGCTGTCTTGCCAAATTTTTGATAAAAAACCTTACATGATGCATGTTACAAGTCCTGAAGACCAAGTACCAAAGTAGAGCCCCAGACTCCGTTTTGAGCTACTGCACACCCTAAGAAAACTGCTCTGAATGCCAACAATCATTAATAGTGTAAGTTCTGGTATATTTCCTTGAAAATGTCACAACTTGAACATATTACTTGTTTCAGCTTCTCTCTCTTTCCCATTGCTTTATACCCAAGTGGTTAGACAAAGAGAGAGGACTTGGGCTTAGAAGTATATATGCTTTTCTCCTTCTTAATAGCTCTTATTAAAAATGAGTAGGGAAATATGAGATAAGGTAGAAAACAATGGTTTCTGTGAAGTCTGGTTTTATCTCCAGTTTCATTCAGTAGTTTTCCCCGTGCTTCTCTTCAATTAGCACAATGAACTGAGGCCACAGTAAAATTGCCTTAGATAATTGTACAAAGAGCAAACCAATGTTTGTATTCTATGCAAGCACCAGAACTGTGACTGCCTTAGAGTCCTAAACTGAAATAAAAGCCTAAGAGATGTTGAAGGTGTCACCATATATCTTTGAAGGTCAGCTTTAGATCCCAGACACTGAGGATGAAAAACTCACTAAGATAATCTGGGTTGGTGACAATGAAAGTGCTTTACTCCCTATAAAAGCTGTGAGTTAGATTTGCAGAATTCCCATGTGTCTGGGGACCTGTATTTTGGGATTACAGTAACTTTTAAATATATATCTGAGATTCAAGATTTTATTTGGACACTTTTTATATTTTACACACCCTTTAAGAGTCAATATGTTTTTCAATACAGCAAAATAGGTTTCTTGTCATCCACTTAAAAAGTGATAAGCAAATAAAATGTTAAAAGTAATTGTTTATAATTTCTGATACCAAATTTAGAAAGATTAGAAATTATAGATTGAAGAGAATTATTCTAAATAGGAGAGCAAAAACTCAAAATTAAACCAACTTCAGAGTGGAAGATTAATATTTTTCCTGATGAACTTGCATAAGCTAAATTAAAAATCAAGTCCGATCTTACATAAACATCAGCCTTTAACTGAAAATCAACTGATCATGCTGCCAAGTTGGATCATAAAAGGTCTGTATCCCCTTAACAGAAGAAGGTTACAAGAAGAATCAAAGCCTATTCTTTTGAAGTATGGGGAAAAGCTGTAAGAGTGCTTCCACTGCAAGAGAGAGAAGAAAAACACCCAGTGCAAAACTTCCTTGGAAACTTAAACCTGATTCAAACCTGGAGCTCAAGAATAGGGGTAGCAAGCAACATACGGAGAGGAAAAGCAGAGGGTTAGTAATCCTTTGGTCTACAAATCTGATTTCCTAACCCTGAAACTTTTAACATCTGTCACTAATCAGATGGTGTTTGTATACTCATATACACGAGTGTTTGCGTGTGTGCGTGCTTATTTTTTAATTCCAGAACATCCAAACTTTAAAACTCCATAATCATGGGAATGAAAATGCCTAAAGTCATAACATAATAAAGGTGCCAGATTTCTGCTGGCAAGTAGCCTTTAAATAACAGAAAACTTCAATAAGTAACAACAAAGACGTTAGATTTGGGGTATGTTAAACACTTCTGTTTAACTGTTAAACTGTTTTAAGAGTTTCAAGAAATCTAAGGATAACTTCCAGAAGGGATTAAATACATCTCCTCCTTTAATACTGATACTTTGTGGGAAAACAGCAACTAAGGACTATATGGATAAGAAATAATAATGACCATTTATATTCATAGAATGACTAAGTCAAGAAAGAACTTTCACATATATGACCTTGTTTAAATTTTAGAACAGGTCCATGAAGTAATATGTCTCCCTTTTACTGCTAATGCATACTCCCTCAGAGAGGTTAAATAACTTTATGACGCTTATCCAATTAGTAAATGATAGTTTAAGTCTCTAAACTTCAAATTCAAGGCTTAATTTAATTATATAATGCTGTTATGCAATTTTTCAGGTATAAATTATAAAGATACATCTCTGATTCATAAAGAAACCTCATAAATTTAGTTCTTCATAGAGACAGGAATAAGGATATTGTTCTTATTCATGTTTAGAAGGAAATATAGATAAGAACAAGGTGTAAAATTTTACTAACAATTCCAATTCATGCACTAAATAACGGGTTTAACTAGATGACCTTTAAGGGACCTTAAATTCTTTAATTATTTCCAAGCATCTAAAGCAGTGCTGTTTAATAGTATTTTCTGTGATGATGGAAATGCTCTATTTCTGAACTAACAGACTGAAGAACTGAATTTTTAAATTACATTTTAATTAATTTTAATTTATATAGCCACATACAATCAGTGCCTAGTGCATAGGACAACACAGATCTAAAGCATATATTGGTAAACCACACTATAAAACATGTAATATTGCAAATATATCCACCCAGTTTCAATTTTCTGCAAAGACTGTTTAACAGTTTAGTAATAGCTAAATTGTACTGTCTCCAGACCCTTCAAAATAAATTTTGCGAAAGATAGTACTCACAGACAACAAGTCCCTAACATAGTTCCAATAAAATAATTAGGTGCTGATGCTAAGAAGACCCTATCAGTACTATAATATGAATCACTACTGAGGAACACGAAAACAACCAACGTTGTCACTTAGACTACAGATAAGATCTTAGGATTAGTACTTTCGTTTTATTTTTTAATTGAAGGTGATAATTTTGTTCTCACTCAATTATAATATAGAAGCCATAGTTAAATTAGTATAGAACATTAATAAATAAAGGCAGTTTTGCATGGCTGCAACTAGAAAAGAGGGAAGTGAGGGATGGGAAAAGTAAGGACTGACAGACCTGCACTTCACAACAGATAAGGTACGACAATCTCTCTCCACAAGGTGACCTACTTAAAAGCACACACATGAGGAAGTCCACAGGGAAGGGTGGGGGGCAATGCCTAATGGCATCCACCTGAGTGTACAGAGCAGCCAAATCACAGCAGGCCACCTGTAACAAGTGAATCAACATTGGCCAGTAACTCAATTATTAAAACTCTTAGTAAATTATTTCAAGGCACAATATTAGAGCAAATAACTTGAACACACCTGATTTGAAGACATATTCTCAACTTTCATTAGTGATGAATAGCTCCTAGAAGAAAAAAATACATTTAAAATAAGGTTATGCAGCTGGTAAGTATTTCATCAACATTTACCATCTATCTAGCACTGCTGACAGTCTTTTGAAGAAAATATAACCCCTGCCCTCCTCTTGGAGATTGCAGTATAAAAGGGATAAATATCTACGAACAATAAATAAGATGTGCACAGTACTTTATAATTTACAAAGTGGTTGCTCATACTCATTTCATGTCACGTCCACAACAACTGTGATCTAGGTGCATTACTCAGATGAGGTAATTCATCTATAGCCAAGAGCAGATGAAGTATCTACTGCCCAGACTGTAAGTGTCTACAGGAATTCAAAAGAGGAAACACATCAGTGCAGGTAGGGTTGGGGCACTCTTTTCAGATGAGGTGGAACCCAAACCCAGCCTAACAAGTGGGGAGGATAAGCGAGGGTGGCAGATCCAGAGAATGAGCAAAGGCAAAGAGATGGCATTTATAACGACATCTCAAACCAACTCAATCAAACCGACTCAAGTGCAGTCTTCTGAAAGCAAAGTAGTGGGAAATCAGGTTGGATGTGTGAGGCCCAATTACGTTGTCCTAATTGCATGAGTTAACACAATGTGATCGGCAAGAAACCACAACGTAAGATGGAGATGAGATATATGAGATTTGACAAGTACTAATTAAATATCCACAATATATAAGACCCTGTGCTAAGCCTGGGTGGAGGACAGGATGGGAAGAAAATAGAAAATGGTGAATAAGACAAAGTCTACCCCCAAAGAGCGTTGCAGGAGGGGAAACAAGACCTATTCAGCAATAGCTACAGAGAATTCTACTAAAAATACACAAAGATGGGGGTGGCCCAGTGGCATAGCAGTTAAGTTTGTGTATTCCGCTTCTGGTGGCCTGGGGTTCGCAGGTTTGGATGCCAGGTGCGGACCGACGCACCACTCGTCATGCCATGCTGTGGCGGCATCCCATATAAAGTAGAGGAAGATGGGCATGGATGTTAGCCCAGGGCCAATCTTCCTCAGCAAAAAAGAGGAGGATTGGCAGTGGATGTTAGCTCAGGGCTAATCGTCCTCACACACACATACAAAAATACACAAAGAGACAAAGGAAAGTGAGAGCACATAATAACAGTGTTTTAAAAAAAGAGTACTCTGAGGCCGGCCCGGTGGCATAGCGGTTAAGTCTGTGTGCTCCACTTCTGGCAGTCTGGGGTTCAGATCCTGGGTGCAGACTGATGCACCACTTGTTAAGCCATGCTGTGGTGGTGTCCCATATAAAGGAGAGGAAGATGGACACAGAGGTTAGCCCAGGGCAATCTTTCTCAGCAAAAGGAGGAGGATTGGCAACGGATGTTAGCTCAGGGCTGGTCTTCCTCACACACACACACACAATAAAAAAAATAAAGAGGACTCTGTAGCAAACAGAAGAGAGGGAGAAGGAAAATCAAGGGAAGGAGATCAGTTAATAACAACAGTAATTACCATGTACCAAGTATCCTTTATTTGCTGGGACCTGTGATATGTGCTTCATAAATTACTGCTAATCCCCATGACCAACTTAACAAGGCAGAGGACAGTAGTATGCACACTGTACTCACAGAGGCAGAATCTGGAAGTTAAGGAAACTGTCCACAGTCTCACAGCGAATAAGTGAAGAAGCCAGGTCTGCCTCCTAACTCATACTTTTGCCATCACACTCCAGTCTACTGCCGTACCCCAACCTGAGGGCATGAATCCATGATGTTAACAGCTGTGCTGGTAGTAAGAAGGGATAAATCTGAGAGGAATCAACGATGACATCCAGGTTTCTAGCCTGGGTAATCTAAAGGAAATAATCCTACAACTAAGAGAAATGGGAAAATGTTGCACAGAACATGTGCTTGGTTTGGGACATGTTGCATTTGAAGTAATGGTGAGACATCCAAGTAAACATGAACTGTAGAAACTGAAAATTGAGGACTAGAGGGAAGAACTGTCATGCTTACAGACAACACACTAGGAGATATCTGCAGAGATATCAGTTGAAGCTTGTAAGAGTAAGTGGTATCCATAAAAAATAAATAAACAGATGAGATCAATCAGCTGCATGAGCCGAAAGACATGTTGATAAACTGGGTAGAAGAGGAAAGACGTTAGCATGATGGTGGAGTGAGCTTTCCCCTTAAACTCTCCCCCCTAAGATACAACGAAAAGGACATTCATATACCAACAGAGGACATTCACACAACACAAAAGACGTCTGAGAGACCCACGCAGCCACACATCTGAAGGTGGAGGTGCTGGACCCCCCAGAGGAAGTAGAAGGTGGTAAAGGGATCTCCTCTCCCTCCCCTGTGGCAGTGACTCTGGGTTCTGGACCACACACAGCTCTGAGAGGAGAGTGGGGAGGGGCAGCCCTCCATGGGAACACCTTCACTCTCTAAGTTCCCTCACAGCCTGCAGGAAAGCCCAACACAGAAGTGACTAAGCTATTGCGGGGTGTCTTCATCAAGCCAGCACCCCAGGAGAGCAGATAGTGAGGGCAGAGCGAGAATGCCCCTGGGATCGTGCAGGTGAAACAAAGCACCCCTACCCCCAGCCCGGTGCTCCAGCTCAGCTGGTCGGCCAGAGCATCCGCGCGCACAGATGATAGAAAAGCAGCAGCTGTGAGCCAGCAAGCCACAGATTGCGGTGGGCTCAGAATACACAGCTCTTGACCCTCACCCAGTGGTGGCAGGTGGAAGCTGTGACCAGATACTATCACTATGCAGAGGCATAAACCCAGGCTGTCAAACAGTATGAAAATACATATTAAATCTCCAGATGAGAAGGAAAATGACAAGCACCCAGCAATCAATCCTGAAGGCACAGAAATTTACAATCTAAATGACATAGAATTCAAAATAGCTATCATAAAAAAACTCAATGAGTTACAAGAAAATACAGATAGACAGTTCAATGAAATGAGGGACTTCTTCACAACAGAGATTGAAACTATAAAGAAAAACCAATCAAAAATGCTGGAGATGAAAAACACAATGGATGGGATCAAGAAAAATCTGGACTCCCTAAAAAACAGAGCTGATATTATGGATGAATGAATCAGCAATCTGGAGAACAGAAATATAGAAATGCTTCAGATGGAGGAGGAGAGAGAACTAGGACTAAAAAGAAATGAAGAAATTCTCCAAGAAATACCTAACTGAATTAGGAAATGCAACATAAGGATTATAGGTATTCCAGAGGGAGAAGAGAGGGAAAAAGGAACAGAGAGCTTGTTCAACGAAATAATAGCTGAGAACTTCCCAAACCTGGGGAAGGAGCTAGAAATACAAGTGAAAGTAGCCAATAGAACTCCTAACTATATCAAAATAAAAAGACCTTCTCCAAGGCATATAGTAGTAAAGCTGGCAAAAGTCAATGACAAAAAAATATATTAAGGACAGCAAGGCAGAGGAAAATAACTTACAAAGGAAGCCCTATTGGGCTTTCAGCTGATTTCTCCACAGAAACCTTCCTTACAGGCTAGGAGAAAGTGGAATTATATATTCAAAATCATGAAAGACAAAAACTTTCAGCCAAGAATACTCTATCCAGTGAAAATATCCTTCAGATATGATGAAGAAATAAAAACTTTCCCAGATAAACAAAAGCTAAAGGAGTTCATTGCCCAAGACTCCCCTCTACAAGAAATGCTCAAGAAGGCCCTCATACCTGAAAAAAAAAGAAAGGGGTTACAAAGACTTGAGCAAGGAGATAAACAGGTGGACAAAATCAGAAAATTGCAGCTCTTTATCAGAACAGGTTAGCAAACACTTAATTATAACATTACAGATACAGGGAAGGAAAACACCAAAAATAAACATAATCTTGTCATTTTAACCACAAACTCACAACACAAGATGGAATAAGCTGTGACAATAACAACTTAGAAGGAGAAGAGGAAAGGGATGGAATCGGCTTAGTCTAAGGAAATAAGAGGCTATCAGAAAATGGACTATCTCATCTACAAGATTTTTTATACAAACCTCATGGTAACCACTAAACAAATAATCAGAACAGAGACACAAATGATAAATAAAGAGAAAACTAAGAAAACCACCATAGATAACTACTAAACTGAATTGGCAGTCTGAAATACACAGGACAAGAAACAAAGGAAATGTAGAAGAACCAGAAAATGAGCGATAAAATGGCAGCATTAAGCCCTCATACATCAATAATCACTCTAAATGTAAATGGATTGAATTCTCCAATCAAAAGACACAGAGTGGCAGGATGGATTAAAAAACAAGACCCAACAATATGCTGCCTCCAGGAAACATCTCAGCTCTAAAGACAAACACAGGCTCAGAGTGAATGGATGGAAGATGATACTCCAAGCTAATGGCAAACAAAAGAAAGCAGGTGTTGCCATATTTATATGAGACAAATCAGACTTCAAGGTAAAACAGGTAATGAGAGACAAAGAGAGCCAGTACATAATGATAAAACATACACTCTACCAAGAAGACGTAACACTTATAAATATATATACAGGCAACACAGGAGCACCAAAGTACATAAATCAACTATTAACAAATCTAAAAGGAGATATTAACAAGAACACAATAATAGTAGGGGACCTTAACACCCCATTTGCATCAATGGAGAGGTCATCCAGACAGAAAGTCAACAAGGAAATAGTGGATTTAAATGAAAAACTAGATGAGATGGACTTAACAGATTCTTCACAAGTGCACATGGAACATTCTCAAGGACAGACCATATGTTGGGAAACAAGGCAAGCTTCAATAAATTTAAGAAGACTGAAATCATATCAAGCATCTTTTCTAACCATAATGCCATGAAAATAGAAATCAACTACAAGAAAAAAGCAGAAAATGACAAAGATGTGGAGACTAAACAACATGCTACTAAACAACCATGGATCACTGAAGAAATTAAAGGAGAAATCAAAAAATACCTGGAGGCAAATGACAATGAAAATACACCGTACCAACTCATACAGGATGCAACAAAAGCAGTTCTAAGAGGGAAATTCATGGCAGTACAGGCCCACCTTAACAAACAAGAAAAATTCCAAATAAGCAATCTTAAACTACACCTAACAGAATTAGAAAAAGAACAAAGCCGAAAGTCAGCAGAAGGAGGGAAATAATAAAAATCAGAGCAGAAATAAATGAAATAGAAACCAAAAAAACAGTATAAAGGATCATTGAAACTAAGACCTGGTTCTTTGAGAGGATAAACAAAATGACAAACCCTTAGCCAGACTCACTAAGAAAAAAAGAGAGAAGACTCAAATAAATAAAATGAGAAATGAAAGAGGAGAAATTATAACAGATACCACAGATGCAAAAGATTATAAGGGAATACTATGAAAAACTGTATGCCAACAAATTGGACAACCTAGAAGAAAAGGATAAATTCTTAGACTCATACAACCTCCCAAAACTGAACCAAGAAGAAACAGAGAATCTGAATAGACCAGTCACAAGAGATTGAAACAGTAATCAAAAACCTCCCAAAAAATAGAAGTCCAGGATCAGACAGCTTCTCTGGAGAATTCTACCAAACATTCAAAGAAGATTTAATACCCATCCTTCTCAAACTATTCCAAAATACAGAGGAAGATGGAACACTTCCTAACACATTCTACGAAGCAAACATCACCGTGATACCAACGCCACACAAGGACAAAACAGAGAAGGAAAATTACAGCCCAATATCACTGATGAACATAGACGCAAAAATCCTCACAAAATACTGGCAAACCAAATACAGCAATACATTAAAAAGATCATACAACATGATCAAGTGGGATTTATACAAGGGACACAGGGATGGTTTAACACCTGCAAATCAATCAATGTGATACACCACATTAACAAAATGAGGAATAAAAACCATATGATCATCTCAGTAGATGCAGAGAAAGCATATGACAAGATCCAACATCCATTTATGATAAAAACTCTCAACAAAATAGGTATAGAAGGAAAATACCTCAACATAATAAAGGCCACATACGACAAACCCACAGCCAACATCATACTTAATGAGTTAAACCTGAGAACAGGAACAAGAAAAGGGTGCCCACTCTCACCACTCATATTCAACATAGTACTGGAGGTTTTGGCCAGAGCAATTAGGCAAGAAAAAGAAAGAAAACGAATCCAAATAGGCAATGAAGAAGTAAAATTCTCGCGCAGATCACATCATTTTATAAACAGAAAACCCTAAAGAACCCATTGGAAAACTATTAGAAATAATCAACAACTACAGCAAAGTTGCAGGGTACAAAATCAATTTGCAAAAATCAGTTGCATTTCTATATGCTAATAACGAACTAACAGAGAACTCAAGAATACAACCCCATTTACGATCGCAACAAAAAGAACAAACTATCTAGGAATAAATTTAACAGAGGTGAAAGACCTATACAATGATAACTATAAGACATTATTGAAAGAAATCGATGATGACATAAATGGAAAGATAGTCCATGCACATGGATTGGAATAATAAACATAGTTAAAATGTCCATACTACCTAAAGCAATCTACAGATTCAATGCAAATCCCAATCAGAATCCCAATGACATTCTTCATGGAAACAGAACAAATACTAAAATCCATATGGGGCAACAAAAGACCCTGAACAGCTAAAGCAATCCTGAGAAAAAAGAACAAAGCTGGAGACATCACAATCCCTGACTTCAAAATATACTACAAAGCTATAGTAATCAAAACAGCATGGTACTGGTACAAAAACAGGCATACAGATCAATGGAACAGAACTGAAAGCCCAGAAATAAAGCCACACATCTACAGACAGCTAATCTTTGACAAAGGAGCTAAGAATATACAATGGAGAAAGGAAAATCTCTTCAATAAATGGTGTTGGGAAAACTGGACAGCCACATGCAAAGGAATGAAAGTAGACCATTGTCTTTCGCCATACCAAAACTTAACTCAAAATGGATAAAAGACTTGAAGAATAAGACCTGAAACCATGAAACTCCTAGAAGAAAATATAGGTAGTACACTCTTTGACATCGGTCTTAGAAGGATCTTTTCAAATACCATGTCTATTTGGACAGGGGAAACAAAAGAAAAAATAAACAAGCGGGACTTCATCATACTAAAGAGCTTCTGCAAGGCAAAGGAAACCAGGATCAAAACGAAAAGACAACCCACCAACTGGGAGAAAATATTTGCAAATCATATATCCAACAAGGGGTTAATCTTCATAATATACAAAGAACTCACACAACTGAACAACAAGAAAACAAACCACCTGATCAAAAAATGGGCAGAAGATATGAACAGACATTTTTCCAAAGAAGATATACAGATGGCCAATAGCCACATGAAAAGATGTTCAACATCACTAATCATCAGGGAAATGCAAATCAAAACTACACTAAGATATCACCTTACACCTGTTACAATGTCTATAATCACCAAGACAAAAAATAACAAATGTTGGAGAGGTTGTGGAGGCAAGGGAACGTTATACACTGCTGTGGGAATGCAAACTGGTGCACCCACTGTGGAAAACAGTATGGAGATTTCTCAAAAAATTAAAAATAGAAATACGATATGACCCAGCTATCCCACTACTGGGTATTGATCCAAAGAACTTGAAATCAACAATTCAAAGAGACTTATGCACCCCTGTGTTCACTGCAGCATTATTCACTATAGCCAAGTGGAAGCAACCCAAGTGCCCATCGACTGATGACTGGATAAAGATGTGGTGTGTGTGTATACATACACACACATATATATACACATGTATACACACACACACACACACACACACAATGGAGTACTACTCAGCCATAAAAAAAGACAAATTGTCCCATCCACAACAACATAGATGGACCTTGAGGGTATAATGTTAAGCGAAATAAGCCAGACAGAGAAAGACAAACACCATATGATTTCACTCACATGTGGAAGATAAACTAACACATGGAGAGAGAGAACAGTTTAGTGGTCATCAGGGGGAAGGGGGTTGGGGGTTGGGCACAAGGAGTGAAAGGGCACATTTACATGGTGACTGACAAAAAATAATGTACAACTGAAATTTCACAATGTTATAAACTATTATGACCTCAGTAAAAATAAATAAATAAAAGTGGTTAGAGCAGGGAACCTCAATTCTGGTTGCATTTTAAAATCACCTGTGAAGATTAAAAATATATTCAGTTGTAGCCATCTACAATCCAGGTTCAAAAACCACTGGGTCTGAATTCCCACTTATATGAAGGCAACACACACATTTACCCTTCTTAGGCCATGTGTTTCCTCTGAGCTCCATCCCATTAATCCTACTTGCCTTAATTCCATTAAGCCTACTCGACATTCTGGGGGATGCCTCAAAGGTATTTTCAGATCCGTATGTCCATACTCACCTCATGGTCTTACCCCTACCAAAAACAGTTTGGTTCTTTCCCAGCATTCCTTAGCTCAAAGAATCACATTGCTATCCATTCTACTGCACAAAACTGGAATCCTAGGAGTCATTCTTTTTCCCTGCCCCTCCCCTCAATCCAATCTATCTTCAAATCCTGTGATTTCATCTACGAAATTACTTCTCATTGGTCCACTTCTCTCCCCCTCCACGTCACCCCCATTGTACAAGCTAGTACCATCTGTCACGTGGACAACTGCAATAGCTTTCTAACTGGCCTAGCCACACCCACCTGGTTCCCCTTCCAAGACACAAACCTTATCATACTACCCCTTGCTTAAAACTCTTAGGATGAGGACAAACACAGCCAATGGGGCCCTGCAGGGACTGGCACCTTGATCCATGTGCTCCCTCAGTCCTGCTCCAGACATCTGGGCCTACTTTCAGTTCTGTGTTTCACCTTGCTCCCTCCCATACAGGGTCTTTGCACACACAGTTCTCTCTGCTTAGAGCACTTTCCACTTCCTTTTAACTAGCAAACATAGTTTTGATCTTAGCTCAAGGATCACTGTATCAGGGAAGCTAATCTCAGTTACTCATTCATCCATAATATAGTGACTAATCACTCACTGCATATACAAAGCAATGGGTCACATATAAGGGGATACAAGGATGCACATAAGTGCATCTTTGAAGGAGCTTATCACTAAAATGAAGAGCTACGGCACATACAGCATTATTTATAGAAGGCAGCAGCAGTAGTGTATGAGAGAGAAAACAAGAGAAGGGACAATTACAGCAGTCATTTTTACATCAGACTGTATTATCCTTTTAACCAATGGTCTCACCATTACCTCTTCTACATGCTGCCACTAAACTCATCCTACAAGTCTATTTCTTCCTAACATCCCAGGAAACCTATAATGGCTCCTATTACTTACAACATGAAATTTTGGACTAAACAAAACTTTTTAAGTCACTCTCCATGTACCTAATTTTTCATTCTTTTATTTCCCTATGGATGACCTTGACTCTGGCCTTGTCAACCTGTTCATTCCTTGCTTTACAGGCAGCATCGTATAGTAGAAGTACGGACTTTAGAATTAGACTTGAGTTTGAATCCCTGCTTTGCCACTTATCAGCTATAACCTTTCACACATTAACCTCCTTGTTGAAGTAATCTTTGCCCCCAACTCAAGTTCACATCAATGTTCAAATTGATGATACATTTACCTGTGACTTGCCATTTTACCTGGGTCTCGTACTTCTCTGACTTCAATCACCTGAACCTTGGGTTCCAATTCCGATTTTCCAGACTCCCAACTTTTAAATATCCCTACCTCGGGTAGCTATAGTCCTCACCCTTTGTCTTTTCTGATCTGTTACTCATTTATCCTCTATTAACTCCTTTTCCCTGATGATTGCTTATTTCTTCTGGTTTCAATATCCATATGGTGAGCTTGATTTTGATGTTAATAAATGTGTGTTATGGTACCACAAAAGACAAATAAGTGAAGACAAGGTTAAAATAGAGCAGGCAAGCTTTCATTTAGATGTAATCATGAATTCAACCCAAGATGAAGCAACATTACTATGACACACTGAAGGGGGTCATGAGTACTCTTCCCTAGCATATATCAATAAATGATAGTGTCTACAGGCAGATTCACAGGTACCTGCCCAAAGGACTTCTCCAAATGCTCACTCTCTAAAACCAGACGTAGACTGAGTAGAAGCTCTTCTGCTTCTCTCACTCTCCGGGCAAGTCACTTCTAAGACTCCAACTGCTTTCAAAACCTATGTTGAGTCTCTTCCCCTATTTTTTCTTACTCTATGCATGGCTTACAGCATAGCAGGTATGGAAAGGAATCGACAAGTAAGGCTTCCTTCCTACACAAAGATTCTCTATGCTAAAATCCCATTAGATCCTAGGCTGACAGGACAAGGGCAAGCTACAAAAACTATATAAAGAGCTAGCAAACAAGATGGATAAGTGAGTATTAATATGTAAAGTCAAACGAAAGGAAAATTTTCATTATTGTTTAAATGAATAAAATGGTTAAGAGAAGGTGTTAATAACTCCTGCTACTATGTAGCCTTCACAGTCTGGTGTCCTCCCAACAACTCAAATATTTCTAAAAACTACCTAAAAGGATGATCTTTATTAGACCTATTCACATTATCCCATCATTACAATTTCTGCACATTGAAGACAAGGACTTAAGTGCTGATTTGCAAGAACAAGATGGAGTTCCACCTCCCGAGGCTACTGCTCTTTTCATGAGAGAAGGAAGTCAAAAGTCACCTGTGAGCAGGGGGCTGATGGATATGATCCTGACTACAGCTCCAAGAACTTGGACTATATAATAGCAATTCCAACCTTTTCTCCTGGTAGAAATTAGAAATGAAAAGCTTATTGCCATTCTTGTTCAAAACACTGAGGACAGAAAGGAGTCTAGAGTCTAAATAATAGTTTAGGAATTGGAAAGTAGCTCTTCTGGTTATGGGGCTGGTAAGTATTTCTTCACTGAAATCATCTGGAAACACTGGGGATACTGTTGGGATAAAAATATCTTCTTGGTTTACCTGTAGAATCCCCAAGATTCAAAAGTCAATTTTTAAAGCAATCATAGCAACCAAAATGGACATTCCTTACCAGATGGTCCAAATAAAAGAATCAACTCTTGGTGAAATTTATGCTATTTCCATAGTCAGAAAGTCAAGTGAAAAACTTAAGAATGAGAAGATTTTATGGGCACAGCATTTGATCTCTTGGGTGGAAGAGTCAAAGAGAGAAATTAAATTGATGCTAGCACTACAAATGAATAAAAACAGATTATGAAACAAGTCAGAAACTTAGAAATTCTTGTTGGAATTTCACAAAAGCTGCAGAGTAGAGCATGCAAAGAGCAGCTCTGGACATGTTGAGCAAACCCCTGACATCAGTTCTTCACACTATAGCCCTGCTTCACATTCTTCCACCTTCTGTGGCATGGGAAACAAAGGCGTTTGTGTGGCATATATTTCACAGAAATAAACACATCAATTGTTTTTGGTTTTTTGAGGCCCATGATTATTTACTAAAAATAAAGCAGTAGGGATAAAATTGTGTAGAAAAACATGGACTAGAAAAGTGATTTTTAATTTATTCCACTTACATTTTTCTTTTTAAGTATATGTATCATGATTATGATAAAAATTTATGTCTGAAAAACAAATGTAAAAAATACAAGTGACTAGTGACAGCTTAGAAAACCAGACTAATTAGATAAACTTTTGAAGCAAAAATTTTGTTCAATAACAATGAGAATTTTTCCCCCTCAGTTTATATGGATATTTTATATGTTGTTGACACTATGAAGAAAGTCCAGAAGATATGAAAACTGTTTCAGTGGATGGTTTCTTCTGTTTAAATGCTTGCAACTTTTTAAACTAGTAAAATCAAACACACAAAATCCCCTAAATTGTAGTAGTATACAGCTTAATTTGAAACAAAAATGTAATGTATTTTAAGGTAAATTATGACATCTATATATGACTTGGTTGACATATAGAATAAATATCACTTTAGCATTAAATAGACTGAAGTGAGGGCAGAGAGTGGGGTAACTGTGTGTGAGCTTGAGAATCAGGCTGAGACTAGCTACGTGACTTTGGGCAAGTTACTTAACTGCTTCTTAGTCTCAGTTTCCTCTTCTACAAAATGCAGATAATAAAAATATCTGCCTCACACGGCTATTGTTAGGATTGAGTTAATACAGTAAAGCACAGTATAGTGTCTGGCAGATGACAAATGTCCAAAAATGTCACCAATTCTTTCTCGTTAAATTTTATAAGTAAATTAAGTGACATTATATTTCTAACATATAACATTATGTTTCTAAACAAAATTATGTTAGATTTGTAAAGGGGACAAAAAGGCATGTTTTCAATTCTTTTCCCACTCCACACTAAAAACAGAAAAAGAACTACTCTAAATCTCACATCACTCAAAATTCCACACATTTTACCACACTGATGGAGTCAATAATTTTTCTTTCACTTGTAACAAAAAACAGACTCACAATTCTAGGTCAAATCAAATGTTTAAATCTATGCATTAGTCTGTCTCTTGATAGCAGATTACAACTCAGGATAATGTTTCTGGAGTTCTCTATTTGTTTTTTTATATTTTAAATGGAGCTACTCACCCGGTTTTAGGAGAATCCCCACCAGCAACAGTACCAGTACTTGATCATAATACCAACATTCTGACCAAACACTCTAATACTCCAGGGTATTCCAAGGAAACTGGGTCAGGATACGACAAGACAGCCTGTTTTGATACTATACCATTTCCAAAGGCAATAACACATCAATACTTTTTTTTCTTTTTGGTATACTCATCACAAATGATACCTATGGACAACTGTAGAAAAAATCTAGGAATTTTATGACTAGAAGTCACAGGATTAACTTCTCTCACAAGGAAAAACTAGGGGCCTCTTCAGGGATAGTACTATGCATCTGTTATAGATTCAGTGTGGTAGGCAGAATAATGATCCTACCCAAAATGTCCACAAGCTAATCTCCGGAATCTGTGAATATGTTACCTCACATGGCAAAATTAACTTTGCAGATGCAATTAAGTTAAGGATCTTAGATGCAGAGGTTATTGTGGATTATCTCTACGTGGGTAAGTCCATGTCATCACACTGGTCCTTAAAAGCAGAGAAGGTTGTGACTATGGAAGACAGGTCAGAGGGATGCTATGCTGCGGGCTTTGATGATGGAGAAAGGGGTCATAAGCCAAGGAATCTGAGTGGCCTTTAGGAGCTGGAAAAGGAAACATATTCTCCCCTAGAGCTCCAGAAAGGAACACAGCCCTGCCAACATCTTGATTTTAGCACAGTGAGAACCACATCTGACTTCTAACATACAGAACTGTAAGAGTTGGACTTCTAATGCACAGAAACTGTAAGATAATAAATCTGTTTTAAGCCACTAAATTTGTGGTAATTTGTTACAGCAACAATAGAAAACTAACATAGTCAGTATTCTCACGAACTCATACACTAGAATCTCAGGATCCAAACTGTATTTTAAACACCATTTACTATTTAAAAATGCAGTGTTTTGGAGCAGGTCTCACTACGTTAATTACTTTAAACTTTCAAAATGTAGAAAAGAGGTTTTTTTGTATGTGTGTATGTGAGGAAGATTGTCCCTGGGCTAACAATGCCCATCTTCCTCTACTTTCTATGGGACGCCACCACAGCATGGCTTGAGAAGTAGTGCGTTGGTCCATGCCCAGGATCTGAACCTGCAAACCCTGCGCCGCCAGAAGCGGAGTGCGCAAACTTAACCACTACGCCACCGGGCCAGTCCCCAAAAGATGTTTTAAAAACAGCTTTTAAGAGTTACTAGCACTGGCCTTTAGAGCTAAGACAACTTCATTCAAATACCATAGTTAGTGAATGTTAAACACTTAATAATAGCATCTATTTTCCCCTGAAGATGTTTGCAAACCAAACTCTAAAGATCACCTACAATGTTTTATCTAAGAATAAAACTAGCTATTTTATTTCATACATTCTCATACCCTGCCCCTATAAAAGGGCAATTCATCTGACCAACACATTAGTATAAATGCCTTTTTCTAACTTGTTTAAAGTTCTGAGCTTGTTATAGGCCCCTCCTTCCAGTATATCATTCTTAAGGATTAATCCCTGATAAAATCAGCAGTGAAGAATTTTCAAGATCAATACCAAAACCATAGCTCCCACACACCTAAGTTCGTCCATTTCCCTCTTCTTCTTCATCTCTTCTTTTTCTCTCCTTTTCATTTCCTGAATTTGGGCTTTTTTCTCATTCCTCTCTTCACGATCTCTGCATTCTTTCTCCGCTGCTAGGTCTGGGAACCGCTCCATTTTGGTCTTTTCTAATCGGTTCAGGATCTCATTCACTTTCTTCTCCACTGTCACAATTTTCACCTTTGAGGGAGATAGGGGGAAAAATATTGAATCTTTATTATATGATTTTTTTTCCCCAAGAACAGGGTAGAGGCTTTCCAGGGGCTTAGCAACCCAGCTTAATTCCCTTTAGAAAACATACGTCATGCTGAGCCCTCAACAACAAAGGTGTTAGAAAAGTCGGATACTCCACTCAGCGTCAGGACGCCGCCTCCTCCAGTGGTGCAGAACACTTACATCCTTTTGCCTGTGAAAGCCTATCTGTCCCACATCCATGTCAGCTGTTTTCTTCAGGTTAGACCACGGTGTATATACCACATTAACGTTGTTCATCTTGCAGCCTGCCAAGAGAGACTGTCTTCAACATGCAGGCAGGATGACACTGAGCAAGGCGTTCCCTTACCCACGGGCAAATTAGCACAATCCAACAAAGGAAAAGGCTTAGAACGAACAAGCCATCAAGTGTTTCAGACCACAAAATACTTTTTAAAAAAGCCACCCACAAAAGGCAAACGGTAAAGCTGACGACACAATCCAAGCAAAAGTATTACGGTGGAAAGCAGGGGTCCAAGGATTAGCTTCAGGGACTTCTGAGACTCGCTAAAACTGAATGCAAAATTCACTATACGCGCTTTTTAAAAAGAAAAGGACCAAACAGGTTTCCTCAGATTCTCAAAGGAGTCCTTGATCCACAAAAGGTTAAGCAGCAAGATAAAGCAAAAAGCACTGGCCTGGGATTCAAGAGACCTGCACTCTGTCCTGGCACTACCACAAACCAGCTGTGTCACTTGGGAATGTCCCCATGGCTCTTGGAATCTCATCTGAAACATGAGGAAATTGAACTAGTTTAGTGGCATTTTTGTTTTTCATTTTTTAGCAGTGGAACCTCTTTTACCAAAGCCATTTCAAAGTAATCAAAGCAGAGACGCCCTGGATGAATGGGGTTCCAGGTACCCTGTGCATTCCTCCTCCTATCCCCTCGTTCCCCTCTACCCGACAGCCTCCCAGGCAGCTCTAAGAATGACAGTTTAATCACTGGTTCTTCCAAATTAGATGGCAATATATTTCAACGTTTATTAAATTACCATGTACACTGGAGAAATCTGGTGACCACCACCGTACCTAAGTGATCAAAATTAACCACGAAAAATGGGGCAAAATGGCACCGTGTGCCTCCTGACTAACGCGCAGACTTCGTTTACATAGTATTCCTGCATGAAACGCACAATGTGGTTCTACTCAAGAGGAAGCATCAGACCAACCTAAATTGTGGGATATTCTACAACTGGTCTCCACTCAAAAAGCATTAATGTCTTAAAAGACATAGAAGTATCTCCAGATTAAAGGAGACTAGAGACATGACAAGTAAATATAACACATGACCTTGGATCAGAAAAAAAAATGCTATAAAGGAACAGTAGTGGAATAATTGGCAAAACTTATATATGAACTGTATATTGGATAACAGTATTCTATCCACATTAAATTTCCTGAATTTGATCGTTGTAATGCAGTTACTTAAGACAATGTCCTTTTTCTTAGGACATGATGAAGGGTCATGATGTCTACAATTTTCTTCCAAATGGTTCAGCTAATAAAGTTATCACGATTATGTTAAAGAGAGAAAGTAAATAAATATGGAAAAATTGTTGAATCTAAATGAAGGGCATATGAGAGCTGTATTTTTCTTGCAACTTTTCTGTAGGTTTGACACTTTTTTCAAAATTAAGTTTTTAAAAAAATCTCCATGTACAAGGCACCGTGGGAGATACAAACATGGATCAGACAATAGATCTTGCCTTCCAGGACTAAAGGAGGGCAGATAAGTACATAGATAACTTCAATTAAAAGTAGAACTCATCAAATGATATTGGAAAGGTACAGAGAAAGTGCTAAGGTGGTTCAGAGAGGGCAGGGGTCACTCAAAGCTGGAGGAAGGGAAAGGCTCCATGGGCGAGATTAACACAGCTTAGTGGTTAAGACAGAAGACTTCAGAGTCAGATCGCCTGACTTCAAATGCAGCCTCTACCACACTTCAGACCTCTGAGACCTTGGGCAAGTTCCTTAATTCTCTTTAAGTTAGCTTCCTCATCTAAAAAATGAAAATAGTATCCAATTCAGCAGGGTTGATAAATGAAATAATTTGTAGAGATTTTAGCACAGTGCCAGGCATGTAATTAACATGCAGTGTCACCTATTACTACTATTACTACAACTATTATGCGGACCTTGAACCTTAGCTTGGATCTGGACATGTGATGACTGAGGAGAACAAAACTGAGGGCAGAGGGAACAATATAAGCAAAGGCACAAAGTAGGAAAACAGCAAATATCTGCTTTGGCTGCAGTGTGAAATATCGGAAGGGAAAAGAAATCTGTAGTCAGATCAGAGATGCTTAAATGCCAGTTTAAGAAGTTTGGACTTAACTGTATATAAAAGTTAAGCTTAGACGCTTTCTGTGACATGTCACAGAAAGCGTCTAAGCTTTTAGAAAGTTTTATCTGGCAAGAGATTATAAGATGAAAGCAGAACAGGCTGACCAGATTCTATGACGACAAACAAGTTTAACCACAACTCCCTTGGTTCTGAGCACTGAACGTGGTCAACCAGGGAGGAAAATATTTTAACTTCACAGTGACACAAATGGAGTGTACTTAGCAAATCTCACAGCAAAGATAATCTTCTTCACTCCTCAGCATCCTCTGCTATTGACTCATGAGAACGAGACTCTTAGCTCTTTATTCTGCTAAGTGAGTTATCCCTGGGGAAGGCTGAAGAAGACAGAAGAGTAATTCAGTGTCATGACTCTTCCCTCCTCTTTTCTGTTTTCTCTAGAACTAGTAAACTATAAAGAGATTAAGAAGAAAGAGGCTGGGCCAAGAATAAAGACTCCAAAGCTCTTTTAATAAAGTCACATCTGCTAGCCAGGGGCACGGGAAGTGGACAACAATGTCTGAAAGAGGTTGCAACACACAAGTAAAGAGAATAATGATTGTTTTAATTTTTATTCTTTTCATTTCAATAACTGAAGATGTTAACCGGAAATCTTAAAAATTCTGTTCTACTCATAAAAATGGAATGTCCTAAAACTAATTGCAATTTAATGATTTATGGAGTTCAAAATCAGTGGCTCTACAAGACAAGACTTCCACTTTCTTTGACTAGGTACCTGACTCTTTAAAGCTGCCAGAGTTAGATTCAGGAAACGCAGTCTAAGTGATGGGGAAGGGGGCACACTGCCCAGCTCTGTCCTGTAATCAATAACCTCTGGTACCTGCTTTCAGCTATGCGTTTGTCCCATGCTTATCTTCCACCCAAAGCACGTTTCTTTCTAACCCTCTGGATCATCCCTCAACTTCATATCGAACCAAACTTACCTCTACCCTATCTAGGTCTATGTCCTACATCTAAAATCCAATCTGCTAGCTCAATCATTCTTAACAGAACACCATCTCCTGACTCCCCTTTTTAATTCCCACCTTCACCCCAATAATTGTCCTTCTTGACCTATACTGACTATTGACACATTAAACTTGTAAAGTAGAAATAAACAAGCACTAAGTCCAGTAGTACAGGTCCTACCTAAAGCACTTAGGCCAATTTTCTCAACCCTCTGCTCATTAGAATCATCCAGAGAGCAACATAAAAATATTGATCCTCCCAGATCACCCCAGACCAATTAAATAAGATTCTCTGGGAGATAACAAGATCAACTGACTTGATACCTTCACAACTTATAGGGAGAAAAAAGTACGTAAGGAGAGAAGGAAAGAAAGAAAACGTAGGAAACAGTGATTTGGAGACGTGAGTTCTAAAATCTAATGACAAAGGATGGAAATAAAGACATTGAGCAACACTAAAAATAAAGCCATGAGACACATCTCTTGCTTAGCTATTAACATAACAATTTACAAAAAAGTCTTTCTACAAATAACCTTAAGGGTAGGCAGGTCTAGACAACCTTCTATTCAAGGTAAGGAAAATAGGGTAAAAAGAGTTGATATAGGGCCATGAACATTAGAGGGGTGGAGAGATTAGTTTTCAGTTCTTTTATAGGTAGCAGGACTGCCAGCTTAAAGAATAAAACAGGGGAAAGGCATATTACATGTTATCCCTTTGACTCAAGCCAAAGTCAGTTAACATGTTCTTTAAAATGTAATCCATTTCAGACATAGAGAAATTGGTGCTAATTCTGAGAACACCTCTAGGAAAACTGACCTTGAATGCTATTGGCTTTCACAAGATGGGCACAGTCCATCAGTACTTCCTTTGGAATGTCTTCTATCTTCTCCCCCTGAAACAAAAAAATAAACCAAATGGTCCACTACCTTGTTACCGATTGATACTGGAGCACTAATAGGGCTTTGCTGCCTTACTAAGCACAATTTTATTAAAAGCAGGGGCTCTTCAATTGTATTTCAAAACATTGAAAAATGAAGTCCATTTTGGGAATGTTTATTTAAACTAAGAGAAGGCAGTAATGTGGGAAATACTGATACTTAATAAGTTAAAAAAAAAAACAGTATGAAGGAAAACCACCAAATATTAACTGTAATTATGTCTGAGTAATTTTTCCCTCTTTCTTCTCATTCTTACTTCCAGAAACTTCATGGGGAAATAGTGCCTTTTTGACAATTGGAAGTCGTCTTAGCTGAGGTCCCCATGACCTTCCTCTCAAAGAGACATCTTATAATTTTGGGTCTCAAACATCTGGTAGGTCATCTATCCTTAGCCTTAATCAGGAAGCAAGCTCTTAGTTAGATATAATGATCCACCGTAAGGGACAAATAATATTGATTTATTTTCTCTACAGATACTGTATCAAAGTCAAAGCTGAATAAGCAAAGCCATTCCAAAAGAACAAAAATATTTCAGGGGCAAAGGCGAGTGGAAATCAACTCAGTGCTGGCTCCTACCAGGCATGGAATTACAGAAGCACCTCTGTCTGGGAATGAAATGTTCTCTACCTAAATATTTGAAATAAACTAAGTTTATTTTATAACGTTTCTAAATTTTTTCTTTATTTTAAATGTTTTAAATGGGAATCTCTCAAATACATAACATTTTAACTAAAGAAAAAGTGATTTAAGTCTGTCACTACTTTCACAACATATCACATCCCGTGTAACTCCCTGACCACTTAAATAGAGGACGCTGAATGTAACGTCTTGATAACACAATGTTATCATTATGACTATCAGCCTTTACACTAGGCTATAATACAGTGACAGAGATGAGGCTTCTAAAATACACAGAAACTAACTGACCCTATAGCAAATCAATCAAAATAAATAATTAAAAAAAAAACAGCCATCACTTTTTTGAGTACCCACAGTGTGCCAGGTAGTATGTAAATAGCCATAATGAAATGGAGAGTATTATCCTCACTTTACCAATGAAGAAAATGAAGCTTAGTGAGGTTAAGTAACTGGACCAAGGTCCCCCATTCTAGTGAGTGACAGAACTGAGAAATAAACCCAGGACTAAAGCTGTGCTCTAACAGCTGGCCCCAGAGTATGGTGCTTATGGAGTTCTTGTGGAAACATAGTTTCTTGGTCCTTGATGTCAGGCTATGTCCCAATATCCCTTCTTCTTACCTGTGGCTGCCACTATTCCTGAAGTAATCCCCTTTTCCTGTTTTGCTACTTCTAATATAATATGAGCAGACCAAAAAAAAAAAAAAAACATTCAGCTTAGCATTATGTATGAGGTCAGAGTAAACAAACTCTGAGTGGAGAGTCTAAGGTACTCTCATAAAGGTCAGATTTTGACTGTGGGCTTGTGCCATCTCTGTTAATGAGATAAGAAAACTCTAGGTAAGTGAGATTTTTCTATGGGTTTTCAAAAATCAGAGAAGCCTAGGAAAGGACACTGCTGAATATCTATGATCTCCAAGGTTTGGGTTGAATTCAACTGAATTCAACAAAAAAGAATTAACAAATATAATGCTTAGCATGTGCCAGGCATTATTCTCAGTGCTTCAGGTATGCTAGCTCAGTTATGACCCAGTAAGAGAGGTATTGTTAGCTCCCTTTTACAGATGAGGGACTGGGCGCAGTTAAGTCACTTGCTCAAAGTGACACAGCTAGCAAGCAGCAGAGCCAGGACTCAAATCCAGCAGTCTGGCTCCAGAGTCTGAGTTCTGAACCACTTAGTCTTACTGCATCTCTAACACTTACTTGGTACCTACTAAGTACAGAGGGCTATGCCATTTACTGCAGGAGATCAAACCAGGTAAAAGCTCCTTAAGAAGCACATATTTTTACTGAGCATATTATGTGCTTCCAAAAGAAAATGAAATTAAACTTCTATTCAAACAAGTAGTAACCGGTGGTAATGTGAACTTGGGACTACCATCCTTATTTCCATTTTCTGACACAGCAAAATTCAAAGAAAAAAGTTTAATCTGATCCAAAAGGAAACTTGGTAACACCATACATACTCTACTTTCTTGAAACTTAAAATAGTTCCAAAATGGCAAGAAGTTACCTAGGAGAATTCAGAATTTTGTTCTTGCACAGAGTTCACAACCTTCCTCTTTTCCTTTACAATACAGTTTTCAAAAGCATAAATGGTATAAGTAAAGATGGAGCATGATATTTAACCTTGCTGGTAAGTGAAGAAGTGAATATTATAACCGTAACGAAGTAGCACCTTGTATTTATTGAAATGTCAAAAGGTTGTTATTCTTTTTTAAGTTATAAAATCCCAGTCAGTGTTTGGAAAACCTATATATATCAGATAGCTTTTTAAACTAGCACAATACTTTCAGAGGGCAATCTGGCATAAAATGAGTTACCAAACTGTTTATATCTTCTGACCCAGTAATTCCATTTCTGAGAATTACTCTAAAAAAACAATTCAAAAGAAAAATAGAAAGTAGTTCATAAAAAAATATTTCTCGTTGGGGATTCGTAATGCTGAAAACTGTGAACAACCTAAATTCTGACAATAGAGCTTTGATATTAATTGTGGCATATTATCAACTCAAAGCAGCCAGTGAAAATAATAAATATGAAAATAATACAGTAACATAAAAAAAGTTTATAGCTGTCAGTTTAAAAAGTAATACAATCAACCAGGGGATGCCAGGATGGAATGCAGACTGAGACAGAAGAATCTGTGTCATAAGTGTACGATGTAACATCACCAAAAGACAAAACATCACCAAAAGGCATGGGGGGAAGAAAGCAGCTTACAAGTAACTTTGGAAAATAGCGTTTTGACTGGAAACTGTAAGGCAGAAAGACATAAATACTGTACTTTAGTTGACTGAAGTTGTTTCTTATGGGGATACAGGTTAACAAATCTGAAACCACTTACACATATATTGGAGTCAAATAAATAAGCAAATGGATGGTGGATGATGGGAGCCACGCTTCTCAATGTCTGAGAAGGAAGTTACAGATTAGCAAGGAGGAAAGACTAGACTGGCCCCTGCAGTAACGGGTTAGTTGGAGACGTCAGTACGAGCTCGTGTTTAGCTAACGTAGATACAGATGGAGAGACAGAGAAACAATTCTTCATGTGAGTGCATACGTGGGTCAGTATACATACATATACTTCCTAGCTCTGTCGGGTGAGAGGGCCTAGAAGCAATGACCACACTCAGAGTCTAGATCGTGATCTAAATACCATTCCTCAACAAAAGGAACCAGGGTTCCTTGGAAAAATGGCTGATTCTAGGGCTGGGGCATGGAAAATACAAGATGAACACAGAGCATCTTGTAGTGTCAGAAAGGAAGGAAGTGCTCAAAAAACAAAAAGACAAGAGCATACCAAAGGAACACGGGAGGTAAGCTGACAAGAGCTCCAGCCAAAGATGGAACAATTTGAGCAACACAATAACACAGTACTAGATTATAATCCAAAGTATAACATCAATATACGAATCTATACCAACACAAACAAATAAATGGAGAAGAGATAAATCTTGCTTACAGAAAAATTCCAAACAATATATGTAGATACTCCCACTCCAGGAAGTGTAGCTTAATTCCATCCCTACCCCTGAGTCTGGGCTGGACTTAGTGGTTTCCTTCCAAATAACAGGAATGGGGGAGAAAGCAGCCCTACAGTGGAGAAACCTGGCCGACATTACCCTGGCCCAGAGATCAAAGTTACCATCATCAGTGATAAATCCTGTTAATACACGTACCCCTGATGTGATGTGATGAGAAGGGCACTTCACATTTGTGCTATTCTTCCCCCAAAACCTGTAACTCCAGTCTAGTCATGAGAAAAACAGATAAACCCAAATCAAGTGACATCCTATAAAATACCTGACCAGTACTTCTCAAACTATATAGGTCATGAAAAACAGGGTAAGAGTGAGAAACCGTCACAGACCAGAGACTAAGCAGACATGATAAGTAAATGCAACGTGGGAACCTGAACTGGATCCTGGAACAGAAAGAGGACATTAATGGAAAAACTGGTAAAATCAAGATAGAGTCTGGAGGTTAGTTAACAGTAATGGACCAATGTTGGTTTCTTAGTCCTGACAAATCTACCGTGGTAATGTAAGATGTTAACAATAAGGGAAACTAGGTGTGAGGTATATGAGAACTCTGCATTCTCTTTGCAATTTTTCTGTAAATATAAAATCATTCCAAAATAAAACATTAAAGTAATACACATAACAAGCATATATACTCTATGATTTAACTATATAAAATATAACATACAGGTGTAAAGACAGATTGGAAAAACAGTGGTTTATGTTATGAGGGAACACTAAATCTTTTTCCTTTACTACTGTACTGCTATTTTAACCCTCCCAAAGAAGCCCCTGATAACTGGGAACATCTGCCCTTGGTGAGGGAAGAGAATCACATGAGTCTGAGAAAAAGGAACCACAGCATGATCTCCCCTGGAGAAGACAGAATCCAGTAGCGTCAACTAAAATGAAAGGGAGAGAAAGCAGAGGTGACGGACAACACACTCGAACCGGCAGGACAAGGCAGTGCTTCTAGCTGGGAAATATGTACTACGTCCCTTCCAAGTCTCAATTTCTCTTAGTGATCTTCTGGGTCAGGGGGAAGATATATCTGCATTTGCTAATTTTTAGCCTTTTGTACATATTTATTACTTGTAGCATTTAATCACAAAAAAGGTTAGAGGACAAGATATGATGCTCATCACTGAAGAAAAAGTCACAAATCCATGTTTAAATCAGTTACCTTATGTAATCGAAGGTATACATGAGCCGAAGAGAGTTTGTCCACATGAAACCTACAAAGAATGAAAAACACTTTTAGCAAGAGATACAAGACAACCACCTCCTCAGGCCACCTGCATCTAAAGCATTCCAATCCAAAAAGTATTAACTCAGTGCCTACCACATGCTAAGCACCATGGGGAGTATAAAACACAGTCGCCACCTCCAAAGGGCTCACTAACTGGAAGAGGTAAGATAAACATGGAAAGTTCTGCAGCTGTGTGAGATTAAGTGCCAAGATGAGTCCTAAAGACAACAAATGTTAAATGCCCTGGGAAGGGGGATTTTCCAAGTGAAAAAGAGCTATCAGTGACCAAAGGATTCACTGACAAACTGAGATTTGGTGGGTCCCTGACTGAAGCACAGGACTTAGAGAAAACACAGAGAAAGGAATTTCAGGTGAGAGGAGAAGGGAAGGAAAGAAGTCACCAAGACTCCAGTGTTGCAAGCTTGGGAGACTTGCAGGACCACTGACAGAAATATCTCACAGTTGGAGAGGGCACCAGTTTGATTTGGGACATCCTGAGTTTCATGTGATGGCAAAACAACCCAAAGAGAATGTCAAGCACAGAGTTGGAAGAGTCAGGTGAGGACAGAAGACAGTAAACAGACCACATCATAAAGTGGGTCAGACCAACAACTCATCCAGCCTTATATCCGACAATGGCACTAATATATGTCTCCTGGGAAAGCATGGTGATTGCCCTTTATGACACTGTCCTAAAAACATTCAGAATGCCCTCCCACTCCAACACCCTAAATTTACCTATCATCCACCAATTTAATTAAATCACTTTAAACTTACTTCCTTTTCACCTAGTTCAACATTTTGGGATACTGAGTTTTTCATATTTACAATTCACCCAAAGAAGTTGACTTTCTCTTTCCAACACCCAGAGATGCCCCCAGAATCCTAGCATCAAACAACAGTAACCCATCATTGTCATTTTGTGATTCTGTTAACTTTAGTCATCTTTTCCTTAGTTCTTACCTTTCCAGACTGAAGAATGTTCAGTAAAACCCTAAGGAGGCACCATTACATCCCATTATATATTTTTCTAGACATTCTCTTAGCATTAATGTATTTTTTATAAGTGCAAATGTTCACACATTCACTTCTAGTATAAGATGTAGACAGTGTGTGATTCTATATAAAGGTTAAGATTTTTCTGTTTCTAATGCCCTCTTTAAAGAGGTTAAACATCTTGCTAGCCACTTTGGATACAGAAAACATATTTTTTAGCAGTCTATGATGACTCTAGGTTTTATTCTTAACCATTACTGATAGCCAGAAAGGAATATAATATCCTAGTTTGATTTACTTTTCTCCAACTGATTCATTACTCATTTGCATTCTCATGTAAAAGATTCCTACTGTCATCATCCGCTTGGCATTTTCCACTCAGAAAATATGTTTTTTAGCAAATCTAGAAATTAGGTATCTCATTACCCTCTTCCAGGATCTTAGGAAAATACTCCAGTAGTGAGCAAGCTCAACTGAGAGGTAACTTCTCCCAATCCAACTTGTGTTAAGCTAGTTCTCTATTTACAACTCTTTCTTACACATAAACATAGTAGCTCGATTGTGTTTTGGTTTTTCTTAAAGGTCCACAATGTGGAATTTAGTCAAAAGAAATACACAAGTAATTCAATATATATCTAATGGATTCATACATAAAGTAGTCAAAGTACTGAAACACACACAGGAATATCATTGCTGATATGCACCAACTTCAGGCTCGTAGGTAGGAGGGAGACATCTACAAAGGGCAGAGGGAATGCATGCAAGTATGGAGCTTTGGTTGAAATGTAAAACAGACAAAAGAGCCAGTTCTGTAAAGTATCTTGACCAAGTTTCCTTCCCAAAACACTTCCTCAAAGTTTAAACTATGCCCACTAGTTCCCTAGTTCCCTCCCGTCCTTGTTATCTTCCTTTCTCTGCTTAATCACTGTTACTCTTTACTGAATGCAGAGATGAGAAACTTCAATAAACAAGCACTGATGACCCGAGGATGCAAAGACACAGGGGCCCAGACGCTGGGTCGTTTAACTCCTTAAAGTGGGGTCTGCGGAAATACTACTTACTAGGGAGTTTGGAAGCAGTAAATGCACACTATTTCTATTTTCCTTTGTTTAAAGATGAATTTAGTTCCATTCTCACTTAACCTTCGAAAAATCGTTTCCTTAAAGGAGCCTCAGGAGATTTTCTGGTATGAACTCAGAGGCTGACGTTCAGAGGTAAAGTCCCAAAGTCTGTGTCAGAGTGAACCAGGTTGAAAACTGGCCCTGGAATACAGATCAACTGAATTATTCTTAGCACAGTCAGGAATGCTTCCAGGATTGACAGTTTATGAGCCAGACAGGTCAAGACATTTAGGTCTTGACATTATTGCGGTTCACATCAGACCTCAAACAGCTTCTGCAAGTGAAAGTCTATACTTTCGACAACAGTCATTAACCTCAAGACCATTAAAGCATGTCAAAATGGGTGTCTAGGAACCTGTAGACACCGTTTTGGTAAGCAGCATTCCAGGAGATAGTCAACCTTAATGAAATGAAAAACCCAAGTCATAATACATGGGGTGTAGGTTGTAAATTAGAAATTTCTCTTCCACTTTTTTTTTTTTAAAAAAGATGTCAGGTAAAAGGCTGTGGTAAATTGACTTTCACGGTGCATCTGAATACATAACCTTTTCTATGCAGGTATTTATGCCTCAAACCTGACAAGTGAAAAACTTACAGCAGGTGCAGTCATTCTAATCTCCCTTGACAGAGTCTGGAGATCTTTGGACTTTAAGGGCAACCGAAGTAATTCAGCTGGGAGTTACAGGTGCTCAAAATGGAGATAACCAGAATGCAGTTATTGTGAAGAAACGTCCAATGGAGATCATTTCTAGACAGGCAGCAAGCTAGTCAACTAGGAAGTCAACGAATATTTACTGAACATCTACTCTGCGCCAGGTCCTATGCTGGGTACTGGGGACATACTAGTAAACAAAACAGGCAGGTCACTGTCCTCAGGGGACTTATAGCCTAGAGGCCTGGAAGGTAGGCAGCACCCAATCCAGAAGCTCTCAGCAGTGCAAGTTGCCCACCTGAGGTAAGGGGGTACCAAGCAGTGTCTACCTTGATGACTATTTAAGTTCAGAAGACAGGCCACTTCACTGGGACAGGGAGCAGATAAAAAACTTTAAAATTCCTCAGGTTTCTAGTGCCTCTTGGTTCCTGGAGTGTGGACTTTAGAGAGGGCAGACAAACAAGAAAGCATTTGCACTGGGATCATGAATCAGCCCCTTCATAATGGGGTGGGCTGGAGCAAGAGAGGAGGCACCCTTCTGCAGGTGCCTGCTGACAGGCCTGGGGATTCCGAGAATGGCCCCATCTAGGGGTAGCTTAAGTCTCTGTGTAATAGTTTTCCTACTAAATGTCCAACACTGTATACCTCACTGAAAATCAATCAACTCTTCTAAAAAGTAGCAGCCTAAACTCTGTCATTTTAGGAAATGAAGTGAAGGGTCTGGGCCCACGTTTGGGAGAAACGAGGTCCAGAGAGAGCCACAGCCTGAGGGAAGAAAGAATTGACCTGCAGCCAAAAGAACAGCAGCCTAGAGTAAGAGAGAAGCGGTGATGTACAACTAGAGCTGGCTGGGGGCCAGCAACAACCAGATCAGATCCATTCACTTTATCTTAGCCTCAGTTTCCTCATCTGAAAAATGGGCATAATACCAGTCACTATTTCACAGAGTTGTTGTGAAATTAAATATATTAATGGAGGTAAACCTTTAACAGAATTTGGCATATAGTTAAGTGCTCAATAAATGTTCATTACTACTAACATTAAAGCAACAGGATCCGTGTGCTTATCTTCAGGGACAGCATTTGGGAGGGGGCGTGAGGAGCTGTGGAGACATATCCTGCTCTATAGGTGGAATCAGGCTCCAGGAAAGAGACCTAGCAAAGGTCACAGTGGGAGAAGCTGAAGATAGAAAAAGAGAGCAAACTGAGTCACAGTTACAAGAAAGAAAACCAAAGTGCCGGGAGTCCATGCACTCCTAAAAGGTCCTGGGTCTGAGCGGTAGGAAAGTCCATATGGCATTCTAAGGCAGTTACAAAAAGAAGAGAATTCAACTAAAAGGAGGGGTTTTTTTCTGTTGATTTGTTTGGTTGCTTTTTGGACTGGGTTTTGTAAGCAGCAAAATAAATTATCTTAGAAGGAAGCTAAGAAAATTACATATTATTTTTTTTATTTCTATAAATTATTTTATAAAGAGGGGGTAGAGGCTGGATCAAGGCAGGCCTAAACTCATGAGGGAGTCGAGAAGACAAAGGGAACCCAGTCTGTGTTCTCTTTAAAGTTGGATCTAGTCAGATGCTCTAGTCCATCTACACGGAGGCTTGTATCTATTTTCTTATTGCTTCTGTGAAGCCCTCATCCATCCACTCAGGCACAGTGGTCTGAACGTGTAAGTGCAGGGGTCACAGTAACTCACTGTGAGGAGACGCCTCGGAGGTACAAGAAAGCCTATGTTCCGGAGGCCTTTGCAGTCAGTTCCAGTTTCCATGGTAATTATAAAGGAAGGGAGCTATTTACCAACGAAGGTTCATAAAACACAAAGCATGAGTTCTAGTTTAAATCAGAGGAGTCAGGTGGTTGGCCAAGTCTAAGAAAGTAAATGACGATCCACAGAAAAAAGAACCAAAATTATTACTTACCAAATATCCTCAGGCCAGCCATACTTTATTAGATCTTCATCTACAGTGAGATACAAAAGAACAAAGAAAAGGTGAAAAACCTGTCAAATGAAGACGGGCCAGAGTTTATAGTAAATTGGTAAGGGGAGAAATACCAATCCTTTCCACAACTTGCTTTCTCCCTCAAAGGAGAAAACAGTAATTCAGAGGCTTTGATGCTTGAAAATACAGAAAAAAAAATTGTAAGAATAGCTTTTACAACTGGACAATTATAATTGTTACAATTTTTATAATACTTATAATTTAAAGTTCAAAGATATTTCTATTTGAAGATAATAAAACACTGACAAATCAGAGCAGCTAAGAAGTTAGATGATGTCTTAGAAAATTGATTTCACTGTAATAATACTTACAGGTTAAAATGGTTTTGCTAAAACTTTAAAACCAATGGATTGCATTTTACTTAAAAAAAAAAAACTCTCAATTATAAAATTGTAGAAAAACAGGGAAAACAATACCAGAAGTATAATAAAGAAAATAAAAATCACCTAACATTCTGTTGTATATGAAAATAAAAATAAAATAGAACGAACAGCTAAAAGTTAAAAGTAACACTCTGGGAGGTGGAAGAAGGGTATTGGAAAGGATAGGGTGGGGAACTGATGTTTTTTATTATAAGAATTGTCACTATTTGAATTTTTAAACTATGAATTTGTTAGATAAAAAAATAAAATTTTTTAAAGTTCTTTGGAAACAATGACTACTTAATTTTATCATATGAATAAACTTTTCTATTGTTGACATTTGGGTTGCTTCTAATTATAAATGCTTCAATAAACACCTTTTAAGTAAATATGTCCATATTCTTGACTATTTCCTCCAGGTGTGTATCTAAGAGGTGGAGTATTAGTTAAAATGTATGCACATTTTTAAGGCTAAGAATATATATCACTATAGAAAGGTTCTATCAATATATACTTCTAATAGCCATATTAATAATTAGTAACTAATTGTGTTTAATACAGAAGCATTACTTAAAGTATTAGACACCAAGTTAAAAACTTTAAGGTAAACAAAATGAGGCTACATGTAATTTAAAATGTACTCAGGAAAGTATAATCTATCTAACTTGAATGGGGCATTTATTTTTCAGAAAAGCAAAGGGATGATAAACTTGGATGAGGCTACTCTTAGAAACTGCAGAACCATGAGTTTTCTTAAGGGCTTTCTACTAGCTTAAGAGGGAAGCTGAGCAAATAGCCAAAAGGTAATAAGAAAAAGTAAAGGGAAATATAAAAACCTCTTTTCCTCAGTCAGGCAATGTTTGGCTCCCTGGTGACACCTGCTGGCTAATAAAAAGAACATACCTGAAACCTTTTTGGTGAAAGCAAATCATTCATTTTAAAAATCATTTACGTCCCATCCAGTCCTTAGTCCGAAGTCATCAAGGCTATCAGAAATAAGTGTGATGTGCTAGGCGCACTACAGAACAGGATGCTTTAAAAATGCAACACTTTTCTTACAAAGCAGACTAAGAAAATTGATGCCTCCAATGAGTCCAAGAGCTCCTGGGGAACAAATGTTTCACACATATTTTCTACGTACATTTTAATGACAGCAAAACACCTCTCCATCAGGCTCCAGATAGAATCTAAGTTTACATCTGTAGATATAATTTCTACATCTAGATTTAGATCTGCAGATATAAATTCCTACAATGGACATTTAAAGGATTCCTCAATTTAGCCCATCCTAACCTACTTCTCCACAAAGCCTTCTCAGCTCTCCCTTATTACATTTACTCTCTCTGCCCCCTCTACTTCTACAGCATTTGCTATTAATTCATTTCACCCATACTTTTTTTACAGACTTTATTTTTTAGAGCAGTTGTAGGTTCACAGCAAAATTGACCCATACTTGTTTTTGTGTGTGTGTCCTCCTGAATACTGTGAAAGCACAGACTAAATCTTTCTCTTTGGACACTCACAGAGGCTGGCATGTGGCCCCAGACAGATAAGCCCCAGCAAATAGTAAACTAAAATAGAAGGAAAAAAAAAAGACACGTGGGAATGTCACTGGCACAGCTGCCTGTCAGCACCACTGCTAATCCATCAGTGTGAACCAGAATCAAGGCAGCCCCTTCATTGTAAGAAACAGACAAAGCCCCCTCCCAGAGTTGCACAGCGCAAAACCCACACAACCATATGTAGCAGCTCTGCTTTAGGTGCTTCTCAGTAACCTAAGCCTTGGGTTTGCACCTTTGATGTGGTAGGGAAAAAAAGCAGTTTTGGTCAGGTTTGGATCCACATCCACATAACCATGACTCTTGTAACTGTGCCTTATTGTTTAACGTAATATAGGGAGATAGCACCCTCTCTCAGCTACATTCATCAGGAGGATGCTATGAGAAAAAAACAATTTACCTATGACAATTTATGGGTTACTAGAAGAAATATAAAACTCAAGTATTAACATACTGCAGACTGCTTCTCCATTACGTCACACCCAGAGTCAATGTCATAAATTCATTATAAGAAAAAACTGTTTAAAAATGAGAGTTATTTTATTCTGTTATTTTTGTTTTTCTCTCTTGGCTAGGATGTGATAGTCTCACTTGTACTGATTCTGCTTTACGGCAACTCGTGTTACAGCACAGTTCTAAACTATTTATACAGATCTGATTTATAACTATACACATTTATATAACTATTATATATTACATTATATAACTGTATGTATAGTTATACACAATTTAACACTACTCTTTGACATCTTTTAACTTTGGGCCTTATTTATTTCATTAATGTCAAATGTCTCATACTGAAGAATGTTACACTTGCCTCTTTTAAAGGCATATAAAGGATCAAGTTTAAACTGTCATCAATTTCAAACTGCAAGTAGAATAGACACTCATGGTTTTAGAAAAGAAAAAAAAGAAAAGCAATAGCTGGGGGTTAAAGAAAGATAACTGCTGTGAATTGCCAATTCTCAGACTAGGACAGGCAGTCATCCAGCCTGGAAGGTTCCCGGGGAGGGAGGCAGTGGCTCTGGAGAGCTGAAGAGGCTCCAGTGATGGTGACCACTATTTACTGAGAGCCCACTATGGGCCAGGTCCTTCACAACACTGCAATGTAGATACCGTCCACGATCCTCTTCTTACATCTAAGAAATCTAAGATTCAAAGCGGTTAAGTAACTATAGCTAGTTCGCTAAAGAGCTGGGATTTTAATCCAGATTGGCCTGACTTCACAGCTGTCTTTTATAAAACATTACACTCCCTCCATGAGAAGAACAGCTGTGTCTTCCAAGCTTGAAGAAGAGTAATTGCCATTTTCTCTGAGCTTCATTGTAGTTCTTTCCTCCCTACCTCAGGGTTCCACACCCTGAGGGCCAGTGCTGTCAACTCACTACTCTCCTGATCAAGAAAGCTAAACTTTCCTCTCCCTCCTCACTTGTGCAGTTAAAAAAGCTATCCCCTAAAGCAGTGTTTTTCTTTTAAACTTTAGTTCAAACTCATTAGTGGGTCAAAAAATTTCTTTAGCAGTTTGAGACTAACTTTTTGAAAATGAAATAAAACAGAAAAGAAAATCGAGGGCATAGCAAATAGTATGGGTATTTTTTTGTAAATTTTTGTTTTAGTCATGTGAATGTGCACATCATTTAGTTATATGACCATGTACAGTATGAAACGTATTTCATTCTGTGGAGAGTGGTCAACATTTGAGAAAACTGTTAACATTTCATGACTCAAAAATAGCCATCTTCAGCCTCAAAATAGCCAATAGATATGTTTCTGCTAATCTTAAATACAGTAAAAATGTACAGAAAATGATCTTTTCAAAGTCCAAGGCATAGATTATCTTTATTTGATCTAAACTAGCACAGGTTAACCTCTGATTCATATCACCCTAGATCGAATGATACCACAAAACTCATTGTAAAGTAAGTTTCTGATCAGCAACAGGTGGTCCAATTAGCTCAAATTATTTGGTATAACTAAATTCTAGGAAAAGTTAATCCTTTGGAGTTACTTATAATGGATTAGTTAGTAATAGTTGAAAATTCATATCCAACAAACCATGGGGGTAAAAGTCAATCAACACTTACCTGCTGGAAATTTCAAAATCAAATGCTTTTGAAAACTTACTTTCATATTTATCCTTGCCCATGTAAATAGTGTAAGCAGATGAGTTAACTAAGACAAAACAAAAATAAAAGACAGTTAGATAAGCTCATCACCAACACAAGTGTTTAATGGGAAAAATAAGTGATAGATGTTTGGGATGAAGGGTTGGCAAAACATGGCCTGGAGGCCAAATCCCCCCTCACCTGTTTTTGGACAGCCCTGGAGCTAAGAACGATTTTTAAAGGATTGGAAAAAAGCCAAACAAAGAAGAATAAGCTATAGAGACTGTATGTGGCTCACAAAGTGTAAAATATTTACCATCTGGCCCAAACAGAAAAAGTTTACTGACACTTATAAATGACTACTTTCCTACTTTCTCACTGATATAGTTCAATGCAGTGATATACTTCTGCCTCCTTCTAACAAGTTAAACAAACAACCTCCATCTCAACCATTTAAACATAGGTTCCTATACTTAGCCAAGCTGTTTTTCACATTTTATTTAGCCAATACTAGTTATATTCTGGGTGTGCTGCAAATTATAATGGGATCTCTTTCCCAGTCAGGGGAAACATGGCTCTGAAACGTCTTCTAAACCAGTGACTCTGAACCTGATTACACACTAGAATCACTTATGCGCCAGCTCTACCTCAGACTAACCAAGTTCAAATCTCAAGTGGGGGGTTAGGCATTTGTGTTTTTTAAAACCTCTCCAAGTGATTCTAATGTGAAGTCAGCGTTAGGAACTACTATCCTAAAACAAAAGGAATATTCTGGTTACGGCTTACCTTAGGAATAACATTTGCTTTACTGAGGTAGTGTGTTTTAATGTGGGCATCCTCCATCTGGACTCAAACAAAAAGTTAGGTTTCTTACTGAAATTATAACTGCGTACTGGGTTTCCAAGCCAGTCTACGAAAACTTGCTTGACCCCATTTGGATCTAAACTCCTGAATTAACAATCTACAAACCCGAAAGATAGGTGCAAGGTTGGGCTGGGCAGTCTGTAGGCTGTCACTCCAGATCACAGAACTACCACATGTGAGTAGAGCTCTGAAGGCCAGTGAACAGCATTCTTTCATGTATAAATTCTTAAAATCAGGATTGCCTATTCTTTCAGTAATGAGGACCTCCTTAAATTATCAGTCGTAGCTGCCTCTCTTGGGGAGGGAAAACTTCCAATTCCTTCAGTTAGCAGTTACAATGACTACAGTCCATAATTACCTGGAAGTGGTTGACAGAAATAACTTGAAAGGACAGAATGTATTGACTAGTTGACAGAAATACCTGTCTATAATTGAGTATTATATTAGCTTGATGAGGCCTTAGCATAGCATGTAACAAATTCCAGAAGTGCAGAAATTAAATAAAAAGTGTTTCAGATTCTCTCTGCACAACCTGGCAATATTATATGCATATACTTTTTTGATCCTATAATATCACCACTAGGAGTATATCCTACTAATTTAATACTCCATCAATGTGTTCTTTCTACAACCTGAACACTCATTAAGACTGGTTAAATACATTACAGAACATCCAAAACAAAATGCCATGTACCCATTAAAAAGGGTGGGTGAAGAAATTAAATAGCAGAAGAGTTTTTCATACTGTATATTATACACAGTAAGATTCAATCTGTAAAAAATAAATGAATTATAATTGTGTATATACACAAATGTTTACATATATATTTTTAATATACACACCCATTTTCTTTATAGGTATGGAAGGATATACATCTAACTGATAACAGTAGTTACTTTGGGTAGCTAGCTTACAAAATATACAGATGGCTTTTGTAATCAGAACAAGAGTAATCTGAAAAATGATTAAAATAAAGTTGTCTCTGTGCAGGCCAAACTATCTAAGTTACAGCCAGGAGGACAGAGAAGTGTTTGGATTGTTTTCCTATAAATGAGGTGGTTAAGAACATAACTGCTAGAAACAAACTGAGGGGCATTCTACAAAATAATTCTTTAACTAACTGTCATGGAAGACAAATACTGATCAACTGTTCCAGATTAGAGGCTAAGGAGTAAAGACAACTGAATGCAACACTAATTTGCATTTTCCTTTGTTATCAATATATTTTGAGGGCACTGATGAAAACAATAAAACCTGCTGATTAGATAACAGTATTGTTGCAATGTTAATTTCCTAATTTTGATAATGAAGAACATCTTTTGATAAGAGAATATCCTTGAATTTAGGAAAAAAATACTTAAGTATTTAGGGGTAAATTGTAACTTACTGAAATATGGTTCAGGAAAAAAATCCCTGTGTGGGTGTGGAGAGAGAAAGAGGAAAAAAAAAGGGGAAAGCGATAAGGCAAATGTGGCAAAATGTTAGAATTTCGGGAATCTGAGAGAAGGATATAAAGGAAATCTTTTACTATTTTTGCACCTTTTCTGAAAGACTGAAACTGCTAAAATAAAAAATTAAAAATAAAAAGGAGCATGATTGCTGAGGAAGAAGTCTGAATTAAGCTCCTGTCCACGTTAAAGAAAAAGGAAAAGAAAACTGAATTATTCTAGTACTTTTGTTTTTCTCACCCAAATAATATGGTATATTAGTATGGGAAGTAGTCATCTTGAAGACAGCTTGATTCGGGTGTAGCAACCAACCCAATTTTAGAGGTGCTGTGATGATTTCATAATTTACAGAACAATCTATCTTGAGATAGATGCTACTAAAAGGTACTAAAAGTACAAGTGGACTTTCTGAGCCAAGTGTAGGTATTCTGTGAGTCCATAAATCAGATGGTTTTAAATTTGACACTGGAAATATAGTAAGGCTAACGTTTCATTATTCCATTATGAGACAGCAGGGAAAAAAGAAAACTGAACAGATTTTAGTCAGAGATAGTAACCTTAAAACAAAAGGAAAGACAAACTTTCTATAGGGATTTTCTTCCCATTTTTTAAAAAAAGTTTTTATGTAGTAAATCATCAGTTGGTTGAAAACCTTGGCTATCCATATGAAGTCATTTCCTGAAGACTCTATGTTTAAAGTGTTAAAAAAGTTTTACTACTATTTCACTGGAAAAGTTATAATTTTTCCACTAACTTTGCAATTTTAAAAGATTTGCTGCAAAAGTGTAGTTTTACTAGACTTAGAGACCAAATATTTTTCCAACAGGAAGCAGTTCTGATGTTATAATGGAAGCCAACGAGAAAAATAGGATCCACAAATCTGCTGAAGCCTTCTGTTCTGTTAAGGGTACCTGTGTATGCATGACTAGCATTCAAAGAATTTAGAATAGCTTTAAGGAAAATGAAGCAGCTAGCATAAAATACATTTAGTACCTTTATACTCTGCCCGTATTTTTTATTTTATTGTTGGGCTTGTATGGATATCTATGTTGTTGGAGACTCTCAAGAGTGGAGAAGTTACAAAGAGATGCTCAAGTTATGACAAAGGGAGCAGAACAATGGTGAAAATTCTATTACGAGCCTATAACAATTTTTCAGGCTACTCTGAATTTTGTTTCCAGTAATTTCAATATGGATAAAACAAACCAAATCTACAGAAGCAGAGAATTGGCTTATGGCACACTGTGGAAGTCTAAACTACTGAGAAAAATAATGAGATGTGACAGTGTGGTGGAGTAGGAAGAGCGGGGCCTGTGAGTTACAACTTTCCTGGGCCTCAATTTTCTCATCTCTCAAGAGAAAGTACCACCCTATTCAAACCCACACAAACATGTAGCTAGTTTCACTTAAAGTTCACCTTTAACAAGCAAGCAGAGAGAGCAGCAAGAGAACAGACTATGCCACGAGTAAGTAAAAAAATATCATTCATTTATTCAACAAACATTTACTGAGTAACTATCATGAGCCAGGCACTAAGCTAGGGAAATAAGATGGAGGTCCTGTTCCTGCCTTCAAAGGGCTTACACTCTAACTCAAGCAGACAGGATTTAGCACCATATAAGTGCAATGCCAAAGGTAAAGAGGGGATGTTAAGGGGGTCTCCAAGAGGTATTTCTAAGCAATCTGTGGGTGGGAGATGGGTCGGGAAAGGTATTTGGAAAAGAGAAGCCAGAGCTGTCTTACTAGAGTAGGAGTTAACTGGGGGTTGATTCTAAGCAAAGGGAACCACATAAGCACAGAAACGAAGTTGAAACATAGCATTACCTGGGAACTAAAAGCCCCCTTTCCTTGTCCGCCAAAGACAAATCAGAAACTTTATCAAATGTCACTTTTCAAGATCTGGACATCAACTCTGCTCAGTGAGTGGCTGGATCGCCATTTCAGGGTCTTTTTATTGCTTTCTGTTGCATCCCTGGCCCTAGAGCCCTTTCCTAAAAGGGTAAGGGGCACTTCCTGTGAGGCAGAGTAGCTGGCAGGTGTCTCCTATCTTTCTCAAAGTGAATAATTACCAGAGCGCAGCCAGAGTAAAGCCCACAGAAGAGCGCGGGGGCGGGGGGGGGGGGCGTGGACAGACGGGACGGAGCTGCGAGGAAGCCCACAATTCCAGGTAGCGACGGGAGGTCTTTCCGACTGAAGGAAGAGAACAACTCCCGGATGCAAAGACCGCAGGGGAGAATGGTCCCTATACGCCCCCCAGGCCCTAATGAGGCCTCCCTCGGTGAGGCAAAGGGGGACCGAGAGGGTGCGGGAAGAGGCACCCACTGCCGACTGGGCGCTTTAGGACGAGGTCCAGGCTCAGCGGCGGCCTGGAGGTCCCAGCTTCGGAGCCCCGCTATTGAGCCGCGACCCAGGAGGTCGGAGCGCCCACTCACCGCTGCTGCTGGTGAAGTAGAACACCATGATCCCGGCGGCGGCGCAAAGACTCCAGCGCGCAGCAACGGCACTCAACTCACGAAATCCAGGATACCATGAGCGCAGGGACCATCGGTTCCCCGGAACTTCTCGCGCACTTCCGGCGGACGTCGGGTCACGTCACAACGCCCGCCCGTCGGCGCCGTCTTTAATCCTGGCGAGGAGGAGGGTGTTGGCGGGGTAGGAAGCTTCCATGAGTTGGGGGTTGACCGAAAGAGGTTGGAGCCATGACAATTGGTGTTTGGAAAACCTAGCGGGGAAACTCCATCATCTTAAAAGAAAAATGCCATTGGCCAACTTTATTTTCAGAACCTCCACCCAGTGGGCGGTCATGTCTTGAGGCTTATCTATTGGTTTATCTGCCTCCCCTCACCCCTATATAGACTCCCTGAGAGCAGAAACCGTGCGCCTTCTTCACAGCTAGGCGTTCACTGCGCCAATCACAGTACTTGACACTTCGTAGGAGCTCATTCAATTTTGAATGAACCTAAATTCCTCCACTATTCTCATTCTCTATTCTCTCTCCACCACTTGTAAGGTGCATGTCGGACACGTTGTGTGCTTCACTTACCTCATCTGCAAAATAAAGATGAATAGAGCAGTTAATTCTTAGGTTATTTTGCCAGGGTTAAATAAGTTGATAGGCGTAAAGGGTTTAGAACGCAACGCTCAACTAAAGTGAGTTGTTAGTGATATTCCACAGAGGCAATATGCTTCTTCCGGTTTGGACTCGGACTGCTGTCTTTAAATCTAAGATCTGCCATCTATTAACTATGAAATTGGGCAAATCCCAAACCTGTGAACCTCAGAGACCTTCCTGCTGTAAAATGGGATAATCTTACCCGTGTAAAGCTCCCACAGCACCGAGCTTTGACCTGTTCTGGCCGACTTCGTTCCATGAAGTGCATCACTTAACTAAATTTATTTAGAACTAAAAATGTGCCAGAGACTGTACCAGAAGCCGGTGACACAGATGATAACAATCGCTGACAACCATGAATGCTTCCCAAAGCAAGAACATAGCCATGTCCCGTAAATAGTCATTGTTTTCTGGCCCCTAGTTTTATTATCTGTAAAATGAGAGTGATAATACATATCTCATAGATTGTGGTGAGGAGTAAATGAAATAAACCACGTAAAGCGTGTAAGAATGCCTGGCACATAGCAGATGTTAGTGCCATCATTTAACTTTTAAATTTTAACTTGAAAAAAAATGAACTAGAAACCTAAAGTACTACTAATAAAAAAATTTAACTATAAAGCTTCCAAGTGAAAAATAATTGCCTCGAGAATCTTGTAGAGGCTACTTTACAAAAACTTGTAGACCCCAGAATACCTCGCGTTCAAGAGGACGCCTTTATTGGGCCGAAAACTACAATTCCCAGAATGCACCTAAACAAGGCCTCGGGAAAGGAGGCCGGCGCTGCCACAGGGGCTTGTGGAAGGCGTGGTTTCCCTGAGAGGAGGGCGTTTCACCTCCCAAGGGCGGGAGAATCTTGGAGACCGCCTCCCGGATGGGCGGGATAAGGACTAGGGCACGGCCAATCAGCGAGCCAGTCCCTGGAAGCGCCGAGAAGTAGCCAATCAGGACGCAGCGGCTTCAGCCTTGACTGGCGCGCAATAATTTGAATACAGTGGAGGAACAAGTGGCTCGGCTGAGGAGAGGTCGTGGGTTCTGAAGTGCAGGTAACGCTGCTGGGGGCGAGGAGGGGGGCGGAAGACGGAGGAGAACGGGGAGTTCCGTGGAACGTAGGACTGAATGTCAAGGAAACGGAGCGTTTCCTCTGGCCTTGGCGCGCTGGCGGATCGAGACCGAAGCCACTGGCCGGTTCTCGGCACTTTCAGGTCGCCGGGTTTCCCTCCTTCTGACCCCGGAGTTTTCTTGAATTTTTGCCCTGACAGGGTTCGGGGCCAGGGGCGCTTTTCTCTTCTACCTTTCCTCATTCCGCCCCAGAAGGGGCTTCCCTGAAGCCGCAGCTCGACGTTAATTCCCAGAAACCCGGCTCTTTCTAACTTCGAAATCACGCTTATGTAATTTTTTTTTAATATACCTGATCCGAAGAAAGGGGAAGGGAATACTTTTGTTGAGCAACTTGCCATCTGCTCGAGAGCTGCCGCGCATGATCGTGTCTATTTGCAGCAGCCTTAGAAGGTCAGAGTGTTTTACACGTCAGGAACCAAGCGGCTTGCAGAGTTCCTCAACTAGTAAAATGGGCGAGGATGGTGCTTCACCCGTTTCCTTTTGCACTCTGAAGAAAAAATCAGAAACGCTCTCTGCCTTCACTCAACATACAGGCTGTTGAGGAAGACAGTTAAGCCAACAACAAGAAAGTGTGTTAAATGGAATATTAAGGAAGCGGGGGGTGGATTGGAAGCGTAGGGCAAGAGCATCTAACAGTGGGAGGGGTAGGGTGAGGGCCATGGCAAGGAAGGCTTCCCAGAAGATAGAATGTTTTAACTTGGTGTGAATTAATCAGGCTAATTAAAGGGAGAAGTGTACCCTGAAATGGGTAAAAAATATTTCCTCGTTGGTAGAATTATCTTCCAGCTTGAAACATATGTACTATTCCTGCTTTTATTTCCTGTTCTTAATTGCCACTGTGATGTAGTGTTTTTCTTTTTTTCACCTTCATGGTTTAAGTCTTTGTGATTCACTTTTTAAACTCTTTTCTTGGATCTTTATGGACCATTACCCATCTAAAAACTTTTTCAGGCTTTTAAAGTATAATTTTGATATGGTGATGTTTATACACGTTGGATGAATTTGGATATTATAATTGTCCTGTTGCTTTTAGGAGTTCAGGAAAGAAGATGTCAGCTTTTACTCCAAGGAAGAGGAAGCAGCATTCTTTGAACTGTGACAAGTGAGTCTCATCCTATTGGTAAACTGTTGAAAAAGAAAAATCCACCTTCTTGTCTTTCTTATCTTCACTCTTCTCTCTCTTAAAATTTCCATTCTTTCCCCTGCCTATTACAGCAATATTTTGTATTCTAATTGTGGTCTGGAAATAGTGTAAGCTTTCATAATTAATTATTTAGGAGGGAATCAGAGAAAGACCTATTTTCTATGACTTGGAAATGTATGTATAAAATCTTTTATTACCTTGCTCCTTTCCACTCTCTTATGTAATATTTAACATAGTGTTTTGGATACAGTAGATGTTCATCTGTAAGCAATCCTAGAAAGTCTGTGTACTTACTACATGTCATACCAGAGATATAAATTACTCCCTACATAACAGGCCCTAAGGGGTCAGAATTAAATCATTTTAGGGGACTTGTAGTCAATGGAGCAAAGTATAGGGGCTATAATTTGTATATGGCCAAGACGTAGAAATAAGTTTAAAGCACACACATATACATATACATGTATATCAAAGCTTCTTTGTATACAGTGTTTGTTTTCACAAACATTGGGATCTTAACTTTTGAAAAATATTTGAATGCTTCTTTTGGTAAAGACAGAATTTGAGAATCCTACTGTTAAACTAATAGATGATGTGTTTGGATGGATGTTTGGTGGAAAGTATGTATTGTTTTTAATATGACCTACAGGTAGAGTTGTTTATTACTCAGCAGTAGACTGACATAAAACTTGAAGCAAAATAATGATACTTATCAGTGGACTTTGTTTCTTTTCATAGCCTATTATCAGATATTCCATCAAAGAAATTAATTTTGGACTTTACTGAAAATATATTTCCATCACCTAATAAAAAGCACATTTGCCAAAGCAGTGATAAAAACAAAGAAAAGATGCATTGCTCTCTACAAGGCCATTTCATTTCAAGTCCACTTAAAACAACTGAAAACAATAGATTGCCACCTGCAAATCAAGGTTCACCGTTTAAATCTGCTGTGTCTACTGTATCTTTTTATAACAAAGATAAGTGGTACCTCAATCCTTTGGAGAGAAAGCTGATAAAAGAGAGTAGACCCATTACTAAAAATGAAAATAAGTCTTTTCCCAGTGTGACAGAAAAAATGCAGGGAAAACCAGCCTGCTCCAAGAAGATGAACAAAAAACCACAGAAGAGTTTAACTGCTAAGTATCAACCAAGTTATAGGTGCATCAAGCCTGTATCAAAGAATTCTAAAAATTCCAAGCAAAATCGAGTGGCCTATAAGCCAATTGTGGAGAAAGAGAATAATGGTTATTCAGCTGAAAATAATCTGAATGCTCCTCGTGTTCTAAGCCAAAAAGTCAAACCACAAGTTACACTCCAGGGTGGAGCCGCATTTTTTGTTAGAAAAAAATCCTCTCTTAGAAAATTGTCTCTAGAAAATAAGCCATTACTGGGAGTCACCCAAAAGAATAAATCAGAAGTGATTGAAGATTCTGATGAAGAGGCTGTCAGTGAAAGAAAAAGTTTTGAGACGAGGCAAGTGCCAAACTACTTGTTACTAGAAAAGGAACTGAACATTGAACTGCTGGGTGTAAGAAGTAAAAATGAAGAGAAATTAATAAAGGTAAAGAAAACTAAATATATCGCTTTAAACACTAAGTGGGCTATATAACAATACCTCACTATATATTATATATATATATATATATATATAGAGTTGAACAAAATTTTATTTCCTTTACAGTCTGGAGGACTGCTTTTATGAAGTCAAATAGTATAGTTTTAATTACTATAAAGAATTTAGAGACAGGGTGGAAAGATGAGACTTTTCTCCCTTTTTTGGCTTAAAGAAGCCAAAAACATTTTCTTGGCATTAAAGTATACATTTCATTAAATTCCCTCATGACAAAACTAAAGTCCAGAGAAGCTGAACAACTTTTATTTTGTAGTCAGTGTTTTTAAAAAGGAGAAATAACAAAATTCAGGTAGTAGATATCCAGAGTATGAGCATATTGTTTTTTGTTTGTTTCAGCTCATTATTTAAGTACTAGATTATTCTTGGAAATTAAGAGAATACAGAAAGTATAATAAAATATATCTTCCGTAATCCCACTACTTGGAGATGATCACTGTTAACGTATAGTTGGGTTTTTATTTTATATAGTATGTTTTCATAGTTGCATTCTATGCTCTTGCTCATATTTAACACAGCTAGCCTAGACTAGTATTGTCTGATAGAAATAGAACACCAACCACATGTAATTCAAAATTTTCCAATGACCACATTAAAAAAAGTAAGGGGAAAAAAAGGTAAAAAAAAAGTTTAACCCAATATATTTTAAATGTTACCATTTCAATGTAATCAATATAAAACGTTATTAATGAGATATTTTACTCTTTTTTTCTGTACTAAGTCCTTGAAGTCCATGCTTATTTTCACTTGCAGCATATCTCAATTGGGACTAGCCACATTGCAAATTCTCTTTAGCTACTTGTGGCTACCGTAATAGACATTGCAGGTCTATACCTTGTATTATTGGCTTCCTGTCAGTAATCTCATCAGAGAAAGGTTGTTTTTATCAGGTAGCTAGGGGCAGAAAGCAATTGAGGCAACAGGCCTTAAGAAACGCTGTCTCCCAGTTTGGGGCTTCCATGTCCATGGTGACTTATTCTCATCACAACCCTTGCAGCTAGAGAAATGGTAGACTTACCCAGAGTGTCCAGTACACTCTGAGGCTTATATATTGAGCAATTCAAACTCTCTATAGTCATTTCTCTCCTCACCTACCTTCTCTCATTATTGTTTTCCTCATTGCTCCTCTCAAATTCAACCCTAGTTCATATCTTTTGTAGTCACCTAAATTTCAGACCCCCATGGCAAAGATTATTAAATTGGTGGCCAGTGGACCACATCCAGCCCATGGATGTTTTGCTTGCCCTACATAATGTTTAAAAAATTTTGAGCTAGCATTTTTTAAAAATATAAGGTAACAGATTTCTGGTGTTTCATGGAAAATTGAGATCTGGCAAATCTAAGCCCTCATTCCTGCATGGCATTAATCTCTCAGAACAGAGTATCATCAGGCTACCATTTGACAGGTATGGGCTCCTCATTTCCCTCCACTAAATCAGTGTTATGTATACGTATTTAGATCAGTTTTGCTATTAATTTTACTTACTTGATGCTCTTGTAGTCATTTAAGTTTGCAGTCCCCATTGTAAATGCTCTTTCCTGTTTATCAGGTATTGCCAAGTATATTGTTAAATGGAACACATTCTTACTGGCTAAGCCATAGTAGTCTACTAATTCTTCATATTGTTTCTGCCAAAAAAAAAAAACGCCCCTATATCTTGATAGGGGTTTTGGTTACATGGGTATGTAAGTTTATCAAAATTCATCAAACTATATACCTTATATCTGTGCACTTCACTGTATGTAAATGAACCCCAATTTTTAAAAAATTTGGAGTACAACTCAAGCTAAAATTAGTTCTCAATCCAGCAAAACAAAGTGGGGGGCATCTCCACCCACCCATCTCCTTATTAGTATTCTCCATATCAGTCTGGCAATGAAGATATGGGCCTTGATAAAATGACATGATGAATTCTCTGCAACATTCTTTTCTGCCTTATTTTCTTTTCTGAGCTTGATTTTAAGGGGCTGAGTATTGGGTTCTACCTAGTTTTCAGTAGTCTTGAGAAGCTGGGCTTTTGGGCATCTTAAATTTGTGGAATTGGGCTCTGCTCTCTTCTTAAGATTTTGCTAAATACCTACAACTAGTATTCGTCTCTGCTAGCTAAAGGTGAATCCTGTTTTCATTACAGGGTACATAACTTTTCCCCAACTCATTGTGGAGTCCTGAGAAATGGTAAACTGGTGGGTTGGCCTACCTCTACTGAGAAATTATGGTTTTGAATAGGAGTTCTACTTTAATCAAAAGTTTTTTCCTTTTTCCCCAAGCTGTGTATTCTCTAAGTCTCACCAAATTAGTAGTGTTAGTGAAATTTGTCAGAATTTTTTCTGCTTTGCTTTTCCCACTTCTCTGCTACTACCCCAAAAGTGGGAGTTAGAAGCCTCTCCAGCTACTCCAGAATGTTCTTTTTCCTTGGCTGCCTGTTTTTAAAGCTTATGACAAAAGGTTGTCCTTTTCTGGTTTAGTGGCTGCTGGCAAAGTTTTTGCCATTTTTACTGTTTTCTTGTTGTGGTTCAATTCATTATTATAGAAGGGATGTTTAATCTTCATTCTGCTGTCTTTATCAGGAAATATACGTTTGTGACAGGATGACAAGTTACAAACTTAAATAGGCACATTCTGTCTTTTAAAAGGTTATGTACATTTAGTAAATATAGAGGAAATTTTTATTTAAGTAGACTGAAAATTGAGGATTTAAAATCACGTTATGAGGTATAATTCATAATAAACTAGATATTTTGTTTGAGAAACTGATCCATTGAGATTCATTCACTAAATAAAAAACAGTTAAGTTATAATTGATTTCCTTTAATTTTACCTATTCATTATTTTCAGGATTCATCAGGTGGAGTAGTTTCTTCAAGGGAATGTAAAACTGATGAAAATAAGTATTTTCCTTCAGAGGATTCTCTCAGTGAGAACAAGGCAGGTAAGTAAGAGAAAACTTCTCTAAATAATGAGTTTATTTACTTATAATGCTTCCTGTGTCAATATGAAATTATATATAATACTATTTTGGGGTTTTTTTATATTCAGTATTTGTGCCTTTGTTTGTATCTTTGTGTTTATCTCTGTGACGCTGTTTTCTATGGTAAGCAATGTAGTGCATTTTGAAAAGGAGGAGACATGGAGACCTTAGGCTGGAACTTAAGACAAAAGACTGATGCTTAATTGGTCTGTGCAATGTGGCCAAGTTACTTAAGCTCCCTAGAGCTGGGTGTTCTCATCATACCTACCCTATCTACCTTTTACCCAACATAATATGAATGACTGAAAACAATTTATGTTGTATATTTGTGATCAAAGCCCAGTTGTAATCAGAATTTACTAAGCCACAGAAAGGACACTGAATTGGCCATCAGGAACCTTGGAATTTTGTCTAGGTCTGCTACTAATTAACTGTATGATCTAGGGAAGAGATCTCTAAAGTAATGGGTTAGTCTTAATGTTTAAATTCCTCTTAATTCTGATATCCTATTACTAACTTATAGTGTCATTGTTCAATTAAACAGTATTTACTAAACTATGAATATATAAAGAGGTTAATTAACATTCTACTTACCAACCAGATTCTTGGAACCTTGTTGGTTATATCTATAAATTTGGAAATAAATTAAAATTCTAGGAGTAGACATGCTGACTATATTGAGAAACTATAGCTCATAGGAAGAAAACAAAAAAGGATTAAAAGCATAATCTGGAACAATAGCCTTTAAGAATATATAATGATATATGTAGAGAAAATGATTATTCATAATGATAATTCTGTGATATACTGTTAGTACTATTAATAACTAGTATTTACTGGGTGCTGTAGCAGGCAGTGCTAAGTATTTAGTATGGTTTGTGTTTCCCATGAGTTGTGCTATCACTAATGTAATAGAACATGTAACAGAAAATAATAGCTTTCTATTTACAGTAGCTATAAAATTTTCTTTTAAAATAAATTTATTTCAGTACATTGTCTAAGTCCACTTAAAGAAAAATATTTAGTGAATAAAAAATAATACAGATGTAACAAAGATATGGCAGAATTCATGAAGGTAGTATACAAATGGTAAAAGTTTATTACTTAATAACTATAGTTTATCATTTAATTCTCACAACAATCCTAGGAAATAGATTTGTATGTGCATTTTATAGATGAGAAAACAGACTTAGGTTATGTAACTTACCCATAGCAGATCAGACTCTCACCTGTCTTGGCCTTGTTTCTAGAGAATGAGCTCTAATTATTTTTTAATGCAAAGTTAAAAAAAAGTGGGCTTTTTACTAAATAGCCCACTTCCATCATATTTTTCTCTAAGCAGCTACTATTTTAACTTTCGTCTTTTTTTAATAAATTTTTTGTTCTGCATAATTTTAGATTTACAGAAAAGTTGTAAAGATAGTACAGAGAGTTCCTGTATATCATTCACCCTACTTCCCCCATTGTTACCATCTTATATTACCATAGTACCTTTGTCAAAATTAAAAAACTGATATTAGTACATTACTATTAACTAAGCTTTAGACTTTATTTGGAGTTCACCAGTTTTTTTCATTAATGTCCTTTTTCTGTTCTAAGATCCAGTGGTAGTACCACATTGCATTTAGTTGTCATGTCTCCTTAGTGTCCTCTGGTCTGTAACATTTTCTCAGTCTTCCTTATTTCCGTGTTTTTCATGACCTTGACATTCTTGAGGAGTACTGGCTAGGTATCTTATAGAATGTCCCTGAATCTGGGTTTGTCTGATGTTTTTCTCATCGTTAGACTGGCGTTATGGGTTTGGGGGAAGAATGCCGCTGAAGTGAAGGGTCCTTAGCACATCGTGTTAGGGATGCTAATGTCCACATGACATTACAAATGATGTTCACTTTTATCACTTGGTTAAGATCAGTTTGCCTAATTTCACCATGGTAAAGTTACTCTTTTTCCTTTTCCATACTCTATTCTTTGGAATAGAGTAGCCTATTAAGTCTAATTAAGCCTAATAAGTCTAGCCTACCCTTTGAAGAAGGAGGGTTGGGGATTAAGTTCCACCTCCTGGAGGGGGAAATATTTACATGTATTATTTGGAATTCTTCTGTCAGGAAGAGTTGCCTCTTCTCTCCCATTTATTTATTCAATCTTTAAGTAAATAAATGGACTTATGGATACTTATCAGTATGGACTCATGAATATTTATTTTATATTTGGGGTTATAGTCTAATACTACATTATTTATTCTATTGCTCAAATTGTTCCAGCTTTGACCATTGGGAGATCTTTTCAGGTCAATTCTCTTTGACGTGTCCCATCCTTTTATTTTTTTGAGCACTTCCTTACATTCTGGCACTGCAAGATGCTCTGGGCTCATCTTGTATTTTCCCTGCCCCAGTCCTCGAGTCAGCCATTTCTCCAAGGAACCCTGGTTACTTCTATTGGAGAATAGTATGTAGAAACCACAGTCTGGACTTGGTGTACTCATTGCTACTGGAGTGTTGTTGCTTCTAGGTCCTCTCAGCAGACAGAGCTAGGAAATATATGTATGTATGCTAACACATGTATACACACAATCTATAATTGTTTCTGTATTGCTCCATTTATGTACTAAATAAACATAAGTTCAAACTTGATGTCTCTGACTCTAATGCAGTACCACAGGGTTTATCCCATCCTTTCTTGTTTCTCTGTAACTTCTCTCAGACAGTGAGAAACCTGGTTCCTACCATTGACTACTTAATTGTTCAATCCCAGTATATCTGCAAAACAGTTTCAGAATTGTTAATTCATACTCCTGTGAGAAACAAATTTAGCAATTAGAGTACAATATTTAAGTACAGGCCTTTTGTCTATAGCCTTATAATTTCCAGTCAAAACACCTTTTTGTAAAGTTATTCAGGTCAGCTTCCCTTTCTTCTACCTCCTTCAGTACAGTTATGCCATACAGTTCTTATATGAAGAGTCAAGAGTCATTTGTCACAGTCTGCATTCCATCTTGGGATCCCTCAACATCATGATTGATTTTTGTTTGTTTGTTTGTACATACATTAAATTTAACTCTTCGTTATATATGATTCTATGAGTTTTGTCAACTGCACAGTCACGTATCAAGGACTCCAGTACCCTACAGACAGTTCTCTCACCCTAGAATTTCCCTAGAGTGTACCCTTTGTAGTCAACTACTCCTCCCTTCCCCATCCCCCTGGCAACCCCATTCTGCCCCTATGGTTTTACCTTTTCCAGTAAAAGTGTCACACAAGTGGAATCATGCAATATGTAGCCTTTTGGGTCTGACTTCTTTCTCTTAGTAAAATGCATTTAGGATTCATCCATATTGTTGCATGTATCAATAGTTCATTCCCTTTTTTTGTTGAACTATGGATGTTCCATACATAGTCTGTTTATTCATTCCCTCATTGAAGGACATCTTGGTTGCTTCTCGTTTTTAGTGATTATGAATAAAGCTGCTGTCTGACCACATGCTCAGTTGCACAAGCACTGCAGTATAGGTTATGGAGAAACCAAAGAAAATACATGGAGATGACGTACAAGGCATATGAGTTTATTGGGACTTACAGGGAGTCCAGTGGCAGCTGGCTGGACGAAGTTGTGCATCTGCACCCACTACCGTGAACAGAGGGGATTGCTTATATAGGCAGGGGAACAAAGGCTACGTGCTTGCCAAGAGGAACTGTCCTTGTATGACCAGCATTCCAAGGACCAGTAGCTCACATAGAAGGGCCCTGTATTCCTTCAAGACGTGATGTTCTTTGAGATAAACAGTACAATACCAGTTGATTGGCGTTCTGCCTGAAAGGGGGCCAGAAGGACACATGGTTATGATAGGGCATGTAGGCCAGTGCCCCTACAGCTGCTATAAACATTTGTGTACATGTTTTTGTGTGGACATAAGATTTCAAAATACTTGGGTGAACACCTAGAAGCATGATTACTGGGTTGTGTGGTAAATCTTTGTTTAACTTTATAAAAACACTGCCAAACTGTCCCACGGAAACTGCCATTTTGCATTCCCACCTGCAGTGAATGGGAGTTCCTCTTATTCCACATTCTCACCAGCATTTGTTATTGTCAGTTTTTTTGATATTAGCCGTTTTAATGGGTGTGTAGTGATATCTCATTGTGCTTTTAATTTGCATTTTCCTAATGACAAATGATGCTGAGCATCTTTTCATGTGTTTATTTGCCATCTGTCTTTGGTGAAGTGTCTAATCAGATCTTTTGCCCATTTTTAATTGGATTGTTTATTTTCTTATTGTTGAGTTTTAAGTTCTTTTATATTCTGTATACAAGCCCTTGATCAGAAATATTATTGCGAATATTTACTCCCAGTCTGTGGCTTGTCCTATCATTCTCTTAACAGTATTTTTGTGCAGAGCAAAAAGTTTAAATTTGATAAAGTCTAACTTATTTTTTTTTCATATATATTGTGTTCTTGGTGATATATGTAAAAATTTATCACCAAACCAAAGTTCATGCAGATTTTTCTCGTACTTTCTTCTAGAAGTTTTATGGTTTACATTTAGATCTGTGATCCATCTTGAGTTAATTTTTATATGTGTTGTCATTTGTTTGCATATGGTTATCTAATTGTTCCAGCACCATTTTTTGACTATCCTTTCTCCATTGAATTACCTTTGCCTCTTTGTCAAAAATCAGTTGACCATATTTTCTTGGGTTTGTTTCTGGGCCCTCTATTTTGTTCCATTGGTCTATTTGTCTGTCCTTTTGCCGATACCATACTGTCTTGGGTACTCTTAAGTCTTGAAATCAAGTAATGTGAGTATTTTGGTCTTATAAACCTTTAAAATCTTTTGAGTTTATTTTGTAATACAAACTATTGTCATTTTTTTTCCCCACCAGTTTCTCCTGAGTCCATTGTCTATCCCATCTTCAGTGCGTCTTCAGTCAATACAAAAAGGTAGGGATTGCTCTTATTTTAATGTTCAAAGTTTATTTAATTATGAGTCTTCTGGGTCTTTTTTACTCTTATACTATTTAATTTGGAGAACATTTTTTTCTACCTCACTAAGGGAATATTGAGACTAGGAGATGAAATCAGACCCTCTCATAGAAACTTCAAGAACCTGAGAGTTGAGAGAAGGGAAAGATCTTCATGGGCTTGAGTAATAATAATTGCTAACATTTTTATACAGTACCTGGCCTATAATAAGTAGTTTATATCCATTATCTCACTTAATCCTCACAACAACCTAGAAGGTAGATACTATTATTAATACTATTTTCAGCTGAGGAAACTGTTAGTAATTTAGCCACAACTGCACAGCTATTAGGTGGCAGAGCCAGGACTAGAATCCATATCTGAATCAAAGCCCATTAGGCTATATTGCCTTCCCTGGGTGATAATATTAATAATAGTTAATGTGTAATAAGCATTTACAACCTCATGATGTAGGTACCATTATTACCCCGTCTTATAGACGAGGAAACTCTGGCCAGAGGAGTAAGTAGCTTGCAGCAGCTTAATGCTATTACAATTCCTGGCTGAAGCTACCACTATCCTGGTCAAAGCTAAGACTGGGATCCAGGAGGCATGGGTGAGTGTGAGCATGATAGGTGGAAAAGCTCTGAAAAAGAAGTTTCTTATAGTCTGAACATCTTCCTAAGCAGCTTTGGTTCTTTTCTCCCTGTTTGATGGTAAATAACTCGAGGTATTGAGCAAGGAACTTCCTAACTAAGTTCTCTTACTCTTAGGGCACCTCACCTTAAATCACCTTGGAGACTGGGTTGGGTGGACAATTTTTCCCCTTCAAAGGTTGCGTTGCTAGTTTTTTTTCACCTTTCCCTTTTCTCATCTATGTCTTCTTTGATGGCTGTTTGTTTATTGAGGATTGAAACCTATCACAATTACCTGATAAAAGCATATAAACTAATTTAATCTAGCATAAGAAGATATTAGGATACTATTGGTTGAATCATTTGAAATTGCTCTTTATGTAGGATCCAAACGGTCAGATATCAATTTCTTATGGTTTAATCTATTACTTGTACCTTAGGTAGATTACAGATTCTCCAGGTTCATGGTCTCACGTTCATTTTTTGTTTGTTCATTCATTTAGCAAACGTTTACAGAGTACTATGTGATACTGAACTACACTGAGTTTTAGAGATGTGAAGATAAATAACACATGATCCTGCTATCAAGGAAATAAAGTGTTAAAGTTGCAAAGATAGAAGTAAAGAGATTGTGGTCATGCACACAGGGATGGGAAGAGCTGAGTTACTTAGCAAAGGTTGCATAAAGAGGAGGGGGTCAGCAACCTAGATGAGTGTTTTTTATATTACAGGTATGTACCATTAGTAATTTGTCAAATCAGTTTAAGGGTGTCATATCCAGTATTTTTTCAGTGGAATAATGCACCTCTCACATAGTAAGTGTATTTAGTGTAGTTACATAAATATGTATTGGTCATGATGTAAAATACATTTCTTACCATAGGTTTGTCAGGTCAGTTTGAAAGCCATTCTTCTAGTCAAATGATAATAAGACAGCTTGGCTTAGCTTAAAGAATTGGACAGTGTTTTTCTAGTGTTTTCTTGTCATATTTTTTCTGTTTGAACCTCTTGCTTTTGGCACTTAGTTTTTTTCCTTGCCTCTATTCTCTAGAGATTTCTATTCCTTTGTTCCTTGGAAAACCGAGGTCCTTTCATTATAAGGCAAGGGTTACACACTCAGTGCCTGCAGAGCCAGCCAGGCTGGGTGAAGCCTTAGAGCCAGCTGGAGAATGCATGCCCCCTTTGAAAGAGCATGTGTTGTTGAGCTCTGACTAGTAGATTCTTTGAAGAAATAGAGGTCTAGTGATCTTATAGTGTCTCTTGTACTATTGGAAAGACAAATTTTTAAGTGAAATTCTAGACTTTAAAATATTGATAGCTAATCCAAAGTTTTAAACACTATGTGAGCCTATCAAAACATATCTGCTAGTTGTGTTTGGCCTGAGGGACTCCAGTTTGCAACCTCTGTAAACCAATCCCAGCATTCTTTCCTATTGGGAAAAGGTTACCTCAACAATATCTATCTAGGCCAAAAAATTTTTTTTCCTAAGAATTTGAGAATAATAGGGTGCTGCTTTAGGTATGAGAACTCACTGCTCAAGTAAAAAGTTGTTAGATCATAGTAGACTGACTTCCTGTAGATCTGTGAGATTCAGTATTAGAGTCTACTTATTTGCTGTGGTATTCTAGGAATTTCTTTATACCTATGTGGGTAAATATTGTCCAAAGATTTAATAAAGCAATAAAGATCATTTTTTAAGGGTGCAGTCAACTTACAAAGAGATCTTGTATATGTTCGTCTGATACTATAGATGAAAGTCCCTTGGACTTGGAGTTAGAAGACAAGGATTTGAGTCTTACTGCCATTCTTTAGTAGTTACTTTACCTTGAGTAAATTACTGGTCCTCTCTGAGTGGACCTCAGGTTTCTCATTGTTCCTAGCCCTGTTACTTCATGAAGTTATTTTATTTTTTTTTAAGAAACATTCTTTATTTTATTATTTTCCTCCCCAAAGCCCCAGTACATAGTTGTATATTCTAGTTGTAAGTCCTTCTAATTCTTCTGTGTGAGCTGCCGTCACAGTAGTCAGCATGGCTACTGACAGGCGAACCCAGGCCACTGAAGCGGTGAGAGTGCAAAGGTTTAACCACTGGGTCATCAGGGCTGGCTCACCTTCATGAAGTTATTGTCGATAGAAGGCACTAAAAATTGCAAGGTGCTCTGCAAATGTTAGATACATATGTTTTCTTTTCATTGTAATTTCTCAAAAAGTTTTAAATTATTAAATAATATTTATCAACTTTCTATTTCAAGGTCTCTACTTGAAGAACAGTCTTCTGTGGGATCCATTGTATCTCCTAACTTCTTGAAACAGATGAATACACAGAAAAGTACTAATACCAGAGATACAAATAAAGAAACAAAAGACCAGCTCATCATTGTGAGTAAATTTAAAACAAAGCTCCTCCTGTACATGGCTCTCACATATAGAACATGAAGTCAGACATGTTGTCTTAGCATAGCTGACATGGGCTATAGATATTCTGAGTTTTGTAAATACCAGCTTTGTTGTAGTAGCAGCATTTAAAGCTAGTCAAGTAGATTTTCAAACTGATAGTGTTGGGCAATGCTAGTAATTTTGTAGCATGCTGATGAATGAGTTGTCTCCAGATAAGGAAAATTATTGTTGATCAACAAAAGATTTAATGAGAATAGCTACATTGTATTAGACTTGGGTTTGGCACACTGACTGTGGGCCAAATCTGGACTATGGCCTATTAGCTAAAAATGGCCTTTACATTTTTAAAGCATTGGAAGAAAAAGAGAAGACTATGTGACAAACCATGTGTGGCCTGCAAAGTGTAAAATATTTACTTTCTGGACCTTTGCAGAAAAAGTTTGCTAACCCCTGTATTAGATAATTCAGAACCTAGTATTTTCAGTAGCATTAAGCAGTGCCGTATGAGATAGAACAGGAGTTAAAAAGCAATGACATTGAATATTCCTGACTTCCCTATATTCATGAATTTGTCTGTGCTTTTCCTGAACTTATGTGTTATTATGTATATATATATTTTTTTCTTTTAAGCTTCAGTGCATGGTTGTGTATCCTAGTTGTTAGTTTTAATTCTCTGTGTGAGCCACCGCCACGGTATGACAACTGACAGAAGGGTGGTATGGTTCCACAACCAGGAAACGAACCTGGGCCGTGGCGGTGAGAGTGCCACATCTCAACCACTAGACCACTAGGGCTGACTCTATAGTTATTTTTTATCAACTTGAGGGACAAAGAATTTTAATATTCCTAACCACTTAAGGAAAAAATACTATATAATGAATATAGAAGTCCTAAAATTTTTGCCCTGCCTTGAAATAAATAATAAAAAGCCTTGCAATAAGCCTTTTTTAGGTCTCATTTAAGAGCTTAATAAAGAAGTTTCATTATTCATCTTAGCTATAATTTTTAGGATTTAATCTTATGCCTTCTTAGAACTATGGGTCTAGCTAAAGAATCTTGATTTTTCACACTATCCATTCAAAGAGACAATTCCATTTCTTTCATTAATCTATTGCATTTTTAGGTCTTTTCTCATTCCATTTTGTTGGGGGGAAGGAGAGGAGGATATAGTCACCAGATTTTCATTTAGTATTTCACTTATGCCAGCATAAAAGAAAAATAAGGAGAAATTTGAATGAATGGTTACATGAACTAAATACAAAGCTATTTGTGATGTGTTTAGATGGGCTTTGTTTTTTTCTTTTGCCAATAACAGGATGCAGGTCAGAAACATTTTGGAGCCACCATGTGTAAGTCTTGTGGCATGATCTATACTGCTTCCAACCCTGAAGATGAAATGCAACATGTTCAGCATCACCACAGATTTCTGGAGGGAATCAAATATGCAGTAAGTCAAAAAATAGTCTTTCAGTTTGTTCTGAAAGTAAAACTGCTTTAAAAGAAACACTTCTTTTGCTTAAATATTGAAAGATCTACATATCCATAAATATTTCATCATCTGCAATTTTGTCCTTAATATTTGAAGCTGACAGTATTTAAAAGTTAACTTTAAATAACTTTTAACATTTCAAACTTTCTTTCCTAATACAAAGGAACTACAGTCATGTGCTACATAACAACGTTTTGGTCAACAATGGACTGAATATACAATGGTGGTCCCATAAGATTAGTAGCATATAGCCTAGGTGTGTAGTACGCTATCCCATCTGGGTTTGTGTAAGTACACTCTATGATGTTTGCACAATGACAAAATCGCCTAATAACACATTTCTCAGAATGTATCCCCGTCGTTAAGCGACACGACAGTATTGTTCTAGGTTGAATGAACACCCTGCATCCTTACCTCTAGTTTTCTGAGCAGAGCTGAACAGTCAAGATACAAAACTCAAAGACTTGAGGAGTCCCCTACTCTTCTGACTTTAGTTTCTTCTTTATAAATAGCCTTAGAAAAGCAGCTTTGCCGTGACTTCTCCAGGCTTTTTCTTTTCTGAGAGAAGGGGTCCCACCTCCTTATCAAGCACCTTCCTAGTCCAAATACATCCCATTGTTGGCCTTATCTTTATGATTGTACCTGTTACTCAAATGCATTCCTTTTTTTCCCTATTTTTATTGCGGTAGTTCATGCCTTCATATATTTTTAGCCTGGTTTATTAAAACTGCTTATCCTACCCCTCCCCCACCTTTCCATTTCTAATAATTCATCTTTTTATGTTTATATTCCTATGAAGGGATCTTATTTGACTTTGGCTTCGTTTATAATAGATTATGTACATGTCCTCCAATAGGGTGTCGGCCCCTTGAGGACAGGTACTTTGTTTTAGTCATCGTTTATTTCGCTTCCCACATTCGTGTAGTTGGATTTTGTCCTCTTATTTTATGTCATTCATTGTTCATCTTCTTGTCCTCTCCAGACCAAATTATTGACTTTTTTCTTCTTCTTCAAATTAAACTGTGGCTTTTTGTTCCCTTTGGCAGGGCTGGAAAAAAGAACGCGTAGTAGCAGAGTTTTGGGATGGGAAAATTGTGTTAGTCCTGCCACGTGATCCAAGTTATGCTATCAGAAAGGTATGGAATGTTAGCTTTTTAAATCCCTGTTGTTCTCCTACTCCCTCCCACTCCCCCTCCAAGAATGCAACCTATGTTAAAGAGTAAAACACCTTTGCTGATAGATAATCCACTTTGGTACACGTGTAAGGATGACTTTTATAGTAGTTCATACAAAACTAAATTTATAATATGGGACAAATCAAGAAGTGTCAGTTGGAGATTAAAGAAAAGAGTTGAGGCTCTATGGCTTCTCTTTTACCTTCATCTTCCACTTGTGAAAGATAAACTAAATGTTCAATGTTGAGAGATTACTGGCCCCAGAGTGTATTTCTTATGTTGGTGTTGCCTGTGTTTCTTGGGCTGGAAGTTTAGCCCCAGTGAACAATGAATAAAGCTGAAACAAAATTGGCACTTCCTACTCCTTATCCCTCCCAAGAGTCTGAATTTTTTTCTGGTGAAAGTGATTTTTAAAATAGGTTCTTAAAACCCTGTTTCCAAAGTGGCAGATACGTGCATCAGTAGTGAAATAATCTTGGGGGTATGCAAATTTAGGAAATAGAGATACAAGAAGCTGAAATGATAGTAATCATAAATATATATAGTTTCTGTTGTACTTTTTAAAACAAATTCACCTCCTTTGATTTTTAACATCATTAGGTAGAAGATGTCCAAGAACTTGTCGATAATGAATTGGGCTTCCAGCAAGTTTTTCCCAGATGTCCAGATAAAACCAAAACTTTTCTCTTTATATCTGACGAAAAGAGAGTAGTTGGGTGTTTAATTGCAGAGCCCATCAAACAGGTATGGTATATGTCTTTCAAATTATTGGCTTAATTTCTGAGCAAAATTAAGTAGTTGGGAGAAATCTCAATAAGCATTTAAGAATGCTATTATTAATGACTTTTTTTCCTACTGAAATATCTTTGAGTATATAGATAATTAAAGTCATTTATTTCTATTATATTATGGTATTTTGCCTTATATATGCAGGAAGAGTAAGTCAATCTTATATTCTTGTAGTCATTTCCATACCTGGACTATAAAGTATAGTGATTTTAAACAAGCAAATCTAAAGATCCCAGTTATTGAACATGTGGCTTAGTGCAGGTTAATATATTTGGCAAAATAGTCAATATTTGTCCCTTAGTTAGAATCTACCTTAAGGACTAATTAGCAATATTCTAGAAGAGGAGTTGGCAAACTAGCCTGTGGCCCACCACATGTTTTTGTAAATAAAGTTTTTTTGGAACACAGCTATGCTCATTCATTTCCGTATTATCTGTGGTTGCTTCTGTGCTACAATGGCAGGGTGGAGTAGATGCCACAGAGACCACATGGCCCAACGAGCCTAAAATATTTACAATTTGGTCCCTTACAAAAAAGATTGCCAATCCTTGTTTTACAATGGAGAGATGTAGTTTTTGCCTTCAAGGAGCTTACAAGGTAATCTTTAGCTATAGAAAATTATAGTTCAATGTGTTCTTTTTACCTGATTCTATATATCCCACACTTACATCGCCTTCTTTTAAAAATGTTTATCTGTCTTGGGCCTGCCCAGTGGCACAGTGGTTAAGTTCAGTGCTCCCCACTTTGGCAGCCCGGAGTTTGCAGGTTCGGATCCTGGATGTGGACCTACACCACTCATCAAGCCATGCTGTGGCAGTGTCCCACATCCAGAAAAATAGAGGAGAATGGGCACAGATGTTAGCCCAATGCCTCTCTTCCTCAAGCAAAAAGAGGAAGATTGGCAACAGGTGTTAGCTCAGGGGCAATCTTCCTCACACACAAAAATATATATTTTTTTATCTGTCTCAATATGTCTTGAAATGATGTTAGCATAAAGTTATCTAATAACTTTTTGTAAGTTATTACAAAACCTTCCTTTTCCCCCCTCATTTCTACCATATTTTTTTCTCTTTCTTATTTTCCTTCCTTTTTCATCTCATATATATACACAGATGTAGTCTCCCTTGTGTGTTTATCAGAAATTGGAGAGAAAAGCAGCTTGTTTGTATTATTGTCAGTAAAAGTGATCAATTTGGCCTTTTCTTTCTTTGATCTTAAAAGCAGACTATTTATGTAGTGATAATAGGCAAATCTAGCCAACTAACTCATACATATTCTCCTCTCATTTTAATTTCAAAAGCAAGGTTTTCTTAGTGGTAATTAAAAATTAAGTCCCACCTATCAGAACAGCTACAATAAAAAATAGTGACAATGCCAAATGCTGGCATGATGCAGGGAAACTAGATCTCTCATACATTGTTGGAGGAAATGTAAAATGTTACAGCCACTCCAGGAAAAGTTTGGCAGTTTCTTATGAAACTGATCATGCATTTATCATATCACCCAGCAATCACACTCCTGAGCATTTATCCCAGAGAAATGAAAACTTATATCTATACAAAAACCCATACCTGAATGTTTATACCACCTTTATTTGTAACAGCCAAAACCTGGAAACAAAGAAAGTGTCCTTCAGGAGGTGAATGATTAAAAAAACTGGTACATCCATATAGTGGAATATTACTTAGCAATAAAAAGGAGCAAACTGTTAATATATACAACAACTTGGACAGATGTCAAGGGCATTGCGCTGAGTGAAAAAGCCAATCTCAAAAGATCATATACTATGTGATTCCATTTATATGACATCCTCAAAATAACAATCACAGAGATAGAGAATGGATTTTGGTTGCCAGGGCTTAGGGATGGTGGAGGGGAATAGGTGGATGTGCTTATAAAGACGTAACAAGAGGAAGATCTTTGTGATGATGAAATAGCTCTGTATTTTGATTGTGCTGGTGGTTAAACAAATATACAAGTATGATGAATTTTCATGGAACTGTACATACACATTGTACCCATGTTAATTTCTTGGTTTTGGTATAGAAAATGTAACTATTAGGAGAAACCAAGTGAAGGGTAGACAGATTCTCTCTGTACTATTTTTCAACTCCTGTGTATTTATAATTATTTCAAAATAAAAAGTTTAAAAAAAACCTTAAATACCAACCAAATTTCATAGTTAATATGCAAAAATCTTTAGTGTTATAAGTTTTTTAGGATGTCATATATACACATTTTAGGCCAGAGAGAATGGGAGAAGTTTATGTACTTTATTAAAAGTAAGAGTCTGAATTTTACAATTTTTTTAATCAATAAAAGAAGGATATTTCATAATTGTATGTAATACACTGGAATGTGGGAATATCTCAACACCACTAGTATTTTTTTAAGCATTGTGTGACTATAAATGGACAAAAATTCAAGAAATATCAAAGAATTTTAACATTTTTGTTGAAGGTATTATAAGATTAATTTTAGATACTTGTTTTATTTAAGGAATGGTTTTTAAAAACCAATGTGAACTCATCTGTATTGTTAGTTCTAGATGCTTCTGTATATTATTGCAGGCCTTCCGTGTCCTGTCCGAACCAACTGGTCCAGAATCCACAAGCTCTAAAGAATGTCACAGGGCTTGGCAATGTTCAAATGTACCAGAACCTGCAGTCTGTGGAATAAGTAGAATCTGGGTCTTCAGACTGAAGAGAAGAAAGCGCATTGCAAGACGACTGGTAGATACTCTCAGGTAAGAAATACAATAAAATGGATCTATATCCAGATTAGCTTTCCCAGAGCCTTTCCTGGCTCATGAGCCAAAGGGAATGATGTTGGTAGGACACTTCTGTATAAATACTATCAAAGTCAGGCTAACGCAAGTGTTGGCACTGAAAAAAAAAAATACTAGGTGTACTCAGTTTAAGACACCGCATTCCAAATCTGAAACATTCTAGCCCAGTGCTTTTCACACTACCTGTGGTGAAAGACTCATTTAATTTGTTACAGACTAATACTTTAATAAAGTAAAATAAAGATGAATTGCTAGAAAATGCAATAGGAAAACAAAGCAAAAAAGTGGAAAATACAAGCCCAGATTTTTATTAGATTCAACAGATGTAAAATTAATATACAAAATATTAATTATTTTGTATAAATATAATTTATACAAAAGTTTAAAAAAGTATTGCAGAAATTGTACATGTTCATTGACAGTGTGCAACTAGGTAGTTAATAAAGACTTACTATAACTTGAGAGAAACTAAATGTAAAAGTGAAATTAGCAAGACAACCCACAGAGTGGGAGAAAATATTTGCAAATCATTTACTAATAAGAGTCTAGTATATCTAGCATATATAAAAGAACTCTTACAACATAACAATAAAGACAACCCAAATTAAAGATGGGCAAATGATTTCAATAGACATTTCTCCAAAAAAGAAATACAAATGGCTGATAAGCACATGAAAACATGCTCAACATCATTAGCTATCAGGGAAATTACAAACCAAAACCACGATGATATGCCACTTCACACCTACCAGGATGCCTGTAATCAAAGAAAGGGAAAATAACAAGTGTTGGTTAGGATGTGGAAGAAATTGGAATCCTTGTATGTTGCTGGTAGGAATGTAAAATGGTACAGCTGCTGTGGAATACAGTTTGGCAGTTTCTCTAAAAATTAAAACTTTTACCATATGACCCAGCAATTCTACTCCTGGTGTATACTCCTCAGAAGAAATAAAAGCATATGTCCACACAAAAACTGGTACATGAGAGTTTATAACAGCATTATTCATAATAGCCAAAAAAAGTGTAAACAACCAAATTCACAATTAATGGATAAATACAATGTGGTACATCCATACTTTAATACAATGGGATATTATTCAGCCACAAAAAGGAATGAAGTATCAGTACATGCTACAACATGGATGAACCTTGAAAATGTGCTAATTGAAATAAGCCAGTCACAAAAGACCCCATATTGTATGATTCCATTTATAGAAAATATCCAGAATAGGCAAATCCATAGACAGAAAGTAGTTTTAGTAACTGAGGGAAGGGTGAATGGAGAGTGACTATTAATGGGTACAGGGTTTCTTTGTGGGATGATGAAAATGTTCTGGAATTAGATGTTGGTGATGGTTATACAAATTTGTGAATATACTAAAAACCACTGAATTCTACATTTTTAAAGGGTGTCTTTATATGGTATATGAGTTATATCTCAGTAAAGAGTAAATTGGCGATTCTCCATTTTCAACTCCTATATGCACACTTTGAACTAACACTGTATATTGATACTTAAAGTTTTTAATGTGACAAATGAGCTTACTTCTTGCTTGTTAATTTACCTAATCTAGGTTGGATGGATGAATTTCACACTTATTTTCTCAATTTCTACACTTAAGATCATGGATTATAAAGCAGTGACCACGCTTTGATCAAACCAGTGACCACACTTTGAGTAGCACTATTCTAACCTTTTGAGTTCTATATACTTTTTAAGAAAGAAAACCAAAGACCCCTGTGGGGATCCAGTCTTGAGCCATAATCCTAGTCACCCACACATACCTTATAAAGGGAAGCAATGAGAAAAATTGGTGTTTGTAAAGATTTTTATTTGATAGTTAATTACGAAATACTTCTATTTTCCCTATTTTATACTACGAGATACATAAATTTGGTATAGGGAATACCAGTATCTAACCTAGTTCCATCAGGCAGTAGTCCAATGCTTCTCAAACTTGAGAGTGCATATGAATCAGCTGGGGATCTTGTTGAAATGTGGGTGTGATTCAGTAGGTCAGGGTGGGGCCTAAGATTCTGCATTCCTAATAAGCTCAGGTGTTGCTGAATGTTGCTGGTCTGTAAATCAGATTTTGAGTACTAAGGCAATAGGTTATCTATAAGCAATAATGAATTAAAATTAAGTTGCCCCCAAAGGAGAAATATAAAAGACATTTATTTGAGAACGTATTTATCTTTTCTTACACATCTGAGTTGAAGATACAGGTAACATAACTGACAGCTATCCTGTATATGAGAAGCCTTAGGCTGAATTCTCTCTTTTTCTAAACAGGCAATATATGTTTAAATCCTCACAAGAGTAGAATATTATTCCTAGTTGTTTTACCTAAGAAGCAACTAAGGCTCAGATGGAATTATTAGTACAAATTTATACTGATGAGCTAGTAAAAGGACAGTTAGGACTCCAACCCACAGATCTAGTGTTCTTTCTATAGCTGATATCACTTATAAAGACAATAAGAACTATTTAATCAGACCAATATTTTGCTTTGGATTCTAATAAATTGAGCAATAAATTTATATTCAATTATATAGTAAGTATACCAGAAGCATATATCTTAACTTCTAATTGAATCCAATTCTTTAATTTTTTATTTTGAAGTAATTTCAAACTTATGAAGATTAGCAAGAAGAGTAAAAAGAACCCCCTAAATACCTTTGCCCAGATCCATCAAATTTAACATATACTTTCTTCCTGAATTATTTGAAGTTACATACATTATGCCCCTTTACCCCTTCGTACTTCAGTGTGTATTTCTGAAGAACAAGGATATTCTCTTACATAAGCACAGTTTAGTTATCAAATTCAGGATATTTAATATAGATATAATGCTTCTATTTCATGTATATTCCATATTTCAGTTTTGTCATTTGTCTCAAATGTCCTTCATAGCATTTTTTTTTTCCTGTCCCGGATCACATACTGCATTTAGTCATCATATCTGTTTAGTCTTCATCTTTTTTATCTTGGAACATTTTCTTAGCCTTTCTTTGTCTTATGGCATTGAAGAGTATAGGCCAGTTATTTTATAGAATGTCCCTGAATTTTGTTGAAATCTTTCAAACTTTTCATTTTATTACTTTGTAATCCTAGTTGAGCTGGATCAAGGAGAGTTGTGGTCAAAATGCAGATTAGTTTTTGCATTCTTAAAGCTCTGAGTGTGTGGTGGTTGAGAAGAATATAGTTATTGGTTAAAATTGGTGATGGTTATTTCTTGGTTTTAATTATCTGTGGCTTTTAATTAGCAATATTATCTCCTATTAGTTGCTCATGACCGTGGATCACCTAGAGGCATCTGGGTGGTTTATGTGGTTCCCTTTGCCTCAGCAGAATTTTTTCTGGACCTCAGTTTTCTCAGCTGTGAAATGATATCCTTAGGCTTCCATCTCTAAAATCTAAGGCATTAAGTCACTTTATGACTTAATAAAATTATTTTTATTTTATTCAAGAGTGCTTATTTAAAGAGACTGAGATTTTATATTTGGTTTGCTTTAAAATCAATTGTGCTGATGTTTAATCAGAATTTTAAGTTAGTTCCATTGTTAAATTATCTTTTCCCCTTTTTTAGGAATTGCTTCATGTTTGGCTGTTTTCTCAGCACTGATGAAATAGCATTTTCTGACCCAACACCAGATGGCAAGTTATTTGCAACCAAATATTGCAACACCCCTAATTTCCTTGTGTACAATTTTAATAGTTAAAGCTAATTTCAACTATAGAACAGTTACTGTGTGGACGAGTTCAGACAGCCTCTTATATAATACAAGCTATTTAACAAATATCAAAATAAAAATACTAAGACACACACACACATACATACCAACTTGCCTCAGTTTTTTTGCTTATGAATTGAAAAGTCAGAGATAAATTTGTTGAAAATTATCTGAGGATTCAAAGAAAGGAAAAATCTTTGGATGATACAGACTGACGAGCACTCTAAATCCTTAATTTGTAACTTTGTAGCTATACCTGGAAAATTACTTGCCTCCTACATAAGAACATTGGCAAAGCAAGATGGTTTTCCACAGAAATGTGACCGCTTCTCTTTTATAAAGCACACTTTTGAACCAGGATTATCGCATACCCGATCAGAAGCAAACGGAAAAATGTAAAGAAAGGCAAATAATTTCCATGCCCAATATTTAAAGATAATTCCTGAATTCTGTACACAGAATTCTCACTTTATAAGTACTTGACTATAGCAACTGTTTGAATATATTTAGAAAGTGTTTTGAATTTCTAATTTGTAACAAGGAAAGATAGTAAAGAATGAATAAAATTTCCATATCCTTTTATGTAGAACAGAATTCTATAGATTAATGTGTTAATCTTTTAAAAAAATCATATTAAAAGCACACCTGTCATCAGATTTAATTAAAATTAAACTTAGTAATTGCACTATTGTCATTTCATTAATTTTTGGTGTATGAAAATGTTAATCGTGCTACTTATCTTTAGTGAACTTATTACTAGTGATTGATGTCATTAATAAAATGGATACCTAGTTGGATTAGATGATTCATATGGTTACATTTAAGATTTTTTGCATGTGTAAAATACATCTTACTTGTTCTGAGACATCTGGCTTATGTGCTGACAAAATGTATAGTAACAGAACCAAGGTTAGTAAATGAATATATCTAGGCTGATGGATCAGAGAATATGATAACATTATGTAAATATGCCTAAATATGCACATATTTTTCTAGTATAATTCTTGGATACTTTGAAAAGCAAAGAATTATTCAGATTGTTTTGATTCTAAAAAAATAATTTAACTGCTATCTGACAGACTCTAGGGAAGGAGTTTTCCAGGTTGTAACTCTATGTGCAATCTGTTCATCTGCATTTTTATTTGCCTGTAAGTTACATGGTTCCAAAATTTAAAAGCCTGGGTTCCAAAAAGAATGTGGAAGTGTTAAAATGTGTGTAATTATGCAAACATTTTAATGCTATTTTCTGCGCTGCTGTTTTTTTAAATTGTTTTAAATATTTTATTTAAAAATTTTTATTAACATTATTTTGTTTGCTCAATGCTTTTGTGATGAATCAATTAAAATTCTTTTCAATATTCTCTTTGTCTTTTCTCATATGACTGAATATACTGATTTTCTTTTTAAATTATTTTTGTGGTTATAAAAATAGTACATGCTCTTTGTAAAAAACAATAATTGAAAACATCTATGCACACAAAAACCTGCACACGGATAATTATAACAGCTTTATTCATAATTGCCAAACTTGCAATTATCAGTAAAGCCACCAAGATGTCCTTCAGTAGATGAATAAATAAACTGGTACATCCAGACAATGGAATATTATTCAGCACTAAAAAGAAATGAACTATCAAGCCACAAAAAGGCACGGAGGAACCTTAAATGAACATTACTAAGTGAAAGAAGCCAATCGAAAGCTATATACTGAATGATTCCAACTATATTACATTCTGGAAAAGGCAAAACTATGGAGACAGTGAAAAGATCAGTGGTTGCCAGGGGTTTGGGGGGAGGGAGGAATGAGTAGACAGACCACAGAGGATTTTTTAGGGAAGTGAAAATATTCTGTATGATACTGTAATGGTGGATATGTGTCATTATATGTTTGTCCAAACCCATAGAATGGACACCACCACGAGTGAACCCTAATTTATCAGTGTAGGTTCATCAATGGTAACAACTGTGCCACTCTGGTGGGGGATATTGATAATGGGGGAGGCTGTGCATATGTGGGGGCAGGGAGTATATGGGAAATCTCCCTACCTCCCTCTTAATTTTGCTGTGAACCTAAAACTGCTCTAATAAAAAAGTCTTTAAAAAAACCAGAAAACAAGGAAAGTCTGAGAAACTATTATAGCCAAGGAGACATGACACCTAAATGTAATGTGGTGTCCTAGATGGGATCCTGGAACAGAAAAGGACATTAGGTAAAGACTAAATAAATCTGAATAAAGTATGGACTTGAGTTAATAGTACTGTATCAATATTGGTCCATTGGTTTGTTAATTGCGACAAATATACTAATGTAAGATGTTGATAATAGGGGAAGCCAGGTGTGGGGTATATGGAAATTCTGTCTTTGCAACTTTTCTGTAAACCTAAAACTTATTTAAAAGCTTATTTTTAAAAATGTACAACTCAGTGAATTATCACAAACCTTCATAACTACTACCCAGGTAAAATAAAACATTGCCAGCTCCCCACAAGTCTTCCTGCCCACTTCAATCATCACATCATCTCAAATGTAACTACCTTTTGATGTCTAACATTTTAGTCTGTTTCTGAACTTTTTATATAAATTGAATCTTCGTTGTCAAGATACATCCATGTTATTGCATCTAGCCGAAACTCATTTTATTGCATCTATCTGTATAACATTCTATCATGAGAATATACAGTAATTTATACTACTGTTGATGAGCATTTTAGGTTATGATTAGTCAAGTCTCTTGCCCTTTTATCTATTTGTTTTATGTTTTTCATTATTGATTTAGTACCTTTGTCATAAATTGTGCCCAATGAGTGGGTCTATTTCTGCTTGTTTATTCCCACCAGTCTTATTAGTTATCCTTATGCCAATACCATATTGTGTTATTATATTCTTGATGTTTGATATAGTAAATTCTCCCACCTTTTTTTTTCTACAGGAGCCTTTTGTCTGCTTTTGGTCCTTTGTATTTCTGTATACATTTTAGAAACAGTTTATTAAGTTCCTCAAAAAGCCATCACCAGTTAAAAAAACCTATTGGGATTTTATTGGAATTGCATCAAATCTATAGAACATTTTGGGAGAATTGATTGTAAAAGATATTTTATCTTTCTGCCTGTGAACATGGTGTATTTCTCCATTTATTTAGTTTCTCAGTAATTTGTGTTTTCCAGTGTAGAGGTCTTATATAATTTATTTAGATTTACTCAAGTGTTTGATACTTTTTTGAAGCTACTGGAGATGGTATATTTTTAAAGTTTCATTTTGTTTGCTGATATATAAAATACAACTGACTTTTCTCTATTGACCTTGCATTCAGCAACCTTTCTAAACCTATTTTCTAATGATTCATTTGTAGATTCTTTTGGATTTTCAGTGTTTACAATTCAGTATCATCTATGACTAATGATAGTTTTATTTCTTCTTTTCAGAATCTTATAGCTTTTCTCATTCTTACAATATTATATTGCCTAGAACATTCAGTACAGTGTTGAATAAAAGTAATGGTAGTAGACATTTTTGTCTCAGTCCAGATTTCACAGGAAAAGCTTTCAGCATTTCACTTGCAACATGTCTTAGTTCAGGCTGCTATAACAAAAATACTATAAATAATTTCTCACAGTTCTGGAGGCTTGGAAGTCCAAGATCAAGGTGCTGGCAGATCCAGTACCTGGGGAGGGCTCACTTCCTGGCTTGTAGACTTCTTCCTGTATCTTCATATGGGGGACGAGATCATCTCTCTTATAAGGCACTAATCCCATTCATGAGGGCTCCACCCTCATGACCTAATCACTTCCCAAAGGCCCCACTTCCAGATACCTTTACATTGGGGATTAGGCTTCAACATTTGAATTTAAGGGGGCAAACTTCCAATGCATAGCAACTATAAATTATGATGTTTACTATAGTTTCCTTGTTAGATATGGACACTCTTTCTTATATAGGGAAGTTCCTCTCTATTCCTAGGGTTCTATGAGGCTTTTAAACATCTTGAAGAGATAGTGGGGGTGCCGGCCCAGTGGCATGGTGAAGTTCCTGCGCTCCACTTCGGAGGCCCCGGATTTGCAGCTTTGGATCCTGGGCACAGACCAACACACCACTTGTCAAACCATGCTGTGGCGGTGTCCCATATAAAGTAGAGGAGGATGGGCACAGATGTTAGCCCAGGGCCAATCTTCCTCAGCAAAAAGAGGAGGATTGGCAACAGATGTTAGCTCAGGGCTAGTCTTCCTCACAAAACTAAATGTGATACTGGATTTTATCAAAAATTTTTCTCCCATCTGTTAAGATAATTTTGATTTTTCTTCATTGTGTTAATGTGGTAATTACATTGTACTTTTAATGTTAAATCAACCTAGCTTTCCTGAAATAAACCCAACTTAGTCTTGAAGTTTTTCTTTTTTATGTTACTGGCTTTGGTTTACTAATATTTTGTTTGGGATTTTTCATCTATGTTCATGAATGAGATTGGGTACCTGTAGGATCTGCAGTGATGTTTCCTTTTTTCATTCATGACACATCATTTTTACTCTCTAGATGAGTCTAGCTAGGGACTTAATTTTATTCATATTTTCAAAACCCAACTTTTAGCATTGTTGTTCCTATCTATTATAGGTTTGTTCTCTAGCTTCCAATAGGTTTTGTTTGGTTCTTAAATTCCTGCTCATTTCTTTGCTTCTATTGGAAGGGAGTCTTATTTTTGTTTTTCCTAAATTCTTAGCTCACCAATTTTTCACACTTTCTTTTCTAATATAGCATTTAAGACTATAAATCTCTATATGCACAACTTTAGCTGCATCCCACAAATTTTTATAGAAAGTATCATTATTATTTGAAAATCTTTTCTAATTTTATTTTGATCAAAAAATTATAGAAGATTAAGTAGGTGCCAGGAGGCATGAAAGAATAATCCCCGACATTTCTTAACCAGCTACTTATTATCTCCATTTTGTAGAGGTGCAAACAGGCTCCTGGAGGCCTTGCACTGAGAGTAAAGGGAGATTTTCTGGGAGCTAAGAAAGGTACTCGAGAGAAGCCTGTTTTGATTTGCTTGTTATAATTAATTTTGCAAAAAGATTAGCCTGCTGTATCCTCAACCCAGTCACGTTAATCTTCTTTCCTGACAATGAGGCAAATGGCCAAAAAAGAAACTAACACCTGAGACTTAAAGAACAAGTTCTAGAACAAGAATAAAAAAGTTTTCTTGAAGTTGGTAGCAAATTGTCTGCAACCTTGTGTTGAGGACTTCAAGGCCCTATCCAGCCTTGAGGGAAAAGCATGCCGGCATCATTTTGCACGTCTGCCTTAGATAAACACTGTGAATTTGCTGGCCCAGTCCTTTGTTCCCATTTAGATATTCCAACTATAGGAACTAGAAACAAATTTCTCAAGTAAAAGTATTTGTTTATGTATTAAAAAGAAGTTGCAGGGCTGGCCCGGTGGCATAGTGGTTAAGTTCATGTGCTCCACTTCAGTGGCCCGGGGTTTGCAGGTTCGGATCCCAAGTACAGATTTACACACCACTTATCAAGCCATGCTGTGGCGGCATCCCACATAAAATAGAGGAAGATGGGCACAGATGTTAGCCCAGGGCCAGTCTTCCTCAGCAAAGAGAGGAGGATTGGCAACAGATGTTAGCTCAGGGCTAGTCTTCCTCACAAAAAAAGAAAAAAAAATGCAATTCCTGAGAATGGTCTAAGAGAAAGAGACTACTCTTGTCAGCTTGGCAAACCTAATAAGAATGACACGAAATATGTCAGAGTGAGAATAACAATGTCAGGATGCAAAATTGTACATCAATACTATTTTTCCATAAATTAAATCAGCTTTCAACTTACTTTCTTGTCATTTTAATAATATTTTGATAGAAGATATGTTCATTAATGATCTGTGTACACTTGGTACAATCTCATACTAAAAGGATCCCTCCAGTGAATTCTAGAATTGTTTAAAGTTCAGAGTGCATTGGTTCCTAATCTAAGATCCCACAGGTGACAGTAATTTTTAAAATTCTTTCTACAGTCAAGTCTGAGCATACCACCTAGATTCACAAGCACAATTCAATAAATGAAAATTCCCAAGGGCCTGTGGCTCACAGATAGAAACTACTGATCCAAATCACCCTCATTTTACAAATTAACAAAGTAAGGCCAAGAGAGAGAAAGTAACCAACTCTGATTCACTCAGTTTAATGACAATGCTCATATCAGTAGAGTATAAAATAAGATAATACACTTTGTGTTAATAAAGTGTCCTTTATTCTATCTCATCCTACTGGAGTTTTATTATTTTTACACCAGAACTGCGAAATGCTTAAGAAATAGATTAGTAAATAAAAAAGGGATCTCGGTAGAGAAAATACACTTAATAAATTAAAGTAAAAACCAAAGAAAGCAAGACAAGCGTTAACCAAAAATGTTTGGAAATATCCAAGGAACTACTCTTTTGAGCCAAATTCTCAGTTTCCAGTGACCACATTTAATAAACACATCAGCCAAGTAAGGCCAGCAAAAGGTTTAATGTTTTAAAAGATAAGCAAATGTAGACTTATTTTGTACTGCACAAAGTGCTAATTTCAAAAAGATCCATTAAAATAGAGAATCTTTGAGAAAGATCATTAATAAAAGTAATGGTCACTCAAACCAAATTAATGTTAGACATGTGTTTACAGCATTTTATTGCTGGTGTTTTAAATCTGTATGAACAAGTTCAAATACTTGAGTAGCTAGTTCCTTAAACTTTATAGAAAACCCACAATAATCTCAAATGCTTATCACATGAAATACCTTTATAATAGAAATAGTTGTTCAAATGTTAACAAGGTGCTATGGTTCTAAAATAGGTGACTTCCAAAAAGTCTAATAATTATGGATTATCATTGTAACTATATAAATGTATTATGGTAAACAGAACAGTTATATACATGAGCCATACTTGAAGCTCAGGTAGTGAATATGAGGTGATCACTGGACATCTGTTTCCAAAGCTTCAACAATGTGCGCAGCAGAAGGACGATCTCTAGGATCTTCATTAGTGCATACAGAGAAGAGTTCAATGACCTTCTGGTACGTTTCGTCTAGTTCTTCCATATTAACAGGTGGCCTAGTTCCCAAAGCTGCATAGTATGCTTCATCATCAAAGTCACTTTCATCAAAAGTTCTATCTGCTCATGAAGGAGTTGGAGATTGAAACAATTAAACAAAATCACTTTAAGTCATGGAAGAGCTTAGCAACTATTCAACGCATCCTCCTGAAACAAGAATTCATTCTCCAGTATGTTTTTATTACACTGCAGGCAGTCTCTTCAATGGTCCTGCCACGGTGTGGATTAGCTGCTGTCATGGTTTTACAGGTTATCAACTCCTACCCCTTCCTATGATAATTTTCCAACCTTTTTCTCAGGCAAGGGGAGTTTTTAAGGTAACTTTTGCTCCTCTGGATTGTCTCAATTTATCTCCCTATTCTCAATTAATCTACATTTCATTTGTATGAGATTAAACCAAGATGGTACCAAATTAGTCATCAGTATTAATATAATCTATACCTCACACCACTAAATCAAACAACTTGCTCTTTTAAATTTTAACTTAATAGATAAAATATAATTTTATAAGCTAATCTTCAGTTCAAACTGAAGAGATTGGGGTTTTTAAAACATGTAGTTATACCTTCATCATCGTCATCATCATCATCTGGAAGATTAATGTGTGGAATAGATAAAGTCATCATTTCCCACAGAGTAAGGCCAAAGGCAAATATGTCTGCCTTGTCAGTAATAACACCATTCTCCTCCAGAGCTTCCTTGGGTTTCCAAGGCTCAGTGCCAATATAACAGGCCTCAGGGTCAGTCACTGAAACAAGTAAAATCAGGTAAAATGGTCATAAGTTCAACCCAAAAGAAAATGGGCAAAGAAAAATGGGCAAATGATATAACAGGAAGGTTAAAGGTTAATAAATATAGCCAGGAAACATGAAAATACACTCAATCTCATTAATAAAAATTACTTTTTCCCTATCAGATTGTTAAATATTCAAAAAGCTGGTCAGTGGCGAGGGTATAAAGAAACAGCAATTCTCTTTGAAAGTAGTAGGAATACAAATAGATTGTGGATGTCAAGAGTATAGACCCTTGAACCAGGCTGCCTTTGCAAACTATGTGACCTTGAGCGGATCACTTAATCTCTGCGCCTGAGTGTCTTCATTTTTCAAACTATGCCGTCATTAGACTGACAGAAATACCATTTCTTCGTTTCTATGATTGCTAAATCAGGGAAATGGGAAAGGGTTGAATTGCATATTGGCTCTTAAAGCTCCTGCCCAGGAATGACATAGGTCTACCCACATTTCCAGTTCAATTTTAGTCAACTTGTCGATTTAAATGAAAAACCCAGCTAGAATTTTGATTGGGATTGGACTGAATCTCTAGATAATTTGGGAAGAATTAACATCTTAACAGTATTGAATCTGCCAGTCCACAATCATGATCTCTCTCTCCATTTACTTACATCTTATTTCTCAGTGATGTTTTATGGTGTTCAGTATGGAAATCTTAGACTTTTTTGGTTAGATTTATTCCTAAATATTTTATGCTTTTTAGTACTTGTAAATGGAACTAATATTTTCATTTTCCAATTATCTACTGCTAATATATATAAATACTATAGCTAACTTCACTTATTCTAGTAGTTGTTTTGTAGAGTCCTTGAGATTTTCCACCTAAACAATCATATCAACTGTAAATATGAACGATTTCATTTCCTTTCCAATCTTGATGCCTTCTACTTTTTTCTTGCCTTATTTTAATGGTAGGACTATAGGACAGTGTTAAATAACCCGAGTGAGAGCAGGCATGCTGGCCTTGTTCTCTAAGTATGATGCTGACTGTAGGTTTTTCTGTAGATACCCTTTCTGAGGCTCAGCTCCCTTCTACATCTAGTTAGCAAGTTTTTATCACGAATGGAAGTTGGATTTAGTCAAATGCTTTTTCTGCATCACCTGAAATGATCATGTTTTCAAATCTGTTAATATGGTGAATTTCATTAACTTCTCAATATTAAAATACCTTTTCTTTCCTGGGATGAATGCCAGTTGGTCAGACGTACTATCCTTTTTATATACTGTTAGATTCAATTTGCTAATATTTTGTTAAGGATTTTTGCATCCATGTTTGTGAGGGGGACTGGTCTGTGACTTTCTTCTTTCATGATGCATTTGTCAGGTTTTGATATTAGAGTTCTGCTGGCCTCAGAACAAACTGGGCAGTGATCCCTACTCTTCTGAAAAATCTGTATAAAATCGGTGTCATTGCTTCCTTGGATGTTTGATTTATCAGTCAAGGGTGAAAACATCTGGGTCTTGGGTTTTCTTGGCGGGAATGTTTATTTAATAGATACAGGGCTATCTGGATTTCCTGTTTCTTCCTATATCAATTTTCACAAATTGTATTTCTCAAGGAAATTGTTCTTTTCATTTAAGTCGTCAAATTCGCTGGCATAGAGCTGTTTGTAATAGTCTGTTAATCTTTACATGTGTAGAATCTGTAGCAATAACCTCTTTTTCATTCCTGGTATTGGCAATTTGTGTTCTCTTTTTTCTTGATCGATCCAGCTAAGGATTTGTCAATTTTATTATCTTTCAAAGAACCAGCTTTTGGCTTTATTAATACTTTCTAGTGTTTGTTTTTCATTTCATTGATTTCTGCCCACATCTTTATTACTCCCTGCCTTTGACTTACTTTGGATCTGCTTTGCTCTTTTTTTAGCTTAAGATGGAACATAAGTTACTGATTTCGATCCTTTCTTTTTTCTAGTATAATCATGTACATGGCTACAAGTTTCCCTCTAAGCCCTGCTTAAGCTATATCTGACACATTTTGATATGTTGTATTTTCCTTTTATATTCAATTTGAAATATTTGCCAATTTCCCTTGTCATTTTCTTTGATGTATAGGTTATTTGAATTTGTGCTGCTGAATTTCCAAATACTTGGGGCTTTCCTAGATATCTTATTGTTATTGGTTTCTAACTTAATTCCATAGTGGTCAACAAAGATACTCTATCATATATCTTCCATAATTTTATAAATTTCCTTTTGCATATTTAGAAACTTTACTTGTGTTATGACTAAGATAAACTCAAGCTCTTACCAACAGAACATTCACTAGGCGGTGTTAAGAGTATATTATACTAAAAATGGAATGCACAACTAGCTAAGAGTCTGCAGACATGGTCCACATGGGCAGTGACTCTGTGTCAATAGGAAGGATTAATACCCCATTCTAAGCAGGACAAATTCCTATAGGGATCCACCAGGCTAAAAAGCAGCTTTCTAGAACTCTGGGTCTAATATATCAGTTCCAATTGGAGACTCTAGCCAACCACAAGTACATTTTCTGTATGTCTGCTTACATTTCTCCAAGTCAGTGATTAGAATTTACACATAATGGAAATGGGTCCCCCACATGTCATTGCTTAAGTTTGCTTCTCTGTGAAGATGGATTCTGACAAATGTTTGATGAGATCATAATTTAATGGTTCATTTATTCCTTTTTGTCAGTACAGAAACAACTTATATTTTATTGCCCTTTACTACATTCTAAGAGTTTAAGCAGACATTACCTTATTCAGTTCTCAAGGACACTATGTCAAATTGAAAAATGAGGAAACGGGAGCTTCTACTCATCCTTCATTTCTCAGCTTAAACATTATTTATTTAGGGAGGGCTTTCTCAACATCTCAACACCTCAACGCATCTTAACATGTGTTAAGTGGCACTGTCATATTTACATCATTCCTTGTATAATAACGGTCATTATACTTTAGTATTAGTTATTCAAGAGCTGCTTTCCATCCCAGATTATGAGCCCTAAAAGGGTAAGGACTGTGTCTATCCCATTTTCCTCTATACTCATAGTTCCTGACTGTACTTAGTATTAAAAATATTTGCTCAATCAATCAATCAGTCAATCTAGAGATAACCACTGTTAAGATTTGGGCTTTTCACAGAACATCCTACATATATTATAGTTGTGAAACATGTAAATGTATTACCTATTAAAACAGAAAACTTAAAAATAATTTTTAAAGATTTGGGTTTTTGTTTTCCCAAAACTTTCTTAATGTGTATGTAAATACATATTTTAAGTGCTATTTTACAATTTGTTCATCTCACTTAATATATCTGGATATATTTCCATGCCTCCAAATATAAACCTATGTAATTTTAATGGATATATAGTATTTTATTGTGTGGTGGTATAGTAAATTAAACCATCCCTTCCTTATTGATGGACATTCTCTTACATTTTTGCATAGTCTGTTCTGCTACAGTGTGTATTTCTGTAACACAAACTAGCTTATACACAATTAGTAAAAAAGATTAATCGTGATTTTTTTCCCGGTACATTAACGTTATTTTTGAAGTAATCAGGAGCAAACTTCCTCACAAAGAGAAAGCCTCAGCCCACAAAAACACCTTCTCTCAGTGCACAGCTGTTCAGTAGCCTTAAGAACCACTATGCTGATTGTAACATTAAACTACCTGGTGAAGCTGAGAGTGCAGGTAAGGGAGCTGCCAAGACATTTCCCCCATGCTTATACATATTTTTTTAATTGAAAAAGCCAGATCAAATTTTAAATTTAATGAAAAGTACCTACTGAAAATAAACGCACTCACATATACCCTCAAGGAAGCACAAACCGGGGTTTATGGCTACACAGGACTGACTGACGCTGGATGCCAGTGAAGACGTAACGTGTTAATATTTTCATCAGGACTGTCATTGCTTTGTTTTCAAAGTTGCATGGGTTTTGATTCTTCTGCCCCAACCCTATTTCTCTACAAACCTAGTTCTATCTTTTGACTTTCATAGAATATGAGGTTTTGCAGAAATTAATATACCAGGTTATTGTAAAAAATGCCTGCACTGCCCAATTATTTCTTTGAAATGTGTTCTTGGGAACGGAGTTATAGGATTGAAGGGAATAAATATTTCTAAGGGTTTTGTTTTTTTAAAAAATACATATTTCCAAATGGCCCTCTGAAAAGGTTATACCACTGTGGTAGTTACTAGTGTTAGTTCATGCCCTCTACCTTCTAGACACACAGAAGGATTGCACTTTCTGGCCTTGGTCAGTTGGAGCCATATGACTAGTTCTGATCAGTGAGCTGTGAAAGGAGTGACTTGTGTCATTTCTGAGCTGGAGCATTAATTGTTTCTGCAGGAGCAGCACTGTCCAATAGAACTTTCTGTGATGATAAAAATGTTCTATATTTGCACTGTCCAATATGTAGCCACTAATTATACATAGCTACTGAGCACTTGAAATGTGGCTTACGTGGCTTAGGAAATGAACTTTAAAATTTTTAAATTATTAGTAAATTTAAATAGCCATATGTAGTTAGTGGCTATTGTAGTGGACAGCACAGCTCTAAAGTTTTTTTATCTTCCATATAATGACAGCAATATTTCATACAGTGGATGTTCCAGCAGCTTAGGTCATTAAGTGAGAATGACATGGAACACAGCCCTAACGGTCATGTAGTTTGAATAATAAGCCCCAGTTGTTTTACGCCACTGAGGTTTTTGAGAGCAAAACTTAGCCGAACCTGAATGATACACCAATTGCAACTTCTACTTAGTGTATGAGAGTACATGTTAACCTATACTACAACTCACACTAGCATATAGAAAAACTTTTCAGTAGTCATGGGTTCTTTTTTTAATGGTTTCTAGCTTTGGTGTCCTTCTTAAGCCCAACATCAGGGAAATATTTACCAACAATTTTTTCTACTCTTTTTTTTTTTTCAATCTTCAATCAATGGGGATTAGAGTGTGAGGACAGAAAACAGCTTTACTTTTTTCTAAAATGTCCAGACATCATTGTTTATTGACTAAACTACCTTTTTTTCACTAATACAAATATATCACCTTCATGATATAACAAATTCTGTATATTTGGGAACTGTTTCTTGACTCTCTTATGTTATATTTTTCTGCCTATTTTGGCATGAGTATTGCTGCTTTAATTACTGTAGCTTTATAACACTTCTTAATAATACTTAACTTCTTACTAATACTTCTGGTCAGGAAAATTCCTACTCATCATTCTTTCATAGAATTTTCCTGGCTATGTTTGAACATGTATCCTCAAAGATGAACTTTATATTCCCTTTGACATTTTCTAAAATAAAATAGATCATATTGGGAATGTGTAGAATTTATAGATTTTCTGGGGCCGGCTCCATGCCCTGTTGGTTAAGCTCAGCACACTCCGCTTTGGCAGCCCGGGTTCAGATCCCAGACACAGACCTACACCACTTGTCAGTGGCCATGCTGTGGTGGCGACCCACATACAAAATAGAAGAAGACTGACATGGATGTTAGCTCAGGGCAAACTTTCCTCAAGCAAAAAGAGGAAGATTGGCAACAGATTCTTCCTCAGCAAAAAAAAAAAAAAGAATTTATAGACTATCTAATTCATTCATTTCTGCTTTCTACTTTTTTTAGGGCTTCATTTTTTTTGATTGAGTTGAATACTCAACTTAATTTCATAAAGGTTAAATAATGAAAACATTTTCCTTTGAGTAATTTTGACTATTATCAAATAGGGTTTTGATTTGTTGTTACATTCTCATTCTCATTTTGTAACTGGAATTTGATTTCTTCTCTCAGCCAAGAATTATTTACAAGTATTTTAAATTTCTAAAAAATTGGGGATTTTTGTTTCTAATTGTGTTACTAATTTTCAGATTTACAGCACTGAGGACAATGAATGTCAACCATTAGACTACTTCTACTTTTTAGAATCTGAGGTTTTCTTTTGTAACCTAATATATGGTCAATTTTAATAAATATTCTAATGCATACAGATTGACCTTATTACTCAGATTTTCTACATCTTAGTTTTGTCTATTTAATCTATTAAGGATTGAAAAAATTATGCTAAAAAATCTTATTTCTTATTCTGTTTGACAATTTCTCCTTTTATTTCCTAAAGTTTCAAATCTGTAGCAGTTATTTGGCCTAAGGGTTCAGGACAGTTCTGTCTTTATTAATGATCACAGACATCATTACAAAGTCACTCTATTTATCTTGGCTTTTTCCTTCAATTCAACTTGTAGACCTTTACTTTAGCTAGAAATGAAGGTGTACATAGGTTCTGAACAGCATTCATTAACCTTCCCTTTATCTTATATTCATATAAAAGGGCAAATTTAAATATTATTTATTAATAATATGTTGAAAGCAGAGGATTTCTCATTGAGGTTGGCTCTTGGTTCTCACCAAGAGCATATCTTAAATTCTCCAAGAAGAGAATTTACAATAAAGAGAGAGGAATGAGCTGGGGTGAGTCAAGAGGCAAAAAGCAGAAAACTGGCCTCTATTCGCACCCTCTTTCCTACCTCCACTCCAGTTTCTCCAATCAGTTTCCCAAATTTTGTCACTATGTTGATGCTAAATGAATTCCTTTTTAAAAACCTTATTAAAATTTTATTTTCTATTCCCCAATCATTTACCACTAAAAATCTCAATGCAGGTTAGTAATAGTTCCCAAAGGTTCTTCAGTTAAAATATAAATTAATAAGAAACCAATAATTTATATTGTGTGTGTGGCAAGGGAGGGGGCTGGAGGCTGAGGGGAAGAAAGACAGGAAAGGAGGGATACTTTTTATTGTACAGTTTTTACATCTTTTGATTTTTTGAAGAATGTGAACTTACTACCTATTTAAATATGTAAAAATTAGAAATTTAAAAACTGTATGAGGGGCCAGCCCAGTGGCGTAGAGGTTAAGTTCACATGCTCCACTTTTGGCAGCCCAGCGTTCGCAGGTTTGGATCCTGGGCACAGACCAACACACCACTTGTCACGCCATGCTGTAGCGGCATCCCATATAAAGTAGAGGAAGATGGGCATGGATGTTAGCCCATGGCCAGTCTTCCTCAGCAAAAAAGAGGAGGATTGGCAACGGATGTTAGCTCAGGGCTAATCTTCCTCACACACAAAAAAAACTGTATTAAACAAAATTTAAAAAATTAGAATACTACTTACCAGTCATATTTTCATCCAATGGAAGAGAGACTCCTACATCACAGATTTTAATTGTTTCAAAATCACCTTTAATTACAACATTTGAAGACTTTATGTCTCCATGAAGCAGTTTCTTTTCTTGGTGTAGATACTAAAACAGTGGAAAATTTAACACATCTGAGCAAAAATACAAACTAATAAAAAAAATATGATAACCTTCAAACAAAAATAACAACTTGAACTCCGTTCCTAAACTACAGGCTTATCCATCATTTCAGAATACTTGAAGCTAGAGAAGGAAACATCCCCTGTTATCTCCGTCTGCCATACTGACCAGAAATCTAAATGATTCTTTGGAAATCGATGTCTGTTTACAGGTAAGCTAACTCCAAAACTTATGCCAGCAATCTTTAGGAGGCTTACTTACATCAACAGGGGGTTAGGCTATACCTCCAGAAATAACTACTAAATTTGTGTTAAATTTATTAATCCTTTCAACTAAATCTAATACGTGATCTTGATAAGCAAAACTACCTGACTTGGGTTACTTCAGGCTATGGGAAGGCCTCAAACAATACTTTGCTGATCATAAAAAGGAAATAGTGCACTCTACAATATGAGAGATTCTATAAAGACTTTAATTTAACACAACTCCCTCTTTGGGGGGAAAAAAAAATCCCACCTTGTAATTAGGTATATAAAGTATTTAGTTTTTTCATGTTCCACAGAAGTCATTTAAAACATAATGGCATGGTTACCTTTAACCCCCTTGCCATGTTCAAAGCAACTTTTAATATTATGGCTGCTGGAAAAGGATCTCGGCTGTCTTTATTTCGTTCCTCTATTAAGTCATTTAGAGACTTTTCACCTCCATATTCCATAGCAAGGCAGAGACTACCATCACTGGCTTCAGTGAAAGCACGATAACCTTAAAGAAAACATGACATTTTCTTACTGGAATAGGGAAGAACAACAGTATTTAACTTTTTTGCGGGAACAAGACTGAAAACGGATCTGGATTAACATGACAAATATACAATGAAACAGCTATTATTTACAAAACTAATTCAGTAGACCTAATTTAAAATGCCTTCAGTGTTTGCTAATTGTATAACAAATTGAAATATTTTTAAATACTCTATGCCTTCCTAAATATAATGGTTTCACCAGTCCTACTTATATTAAAAATGAAAATAAGAAAATTATCTAAATGAAGATTATTTTATATTTCTGAATTCTCCATAGTACCAGCACCATAATGACTATCTCTTCCCATGAAGTTTTAAATATATACTTAAGCATCTAGAAATATTATATACTAATTTTTATTTTAGAATGTTCACATTAATTTGATTCTTGCCAAACTCCACCACCATCCTCTTCATTTTTATTAGTGAAACCAGTTAAGAGATTATTCAAGAGATTATATTCTGGATAAACAGAATCATTCCAGATACTGCTACAAAATAAATTTAAACTTACCTACAATGTTTGGATGATGAAGGCTTTTCAAAATCTTAGCTTCATCAGTTAGTCTCTTTAGATACATACTTTGATAATAAGCATTACATCTAGGATTAATCTTTTTCACAGCCCAAGGAGAATAAGACAAACCTCTTGGAGATCTTAAAAAAATAATTAATCAAAAAATGCATAGAAAGATTAATAAACATAATACATTTCAAATGACTAACAAGAACTTCCAAATTTTGCAAAGGACTTAATAGTAATATGTTGTTTTTAAAAAAAAAAAACATTTAAAATATTTTAGACTATCATGCTTCTGCTATGTATCCTTTTTAATTGGGAGATATATAGCTGATATATCTATTGATTACAAGAGGTCTGATATCTATTGTTGGAAGGGAGGGGTTAAAAAGAGAGAACCAGAAGAAAAAAGATGGAATGCTATAAATTTTAAACTTCAAAATTACTATTTTCTAATTTTTCCATTTGAGCATGTCAAACTACCGACTACTTACCAAACATTTAACTGTGTGTACCAGAGATGAGTTATAGAATGTTAAAGTAATAAACACTAATGTCTAAGAAACTTAATTTAAAGAAGAGATGTAGAAAAACATTTGGCCCATATATAATCATGGAAAGAATAACAGACTATTCTTTACCAACAAATACCGTGCCTCTACACTAACCAATCTATCTCATACCTTTCACCATGTACTTAAAGACATGCATTTAAGAAGATAATAAGAAACATACAACTGAGAAAAAATGTAAATTGTCTATTTTCTAGGAAGATTCAGCCATTTTAAGAATACTTAAGGTGTAAATGTTTTGAAGCCTAAATAAACACGTAAAACAAAGTCAGAGATAGGTTTACCTCGTAAGGTAGGCATTTATTTATGAGTTTGGTGAGTTACGAAGGACAAAGTGTATGCGGCATAGAGGCACAAAAGCTAGTGAAAGAGCCTCAAATGATAAAGATAAAAAGTTTAGCTAAAGGGCTGGCCTGGTGGTGTAGTGATTAAGTTCACATGATCTGCTTTGGTGACTCAGCGTTCATGGGTTCAGATCCTGGGCATGGACCTATGCACGGCTCGTCAAGCCATGCTGTGGCAGCATCCCACATACAAAAAATAGAGAAGGATTGGCACAGATGTTAGCTCACGGACAATCTTTCTCAAGCAAAAAGAGGCAGACTGGCAACAGATGTTAGCTCAGGACCAATCTTCCTCACCAAAAAGAAAAAAAAAGTTTAGCTTAACCATAAGAACATAAAACAATAGAATCAAGAATCTATTTGGCTTTGCACTACCTCATGAGCATAGCTTTATGATTGTCGGATCTTTTTTTTGAATGAAAAAACATGTACTCAAAGGATCATTAGATTTCTTAATTCATATACAGCTATCATCCATAAGTTTATCTAAACTATTCTTAAACCTCCAGTTTTAGATAACAATAGCATTCGGGGATAACCTCTTCCACGTCATTTCATCATGAAAAATATATTTTTCAAGTTTCAAGGAGTACCCCATGGCTCTTGAATGTATAGAATTCAGTGAACAAATCCACCTTCACCTTTTCCATAACATATCCTAAGCTACAGAATGAGAAGAATATATTTACAAAATCCGAATAAAATACTTTGCCAAGCTAAAGTTGGTTCATTGAAAAGACTAATAAAACAAGCAAATTTCTGATGAGACTGCACAAGAAAAAAAACAAAAGGAGGCACAAATACTACCGCAAATAAAAATGGGGACAAAACTACAGATTCAACAGATTAAAAAATCTAAGTGAATAAATACTAAAACTTTTATGCCCATAATTTAAAAATGGACAAATTCTTAGAAAAATCTAAGAACACCAATGAAAGGAAAAATGTAATCAGGAGTTTAAAATTGTCCCACAAGAAATACAAAGCTTAGATAATTTTATAGGTGAGTTTACTAAACCTTCAAGGAACGTATCATTCAATCTTATACAGACTGTTCCAGGGAATCAAAAGAAAAGAGACTATGTGTCTATATAACCTTAATAAAAAAATCAGACAGGAATAGCAGAAAAAGGAAAATCACAAGCCAATTTCACTTATATCATAGATGCAAAAATTTTTAAACAAATAGCAAAATGAATCCATCAGTTTATTAAAAAGTAATCATCACAACTAGGTTGGGTTTAATTTAGGAATGTAAACTTGATTTAACATTAAAAAACACAGACTTCTGGATGAAAATGATAGCTTAAACATACACATATAATTCTGATCCCTTCCAAGCCCCACTAAAAGCAAATGGATATTTTAAGACAAATACCCACCAACAAGGATGGAAATAATGGAGACAATAGCAACAATCTTTTGGAAGTTGGAAAGCAGATGAAAGTAACTGACTTAATAGGCCCAAAGAACTCTTGAAAGTTATTTAAATAGCAGGTAAATTCCTAGATACTCTCCTTGATTCTGTATCACTAGTCAGTTGCCCATGCCCTATCCCCCAGCTTCTGAAGACTGGAGGTGACTGGCTTTGGAAGAGGCTAAAGCACAAGGCTTCAGCCTGAGGTTTACTGGCATAGTTGAGAACCTGTGAACCCTGCAGGCACAGAGTAATTCATGACTATATGCACACTAAATGCTCACTGAGTTTTCACATGTGTATATACCTGCATTATCAACATCCAGATCAAGATATAGAACTCTTCTAGCACCCTCAAAAGACTTAGGATGTCATTTAAAAAAGGAAAATTTTCAGATAATTAAAAACAAGATAGACAAAAATGAAAAACTCAGTAGAAGTATCAGAGGATGAAGTTGGGGAAATCTCCCAGAAAACAGAGCAAAAAGACAAAGAGAAAATAGAAAACTAGGCAAAATTTTTAAAAAAGGTAGATCAGCGATCAGTTAAGTCCAACATCTGAAAAACGGGAGTTCTAGATAGAGAACAGAAAAACATGGGGGAACATTATCAAGCAAGTAATTTAAAAAATAATTTCTCAAAAATTTAAGAAGAGAAATTTTCAGATTCCAAGAGGCCCACACCCATGCATGTCACTGTCACATTTCAGAACACTGGAGACAGACAAGATCATACAAGGTTCCAGGACACTGGGAGGGACAGATAACATAAAACAGATCACATAAAAACAATTACCAATCAGAGAGTGACGTCAGCATCATGGCGGAGTGAGATTCCCTCTTTGAATCTCTGCCCCCTACAACACAACGAAAACATCATTCACATTCCAACAGAGCTCAATCAAACACTACAAAGGACTTCTGAGAAACCCCTGCTGCCATACATCGGACGGTGGAGGCGCGGGAAGCCCAGGAGGACGGGAGGAGAGGTAGGAGGTTGTACTCCCCCTCCCCAATCGATGGGCAAAGACAGCGCGGTTCGCGGACAGAGAGGGGAGGGGCGGCCCACAGCGGGGGGGGGGGGGGGGGGACTATCAGCATCCAGGTGCTCTCACAGACTGTCGCGAGATCCCCACTGGGAAGTGACGACGGACTGTTTAGGGGGTGTAGCAAACACCCTAAGAGAGCCAGAAAGGAAACCCCCGGGTCAAGCAGGAGAAAGAGAGGACCCCTCCCCCCACACACCCGGCGTTTCAGCATAATCCCTCCGGGGGCTGCAGCCACATCAGAGCAAACCGCTCGCGACCTCCATCTAGTGACAGCAGGGGGAAACTGCAGGACTAACTTTAATCATGAGGGGTAAAAATAAAGCCGTCCCCGGCGGATCCTTGCGAAAATATGTCAGGGCTACAGACCAAAAGGAAAATGACAAACACCCAGAAACCAACCCTGAAGGCACAGAATTTGATAACCTGAATGACAGAGAATTCAAAATAGCTATCATAAACAAACTCAATGAAATACAAGAGAACATACAGAAACAAATCAACGAATTCAGGGATTATGTCACAAAAGAGATTGAAACCCTAAAGAAAAACCAATCAGAATTATTGGAGATGAAAAACAAAATCAATGAGATAGTGGAAAAAATGGAGTCTTTAAAGAGCAGAACTGACAATATGGAGGAACGAATTAGCACTATTGAGGATAGCCATGCAGAAATGCTCCTGGTAGAGGAGGAGAGAGAGCTAAGACTAAAAAGAAATGAAGAAATTCTTCGAGAAATATCAGACTCAATGAGGAAAAGCAACATAAGGATAATAGGTATTCCAGAAGGAGAAGAAGAGAAAAAGGAGCAGAGAGTTTGTTCAAAGAAATAATAGCTGAGAACTTCCCCAACCTAGGGAATGAGAGGGAAGTAACAGTGAATGAAATCAATAGATCACCTAAATATATAAACAGGAATAAAAAATCATCTCGCCACATAGTAGCACACTTGAAGAATACCTGTGACAAGGAAATAATATTGAAGGCAGCTAAACAAAAAAACAAAATAACATACAAAGGAAACCCCATCAGGCTCTCAGCTGATTTCTCGACAGAAACTCTACAGGCTAGGAGAGACTGGAATGATATATTCAAAATCATGAAAGACAAAAACCTTCAGCCGAGAATACTTTATCCAGCAAAAATATCCTTCAAATACGATGGAGAAACAATAACTCTCCCTGATAAACAAAAGCTAAGAGAGTTCATCACCACAAGACCCCCACTACAAGAAATGCTCAAGAAGGCCCTTAGGCCTGAAAAAAAACAAATGAGAAAGGGGATACAAAGATTTCAGCAAGGAGAAAAGCAAGGAGACTAAACCAGAACAAAATACAGTTGGAAAACATCAAAAATTAATTCAAGCTCATCACTGGAAACACACATTCATGACACAATCTGGAATAAAGAGATAACAAATAAGGAGGGGAAGAGGTAAGGGATTGAATCGACCCAGCCTCAGGAAAAAGGAGGCATCTGAAAATGTACTTTCTTATCCAGGAGATCGCTTATATAAACCGCACAGTAACCACTAAACAAACAACCAGAAGAGAACCACACATGACAAATAAAGAGAAAACCAAGAGAATGAGCATGCAGAAATACCAAATTGAATTTGCAGTCCGAAACACAAGGGACAAGAAACGAAGGAAATGCAAAAGAACCAGAAGATGAACAATAAAATAGCAACATTAAACCCTCATATATCAATAATCACTCTAAATGTAAATGGATTGAATTCTCCAATCAAAAGACACAGACTGGCAGGATGGATTAAAAACCAAGATCCAACAATCTGCTGCCTCCAGGAAACACATCTCAGCTCTAAAGACAAACACAGACTCAAAATAAAAGGATGGAAAACAATACTCCAAGCTAATGGCAAACCAAAGAAAGCAGGAGTAGCCATACTTATATCAGACAAAGTAGACTTCAAGATAAAAAAGGTAATGAGAGACAAAGAAGGGCAATATATAATGATAAAAGGGATACTTCACCAAGAAGACATAACACTTATAAATATCTATGCACCCAACACAGGAGCACCAAAGTACATAAAACAACTGCTAAAAAACCTTAAAGGAGATATTAACAATAACACAATAATAGTAGGGGATCTTAATACCCCCCTTACATCAATAGATAGATCATCCAGACAAAAAGTCAATAAGGAAATAATGGACTTAAACGAGAAACTAGATGCAATGGATTTAACAGATATATACAGAGCACTCCACCCAAAAAAAGCAGAGTACACATTCTTCTCAAGTGCACATGGAACATTCTCAAGGATAGACCATATATTAGGAAACAAGGCAAACCTCTATAAATTTAAGAAGATTGAAATCATTACAAGCATCTTTTCTGATCATAATGCTGTGAAACTAGAAATCAACTGCAAGGAAAAAACTAGGAAAGGGACAAAGATGTGGAGACTAAACGACATGCTACTGAACAACCAATGGGTCGTTGATGAAATTAAAGGAGAAATCAAAAGCTATCTGGAGACAAATGAAAAGGAAAATACACCATACCAACTCATATGGGATGCAGCAAAAGCAGTCCTGAGAGGGAAATTCATAGCAATACAAGCTCACCTTAACAAACAAGAAAAATCCCAAATAAATAACCTTAAATTGCACCTAACAGAGTTGGAAAAAGAAGAACAGACAAAGCCCCGAATCAGCAGAAGGAGGGAAATAATAAAAATCAGAGCAGAAATAAATGAACTTGAAACCAAAAAAATAGTAGAAAGGATCAATGAAACAAAGAGCTGGTTCTTTGAGAAGATAAATAAAATTGACAAACCCTTAGCCAGACTCACTAAGAAAAAAAGGGAGAAGACTCAAATAATTAAAATTAGAAATGAAAGAGGAGAAATTACAACAGACACCACAGAAATACAAGGGATTATTAGGGACTACTATGAAAAACTTTACGCCAACAAATTGGACAACCTAGAGGAAATGGACAAATTCTTGGACGCGTACAACCTCCCAAAACTGAATCAAGAAGAACTAGAGAATCTGAACAGACCAATCACAAGTAAAGAGATTGAAACAGTAATCAAAAACCTCCCAAAAAATAAAAGCCCAGGACCAGATGGCTTCCCTGGAGAATTTTATCAAACGTTCAAAGAAGATTTAGCACCTATCCTTCTCAAACTATTCCAAAAAATAGAGGAAGATGGAATACTTCCCAACACATTCTATGAGGCCGACATCATGCTGATACCAAAGCCAGACAAGGACAATACAAAGAAGGAAAACTACAGGCCAATATCACTGATGAACATAGACGCAAAAATCCTCAACAAAATATTGGCAAACCGAATACAGCAATACATCAAAAAGATCATACACCACAATCAAGTGGGATTTATACCAGGGACACAGGGATGGTTCAACATCCGCAAATCAATCAACGTGATACACCACATTAACAAAATGAAGAATAAAAACCACATGATCATCTCAATCGATGCAGAGAAGGCATTCGACAAGATCCAGCATCCATTTATGATAAAAACTCTCAACAAAATGGGTATAGAAGGAAAGTACCTCAACATAATAAGGGCCATATATGACAAACCTACAGCAAACATCCTACTCAATGGGGAAAAACTGAAAGCCATTCCTTTGAGGACAGGGACAAGACAAGGGTGCCCACTCTCACTGCTCTTATTCAGCATAGTACTGGAAGTTCTGGCCAGAGCAATTAGGCAAGAAAAAGGAATAAAAGGACTCCAAATAGGCAATGAAGAAGTGAAACTCTCACTATTTGCAGACAACATGATCTTATACATAGAAAACCCAAAAAATTCCATCGGAAAACTACTAGAAACAATCAACAACTACAGTAAAGTGGCAGGGTATAAAATCAACTTACAAAAATCAATTGCATTTCTATACACTAACGATGAAACAACAGAAAGAGAACTCAAAAAGACAATCCCATTTACAATTGCAACAAAGAGAATAAAATATCTGGGAATAAATTTAACCAAGGAGGTCAAAGACCTATACAATGAAAACTATAAGACACTATTGAAAGAAATCGAGGAGGACATAAAGAAATGGAAAAATATTCCATGCACGTGGATTGGAAGAATAAATATAATTAAAATGTCCATTCTACCTAAAGCAATCTACAGATTCAATGCAATCCCAATCAGAATCCCAATGTCATTCTTCATGGTAATAGAACAAAAACTACTGAAATTCGTATGGGGCAACAAAAGAGCCCGAATAGCTAAAGCAATTCTGAAAAAAAAGAACAAAGCTGGAGGCATCACAATCCCTGATTTCAAAATATACTATAAAGCTACAGTAATCAAAACAGCATGGTACTGGTACAAGAATAGACACACAGATCAATGGAACAGAATTGAAAGCCCAGAAATAAAACCACACACCTATGGACAGCTAATCTTCGACAAAGGAGCAAAGAACATACAATGGAGAGAGGGAAGTCTCTTCAATAAATGGTGCTGGGAAAATTGGACAGCAACATGCAAAAGAATGAAAGTAGACCATCTCCTATCACCATATACAAAAATCAATTCAAAATGGATCAAAGACCTGAAAGTGAGACCTGAAACTATAAAACTCCTGGAAGAAAATATAGGCAGTACACTAATTGAGATTGGACATAAAGGGATCCTTTCAGATTCCATGTCTACCCAGACAAGGGAAACAAAAGAAAAAATAAACAAGTGGGACCTCATCAGACTAAAGAGCTTCTACAAGGCAAATGAAACCAGGATCAAAATGAATAAACAACCCACCAGCTGGGAGAAAATATTTGCAAATCGTTTGTCCGACAAGGGATTAATCTCAGTAATATATAAAGATCTCATACAACTGAGCAACAAAAAAACAAACAACCCAATCAAAAAATGGGCAGAGGATATGAACAGACATTTTTCCAAGGAAGAGATACAGATGGCCAATAGACACATGAAAAGATGTTCAACATCACTAATCATCAGGGAAATGCAAATCAAAACGACACTGAGATATCACCTTACACCGGTTAGAATGGCTACAATCACAAAGACAAATAACAACAAATGCTGGAGAGGTTGTGGAGAAACGGGGACCCTCATTCACTGCTGGTGGGAATGCAAACTGGTGCAGCCTCTATGGAAAACAGTATGGAGAGTCCTCAAAAAATTAAAAATAGAAATACCATATGATCCAGCAATACCACTCTTGGGCATCTACCCAGTGGACTTGAAATCAACCATCACAAGAGGCGTATGCACCCCTATGTTCATTGCATTATTCACTATAGCCAAGAAGTGGAAGCAACCCAAGTGTCCCTCAACTGATGACTGGTTAAAGAAGATGTGGTATATACATACAATGGAATACTACTCAGCCATAAGAAAAGACACAATTGTCCCATTTACAACAACATGGAAGGACCTAGAGGGTATTATGTTAAGTGAAATAAGCCAGAGAGAGAAGAACAGACACTTCATGAACTCACTCATATATGGAATATAAGTGAACACACGGACAGAGAGAACTGATTGGTGGTTACCAAGGGGAAGGGGGGTGGTGGAGGCACAAGGGGTGAAGGGTTACATCCACAAGGTGACGGACAAACAAAAATGTACAACTAAAACCCCACAGTGTTATAAACAAAGACATCAATAAAAAAAAATTTATTAAAAAAAAAAAAAAACAATTAGCAATCAGAAAGGCTTCAGAATTTTCAACAGCTACACTGCAAGCTAATAGACAAAGGAACAATGTCTTCAAAATTCAAGAGGAAAATTATTTACAAAAAGAGAATTGAAACCCAGAAAAACAAAAAGAGTCAGTCAAGTATGAGAGTAAAATGAAAACATATTCAGAAATGCAAATTCTCAAAAATGTATCTCTTGTGCATCTTTTCATGGGGAACTACCAGATGTCCTCAACCAAAATGAGATGTAAAGCAAGAAATAGTAAGACAAAAAATACAGAAAAAGAGAGGATCCAATTCACCAGAGAAGCAAAGGAAATCTCCAGGTTACCAAATCCCAGGGTGACAGGGCCACATTACAGAGTGGTAGGGTCAGGCACGGACTGCTACTTTTCACTATCAGCCACATGAAGCTTTCTAATTAAGTCACATACAGTATAACTTTGTTAACAACACACTTTACATTTAAAAACATTTTTTTAAAAAGGGAACAAAGTGAGACTAGCCATGAAGCTGTGAGAATTCTATTCTTTCAAAATAACAGACAAGAGTTTTTACATACTAAAAAACGAATGTTCACAAAACTAATAGCACACAAACACACAAAGGGAGTGTTTAACCTGCAAAAATGCTTTAAGAATACTCACTTATATATAAATGCTATGCTATTCTGAATTCATTAGCTTTTTATTAAAGAAAGCATTTCTATTTGGAAACAATATAAACCTAGATGAAGCTAATGATATGCCTGGTTGGACTAGTCAGGCTGATTCCAAGAGTGCATTAAGGAATACAAATTAACTTAGTTGTTTGCCACTTAATAAACATGAAACTAGGCACAGAGTAATGAATAAAAGAAACAACCTTCTAAAAAATGCATTTAGCACCTATTCTATTTCATTTTTCTTTTAACACAATTTTCCTACTTTAAAATCATGTATTTACCCTTCTTACTTAACAATGATGACATGAGAAATAAAAAACTTTACTTCTTTAGAAGAGAATATCTTGAGGAGGAACTCTCCAGACAGAAGAGATTAACAGTCACTGACATCCTCCCTGACACTGGCGTCCTCTTGGAGGTTTTCTTATTGAGAATCTTATCACCACACAGGAACCTCTTTCCTCTGTCCCTCTCCCTTCCCACACAAGCCAAAGAAAAACTCACCTTTAATAATCCATCAGGAGGAAGCTAGGAAAAAAGTAAACCAGGCAGAGCTCTGGCAGTTATAAAAGGTCCTAGGACTGGTATATAGTGGTCAGGTAGGAACAGGAACATACCCTAAATCTAAATATTCAAATTTTCATATTCCTTTTTTGTCTTCAAGCACAGTGGAACTATGGTTCCATGTAAAAACGTTAATTTGAAATCTTATACTCACCTTTTCATAAGGTAGACATTTACCCCAGTACCAAACCCAAGCTTCTGCATAAATGGAGAGGCAGGAATATTTATACATGGAGTTAAACATAATCCTAAATGTCAGAAAGAGAAATAAAAAATAAAATTAGTATTTGAAAAGACCTCTAAAAATGCATCCCAACGTTCTCAACATACTATTATTAGGAGTATTAATTGACATGTCTTTTGGAGAACAATTTGATACTATTTATCCTAATTTTAAATGGGTACCCTTTGACCAAGTCTACTTTTGGAGCTCTACCTTATAGTAACACTGAAGCAGGGGCAGCAATCGGCCTGTTTTTCTATGGCCCACAAGCTAAGAATTGTTTTTACATTTTAAAAAAGTTGTTTAAAAAACAGATCAAGAAGGGGCCAGCCTGGAGGCATAGCAGCAAAGTTTGTGCGCTCCGCTTCAGTGGCCCAGGGTTCGCAGGTTCGGATCCAGGGCGTGGACAGACATACCGCATGTCAAGCCATGCTGTGGCGGCATCCCATATAAAGTAGAGGAAGATGGGCACGGATGTTAGCCCAGGGCCAATCTTCCTCAGCAAAAAGGAGGAGGATGGGCAACGGATGTTAGCTCAGGGCTAGTCTTCCTCACACACACACAAAAATAGATAAAGAAGAATATACAACAGAGTCCCAAGGTGGCCCACAAAACCTAAGCTGTTTACCATCAAGCCCTTGACAAAAAGCTTGCTGACACCTGCACTGCAGCACGTGCCCAACGATATCACATGCATGCATATATACTTGAATATTGGGATTTGCTTTTGTGGCTGCAAAAAACAAACAAAACCTAAGTGATCATCATTAGAGTCATAATTGTAATATATCTGTATTACAGAGCATTATACATTAAAAAAGATGAGATAGAGGAGTCCTACTTTTACTCACAAACAATTAACTGCTCCTGGAATTGCCATCTTGCCATGAACAAATAGAAAACTTGACAAAATATAACAGTTTTCAGACACTTGACAACAAGGAGAGCAGGGTTGCAAACTCTGAGAGAAGAGAAACAAATGAGGTGAGCCCTATCATTGCCCTAACTTACTGCTTGACAGCAGTTTCCAAGCTGCAGCACAAAGAAACATAGCCCAGAAGTCTTGTCATATTGAGAAGACAGAGATCAGGGGTCAAGGAAACCTGAATATCTAGAATTTGTGGAGCAGAGAACTAAAAGGGGAGCCAAAACGCAAGAGAAAAAGCTCCAGAGATCTGAAAAGAGGTCTCTTTTTGAGTGGTTGGCTAAGTATTTATCTATACACACAATGGACAGAATTCCCCAAAGCCGGAGAAAACACTAAACGCAAGCAGTAGGCTAAACAACTATCAGAGATAACACAGGTCTAGAAATAGTTCACTTATAATCAGCCAGAGTGTGGTAACTCTGTAACATACAGAGTATTGAGTCAAGTCCTCTAAAGGATGATGTCTTAGTAGTACAGCTAAGTTTTAGCCAAAGGAAAAAGTTTAGAACAAAGCTTAAAAGCAAGCCTCAAAAGAAACAAGCTAATGTACAGGTAACTTAACTGTGGACTACAATAAAATCACACACCCTTCAAAAGAATAACAAAATCCAGCACTCAACAATGTTAAATGCCCAACAGTCAATAAAAACTATCAGGCATGAAAGAAGAAAATATGACCCATACTAGGAGAAAAATAAACCAAAAGAAACATACCATAGAATGACAGTGATGTAGAATTAGCAGATAAGAACCTTAAGATACAAATCTTCAAAATATGCTCAATAATGTAAAGGAAAATGTGAGCATTACAAGGAAAGAAAAAGATGTAAAAAAAGATCCTAAAGGAACTTCAAAGAATGAAAAATACAATGGATAAAAATAATACCATCTTAGAGCAGAAGAAAAGATAACTAAATTTTAAGAGAAAGCAACAAAAACTACCACAAATGAAGCCTAGAGAAAAAAGATTAGAAAAAAATTTAAAAATCATCAGTGAGCCATGGGACATTAGCAACATAGTAGATTTAAATACAACCACAGAGAATTACATTAAATGTAAATGATCTAAACAGTGTTGTCCAATAGAACTTTCTATCATGATGGATATGTTCTACATCTGTGTTGTCCAGCACAGGAGCCACTAGCCACACGTGGTTACCGAGCACTTGAAATGTGGGCTAGTACAACTGAGAAACTAAATTTGCAATTTTATTTCCTTTTAACTCATTTGAACCCAAATTTAAATTGCCACATGTGGCTAGTGACTAAACAGTCCAATTAAAGGCAGAAATTGTCAGAATGGATAAAAACAAAACAAGAAATAACTACACGCATGTATAATAAACTCACTTTAAATATAAAGACACAAATAGGTTAAACGTAAAAAGGTTGGAAAACATGTACCATTCAAACCCTAATCAAAATAAAGCTGGAGTGGCTCTATTAATATCACATAAAGTGGACTTCGAACAGAGAGTACAACACTGGTTAAGGAAGGACATTTCATAACAGTAAAGGGGTAAATTCATCAACAGAAATAACCATCCTAAATGCATATGTACCTAATAACAAGCTTCAAAATACATAAAGCAACAACTGACAGAACTGAAATAAAAAGTATAGACAAATCCACAATTGTAGTCAGAGACACTCCTCTCTCAAGTAATAGAAAAAGTAAATAGAAAATCAGTAGGGATACAGAAAACCTGAGCAAAACAACATAAACAAGTCAAGCAGTTTGACCTAATTGACATTTATGGAACACTGCGTCCAACAACAGCAGAAAATATGATCTTTTAAAGTGCATGAAATATTCACCAAGATAAATAAATCTGATCAAGGAAGGAAGAAAGAAAATATAAAATACCAGTCTCAGAAATGAAAAAGGAGCTATTACCACAAATCCAACTGACATTAGAAGGGTAATAAGAGTACATCATGAATAACTTTATGCCAGTAAATTTGACAACTTAGAAGTAATGGACAAATTCCTTGAAAAACACTAACAAAGCTTACACAAGAAGAAATAGACAACTTAAATAGCCCTGTATCTATTAACTGTGAAGTCACAGTTAAAATCTTCCTACTAAGAAAACTCCAGGCCCAGATGCCTTTACTGGTGAATTCTACCAGTTAAGGAAGACATACTATCAATTCCACATATACTCTTCAAGAAAAGAGAAGGAAACACTTCCCAGCTTACTTTAGAAATACAGAATTCCCTGATACCAAAGCTAGACAGACATTCCAGAAAAAGACAACTACAGTCCAATACCCCTCATGAACAGAGAAAATATTAGCAAAGTGAATCAAGCAATATATAAAATACATCATGACCAAACTGACTTTACCCCAGGAATGAAAGGTTAGTTTAATATTTGAAAACGAACCTAATTTACCACATCAACAGACTGAAAAAGAAAACTTCATCTCAATAGATTCTGAAAATGCACTTGAGAAAGTTCAACACCCATTCATGATAATAACCAGGAATAAAAGGAAAATTCCTCAACCTGATAAAGGGCATCTGTGAAAAACCTGCATCTAACATAATACTTCATTGGGAACAAGGCAAGTATGCCCACTCACATCTCTTCCATTCAAAAATATACTGGAGCCAGCGCCACAAGAAAAGGAAATAAAGTAATACCGACTGGGGAAAAAAAGTAAAACTGTCTTTTATATTACCAACTATGTACAATATCCTAAGTGTAATAAAAAAGCTAATAGAATAAGTGAATTTAGCATGGTTGCAGGATACAAGGTCAATATACAAAAATCTACATACTAGAAATGAACAACATAAGATTTTCTCCTATGTTATCTTCTAGAAATTTTATAATTTTAACCATCTTTGTATATGATGTGAGCTAAGGGTCAATTTGCAGATGAATATCCAATTGTTTTTATTTGTTGAAAAGATTATCCTTTGTCCACTGAATTGCCTTAGAAAATATCTTTTCCTCACCAGAGCCATGCAAGTATGAGACAGGGAAACGTAAAGTTCCTTAATGGTTCAAGTTGATTGTTCACCAGGGAGAACCTCCAAATCTGTTAGAATGTCAGTAAAATTAGCTCATAGATGACCAAACCCTGGCCTACAAAATCAGTCTTATTTGTTAAGATCAATATTATAAAGAGGACTTGTGCTAAAATTGTGCATGATAGATAATAATTAAAGGATCAAACTACAATAATACTAAGACATTTCTAATAGCAATAATAATGAAGAAGGGTTTTATATCTATCTTACCAGATTTCTTTTTTTCAGATAATTTGCTTGGTGTCTTGAAATTATTGATTTCTTCCATTATAGTAATCACTCTGGGTCCTATGATGAAAATAAATTGAAAGTTACAGTGCAGTTATAAAAAATACAACTCTTCTTCATGAAGAAAAGTTTCTATAACACTATCACTCATTTTATCATATAAATATAAAATTTGAGAACTGAAAAAGACCATGACAAATATTTAGCCCAATTTTACTTACAATGAGAAAAATGAAACCCAGAGAGGTACAATTACTTACCCAAGCTCATACTACTAGTGATTGTGTTTTTTCATTTGTTTTAATTAAAAAGTAATATATGCACTTGGTTTGAAAAAAAAAAATCACCTAGTACACAAAGCTAAAGAGTAAGTCTCCCTCTCACACCCCCCAGGAGTAGTTGTTAACAGGTCTTTTATATCCTCAGAGAAAAGCAGATAAACAAAACAGTCTCTACAATACACATAATAGAATATTATTCAATAGAATACATATTCTATAAAATAGAATATTATTCAGTCATAAAAAGGAATAAAGTATTGATATATACTACAGCATGAACCTTGAAAGCATTACGCTAAGTCAAAGAAGCCAGACACAAGAGGCCACATATACGATTCCATTTACAGGAAATGTCCAGAATAGGCAAATCTATAGACAGAAAATAGATCAGTAGTTGCCAGGGACCAGGGGAAGAGATAATGTGGCATGACTGCTAGTGGGTACTGGGCTTCTTTGATGAAAATGTTCTAAAATTAGGTAGTGGTTTAATATATTCAGCTCTGACTATACTAAAACCCACTGAATTGTACACTTTCAAAGGGTAAATTTTATGATATATGAATTATATTTCAATAAGCTGTTATAAAAAATTGTCTATAAAAATAAAATGTATGTACTGCATATATTAGCAAGTTAACCCAAGCTTTTTATTTCTTCTGTAACATATTTCTTAAAGAATATTTTTAATAAAAATTTTTAAAATTACTTTTTCTTTTTTAAAAATGTTAGGTAGTTGTTCCTACATATCTATAAGCTCATTTGGTTTGTCTATAAAAAACTGGGAGGAAGAGAGAACATTTGCTTAAATTTTTTATAGAGCCTTTAATACATAGCATCTTTAAAAACTCTGTGCCAAGAAAAAAAACCATCTCAAAGGCCCAGCTTGCCTATTAGAGAGAAGCTTGTTGATTTTTTAAAAATATAGCTACAATCACCACAGTCTTGCCTGAACGTAGAACACTGAAGATCCCCTTTTCATGCACTTGCCAAAAATATACTAATTTTATCAAGAGACAGGTTTAACTAAAAGAAAGGAACAAGTTTTTCTGGAACAAGTTTCAGACCTTTGGGCAAGGATAAACTATTTTACAGAGTAGGTTGGAGGAGGTACTTCTACTCTGGAAATAAATTCTCCGTGTGATCTTGATTCCCCTTCTTTCATCTTCATCAATCTTTCCTCACAGGAAGTGATGAAGGAGCACTTTAACAAGTTTCTAAGACTTCTACCTACCTATGGGAAGCTACTCTTCATTCTCTCAGTCAACATATACTTATTGAGACTGTACCACGTACTAGGCACTGTTCTAGGCACTGGAGACACTGGAGACAGCCTGGAGCAGCAAACAAGACCCTAGCAAACTACAAGATAAATATTGAATAAGATAATGACAGATAGTCAGGGGAAATATACACCAGTGAAGGAAGACAAAGTGTTGGGAAGGGGCTTGAAATTTGAGTTGGGGTGGTCCAGGGAGGTGTCTTGAGATGGTGTCACTTGAAGGAAGTGAGGCCAGCTAGCCCATGCAAATATCTAGGGGAAGTCTGCCAGATAGAGAAAGTTGTAAATACAATGGTCCTGAGGCAGAAATGTTCAAAGAAAAGCTACAAGGGCAGAGCTAGCAAGAGGGAGAAGAAAATTAAGTCACAGAATTTGGGAGTGGAGGATGGCAGTCAAGTAGAACATTGTAGCCATAAGGACTTCGGCTTTTATTCAGAGAGCTTTAGTCACAGTAAGGATTTCAGCTTTTACTGAGAAATGGGAAGTTATCAGAGGGTTTTGTGCAGGGGAGGAATATACTCCATCTATGTTTCAACAGGATCACTAGTTTGTGTTTATTAACTGAAGGGGAACAAGGGCAGAGGCAATCAGACCAAAAAGGTGGCTATTACAATAATCCAGGAGAGATAATACAGGTGGCTTGGATCAGCAAAGTAGAAGTAGAGATGGTGAGAAACGGTTGGGTTCTGGATGTTTTGAATCTGGAACAAACAGGATTTCCCAATGTTTGGATTTTTGTTAGGAATGAGAGAAAAGTCAAAGATAGCTCCAAATTTTCAGACTGAGCAACTGGAAGAATAGAGGCACCATTATTGAGATCAGGAACTCAATTCTGAATGCCTTGTTAGATATCCAAGTAAAAACGTGAAAGAGGCAGCCGGATAGAGGTCTGGAATCCAAGCTGAAGATACAAATTTGTGGGATTCAGTATATATATAGTATTAAAGTTAAGAGACTAGATACCATCACCCAGGAGGTAAGTGTAGATAGAAAACAGAGCTCTGAGGCATCCCAACATGAGAAAAGAAGAACAAAGTAGCCCCAGGCAGGGCCAGAAAAGTAGGATGCAAAAATACCCGCTAAGTATGGCGTCCTCAAAATCTTACTGCCTAAGTCTCATTGCCTTTTTCCCCTCAGCAGAAGGCGGATGTGACATTCAGAGCAGCATAACTGTTTAAAAAAAAAAAAAAAACCACCTTCCTCCAGTAAAAAACACCTAAGTTCAAACAGAAGTCTTTTAACATTGATTTCATTCTAGAACACTCTAGGACTCAGTCCCTCCCTCCACTCCAAGCCATTTGCACCTAAATATACCATATCCTATCCATTTCACAATTTTCTGAGGCAACGTTTTTCATGACTAAACAGGTTAAGGCCTTAGTCTACTGATAGATGACTTCTAGCCACTAGCCCACTAGCCCACTTCTAGCCACTCTGTCTCAGATTCTGTATATACTGTATACACATCCTATACGTATTAATTGCTAAATAACCATAATAGTATAAATCACAAGGTTCTTACAAAGATAACAGCATAAAATTGTGAATATCTTAGATGGAGATACATTAGAAATGAGAGCAATATGACTGTGGGCAGAATTTCAGTCTATGGAGTACTTAGGATATTTTTAAAAATTCAAGTACCATTTAAGCAGTTAACAAGGCTCAGCAAGCTAATCAACCAGATCTACTGGATCAGATAATAACTTTCGGACCCTAATCCACCCTAGGACCAAACGAAAACATGGATACTACTGGCAAAGCTAAAGTGTAGACAGGCAGCAGAAAAAGGACACACAAAAGGAGGGAAAAAGTAAAGATAACTGAGGAAAGAGAAGCAAAACAGAGAGAAAAAGAAAGGGAAAATTCTGATCAGATTACTTGTGACGTCCTGTACACTTTACAACCTCTGTAGACATCCCCGGGGGGTAGAGGCACAGACTGTACCCCCTGATTCAGGAACTTACCGATGGCTGGAGGTTAAAATCCTTCTCACACCTGCTCAGTCACGTCACCTGAAAATTCGAAGCAACGTGAGTTGAGGGGATCAAAGGAAGGAACTGCGCTCACATTTCTCTTTCTCAACCCCGCCCACCAGAAATCCTTCACCAGCTCTAGCCTCTGCTAAGAGCTGGAAGTGAGAGGCACTTGGCCGAGGTCATGAACTGTTTCCAGCAGGCACAAGCCCCAGCGCTGGGATCTGGGGCAGAACGGATAAGCCTCAAGGCCGCGGTCTGGCCTCAGGCAGAGACCTGGGCCTCACCATTGTAAAACAACGGCAGCTGGCTAGACCAGGGTTCCCCAAATCTAACCGTCGCTTTCGTCTACGGAGCTTCCATAAAAAGTACAGATTGCCACGCTTCGCTTCGAGAAAAGGGCAATTTCTTTCCTGGAACCCCCACTCCACCCCGTGACTCAGATGCGCACCAGGCCCCGGGCTGTCACCGAGGCAAACGCAGAGGCCTCGGCCGGGGGGCTCGGCGCACCGGGCCCGCGCCCTCAGGGGCCGGCAGAACCTCCCCTCACCGGAGCCGCGGCGGAGTCGCACGCTGGGTCGAGAGGGACCGCGGTGACGAGGCCTCTGGGCCAAGGCGGTCCGGACACTCCTCGAGCAGCCGCCTCCCTCGCCGCCAGCCCACACACACCCCCGGCAACTGTCGCTGTGACTTGAACCCTGTGCGCTTTCAAAAGCGCGCGCTCCGCCCCCGCAGCGGCCAAACTACGGGGCGGCGCGAAAGACATAATAAGCCACACGCGCCGTTCCTGTTCTTTTCCCGCTGTCCAGTTTCCTTACCAATCCCATTTTACTATCAAATAGGGACGCTTTGAACACAAAACGACAAACGGATTTTTAAAATCAGTCCTTCAAATTGACAAGAGATTTTCATATATTGAGGTATATGGGGTAAATATTCTGGTTCAAAACTGATTCTGCTTGAACTAAAGAAGCCTGACCTACGGCCTATCAAACATACATTGTACATCTGCTTTAATCATTAAGGTAAAGCATGCACTCTCTTAAGAATGCATACTTCCCCTCCTACGCCTTATTGGTAAGGCGGGATTAGTCCCTTTTCCCCCAACAACAGGGTCGTGTTGACCTGCTAATTTGCAACTAAATACTTCTTGGAAACTTCGTTTAAAATGAACCTGGGTGTGTTTAATGTATGTTATTTGTTCTAAGAGGATATGGGACTACTGAAAACCATTCTTCTACAAACGCTTTCTTGCTTTCTTCGTTTTTGGAAGAGGCCTCCCTAGGTTATAATCCTCACTCTGGCGCAAGTAAAACTCACCTTATTTCTCTTATCTATATAATGGTTATTGGTTATTTTGCATTGACAAAAGGAACAATTCTGGTCGAAAAGAATATTTATACCAGTATTTAAGGCTGAAATTCCTCCCCAGTTATAAACACTGTACTCAGAATGTGCAATGATTATTATATAAATTTTTATTACAGGTTTATTTGGCCTTGAAACACTGTAACTAAAAATACATTAGCCTTGAGTGGCAATCATTTTAGGCTGAGAAGAAAAATAGATATTTAGAAACTTGGCTAACTCTTGTCATTACCACATTCAGTTCAACATTTGTTCATTTATTCAACAAATATTTATAGAGCACCTGCTATGTGCCATGTGTGAACTCAATGCCCACTGCACAGGATTTTCTAGCGTAGTCACTACAAGAGACCAGAGACCATAAAGATAATTAAATCACAGAATGCCCTCCTACTCAGGCAGAGCTTAGAATCTATGGGGTGAGGAGAGTGGAGGAGGGATGGGGGAGTGTCCTAAGAAAAGAGCACACACAAAATACAAAAGAGACTGTATTATGTAGGTTACTATGATCATAAACCCCATTTGTCAAATGAGGAAACTATGGAACAGAGAAGTTAAGTAATTTGCCTAAAGTCACCGAGCTAATAAATGGTAGAGTCAGGATTTGAATCTATGTTGAGGTTAGACTTCCTGTTTAACAAATGTGCTCAAAATCTCTTCCATCTTGCACACACACACACACGCCTTTCCACATCCAGGGCCTTCCCATTTTTGGTCACCCTCTCCTAAGGACAGAGGTTCTCATTGCACCTTCCCTCTATTCTCATTCTAATTTTTTTGTAGAGGCATAACATAGACCTCACCATCTTCTTTAAAGATATCTACAATTTTCTATACTTTTTAATAAGTCCTAAAGTTTTACAGGCCCTCTATTTTCTATTCTTACTGGCTAATAAAATCCTGCCTAAAACCGGAAACTGAGAGCTTCTTAATTAACCATTCTGGTGAAAACAAACTCTAAGGAGATGAGGGTATTAACACAGGTGTAAGATGAGGCAGAAAATATTCACGAGAATGACGGCCCTTGGGTAAAGACTTATATTTATAACCATCCTGCTCCCCGTCTTGTAATCATAAAAGTATCTCCAGAGATTATCCATAGAAACATCTGAACTTCACAAGCTTAGTGTTATTGCCTGTGAAACATAATCATTAATCTCAAAATCTTGCATACCAGTCAGTTGTCATGGGAAACGGCTTCTGACCTGGATTGGTTATTTCTTCCAGTGTATAAATGGCCTGGATTCCTTGGCTTAAGCAAAAGAGCCCAAAACTCTGTATTTGACTCTTGGCTGCTTGGGCCCAAAGGAACATCTGCATTGTCACCCTTTTATGGCCTAAACTCTAATTTCTGCTCCATTCAGTGCCTGCCCATTTGACTTTCAAGAGCCTAGCTTGAAAAAAAAAAAAAAGAATATTAATATTTTTTTCTCTTTTCTGCTTTTACATTTAAATTTTCTTTGAGGCCATGTGAATGCTGCTGATTAGCTAGAAGAATGGTGGGAATGTTCAGGGAAGAGGAAGAAAAATTAAGATTTCAAGATTTTGTCTTGTTACATCTGTATATCCAACCAGTCAACTCGACATGTCCCTAGAGTGCTGCCCAGGCATCCTGAAGCCATTGGGTCCACAACTGGGGCTGCCGGAGCACACTCACCACCCCCACCCCATGGTGCTCCTCTTCTGGGTCCGGGTTTTAGTGAATGACACCTCCACTACCGTCTATCCCCAGGGCCCCAGAGCTTCCCTTTCCTTCATCCATCGAAGTTCTGATAACTCTTCCTTGTGCATCTCTAAAATCCCTTTCCTCCTCCCCATCCCAGCTTCCCCTGCCTTGAACTGTAAACTCTCACTTCTCACTATTGATGACTCCAACTGCCCCCTAATTTGCCCCCCTGCCTCCAGTCACTCCTCTCCTCCAGTGGATTTCCACATTGCTGCCTGGTTAATCTTTCTGAAAAGTGAATCTGGTTGTGTCACTCCCCTGCTTGAAATCCTTCAGGGTACTTCATTAACTTCAGGGTAAAAAACAACCCCTCTTAGGATCTAACCCTAAATGTCTCTAGCTTGGTTCCCTCCAGCTCCGAGTCGGGTCTCCAGTTGTACTGAGTTAATGGTGGTTCCCAGAGCACCATGTTTTCTCATGTCTCCAGGACATGCACACACTTTCCTCAGCCAAAAAATCCCTTCCTCCTCTTTCTGGCTGGATCGGTATCTCCTCCTCCTTCAGCACTCAGCTCAGGTGCTGCCTGCCCCAGGATGTACTCTAATCCTCCCAGTCTAGGTTATTCCTCCTCCAAGCTCCTACAATGCCTTCCTATTCTCCCTGTCCCAGCACATAGCCCAGTGCACTGGAATCTTCTCTCTACTTCTGTCTTTCTCCACTAGAGTGTCAGCTCTATATCCCTCCCCCAGATACCGAAGTGAGTGCTGAGCGATGTTTGGTGAATACATGTGTGAACGACAAGGTGGATAAACATCGTTGCTTATGGAATTCCATCTGACCTTCAGTGACACAGAATATGCCAGTTGGTCTGGGAAGTCACTGAGCTGATAACTTAATGACTTAGCAATGTCCCTGAATCAGTTTTGCTAACTGCTATGGACTGAATGTTTCTGTCCCCCGCTGCCCCCCGCCCCATATGTTGAAACTCCAACCCCCACTGTGATGGTATTAGGAGGTAGGGCCTTTAGGAGGTATTTAGGGTTGGATGAAGTCATGGGGGTGGGGCACTGGTCCAATGGTATCCTTATTAGATTAGTGCCCTTATAAGAAGAGACACCAAGAGCTCTCTCTCTTCCTCTCTCTCTCTCTTTCTTTGCCAAGTGAGGACACAGCAAGAAGTTGGCTGCCTGCAAGCCAGGAAGAGAACTCTCACCTGGAACCAACCACACTGCCAACCTGATCTCAGACTTCACAGCCTCCCGAACTGTGAGAAAGAATGTCTGTTGTTTAAGCCACCCAGTCTGTGGTATTTTGTTATGGCAGCCAGAGCAGACTAAGACACTGACTTGCTCTGGAAGTGGTCAACTCCAGCACAGGGAAAGGGGAGGAAAAGTCTCAGAAGGAAATTGAGAAGTTTTTGCTCCTGTGTACCCTCTCATTCTTGTATTTACCTGTTTTTCCAATAGTTTCTCTTTTGATTACTAAAAACACGTGACTCTCCAAACCCTCCATTGTTCAGTGGACTTGTCTAAAATCTGAACTAATTTATAATGGAACCACCTTGCTGCTTCTCCCCCATCACTTCCAGCACCACAGTCTCTGAGTTGAGAGGAACCATAGACATTGCTTTGTCAAGCTTCTCAAGATGTGGAAATGCCTTTGTGTCATCCTGTTCCAGGGAGATGTCTTCAGACATGCTGAGTAGCCCATTTCTTTTCACACAGCTCTAGTATTCAGGAAATTATTCCTAATATTGGAACAAAATTGCACATATCATCATGAACTCTGGCCTAGCAACAGCATTTTACTAAGATTTTTGATGCAACTACTGTATGCATGACACAGGCCTACACGCTGGGGAACCAGTGGTGGGCGAGGTCAATAACTTGGCCCCTTTTTTCATAAAGCTTACCATCTACTGGGGAAGGCAGACAATAAATAAGTAATTAAAGCACTTGCAAATGGTGATCAAGGCTGTGGAGGGCATTTGCAGGCTGCTGTGATAGAGAATGTTGGGCAGTTGTGTAGAGGGTCCTACTCTCGCAAGGGAGCCAGAGAAGCTTTATCTAAGGAGGTGATTTTAAACTGAGACTTCAGAGATCAGAAAATCCAGTCTCATGGGGTGCCAGAGGAAGAGCCTTCCAAGCAGAAGGAAAGGCAAATGCAAAAGCATTGGAGTCTTTGGGGGACTGAGAAGAAGGTAGGGTGGCTGAGACATATTGGGAGGTGGACAAAAGTGGGCCAAGATGAGGCTGGAGAGGTAGGTGTCCTCTTAGTGCAATAAGAAACCATTGAAGAATTTAAACAGAATGACATGGTCTGATTTCTAGTTTGGGAGGATCACTCTGGCTGGAACATAAAAAAAAATCTGTCATGCCTTTTCAACAAATGATGCTGAAGCAGTTGGACATCCATAGGGAAGAAGAAGGAGGAGGAGGAGGAGGAGGAGGGAGAGGAGGAGAGGGAGGGGGAGGGAAGATGAAGAAGAAGAAAAAGAAGAATCATCTTTACCTAAACCTCATCTTATATAAAAATTAACTCAAAATGTAACATTGTCCACACCTAGATATATACCCAACTGAAATGCACATATGGGCACCAAAAGACATGTACATAATTGTTTATAGCAGCATTATCTGTAATAGCCAAATTGGGAAACCACTCAAATGTCTATCAACAGTAGAAAGGCTAAATAAATGATGGTGTATTCATACAGTGGAACACTATACAGCAACGTCACTGTCAGTGCCCACTAGGATTAACCTCACAGTGTCTACCACAGCGTCCTAGAATTCTTCATAACTTTAAAGCTCATCATGGCAAACAAGGGGAAAACATGAACTCATATATGTAAAACATAAAACTATAAAACTTTTAGAAATAGACTGGAGCTACTTGGGAAAAATCTTCAGAACCAAGGGCTAGGTGACGAGTTCATAGATTTGACATTACAAGCATGCTCTATAAAAAGAAATATTGATAAATTGAACCACGTCACAATGAAAAACTTTTGTTCTGCAAAAGACCCTATGAAGAGGATGAAAACACAAGGTAGAGAATGGGAGGAAATATTTGTAAACCACATATCTGCAAAGGATTTGTATCTAGACTCTTATATAAAGAATTCTCAAAATTCAGCAGTAGAGAAAACAACAATCCAGACAGAAAATAGGCAAAAGACTTTGTAATAGGGTGAATAATGGCCCCCAAAGACATCAGGTTCTAATCTCTGGAATCTGTAAATGTTAGCTCATTTGGAAATAGAGTCTTTGCAGATGGGATTAAGTTAAAAGTTGTTGAGATGGAGAGATTATCCTGGATTGTCCAGTGGGCCCTAAATGCAATCACATGTGTCCTTATAAGAGGAGATTTGACACAGATACACAAATGAGAAGGCAATGTGAAGATGGAGCAGAGAGAGATTTGAATATGCTGGCCTTGAAGATGTGGCCTTGTGGCCACAAACCAAGGAATGCTGGCAGTCACCAGAAGCTGGAAAAGGCAAGTGACCATTCCAGGGGATAATGGATTATCCCCTAGTCACCTCACTCATACTCCTCCTTCCATAAGGATCCAAATGCCTGCCAAAGCCTGCTGCTGCCTCCTAGACAATGTTTTTGATTATCTTCTTTGCTCTTTCCTCTTAATCTCACAAAGAAACCACCTTTGGCCTAATTTTTGTCATCTGCTTCATGGATGCACCTATGTGAAGTAGGAAAATGGTAAAACATTGGGCAAATATAACATCTTATTATAGTTTCATGACTTTTGCCTTCATACTCTGCTCTCTCCCCACTAAGGACAGGAAAAGGGTGTGTCAGTTCAGATGGATGGTGATCACGAGATGGAAACATTGGAGGATAGAAAAGAGAAAACAGGAATGAGAATATCGGTGAACTCTAAGAGGTTGCCTGAAACGACTTCCTAATCCTGAGGATCTGGGAGAGGGGTGCAGCTGCAGCCTTGGAGCAAAGCAAGAGCTGGGAAGCCCTCCACGCAGCTGCTTGTTAGGGAGGCTGGACTCCACCAGCCCGTAGTCATCCTCAATGGCTAAAGATTTCCACTCACAGCTCTCTGACTTTTCCTACCACCCAGTAAGAAGTGAAATTGTGCCGGTTCTGGGAATATGGGGCTTGAAAAACAAGAAGTGCTTTGGAAAATGTGCTGGGATCTGAGCGGCCTCTAATTGATGAGTTCCTTCCTCCATTGTGGTCCAGTGAACTGAGAAGATGTGACAGGGAATTCTATCCCTCCCTCAGGGAAGACGCCTACTTAGTGCCTAACAAAGATGAGTATTCCATCCTCTGCGATTGTGTAAGACTTCTGGGCTGGCCCTGACATCTGGCCACAATTTCAGCATCCTGACGTTGTTTTTGCTCCACAATGTTCTTTGCTTTCTAATTCAACCAGAAAACATTTTGATTCTCAACTTCTTAGGGTGAATCAATACGGTGAATAATAGGAAAGAGTTTTTGGTCGTTTACATTTTAACTACTAAACACCCACCTGGAATGTATAGGGGGCTTAGAGGGAATGGAAGTCCTTCTGCTTACCGCATGCTATTGGAAATTATCCTGCCACAAAAGTACAGCATCTACTGAACATGTTGTGTAAAGAGAAATAAACAGGGTGTTCTCAAGACATGTAAAAATTGTAGGTTCAGGCCCTTTCCTCTAGGAACATAGGTAAATGGAGAAGCTGGTCACACTGTACACCCATGTCCCATATATTAAAACTCGTGGAGCAGAGCCATAAAAAAAGCCCAGAGCTGGTTACCACCAGACTGCCCTTAACCAGAGATCACTTTTCCAGACACATGATACACCCAGTTTTTAAATAATTGCTCCTGAGACACCATGAAGGGCTAGGTGGATATAAGAAGGGAAGGGCCCCCCAAGATCCCAATACCTATGCCCCTTCATGTGCCTATTAATATTCTCAGCACAAATTCAAAAATCCTGAATCAGAGAACAGTCCAAAGCTAGATATATAACTTATTAGATATGGCTGCCATAGTGAACAAGAAGTATTTTTTTCTTTATTTAAATGTTAACCTGAACTAGGTGGACTTTGATGAGGTTCTTTCCTGTGTGTGGGAAGAGGAAGTGTACTTTAAGAATTGCTCTTGAAAACTCCAGAAGTGGGCAAACCCATTCACTCCCTCTCTCCCTCCCTCCCTCTCTTATTCGTTCATTTATTTTTTTGAACAACTGATCCTGACTCAGGGGTTGGAGGTTAAAAAATAAAACGATATAAAAAAACCTCACCCTGCCTTCAGGGAGCATATGGACTATGTAATTAACAAATGGGTACAATACAATGTGGTAAGTAGGTAATGAGGGCTGACTGTACTTGAGGTGTGGGGAAGATTTTACCAACTTGGGTTTTGAGGGATGAGACTATGCACGACCATCCTGATTGGTGGGCAGAGGGGAGAGGGAGGGCCCTCCAGGCAGAGGACAGAATGCGGCGTGGAGGCATGAGAAAGGATGCATAGTCTTAGAGCAATGAGTAGCAGGGAAAAGTGACTGGGAAGATAGGTAAAGACCAGATGATGGGCTTTTCTATGGCAGGAATTTGGGTTTTGTTTTGTAGGTTTTAGGGAGCCATAGAAGGATTGAAAGCAGGAGAGTTAATATGATCAGAATCATGCATCAGATGGAGAGATCTCCTTGGGATGTATTGAAGGGGGTGGACAATGGGAGATTGTTGTGAAAGTCCAGATGAGAAATCAAGAAGGGTTAAACTGGCAAGTGGCAGTGGACTGGAAAGGATGAGATTAATCGGCACAGTATTTATGGGGTAGAATCAACTTGTAGGACTTGTGAGACCATTAGAGCCCTATCGCCAAAACAAAAGGAGGTTAGGCCCTCACACAGAGTACTGGAACATGGTCAAGAAGAGAAAGGCCAAAGGGCCTTCCTAGACATTGCTCCTCTGTGGCAGGGACAGGCAGATCACTGGAAGGAAAGGAAGCTAGGAAAGGCATCCACCAAGCTGAGCTGACATCACTTTGAGTTCACATTGTGGTTTAGGCCTGAAAATCCAGTAGAATATAGTTACAAATTCCAGGCTGGATCAAGACTGAAGGCATGCCTTTTTGCATCATCTGGAAGTTCCTTTTTTAAAAAAAGACTATTTTGAAAAGTGTATTTATTTTAATTTGCGTTGAGTCAAAATTCACATATGGTGAAAGGCATAGATTTTATGTGCACAACTGATAAGTTTGGCTTATCTCACACACAATACATAAATGTATACATCTGGGCAGCAAACACTACAATCAAAATAATACACATCGCCGTCACCCAGAAAGTTTCCTCTTGCCCCCTTCCTAATAATCCCTGATACCCATAGGTGATTGTTGTTCTGATTTCTATGATCTGATTCATTTTACCCGTCCTTGAACTTTGTATAAAAGAAATTGCACAGTATGTACTTTTTTGTGTCTGAATGTATATACCACAATTTGTTTCTCTCTTCTTCTGTTGATGGATATTAGAACTATTTCCAGTTTGGGTCTATTAGGAATATAACTGCTGAATATAAACATTCTGGTACAAGTCTTTTTGTGGATATATTTTCATTAGTCATGCATAAATATTAAAAGAGGAATTTCTAGGTCACAGAGTAGGTTTATATTTAACTTTATAAGGAACTGTCATACTGTTTTTCCAAAATTGTGCTGTCTTACACTCTCACTAACAATGTATGATTTTATGTCTAGTACGTGCAAAGTGGTATCTTATTCAGGTTTTAATTTCCATTCGACTAATGATGTTGAGCATCCTTTCATATGCCTATTGATCGTTCATATCACTTCTTTTATAAAATATCTGTTAAAGTGTTTAGCCCATTTTTCAGTTGGGTTGTCTTTTTATTGTTGAGTTGTAAGAGCTGTTTGTTTATATACTCTGAAAACAAATCCTTCATTGGATGTATATATTGCAAATATCTTCTCCCAGTCTTTGACTTGCCTTTTGATTTTCTTGACATCTTTTGATGAATAGATTTTTAAATTTTTGTTGAAATCCAATCTAACAATTTTTCATGGTTAGTGCTTTCTATGTCCCTTCTAAGACTTTACCTAACCCAAGTTTGCAAAGATATTCTCCTAAGTTTTCTTCTAGAAGTTTGATGGTTTTAGCTTTTAATTTAGGTTTATGGTCATCTTAATTTGGGGGTATGGCATGAGGTAAGAGTCAAGGTTCATTTTCCCCACATCCATATTCAGTTCTTCCAGCACTGTTTATTGAAAAGACTTTCCCCATTGAATTACCTTGGTGACTGTCGAAAATCAATTGATAGTATACGTGTGGGCATATTTCCGAACTTTCTAATATGTTCCATTGATCTATTTGTTTGTCTTTATGCCAAAATTATATTGTCTTGATTAGTGTAATATTATAGAAAGTCTTTAAATCAGGTAGCAGAAGTCTTCCAACTGTGTTTTTAGTTTTCAGTGTTGTTTTGACTGTTCTAGTTTCTTTGAATTTCCATATCAATTTCAGAATTATCTCATCAATTTACACAAAAAAAGTCTGTTGGCATTTTGATTGGGATTGCATTGAGTCCATAGATCAATCTAACATCTTAGTAATATTGAGTATTCACGTTCATGAACTAAGTATATCTCTCCATTTATTTAGATCTTCTTGGCAAGGCTTTATACTGTTTTTTTTGTAGAGGTTTTGCATGTCTTTTGTTAAACATGTTCCTAAGTATTTTATGCTTTTTTGATACTATTGTAAACTATTTTGTTTTCCACTTTAGTTTCCATTTTTTGTTGCTAGTATAAACAATACAATCAATTTTTGTATGTCAAGCTTGTATCCTGCCATTTACTTGTTTATTAGTTCCAGTAGGGTTTTTTTTTGAGACTTTTTTATATACATAATTAACACATGTATTTCTAAATTGAATTTGCCAATATTTTATTAAGAATTTTCTATCTATATTCATGAAGAATTTTCTATCTATATTCATGTAATTTTCTTTTCTCATAACATCCCTGTTAGGTTTTGATATCCAGGTTATGCTGACTTTGTAAAATATTGGGGAAGTATTCCCTCCTTCTCTATTTCTGAAAGAGTTTAAGATTAGTGCTATTTCTTCTCTAAATATTTAATAGACTTCATTAGTGATTTACAAATTACAAATTTAACTACTTCAACAGATATGAGCTATTCAGATTTTCTATTTCTTTCTGAGTTAGATTTGATAAGTGTATCTTTCAAGGAATTTGTCCTATTTCATCTAAATCCTCAAATTTATTAACATAAAGTTGTTCATAATATTCTCTTATTATCATTTTATTATCTATAGGATCTATAGTGATGCCTCTCTTTCATTCCTGATTTTAGTAATTTGTTTTTCCCCCCCTTTTTTTGTTTTATCAGTCTTGGTAAGAGATAATCAGTTTTATTAGTTTTTTCAAAGAATAAACTTTTGGATTTGTTCATTTTCTCTGTTGTTTGTCTATCTTCTGTTTCATTAATTATCACTCATCTTTTTCATTTCCTTCCTTCTAGTTGCTTTGGATTTAAATTTTTTTAATTTTAATTTTTTTCCCTAGCTTCTTAAGATGCAGATTTAGATAAGTGATTTTAAACACTTTTTCTTTTCTTTTTATTATTATCATTTTTTATTTTTTTATTTTTGTGAGGAAGATTAGCTCTGAGCTAACATCTGCCACCAATCCTCCTCTTTTTGCAGAGGAAGATTGGCCCTGGGCTAACATCTGTGCCCATCTTCCTCTACTTTATATGGGATGCTGCTACAGCATGGCTTGACAAGCAGTGCATCAGTCCATGCCCAGAATCTGAACCTGCAAACCCCAGGCTGCCAGAAGTGGAGCCCATGAACTTAACCTCTACGCCACCGGGCCAGCCCCAACACTTTTTCTTTTATGATATAAGCATCTAAAGCTATACATTCTCTCTAAGCATTGCTTTTGCTGCTTTTGACATGTTGCATTTTCATTATACATCGCACACAGATTTTGACATATTGCATTTTCATTATATTTTAGTTTAAACTATTTTCTAATTTCCCTAGTGATTTATTCTTTAATGCAGGGTTAATTAGAAGTATGATTTTTAATTTCCAAACATTTGGAGTATTTTTTTATATCTTAGTATTATTAATTTCTAATTTAATTCCACTTGGTAAGAGGATATACTCTGTAAGGTTTTCTTTGAAATTTATTGAAACTTATTTTTATGACCTAACACTTAGTCTATAGTATTAGAGACATTTCCATATGCATGTATAGAAATGGTGTATTCTGTAGTTTGTAGTGGGTTACCCTATAAATGTCAGTTGGAGCAAGTTGGTTGATAAACAACATAGATTCGATGTATATAGTGTCTTCTATACCTTACTGATTTTCTCTCTACTCATTCTATTGATTTTTTAGAGAAGAGTGTTAAAATCTCAAATTATGATTGCAGATTTGTCTCTTCCTTTTAATTTTGTTAGTTTTTGCTTCACATGTATTAAACCCTAAATGTGGCATGATTTTTCATCAGGAGGCACATAATATCTGGTTGTTTCTCTTTTTTAATGATAGTAGCAGTTATTGATGGATCCCTAGATCCATTAACTTACTGGAGGTTACAAAGTGGTGATATTTTAATTCTATCAGTTCTTTTTCATTTAGTAGTTTCTTCTCGACTACTATTTTGTAATCCAGTTATACCATTTGTATAAATGCTTCATTATTTCCATTTGTTGACCAGTTTTCATCATCCTTCTAAAGTGACCACTTAAGTTTTTTCTTTAATATCATTATAAATACATGGATTTCAACAGATTTGATAGATTTTAATTCATTGCAACTATTGTCCTCACTGACACTCATACTATAACATCTTTGGCCAGAGGGAGCCTCTTTGGCTCCTGAATCTTGTTTACATGACCTCGATAGTTTTTAATAGCTTCATTTTTAATTGATAAGACAAGATGTTTCAGACTCATCTTGTACATTTCTTGCCCCAGACTTGGTAGCAGCCATTTCTTCAAAAAGCTCTGGTGTTTTTCTTTTTAAAGTGGGAAATGATACTTCAAGACCACAATCTGGGTGCTAGGAATGATCATCACTTTTGGTTTGGTCATTCTTTCTAGGCCTAACAGTTTCTTAAATAGACTTTCAACCAATCCTCTAGTTTTAGCCATATCTTCACCCCCACTTCCAAAAGTAGGTACTGCCACTGTGTCCTAAGCTTTTTGGGAATTCTGTAGCCTTCTCCACTTCATGCTTGACATTCAGTCTTTTCATGTCTGGTAAGTCATTTGCTACTTATCCATCAGCTTTCCAGTTTCAAAAATGTTGTTGTTTTTGTCTCCCTTCCTATTAGCCCATTCTTGTAGATTTATGTCTATAAAAGACAAAGTTGCTCTATTCTTGTTTCACTGGGGTTTTGGAAGGGAGTGAAACAAGGTACATATGTCTAATCTACCATTTTTAGCTCTTTATCTTTGTCTTCCTGGTTCAAGTATAGGCTTCATTACTCCTGAGTAAATATTTATGGAAGAGAACTAACCTCTCTCAGCCTTGCTTGTGACAAAATGGGTCAGTCTGGACATGCTGGGGCAAGTTGCTCCTAGAGGCTTTTCCTTTCACCTCGGTCCCTGACTTTGCCTCGCATGTTCCCTGCAATTGCCTCTTCATTTAGGTTTTAGATCCTGAACTTGTGCTCCCCTGAGGGCCCCTAGTTTCAATACATGTCTGGTTGATCTAGACTTTCTATTCTGTCAGGGTTAGAGTCCTTTCTTCATTATTAACCTTGCTACTAACTGACTGGTCACCACAGCTTGACCCGCAGCTCTGATTCCCAGGTGACATTATTGTCAGCTGTAAGCCACAACAGAAACCCTTATAGATGAGTAAACCCTGAATATGCTGACTTTGAGGCAGGTAGGCCTCAAACAAGAAGAAAACTGTGGGAAAGGACTATTCTGATCTGTCTGTGAAGCATGGAATGTCATCCACACAGATCTCCTTTTGGCTTGATGGAATCTGAACTTTGCTCTCCACCCTAAAGTCTAGGGAGGAGACTCTGCCAGAATTATTATTTATTTCAAAACATTTTATATTCTGCGGAAGAGAAAAAAAGAAACACATTATTTGTTTTGGAAGATATTTTGCTTTGCCCCAGTTACTCCTCACCTGATTTCTCTCGTGAAGAGAAAAAAGGAAGAGAAAAATAACTCTAATAATTCTCTGGAGGAGCAACATGGAATTAAAAACAAAAAAGGAGGCACCAGTGATACATTCCATTTACCTCCAGCAAACACTGTGTAGAGGATGCCTTGACCACAGAATCCACAATGCCAGAAATGAATGCCGACTCCTTTTTTCAAACGTGACATATTTTCCACAGATTTTGATTCTGATCTTTGCTATGACTGCCTGTGGTCACTCAGTTACTGGAAACCTACAATGCCAGTTCTTTGCTAAGCAGCTTTGGCAAGGCCGTTGCTAATGTTTAATCACAGTAAGAAGGCTCCAGAGACCTTATTAACTGCAGAAAGAATCATAGAGATGTTAGCCTACATTGGATGAAGCCCAGAGCAGCTGTACTGCTCTTCAAGTGCAGGAGAATTTCTCAGAGACATATTACGCTAACAGAAAAGTATCCTGGGATTTAACCCTAAATTATGTTAATAATGAACATAAGTGTTCTTTATTTTACAAAATAGTTGTATTCCTGAAAATTGCATAAATCTGACATCTCATACCCATCCTACTTTCCATTTAATACATTATAATTTCAAAAATGCTTAATCTCCACTTAGGCTGAATATCAATGTACATCCTGTTATCTTTCAATTCCTCTACTTCTTCGAGTTTCTTTGACAAATACTTGAATATAAAAACTGTAAATATACTATGGTAGCTATGTATTTAAAGGAATGTTTATTAAATATTTTGGTAAGGTGTATATTCACCAGGTATTTTTATTTTTATACACTGACAGGAATTAAGTCTTGGCTTCATCCAAAATGGTGGAGGAGTGCCTTGCCAAAACAAGTGAGCCCGTTACATTTGCCATTTTTATTTATTTAGCTTGCAAATTTTGATGGTTCCAAAATGCCAATTGTTCCATCAGTATGTAACAAAGTTTCCACAGGTCTCCCATAAAAGGAGTAAAATAATGAGAATAAACAACATTTTAGAAGGCTAAATGCGTTCAATTTAAAAGATTATCCTTCATAATCTTGAGATTATGGCCTTCTTACTTTATCAATGTTTAAATGCCCTCTCAGATCTGAAATGGTGACGGTTTGTGTAGATGATTTTTCAAAATGTCCTTATATGGCAAATATTAAAAATAAGCAACCTTACAACAGTCTCCCAATATTTTTTGGAAATTAATTGGTCAGTGAAACTCAAAAGCATGGAACCCACTGGTTTACTTAACCTTCTAAAATGTATTTGCTTAAAATTAGTATATACTGGCAGGAGGTGGTGATAGTGCTTTGGCCATGCACAATTTATTAAATGAGATAAATATGTTCTTCCTTTTGAACTCATATGTAAACATATTTCACTGTTGAAATAGATGCAGTCAATATATTTTTCCATTAATGATTAAATATTATCACTTTCAACTTAATCTAATTCTCAATTTTTTCCAATGCTTGATTAGTCTACCTCAGTGTTTCTCAAAGTAAATTTTGTAGAGTACTAGTTCCCTGTGTAATAGTTTTCCATGTTGCAAACAAGTTACCACAATCTTAGCAGCTTTAAACAACCAACATTTAGATGTCCACTTTTGGAATGATAGCGTGAGTTCCGTAGTCTCTAGCAAAACAAGCATAACTAGTAAAAATTATTTTTAAATCCTAATATTTAAAGTCTCTGGAAATTGTCCTTAGGGCATATAGCAAATAAAGAAATATTTATTCAGAAAATCTAGTAAAACTTTGTAAGAACAGCAAGAGTCTGCTACATTTGAACCATGACTCATCCCCTCCCTCCCTACTTGTAGCTCAGTATGACAGAAACTCCACCCTAGGCAGGCGAAGCCAAGAACACAGGCCTCCCCCCTCTCCTAGCTCTCACTTAAGGGATGTGGTATCTTCCTGGGAGGGACAAGCCACCAGAATTTTTCATAAGCCCCAGCTATGTGTCGACAGGGATGTGGAGAAATTGAAACCCTCACGTACTGCTGGTAGAAATGTAAATGGTACAGCTTAGAAAACAGTTTGGCAGTTCCTCAAAAGTTTAATCATAGAGTTACCACATGACCCAGCAATTCCATTCATGTATATATACCCAAGAGAAATGAATACATATGTGCACATGAAAACGTGTGTGTGAATATTCATAGCAGCATTATATTCATAATAGCTGAAAGGTAGAAACAACCTGAACATCCATCAACTGATGAATGATTAACTAAATGTGGTATATTCATACAATGGAATATTATTCAGCAATTTTAGAAAATGATCTACTCATATATGCTACAATGAACGTGGATAAACCTTGAAAATATATGCTAAGTAAAAGAAGTCAGCCACAAGAGACCACATATTGTGTGGTTCCATTTACATGAAATGTCTAGAATAAGCAAATTTATAGAGACAGAAAGTAGATTAGTGGTTGGGCAGAGCTGGGGAATGGGAGAATGGTGAGTGACTGCTAAAAGATATGAAGTGTCTTTTGGAAGTGGTGAAAATATTATAAAATTGATTGCAGTGATGGTTTCACAATGATGTGAATAGAATAAAAACCATTGAATTGTATACTTTAAATGGGAGAATTTTATGATATGTGTATTACATAGCAATACAAAGTTGTTGCCAAAAAACCTACAAAAACCAACATTTATTACCTTACATTTTCTGTGGATCCTAGGCCTGACTTAACTAGGTACTCTGCTCAGAGTCTCACGAAGCTGCAATGAAGTGTTGAGCAGGGCTGTGATCTTATCTGAGGTTGGGATCCTCATCTAAGTCCACTGGTTGTTTGCAGCATTCAGTTCCTCCCAGTTGTAGGACTGAGGTCCTTAGCTTCTACAGGCTACCTGCCATTCTCTGCACATGGCCCTCCCCACAACATGGTACTTTGCTTCTTCAAGGCCATTTACTAGCTTCTTTGATTTTGAATTAATGATCTGTTGACTACAAGCAAATAGCCAGTTATTTCCCCAGCAAAAATGGGTTTATTTCAGATCAGCATAAGATTGCAATTCAGGGTCTACAACCATTGTGAGTGACATGCAAGTCCCAAACAGCAAGGGGAGGAGAAAGTCTTTTATAGAGGGAAGGAGGAAGGGGAGGGGGGCTATTGTAAACCAGGAGTTCATTAGAGGAATTGAGAGTTCAAAGTATAGTGACTTTTCATTGGCTGAGTTGTGACAGTCTCACTGGCTGAGCTTCTTGCCAGTCAAGAAGAGGAAGTCTTTCTTCTTCCTGTTGGGCTCCACTATCAATGTAGGGCATGAGAGCTCCCCCTTCTGGCCTCTAAACTCCATTTTAAATGAGTGTTCTGGGGCCGCCCCGGGGGCACAGCGGTTTAGTTCGCGCTTGGCAGCCCAGGGTTCGCGAGTTCGGATCCCGGGCGCCCGCTGACGCACTGCCTGTCAGCCATGCTGTGGCGGCGTCCCATATAAAGTGGAGGAAGATGGGCACGGATGTTAGCCCAGGACCAGTCTTCCTCAGCAAAAAGGGGAGGATTGGCAACAGATGTTAGCTCAGGGCTGGTCTTCCCCACACACACACAAAAAATAGAGTGTTCTGTTTACTAATTTTCACAGATCTAACTTATGTCCCACCTTCTTCATTTGAAAATAATAATAATAATAAATCTGCTTATTACGGCTGTTGTAAAGATCAAATAAGGTAGTGCATGTGTGCCTGGCTCCTCACATTCAGTCAATAAGTCTTAGCTGATACTACTATTAATAGGCACAGAAAATTAACAGATGTTGCATAAAGAAAGAGGTCTATGGTTTAAAAATAAAAGTTTGGAGGGTTGGGACGGGACTGGCAGAGCGGTTAAGTTTGTGCAGGTGGCCTGGGGTTCACAGGTTCAGATCCCAGGAGCGGACTGATGCACCACTTGTCAAGCCATGCTGTCGCAGCGTCCCATATAAAATAGAGGAAGATGGGCACGGATGTTAGCCCAGGTCCAGTCTTCCAAAAAGAGGGGGATTGGCAACAGATGTTAGCTCAGGGCTAATCTTCATCACACACACACACAAAAAGTTTGGATGGTCCAATTTCCAGAATGATGTAGTAAAGACCTATAAAAATCTGCTTCTCCATAAAAGCAATGAGAACACTGGCAAAAATTGTCAAAATCAACTTTTTTATAACTCTGGAAATGAAAGGTTTGCAACAATCTGATGAGTGTTTATTAGGGGAAAAAAAGCATCTGAATCTCAGTAAGATGGGTGAATTTTGTGGCATTTTTAACTTGCCCTATCCCATCCTCCTCTCCTCAGGCCCATGGTAGCCTTAAAAACTAACAACCTCACAATGATGGTAGCAGTGAATCAGCAGGCTAGCAACCACTGAAGGGGCAAAACATGTTTGAGCTGCCCTAGAAGCCCCGTTCCCAGAGAGAATTGTCAATATTTGACCAACCGGCAGTTTCCTGGAAACACTCACTTGCAGAGTTTGTCTATTTGATCTGACTCAGAGTTTGCTCAGTGTGAGCAGCCTTTTTCCCTGGAGCATTTGTTGAAAATGATTAGTGGCAATTGTTTAACATCACAGCTGCTTGAGGCAGCACTAACATTTGGGGCAAACAAGCTGACCAAAAAATGTAAAAGGAAAAGCTGGAGATTATGTTCTTAGGGGGCTTTGAAAAGCTTTGACACATTCCTGGGAATCTAGAAGACCGCATACATGTGCAGGGCTGTGAACATGGCCAGGAAAGTTCTGAAAAGGCTGTAATTTCTCACCTCTGGCTGACCTTGAAGCTCCAGGCAAGCAGAAAACAAAGGCCAAGACAGTGTTGCAAACTGTCTGTCAGCACTGAAGGCATTTCCCAACACATACACAGCCTCTAGGCAAAGGCTGGAAGACTTATTTGTTCAAGGTATTTAAGGAATTCTCTATTCAGTCATTAGCTGACCAACCTAGCAGAGACTTCAGTGGCCACACGCTGGGTGAAGACTTCACAGAATTCATTTAGGAAAGTGACTAAACAAACAGTAACAATAACAACAACAACCACCACCAAAAGCAACAACAAAAAAACCCTGTGAAGTGGGAGGGGGGATCCAATTCCCAGAGTTGCCACATTATATTATTTTCAACAAAAAAAAAATTGTGAGGCATGCAAAGAACTGGGTAAGTGTGCCCCATACACGGTATGACCATACACACCATATCCCTGAGGAATACCAGATGTTGGAATTACTGGACAAAGAATCTAAATCAGCTATTATAGATATTTTTAATGAACTAAAGGCGACTATGTTTAAAGAACTGAAGGAGAGTATGAGAACAGTTTTACCAAATAGTGAACATTAATAAAAAGATACAAAATATGAAAAAGAAGGAACACAAAGGAAGAGGGCAAACATTCTCTTCAAGAAATACTAAAGGGAGTCCTTTAGGCTGAAATGAAAGGACACTAGACAGTTGCTTGAATACATATGAAGAAATAAAGAGCACTAGGAAAAATAACTACATAGGTAAATATAAAAGACAGTATAAACATAACTTGTTCAGAAGTCTCTTTTTCTTCTATCTGATTTAAAAGGCAACTGCATAAAGCAATAATTATAAATCTATGCTTATGGGCACACAATGTGTATAGATGTAATTTGTATGATGACAATAACAGAACAAAGGAGAGTGGAGGAAATGGGGCTATATAGGAGCAAAGTTTTTGTATATTATTGAAATTAAGCTGGCATTAATTCAAACTAGATTGTTATAAATTAAGATGTTAATTATAATCCTCAGGGCAACCACAAAGAAAATAACTTTAAAAATACAGTAAAAGAAGAGAAAAGGGAATTCATGTAGTATACTAGAAAATATTCAACACAAAAGAAGGAAGTAATGGAAGAACAGAGAAACAAAAAAGACATAAGACTTGTGGAAAGCAAATAGCAAATGGAAGACATAAAATCCTACCTTGTCAGTAATTACATTAAATGTAAAAGGATTAAACTGTCCAACCAAGGGCAGAGATTGGCAGAATGGATTTTTTTTTGTTTGTTTGGGATATAATGGCCTAAATGAAATCAAACAGATTTCTTTACTTCTCAGAGCCTTGAATAAGCTTTGGGATATCCTGGTCTACATTGTTCTAATGAGTAATAAATCCTATCTTGGAGTCAATTTTGGATGCACTTCTGGTCAGTATTGTGTCAGAAGTGGTTTGTACACAACATTGCAAATTTTGTTGTCAAAATTTCCTCAATTTCTTTAACACAACTGTTGGGTTTTTGACTTTTTCCCCTTGCAGCTCCTCCGTTTTAGCTACTAGTAAATATTTCCCCAAGAGGAAGACATTTTCTCTTCTTCAGTTTCCTAGTTCTCCTGGGTTTCTTTCAAGTGGCATAAATAGGAAGGCAAAGAGTCATTTAACAGTATAATACTCCTGATGATGGGAATAACCCAGAGACAGTTCTTAACAGCTTTTCATTTCTCTGTTTTAAAAACGTATTTCCAACATTAGCTACCAAGGTGCTACTTGTACAGAAAACATTTCTCTACAGCTTGTTGTTATTAACTACCTACAATTTTTGCACTCTCCAATTCAAATCATTCTGTAAAAAATATTTAAATGACTTTTAAAACAAAGCTAAAATGTTATTTCAAGTCAAATTCTTGGCTTTAGGTCTGAGGCCATTTTATCTTTTCATTCTGTACTGTCTCCTAAGGCAATCTTATCTTTCCACATGGCTTTAGTACTGTCTAATATATGGTAAATGCTAACAGCTTCTAATTCTATATCTCTAGCTAAAGATTTAAATATTAAACTGCTTCCTTGACTCCTCCACCTGAATGTCTCAGAAGCACTTGAAATTCAACATGCCTCAAACTGAACCTGCATACACCGCCCACCTATGTTTCCTGCCACACCCAAAGAATCCCTCCTGCTCAGATGTTTTTCTGTTGATGCTTCCAGAAACCTCTCCTCCACCTTCCACCTCCAATCAATCAACTCCTATCAATTCCACCTTCTTTATATGTCTAGAACTTGGCCCTCATTGTCCATTTCTAATGTCACCTCCTTTCTCCATGACCATGTTGTCTCTCCTGGATCCCTTCAATTGCCTCTTACCTCTTACCTTAGGTTCTATTTGCCAAATACATCTATTACATTTTCATACCACTAATTTAATTAGCCCTTGTGAATTCTTAGTACTATGGCTTACTCTAGCCAATTTTTAAGCTCTTACCAGGGATAGGCTATCCCTTTCTTTCAACTGTTGCTTTGACATGCTCCCTTCTCCCAATTCTAAATTCCTTTGTTGGTATTTTAAAAACTTCTTTGCTGATTTCATTGTCACTTTTAGATTTTCATATTCAAAATGTCATATAAAGCAAGTGTCAAAACATACATTTTAAGGCACTTTTGATACGTTTAAGATAAGACCTTTTGAAAGAGCAAAAACTATTTTCTGAGTTAGTACAGCTAAGCTGGCTGTGCACTGCAGAACTCCAGGGGAACTCTCCTCATAGACTATGATGGTGATGGTACCCTCTGGAATTACACAATACAGAGACTCTGACTCTCTCTACCTTATGCTGAGGAAGGTTTAAATGGTTCAGATCAGTAATGTGACAGCTCGAGGCACTTCAGGTTAGTATTCCTGCTTCAAGATACAGAGCATATGAGTAGTAGTTAATTAACATAACGGGGTGGCAGGTGGGAAGAACTACTAGCCCAATGGAAGAGCATGTCAAAGACTCTGAGGCCTGATGGAACTTGATGCTTCCGCTGAAGTGAAAGGCCAGTGTGCTGGAGTACAGAGGGAGAGGGGAATGGAGGCACCAGGTGAGGCTGGGGAGAGAGACACAAGCCAGACCATGTGAATTCTGAGTTTCATCCTAAGAACAATGAAAATTTGTTGAAAGATTTTCATCAAGGGAATGAAAAGACCAAATTTGTGTTTTTATAAGTTCTCTCTGCCCACTGTCTGGAAAACTGGTTGCAGGCAGGTAAGAGTAGAAATGGTGTGACCAGCTAGGAAGGTATTGAAGTTGCCCAGGAGAGTTGGTGGTGTGGGCTGAGGAGGTCTAAGTGGAGTACAGAGCCACAGCCAGGGTGGGTGATACACTGGATGGAGTGGCAGGAGGGGGAGCTGTTAGCATGCCAGCTGGGTGGTGGTGCGATGTTCACCGCACTAGAGAGTCCTGGATGGCAGAGAACCACCGTGTGATGGTGGTCATGAATGGAGGGGGACCCTGGATTCAGTTTTGGATACATTGTATTTTAATTTTTAAAATTTCATGTACAGTAAAATTCAGGGCTTTTTTTTTTTTTTTGGAGGGCATACATTTCTATAAATTTTGGCAAATGCATAGATTCACATGACCACCACTATAATCAGGGTACATAACAATTTGTTTTTTGTGTGTGTGTGTGAGGAAGACTAGCCCTGAGCTAATATCTGTTGCCAATCCTCCTCTTTTTTGCTGAGGAAGACTGGCCCTGGGCTAACATCCGCGCCCATCTTCCTCTACTTTATATGGGACGCTGCCACAGCATGGCTTGACAAGCGGTGCATCAGTCTGCACCTAGGATCCGAACCTGCGAACCCCTGGCTACAGAAGTGGAGCGCATGAACTTAACCGCTATGCCACCGGGCCAGCCCCACATAACAATTTCATCTCCAAAAATTCCCTCATGGTGTCCTTTGTAGTCAAATCTTCACCCTACTCCTAAAACCTGGCAACCACTGATAAAATCTTGGTCCTTATAATTTTACCTTTTCAAGAATGTCATATAAGTGGAATCATGCAGTATATAATTTTTTGAGTCTGGCTTCTTTCACTTAGCATAATGCATCTGAGATTCATCTGTGTTGTTGTGTGCATCAGTAGTTCATTTCTTTTTATTCCTAAGAAGTATTGCATTGTATGGGTGTACCACAGTTTGTTTATCTACTCATACATTGGAGGACATTTGGGTTTCCAGTTTTTGGCATTTATGAATAACGCTGCTTGAAGGATTTGTGTCCGGCTTTTTATATGAACGTAGGTTTTCATTTCTCTAGAGTAAATACCTAGAATTGGGGTTGTTGGCTTACATGAGTGTGTGTTTAACTATAAAAACTGCTAAACTATTTTCCAAAGTGGCTGTGCCATTTTGCATTCCCACTAGTGAAGTATGAGAGTTCCAGTTGTACCACTTCTTCATCACTACTTGGTATTGTCTTTTTTTTTTAAATTTTGCCCATTCTAATAGGTATGGAGTAGTATGGTTTTTTTGTTTTTGGGGTTTTTTTTTGTGAGGAAGACCAGCCCCTGAGCTAACATCCATTGCTAATCTTCCTCTTTTTGCTGAGGAAGACTGGTCCTGGGCTAACATCCGTGCTCATCTTCCTCTACTTTATATGGGAGGCTGCCACAGCATGGCTGACAGGCAGTGCGTCGGCAGGCGCCGGGGATCCGAACCCACGAACCCCGGGCTGCCAAGCGCAAACTAAACTGCTGCGCCACTGGGCCAGCCCCATGGAGTAGTATGGTTTTGATGGTGTTGAGTGTCTTTTCATGCACTTATTTCACATATGTATATCTTCATTGTTGAAGTGTCTGTTCAAATTTCTTGCCTAATTTTTAATCGGTTTGTTTGGTTTCTTACTGGTGAGTTGGCCATATTGCATCTGACAGGCCTTTGTAATATCTAGGTGATTATGTAGGCCCTTGGAGATATAAGCTTGGGGTTAAGAGGAGATGTCTGGTCTGGAGATATTCATTTGGGAGTCAGTGGTTTATAGATGCATGATAGTCTAAGGAGTGCTCATAGAACTGAGTCTTGGGGAATTCTAGCACTTAATGGCCAGGGAAAAATGTGAGCCTGCAAAGGAAACTGAAGATAAACAGCCAGAGAGGTTGGGAGAAACCAGAAAAGTGTGGTATGAAGGAAGCCAGATTAGTGTGTTCCCAAAAAAAGACAGGGGACAACAGTCTTTTAAAGGCCCATTTGGTTTACCAACTAAAGGAAAACTGTTTCTCTACTCATAATACTTCTGAAACCAAATGTGTGAGTTTTCCACACCAAGCGTTTCTCCAGTTCCTTGAAGACACCAACTGGGTGTCCCACAATTTAATTCAGTTCTGACACTAACTACCTGGAGTTAGTGCAGACCCCACAGGATTGGGAATCAGTCCCACTAGGCAGCTCCATAACATGTCAGTTGCAAGTCTGGGCCTCCTGTACTTCTGACTGACCTGCTGCAAACCAGCGGTTCCCATAACTCCCTCCTCCAGTTTGGTAATTTGCTAGAACAGCTCACAGAACTTAAGGAAACACTTTACTTACTATTACCTGTTTATTATAAAGAATAGAACTCAGGAACAGCCAAATGGAAGAGATGCATCAAGGTATGGTGAAGGGGCAAGGAGCTTCCATGCTCTTTCCAGGTGCTATCTTCTCAGCACCTCCATGTGCTCACCAACCCAGAAGCTTTCCCAATCCTATTGTTTAGGATTTTTATGAAGGTTCCATTATGTAGGCATGATTGATTAAAACATTGGCAATTTGTAATTAAATCATTGGCCATTGATGATTGGCCTGCTGACAATCCCCATCCCCTCTCCTCTCCCTAGAGATCAGAGTGGGGTTGAAAGTTCCAACCCTCTAATCAAATGGTTGGTTCCTCTGGTAACCAGTCCCCATCTTCCAAGAGTCACCTCATTAGCATAAACTCAGGTATGGTTGAAAGGGACTTATTATGAGCATCAAAAGATGCCTGCTGTCGTCTGTATCACTCAGGAAATTACAAGTGTTTTAGGAGCTCTGTCCCAGGAACCAGGGACCAAGACCAAACACACAATTTCACAATATCACACCAACACGTAAGTCATTGGTGAGCTTAGGACTTCAGTGGAATTTCTAAATTAAGACTTGACTCTTTTCATTCACTCACTCAACATTTATGAGGTCCCGCTATGTGCCAAACACAGTGCAACTTGCTGAGGAAATAAAGCTGAATATGATCGTGGTCCCAGATGACAAGTGACTAGCTGTGTATACAGTTCCCAAGCAGAACAGACAATGTGTGACATTAAGGTACAAAAGAATTCTTATTAGCAACATTTTTGTTTCATAGGAATTGTGAATTTTCTCTTAGGCTATACAAGTTTTGAGGTCATAAAGTATTGGAGCTAGAAGGGAACTGAGAGATCCTCTAATACAGCCCCTTCATTTTACAAATGTAGGAATTTGAGTCCCAGAGAAGCTAAGTTGCTTGCCCGAGGACATGCATCTAAGTAAGTGGCAGATTCAGGGGTAAAGTCCTTATCTTCTGCTTCCCAGTTCAGCAAATTTTCCACTACCCCATTCCAGATCATACACACAGTGTCAGTTTCTGCCTTTCTAAATTCATATAGCTTAACCACTACTTTAAATGGTAATGTTAATGAATTCCATGAGTCAGTGCTTATTTCCATACTCTGCCAATTAATTGTGGTTTTGGGATAATCCATTCCAAGGCCCTGGATTGTAAAGTGCGATGTCAGCTGCTTTTTCAAGGTAATTCATTCCAAAACTTGGATCAATTACACCTAATGTGGTTGCAAGTTAGCTGAATTTGTCTCTAAATGTCCTTGAATTAAAAATCAATCGTCCTGTTTGTTTCTCCCATAGCACGGCTACAGGGACAAGTTGTGTCCCTGGTGGTGGTGGTATTTCCACAGAAACTGGGGAAGGGGCTACTCTGGGGAACATAAGGGTCAGGCTTCAGGCAACCCTGCGGCAATCTGATGGATGATGTGCTGGAGCAACTGTTTTGGGAGTTGGCCTTTCTTCGTTATTGCAGCCAGAGATGACGGTAGGAAGATCCTATGGTGATTTCTGACATTGACTCCCCTTCAGCAATTTGGACTTGGCTCTTACCACCTGGGAAATATCAATTTCATTTGGAAACCAGGAGCATCTTCTACCTCATCTAGAACTGGTTACTTCTCCAGCCAGCAGCATGTCAAGGAGAAACAGGAAAAAAAAAAAAATACCATCCATTGAAAGAAATAGCCATTTTCATGCCTAAGGCATTTGGTGATCAGATTAATCTTTGGTGGCCTCTGCCACCCAACCTGATCTCTTGAGCTCGTCCAAGGAGACAAAAACTAGACCTGCACTGCTCTAAGTAGCGTGGCCCTGGGCAAGTGATATCGTCGTTAAATATTAGACCTGGAAAGCCTTTCTGAGCTCACATAGTTTGCTGTTACAGACAAGAAAGCCAGGTCTAGAGAAATGAAATATCTTCCATTATTACATTTGTGGTGGTTCCTGCCTTCTCTCTCTGTTCTAAGCTTCCTCACCTATAAAATAAGGAGGTTGAACAAGATGACTTCTAATATCCTGTCCACATCTGACATTCAGTGCTCTGAAAGTCCCTTAGAGCTTTGCTATTCAACACATGGTTGGGGTCAAGCAGCCTTGTGGCATTACCTGGGAGACAGACTGGCAGAATCTTGGGTCCCACCCCGGGCCTACTGAATGAGAATCTGCGTTTGAACAAAATCCCCAGGTGATTCATTCACATGACATAGTTGGCTTTAGAAATCTAATTGATTTTGGCCCTAGACATTTTGTGTTCCTTCCCTAAGGCTTTCAGTTCTCATTCTCTCATTAGCCTGAAGATGTCACCAGAGAGCCAACAGCAGTCTTACTGAAGAGGAGGGAACTATAGAAGGCCTTTTCCCCCCACTTACATGCTGTGTACTCTCCCCTCCTGGCCTTCAAGTTTCCTTAAGCTCTTTGGCCTGTTACCTGGTAAAGCTACAGAGAAGTGGGCTACAAAGAGTACTTTTAAACTGTCCACACTACAGTTACCTCAGTGTCTGCCCTTTCAGAAGAGACCTGGACCCTAGGGGTCCTCTTGTCTCAGGAGCAGACTCCCATGGAGTCATTTAAAGAAACCCAAATCCTATGTTTCCTGGACAATTCAGGTAAATCTGTGGTTTCTGTCACCACTCTAACAATGTAATGTAATAAAGTATAGTTAATTTTGGTCCCAGAATTCATTTATTTGTTTATTAAGGCATGTGTATTGTATTTTATTGTCAATCAATTCCCTATAATTTTAAGTTATAATGACCATCTTTTCAGTGAATAGAAGGCTAAAGTCTTGCATGTTATTATATAAATGTTATTATTTGTATAACCCTTTAGATTTTATAAAACACTTTAGATTTAACATTTTTTTTTAATCCTCATGACATAAGATGTGTGGGATATAACAGCTTATAGATGATGATCCTGAGGCTGGAGGTTCATCCAGTAAATTGTGGAGCTAAGACTTGGTTCCAGGTCTTCTAATTCCATATTCCATAATCTATCCATTTTTACCAAATGGCCTCCCCTAAATATAGTCAAATTTCTGCTCAATGAATAATGTCAAACTATAATTAGTCACCATTGACATGTTTTGTTTGGGGATTTAATATTTTTACCTACTAAAATTTTTTCCAGCCGTGCATTCACCAGCAGTAGCTGGTTACAAGATGGAATTTACAAAGAAAATCCCATTATGTCCGTGGTTGGGAAGCTGCTACCAAGCAAAACGGACTTTAGGAATAATAACATCCTAAAATACTACAGGAGAGAGATATTTCCCCAGAAAGCAAAGTCAACACCCCGCCCCCCCAACCATCCCTCTATCTACCTCTCATCATACAGGTCCTTTTTCTTCTCTCTCTAGTGCAGAAAGGAGAAGATTTTTCTTTCTCCCTGTCTATCTTCCTTCCTGTCTCAGATATTAAGTACCCAGTGTTTGTCAGGCCCTCTACCAGGTGTGGTGACACAGTGGAGAACCAGTCCTGCCCTTGAGGAGCTGACAGTCTACGGAAAGAATCCAACACTTGACAAACAGGAGTAGTAATGTGAAAGGGGCAGAGCAGGGTGCTATTGTAGCTGATAATAAGGGGACATACCCTAGTGTGGGGGCCAGGAAAGGCTCCCCTAGAAGCAGTGATATTTAGGCTGAGACCTGAAGGACAGTAATAGTGAGGAGTGGGAGTGGGGCAGTGGAGGGAAGAACTCTCTCTGCAGAGGAAATAGTATATGTGTTGGGGTGTAGGTAGACTGGAGTGTAGGGTAGGAGAGTGGGCAGTGGGACAAGCTGAGGCTGGAAAGGTGGCCAGGGGTTCAGATGGTCAAGGGCTTCATGAGCTCAAACATAGTACTCTCTGCTCCAAAATTATTGGTGGTGATTCCGCCTGTTTCAATATTTCAC